>OV884046.1:20005000-21375000 GCA_930367265.1 Catocala fraxini
GTAGTTTAATTTCAAGGTATGTGTCTATGTTTATAGGAATATTCATCGCTTACCAAATATATTGATAAAGTAATTTTCCTGAAAACAAATGTGTAAATAGATAATCTTATCCAAATTCAAGGTTTAGTTTATCTATGTCGACATGAATCAGGTTTTTATGACGAATTTCAATAGTATTTAAGGAAATGAGATATTTTTTGTTTTGAAGTAATGTTATCTATTCCTAAATATTTAAATCATAGACATTTAAATATGGTCACACCTTACTGGTTCATAAATCGTCACTTGACACTCAATGCCAAGATGACATCCGAATTATAAATATATCACGCTCACTTATATTGAAAGCCGGAAACTATCGTTCGCTGTCTAATGTGTGAGCTCACTCTTCTTAGTGCGTACACTTTCTCGTGCGGTCTAGGTACGATGAGGGCCTATCTATGAATTAATCTTGTCTTGTCTATTCTAGCAAAGCATTATTATTATTATATTTTTGGACTTTTAATTCGAGAGATATAGATATTCGTATGATTAAATAATAATATAGTACCTATATTATCAGCCCCGTATAAAAAACTGTCTTACTGTACTGTACTGTAGTACTGTACTGTAGTCACGGGTGTCTTCTCAGAAGTGTAGGTAGTCCCTCTCGCTGGCCCTGTGCTAGTTGGCTGACTTCACGTCATATCTTTGAGAACATTCTAGAGACCTCTCATTCGTACTGGGTCCGCCCTTCCAATGACAAGCGGTAAGGCTAGCCTATAGACTATATCTAGTTGCGCCCTTAATTGGTATAAATGGCCTGCGGCCGTTCTAATTAAGTAAATAAATGAATAGATTAGCGATGTTCAAATATTCATAAAAATAAAGGTCTTCATCGTTGAAGAAGATTCCCAGTAACTACAAAAAAAATACCGACCAGAACAAAAAATATTACTGCGCCCTTATTAAAGTGTGATTAAAATTATATAATTGATTATTCGATTATGATTCTAATAAAATTGCGTGAAAACGACAATCAAAATTCGAATGCAATTTTATCTAATATATATTTTTCATTTTATTTCTTTGTAAGTTTACACTTACTTACAATTAATTACCAACAATTTAAATTATGTTGGACTGAAAGTTATATTAGCGAAATGTGGGTTCAATGCAGCTTTGTCTGCCCTCTCCAAATTATAGGCGTGAAGATAGTTTTACAGATAAAATGTTTGTCATTTCTAGATTTAAGGGAATCCAAATTCAAGAATTGCTTTATTGATTATTTTTTATTTCGGAGTCTAATTGATTTCATTTTGCCTGATTGTAAGCCGTGAGTGTGTAAGTCCATTAAAGATTAGACTCACTAGACATTCATCAGAATCATTGCATAACTACGAAAAATAACATGTGATTTTATTACATTAAGCATAAGCATGCCACTCAGGCTATCGTTTGCGCAGACTAAAAACAAATACTTATGCTAATATTTGAGCACACCGGATGGCCCGCGGCTTCGCTTGTGTTAAATTAGACTTCGGTAAAAAATACCTATCCTCGAAAACAGTATTTTTCTGCATGAAAGGTACCATATGTCTATTCTTTACCCATGATAACGTTTACGGGAAATATCATGAAAATCGGACGAGTAGTTAAGGCGTGAAAGCATAACAAACAAATAAAAAAACTTACATTCGCATTTATAATATTAGTTACGATATATTGACTAAGTCGTTTTTGTGTAAAGTTTGGACATACATACAGGCAAACAGACATACTGACAAATTAAATTAAAACTAGTTTTTTTTGTATCGGTATTACTTCTAGCTCACGCATTAATTACATTTTTAAGAATATCCCATGTACCTTTTTGTCTTCTCACAATTTTATTATTTCTATAGATTCTAAATCGAGCATTTTAAAAAGTCAAGCTGAGACTATGTGCTTATATAAATGTAAGTCTAGGTAGCGCAGCGATAGCTAACGCGACACCTACGCACGAGGGCTCGATTACTAGATCAGACATACTAGTAGTATTATAGGGATTTCCTACCAGGAAATATTCAAAAGCACCACGAAGTCAGAAACTGTGCCCAGTAGTAGTAACAGGCGCACCCCCTAATACTCCAGAACTTATACCACATTTGGTGAAATGTGGAGCACAGAATTGCCTCCACGTATCTGTTGTACTGTTCCCTTTTTCCAGGAAGCGGCTTAACTTTTATACTGACAGAATTACGACCAAAGCCATGGTTGTAGTAGAAACTAACTGCCACTCATGCGTAATCGTTACTTGCTACTACAATAATAAAGGTACTGTCTCTATTTACCATCAAAAGCAAAAGTGGTATTAGGTTATTCTGCCAAGAAATACACAATAGCCCAGATTCTAAATCTTTTCCCGGTAGACGGTAATAAGCTCTCCCTACGTGGCACCTTAACCATAAGTAATGTTTCATACCTATGAGTGCTTTTCCTCTTCCGTCGACTATACGGAGTACCATACGCTGGAGTAGGAGCTGAAAATGTATCTCTATCTTCGAAGATACTATCATCAGTATTCAGGGTCTCAATCCTATCATATATATGCTCATTCGTGTTACTAGAACTGGCTATGGGCTGCGTGGTCGCATCAGAAAACTGTTTAGCAGTATCAGAGTTTTTAGAGCTGTCACCAACATCTATAGTCATGGTTAGTCCTTCATCAATCTGCTCATCTTCACTGGAGTAATGCGAGGATTCCTGTGAACTGTCTTCAGTAACTGGTACTGTCAAGTAATTCTTCGTATCGACGTTTGTGACGCCAGATGGGAATGCAATTTCTTTGCCTTCAACGTATGTTTGAGAAATTCTAAAGTGCTTCTTTAGTTCCTCGTTTGCGTAGACGTCTGTGTGTACGATACTGGGGATTTCTATCGAAGATCGTCCTGAACCGTTGCCGATGGCTTCAGAGTAGCTGAGGGATCTCTCTAAGGCTCTGCATCGAGAGCCTCGACGTGAGTCTTCTGAGTAATCGTAGTTCATGATGGTGGAATTGGTGACACTTCTTTAGTTAGTGAGTTTGATGTCTGGTGCCTGTCTCCAGGTGATTCTTTAGAGTTATTTTGGGTATAGCATAGATTTGATTATGCACATTAACCTTTTGTTTGATTGTTCATCTGATTATACTAGGTGCTTAACACATTAATTAGGAATTTTCATGAAGATATGGTATCACACTGTTTAACAGTTAATATAAGCAAGTGCTTAGAGATTCAATGTTCTTTGACAAAATGCTTGACGTTCTGGAGAAAGGTCAGATTGTGAATACCAAATAAAGCGATGAACGTGCTCGAGGAACGTGATGACAATTAATAAAAGAATAATAACAGTAAAAGGATAAACGTCGTATCTGCCTACCCTTCTTTGAAAGATATGAGTTTATTTTCGTTTATGTATATTTATATATGATAATGTATCTAAAATAATTAGCAGCAGAAACACGTGGCTTATTTCAAGAGTATAAATATGCATTTCATTTGAATGCGCGTATTTATGGTCCCTAAAACTGTCGTTAGAGAAATATGAGCTTAATACACTTAACGATATCCCTTTGCCGATATAGACGCGAGATACGAGACTTAATATTTTCTTCTGTTTAGCTATCAGCCCTTTGTTATTATTTTATGGTAACCATGCCAACTTTCGCAACTTTAAAGTTCGTGTTTCTTTGCTACATATACCCACGCTCGTTTCCCTAACTGGTAGACAGATACTACGGATTTCCATTTGCTACAATCCAAGCATGACTCTTGCTTCATTCACTATAATTACATTTTTGTGCACGCTTGTTGATTTACGATATTCTTAACCTACCCTTTCTCCAGAATATATCTGCTTTGCCTAAAGAAAGTGGACTTTATTAATTATTTGATTATAGTCTTTAGTTTTCACAAATATAACAACACTGGAAAGTAATTTTACTGTTTAATCAGTCGAACACAATACTTTTTCGCTCACCCATAACTACAAAATCACGGCTTCTTACAACACCATATTGCTTTTTAAATTTTTGCTAAATGTTTCCTAAATATGATATTGTCTCACACAAGTTATTCGCGAAGCACAATACACAGGACTGCTCCTACAAATTTATCTATACGATAAGAGCGCGTTATCCACGATAAGAAACAAATATATGTGTACTTGATGTTTTGATCTAATTATGACCTAGAAATTAAGTTCTTTGACTTACTACGTACGTAGTACTAGGTTACTCCATAGGGCTTAGGAAAGCCTGGGCCCTCCCCATGGTATAAGCGGTAGGGCTGAGCCTTCACATTAATTTCTATTGTGACCGTGGGCAATAGACACTATATAGATTTAAAGATTTAAGGTTTTATTACCTTAATTGTTTTTACAAATTTCTCTTGATAAGGCAAGGCTAGACCAGTGTCAGAATATTAGAGGGTACTGACTTTCCCAATAACGACTGCCATAGATGTTCATGGCAGCCGGGACCAACGGCTTAACGTGCTCTCCGAGGCACGGAGCAGGCGATAATTGTCAATTAATACGCACATAATTTCGAAAAGTCATATAACTTCCGAAAGTCAGAGGTGCGCGACGTGGGTTCGAACCCGAGACCCTCTGCATTGCAGTCTATTGGTGTCCCCACTGAGCTATCGCTGCTAATAATACAGGTTATATAGTTAGGTTAGGTAGGTTAGGTTAGGTTAGGTCAGACCTAGTCCTCATCAATAAAATCTATTTATAATTCAAAGTAGTAGCACGTAGGACATCTTTATCTCAAGTAAAAGATAAAATCAATTCATCATTTTCGATAAGGCGATAAGATAATGAATGAACGGATCTCTTATAAGCTGTCCTTGTTTCCATACATCAATATTGGACACTTCATAAAAAAATCTATAATGCCATTATTTGTTTTTCAAAAAGACTATGTACTCGCGTATAGGGTCAATTCGTGGGTTGCGGGGAATTTTACGAACATTCAAACAGAGAACACTCAGACAACTATTAATGCATTAATGGGTCGGGATCGAACCCACAACACTCGGTATAGTGGCTGTGGTGAGGCGCCTACTAAAACCAATACGACATCCGTGCAGACCGAGACTATTTTGTGACTTCGCTTCAGGCACCTTTAAGGCTGAGGTCGCATTAGTACGAACACGATGGCCCTACCAGTGCGGCCTCGGCCTAAAAACGATTTATTTTTGTAACGACACAACCCGCATTAGGTCTATATCCTGCAACGTAACAAGCATTTAAACAACTCACACAAAGAACTCCCAGACTTGAAGCAACTGTTGACCACACTTGTGAATCACACATATTTTTGTCCCGTGTGTGGATCAAATTCACAACACTTGATGCGGCTGCAGTGGCGATGCGACGACTTAAACCATCCGAGCAGCACTGGTGTTTCACTGAAACTGGCGAACTCCAATTGAGGTATCCTCATTACAAAACTAATAACTATTCTGCAAGTCCCACGGCATATTGCCATAGCAATAAAAATCCCTAAATTAAAAAGAACAAAAAATCACTAGAAAAGTCCCTCAGAATCTTCTGTGGCTATCATCTGACAGCCAAACAATCTTGTATGGTCTTTCCTCTATGACCCTTCAAGATCCTTAAGACGCAAAGGTGTGTGTGTATTCCCTCAGCCGGCAACGTGCGGGATAATAAATGCAAGTGTGAGTTTGTTTGTTACGCTTTCACGCCTTAACTACTCAACCGATCATCATGAAATTTCGCATACACGTTGTCTTTGAAACAGAAAAGAACATAAGCTACCATTCATCCAGGAAAAAGTACTGTTACTAATCTTACCTAACCTACATTATAGAATTAGATACAAATGACGTCCAGTCTGGGAACGCATTAAACAAATTTTCATGTTTCATCTAGGTATACGGAGTTCGGAATCATAACACTCGCGCACATTGCGACCGCACAGCGTAATAGCCAAATTAAAAATTCAATATCATTTATTTATTTAGGTCATACAGTATCCTTACTAATATTATAACTGCAAATGTAAGTTTGTTTGTTATGCTTTCACGCGTTAACTAATGTAATGTCCTCCAGACCGATTTCGGTCACGGCGGCAAATCTTAACGGAGACTGGCCATCTGCGCAGGAGATATTATAGTGCACAAGCGTGTGCGCAAACACAAGTGCACTCCTCTCTGTTCCCTTACCCTCATGATCCGATGGGACGGATAATCCGACACGACCGGAGAGAGATCAGGCGCAGGATCAACGGCTTTACGTGCTTTCCGAGACACGGGGGTGTCTCACACCGCCAACTTCCTAATTCCGGGCTGTTATTGAGATTTCTTAACAGAAAACCCAATAACTTTTCGTTGGTCCGACCCGTGATTCGAACCCGAGACCTCATGCACAGCAGTCGCATTCACAACCGCTGCGCCACGGAGGCCGATCGTCGTAAAATTTCTCATACACTTTGTAAAGGGTACAGAAAGGACATAAGGTACCTTTCATCCAGAAAAAAATACTGTTCTTGGGAGATAGAAACTTGTCAAAAAATCTTTATTATCGCGAACGAAACTGCGGGCAATATCTAGTTTTTTTAATAAGTGAGAATACTGAAGTTGCTATTAGATGGTAAATTTATTTATTTAATAACACAATACAATAAAAACAATCTGGTTGTTTTTTCACTGTTATTATTTGTGAAGGATTGATTCGTCAAATTACAAAGGATTTTTTCAAAAACTGACGTATTTTTGAAATCGCGGTATTATTTCGGTGATTTTTTTTGCATCAAAGTAATCTTGTAAGTTTGACCAACAACACAATTTTTTTTTTAATTTGGCTCATTTGAAAGGTTCTTACCTAAGGAATCTCCCGTTACAATTTGATTCACATATGCTGGGACAGCCTGTACACTTGTAACTGTAACTTCAAACAATATTTCCAATTTTTTTTATATTTACTTAAACAAAAAGAATTTAGAGATATAAAAGTATATGTAGCATTTATTAGAAAATACCTGGCTCTTTGGGAGGCTTACACGAAGACATAGGTCCCACCTGAAGAAGCCGAAGTATAATTAGCACTATTATTATAATAATTTAGCAATTATTATTATTATAATTTTGTTAACGAAGAAGACTATGCTATGTACTTTATGTTACTTTGTCTCTCTCCTAATGTAAGATTACAATAATAACGCCACAAGAAATTATGTCACACCCCTGGAGCACCACACACAAACACGAACAAACTGAAGACACTGCAGAAAATAAACTTATGTAGCTAAGTACTCACTTCAACAATCCCATGGCCTGCAGTATCTTATAATGATGTTGTTAATCCCAAAATGTGCTAACTAATCTAAGATCATCAATCTCGTGTCAAGATTAACAATGTCCTATACCGTAACTAGATCTTAAGCATAATAAATTTCGTTAAGAGGGAATGTGGGCTGCGTTTCATGAAAATCCGTTCAGTAATTTTTGACTTTATCGCGTACAGAAGCGGCGGGGGACTTAGTTTTATACTATGTTGTGATTTATCACTGCCATGTCAATATGTTTTCCTTTTTGCCGTATCTTTTTTGTTATAAGCAAAACGATCCTAAAAAAAAACAAAATCTGCTCGGTTTTACAGTTATTTACAGATATCAAATTGACCAGCAAACAAATTTACCAAAACTAATAAAATGAACACAAACATATAGTCATAGCCGAAATCCTTCTCATATAGGTTATGATGAAAATTATATTAAAATCGGTTTAGTTTCCAAAAAGGAAATAGAGCTGTTGCTATCTTTTTTGCACATTGATATTTCGTTGGGGTCGAGCGCGACAGCAATAGATATTTGAGGAGTATAGTTTCAAAACCCGCCAAAACGATATCAGAACAAAAATAATGTTCCGATTGAATATGAAGCTCCTTCGTTGCTTCTATCGCATTGCACTGATAGTTTTCAACAAAACCCACTAAAATTCTTTTAAATCAGCTCACAGAAGTAGCAGTTTGTTGCAAACACCATGTCTTAAATGGTTTTTTGAGATTTACCATTATTTGGTGAAATGTATTTTAAAGGATTTTGAAACTAAACTACTCATTTAGCAAACCATTTCTTTAAATTTTTTAATGCTCACATTACTCTCAATACTATTAACTTGCCAACAAGGTATATTATTATATTAAAGATGCTGTAGGGAATACAGGAAGTTATACCTGCCTCCTTCGTCGTGCCGTTAACCACAGACGTATGTATGTATGTATGTATGTATCTTATGTGGGGGCCAGTCAGTGCAGACCGGCGACACTTCGACCCAGTGGGATCTTTTGTGTCGACACTCTCCCAATAACGACTGCCATAGATGTTCATGGCAGCCGGGACCGACGGCTTAACGTGCTCTCCGAGGCACGGAGCAGGCGATAATTGTCAATCAATACGCACATAATTTCGAAAAGTCATATAACTTCCGAAAGTCAGAGGTGCGCGACGTGGGTTCGATCCCGAGACCCTCTGCATTGCAGTCTGTTGGTCTCCCCACTGAGCTATCGCTGTTTACTTAACCACAGACGTAAAGTCTGCATTAAACACTGCTGGGTGGGTCGCTGAAGTAATTTCAGTTCCAGCGCCGCACCCATCATTCAAGGCAGGCACTACGTGGTGGGTGAACCCGACTTACCTTCCCCACTCCTCTTGCAACAGGTATTCTAATGCGTTGAAAATAAAGTAACTTTTCACCAAGCTTGTAGATTCGTCTGAAGTTGCTTCGAGTTGCGTCTCAATTAAAACGTACGGGGTGAAGTGGTGAGACAGAGGGGTGATACTACGCTGACTATAGCAATTTTAGAGCAAACCAGAACTTTGCTGCGTGATCCTCGCTTGAACCTAGAATTTCGAACATGTGGAACTGGAACAGTCGGCTGGAGAAGAAGCTCTCTAATGAAGAATGTAGTCAAACATCCTTGAATTAATGCGATGAGAAGCGTAAGTACTAGTCAAGGTTAAATTTATGAAATCAACGAACTATTTGTTATTTAATTCATAAATTTCATAATTTAATTAAACGACTACTGCACTAAGAATCATCCTGTTTCGTCGGAGACTTACTAACAACGAGACTCATAACTATTTGTGACACTTAATACAGGGCAAATAATCATAACCAATTAACAACTAACCATATATTAGGATAGTAGGATTTCAGATCACAATACAACATCGCCTGCGTAGTAAAACAACGATTACCTTATAAAAATACATTTATTTTGTACTAAAATAATAATACTGACATTAATATTACTGTATACAAATAGTTAACTTTCGTTCATTTTAACTTACTATCACGCCTGTTTCCCCAAAGGGGTAGCCAGCAATGTTATTACACATTTTACTTAGTATCATTTTATTTGGATTGAATTTTATCCGTCCGATTGCTACCGAGAATTTCTTGACATAATAATCTAATAACAACTTGCGCAGTCCGGGACTCGAACCCGAGACCTCAAGTACAGCAATTGCAATTATCGAGGTACTATGACACTACACATCTGCTTTCTTAATATGTCAAGTCTGTCAATCATCATATCTAGTATGAGATATCGATCACTTGATTGGTTTTCGAATAGTCGGCACATTCGAATAATTCGAATAAATTTTTAAACAATCGTATCTTTTATTATTTTTTTATAATAAGGAAGCTCTTACTAATTCTAGTATTATACAGCGTGTTCTGTAAGTAGTCGACCAATATGGTTTGGGTGATAAAGGGGATTATTATCTACCAAAAACACAAAAATGTATTGTTCTAGGCATTGTAGATGTAAATGTATGATTTTTATTTAATATCAAGTTGAAATTGTCGTACAATGTACACTTCATTTTAAATTTTACAAGAACTATTTTACAACATAGTTAAGAATAGATCATCCTAATTAAAATGACATTCATTGGTAATTATCAGAAACATAAAAATTTAAAAATAAAGCACCCCGTATGTTTTTTGTTCTTATTTAGAAAGTCTTTCTATCCCCCAAGCCCCATTGGTCCACTACTTACGGAACAACCTGTATATTACATTATTACTACACTTTACCGTTTAAGCTCTATTTATACAAATGCGCTAATAGAAAATTAATAACTAGGAAACTTATTTAAAACGGTAATGACTTGTATGAATATAATTCCTTATCTTAATAATCTCTCCTATAGAGTCTATACTTCGAAGAGTTGTTCCTATGAATTCATATAGATTTTCTACATCGTAGTATTGCACTGACATGTATCCAGCTATAGTTTCAGGACCCACGTCATAAGGGGCGAAGTCCCAGAAACCTAATAACAATGGTGACCGCTACTCTTGGTTTAATGCAATGACTTACTGATAGTAATATTATTAATCTCTCTTTCTTTCTACCCCCCCTCTCTCTAACTCTTTTTCTACCCTCATCCCTTGTCTATCTACCTCTTTCTCTCTGACTTACCCTTTTTTCTCTTTGATTTTCCAATTTCTCTTTTTTCTCCCCCTCTCTCTATTTTCTCTCACTACTTTAATCACCTAACATATATTTTTCATTTTGCAGATTCCGTACAGTCGAGGCCAACCCCTCACTAACCATAATCGTTCTTCTGAATGAGTACATTTAAAGTCTTAATATAAAAAATTATATAATCTGATATACTATACTATCTAATATACTTTTGCTTCAATAGATATTACATAATTATAGTATTAGTTTATTTATGCCTTTTGAGATTTCTTCCTGAAGGAGGAGGTCCGCTCTAGCTGGAAGGAGGCCACCTTCTCACTGAAGTTGCTCGGAGACCCCGGACATGGCGATGGCTCCTTTATTGGAGTCGAACTGTAAATGACAAAACATGTGAAAGAAATACAATTTTTGAGTATCTACTAATGTTAGGGCACGGTCAGATCGCGAGCTAAACAAGTGAGAATCGGCAATGAATTGCCGTAAATCTTAGAGTTCGAAAAAACGGTTCAAGTAATATGCAAAGGTCACGTAATACCACGTGACGTGAGGTCAGAGGTCAAAGATCATAATCATTTCGGGGCTATATCGACTATGCTGCGTCGAATGACCGCGAGTCTCTAGCTCTTATGGTTCTTGAGTTGAAAGTTGTATAACAGACAAACGGTCGGACAAAGTTGTTGTATAAGAGTTTTTTCGATATGCTAGTTATATTATAGCGCGCGACACGACGGTCATAGCTGAGCTAGTAGGCAAGATAAACAATAATAGTTTATTCAGTTTATGTTGGTACGTTGGTACAAATATGAATAACAATAGGTCTTAAATAGGATACAATACTTTTGACGCCTGTTCTAGGTTATGCCTATATCACAGGCGATATGTGCTTTTATAGTGTGATAGCAAGAGCATTCTTAACAATATTTACCAAATACAGATACATATTAAGTCAAAATTAAATACCTATCAACTTTCAAACAGACAAAATGCAGATGTTGTGCGTGGTAAGTAATCTCACTGCTAAGCTGCTAACAGACCAGAAAGCTTTATACCTAAATCTGTCTTTTGTCAGTAAGCTGCATAAGTAGAACAGGATAGGTAGGGTAAAACGTAACTACAAAAATGAATCCAAAAAAACAAATGCCTACAGGGAGCAGCAGTTGGTGTGGGTTATCACGAGGGTGCGTCACGGGATTCTTTCTTCGCGATTATTTTATTAGTTGGATTTTTCGTCTGGTCCAAAGAATATTCCAAGCCTTTCGTTTTTTTTTGCCTCCAAGCTTTCAAATCCGGCCAATTTTTTTTAATTTTACTAATTTGGCAAACAATCATACGACCCACCTGATGGTAAGTGGTCACCGTAGCCTATGGACGCCTGCAACACCAGAGGCATCACTTGCGCGTTGCCGACCCTTTAGGAAAGGAAGTGGGAAGGAGAAAGAGTGCGAAGAGGGAAAGAGGGTGATTGGGCCTCTGGCACTCTCACTCGCCTAACGAAGCACAACAGTAGGAATACTGCTATTTCATGTCGATAATCAATTAAAGCAAGTCCATTTTTGCACGGTCACCAAAGCCATATGGTACTTCTGGGACTGCCACCACTGGCTACAATAACCGCGCACTAGCAGGCGGTATGTACTTATTTGACACTAGAATAGAATAGAACATTGGTATAGTTATATACTTACGCGCGATACAGATCTCTAGCGGAGCAGTATGGCGTGTCGATTGGTTCCACGAGATCCAACTTCTTGTGATCGATCACGTACTTCTGTTTATGAGGGTCGTACCTGGAAGTAGAAATATTAGTCTTTACAATATACATATATAGGTACGGACCCTGACATAAAAATATTATTTTCTTACTGCCTGATAACTGGTTAACCTCCAGCTAACGGGTTATCCATTATTAACGACAGACCCTGTATTTATGTTTATCCATTGTCTAGTACCCATAGTACAAGCTCTGCTTAGTTTGGGCTAGATGGTGTTGTGTGTATGTGGTAGAATATTATTATTATTATTATTATTATACTTTTGACGCGGTACTGAGGCGAGGCTTGAGAATTGTCAATGAGCCCAAACTCACAGGCGGTATTGAGCCACTAAGCCTCAGAAGAAACTTTGCCTTTCTTTGTGTGTTCTACCGCTTGTATAATGGATTGTGTTCTGATGAGTTGTTTGAGATGATGCCTTCAGCTATTTTATATTATCGCACCGCTTGCCATCACCTGGCTATCCTGTAGTGAACTTTCTTAGCTCTTTACCTTAGTCAATGCTTGGAATACCAGACTTAATTGAAAACCTCAATAGGTAGTCCAGACACAATTCATTCATCAAACATTTGTGTGCATGAACATGGATGTTTGTCTTGGTCTGGGTGTTTCTATGTATAATATGTATGTATTTACAAAAAAAAAGTATATATGTATGTTTATCCATTGTCTAGTACCCATAGTACAAGCTCTGCTTAGTTTGGGCTAGATGGTGTTGCGTGTATGTGATAGAATATTATTATTATATTATATTATATTATAATTGTTTGGGCGACGGTGTGTCGCTGACACTCAAAAGGTTAAGGAAACACAGGGGTGCCAGTAATAATGGCACAATATGTGTAATTTATAATTAATAACCCTTACATTTAAAAGCCTTAATATATGATATTCAGATGCGACGTTGCCACTCGGAATAGGTCACATGGTGTAAATACTCTTACAGAATAAATTACTGGTGTAAACTTACTTGACGACGGGAGGGAATCGGTACCCCCAGACGACCTCCTTGGGCAGGTACGAGGTCTGGCTCTGAGTGAACGTGCCCATCGACGCTGACGCACCCTTCAGACTTACTGTGATCTCGTAGCTGGAATTTATTCATAAGTAATCATAATCATAATAATTTATTTGTGGAACATAGATTAGTAATACAGTTCTTAAAGCTATGTTATAAGTACGCTATATCCTACCACATAATGTGGTGTACAAATTATAATATAATTTACAAGAATCTTTAGTCCCGAATAATAATAATTAATATAATTACAAAAGAAAATTACAACTAATTATTAATTAAAATAAAAGGAAACAAAAATTAAATAATAATTTATTATAATTACATAAAATCCAGACGAACACATATTATTTAAGTCTTTATCATTTAGAAAATCATCAATAGAATAGTAAGCCTTATTAACCAATAATTTGTTCAATTTGCTTTTAAATATGTTTATAGTATTCCGTCGAATTTCTACAGGTATTTTATTATAGATGATCGGTGCCGTACAAAATATGCTTGCTCGTAACAGTTGAGTTTTGCATGCTACATGTTTTAAGGTACCCTCACATCTAGTACCAGAAGAATTTGCTAAAAACAGGTGAGGATTGGTTTTAGCAAAGAGAGCAACTTCGCTTATGTATATGGACAGGACTGTTAAAATACCTAGTTCTCTAAATTTCTCTTTACAAAATTGTTTTTCTTGAGACCCAGAATCGACCGAATACAGCGTTTTTGAGCAATAAGTACACGCAACTAGAAAGGTATGGTTATATTTTAGAGCCGTAATACATTACGGCTGTAAAATATAACCATCTGTTAAATAGCATGTCCGCCCCATACAAGATATAAAATGTATTATTAAAATTCGATATTTAAATAATAAATAAATAAAATGTGATTAAAAATACAAACGCATTACATCAGTATCAAAATTTCACCTGGTCATTTGGGTTTACGAACATCACTTGAGCCAATTATTGGTGATGTTTAAGTGTCGACTAGAATGTAATATTGATAAATTGATACGTTGATAAAAATTTAAATGTTCTTGGCAGAAGTTCATTGGAATAAAATTATTGGAACGAGAGGAAACCACCACGCACCCTTGCATTGCTCACCCCAACTATTGGGTGTATATAAGGTTGACAATACTGAACTCCTTTGAATAGGGACGGCCACGATGTGGTACCCGGGCGTATTCCAACTTGCAATATACCGTTTCGAGCACAAAATATGCATCTCGCCCTCCGCACTTCTGGGCACAAGCAACCAGGCAGCTCAGTATGGAGTTGTAGGCTTACTTGTTCCCAGAGATGTGCTGCGGAGTGTACCCGTACAGCGGGCTGGCGGCGTCGATGGCGTGCACGAGCGTGACGGGCCACAGCGGGAACTGTAGGCTTACTTGTTCCCAGAGATGTGCTGCGGAGTGTACCCGTACAGCGGGCTGGCGGCGTCGATGGCGTGCACGAGCGTGACGGGCCACAGCGGGAACTGTAGGCTTACTTGTTCCCAGAGATGTGCTGCGGAGTGTACCCGTACAGCGGGCTGGCGGCGTCGATGGCGTGCACGAGCGTGACGGGCCACAGCGGGAACTGTAGGCTTACTTGTTCCCAGAGATGTGCTGCGGAGTGTACCCGTACAGCGGGCTGGCGGCGTCGATGGCGTGCACGAGCGTGACGGGCCACAGCGGGAACTGTAGGCTTACTTGTTCCCAGAGATGTGCTGCGGAGTGTACCCGTACAGCGGGCTGGCGGCGTCGATGGCGTGCACGAGCGTGACGGGCCACAGCGGGAACTGTAGGCTTACTTGTTCCCAGAGATGTGCTGCGGAGTGTACCCGTACAGCGGGCTGGCGGCGTCGATGGCGTGCACGAGCGTGACGGGCCACAGCGGGAACTGTAGGCTTACTTGTTCCCAGAGATGTGCTGCGGAGTGTACCCGTACAGCGGGCTGGCGGCGTCGATGGCGTGCACGAGCGTGACGGGCCACAGCGGGAACTGTAGGCTTACTTGTTCCCAGAGATGTGCTGCGGAGTGTACCCGTACAGCGGGCTGGCGGCGTCGATGGCGTGCACGAGCGTGACGGGCCACAGCGGGAACTGTAGGCTTACTTGTTCCCAGAGATGTGCTGCGGAGTGTACCCGTACAGCGGGCTGGCGGCGTCGATGGCGTGCACGAGCGTGACGGGCCACAGCGGGAACTGTAGGCTTACTTGTTCCCAGAGATGTGCTGCGGAGTGTACCCGTACAGCGGGCTGGCGGCGTCGATGGCGTGCACGAGCGTGACGGGCCACAGCGGGAACTGTAGGCTTACTTGTTCCCAGAGATGTGCTGCGGAGTGTACCCGTACAGCGGGCTGGCGGCGTCGATGGCGTGCACGAGCGTGACGGGCCACAGCGGGAACTGTAGGCTTACTTGTTCCCAGAGATGTGCTGCGGAGTGTACCCGTACAGCGGGCTGGCGGCGTCGATGGCGTGCACGAGCGTGACGGGCCACAGCGGGAACTGTAGGCTTACTTGTTCCCAGAGATGTGCTGCGGAGTGTACCCGTACAGCGGGCTGGCGGCGTCGATGGCGTGCACGAGCGTGACGGGCCACAGCGGGAACTGTAGGCTTACTTGTTCCCAGAGATGTGCTGCGGAGTGTACCCGTACAGCGGGCTGGCGGCGTCGATGGCGTGCACGAGCGTGACGGGCCACAGCGGGAACTGTAGGCTTACTTGTTCCCAGAGATGTGCTGCGGAGTGTACCCGTACAGCGGGCTGGCGGCGTCGATGGCGTGCACGAGCGTGACGGGCCACAGCGGGAACTGTAGGCTTACTTGTTCCCAGAGATGTGCTGCGGAGTGTACCCGTACAGCGGGCTGGCGGCGTCGATGGCGTGCACGAGCGTGACGGGCCACAGCGGGAACTGTAGGCTTACTTGTTCCCAGAGATGTGCTGCGGAGTGTACCCGTACAGCGGGCTGGCGGCGTCGATGGCGTGCACGAGCGTGACGGGCCACAGCGGGAACTGTAGGCTTACTTGTTCCCAGAGATGTGCTGCGGAGTGTACCCGTACAGCGGGCTGGCGGCGTCGATGGCGTGCACGAGCGTGACGGGCCACAGCGGGAACTGTAGGCTTACTTGTTCCCAGAGATGTGCTGCGGAGTGTACCCGTACAGCGGGCTGGCGGCGTCGATGGCGTGCACGAGCGTGACGGGCCACAGCGGGAACTGTAGGCTTACTTGTTCCCAGAGATGTGCTGCGGAGTGTACCCGTACAGCGGGCTGGCGGCGTCGATGGCGTGCACGAGCGTGACGGGCCACAGCGGGAACTGTAGGCTTACTTGTTCCCAGAGATGTGCTGCGGAGTGTACCCGTACAGCGGGCTGGCGGCGTCGATGGCGTGCACGAGCGTGACGGGCCACAGCGGGAACTGTAGGCTTACTTGTTCCCAGAGATGTGCTGCGGAGTGTACCCGTACAGCGGGCTGGCGGCGTCGATGGCGTGCACGAGCGTGACGGGCCACAGCGGGAACTGTAGGCTTACTTGTTCCCAGAGATGTGCTGCGGAGTGTACCCGTACAGCGGGCTGGCGGCGTCGATGGCGTGCACGAGCGTGACGGGCCACAGCGGGAACTGTAGGCTTACTTGTTCCCAGAGATGTGCTGCGGAGTGTACCCGTACAGCGGGCTGGCGGCGTCGATGGCGTGCACGAGCGTGACGGGCCACAGCGGGAACTGTAGGCTTACTTGTTCCCAGAGATGTGCTGCGGAGTGTACCCGTACAGCGGGCTGGCGGCGTCGATGGCGTGCACGAGCGTGACGGGCCACAGCGGGAACTGTAGGCTTACTTGTTCCCAGAGATGTGCTGCGGAGTGTACCCGTACAGCGGGCTGGCGGCGTCGATGGCGTGCACGAGCGTGACGGGCCACAGCGGGAACTGTAGGCTTACTTGTTCCCAGAGATGTGCTGCGGAGTGTACCCGTACAGCGGGCTGGCGGCGTCGATGGCGTGCACGAGCGTGACGGGCCACAGCGGGAACTGTAGGCTTACTTGTTCCCAGAGATGTGCTGCGGAGTGTACCCGTACAGCGGGCTGGCGGCGTCGATGGCGTGCACGAGCGTGACGGGCCACAGCGGGAACTGTAGGCTTACTTGTTCCCAGAGATGTGCTGCGGAGTGTACCCGTACAGCGGGCTGGCGGCGTCGATGGCGTGCACGAGCGTGACGGGCCACAGCGGGAACTGTAGGCTTACTTGTTCCCAGAGATGTGCTGCGGAGTGTACCCGTACAGCGGGCTGGCGGCGTCGATGGCATGCACGAGCGTGACGGGCCACAGCGGGAACTGGCGCTGCTGCAGCCGCAGCGCGCGCGCGTAGTAGCGCACCACCTCGCCCTCTGCGCTCCTGGGGAGGCGAACAGGTCCACACACACTTATTTCTACATTTATCTGCGTGAATGTAGTATTGGTTAATGACCAACGAAAAATTTGTGGATTCAGCTCACACATGAGAAAATTTTCATTAAATTTTTAATTTTATTTGTGTATAAATGTAAAGTTATTGTTTGATTTGATGAAGCGATATTATTTGGTTGTGCTTTAAGGAATGTCTTGGTGGCAGCACGGAGTAAGCCAAACCAGCCAGTCCAACCACATACTTAAAACACATCTACCCTTCAAACGTAGAAATAGGATTACACAAAAAAAATCCTGTCGAAATGTGAGTGACACGCACTCGAATTAATATTTTTAGTTTGCCGTGTCATTATAATACGAGGCACATGTATTTAATTGCAATCAACAATTCAAAATATTAATGATTATTTTTGTCAGCCAGCAGCAGAATACTAAAACAGTGATAATGATGATGAAACGAATAAGTACCTGTATGTGTTGATAAAGTGCGCTGTAAACTCAGAGCTGATGATATGATCGTAGTTGAGGTCCCACGCTCGCATCATCAGACACAGTCTGCCATCACGCATACTTATCTGTAAGCACCGGTCGTTAAACTTATAAACATATTAAGTCGCTGCGGCATTCTGGTGGCCTGACACAAAAGATTTTCAATTATATCTAATATTCTCGTATGGCGGCCTCGATGGCGTAGTGGTTGTGTAATCCACTGCCACGCCTGAGGTCACGGGTTCGATTCCCGCACAAGTCAAACATTTGTGTGCATGAACATGAATGTTTGTCTTGGTCTGGATATTTTTATGTATAATATGTGTGCATTTACAAAAAAAAGTATATATGTATGTTTATCCATTGTCTAGTACCCACAGTACAAGCTCTGCTTAGTTTGGGCTAGATGGTGTTATGTATACCTATGTGATAGAATATTATTATTATTATTATTCTAAGACTTATCAGATTAATAGTGTAGCGGCTCTACACTGGCGAAGAAGTTACGATATATGATAAACGATGGCGTTGTACTCAATAAAATACTACTTTATTCAATCCTGAATCTCGCAAACAAAGTTTACGCTATAAGCTACTATATTTATGAATTCCCAACCACGGCCTGCCAGGCATGGTCGGAGGATCCTTCCTTTGTATTGAAGGGATATAGGATGCTGATATAGCCTTGCAAGAGATCACTGGAATGCCTCGTAGAGGTCTCCAGTTCGATACCAGGGGACGCAATTCTGAGTTTGGAAATTAGACGCGTAGTAAATAATAAATCTATACTTACTTTGTTATAAAGAGGAAAATTATTAATTATTTATTATAATATTTATTTTTTGTTTATTTGTAAGGATTTAAATCAAATACTACTCAACCGATTTAAAAAATTCATTCACCATTAGAAAACTTAAAAACTTAATTATCACTAAGTAACATCCATATTTATTTAAAAAAGTCTGTTACTAACATAACCTAACCTACATTTACGAGAGCGAAGCCGCGTGCAAAAGCTAGTTATCTTATCTTATCTTGTTACGGGGGCCAGTCAGTGCAGACCGGCGACACTTCGACCCAGTGGGATCTTTTGTGTCGGCCCCGAGATCTATACCTTAGCTATCTCCCTATGAATGTACTGCATCAATCGCAGCGTACACTTAGAGGGAGAAGCCTGAAGTCCTCAGGGCTCGGATATGCCAACCCCATCAGACCCATCCTTAGTCCAGCCAACGCGTCACATTCACACAGTAGGTGTAATATGGACTCGTCCCGCTCACCACAGGCTCTGCAGATCAAATTGTTTGTCAAACTCAATCTGCACAGGAAGTCATTGGTGCCAAAGTGACCAGTAAACGCTCCTGTGAGCAGGCGTATTTGGCCCTTGTTGTACCCGCAGAACTTCCGGGTGAAGCCCGTGGCTCTGTTTGCAATGAATTTCTTGGAGTGTTCCAGACCCCTAAGGGCCATCCACTCCCGCCTGTGTTTATCATTGCCATGTGCATTCATAGCTGCCTTGACGGTACTCTCAGAGAGTCCTACAAATGGCTCGGGGCCAACAAATAGTTGCTCCGAGCCCTTCCTGGCCAATTCGTCAGCCTCCTCATTACCCTGCACACCTGCATGCCCCGGAACCCACACAAGCCTGACTGTGTTTTTCCTGCCAAGTTTGTTAAGGGCTTTAACACAGTTCAGGACTAGTCCGGAATCCACCCTACAGGAGTTCAGAGCCTGAACTCAAAGCTAGTTAAGTATATATTGCTTGTATTAACAATGTTTACCTATACATTTCAGAATGCTACGGCCTATCCTACGGCTGATACTGATAATAATCAAGAAGTTATGAGTACACCTGAAATGTACCTCCTCACTGCGTCCGAACAGGGTAACGTAGCTACGCGAAACAAACGGTTAAGACCAGATTTCTCACCAGAGAATGAATTTAAATCGTTCGAAAAAACGATTTCCACTATGTTAGCAACATGGAAGGCTGAACAGGACTTGATTCTTAACAAATTATCGACTGATATCGCCGAAGTTAAGCAACAAAACCTAAACATACAAAAAACTAACACTGAAATAGAAAAGGCCATAGAATTTATGAACACTGGCTACGAAAATATGCGACAAGCATTAGAAAAATTAGAAAAGGAAAAGCTAGAACAGCGTAACTATATTCTGCAATTAGAACGCAAAGTTAATGACTTGCAACATAATTATCGTTCCTCCACTATCGAGATAAGAAATGTGCCCCAGAATGACAAAGAAACTGTCAATGACCTAACTGCTACTGTCATCCAAACGTGTAATGCTGTCCAAGTTCCTATTAAACCTACTGAGGTACGCGATGTATATCGACTTCCCGGGAAAAAGGGCTCCAACAGACCTATTGTGGCGGAATTTTTGAGCGTCCCACTGAAAAACCAGGTGCTAAATGCTACACGTACCTTCAACAAGGGCCTTCCATCATCAGAAAAATTAAACACCGGGCATATTGGTATCAGTGGTCAACCCACCCCCGTCTATGTTGCAGAACATTTACCCGGCAGTGTTCGACAGTTATTTTATGAAGCCCGTAATTTTTGCAAGAATAATAATTATAAATTTTGTTGGTTTCGTAACGGCAAAATATTTCTCAGAGAACGCGAGGGAATGGATGCTATTATTGTACATTCTACTCAGTCTCTTAAGCAGTTGCTTAAAAAGGAATAGACTACCCCAAACAGCCGCGTACTGGAGAAATATTTTTCTATGTTTACACTTGTACTTTTTTAATATTGTACTGTTTACAAATAAGTTTATTAGTTTAGCTCAGTTACCCACTTTTGAATTGATATGTGATAGAAAATCATTTTATTTGTATTTAATATTATTTAATCAACACCTAGCTTTTTGCATAAGTTACAGTTACCACCCACGTTCATACTTCACTACACATAAAACTCAAACAGGCGCCAACATTATAAATACTCATAAAAACACTGCATTTTTTTCTCACTTTAGCAATGATTGACTCGGTAATTATGGATGAAATCGATACCTATGGTGGCTCAAACTCACACATCTGCACTCCAGAATCACTAAAGCAATTTTTAAAATCTCCAACTAATGCCATAAATTTTATACACATTAATATCCGTAGCATCAATTGTAATTTTGACAAATTTACTGTGTTTCTTCAGAGTATTAAAATTTCGTGCGAAATAATTATTCTTACAGAATGCTGGTTAAATACATCCTCAGTTATACCTACATTACTGGGTTACACAACTTACCACACAAGCTCACCCAAAAATCAGAACGACGGGGTTGTAATTTATGTAAAATCGGATATATCACATACAATTTCAGAGCCACTGATACCTGAGGCTAGCTGTTTGGTCTGTCACATGAAGGACCTGAGCACTACTGTCATAGGCGTATATCGCTCGCCCTCAGTGCGAAACTATGAACATTTTATTATTGGCTTAAATAATACTTTAACGACTATGTCGGTACAAAAAAACATAGTACTTGTCGGAGACATGAATATAGATATCGGTACTAACACGCTTACTCAACAAACAAACGAATACCTAAATATGATTGCGTCTCATGGACTCCTTCCATCTCATACGTTTCCTACTCGTGGCCACTCATGTATAGACCACGCTATGATCAAGACTGATTTGAAAACAGTTACTATAGTAGTTGATACGTACATAACTGATCATAAACCGATTTTCATATGTTTGAATTATAAACGTATACCTGTTACGCCTAAAGTCTATCGCACTGTTGTAGATTATTCTTCAGTAATTTCAGAAATATTTTCTACGAACTTTAGTGAAATAATGAATAGTCAAGATGCTAATTTAGCTGCTAATCTCTTGGTATTAATTATTACCTCAATCATTAAAAAGAACTCAAGGTCGGTTTATATCCCCTCGAAACGCAGAATAATCAAACCCTGGATTACTAGTGGCCTGCTACGTTGCATCCGCAACAGAGATGAAATGTCACGCAAATTGTCTAAAAATCCAGACAACTATATCCTAAAGTTAACATACAACAGATACCGTAACTTCTGTAATAAGCTTCTAAAAAACATAAAGCTGGCCTACGAACGGGAAGAATTCCTGAAAGCCAAAAATAATCCAAAGGCCACCTGGAGGGTAATAAAAAATGTTACAAATACTCATCGCAATATAACACCTTCTAATGAACTTTTAAATTTCTATGATGATAAGATCTCAGGTATTAATAAGATCAATAACTTTTTTGCAAATGTCGGTAAAAATCTGGCCTCTAACTGTACTCCCATAAATTCTATGTTTGAATGTTCAAGAAACCCTAAACTATGCAATTCTTTTGTGCTTTTACCTACAGATGAACAAGAGGTTAAAACAATGATTCTCGGGTTACGTACAGATGCATCTGTTGGCTGGGATGGCATCTCTCCTAAAATATTAAAATCTTGTGAGTCAGTTCTCGTGCCTGTTATTACTCATATCTGTAACATTTCTATTTCTTCGGGTTGCTTTCCATATGTACTTAAAAGAGCTATTGTACACCCAATTTTCAAGAGTGGGGACAGACACAGTGTCAATAATTATAGACCTATATCGGTTCTACTTGTGATCTCCAAAATCCTAGAAAAAATAATTAACAATCGCTTGGTTAATTATTTGGAATCTTTTAGTCTCTTAGCACCAAACCAATATGGCTTTAGAAGAGGTAAGTCTACTGAAGATGCGGTTGCTGCACTTGTAGATCATGTTGTATCTAAACTGGACGAGAAATCAAAGTGCTTAGCTATCTTCTTAGACCTTTCTAAGGCATTTGACACTGTGTCTGTACCTCACCTCATCTCCTACAAAAATTAGAAGATGCAGGAATTCGCGGCCTTGCGCTTAAACTCTTTAAGGATTATCTCACTGATCGTACTCAGTGCGTTAAAATCGACGATTTGGTTAGTGACACTGAAGCGTTGAGTTTTGGTGTGCCCCAGGGCTCAATTTTAGGCCCAACATTATTCTTAATCTATATAAATCCTCTCTGTACCTTACCAGTTAAAAACTGTTCCATTATCACTTACGCAGATGACACGGCGCTGTTGATACACGGTAATGATTGGCACGAAACTTTGACAATAGCGGAAGAGACTTTAAGATTAGTTATGTGTTGGTTATCTAATAACCTTTTAACCATTAATCTCTCTAAAACTGTATACCTACCCTTCTATCTACAACCTCCTGCATTAAATGTTTTGAATTCCTTTATTATTAAAGCCCATACCTGTAGTTCTAGTAATAATATCTCACCATCATTTTGTAGCTGTCCTCAACTTCTCAGATGTCAATCAGCCAAATATCTTGGCGTTTTAGTTGATAACTCATTAACTTGGAAGCCTCAACTTGCAAGTCTTACATCGCGGGTGCGTAAACTCATCTTTGTATTTAAAAAATTGAGGGACTCGGCAGATTCGCGACTCTTAAAATGCGTATATTATGCATTGTGTCAGTCCCTGATCACATATTGTATTACAGTATGGGGCGGGGCCCAAAAGACGAATCTTCTACCAGTCGAACGGGCACAGAGAGCTGTCTTAAAAGTCATGACATCTAAGTCACTTAGATATTGTTCTGAGGACCTTTACGCCGACTGTGATGTCCTCACTGTGAGGCAGCTCTTTGTGCTGCAGACTATACTAAGAAAGCATACGTCACTAACATACGACAAAAAACCTAGTCAAAAACGAAGATACTACAGAATCTGTCCCGTTTTCAAATCCAAAACAGCTGTTGCTCAACGTCATTATCGTATTATCGGTAGTCACTTGTATAATAAAATAAACTATGAATGCAACATTTACTTTCTCCTTAAACAAGAATGCAAAGAGAAGGTTTGCAAATGGTTAAAGTCCCTAAACTACGCATCTACAGAAAACCTCCTAAAAGTATCCGTTCTTTAACATAATGCAAACACACACACACACAAACACACACACACACACACACACACACACACACACACACACACACTCACTCACTCACTCGCTCACTCACTCACTCACTGGCTGTAACTTACAAATAATTCAAGTATTTGCATGACGACTATTTGTATAATGTAACATCTGTGCATTAGCTGAGAGAGCACTGGTACCCATAACACAAGTTAGATCTTACCATGGGTACCAGAGTTCTGTAACACTTGACTTATTACTGTTACAATTTTTTCTCATGTGCATTGTTTTATTTAAGTGTGTTTTAATGTACAACCTTTACTGAAATAAATATTATTATTATTATTATTATTATTATTATTTCAGAATTGTGTGAGGTTTTCATGAGATCTGAAGAACATTCGAACAGACGGCCTCGATGGCGTAGTGGTTGGTGTAACCGACTGCCACGCCTGAGGTCGCGGGTTCGATTCCCGCACAAGTCAATCATTTGTGTGCATGAACATGGATGTTTGTCTTGGTCTGGGTGTTTCTATGTATAATATGTATGTATTAACAAAAAAAAAAAAAAGCATATAATAATATGTATGTTTATCCATTGTCTAGAACCCATAGTACAAGCTCTGCTTAGTTTGGGCTAGATGGTGTTGTGTGTACGTGGTAGAAAAAAAAGGTAGAATATTGTTGATTAGTTCTTCGATATAACCAAAAAAATGTTAAAGGTGCGATATATTAACTCTTGAATCAGAATGAATTTTTTCAGCCAGATATTAGCAAATTCAGACTTAAATACAATTTGCAACTCTCTATTTACCTATGTTTACAAATAAATATCTCGTTAATTTTTATTGAAAAAAGACAACTGCCGCTCTTGGAGTAATTTCAGTGTCGCAGGGGACTTTACAAACATTCAAACAACGGACACAAAGAACATCCAGACTCGGAACAACCATTCGAGGACCACACAAAATTTTGTGCCGTGCATAATAAATATCTCGTGTTATTGATTGATAAAATGGTACTTACCACAGCCTTCTTGCTGAAGCCGACTCCATCTCTGGACAGCTTCTCTGGTCTGGTCAGCTTGGCGTACACGACGCATGTCAGTACTCCTGACAGACCAGTACCGAGGATTAACTGGAAATTGTGAACAAGTAGATATATATTTCTCATGTTCAGAAAGAACGAAACCCAATCTATGCCTCTCAATCTCAAAATCAGCCGCAGTGAAAGCGACTGCTGAATCTGAGGTCTCAGATTCGATGGCCAGGTCAGACAATATTTTCTGTCAAGAAATTCTTAGCAACCGCAAAAACTGTTGTGTTTTGTCTGGTAATCCGTAATAGGCTCCTATTTATTACATGAGTCCTAAAATCATGATACCCATATTTGGTGAAATAAATGAATTACCTATTGGACATGATAGTGCAATAGGGTGTGAAACCCTATTGCATTAATTTCATCCATTTGGGTAGGCAAAGATGATCGTTGCCATAAGATGGCATACATATAATAATCCCCGAACCGATAGGCAAAGGTATACTCTGCCTATCGCTTCGGGTAGGGTTGCCAGGTCTTAAATTCGAAAAGCTGGATAGACCAGCCAGTTTAGCCGGACATCTGGGTAAAAAGGCCGTGCTTCCTTAATGTTTTAGTCTTAGTATAAGAGGCGCTCAGAGGCAGTTGCACTCACTGATCAGTAAACGATTAGTGAGGTTAAGCAACGTTGGGTAGGATTAGTCTATAGATGGGTGACCGCTTAGTGGTATTGCATCTGAGCGTCTCCATGCTTCGGAGGGCGCGTAAAACGTCGATCCCGGTTGTTGTCAAATTGACAGCAGTCGTTAAGCCATGTCAGAGACCTACTTGAGCTTGAACAACTCTTGACAACAGGTTGGCCACTAACCACACAAGAAAGAAAGAAGTATAACAGGACAAATTTATTTATGGGAGTGTGTGTGCTAGACTCATGGGCTGGCGATACAAGGTGAGGCGGGTGGAGAGGAAACCAACATAAGGCAAAAATAAAAAGATCTAATTTAAAAAGCCCTGAAGCCGTCTAATTATTATTAGCAACCAAAAAGCCTGACTGTGTCCGGCTTTAGCCGGACGCCTGGCAACGCTAGCTTCGGGGATATAAGTGTGAAAGTACCTATGTATGCCAATCAATCCAAAGTTGCTACTGTATACACAGAGAAACGCCTGGATAACCCTGAACCCCTAGTTTTATGAGCTTTGTTCAAGCCTCCAGATGACAAATTGCAGGATAATTGTCGTATATTTGACGGACACAGGCATGGCCAACAAAGCCTGGACCCCACGAGCGGCTGAAAACATCGACACAAAGTGCCGTACAAGACCATTTTGAGTCATTTAAATATGACTCAATAATTCTATGCCTATATTTGATTTTACTCTAATTATTCTGGGTGGCCACCGAATAATATAATATATTCTACCACATACACACAACACCGTCTAGCCCAAACTAAGCAGAGCTTGTACTATGGGTACTAGACAATGGATAAACATACATATATACTTTATTTTTGTAAATACATACATATTATACATAGAAACACCAAGACCACGACAAAATTCATGCACACAAATGTTTGACTTGTGCGGGAATCGAACCCGCGACCTCAGCGAATAAAACCGCAAATGCCTATAAACTTTCAAAAATTGTAATAATGCTCTCTAGTGACACTTCTCTGCAATTGAAACACTACAATTATCCACCATTCCAACCAGATAGCGCTATACCTACGCAAATATTCTGCACTACAATAACAATTTGTATAACAAGTGGCAAACAAAAACAAAACCAGCTCTTCTGTTGTTGATTGCCAAGACGAGACCTTCAGGATTGTAAATATGTAATATATTATTTGTGTGACAGAGTATCTGACATAATGTTGTATGGTTAGAATACATCATGAGATTAAAATCTAAGGAAATGTAGGTACGCTTTCTTTTTACTTTTACTAAGAACTAAGAAGGCTAACAAACATATAGGCCCAGAGGCGTCGACTTTCATAAATATATTAGAGAGAAGATAACATTTAATTAACATAACCACAATTCACCAAGTAGCCGTTTATTTCCAGTAAATGATAACTGACAATTATATAATACCTTCGACACCGTTAATACGAATAAATATATTGAGGTGACTTAGTCCTACCGATAATGTTATTGGGAGGCTCAGTTACCTCAGGCCCTATAACGTCGGTCGCTAATGCCGACGCCATACGGCCTGGCACATACAGGCCTGATATTATCCTGCCACAAATTGCTATTAAGTACATTCTGTAGACATAATATAACAGCATGACAACCAGCGTTCATTTTACAAGAACAACGGGCACAAAGTTAGTCGATATATTCATCTTACCTGCATAATAAACAAGAATATGGACTCTGGGCATTCCTCGTCTATCGCACGATCTCCGAAACCGATGGTTGTCTGTAAACAAATGGAAAATATAATAAATAATAGAAACCCACATATCACATAATCATATTATGATATACCTATGTATACCTGCATAATAAGATTATTATGCTTACAAAATATAATGCACGCTTATTTCGTAAATATGTTTAATATGATTATTACGTTAACAACGCCTATATATGGGAAGATAGACATTAGGTGTAGGTTTCTGCCTTACCTGCTACCTTAATTTCGTATGTAAAATAAGGTAAGTTTATTGCCGTCTCTCGGGCACATTTCTAAGCGTCGATAGTTACAGAAAACTTTCTATAAGAAAATCTTTGTAACAACCACACTTAATTATTTTCTTTAAACAAATACAAATGTTTAGCCGTATTGCCTTTACTTTAAAACAAAGCTGCGGTACACCCCTGACTACCTCTTAGCGATGCAGGCAGTACAATTAGACTTAAAAAACAGAACCAATGCACTTAAATATAAAAACTAGGATGAAATATAGACGTAGGCACAGCTACGGAGCTATATAAACACCAGTTAGTGTATCTCTTTGTCCGACATGCTCCCAGTAATAGACCTGGCGGTGTCCACGGTCACAAAAGCAGCAATTTTACGATCAACGCTTGTAGCGAGCTAATGCCGTAAAAAAGGAAGTTCAATAGTCCTTGATTGATGCAATTTGACATAAAATTGCTCTTAATGAATCCCGTCTGGCTGAATTAGGACGAATAAAGGGCAGAGATAATAGTGGATGCTTTGACACTACAGTTATATACGCCTGTTGATCACTAAAAACATATGCATTAGGTAGGAGCACTATTCATTACCTACAGATATTGTTATTCGATTTACAGGTAATCATCAAAATCAAGGGTCTCATAAAAAAAAATTAAGCAATCAATGTTTATTTTAATGCTAAGTATCATTTTTAGTAGTCCGCCTGCAACAAATGTTCAAATGATTATTTTTAAAAGAAATGTTATTGTCTTAAGTCTGATTAGCTAAAAGTGGTCACGGTTTGATGTAGCTCAGATTTATATTTTTAATTTCTTATTACCATACTTTGGTATACATGTGTATTAAAACAACCTTCTGTAGAAACGCAACGTTGTGTAATCATTTCAAGTCAATCCATCGACTTGCTAAATCTACACAAACATAATAATAAATTTTAACAATATTAGCCTTGAATATAAACCACCCCACTGCTGGGCACGGGCCTGTTCTCAGTGTAAGAAGGGTTAGGTCATAGAACCAGAACATGCACGATGTTATCCCTCACCGTCTTTATATTTACAGATTTTTATGTTAATTTATTATTAGTGTGGTGTGTGAACAATGTAACAATATTTACATACCACTGATATGGCTTAACAAACTGAACTGTACATTAAACCTTCACCTGTAACCGTATTTAAAAGCAAATAAACTTTCTTATACCTGAACGCGAAAACAACCTATGTACTTGATGATAATAAAATCAATCAAAATAAAATCAAAAATAAATTTATTCAGATTAGGTTACAAGGTAACACTATTTATATGAATGTCAAATTTACACAATTTTTTCTGCGAATTTATATTTACTGCCACGTTCAGCAAAGCAAGGGTGTAGGGCTCATGAGAAGAACGGGCAAGAAACTCATGGTCACTCTTTTTAATCGTCAAGTTTTTGTTTACAAATCATAAGAGCTGTAAGGTGCTGCAACCATTTCTCCTGAACTATTACTGAACATACTCAAGCATTTAATAAAATTTGATGGTAGCCTCTAAAGCAGCAGAATGGTAAATAGGAGCATCCACTTACATGTACATTAATAATCAAGACAAGGCATGATTGTAGTCCGTAGTTTAATCTAACTGTTTAAATAAAAATGTAGCTAGTAAATCATCGAATTCCACGATACCAAGGTCGACCAGTCACCACAAGTGCAACAATATAATAATTAACAGCTGTTATCTTTCAAAACTTGCCTGTATTTATAGGCAATGTTATTTAAATACATTAGCGCTGCCTTAGTAGTACGGCGATTGAGAATGAAACTACCATGCAGACCCTGGTGGGATTCCTAGTCCGTGGCAACTTAAATGTTGGTTTTCTATTAAGTAATTCAGAGCAGCTATAAGAAAGTTAGTGGGACCTTGGAAAGCGCGTAAAGCTGATGGTCGAGCGCCTGATCTCTCACTGATCATGACGGATTACCTTCCTGTGGGACTATGCAAGTAAGGGAACAGACAGTGCGCTAGTATTTGTACACAGTATGTGGACTATAATATCTTCAGCGCAGATGGCAAATACGTTAATATTGGCTGCCGTGTTCGAAATATGGTCTCTAGGACATTATTATTATAGTTATAAGTTAACCATCGTGGCATTCTATAGTAGCGTAGGCGTTAACAACGAATGCAACTCAACAAATGGCATCGTCATTAGGACTCTCAAAATAGATTGGGTCAAAGGATGCTCCAACGATTCAATGTCATGACGATACAAGTCTAACTCGTGCTATAATTTCTTACAAGTCATTTTCCGTATTCAGCCACGACTTGTGATGATTTTAACTGACTTCAAAAAAAGAAGGAGGTTCTCAAGTAGACTGTATTTTCTTTTTATTTGTCAGAACTTTTTCGCGGTAAACCGATTTTGATGGTACTTTTTTTATTCAAAAGCTGATGCTTCCCATGTGGTCCCATTTTATTTTAATCAAGATTTGACCAGCAGTTTTTGAGTTATCTTTAATAATGCGTATTTAGTTGACTTCGACGACATCGATGATGTTTTCATTTTATTACTTGTCTAGTTGGTTTTTATATTTGTTTTTTTTTTAATATATATTATTTTGATGTGGTGTGCATGAATAGGCCAGCTCAATCAAGGAATTACAGTAGTATTATGGCTTAATACGGAAGATGATGACGGAGGGTGCTCTCACAGAATATCAACGTATAGTATACGTACTCTTGCGTTTCGATAAGTGAGTGTGGGCGCCGTAGAAGAATTACCCCCTTGGTTCTATTCCTACTCCCTTCCTCCTCTCATAAGCTCAGTATTGCAAAAGTAGGAAAAGCATAACGCCTTATTTTGACCAATTTTTGCCTTGGTGGCATAGCAACAGTTATTGCGAATAGATGATGAGATGGGGTTAGAATATTAGCTAAGGCAAATTGGTATTCGGTTTTTCTGTCAGGAAATTCTCAGCAACACAGAGTCTGAGAATAAGTCTTGTAGATGGTAATAGACTCGCTTTTTAATATGCAGTACCTAAAAACTATTGCTGCGAAATATAGGAACGTGGAATAAACCTCTGCCTACCTCTTCAAAACTATGTATGTATTAACAAGTGAGTGTAGTAACAATGAATTGACGTAAATCTTAAGAGTTCGAAAAATGGTTCAAGTAATATGCAAAGGTCACGTGATACCACGTGCCCTTGAGGTCAGAGGTCAAAGGTCATATTCATTTCTGGGTATATCGACTATGCTGAGTCGAATGGCGCTGACCGCGAGTCTCTAGCTCTTACGGTTCTTGAGTTGAAAGTTGTATAACACACAGACGGACGGACAAAGCTGTTGTATAAGAGTTTCTTCGAACTCTAAAAAGCAAAAGTAAACACAAGTCAACTTAACGATACTTTCTTCCTCTACTTGTAAAACATTCCTCGGGAAGTGACAGAGAGATATTAACATTAATGTCCGTACTGATGCGATTTAAACAAATTGTTAGTGGGCGAGTCCCGCGCACCGACTAATGTAATAGCGGACGATCTGATTGTATATCCGTTTGTCTGTCATTATAAACCGGGACATGTTCTTAAATATTTAAGAAAGTATACTATATATAGATTGAATCGAATAAGGCGTTACTTGGCGGCAATCTATTTTAATATTAAAATTATGACTTACTTGACAAACTGTTTTAAGAGTGCCTCGCGCAGAGGCAAATACCTACGTATCGATGCATATTTTGTTGAATCCAAACCCTTTGAACTACTAAAGGCAACGAAACACTGAACTCTTTTATTGATGGATTGATTTGAATGAACTTTAGTCCTTTGTGCATATATGCATATAAGGTATAAATTGCAGCCACGTAATGCTGAAGCCTTTCCTTATGGGCTTAATTATCTTATTTTGAAACCATTGTAATCACGGCAATGAGCTACAGCTGGCATTGCTTCGTTGACAAAAGATCACTACTACAAAGCTGACAGAACTTTTCTTAATGTTAATACATACTTCTAATTGAATTCGTTGCGGTTCCAAGACAATTTAATCCCAGGGCTTCACAAAGGTCTAAACTCAGTGCTTTCTATGGGCACCACTGTTGAACCCTGGCTACACAGGAGGTACAGTTGTAGGAATGCAAAGAGAAGACGTCTTAAAAAAACACCTTCCTTAAGCACTACACCATCACCACCACCTGTCATTCGTTCATGATTAGGTGCAATTATCTAATTTACTTACTTGAGCCTCGACTGATGCCAAGAATATGGTGACGAAGTCCTTTCCACCAGTGACGCAGGTTCTCTTTGGCGGGTCCGGCTCGAAGTCGTAGTGGGCCAACGCAGTGATGTACCAGAAGACCGCGAAGACCAACCAGATGGTGAAATGCACCACTACTGTTCCGATTACTATCCAGCGCCAGCGTAAGTTGATCTGAAAGGAAGTTTTGTTAAAAGTGTGTTATTTTCGTGTTATATGATAACATTTTCTGGTGGCATATAAGCATATGTTCTGCATAATTACCAGCTATTATTAAGGACTAGTGAACGACGATTATCGATGAAAATCGATTAATTCAAATCTTCAAACATATCGAAATATTTGAAACTTTAACAAATATTCGAGTGAAATAAACTTTGATATTGATTGATTATTATTTATTGTATTACGTACTGGCTCTACGCCAAAAAAAATGCCGAATCGCCACTCAATTTTAATAGAAGTACAGAATACTTGAAAATAACAAGGTCATCACTGCCATCGACAATATTCAAAAAATCATTGACAAACGTCGAAACACGTTTATTTCGATTATGATTCGAATTATATTCAGTGACAACGAATTAATCAAAATTCATATACAGTCATAAAACTTTCGAACGTTTAAATAAATTTTTCTTTTCATCGCCGATATAGACGCTTGTTAGCCAAGAGCTTGAGTTTAAGTCCTCTTTCAAACTGAAGCAGACCAGCTGAATTGAAGAAGAAGAAATAGGTACCTCTATCCAACATAACATACGAGTAAGATCGCAGCCAAACAATCTTGTGTTGTTTTCTTGTGATAAGCAGCATTTGCAGACTCATGAAGGAGGCGGTCTGCTGTCTACAGGGAAGCAGTAAACATTGTTTCTTGGGCTGCTATCACATTTACTCTTTTTTCAGTCGAGCTACGAGCGAATGATGTTTGGGTTGCAGTTTTAATATTTGTAAAGCTTGACACGCTACTGATATTATATAAAATGACGTTATCTAAATAAGTAAATTTAAACAGAAGCCACTCGCCTCGTTAGTTGCAAAGTGCTTACAAGACGCTCGTGTTATCTTCTCACCCAACACTATATGTATGCCGGCGACTGAGCTGACAATTTGACAAACATGATTAACAAGATTTGTCGACGGCTGCTCGGTCGCGCTAATCTAAAATTTGTCAACAAATTGCTATCCCTTGGCAACATTACTTTTTTCTGGATGAAAGGTAACCTATGTCTTTTTCTGTACCCATGACAACGTTTATGCCAAATTTGATGATGATCGGTCAAGTAGTTAAGGCGTGAAACCGTAACAAACAAACTTACATTCGTATTTATAATATTAGTTAGGATTGTTCGTAACGTTTGCCAATGCCTGGGTTAAGTGCATCCGCCTGTTGATAAGCGATTGCTAGTCTGACCGTCTGCATACCACCGTTTGTACGTCGCTGACCCTCAGTAAGTTTTCTGTAAAAAGGTTGTGCTAACCCAGACAAGCTAAGCCATTGCCTGGTATAACACGTAGGATACTTTTCATTTTGGTGTGCATGCCCTAAATTGGGCGAAACCCCGGACTGAACCTATTGTAATATGAGCCCTTTATATAAAATTATCTACTGCTGGTCACACGCCTCTTCTCATTGCGGGAAGGGACACGCGAAAGTCTACCATGCTGGCCCAATGCGATAAGCAGACTTCATGTCTTGGAGAACATTAAGTAGAACTCTCAGACATTTATTTTTGGTTTCTTAACGATGTTTACCTTCACCGATAACAAGCAATACGCTCATAACTTCGAAAAGTTAGGTGTATGTGCCTTGGAATCAAACTTGAGACCTCTGCGTCTTTCACTTAGGTATCGCTGTTTATCTAGTCTTATATAAATATTTACTTCTAAAACAGATCGAGTAACTCACCAAAGTATGAAAGGTATCATTGAGCAGTCGAATCTTCTCGAAGGGCACGTTGGAGATGAGCGCTACGTTTTCCATGCCGGTCTTGGACACCAGGCGCTTTGGGTAGTCCGACGCATAGCCCTTCCCCCTCCGCTGTTGATGACTGAAACCACTTCAGAAGAATAGGCTTGGAAGACACCATTCTTATAAAATGAAAGGAGTCTCGACTTGCAGTAGCTACGTCGAATATTGAACGGTAGATGCAAAGGTTTTCAAATATTCAATGGTAAATGCAAAGGTTTTAGTGGTCACTTCGTCGCGACGAGTATTGAGAATTCAATACCCCCAAAATATACAATATATGTATGTATATATTTGCTATTGTGTGTAAAATAGTGTACAAATGAAACATAATAATTATCCTATTTTCGCTCTTTTACCCAATAATTTTACTGTAGGTATATACTGCCGATATTTGAATTTATTTCCATATGTCGGTACAAATATTATTGTTATCTTAAAGATTAATTTTGGTCTAGGGACAAGCCCTGTGTTCCCTGTGTTGAGCACAAACTATACCCAGATTCGTTACGACATTTTGTGAATAACACAATATTTTTTCCGTATTGAGACCGAACACAGAGCAATCGACGCATTTGACGAGGCAACATGATCATTGTGCTATCCTTGCAGTCTTATTACAAGCACGAGTACCAGCAAATTGTAAAACCTTTGGCCTCGAAGTAAATCTACCTAGATCCATAAACGTGTCAACGATAAACTGAGCAAGCATCTCTTAAGTACGCCATTCAGCTGACCACGAGTGAGTAAACATCTTTTGATACTATGCACGCATAGTCTCACACATCATATACCTGAGAGGGGAGGCATAGGTGTAGTTTGCCTACCTTTGGTATTATACTTATGTTATTAGGTCCCATGTTATAGGAGCCTGTCGCCCATTGGACACATTTCTACAGCATATTTACTAACAGAAAGTACCTAAAACAGCGACTCAGCAATTTACTCTAATACGACGTACGCAAATGCATTCGAATGATGTTTTTAACCGTGCAAGGTATTCTATTATAATTCAAATAAATTATCTATAGGTACTAATATTATAAAGCTGAAGAGTTTGTTTGTTTGGTTGGTTGAACGCGCTAATCTCCGGAACTACAGGTTCGAATTGAAAAATTCTGTGTAAAGTGTTGGATAGTCCATTTATCGAGGAAGGCTACAAACTATATAATATCACGCTACAACCAATAGGAGTACAGCGCCAGTAAGCGAAAAATGCAATGGCTGACCCCAGCTCAAACACCGCAACAGTGCCCTAAAGCAACGCTTACCAATAAAAATGTAATGGTAACTGTTTGGTGGTCTCTTTATGGTGATAATCACTATAGCTTTCTCAGGACTGGTCAAGCAATAACAGCAGATGCTCACTGTGTGGAACTTCGAACAATGATGGCGAAACTGGCAGTGAAACACCCCCGACTCGTGAATCGATCTTCACCATTATTGCTTCATGATAACGCAAGACTTCACACTGCATGAGAAACCGTTGTAACTCTACAGGAGCTGCAGTTAGAAACCATACGTCATCCTCCGTACTCGCTAGACCTTGCTCCAACGGACTACCATTATTTCCGTGATTTGGACGATTTTCTGCGTGATAAAAAATTTTCTTCCTAGGAGGCAGTACAAAATGCTTTCACACAGTTTGTGGAATCTAGATCCCCGGAGTTCTATCATAAATGAAATATAATAAATAGCATAAATGAACTTCCATTTAGCTGGCAGCAATGTATAGATAATGAGGGTAAATATTTCGATTAAATAAATATGGTACATCTTAGAAAGAAACGAGTTTCAATTTTTCAGTACTAATCGAGAATTTCATACTTTAACCCCTAATATATTGACAGCACTATACATAATTGCATGCAAGTTACATAATAATAATAATATATTACCCCTGTATTAAACTGTCCCACTGCTGGGCACAGGCCTCTTTTCAGTGTGAGAAGGGTTAGGCCATAGTCCACCACGCTGGTCTAGTGCGGATTGACAGTACACTTAACATAACTTCGAAAAGTCAGAGATGCGTGCCCTGGGAACGAACTCGAGACCTCTGCGTGGCGGTCCAACGGTTTCCCACTGCCTAGTGCAGCTATAGCCTTACCGCTGCTAAGTCCTATTAGTGAAAGTTATTCGAATAATATTCGAATGCCATTATGTACATCACTATTACACTCTGCCACGGGATCTACATGACGTAATAAGTTATCAGAGCATTTTTTTTTCGAATAATCATATTAAAACAATACTTACTTTTTCGGTAAATGACGCTTCTTTTCACCCACATGATTAAACTGTTTCTCCGATTCCGGCTCACCATGATCGCTTTGTGGCAAGCCATGATCACTATTATGCAAACCAAGATCGTTTTTCGGCAAGGCCGGTACAAATTTGTATTCTTCTGCCTTCTTTGTGTCCAAACTTGTTGTGCTTTGCGTAATTATGATTTTTGGTAATTGTTGAGATATTTTCCTTAGCCTCTCGGATCTTGGCTCCGAAATTACAGAGTCTATGCTTCCACGAGGTTTCTCATTTTCTAGTTTGAATATTGGCTTTGGTTCTTCAACGACAGTCTCCATTTTGTCTTTGATAGTCTCATAGCCTGGGTCTTCAAGATATTCTGTGTCTTCCTCAATAATAGTATCTTCATGAACTTTGTGTTTTGCTAAATAATTAAGACATTCGTCGTAAAGTTGGTTTATTTGTTGGTAATCCATATCATTTGTTTCATGTTCCATTTTTAAAAAGCAAGTTCTTTGGTCGTTATATTTAAAACTATAAACTCTTCATGCAATTCAGCGGGAAAAAGCACTATTCCATTTTTGAATATTCTATGACATCACTTTTAGAAAACAATGTTACTCATCGTTCTATTTTTAAAACAACTATCACTACACTTAGTTTTATCCAAAAACTATTTTTAAATTTTTCAAAGAAATCGAAATAACCTGCGATTTTTAAAATAGGTATTAATTAATATCGCGTAATTAACGTCACTTTCACGTAATTTTTCTCCATATTGTGAGATAATATAGTTTGATAGCGCGAATGTCCTGTGCGTTATCAGGACTGTTATCTCGTTATCTCTGGTGCTAATTGTGATGTGAGCGCAGTAAGCCAAGATCTGCGGTGACCTTGTTGAGAGCACGAGCGGGCTATTCTGTAAAAACTAAACTTAGATGATTCACTATGCTATATATTTAAGATTTCTCGCAATTTGAATTACATATTTCTAGTGTTCTTGTAAGTTAAAATCAAAATATCTTTATTCATTTAGCTCACAAAGTAACACTTTTGAACGTCAAGGTTTCAATAACTAAACTAATATGAATTAACATTCTACTGCTAAATGCTTGTATTACGAGTCCTTTCAAGTAGGTAGAACAATAGATAGGAACTGAACCCACAACCTCTCGGTCGCAAATCTAATTCTTATCTATTATTCTAAAATTAAAAGCACGTGTCTAAAGCCGTTTGTTCTATGCCTGATCTTACACCAATTGTGACAGATTGTAGTCACATCGGGCTATGATAGTTAGACTATAAAGAGTGCACTTATGTTTGCGCAAATACCTGTGCACTATAATATCTCCACCGCAAATGGGCATATTAGATAAATCTCAAGGCTTGCATAATCAAAAATTCCGTGTCTCTAAAAGAACCTTTATATAATATCAGACCTGTTTTAAACTGTTCAACTGCTGGGCTCGGGCCTCTTCTGAATCTGAGAAGAGTTGGGCCATAGTCCACAACGCTGGCACAGTGCGGGTTGGCAGACTTGACATCTTTGAGGGCATTAGGGAGAAACCTCAGACATGCAGGTTTTTCACCGTTAAAAAGAACGATAATATTTAATTGTTTAATACGCATATAACATGGAAAAGTCGGAGATGCGCGCCTTGCAATCAAAAGGTAATAGATACCCTTCACGAGAGTACATTTTAACAAATACTTCTTAGAAATTAGTGCTTGCCTATAAGAAACAAGAAAACATTTTAGACAAATTACTGGAATAAATAAGTCCCAGCAGATATTTCCTAACCCTTCTGCACTGAGCACGTGCCCAGCAGTGGGAATGTTTCTACATATACATGGCTGATATTATATTTATAAATGTATCTTTGTAACAGAATAACCCATTGCGGCAACAATACAAAAATGATTTAAACCATTCTGACTACGTTCACACATAGATACACTTATACTTATCTGTGGTGTGTTTGTTTGTACAATCGTTTGTAAAGTAGCTGTTATGCGTCATTACGACATTTTTCCACTAAGTACACTGCAATTAGCTCTCATTTATGTTTGAGAATAGTATTTAAATATTTGTTCCCTTGTGTAGAATTGTCTACATGCCTATCCCTCTGGGAAACAGGCGTGAATCTATGTATGTATGTATGTATGTATGTATGTAGAATGTCTATCTACATGTATCTACTAATAAGTCATAGTGAAAATCTTTACTTAACATGCACAAATGAATAAACACATTTTCGTCACGTTGATTAACTATGCAAGTTAATCAACGTGACCAAAATGTGTTCATTCATGATTTTTTATTAGTTGATTAATTTATTAATGACATAATATTACATATTATTATCACTTAAAGAAATAAATAATTTTTGCGTTTAATAAAGTCTGTTCGATGGTAAACTATAGTTTACGCAGGCAAAGTCGCGGATCATACAAAGACTGGTTAGGAATATAATACGACAGGACAACTGTCTCATATTCCCATAGAGTAAGAAATGGCGTCCTTTACCATAATTTCTCCAAGCGATGGGAGATTTAGAAAATATCTTCCACATTTACGCGTAACATCAGGTGAGAACGTGTTTAAAAGAAAAACTCCACAGAACAAATATGTATACATATATCTCTCTCTCTATGGTCGGTTCCTCATGTCTGACGATCGTGATCATCGTTGGATAGTCCACACTTAGATCGAACGATTTCCATCGGTTCCTGTTCATGGCACTTCTGACCACCGAGCTGAGTTTGGTTGAAAATGAGTGCTTTACTTGATCGGTCCATCTGGTTGAGGATCGTCCTCGACCTCTCTTGCCCTCCGTGTTCCCAACTACGATCAGCTTTTCGAGGTTCTCATCTGCTCTCCGTACTATGTGGCCGAAGTATGTCAAAATGCGCTGCTGACAAATTGTGGATGGGCGGATTTTTATTCCAAGCTGCGCAAGAATCGATGCATTGGTGCGTTTGGCAGTCCACGGTGTCCGCAGCGTACGCCTCCAGCACCACATCTCGAATGCATCAATTCTCTGCCTTTCTCTAGCCAGTCGTCCATATATATCTAATGACTCGAAAACATATAACGCCGCTTTCGAACGTCAATTTATAATTTATCAATCTTTTCGCGTCATTATCATTTTGATGAGCTTTTTACATACATACATAGGGGTCACGTTTTAATATAAAGGTAGGTGAGGGATTTCAACTTGCTACGATTCTCGCACATCTCATATACTTTATTTTTCTTGTTTGAATTTGATATTAGTCGTCTGCAATCTGTCAACAAGTGCTAGCTTACTGATGATAATTATTTGGTATACGACTTTCTTACAGGAGAGAGACGTGAGAGTAGGAACACTGTTGCTGTGTTTTGCCCAATGAGTATAAGATCCAGCGGGTCACATTATTTTCCTTTCGTCCCATCTGTAATTCCTTTTTCCTATGGATGGAAACGCACGCGAAACTCTGGTACTGCAAGCGACTATAGAGTACGCCAACCAAGCGAGCCGTATACATGTTAGCCACCTTGTAGCAAAAAAAATATCTTCTTGCTTTTGCTATAATGTACCTACATATGTCGCTCCCGCTTTTGTATTTGGTCTGTCCAAAACTTTTCTTCGTTGCAGTAAGATACATAAATGTACAAGGCAGCGAGTTGGCACACTGTGGTTGGTTTAGTCGGTAGTACCCGGGACGTTCCATCTTTGCCCGGGTGAGCGCGACATAACCTCTCCGCTTCTTATATTCCGCGGAGAGGTATGCGTCTTTGCATTACGCTTACACACAAGACTGTTGATTCATCATATCTTGCATACCTACAGATTCCCTACAACCCCACGTTAAGAAAAGAAGGATATATAAATGTAAAACCAAGTACAATATTATCCTTTAAAATGGAAAAGTTTTTGAAGAGTTTCCACGTTAGTTACTCGTTGAATGGATTTAAAATAAACTTGTCTCACACAGGATTAACACATAATAATATGGTAGGGACTTTTTCATGCATTGATGCAGGCAAAGTCGCGGGCAAAAACTGTTGGGATTATACATTAACACAGATAAATAAAAGGTAGTCCATTAGGCATAACATTTTATTGCCTTTATAATACATCTCATTACATAATGGTGTTCATTTCAACTTTTACGCACTTGCGTAATACTCGTCAAATAAATATACTTTACGGAGTTTTGGAAGATATATGTACTGTAGGTCATTAACAAATTATATTATATATAGTTAACATAATTATTATTTTGATGTAATCATTATTCCTAATAATAAAACATATATTCCATACGGGATTTTTTTAATGTATCGCGTGAAATATCAAATGTCCATAATCTCTTGAAGATTTTTCTTGAAGAATGAGTCATAATGATTAAGCATAAATAAAAGTAATGACATTTGAGGTTTAATCGTAAAATGATTCTGAATCATGCAACATTCTGAGCTTATATAAATATATTTTTAAGAATACTGAGTTAGTCATTTATTTATTTCCAATATACTATTTAAATAAATATAAATATGCATTTAATTTACAATATTTATTTAAATTACGCACATGCGTAAAATCTGTATATTTCAGAATAACGCGAAAATAAAGATAAATAAATAATTGCAAATTTTAGATTTTAATCCTACTTTACTATATAATCTCTAAACAAAACAGTGATACCTAATTCTAAAAAAGTTTTTTATGTTCTTAATAATAATATAATGAACACAAATATATTATTGGACTATTCTAATTAATTCGCTATGAAGGAAGAACAACAAACAATATTGTCTAAAATTTCAAAACAATTATTTATATTTAATTAAATAGACGAATTCTATACCTAATAGTTAGTACCTTTTCTAAATTAAAGATATATTTAATTATAATTAAATGTAATATAATCCTTGTTTGCAGGTTTTGCTTGTTTGTGGCCAATTGGGATTTTGTTACAAATACCAAAAATAGTGTTATAATTTATTTATTATTGCAATATTAAAGCGCAATAAATGAAAATAAAGCATATTTTTAATTATTATATTATTAGCGAATAGTTTTTATCATCCATTGAACTACTTCATTAAATATAATAAAATCGTTTGGACTTAGGTACACATACATATTTTAAAGATGGATTTGGCATGTAAAATTTACGTGAACATAATTATAATTTATTTTGGCAAAAAACAGTCAGTCGTATTGAATGGGAAAATATTCCCTGCGTGTACAATAAATTGGGAATATTCCATCACTTTATTTTTGTTTGCCGAACGTCACGTCTTCCTTTCCCCGAACGATTAAGCACGGCTATAACACACTCACATATTAAAATTCTGCGTAATATGTCCGATTATATATTTGTCTATCGGGCGAAATACCAGACTTTGTGTTGCTATTGAGAGTTCCTTTACAGGAAAACCCAATAACACTTCCAGATCTGGGAAACAGGACCGGCAGTTAATCGCTTATTCTAACACCACTAGGCCAACAAGGCATCCAAATTTATTTAATGGGAATAATATATACACAGCCCTATACAAGTCCCAATATAACACATTGGTACAGGGCTTCTCACTCATAAATGGGGCAAATGCCACAACCTGGGACCAAATGCAGGTTGGCAGACTTTATATATTTTCTTGGAATACTTTCTGGTAATTATATCTAAGAGCTACATTTAATATATTTTAATACTCTAAATCACCGACCTATTGGTGATAACGCCAAATACTTTCCAGTTACATTGGGAAACGCATATCATAACGACAGTTTCCATTGGGAAATTCTAATTATATTCTGATTTTTATACAATTTGGTCAAAATATATATTTATTATAGGTAATTATTATATTTATCATTATAATTTATATATTGTATGGACATCTTATATACATAGATTGTATTTATTAAACTATCTACAGTTAATCTAAGGAACTATTAATAATATTTCAGGTAACAAGGTGACCGTACGTGACGTACTGTTATTTATATTATTATAGTTATATTAACGTAGATATTATATCCTAGTTTAATATATACCTATACTATTTTGGGTATATTATACCAGCATGTATTTAAATTTTGCATACTATGACCAAGTAAAATAAATATAGTGCATTTTTTAACGTGTGGCTTAGTCTGTTTCCCATGTTAATATAATAAATGCGACAGTAACTCTCCCTGTTTGTTAAGAAGAAGAGTATAATTTCGCAATCGAATCTTTAATTCGTTGCAACGAATCATTATTCGAATCCCAATCGAATTTTCGAATGACTATACGTCAATAGAGCGCGATATATTATTATATTTTTTGTAGACTTTGGACAGTACATTTGTTTTCACATATTCAAACCGATCGTCAATTTGATTAGAATACATTCGAATCCCTTAGCCAAATATCCGAATGATATCGCTCTAGTCGATATCATTATTAGCAATTGTACGTGCTCCGTATTAGTTCTGATAACAGGACATTCTGAGAGCTTTGGTGTTGTTGCAATTGCTTTGACTGTGTATGTTAGGTCTTCGTCTAAATATATCAATCATACATCATCCTTGGACATTTATTCTCGCCCTTCGACAAGGTATATTTAACTACTTGAAGTACGATAAGACATTTTCCCTTTTTAGTAAACATCTTGGAATCTGGTGAGACTTTACAAACAATATCATACAGTAGGCTCAAATAGAAGCCAGAGAGGGAAATAATATTTGTAACTTTGGGATTTTTGGTAGTAGTTTTACGGCGCAAGTATTCACCCATTATTTTGGCTTTTACTTCACCGATTTCGTTTCAACGTTCCTGCTGATTATTTCGACTATAATAAAGGTATGAGACTAGGTTTGCTTGGGCTGGATTGTAAGAACAGGCTCATAAAGAATGTTCTAGAAAGAAAGAAAGTCGAGGTCTCGGACGTGACTAATGTATGCCTTTTGGCCTGAGCATGACTTATAGATTTACTATCTCATAAACTTCTGTCTAAATCTCTGAAAAGGTAGCAAGCCATATCCTAATTTACCAGGCATTTTGTGGCTATGACTCCCGTGTTGCTTATGAAAAATTGCACCTGACCCTGAAGCTACTGGCGAACAAGTACAAACTCCCGTAACCAACGAGTTAGTATCATATTACAATGCTTAAATTATTTCAGAGCCGTCTTGTATGATGCTGCGTTGTATGTTAATAAGTAACAGTTTTTAACTACGGCTTTATTTTTAAGCCACGCCATTTCCTGATATACCTAAGGCAATTATGACACAGTTTCCTAATATATTTCTCGTTAAATATTATAAATATTAAGAATCTTTTAACATTATTCTCAGTGTTCATGTTTTACCGGCTATTTATTGGCGTTATATTAATATATTATATTAATACTAGTAGTTTTCCCGCGGTTTCACCCGCGTAAGTCTCGTTCCCGTGTGAATATCGGCTTTCACCCCCTTCAGGGTGGAATTTCCAAAAATCCTCTCTTAGTGCTCCCCTACACTCTCCAAAGAACATACATGCCAAATTTCAGCTTCTTGCGTTCAGTAGTTTCGGCTGTGCGTTGTCTGTCAGTCACTCAGTAACGGAAGAGTTTTATGTATATAGATTTTCTATCAATATAGTATTGAAAGTAATGTTATAAATATTAGTCTCCCAATTGGAGTTTTAGTCACCTAGCCCAGAACATTTAGTCTTCTAATCCAGAGCCTTTAGACTGTTAAGCCAGAGCCTCCATCTTCTATCTCGGAATTTGATGTCTCCTAACCTAGAACCTAGTCTTTTTACCCAGAGTTTTAAGTCTCCTAACCCAGAACTTTTAGTCTCCTAATCCAGAGCCTTTTGACTGATAGGCCAGAGCCTTCATCTCCTATCTCAGTATTTTAAGTCTTCTAACCCAAAACTTGAAGTCTCCTTACCTAGAGTTTTAAGTCACCTGGCCCAGAGCTTTTAATCTCCTTACCTAATGTTTTACGTCATCTATCCTAGAACTTTCAGTATCCTATCCTTGTATTTTAGTCTCGTAACCCGAAATATTTTGTCCCCTAATCCGGAGCATTTAATCACCTAATTCAGAGTAAAGATTTTAGAGATGGTTACGGCAACGACGCGGTCAGAAGCCGTACCATTCTTATTTTAAAATGTAAAATTTTATTTCTAGTTATTTAAGGACAGCAATATAATAAACACTTTATATACAAGGTTGATTGAACATGATTTAAAATGGGATGTCCGACATTTTTTATGAAAATGTCACATAAAATGCAATAAAGTTATCTGTACGACAGTGTACGATTTAACATTGGGAGATAAAATCACTTATTTAATAGAACAGTGAATAATATGGAATATTTATATCATAGAAATGTTTTGTGTCACAACCCTATTTTAAACTCTTGAAAACACAACCCTAGGCAACTAAAAACATGTATTAAGTACTATATTATAATAATTTGTTATATTAATTAATAATAAAAATTGTATCTACTGATACAGACATCAATATAATTATAATTCTTTAAATTATTTATCTAACAAAGCCGAATTCAGATTCTGAAGAAAATTTTATTTATAAATGTTTAAAATATAATAATATAAACTACAAAATAAAATAACACAATAAAAAATAACCATTTATTCATGAATAAAATTTAAAACAAAAATATAAAATATTTAGAAATAATTTACAACAGAAGTTAAAGGCATTACTTACATAAAATAAAATCACAACAGCTTGACAACGAGTACTTTACAATATTATTAATATTTATATAATATATATTCTGTAAGTCTATTAAGTATACAATGGTATAATAATATCTATTTATTATTCTTATTAATAAATACTGTTAATAATAACTCTATTTAATAAACAGTAATATTATTTATAACCGAACCGAAGGTTTTAATATAAATAATAATGCAATTTTGTTCTTAAATATAAATAATAGTAATAATAAACAGATATTATTAACAGTATTCAATAACGTATAATTAAAATCACATAAAATCAACAATTTATACTTATTGTACTACTTTTATTAAAACCATACTAATTTATCTATCGACATAGACAGCCCGAGGTTAGTAATAATTGAAAATGCATGTACATGATGCAAGCTGGCGCGTGTTACATGCGCAAACTACTTACATGCGCGAGTTGATAATATACATTAATTGCGCGGGTGACGCGAGTAGCTCAACCATCACATGTTACTTGCACGTCATAAACAATAAGAGTACCTAATTAATAGCAACAAAAAGCAAACAATCTAAATATGATTATTAAAATATATTTTATTAAAGAAATACGTGCAGAAGTTGTAATTCTAGCTGAATTTCTACTAATAAGGAAAACTTTTTAATAATAATAATGTTTATTATGCAGCCCAATTTACATTAACATTGATAGCCACACTAGGCAAAGCCTGTATCGAAGCTTTTTGATAGCTAATAAGGCTTAAGACTTACAGTTTTAAAAAGTTTAGTCAATAATACATACATAGCTTTATTTTATTATGAACGTAGTTTGAATAAAATGTTGTCCTTCACGTGTTTACAATTGTCACTATTGTAAATTAATAAGTTTATCGATAAAACATGTAACTAAATGTATCGATAAAACCATCGATATGTCTATGTCGATAAAATCTGGAATTTTACATACGTATCACACCTCGTAGACGTCTCTCGGACTGATGACGTCTTTCCTGAAAATAGAAAATAACTGTGTGAATACACCAGATCTATTTGCATAAGATTTATTTATTTATTTATAAAACAAATCACTTATGTCATTACAGGAAAATCTAATGCGACATTGTGGACATTAATACATTATAATAGTAAGTATACATTTTGTAAGAGGTTTTGTAAACATATTCTTACTTAATAGAAGTTACTTATTACATTGATTTCTTATATTTCAAATTCAATTAAAATACTCTATTTTAGTATGGTATACTAAAATAGAGTCTACTCAATTCTTTTTATCAGTTTAAAAATATCTTATGAAAAATCACACGAATTTTATTACAAAAAAAAAACATAGAGTTAGTACGTTATCGATATTTTAATGCAAGATACTAAGCCCACACATTTTTAACACCAAAGTCAAAATGATGGTATCTCCATATGAAGATTTTTCTTTAAGAAAGTATTGAAATTGTGTGTAAAGAGTAAGTGGTACCTAATGAAGCTGTAGTAAATAGCCATTACCACAAATATATTACAAACACAAAACTACACACTATTTTAGAAATAATAAAATATAAAGCGAATAAAAGTCTATCCCGCGAGAGGTGATGAAAAAGAAAGGCTGATAAAATTACACACGTTGCTAAAATATTATATAATAAGTAGATACAAAATAAGAACTGTGTGTGAACATGTGAAACAGGGGACCATCCACTACCTGAGATTTGACAAACCACAGATTCTCGCTTAAGAACACCGATTACTACCTAGGATGCTTCGCGAGGCTATTGAAATCAAAAAACATCCTAATTCTAATAAAGAAGATGGTTGGAATGTACCACCAGCTTGGGATCCAGTAATAAAAATAGTCAAACCCAAGAAGAAGCAAACCACAGCCAGACTTCATGATACTCTGTGCTCATTCTGCGTAAATAGAAACACCAATGATTAAATTATGTTCGGGTACTTTATTAAGACAACTACCATCTTAGTCTCCCCGTGATCATGGCTGCTGAAAAGCAACCGAAACGTCGGAGAAAGTGTAAAATTAAATAAAATCTAAATAGTTTTAATAGTAATTCAATTAGCTTAAAAATGAGTAAAGTTTAATAGTAGTAGTAGTGTAACAGTTTTCATAATTATGTAATAAAGTGTACAATAAACAACGTGATAAAATCCGTATATAGTAGTTTAATTTCAACAAAACAAGAAAACAATGCCGACACAAGTTAGCCTATCAGTACACTGGTACTGTCACTGGATTCACGTCATTGCGTTCGATATCTTAACTAATATTATAATTGCTAATGTAAGTTTGTTTGTTACGCTTCCACGCCGTAAATAACTACTAGACCGATCATCATGAAATTTTGCATACACATTATTGTCTGGGAATACAGAAAAGTACATAGGGTACCTTTCATCGAGCAAAACAGTACTGTTCTCGAACAAACGAAGCGCGGGCAAAAACTAGTATTCGATAATTCGAATGATAAACGCGATATCTAGGTACTTTGATAGACGCAGCCTACGTTATAGCAATATCGTGTTATATCGAGTAGTTATTCGAATCTAGTTCGAATGCGATTGTGATATTACTAAATAGTAGGTACTTGTATGTATTAGTATTCAAGTGTGAGTTTGTTTTAAAACTGAGTGACACAGATTTTATAGAAATCCTAATTATCAATTCTCGCCAGATAGATTATAAGGGCATTTCTCCATACTGCACAAATTAAAATCATCTCGGTAGCGAGATAATATTAAATATTACTTGGTTTTGAATTTTTATACATGTGTTTTTGAAGGAATATTTACAGATAGCATGTATTAGATATCTACTTTACTTCGGCACATTTACCACAATGAAGGATTTGGATCAACCTTTTGTGGATCACACAAATTTTTCTACCGAGTGGGATTCGAACCCACAACACTCAGCGTAGTGGCAGGCGGCGGCGAGGCGACCACTTAAACCACTACGCCTACCGTGCAGTTGAAAAAATGACTGGTATATGGATATAACTCATCATCTTCTTCTTATCCCTTGATTATACATCGGAAATTGATAGCTATAGAATTTTATCGACATACCGCCAGCTAAATTTTGTATGTTCCACACAACAGATGGCGCGCTTATCAATTCAGGTCAGATTTATTTTAATTTGTACAATTTGGAGAAATACTCCTAAACAAGCAATTATTAGTAAAATGCCTACCGTAGTGTTAGTGAGGTGAAAGCTAGGCTACACGTTTGTAGTGGACCTGCAATGTTAGTAGTTAACGCAATATTAATATAAACTTAAAATAATAATACAACATGAACACTTTGTTATCAAACTTTCTATATAAAAACCAAAGATTTGAATCATAGATTTTCGATATGAATTAGAGTTATCTATATATATTTAGTCTGGCCATAAATATTGTTACAGTTAAAAAAAACAATATTACGTTTGAATTTCGAATCTGTCATTCTTGAATATTCAATGTGTTTTCTCATTTTCGCGGCAATCAGTGTTAAATATTTTTGTGATATTAAAATGAAGTGGGGTGATGAAAAGAATAGAATAGCTGTGATAGCATTACACAAAGTACGTATGGAGCCAAATGCAATTTTTTAAACTCTCCATCCGCTTGGTATTAGTCGGATGTTTGTGTAGCCCAGTACATACACATTGATGGGTACAATGAAACCTCCTCTGTTTGTGACAGAAAAAGATCTGGCCGTCCTCGTAGTATTCGTACGAAAAAGGCGATCAAAGCAATGAAGGAACGAATGCGAAGAAATCCTGTCCGAAAGCAAAAGATTTTAATCTCGGGAAATAAATATAGCACCTAGAACCATTTCGCGTATTTTAAAAGATGACTTAGGACCTGCAGCTTGTAAGAGACCCAGTGGTCATTATTTAACTGATAATTTAAAAATGAATAGGATGGTGAAATCTGAACAACTTTTTAAGCGGTACGCAAAGGGATTGCAATATTTATGGTAAGACTAGGTATAATAAAAGAGAAGAAGATTAAGTAGCCTGTGCTTAGGATGATTATAAAACAAAATTGACAAGTTCAAAACATGCAGTGTTTTCATATTAATCACAGAGTAGTAACACTGCTCTGTGATGTATATAGTACTATAGTCGGCCATACAGAATATAGGTAAGTAGTGTAAGAGTGTTAAAAAAGAAGCATTGTTGCTAGGTCCTGGGTCCGATAGCCGGGTCGAACAAGGATTTATTAAAGTTTTTAGAGTTCGAAAAAACTCTTATACAACAGCTTTGTCCGTCCGTCTGTCCTTCAGTCTGTTATACAACTTTCAACTCAAGAACCGTAAGAGCTCGAGACTCGCGGTCAACGCCGACACAGCATAGTCGATATACCCCGAAATGACTATGACCTTTGACCTCTGACCTCAAGGTCACGTGATACTATCCTTCAACTCAAGAACCGTAAGAGCTAGTGACTCGCAGTCAACGCCATTCGACTCAACATAGTCATATACCCCGAAATGACTATGACCTTTGACCTCTGACTTCAAGGTCACGTGATAACATTTTTCGAACGCCAAGATTTACGACAATTCATGGCCGTTTCTCACTTGTTGAATAGAAAATTCTTCATAGTTGAACGAAATTTGCCTATGTCAAAAGACGTTGCCATGGTTGCCATGCCTCGCTCGCAATATTCCTATTGCGTTATGACTATATAGGTAGTTGTATACCGTACACAGTTACAGCTACCGTGCTACAACTAATTTTCTCTTATGAGAAAACCCAAAAACTCTTTGTCCGACCCAGTTATTGAACTTTGGCCCTCACAATCGGCTGCGAACGTTTGCCATGGGAGTACTAAGTAAGTACCTGTCGCGTGGGGTAATGATGTCCTCATCCGACTCGAACTCGAACAGATCGTCCCGGACGTAACTCTTGTTGGCGAAGCCTCCCATATCCACTAAAAATTCAAAATATAACATTTGAAAGTAATGTACAATGTGTATAATCTAAACATGATCATATAACAGTAGTAGGTCCTAATTAGTGAGGGGCTCCACCACCAAATAGTGAACAATTTCCGATACAAATAGGGAAATGTATATTAAATAATAATAATTTAGTATATGCAATACAATATAAAAATAAAAATTTTTAGAACAAAAATCATTGAACATATTGGAATACACGATCTTTATCTATATGGAATAATATCCTTGACACTACTGGTGGTGTCATAGGGATTGAATAATACCCTTGACACTACCGGTGGTGCCATGGGGATTAAATAATACCCTTGACACGACCGGTAGTGTCATTGGGTGGTGTTACAGGTCCGTAACGCAAAAACCATGTCAACTGCTGTGATTACCAGACTAAGTTAGCAAAAGCCAATCAAATCACTTAATGTACTTAATTTTGATTTTGATACTTCGGTGATAAGCCATCATGGTTCAACCCTGGTTTCTAAATTGAAAACTACATGTTGAGAATGACTTAAATTCTACGTAAGTATTACTTAAACATTATTTTTTTATAATATTTGACTAGGTAGATGAACATCATATACTTAAGTAAATTCTCAGTTTATAGAGAAATCTGTAAAAAATATCTGTTGAGATTTACTACTTTTCTCAATTTAGAAACCGTGGCTTATTGTCCTAAGTTACCACCGTTTTGTATATAATAATAAATGCGACTGTGAGTTTGTTTGTTTGCAATATTTCATGATAATCGGTTGAGTAGTTAAAGCGTGGACTACACTTCCACGCATCAACTACTCGACCGGTCCTCATGAAATTTCGCATACACGTTGTCAGGAGAACAGAAAAAGACATAGGGTACCTAACTTAACCTAACCTACATTTATACGAGCGAATGGTGGACAAAATCGAATGAATAAATGTGTTACCTCTGGTGGAGTCATCGTACTTGTCGTCGGCCCACTTGTAGTCGTTGTCGCAGTAGAGTGGCGGGAGCGTCTGGTGCGGGGTGGGGTACAGGTCCAGGTTCTTCTTCTCCTTGTGGATGCTGTCCGTGTCGCTGTATGCCAGCATCCTGCAACAACACCAGATAAATCCATATTAGGTATTTTCTATACTACCGTTGTTAAAAAAAGTGCGTCTTTTGAGAATTTATGTATATGGAGGGGAAACGCTGCACCTATTTAAAAAGGCTGTCACTATTTGAAAGGTGCATTATGCCAGATGAACATAGGCAACATGGAATATGTTTAACAAATGTTTGTATTTTATAAAGATGTCTTGATCGTTCACACTTCAAAATGCTATCGTCGCAAAATTACAACTGCTCCCATAACGTCAACTTTGCATAATGCCAATTTCTCGGAACATCACCTTCTCAAAACGGCAATTTCTCCAAACGCTGAATTTGTGAAATGCCAATTTCTCTGAATGCCAACTTCTCACAACACCAATTTTTCAAGATTATCTCAAAATACTACTACAATAATATCCATAGTGCATAACCATTTACTTACCTATTTATTTCGCTCACAAAACAAGTTACAATCGAAGAGAAACATAGTATAAAATAAAGTAGACAGTATAAAACCAAAGTGTAGCTCTAATTATGTGTGCATAGAATGTTTTGAGTAAGAGAATTACCTGTGTTAGGATAATACTATTTATAAACTGTCCCACTGCTGGGCACGGCATTCTTCTTAGTATGAGAAGAGTACAGAGAGAATCCGCACTGGGCAAGCATGGTGGACTGTGGCCTACAGTCCACCATGCTGGCCCAGTGCGGGTTGGTAGACTTCATACATCTTCGAGAACATTATGTAGAACTCTCAAACATGTAGGTTTCCTCATGATGTTTCCCTTCACTACAAGCTAGATATATTGACACTGACCTGGTGTAGTCTTCGAAGCAGCTGAACCGCCAAAGTACAAACGCCAGCATGGCCATAGAGATGACCACGGCCAGAGCAATCACCAGCCATAACATGAGGACTGTGCGGTCATCCGGTATGGCGTACTCCTGAAAAGATTCAGTGTCAAATATTTAATTATGTATATTTTTTTGTAGGATCATTACGTCTACTAGACTGGGTACAACAACGTATTCCACACGCAATTTATTGTCCGATGTGGTGTTTGTTCTCATTGATTGACCCACAGCAATTGGCCCACTGGCAGCGATGAGATGGACCAACCATTACAACATCCAACAAAGTTTAAGTTTATGTGTAATCCACAAATATTTGACTTGTATCTGTATCCGTTGTTTAATTGTGTGTTGCCCACAACACATAAATCGATTTTTACTTTAACTGTTGCCTATGTTTCTCAAACAAATTCGTTAATTTTTCAATAATTGACATGTATTGTAGCTAACTGCTGTTTAATTGGCACAGTCACCATTGTCTGTAATATACAAATTTAAAAAGCAATTCCCAAAATTCCTTAAACTTATCAATTAGTCTGATACCATACAGAATGAAAGAAACATCCTGTTATAATACTTCCCTCATTTGTCTGAACTCCAGAATCTTAAGTGTTTACAGAGAGATTAATCAATATAATCTATTGTTCACATAACATAGGAATAACAATGGGTAATAGTGACACTAGTAATACACATTTTAAAAATTATATTTACTAATTTCAGCTTCCAAAATTTCTGCATATATGGTTCATGAGATACAACCTGCTGACAGACAGACGCATGAACACAGCGGAGACTAAGTAATAGGGTTCTGTTGCCACCTTACGGGTACGAAACTCTTTAAAGGGGATAGTTAAGCCCTTTATATTATATTTGTCTTATTTGTCTAATTGTCTTATTACATGTGTTTGCACAACTGTTATTTTTTCACCACCATATGTAACTTATCTATGTGAGAGAAAAACAATAAACTCTTATTATTATTATTAAGCCCACAAATTTAAAAATTATGTAGTTTATGTGCTCTGTAATATGAAAATACTTACTGTAATACCCATCTCTCTCAGTCTGGCAGCAAACGGTTCTTTAACAATGTAGGTCCGCCACATGGACTCCAGATCTTTTGCGTTCAGCCTTGGCACCTCAACCTCCTCCTCATAATGAAGAGGCACACCAAACATTACCTCCACGCATGTCTCATAGTTTGGCCAGCGAATGTTGCACACCGCAGTTTTGATGATCTGGGTCACCTCTAACCTGGAAATTAAACATATTTTATAATTAAAATGATTCATGTACTTTAAATATACCAGTGTATATTGTTAAAAAAGGTAGGAAATTTGTGGTATCAGGTAAATGTAATTATGTATGGCAACCAGTGTGGGGATAATAGTTAAATAGTAAACACTGATAAGAAATTTTATGTTACAGATTATTAACCAAAAATTTCACTAGTCTTTGGTAAATAGCCTACCTGCATGTGATACCTAACAGAGATCAACAGAAATTCTAAAAACTATTGGTTAAGGTACAATAGTGATTCTCAATTAAATTTTAGAGATAGTTTCAATGTATAGACAGCCTCACTACAGTTTTAAAATATTATAAAATAAGAAATACCCTGATAATATATTCGCTGCTTGCTTTCTGTATTGATTGATTGTATTGCTAGTATGTGTGTGAATAAATAATCAGTTTTGGGGATATAAAGGCTTACCTATTTGAGGATCGTGAACTTTAGTCCATAGCAGGGCATTAACATACATCTCTGTTTGTTCCCTCATCAGTATATTATCATGATATTGATTTTTTAAAGTGCACTGAGTTCATGTTGAAATAAGAGCTACGAGATTTTTTGTTAAGTTTTCATTTTAGTAATGTGAGCATATTGAATGCCTGTGATAATCTCTCTCTTTGCCAAATAGGTATAAGATACAACAAGAAACAAATAAAATAAAAAAATATTTGTACACAACTTGAATTATTTTGACAATAGACATTATTGACACTTTAACAGCGACAATAACAAATAGCAAAATTGCGTTCGAAAACATTTATAAGCGTTATGGCTAACTTCAAATGTCCAGTTGTATCTGATGTTTCCCGACCAAATTCCAAAAAACATGTTTATTTGTTCGCAATAGATGATTACTCAAATTTTGCACTATTTTAGGATCCTAGTTCTGCATAATTTATATTTTGAATGATAAATTCATCAATTTAACGAATTAATATGTAGGTAGCCAAAACGCTCCTCACGATGACGGATAAACATTGAAACAGGTGGTTCATTAGAAAATGTAATTATGTAAAATTATGATTGCTTGCAAGAACCACTTTACACTCTAAAGTCTAAACATGAATGTTTTCACATAAAGTACCGATTTCCGTCACGCTCATGTAGCAATCAATTGTGTGACAATTTCGAGTTCTGAATAGTTTTAATGATTTCGACTGCCCTGGACTGAAACAGGATAGTATGTATACAAATCTAATTAATTAATTAAAGAATGCTTCGTTTAATAATGAGCCGAAGTACATCCATTTTACCAAAGTACCTATACATACATTACATTTGTCGTCATAATGCGGTTAGGCTACCACATGTTTTATCTGAAGGATCCAACCATAAAGGATACGACTGTAGTATAATTTAAAATAACGAGATAAAGAAGAAGCCGTGGAATGTCGCTATTATGATTGTAGATTAATTAAATCAGATTTAATCTGTCAATTGATGAAATGCCAGATATAATTAAGAAACAACCCACCTATTTAGTTTCTTCATACTACTAAAATTAAACAAATGTTATCACGATATTAATGTTCTTATTTATATTTTTTACAGATTAATAAGTATTAAGGCGATTAATTGCCAGGTCAATACGTATTGAACCCTATGATGCTATGAGTGTATCGCTCGAAGATGAGTAGCGATGGAATCATATAAAGAAAACTTCGTGCGTCATGAAGACATCATAGCATTTAAAAATAGAAGCGTTCAAGAACTTATTAGGTAAATATAATAATTAAAAATAAGCTGTGAAAAGACCGTCACACACAAGGCAGTTATCAAACAAACTCTCACTCTGTTTCAAAATTATTAGTTAGGTAGGTACATGTTTATTGTGGCTCCAAAGGCACGAAGGGCTGCAATGCGCTACAGAGACGCGCGGCGTTGCCCTAGCGTAAACGTGACAGTAAGGGCAAATCGATAGACTGCAGGAGACCAAAACATTCTATGGTGCGACGAGTCGTGCCGCGGCAATATTAAGCCGCACCACGCTTTACTACTTGGTTTAAAATTTAAAATTCTATGAATCTTGCGGTGCGTCGAAATTGCGGAGTCCTTTCCTAGATTTAATAAATAATCTATGGTGAAGACCGTGTGTTTGTTGATGCGGATCGCAGCAGGCATGACGAAAGTACCTACCGAAAGCCTACACTTTCGTCTCGCGACTCGATTTGCCGCGCGTCTTATTACTCATTACGAACGTTTGTCATTAATAGGCATTAGAGTACCGGTATTAGCACTAAACACAAGCCTGCTGAATGAAAAATTAACGGACGCATGTCCGAATGGATGAAAATAACCACGAAATAAATCCATGCTCAAATTAAAATGTGCGACATTTTAGGTTGATACGTACTTATAATATGAAAGCTAAAACTCACCGATTATATTTTCTTCTAAATCTTCAGTATACTTAATGTGCTTATGTTATTCTAATAAATATCCTATGTGAGACGGATTCCATCTATATTATAACAGGATTTTTTACTCTTACTTATATAATTAACATCTAACATTCTCATTTACATTCATTGCCAGTCTTAGTATCATTACTAATCGAGATATGTCAAGTTTTAGGCTTCAAATGTCTATGCCAAAATCTACATAAATTAAAATGTAACGAGAAAAAAGCAGACTCCCAATCTCATACAAGTTTCTCTTCAGTAAACTTGACTGGTTGGTTCAGTACTTCTACGGCGTTGTCCGTGGTTACATCAATCTTACTAGTCTCATTGTTATTGTAGTTGTCTCTTTCAGTATCAACTCCTTCTTCAGGCGTCGACTCGTTGTTATTATCCGTTTTAGCCTCAGGCAGATTGAGATCAGATTTCTTCGTCGCTACTTTCGAACAATGTTCATTATTTGACACTTGAGGGTAGTGATGCAGTATGGCTGTAGTGTTAAAAGTTATTTTACCGTACTTAACTATCTCAGTAGGTCGTTTCTCTTTACTAGTGCTAGGTACAGCTAAGTCTATACTTCTTTCGACATCATTCGGAGTGTTCGCCGAACTGTACGCGTCTTTAGTCTCTTCTATAAGTCCTAAAGCTATCCGCTTGCTTCTCTTAACATTTTCCATGTAACTATTGTATAGGTTCATATCTACAGTATTGTTTTGTTTGAGTGGCAATGAATTTGGCAATCTTTGTGCTCTGTCCTCGGCTGTGTATCACAATTGCTTGTGAGTCGCATTCTTGGCGAGCTGGTCGGGGGCCGCGGCGTTGTCGCGCGCCCCGCTTGTTAGCTATGTCTGCGATTGGACCATGGAGATGCTGGTGGTTTCCGTCACGATTGTTGGCGCCGGGAACTCGTCTCCAGTCGAGTCGTAGATCGGGAACTCGCAGCACATCACAAACTTCAGGAACCTCGGCACTTCCACGTATATAGCTGGAGGGATCGGTATTAGCGGTGAAGTCGATGCTTTATAATACAAATAATCTGGGTTATCTCTGTATTTCTCGTCAGCTGATCTCTCGAGCAATGGTATACCCGAAAGGAATAATATGATAGCTGTCGTAAATAGAGGCGACAGTATAGCAACCCATTCGACTCCGGTAATCACGTTCAACGATATTATGAATATGCCCCACCAAAGCACCACCTCTCCGAAGTAGTTAGGGTGTCGTGAAAGACCCCACAATCCGTCATTGCACCACCGACCCTGGTTTGCGGGCTCTTGTCTAAACGCAAATTTCTGGAGATCAGCGTACGTTTCAATCAGTAACCCAATCACGAACACGCCCGCCCCGGCTGAGTCGAGGGTCGTCATAGTTTTCGGCGATTTAGGGAAGGAATGATGTGGCGAATTGATAATGATTACTGGCAAACTAACCACGTACACCCAGACTGCTTGGAACGTGTAGAAGACCGCGAATCGTAGGGTGTTACTCTTGCGGTCTTCGAACTGTTTGTCTCTTCCAATGTGGTAGATCCTATAGATCAGGTAGCCCGACAGGCGGACGCCCCACAGGCACACGAATGCTGTCACCATGAGCTGCCGGCTGTCATAGCTCTTCAGGGTCGAGCCTCCTTGGCCGAGGAAGAAAGTTAGCAGAGCTATTATGATGAAGTTGGCTCCCCCAGTGAAGTCAGTCACCTTGTCGGTTTGGAACAACGAGGCTATGGTGAAGAATAAGATCTGCAGAGCGACCGTCATCATAGCGCTTATAGCGAAGTTGTTTCTGTCTATCAGAGGCTCCATTGTGTATATATTTGACACTAGATTCTGTATTTGGCATCAGGGAACGTTCGAATCGATTCGTTGGCGCATTGCTGCATTTTGTAATATCACTCTTATATATAACACGTTAAAGTCTCGTTTATGTTGCACATGGTCGCTGTATTCCCACTAGATTTACACACTACACGTATTTTTATGTATTTAAAATTATATTTTGTATAATATTTGGTTATTATAAGCGGTTTTATAAGCTCGTCACGTAAGCTTGTACTGAAATAGAATTTGACGTTTGCACCGCGCATGCGCGGAGCTTAATACGGTGCGCGCATGCGCGGTGCCTGTGCCACTTCGGTCCAAATGTGCTTTCATTAAATTTATTTCACGGTAAAAGTTTATTTTGTATGTTCAACATTTGTGCGTTACAAAAATTCTTCAATATTACTTGTTTTAACGTTCCGTTTTGTGATGGAAATTAATGTTTGAGAAATATCTGGGTCACAGTGGCGTAAACTGAGTCAGATATAAATAGAAATAGATGAGTGGGTACTCGCTTGTATTTGGTATACAAAATCACGTTCTCAACTTTTAGCTGTTACATTGCAGAATTAGGTCCGATTCTGAAGCATTATTGATATATGATAAAATTTTTGGGTAGGCAGTTGTTAAGTAAGGCAAATAGTTTCAAAAATTATTTTCAACTAAGTCTTGCCTGCGGCTTCACTTGCGTAGGTAAATGTAGTTCAGATAAGGTTAGATTAATAACAGTAGCAATTTCTGGAAGAAAGGTACCCTTATGTTCTTTTCTGTATACCTGACAACGTGAATGCGTCATGACCGGTTGAGTAGTCAAGGCGTAAAAAGGTTACAAAGAAACTCACATTCGCAAGTTAGGATGTTAAAGTTTATAAATGAATTTATTGCTTAAATAAGTATGGAGAATGGGCTACAGGTATAATAAGTAGATATACCAAGTCTTGCAATGTATATTAAAATGATAATTGCAGAATCGCTAGATGAAGTATACCTAACTACTTATGTAAAAGTACCTACTCACTCTGAAGTACCTATGTGCGCAGTTAACACATAATAATGTATTATTAATCTCTCTAATTGTAAATCTACTTAAACTTTAAAACGAAAAGTATGTTGTCAAAATATTTCACCTCTACATAAAAGCGGGGTAGGTTGGTTAGAAATAATCTAACCAAAGACCGGGACTTATTGGTCATTGGTTACCCAATCGTGACACTTTTGGCCAAGTGACGAAAAGTTTGGTAGAGACAAAAAATTTTTTTTGCTTGCTTATTAGAACCCCCTATATCATAGAAGAAGAACCCCTATGGGTTCTTCTTCTCAACCAAAACTTTATACAGATACAAAGACCTTAAAAATTCATATTTGTTCAGATATCTGTCCCCATTCTTGTGTGTAAATTTGTAAGAATCCTTTAAATAACGCTGTCGCAGTGGCGCAGCGGTAGTGTATGCAAGCAACTGCTATACCTCGCATTCGAGTCTCGGGTCAGGCATTAATCTTTATTAGTAGCATGGAATTTGGATTTATGCCCGGTAAACGTCAATTAAATAGAACCCTATAACGCCAGCTATTTAGTCGCGAATTACATCCAAACTTTAAATGTACATATGGAGTTGTAAACGACGTCTTTCATCGAAATGGATTGATGAATTCAAAATGTCGGATTGAAAAATATGTAAGGACTTCTAACTAAACTACGAAAGCCTAAAATACGCAAACAAGACGATAAAAATACAATGACGCTTATTTAGTAAAGAGATTAACGTGTTAATAATTCTGTTATTTCCTTTGTTCATAATTGAAAATATATGTTACGATTACAATTTATACGATAAGATATATGTTTTAGACTGCTTTACGTAAGCAGTTGATGGGCGTTGAAATAAGTACCTAAATTACGTGTTTGTGATCGTTTTATATTGGTTGCCCAAGCCATTGACATAAGTACATATAGTTTTCTTTTCCTATTTAGAAAAGACAACTCACGCACTAGAAATAAATCCTGTGTCGCGAGAGACTACAGACGTTCAAACAACGGACACAAAGAACACCTAGACTCGGAACAACCATTTGTGGATCACACAAATTTTTGTCCCGTGTGGGATTCGAACCCACAACACTCGGCGCAGTGGCAGCGGCGAGACGACCACTTAAACAACTACAGTGCAGTCAATATCCTTACTAATATCAAAAATTCGAAAGTAACTGTCTGTCGTCTGTTAGTCTGGCTGTCTGTTACCTTTTTACGGCTAAACCACTCGACCGATTTAGATGAAAATTGGTACAGATATAATTTAAAACCTGGGGAAGGACATAGGCGGAGCCGCGCGTAAAAGCTAGTATGTATATATTTTACTAGTAAAGTGGTAAGTAAGCTGATGGTAAGGAAGTACCGTACTCCTAAGCTGGCTATGACTGAGAACTTCTAAAGAGGGTCGATGCATTCAAATTGAGATCAATTTTGTAATGATCCTTCTCATTATTATAAATGACTTATTATAATAGACTGCACGAGTGGCATAGTGGTCTATATGGGCGCCTCACCATTGGCACTATGCCAAGTGCTGTAGGTTCGATCCCCACATGGGACAAAAATTTGTGTGATCCACAAATAAGAGTAGTTAATTGTTTTAAGTCTTCGTGTTCTTTCTACAAGTTGAAAATATATTTGTAAGCAATCGAAAATATTTGTGATCACGCTTAATGGATTTTAATGAAATTTAGCACATAGTTAGACCATGTCTTAGGTGGATACTTTTATCCTGGTTCTACGCGTTCCCGTGGGATTCAAACCGCGGGGAAGGGCATAAAAACTAAACTATTACAACCTCGGTTTATTTTTCGTAATCTATCAGGATAGAACATTGTATAACTAGTATCATTTTCCAACGTAACTTAACATCTCATAACCCACATATTACAAGAAACTTCAGTTCAATGAACACTGGTCGTCATAAATAAAGTATTATAAAGAAATACGGTAGATATGTACAAATTTATTGCTTTATCGTGCTTTGTCTGCAAAGTATTTTTGTCGATAATCCAGTCATAGTGATAGCTTATCGGCATTTAGTCATTTACGAATAAAATATATGTGTACCTAACGTTCTTTGTAATAAATGTAATAATACACGTAGGTAATACAGGTAAAAGATTATATATTGGCGACGATACAAATCAGCCTTCTAGCCCGGGGAAGTACACATCACACTCTAAAAGAAAATCGGCGTATAGCAATAGTGTACCTGATATCCGTAGAAGGCCTATGGCAAGCCCGAAGCGTATTTTGCAAAAAAATCGAGTGATATGCATACATCACACTTTTTATTCCTCAACTAGCATTTGCTTGCGGCTTAGGAATCCTTAAGACTGCGCCGAGCGTAAGACAGATAATGACAGAGCTCGTGCGGCGCATATTCAAATCGGCGCGCGGCCGCCATAGTCAAATTGTATGGAGGATTTGAAGTGCTTTTTTGATAAATATGTATCTTTATTGTCAACCAATAACTTAAATATTTGGGACGGACAAATTGTAATATAACTATTCATGTTTTGTTTAAGCTGTAAAATAGAATAGATTTCTACTGTTATAATCTAAAAATCACGTAACACGAGCGTACGTTTTTGCAAATTTACGTAATTTTGTAGGCGAAAATATTAATTATTTTAATTTTTTTTCACGGAGTAATTGTAAACCCATTCATTGTTATGGTAGATGTATATTTTATATTTGTATTAAATAAAAAGTGTTGATTATATTCACTTAACTGTGATCACCTGTTTTAGCACATTTCGCTCGGAGCAGTCTTAAAATTTTTGTGATTTATTAAAATAAAATACATTTAGTGTAAAACGAATCATAATTATACTTTTATATTGATGGAACAATAGTTAAAAGTATAATATATTTGTTAATACATATGTATATTTCTATCCCTCAAGAACAGTATTTTTTTTTTTTAATCACCTGTCCCCAATATAATTTTTATGTATGCCTGACAAGGCGTATGCAAAATGCGTCAAGGGGTATGCATATAAGCATTTCCCCGGGGTAAAAAGAACTTCGTTCACGTCAGTAGTGCAATGGGTTGGATGAGCGGCATAGTCATATAATTCACAAAGCTCCTTAAACAAAGAATAAAAAAGTATGGGCTGGGTTTGGATCACCTCTTACTTGCAAGCAGCGCTGGCTCTAGGCCTTGATCGAAGTAGAGCGAGATTGTCTTTCGGCGCACTTTGGTCGACGCTTTCACTTCACGTAAATTTTATTTTGGTTTAATGTGAATCCTAACTAATATTATAAATGCGAAGGTGAACTCATATTGTTTCTTTACTACGCTTTTACGCCTTAACTACTAGACTGATCATCATGAAATTTCGCATTCATCATGTCAGAGGAACAGAAAAGGACATAGGGTCCCTTTTATACAGAAAAAAGGACAAACCTAACCTACATTTACGCAAGCAAAGCCGCGGGCATAATGTAGTAAATTGTTTTTAGCATTTGGCTTTTGGGCACCTCTTGGCATCTGGCTTCTAGGTCACCAGACTTTTTGTCTCAAAGACCACTTTAAAAATTTAGCAGGCTCTGGTGGACCCCCTGCAGCTACATTTCTACTATATTAATTGGCATTCGTATTTACATATTAAACAATTTGATCAAATCTCTGCAGGCTGAACATGACGTTTTTTTTTTATAAATTCTCTTCCATAAAATCGCTAGTTTCGAGACCTCGAGACCACTGGTACATTTTTACAAGTAACAGTCGCTAAGATTCTTTATTTTTAGTTCTTCCCTATCGAAAGCAAACAAATTTTCCTGGTCCCCCGCTTACCAATTGTGCATCCCTATTGCTTTGTCACACCAACGTAGACCCCCGTCGAGTCTCCCGTGGACCCCTGGAGGTCCACCTGGACCACTTTGGGAACTAATGGCCTAGAGCGACCGGTGCCCTCGCTCTACCTCAAGCCCGCTGATCGCAAGTCCTATGCCTTTCCATTTGGCTTACTTATAGTTCAATAAAAAAAAATATCCACTTACGTGGTGTTCATTCCTTCATCGATCTCGTTGTCAGTGATGTACTCCTGTGCCATGTCTGCCACCAGCTCCTTGAAGCTAGACTTCATCCCGTTGAACTCAATCAGAGTCAAACCCGCCAGGCTCAGGATCATCGACTCTCTGGGAGGATGCAGTACTGGTTCGGCTTCCGGAATCTCCTCTCTACCAATTTCTGGCAATGGCCCTGGAATATTAGGAATAGGGTTTCAGGAATATGTGTTCAGTGGTGTGCTAAGAGTTTTAGAGTAGGGTATCCTGATCTGTCTGTCTCTTTACTCACTCAGAGGGTAGGTTGAGGTTTGTCAGAACTACATTTCGTCAACTACAATTAGGTCCTACGTAATATGAGGCGAGCCTTTTGTCGTCTTTGGAAACTTTTCCAGAACTGCTATTAAGAATTCCTTGACAGAGAAACCCAATTATGTTCTACCTGATCCGGGAATCTAACCTAAGTCCTAAAGCAAACCGAGGCAATATTTATATTTCATTTATTTGTATATTGAGAATGAGCTCAGCAAAATACCAAAAGCATAAAAGCGCTTGCCTGAACAAAGCACTCAAGCTTTTTAGTCAAACCACCCGGGTTTTTGAGTATATATGAAGGTGCACCCACAGTATGTATTAAAAGCACAGTTGTTAACTTACTCTGATAATCGCAGTAGTCCATATAACAATTTCAAAATACAAACAATACTTACAAATCATTCTGGCACTGATGGAGAATCCGGTAGCAAACTGCATGCCAGCCTTGGCTTCGAATCTAACAAACATGCGGTTAACGTTTGTGAACCTGTACTTGCGCTCATGGTTGAGGCGGAAAGAGAAGATGAGACCGTCTGTCCCACTCGCGTCGATACCACCTGTCAACATCAATCACACATGTAATATAACTTATAAACATCATTATAAAGTCAATTTTTCAATCAAATAAATACCTTTGCAGTTGCCTTGATCGACACAATAGAAATCAATTGTAATGTTTACGACAGGTTTTCTGTAAACCTGTTAACTAACGACTGAGTTTGGCATTTGAGAAGTTTTGATTAGCAAATCTTTTTCTATATTCCTTTTTAGCTTTTCTTTTAAAGCTATTAGAATATTATACTGTTGAAAAATCGGCTCAATGAGAGCATCATATTTATATTTGCTCAAAATCATGGGAGACCGACTGAAGGCCTTACTGAACTGAAGCTTATAGCAGTTCTCATCACATCTACTAAGAATATCTTGAAAATAAATCTAGCCCGGCAATGTTATCGTGATCTATTTTATTCTGTGTGTACTTGTTTACTATTCAGAATTTGGTGACAACATTCGACACAAACTAAACTAGCCTACGGCAAAGAAAATATGTCAATTAGTCATTCAAATTTAGTCAGAAATAACACCGCATTACTCATTAGCTTAAGTTAAACTATTAACTTATTGGTTTGAATAGTAATAGCAGACTTCAGAAATATATTTTCATTGTGTGATTCATATTTAAACAGTCTTTTCAGAGGAACTTTGTTGTGCGGGTGGATCACTCATTAGGCTATATGATAGTATGAAAAATATTGACTTATTCTCTACCGTCCGCGTAGATTATGGATTTTAAAAGCAATTTGCAATTATAGTTATAATTTAAAATTATTTTTACCATATTTTGACGTATGTATCTTATGTGGTAGCCAGTCAGTGCAGACCGGCGACACTTCGACCCAGTGGGATCTTTTGTGTCGACACTCTCCCAATAACGACTGCCATAGATGTTCATGGCAGCCGGGACCGACAGCTTAACGTGCTCTCCGAGGCACGGAGCAGGCGATAATTGTCAATCAATACGCACATAATTTCGAAAAGTCGTATAACTTCCGAAAGTCAGAGGTGCGTGACGTGGGTTCGAACCCGAGACCCTCTGCATTGCAGTCTGTTGGTCTCCCCACTGAGCTAGCGCTGCTCTATATTTTAACGTAACACGTCTTATGTTTCTAAATATCTGTCATTTCTTCCTGTCTAATGTTTATTTACAAACGTGCTACGTTAGTTGACAATTCGACGCCATATTGACGGAACAAGCATATAGACAGTTTAAATAATCAGTGTATTCTGTAATTACATTTTTTAATTAAATTTTAAGTAATTTAACCTCACCACTAAATAATATGAGATGGTTTCCAAAAACTTGCAAATGGCCTATTTAAGTAACTGTTTCTAATGGCGACAACTTTTGTTTTATTGAATATTTGCTGCATCTATCTCGTACGTTTAAACATTATGAAAGAGAACCAAGAGAACCATAAAACAATACGAGGCACTTCGTTTTTTTGGGAGCACTGTTCGTTTGATCCAATTATTTTATTTCATTCGCCTTTCTCATGGGTATTTTCATAGCATCTCACGTTGGGAATATATACGGCCGATTGAGAGTCTTACACGGAGATGTCGGTCTAGTGTGTAAAGGCTCAGCGCAAAATTTTCATCTAACGTGGGGACACTTACCGAGGCATTAGCCGCGGCAGCTGTAGAAGACTATTGCTACATAATTATGGAACCTAATAATTCTGAGCTATGGGTGTGGATGTGCTGGGCTAGTGTTTATTACATTGATTATTATTTTACTATGTATAGATTGAAAACATAAATTATTATACGCAAGATATGTATTTAAGCTATCGCAAAATAAAACAATTATTTTAAATGACGGCAGGTTTACTGGCACGTTATTTTGACGCCGGCCTGGTCGTTTATAGCCATTGTAATCATTTGAACAAGCTTTTTGATTTAGAATAGCAAGCCTCAAACAACTTATTAATGACAATCCTAATATTTTTTATTAGTTTAATATTAATATGCAATATTTACCTGGTTTTACAAGGAGATAGTCGCCCATGGCACCGTTGACATAGAAATCAGTTACATTCATCTCAATACCCGTGCCTGGGCCTTCGATGATCCAATCAACAATGTTGTTCGTTGGATAGGCATTCGGATAATTCGGTGAAGTGATAACGGTCGGTTCGTCAACACTTAGCGTGATATGTATAGGAGCGACATTCTTTACGAAATCGTCTGAGTTTACATCGTGAGTCATAGCGAATTGAGCCATTAAATCGTTGTATTCTTCACTATTGAGATTTTCGACCATCACTGTTGATCGTGGCTCTTCAGTTTCTGTAGCTGGATCTGTAGTTGTAGTTGTAGATGTTATTAGTTCGGCATCCTCATTTAGGGCATGTTGATCGTCAACCAAACCATCGTTTCCATAAGAATGTCTTAGGATTTTTTCTAAAAGATCGTCAATCTCTTCATTATTCCCAATGCTAGCATTAAATAGCTTTCCCAGATCGTCTGAATACTCAAAAGATTCTTCGTCGCTCTCCTTAGCCGAATCGGCAGCTTGTTCTGCTATCTTAGCCGTAGTAGCTTTATCGTTATTTTCGTCAACAGCGACATTTTCTTGTTCAGCAATGTCTTCATTTTGGGCTGACTCATTTACTTTGGATGTACCGTTTTCTGCATTTTCAGCAAAAATATCAGTCAGATTGCTATCATCAAAGTCGTCATAATCGTCTCTTAATGACAAAATATTGCCTTCTTTGTATGGTCTGTTATATTTCTCTTCGTAGTCTTCTATTTCATTTACACCATCATTATTATCTGCATTTTCATCTTTCGCGCCCAAGTCAGAATCATTGCTACTTAGTTTATCGAGAGTATCAAACAGTTTGTTTAAATCAGAATTCAAATCTTCCAACACTCTCTCTGGGGTCTCGTCATCTTCGTTATTATCAGCGAGTAACTCTTCGAAACTGTTGTCATCTTCATCTGAATTTTCGGCATAATCTTCAGCATTCATTTCATTAGCAGTTTCTTCTAAAAGCTTGTTTGCTTCTTCATACATCTGCTGTATAGACATTTCTTCATCAATTGGTTTTTCAGATGACTTCTTATCAAGATTGTCAACATTCTGATCGGCGACTACTTCCTCTTCTTCAGGGGATTCTTTGATTTCACTCGGTACAGGCAGCGGTGCAATTTCCTCTAAAGGTTCAAATGCATCACTCCATATGTCATCATCCATAGCAATCTCTGCCATATCGTTGTCTTCTTCCAAAACCTTGTGTTCGCTAGGCTCAAGTAGCGCTGGTAAATCGTCAGGATTTAGTTCAGGTGCATCGTCAGGCATTGGTTCCTCGTCAGGAATATTGTCATCGTTTTTAACTTCTTCTTTATCATCTGTATCGGACCTGTTATCCTCAAACTGGTAATCTGCCAACGCATCAAAGCCATCATCATCACCATCTGGATCGTTTTGTGCTTCATTTTGATCTCTAAAGTCTTGTATTTCAGCTTCGACTAGTTTATCTGTGTCTTCTTGTTTCACCTGGATGTTTTCTTTACTGTCGACTGTGCCATCATTACTCTCTTCGGGATAGTCATAGAAATGATCATAATCACTTTGCCAGTAGTCTGGGAATGGGCCGGCCTCTTCTTGGGCGTCAAATTGGCCTAAAACAAAAAGAAAATAATTATACATTTTAGCACGCATCAATTTGATAAGTCGCTGAGGTATATCACACAACGGTTCTAGGCTTCGGTGTCTAGACAGACATGCAGATTATCTATACGTGTAAATAATCACATAAAAATGACTAATTTATCCCTCGCTTCTTTAAATAACAATAATATTATTATTTTTCCATATCGAATTTCAGTCAATCTTAACGAAGACTCACCATCTGCGCAGGCGATATTATAGTATACATGTGTGAGCCTAACCATAATTGTATCCCGTCTATCATATTCTGATGTCCCACACAACGAAATAAAATCAGATGCAAGACCAGCAGTTGTACGTGCTTATAGCTACTGGATAATAGGTACAGGGATGGAATACAGAAAAACTTAAAAATCTTTTATTGGCACTATACGGGATTAGAGTAGTAGAGCCTTGCTGATTTCAGCATGAATGGGCCGGCTCGACCGGGCATGGACTACCCTCTTACAGAATATCGACGTGAAATAGCAGTTTTCCACTATTCCCACTGTTGTGATTCGTTCGGTGAGTGAGAGTGCCGGAGGCCCAATCACCCTTTCCCCCCCTTTCCCGCTCCTTTTCCTTCCCCTTTAGGAGAAAAAGGAAGTCCTTTTTCTCCTAAAGGGTCGGCAACGCGCAAGTGATGCCTCTGGTGTTGCAGGCGTCAATAGGCTGCGGTGACCACTTACTATCAGGTGGGCCGTAAGCTTGTTTGCCAACTTAGTGGTATATAAAAAAAAGTACTAAGTACCCAAGGCACTAAACTAAGGGGGCATTCATGGTTCAAAGAACATGGTTGCAGTAACGCGGAAGTTTTCATCATGAGCTGTATAACATCCAGAATTACTATTAATTACATTCAAGATAAGAGAAAGGTGAGACCTATGTCTGCTAATAAAATTAATTGCTCTGCCAATCATGTGAGATAATTAATTAGGTTAATAAGAATTAATTACAATTTTGTCTTTTCTCAGCAGAAAATGTGTCAATACTTAGTAATGCGTAGCATCACATCTATAAATATATCCTTGAAGTGATAGAAGTAGGTGAATCACTACTATAACTTGTCAGTTTTGTTTATGTCTTTAGTTGACCCGCGCAACTTCATCTGCGTCACATAAAATAATTTTACCCGATTCTGCAACATTCTTCTTTAATACTCCGCTGCTATTGGTCGTAGCGTGATATAATATAGCATATAGCCTTCTTCGATAAATGGGCTATCCAACACTAAATAAATTTTCAATTGGAACCAGTAGTTCCTGAGATTAGCGAGTTCAAACAAACAAACTCTTCAGCTTTATAATTTATAATTGAGTTTTCTTTGTGTCCGTTTTTTTAATGTTTGTAGAGTCCTCTGCGACCCAGGAGTTATTCTTAGTGCGGGAAAGGGGAATAGTCTTGATTATTTATTTCTAATTATCAATTAAACATATCAATTATTATAATAATTTTGATAGCTAGTAGAATGAAATAATAATTTAAATTTAATAACTTCAGTAAATTTATTAGTTATCAGTTATCACCAAGAAACTCCTAAGCGATACTTTGAGACCTAATTGAAGAAATTGTTTTAGACTTTGACTTGATTTTATTAATACATATCGAGCTGAATCCTGATATTGTACCTACATTAAAATACTTTTAAAAAGATTTAACTTAAAAAAATATGAGAGTATTTTCGAATTGTAATTGCAATAATCGATCATCAAGTAAATAATAATTATTTAGTAACCACGCATAAATTTAAATTCGAATAAGTGATCATATTCTCTGTCGGCCTCGATGGCGTGGTGGTTAGTGTAACCGACTGCCACGCCTGAGGTCGCGGGTTCGATTCCCGCACAAGTCAAACATTTGTGTGCATGAACATGGATGTTTGTCTTGGTCTGGGTGTTTCTATGTATAATATGTAGGTATTTACAAAAAAAAAAGTATGTATGTATGTTTATCCATTGTCTAGTACCCATAGTACAAGCTCTGCTTAGTTTGGGCTAGATGGTGTTGTGTGTATGTGGTAGAATATTATTATATTATATTTTCCAATTATTCGATGTTTCGGTTAGGTATTATCACTGTGGAACACTTCGGCCGACTCGCAAAATAATTAGAAAGCTTTCATTCCATCAAGAGGTCTAACCAGGGTTCTTAAAAGATTCTTGTTTCCATGGTCATTAATATTGTATAAAATCCATTCGTGTCGAAGGTAATAACTGAGCTCTCTATTAGGTATTTCAGAAAGAATTCTTGCGCTAGGCGATTGCCTAACACGTGAATGACATCGACTGAAAAGTACCTAATAATTATAGGCGTTTATGTTCATTTATTGCTGTTTCCTTTATTATAGAACATCTAGACTTTATTGAGGATTATTAATGTTTTTATTAGTCAATGTTATTTATTATTTTACTCAGAATTGTAATTGAATGCTACATTAATGTTATTACCACTCGTTCTTAACTGCTGCGACCTTATTTAGGTAGTTGAAGTTTCTGATTCATATTTTTGGTCAATAGCAAAACAATATAATTACTTAGTTGTTATTTCAATTCTTTGAATGCATAACAGTCGTACATACTGTGAGTTATTAGTTAGTATAAGTATACCTTTGTATTTATATTTATAGTTGTCAATCGGAAAATAAGTAGAAGTAGCCTAGTGGCAGATCGCTGGACTGCCGCACAGAGGTCTCATAAGTGTAGGCACTAATAGTCCTCTATGAACAGCCAAACGTGCCTTTTCGGATACATTTCAACTGTTTATAAAAGCGCGTAGAGCGCCATTTACTTTATTGCCAGCAATCGTTCTCCTTTCAATATCTCCCTCATGTTTACCAGCCCTTGTAAACAAAGTATTGGGTACTTTACAAACTCTTTCACTTGCTCCACTCGTTCTCTATCAATCATTATATTACACATCGTAATGCACTCCTCCTTTTCAAATACCATTACTTTCGTCTTGTAAAAAAATGCAACGAGGCCGCCACGTCGGGGCTGCAGGATGAATGCGCGAGTGATACCTGCGCCCCGGCCAGATTGTGAGAAGAAACACCATGGTAGGTTTAATCGGTATTACCGGGATATCTCCATCTTTTCCGGGTATCCCGGGTGAGTCCGACATAACTTCTCCGCCCGCCCCCGCGGAGGGGTATGCGCCAATACATTCCCCCACGTTAAAAAGAAATAAGAAAAATAGATAGAATAGTCTCCCCGTGATCATGGCTGCTGAAAAGCAACCGAAACGTCAGGGAAAGTGTAAAAATAAATTAAATCTAAATAGTTTAATAATAATATAATTAGTTTAAAAATTAGTAAAGTTTAATAGTAGTAGTAGTGTAACAATTTTCAAAATTTTGTAATAAAGTGTCAAATAAACGCGCTAAAATCCGTATATAGCAGTTTAACTTCAATGAATAAGAAAAATAGGTTAAGGAAAACATGTACGATATACCCAGTTAGTCACTTAATATTTTATAGTTTATTATTCGTTTCCGTTTTCCTTGTATATTGTGGTCGACATATTTACCTAAATTTGGTATCTATTATTTACTGTACTATATACTAGCATTTAATCGTGGCTTCATCTGCGTGCACCGACTGCCGGCTATCATACACAGCGGCACGGTGGTAGTGATTGGGTCTCAGCTTCAGCTCCCAAGTTGGGCAAAGTGTTGTTGGATTTTTCTGTCAAGATATTGTCAGAAGCAGCACGCCGTTTGAAACTTTGCCTGGTAGATGGCAACAGGCTCGCCTTATATTTTAATTAATAATTAATTAATTTATATAGGTTATATGGAACCTAGAACCGAAGCTGGTCTATTATGTAAGCCCTAGAATCATATCTGGCGATGTGTGGGTCTAATACACCTATGCGGCACCCCTTTCGGGGGATAAATGTAAGACTATGTATGTATGGATAATATTATGCTCATATGATTGGTTCTACGGAAAAAAATGCAAAAAAATCAGAAGAAACGTGGCTTCAATTTTAAGTTGAACTACAAAATAGTACAAATCTCTTCAAAATTCATTTAGTGTTTTCGCGTGATATCGTAACAAACAAACAAAAAAACTTGGACCAGCAGTTACAAATCTGTGTTTGATATTAACCTGTTTGTGATGCCTTTAACAACACAGGAATTACTAAACATTCAAACAACAGACACAAAGAACAACCATTTGTGTTATACATTTTTTTTGTCCTATGCGGTATACGAATCCCACTTGCCCCAGTGGCAAGGCAACCACGTAAACCATTTCGGCATCTCATCGTCATGGCTCTGATTCTGTCTACCTCTTTAACAAAACGAAGTCGTGACATTATCATGTTTTGTATATTAAGTTATCCTTGCACTACATGATAATATCACAAGTATTTCTGTAACATCACGTCTGTGATCAATTATCAATGATAGCGAGAGATAACGCTGTTTTCGTCGACAATCGATTGATAATATCACTCGTATTTATCACTATTTTAACAGCTTTAGTATTTCCATTATTATATATACACACAAAACAATAAACTCTTTATTATATTATATATAACATGCATTGTACATCGCCGAAAGTAGGTAAAGGAATATATATCGCAAGTCATGTTTGAGGTTCGAAGAAAAACGCACATTTTTCAGACGCACGTCAGTGTAAAAGCTTGAAAGCAGCGATAGCTTAGTGAGAAACTGTTGGACTGCCACGCAGAGATCTCGAGTTCAATCCCAAGGCGCGTATCTCTAACTTTTCGAAGTTATGTGCGTATTAAATAATTAATTATCGCTTGCATTAACGGTGAAGGACAATATCGTAAAGAAACCTACATGTCTAAGAGTTCTCAATAATGTTCTCAAAGATATGTGAAGTCTGCCAACCCGCACTGGGCCAGCTTGGTGGACTATGGCTTAACCCTTCTCACATTGAAAAGAGGCCCGTATCCAGCAGTGGGACAGTTTAATACAGTCTGATATAGTCTGATATATAATATTTGTTACATACATAACTATGTATATAATAAGTAGATACATATAGGAACATACAAGTATTTGTGTGTTAAATCTAACTGCACAAACAATTAAGGGCAAACACCATATGCAAAATGTTTAGTGTATCAACATCTACATCAACATCATACATACACAGATTCACGCCTGTTTCTCAGAGGGGTAGGCAGAGACTACAGATTTCCATTTGCTACGATCCCGACTCAATTCTCTGGCTTCATTCACTTTCATCACATTCCTCATACACGCTCGCCGGTTTAAGGTGCTCTTAACCTGGCCTTTATCCAGAACGCCTCCGATCTGATCGAGAAACGTTCGTCTAGGTCTTTCCCTTGCGACTGTTCCATTCACACTATCCCTATAAACTTTCTTAGTCAGTTACTTATTTGTAATTATGTACATAGATTCTAGATAATATAGTTATGCAGAATTTACTTGCATAGGTTCAACACTCGCCTGTATACCCAAATAGATAAATAGAGGTGTGTGTGGTTGAAATCCCACGTAATACAGAGCAGGCCTATGGTATTGAAATTAAACTGCTATATATGGATTTTATCGCGTTGTTTATTTGACACTTTATTACAAAATTTTGAAAATTGTTACACTGCTACTACTATTAAACTTTACTAATTTTTAAGCTAATTAAATTATTATTGAAACTATTTAGATTTAATTTATTTTTACACTTTCCCCGACGTTTCGGTTGCTTTTCAGCAGCCATGGTCATGGGGAGTCACCCCGACAATTTTCAAAATTTTGTAATAAGGTGTCAAATAAACAGCGCAATAAAATCCGTATATAGCAGTTTAATTTCAATGAATAATATTCGCGTAAATAGAAGACAATATTAGGCCTATAGTAATTTCATTCATGCTACCACTGAAAAATGTTCTACAGGAAAACCAAATCATAAAATTCGCGATTCAGAAATCGAACTCGGTAATTCCTCATAATTCTGAGAATCGCAAGCATATCTAAGTGCAAACTTATGCGACGGAAGGGGGGGGTTTGTATATATGCTTTAATAGTTGCACTGCCTAGCTTGCTTTTTCTGCTCTTTAGCTTCACTGGATCAGCTGCTTGTTTAGTATAGATGCAAACCTGCTTTACTCGACTCTTCAAGACGGGTAAAGTGCTAATGGTCTTAGGGGAGAGCGCAACAGTCGTGTAGATCCCTAAGGCAAGTCTGGTGAGGAAGCCTTCACGTGGTTGCCCCCTGTTATTGGTCTAGTTCCCTCTGAAATAGACGTAACTAAAACCACCAGACGACCACTGCCTGGGATGGAGAGGTCATGTTCCGGCGGGTTCATCGTCGAACGACAGACGATGGATAGTAATGATCTCCCGCGTGTTTGTGCCGTGCGCGGGGACCCGTACGGAGGGATGAAGGAGTCCTGGGGGTTGAGTGGTGATGTGGCGATAGTGGTGCCGCTGATCTGCAACACGCCCCTTTGGTCCGGATTTCCTCTCACACGGGAGGTCGTAGTCTAACCAGCTGCGATCAATCGGCTGCGGTGTCCGCTCATGCGGCCGCCAGGTGAGTGTCCTTGGGTGAAGAGGTCTCCAGCCGGCAGTGCTCGTTTCCCACCTCAGTGGTTTGGGGTGGAGCAACTAGTGCTGTACGTCTCGGGGACAGCTCACTTGGGGGCGCTATACCTAGCTGGTAGCCCTGGTGCCTGAACAAGGCACCCCCAACGTTGAGGGCTCCATGGTGGGTGGGGAGCCAGCAGGTGAATAACTTGATAGACCAAAAAAATGGATTCTTTCACAAACATAACCAAGGGCTTGACCGATAAGGGCGAGCAACATAGGACCTCTGGACCCTTAGGGGGAGAGGTTATTGCTAGTGTAGGAGCTGCACGTGGGAGCACCTACATACCCAAGCTGCATGGCCGTGATGGCCCTAGTGGCCGTCCGAGCGTGAGCCAGGGGAGTGGTGCTCACACGGGTTCTAAGGGATGGAGAGGGGGTAACCCTGGAAAGGGCTACCAATACAGAGGGCGTGGCAGCCACAGAGGGGGTCAGATTCGCAGGGAATACCCAAAAGGGGATCCCAGCGCGACAACCTCGGGGAGTGGGTGTCAACCCTCCAAGATCGGGGAGGCAAGTAAGGAGCAGTCGAGCGAGGCACACCCCAAGGGGGAGCCAAACTCTGCTGCACACTCTGCAGACCATACCCGGGGCAGGAAGAGGCGCAGCGGGTGTGCCAACCGTAAGCGGCGTGAGCTGCAGCGGCAGGTGGCACTGGCACCCGATGCAGCCAATTCTAAAAGGGTCAGGGAAGCCAGCGATGATACCGTTGCTCAGGCAGGTGCAACCAAACGAGCCAAGACCCAAGGCGACTCCTACAGGGAAGCGCTGACGGGGGTGAAAATGGCCGTTGTTGCCGACAGCTTCCCTGACGTTCTGCTTGATGCAAAACAGGTGGAACTTGTAAGGGTGGCCATTTGGGACGAGCTAGAGGCCACGCCGGATCCTCTACCGGCCATTAGTTTTGGTGCACTGCTTGGAGGAGCTCTGCACCTGACTTGTGAGGGTGAGAGAGCCGCAGAGTGGCTTCGCGGCCTCAACGGCAAAACCGTTGGAAACATGAAGCTCAGAGTGGTCAGCGCCAAGGAGCTTCCAAGGCCAATAAAGATGGCCTGGAAGACCAGGAATACCTGGTGCCTAGATGCCTCCAGGGTGCTGACCATGCTGCAGCGCCTCAATCCCTCTCTGAGGACCTGCGAGTGGAAGGTGCTGGGCACGCAGGTTGAAGAGACGCACACCAGGCGCATCGTCCTGGTGGACAGAGTGTCGGCTGCGGTGATCAAGGCAGGCGGCTTCTGTCTCCATGCTGGCATGGACAAAAGCACGTTCAAAATCCTTGAGGACTTGAACGTGCAGAAGGTGTCAGCGGATGCCGGCGTGGGGGAGGGGGCCCCAGCTGCGACACAAGAGCCACAGGTGGGGGACGGGGAGGAGCCCGTGAACCCAGTGGTGCATGAACCAGATACGGCTCTCTACTCATCGTCGCCATGCACGTCTCCGAAGACCGACGACATAATCGGACACATTGACTGTCTTGATTTGTCGTCGCCGGAGGCTGCGGAGGCGCTGATGGAGGAAGGGAGTGAGGGAGAGCGGCCAGTAGTGCCTGCCACAATTGACGACACCATGTAGGTAGACCAAATGGCAGGACTAAGGTGCGTACAGATAAACCTTCATCACTGCATCGGGGCGATGGCCGTTTTGGCTCGCCACCTGCGGATGAAGGAATATGATATTGCCCTGATCCAGGAACCTTATGTTAAAGAGGGAAGGATTAGAGGTTTGGGTGGGACGGGAGGTGTTATTTTTCACAACTGTTCCACTAATGATATAAGGACATGTGTGTATGTCAGAAATGGCATAAATGCAATGCCTTTATACAATTTCTGTTCTAGGGATCTTACGACAGTTAAGATCGATGTGCGAGGGAGCGGAGGGCGGGATACTGTAATCCTGACCTCTGCATACCTCGACTATACGGACAAGGAAACTGTATCTAGACAGATAAAGGACCTTGTTGAATATGGCAGCCGGGAGAACCTGGACATGATCCTGGGGTGCGATGCCAACGCACACCACACAGTCTGGGGGAGCACGGATGTGAATGTAAGAGGGGAGAAGCTACTGGAATATGTGGTAAGTACCTCTTTACAAATTCTAAATAAGGGAAACAGGCCAACGTTCGTTAACTGTAGGCGAGCGGAGGTAATTGACATCACGTTAGCTACCAACAGGGCTAGCACTAAGATTGTCGAGTGGCATGTGTCTGACGAGATAACCTTGTCAGATCATAATTACATATGCTTTAAGTACAGGACGCTGGTTCCAGCTCCTACAGCACGTAGAAGGAATCCTAGGAACACTGACTGGAACTCCTTTAGGAGTGACCTCAGAATAGATCTGGAGGATTCTAAGGGTAAGCTTAATTCTATACTAGATATAGAGTTTACAGCCGACAAATTGGTCCAGACAGTGAATACGGCCTGGACTAGTAACTGTCCTGAAAAGGAACTTAGGCCCAAGAGGGTACCGTGGTGGACGCCAGAGTTGGTCAAGCTGAGGTCAGAAGCCAGGCGAGCGTTCAACAATGCTAGGACCAGCAGGGACTATAGTGTTTACGCTCGCTGCTTGACCAACTACAACAAAGCTGTGCGAAAAGCCAAACGGAAGGCTTGGAGAGCCCACTGTGAAAACATTAGTACTATTCCTGAAGGAATGAGACTCTCCAAAGCAATCTCGACTGTCAGAGCACACCCATTGACATCCATTAAAGATAACAATGGGCAGCGAACCGGGTCTGGTAAGGAGACACTAGCAATTATGCTAAACACACACTTTCCAGACTGTAAGATAATAGAAAAGGAGCAGGAGGACCCGATCAGCCTGGTTGAACTAAGCTACCGTACAACCAAAGCAGATTGGGACACTGCAAGGAAGGCAGTGGATGAAGGGAAGATCGGATGGGCTTTAAATGGTTTTCAACCATTCAAGTCACCTGGTCCAGACATGGTTTACCCCATTATCCTACAACAGGGAGCTGCACTCTTGGTTCCGCATTTGTGCAGACTATACAGAGCCTGCATAGCTTTTGGATATATTCCAAAGATATGGAGGCGAGTTAAAGTCATCTACATACCGAAACCAGGCAAAGCTGACTACGAGGAAGCCAAGGCATACCGACCTATCAGTCTTGAGTCGTTCTTCCTGAAAGCCCTGGAGAAGTTAGTAGATAGACATGTCAGGGAGGGAGCATTAGGGAAATTCCCCCTCCACGGGCTACAATGTGCTTACCAGTCGGGCAAATCCACTGAGACGGCACTGCATTTTGTGGTAAACAAGGCAGAACATGCATTAGATAACCGGGAATTATGCATTGCTGCATTCCTGGATATTGAGGGAGCTTTCGATCGGACCACCTTTGATGCCATTAGTGTGGCATCGGCAAATCACGGCATAGAGCCAACCATTTGCAAGTGGATCGATTGTATGCTCAGGGGAAGAATTATTAGGTCTGAGTTGTTAGGGGATGAAATGATTGCAACGACCACCAAAGGCTGCCCTCAGGGTGGAGTACTCTCACCACTCTTATGGTGCTTGGTGGTTAATTCACTCTTAGAACAACTCAACAAAGGTCCGTACTTAACGGTCGGATATGCGGATGACTTGGTGATACTCGTCAATGGAAAATTTCCGAGCACAGTATCCAGTCTCATGCAGAGGGCCCTGACTATGGTAGAAAAATGGTGCAGTAGCAACCATTTATCGATCAACCCAGGGAAAACTACTGTTGTGCCGTTTACTAGGAAGAGGGATCTGACAGGGTTGGAAACTCTATCCATGTATGGTACACAGCTAAAATGGTCCACAGAGGTGAAGTATCTAGGCATGACCCTGGATAGCACGCTAACGTGGAAACCTCATGTAGACAAAGCCATAGTGAAGGCCCAGCGGGTCTTCGGCATGATTCGTTCTACTTATGGGAAGACCTGGGGCCTGAAGCCCAAGGTCATCAAGTGGTTATACACGATAATGATAAGACCCATACTCACATATGGAAGCATTGTCTGGTGGCCAAGAACTAAACTAGCAACATGCAGGAAAGCGCTGTCTAAGGTGCAGCGATTGGCCTGCATGGCTATAACAGGTGCGTTCCCGTCTACGCCAACGGCTGCGTTAGAGATCCTGCTAGACCTAACGCCGCTACACATTGTTGTGGAGTTGGAGGCGTTGAAGGCGCTACATAGACTGTCTGTGCATGGGCTGTGGAGCGTCAACATGCCGGTAACTCGACACACAAAACTGGAGATTTCAAAGGATCTCAAAGTGATTATGAGCATGGGATGCGACAAAATGCAACCAATGCACATATTCAAAAAGAATTTTACAATAAAGGTCCCCACAAGGGAGGAATGGAGACAAGGTCTACAATCCCCTAACAAGGGTTGTCTCATCTGGTACACCGATGGTTCCAAAATGGAATCAGGATCAGGCGCTGGTATTTATGCCAACGACTGTAAGGTGAGCCAAAGCATGGGCAAATATACAACGGTCTTCCAGGCGGAAACCTATGCTATAATTGCCTGCGCGCAGGAGAATATCAACAAAAATGTCACTGACAAGACTGTTTATATTCTCAGTGACAGTCAAGCTGCTCTTAAGGCTCTGAACTCCTGTAGGGTGGATTCCGGACTAGTCCTGAACTGTGTTAAAGCCCTTAACAAACTTGGCAGGAAAAACACAGTCAGGCTTGTGTGGGTTCCGGGGCATGCAGGTGTGCAGGGTAATGAGGAGGCTGACGAATTGGCCAGGAAGGGCTCGGAGCAACTATTTGTTGGCCCCGAGCCATTTGTAGGACTCTCTGAGAGTACCGTCAAGGCAGCTATGAATGCACATGGCAATGATAAACACAGGCGGGAGTGAATGGCCCTTAGGGGTCTGGAACACTCCAAGAAATTCATTGCAAACAGAGCCACGGGCTTCACCCGGAAGTTCTGCGGGTACAACAAGGGCCAAATACGCCTGCTCACAGGAGCGTTTACTGGTCGCTTTGGCACCAATGACTTCCTGTGCAGATTGAGTTTGACAAACAATTTGATCTGCAGAGCCTGTGGTGAGCGGGACGAGTCCATATTACACCTACTGTGTGAATGTGACGCGTTGGCTGGACTAAGGATGGGTCTGATGGGGTTGGCATATCCGAGCCCTGAGGACTTCAGGCTTCTCCCTCTGAAGTGTACGCTGCGATTGATGCAGTACATTCATAGGGAGATAGCTAAGGTATAGATCTCGGGGCCGACACAAAAGATCCCACTGGGTCGAAGTGTCGCCGGTCTGCACTGACTGGCCCCCGTAACAAGATAAGATAAGATAAGATATGCTACGGAAAAAACGAGGCAATCACTAACAATTTAATTTAATTTAATTTAAAACTATTACTCGAATGCAAACGATTAACGAGAAGAATCGAATGATTGGAATGATTTTTTTAACAGTCCAATGTCTTATCTACAGACTATCGTATTAGTTCATGACAACTGGCACTCGCGACATAAATATTTCTTTTGACGCATTAAGGGCTCTATCAAATACGCTGCTATGCGAGAATATGCAATGCACAATTTAAATTGACTGCACGGATAATGTAATTATTTAAGAGGACGCCTCGGCGCGCCGCTGTCGCCGCGCTGAGTGTTGTGTGTTCAAATCCCACACAGGACAAAAAATTGTGCGATCCACAACCTGTTGTTCCAAGTGAGTCTTCTTTGTGTCCGCTGATTGAATGTCTGTAGAGCCCTTCGCGATACAGGCATCGCTCCTACTGCGGCAATTGTCATTTTTATAATTTGATTACAATGCTATAAGTACCTATACTCCATTTGGTTAGGTACTTAACTAAAGGTAAACAATCTTGATGTGACTTTTTACACAAACGGGTTATTCCGTATTCATCCTATGACTTCTCATCCTACTTCTTTACTCATCCTAAACTAGTATGCCTAACTGATCCGATTACATTATTTTAATAAAGTTTCTTTATTCAACCGAAATGCGTTTCTTGCTCTACCCATGGCTAATATTATCGGAAAAAGTATGGGTAGCAAAACAACCCTTGGCTTTGTAAAAGTAGGTTAGGTTAGGTTAGCAACAGTGTTCTGCTTGGGCGGTGCAGCGCCGTGAACTCATTGAGGTTGTGGGTGAAGACCTCTTGCTGCCGGCCGTGATCAAAGCTATGGTCGACAGCGAGAGGAAGTAGGCAGTGGTCGCATCCTTCTGCGAGGACATCATCACGCAGAAGGAGGCGGCGGAGCGGATCCGTGAGGAAAGTATCCTTGCGGATCCGAGCCGTCGCCGGCGAACCGGGCGGCGCAGGCGCGCGTTCGCGCGCCTTATGCCGCCGTAATGTCGGCCGCGGGCGGGAGAACGGGAATCTTCCACCCGCCAGCCATTGAGTTGGTCCGACGCCCTCTGTAGTGCCGGGGCGTCGTCCAGGAGTCGTAGTCTGCTGGGTGGATCGCTGAGGTAGTTTCTTTACCAGCGGCCCATCCACTATACAAGGCAGCGAAGGGGCACACCGTGGGGTTTTAGTCCGTATGCCCGAAATACGGGAGAGCCGGACATAACCCTCTCGCCTCCACTAGTGGCGGGGGGGTATGCATGAGGAGCATTTACACAAAGTGAAAAAAAATAAAAAAAAATTGCAACAGTGCTTAACAAAAATATATAGCCTATGCTGGGTACTCGGTGATAATAAAGATTTCAATTGGTGTAAAAATTTAAAATCGAAATCTTTCCTCTTTATAATATAAGTATAGATATAGATTACGAAAACAGAAATTTTTGTTCAGACCGTCACCCAAACCTCAAAGCTTTCGGGTAATTTCGTAATCGGTTGAGTTAGGAATACTTACTTGAATAAAGAATTAAAAATGAAATAATTGCTGTCGGTTGAGTAAGGAACGTAAATAGGTTGAGTTAGGAAAAAAACAGTGTAGGATGAAACGTCATAGGATGACGCCGGAACAACCCACACAAACACATATTAAACAAATTAACTACTGCTTAAAACTAACGATCCAATTGATTTAGTAATCGGTTTTGTTGTATTTACATTGATCTTTAGCAGCATTTTATTTTTAAACTGAGTTTTTAGATAAAAAGATACATTAAGATTGTTTACTTTTAGTTAAGCACCTAACCAAATGGAGTATAAATATTATCTATACTAATATTATAAAGCTGAAGAGTTTGTTTTTTGTTTGTTTGTTTGCTTGAACGCGCTAATCTCAGGAACTACTGGTCCTAATTGAAAAATCTTTTTAGTGTTGGATAGCCCATTTATCGAGGAAGGCTATAGGCTATATAACATCACGCTACGGCCAATAGGAGCGGAGCAGCAATGAAAAATGTTGTAAAAACGGGGCAAATTCTCTTATGTGAAGCAGACAAAGTTGCGCGGGTCAGCTAGTCTATACTATACTTAAGCTGAACTTTCTTTGTTTGTTTGGTTGAACGCGCTAATCTCAGAAACTACTGGATCGAATTGGAAAATTCTTTTAGTGTTGGATAGCCTATTTATCGAGGAAGGCTATATGCTATATAACGTCACGCTACGACCCACGGGGGCGCCGCAGTAACCTAACCGCGGTAGAAACGGGCACAGCTAGTATTATTATGTACGCTGTGTCCTTGACCATTTAAAGTAGATATGGCCATAAGTATAATAAATTATGTTTATGGCGTTGCGCTGTGCACGATTTTTACATAACATACATACCTATTATCACTTTAAGAGTTTCGCGATGCATGATATATTATACGTATATAATTTGTAACGGCAATTAACGCGATCATGCATCATATTTACTTTTTTATATGATTGTCTAACTACAATTATTACTTTTGAATGTGAGTTTGTTTGTTACGCTTGCACGCCTTAACTACTCGACCGATCATCATGAAATTATGCACACAGAAAAGGATATAGGGTACCTTGCATTCGGAAAAAAGTATTGTACCCAAGGAACAGGACAGAAATTTATAGATAAAATCTACATTGACAAAATCTAGTCAACTGTATAATACCTACTACTTTCTACCCGCGGCTTTATCAGCGTGAATCCCACGAGAACACGTTTTAGGATATCAGATAGCCTACGTCTTACCCCAAGGTACAATCTATCTCCATCGCAAAAGTCATCAGAATCCGTTTAGTGGTTTAGCCGTTAAAGCAGAACAGATAACAAGATTACATGCAACATATTTGTATCGTGCTCTAGAAAATAAATAAATAAAAACTATTCGTATTTATAATAATTATTACTAGATTTATTAGCAGTACTTTTATTCTGGAAACGGTACCGTATATCCTTTTCTGTACCCCTGACAACGTGTATGCAAAATTGCATGATGATTAGTCGTGTAGTTGAGGCGTGAAAGCGTAATATACAAATAAATTGTCGCATTTATAATAAAATAATAATAAAATTAAAAACTATAACTAAAACCATTTATAATATTAGTTACAACGGATATTTTCGAATATATATCTAATACAATTTTACGCGTCACTAGTGTGCTGTAGTCCCATTGGAAATTTTACGTCGCACATATTAATTATTTTGACGCACTACATTATCTCGCTTTCATCATGTTTACTTGACATTTTGATCTATGACGTATTGGCGTCCACTTCGGCTCGTCGAGGCATACTTGCATATTATGTATAAGTATGTATATTTGTATCTAGTGTACTGGGTCTGGTTAAGATAACCTGGTGTTGATATAGTCGGCGCCATATGTCCACATAGGGTTGCTATTCAAACCGAAAAGCCGGACAGACCAGCCGGTTTAGCCGGACATTTGGGGTAAAAGGCCGGACATTTGGGTTAAAAGGCCGGACTCCCATAAAGTTTTGGTCTTAGTATATCATGACAAACTTTTAGGGAATGTCAGTGATAGTCCGCTAGCTTGCGCTAGCGATACAAAGTGAGGCAAATATGTCAATGTTAAAATGATGGTAAAATCTAAAAAGCCCAACAAAAGCCGGACAGGCCAAACCAAAAACCAACCAAAAAGTCTAACGCTATATCTGCCGGTGACATCAAATTGTAACACAGATGTATAATCGGCTTGTTACTTTTTATTGTTCTAAGTAAATCTTATTATATCTTCACCTTATATGTTTTTGAATTGAATTAGTATCATGTAGCCGTTCTTATTAACTACATACATAAATTATTTTGGATTGATATAGAAAACGATCAATACTAAATAGTCAATAGCTTGTTATGTTTTCACGACGAAGGGCTATTTTCAATCACCAAACAATTCTTAAAGTAGAGATAAGTATGGCGTTTTGACAGGTTTACGGGTAAACTGTCAAAATTTATATTGACAGGAATTATACGTAATTACCATTTGTTAATCCGGTATCACTTCTCAAATTAGTGTAAGTATATTTTCAGTTACGAGCCCGTTCGTCCCTCAAGGTTCGCCACCTAATAGGTATTTGATAGGTTTGTTCTTAAAATCCACCCAAAAATAGGTGCCGTCTTTCTATCAAAGGGGCGAAAGTCAAGGTCCGTATTTTTAATATAAATTATGATCAACACTGTACATGGAAAGTGTAGGTTAATTAATGTTATATTTGGAGACCAAACAAAGTTTATCTTTTATTGTTGATTATCCGTGACTCATTTGTTATGGCCAGAATATCAGCTTTACTTACACATTCTATCAATACAACAACTATTTATTTGGGTTTTTCTACGTTACATCCTGCTTCTCGCCGGTATATTTCCGAAAGGGTAGCTAGAGGTACAACCAAGTTTTAGGTGCTAAGTAATGAGGAACGTGCCTATTACTGGGCCCAACTCCTGACTCCGTGCTGCTACCGATAATTACCGTACAGAAGTACCAATAACATTATTGATTCGGGAATCGTACCCGGAATATCGCGATAGCAAACTCATGCCACAGGAAGCGATTTGGGTTTTTAATCTATACTAATATTACAAAGCTGAAAACATTTATTTAACAATTTGGAAAATAAACTGATTTGCGGTGTTTTTCAGCAGCCATAATCGCGGATGAAAATAACTCCAGAAAAAATAGCGATTGCTTTTCGCAGGGAAAGTGTAAATAAATATAAAATGATTCAAAAGTCGTAATAAAAAAGCCTTATAAAATAGTTTAATTTTAATGATTAACTACACTTCATACATAATTAGGTACATAGGTACTTACAGCCATGTCTGGTTTTCACTTAGTACGATTCTGACAGACCTATGGTCTAGTAGCATGTTTCCTTATACCATCGATCGTAAGATTCAATATTCAGTTTCCGAAGCGAGCAAACTATTTTAAAGTTTGTCTATTTGGAAATTCTCAGTAGCAGCACAACAGCTTGGGGTCTAAGAACATCCCTGACGATATGAGAGTATAATACACTTGTGCCTACCTCCTCGAGGTCATACACGGCTTCTTTGTATGTTATATGGACGCAACACGCCAATAAACTGACTACAAATATGTTTAAGCCGTAGTGAGTATAGAACAAAGATTACTTGCAAGAAGCAAACAAACACATATTTACATTATTAAAATAGATTACTTACTGAAGATAAAGGCGGCGATAAAACGAAGAGAAATTAAATTTTATTACATTTACGTATTGCAAGAACCTACACTTTACAAAATGGTTAAAATATACTTAGTTGTTAGTTACAAACCTATGTTTATATTACCTGCAATGCTAAACTGAAAAATACATGTATATCTAAATTAAAGATGAAATTTAAAACATAAATCCTAACTAATATTATAAACGCAAATGTGAGTAGTTTGTTTCGCTTTCACGATAACCACTCGATCGATCATCGTGAAATTTCGCATTCACGTTGTCAATGGAGATTACAACAATGGAGATTATAGATTAGAATACAGAAAAGGACATACGATACCTTTCGTCCAGAAAAAGGTCCGTTTCTGGGGGATAGAATTTATTGACAAAATCTACTAATCTGATTACTAATAAAATTAATATTTTTTTTTAATTTTTGTTTTCATGTGCCTGGATATATATAGTAGAGTACAGTAACACGCTAATTCCTTATAAAGAAGGGGCTAAAAATTCGATAGGTATGATATATCTGTCTTTTTTTGACGTGGGGGAATGCTTTGACGCATACCTCTTCGCGGAAAAGGGGAGCGGTGAGGTTATGTCGAGCTCACCCGGGAAAATATGGAACGTCGCGGGTACTACCGACTATACCTATCACGGTGTGCCAACTCGCTGCTTTGTATGGTGGGTGATTCGTTGGAAGTGAAACTACATCAGCGACCATGGTATCTCTGCCTAGCCCGTCGGCAATATTCAAGCATCAGTATTATGCATGTTATTTAATATTATGTTTGCAGAACATAATACGACATTGTAGATAGTAAACCATTCAATATACTCGTTATAAATCATGATTCATGATTACGTAACAATATATTAATTTACTAAAACCAATGTCAGACTATTTGCAAAGCTATCTGTTTACTTAGCTGCATATTTATAAACTACTAGCGATCCGCCCGGCTTCGTACGAATAGTACAAAACCTTAAAAACTTATACACTTAAACTTTCCTCTAGAATCACTCTGTGTATTGGTAAAAACCGCATGAAAATACATTCAGTAGTTTTTGAGTTGATCGCAAACAGACAGACGTTGCGAGGCACTTCGTTTTATAATACGTAGTGACTAGATTTTGCCCGTGCCTTTACTCGCATAAATATAGGTTATGTTAATTACCCTATGATCTTTTTTTGTACCCCTGACAACGTGTACGCGAAAGGGAACTGTCCATTATTGGTTTAGCGTGAACAGAATTCATACATAAAAACAATTATACTGCATGGTGGGTCGACGGACAGTAGGTTACTGCGTCCATATAATGACAATTAATTGGTTTTTGAGTTCCTACATAACATTTTATTAACATATGAATCAAAATAATAAAAAAAAATAACATAGAAACAATGATTTTTTATTTCAAATACCTTTATATAAACATTATAAACCACCACAACAAACGTATTAGGAACACCTGGACACAAAACTTTGTTATTTTTCTGATTCCGACTGGTTAATGCTTCTAAATTAATATATAATTATTATTCTCAGTGACTGTCTATTCCAAGCCAAAACCCTCATACAAAGTGGACAGTTCCCTTTCATGATGATTCGTCGAGTAGTTAAGGCATAAAGGCGTAACAAACTATCTCACATTCGCACTTTTATTAGTTAGGATTTACTTGATGCAGAATATTATGTATGGTTTTACTAACATACATGCATCGTCTCACGCCGGTATTCTCAAAGGGGTTGGCAGAGTTGTATTGCACCCACATTTCGCCAGATATGGTTTTAGATAACACGGAATAGGGGGCGCAAACCTATTGCCATCTACAAGGCACATTTATTCACGAATTTCTTGATCGAAAAACCCTTGAACCCAATAACAATGGTGACCGCTATTTATGGATGTATCTTTTTATCTTTAAAGAAAGTCAACGAAAGAAAGAGAAAGGATGGCAAGGATTTTACAAACATTCAAACAACAGACACAAAGAACTACCAGACCAACCATTTGTGAATCACACATTCGGCGCAGTGGTAGTACACACAGCGACATTACCTACAACCTAGACTGTTTGGACTTGGAACTATTAGAAGTTGAACGCTGCGCATCGTGCGAGAGAGTACGTTATATTTTTGTTATTTTGTCTCATTTATGCTGAACGGGTCGCAGGCTTATATATTATAGGTGTGTATACATTGGTATGTATACACACAGGCCGCGGGTGTGGCACTGTGGGTTGGATTTCGACTTTCATAGACATCCGATCAGTAATCTCGAAAGCGGTGACTTTTATGCCTGCATATGTTTCGAAAGACCAAATACATACTTCAAAATTGTATCATTATATTACAGATTTATAAAAGGCGCAGTGAGAATTTTTATTAAAAAATTTGTATGGTGCTGATAGAAAGAAAATATATATCTCCGGTCACGTACAATTGACCCTAATTATTTTTCAGGTAGTCAATCTTTGAATTATTTGGAATTTTTTGATATAATGCATAATAAGAGGTTCGTATCCCTTCTTTTTTAAATAATCAAATTGCTATTCGTATTTTTTTTAAAGTTTAACTGTTTCCAGCTTGATATCTATAAATAGCGATAATAGATCACGAAAATATATGAATATATAATGGAAACATATTTAAGTGACAATTATTGAAGGTTTTTTAAAACAATCCTTGTTTTTGTGTTTTGTATCTAAAATTTAATTTTATTCCAGCTAAGTCATAGTTATAGATGCCAAACTGGAATTAAAAAATCATTTTTATTTTAAGAAAGTTCAATAATTGTCATAAATATGTTTTCATTATATATTCATATATTTTCGTGATCTATTATCGACACCCTCTTTCTAAACCCTCTTTCTTTCTTTATTCCACCATAACTTCTAAATAGTCCATCCAATGTGGATGGGTGGGGCATCGTTAAAATCCTTACATCATCCTGAGTGACATAGGCAATGTTTTGTTTTATTTTGCAGTATATTCCATTGTCTTTTTAATATGTTATGCTGTTATTAAAATATACATAGCAATAACAATAAAACACCGAGTACATTAAAATACAATAACAAACAAAATCACAACTGTATAATAAATTACATCACTGTTTTTTAAATTTATATTCTCGTAGTTAAATATCCAATAGCATATTTACTAATGACTAAAAGTGTTCTCGAAAACCGTGGCGCATCACTATTTGACCGCTACATCTATTGTGAGTATCTATAGAATATCTGCTTATGTTTAGCACAATGGACGAAATGCGATGCGAGCGCTCTATTGGTATGTACAAAGTGTCGCAAATATTATCACATTAATTGATACCACATATACTACATGGTATTCTTTGACGATTTACAAATTATGAACCAAATGTATTCAATAGTATAGTCACAGGACATTTACCATAATTTAGAAATTTTAGAATAACATGTTTGTTCATCATGCAGAGATAAAGTAAGTACTTTAACTCTGCATGATGAACAAACATGTTATTCTAAAATTTTAATTTAAGAGTAACATGGTTGTTTTAAAATTTCAATTTCAATTTTTATTACCTAAGTAGGTGTCAAAGACCTTTAGCAGCGATATTAAAACGAACGTTGCCCCGCTCTTACAAAACCATCGTATTGTATTATTGTATCATCGGGTCCGGGAATTGCCGGATCCTAGCGAGTTGATAAAGACGATTTCTCGGAACCTTTGACCGTTAACGAGCTGGCTACAGCGCAAGATTGATACAATGGTGTTCCAATTTTTGTCTAATTTTAATTTAATTATATAGGTAGTTCAAAAAATAATTTCTTAATTTCTGCGAAAATAGGTTTTTGTTTATATTAACCGTCTTATATCAACCAGCTTAAGGCAGTATATCATTTAATGTGATAACATTTGCGCCAACTTGTATACTGTAAGGGTCTACACCACTATGCACTGTCCCTTTCCGACGATTCTCTATTTTGTATGTAGCGTAGTTATGCGTATACATATAGGGTGTGTAACTTGATATGTAGCCGTGTGTACAGGGGATCACTTAAACCACTACGCGATCTCTGTAGTAGTATTACTTACTTAGTAGTAGTATTAATGTTATGAATTGGTGATAGTAATATTTTCACTCACTCATTCCTCTCTCTTTCTATCCCTCTCTCTATCTATTTATAGATAGAGAGAGGGGCGGCATGAGGCGCGCATTCCCGTGCCTCATGCCGCCGCAATGAAGGCCGCGGGCGGGAGAACGAGGAACTTCCACCCGCCAGCCATTGAGTCGGTCCGACGCCCTCTGTAGTGCCGGGGCGTCGTCCAGGAGTCGTAGTCTGCTGGGTGGGTCGCTGAGGCAGTTTCTTTACCAGCGGCCCATCCACTATACAAGGCAGCGAAGGGGCACACCGTGGGGTTTTAGTCCGTATGCCCGAAATACGGGAGAGCCGGACATAACTCTCTCGCCTCCCCTAGTGGCGGGGGGTATCCATCAGGCGCATTTTCGCAAGTGAAAAAAAAAAAAAGGTACCACCTCCAGGTTGCTGATGTAGTTTCAGTTCTAGTGACCCACCCACCATTCAAGGCAGCGTGTTGGCACACCGTGGTAGGTTTAATCGGTAGTACCCGGGACGTTCCATCTTTGCCCGGGTGAGCCCGACATAACTTCTCCGCTCCCCTTTTTAGCGGAGAGGTATGCTTCAAAGTATTAAACCACGTTAAAAAAAACACGTACCACCTCAAGGTAGCATTTATCTATAAGATAAAAGTCTCGCCATCTCTCTTCTTTAACCTAACATGAGTAAGACAGCATGCGATTTATCTTTCGGATAACTTTTACTTGTTAGATGTAGGACTGGCTATTAGTATAGAAGATAATATTAATGTATAATGGATTTTCGGTAAGTAACGCGTAATTACGCTATGTTATCATGTGCTGATACTTATATTAAAGAATATGTATTATATTGATATTGATCTGGCTTATGCATTAGCTGAAACTCTAAACACATTAAAATAACTACCTCAAATGTTAATGAATTCTGTTTTAAGGTGCAAAAGATATAAAAAATCGGTACAATACGGATGTTCGCCATGTGACACCGAGACATGTGAGGTACCAAACATGTGAAATGTTCGTGCAGTTAATGCCACTGTATATCGATAATCATACACGGGCAATCTGACAACGTGCCGTGCTCTCTGGAGCATGAAGTGGTGTTTTTAAATGACCGCTGATCATATAAAAACAGAACTCATCGTTTGATCAACTACAATGTCATCTCTCCGTTATAACATACTAGATTCTGACTACGGCTTCACTCTCATAATTGTAATAATAATATAATATTAGCCTGTATTAAACTGTCCCACTGCTGGGCACGGGACGACTCAGTGCGAGAAGGGTATATACTTTTTTATTCGGTCATAAATGAAGGTTATGTCAATTTTCTATCCCTCAAGAACAGTACTTTTTTCTGGATGAAAGGTACCCTATGTCCTTTTCTGTTCCTCTTACACAACATCTATGTGAAATTTCGTGACGATCGGTCAAGTAGTCAAGGCGTGAAAGTGTAACAAACAAACAAACACACATTCGCATTTATAATATTAGTTCTTCTATTCATCCAGTAAAAATTACTGTGTCCGAGGGATCGAAATTTATTGTCAAAATTTACATTAACGCGAGTAAAGCCGCCGGCAAAGTCTAGTATGTTTATAAAGTGGAGTCCCCAATTCGTGGTACTTTTACGTCATACCAGTGTGATTGTGATTGATTGAACGGTGTCATCCGGGAATGTTTTGGGAGCATACTATGAATGTTATTGAACTGTTTACCGACCACAATACATACGGCGATGACACAATACATATATTTGTGACACTATTTTATATGGTCAATAGTTGTGAACCGGCCTCGCTAGCGCAGCGGTACTGCATGAGGTCTTGGGTTCGAATCCCGAATCTGGCAAACAAAGAGTTATTAGGATTTTTCGACAAGTTTTTTTAATAGTAGTGGTTTTAGTACTGTGGTGGTATTACACAACACTGTTACCACCGTACCATATGTCCTTTTCTGTACCCGTGACAACGTGTATGTGAAATTTCATGATGATCGGTCGAGTAGTTAAGACGTGAATGCCTAACAAACAAACAAACTCACATTCGCGTTCATAATATTAGTTATAGGTATCCGTAGAATTCACAGCCACTACAAGCTAGCCTTAGTGTATATCTTTATATAAAATTGAATTAATGTCATTCTAGGATTTTCTACTATTGCTATCTTCGAGTCTATAATTACTCTAAGATTACTACTGTTCATAATATTTATTGAACCGTCTACAAACGCGATAAGTATGTCATTACCGTTATTGGAGAAAACTAAGCACAATTCAATCGATGAAAATATACAGACCACAAAACGATTCCTTGCGGTACTCCAAAATTAACTGAAATGTGCTTTAAATTTGGAAAAGGGTACTATAACACCCTTGTGGCAGGGGCAGTACCTAAATATAGAGTAAAAACCCAGCTTACTAAAACTTGATCTGAAATGCGTTCTGCAAACTTGATAGTTCTTTACTGCCAAATGTGTAATATGTGCTCTGCTTGCAAGGGCCAAATGGTATTGGGTTCTTCACTTCAGCACTGAGCCTGGTAGACGCCAACAGGCTCACTCTCTATTGCGAAGAACCTTAAATAGCTGGTGAAATGTAGGTGTAATCCATATCTGCCAGTCCCTTCAGCAATATAGTTATGAGGATGTCTATGTATGTACTATACGTAATCTCATCTCACTCGTGGCTTGCCCGTATTAAGTAGGAGCTTAAATTGCTGGTGAAATGTGGATGAAACACCTCTTTAAAATGTAGGCGTAAGGGTATATACTATGTATGTATGATGTATCTATACTGATATTATAAAAAGAAAAGATTTGATTTCTTGTTTGTTTGTTTGTAAGAATTTAACTCAAAAACTACTAAACCGATTTAAAAATTTCTTTCTCCGTTTAAAAGCTATATTGTCACCGAGTAATATACGCTATATTTTATTTTAAAAAGTACTATTGCTAACATAACCTTACTTAGCCTACTTTTACGCGAGCGAAGCCGCAGGCAAATGTATTAATAAAAAAACATACCTATCGGGCTTGCGAAACTCCAAATCTGCGGCCTACAGTAAAAGTGGTACCAATACACTTCCCTGCAGGACCCTCATTCTATTAACTAAACTTGTGATCTACTAGTAATTATATTCTACGTATGTATGTTAATTTCTATTATCTATGTTTAGCACTTCAGTGACAAAGCGTCTAGCACTCTAGATAATAACGTTACTAGCTAGGTACTTTATTTTCCGTCTTTGAGACGTCATCTGCGCGATTCTGAAACTTACCTCCGACAAAAGTTTATCTGCCGAATGAGCCGCCATCAGAATTATTCGTTAATGGTTTGTTTGTTTGTTCAATGATAACCTAACCTTTTTTCTTAACGTGGAGAAATGCTCCTGATTCGTACCCCCTCGCCATAAGGGGAGGCGAGAGGGTTTTGTCAGGCTCTCCCAAAACTTCAAGCCAACCTACTACCACGGTATATCAACTCGCTGCTCTGCAATGGTAAACGAAAACCTAACCTAAACTAATGTCGTCGATTCGCTCATGAATAAATTGTTTTGTCGGCGAATCGTTTATAGTTGAAAGGTTCTCTCGTTCAACAACTCATAAACGAAACATTCTACCGGCGGCGGTTCATTCGCCAGAGAAACGTTTGTCAGACAGGCATTCTAGCACCCATCTGCGCATACGCTCTATCAGCTTGGTAAAGCGGACACATCAGAAGCATCGAATGAATTGATGGCACGGATGGCTCCGTGCTTAGTGTTGTCGGTTCGAATCCCACACGGGACACTTGTTTGTATGACCCACAAGTGTTTTGAGTTTGATTGTTCTGAATGTGGGTGTTATTTGTGTCCGTAGTTTGAATGTTTGTAAAGTTCCCCGCGTCACAAGGATTGAGCTCTAGTGTGGAATTTGTTTATTTAGAGAAGAAGAAGCAAGATTTGATGCATAACATCACTACATATTATTAAACAAAGTTCTCCGCACTTGTCTGTTCGCGATAATCTCAAAAACTACTTAACGGATGTTCATGCGGTTTTCACCAATAGACAGAGTGATTCATGGGAAAGGTTTAGGTGTTTTATTTGTTAAGATTTGTACTACCTGTGCGAAGCAGGGGCAGGTCGCTAGTAAATTATATTCTAAACTTGGCGTTTAAATTCAGTGGACACCACTTTATTGCTTTTTCTTCTAACAGTTTTTACGTCATTGCATTGATGAACAGGTAAATCTGTAACACTTATGAACGACAAAGTAATTGTGAATTTCAATTACTTTGTTGTACATCAGCGTTTTTTTTGTGACTTATACGACATATTTTATAATAAAAAATTTCAAAACGTATTTGAATTTTGATTATTAAATATAAATCGCCCATCGTGATAGGTATCAGGTGTAAACGTCAAGGCAAGATACAAATCTTGTATCATCTTGAGAGCTCTGATAAGTCTAGTTGGGATGTTAGATAATACAGACGATGATCACATATTATTACTTGCCAAGATTCAAGCTTATATCTACCCGAAAGAATAGGTGGTGTGTCTTACACCCACATTACGCCAGTAATTTTTTAAGTTCCAAAGGATATGCATATTGTTGCCTATTGGACAAATCTTCACAATCTCATCTGCTACTAAAAAAAATCGGAATTGATCATAAAACATCTCTCATCTTGTCATTGGACGAACTTAACACAATAAATGTAAAGTTTTGTTAAGATGTTTGAATATTCATCATTCAACCACGCGTAAACCGTTTAGCGGAATTGGATGAAACTTTGCACACAGGTGGACTATGTCTTGAATTGACAAACAGAATAGTATGTATCCCGGGTACAAAGTATACTTTCTCGTGGGATTCACGCGGACAGAACCTGATCTATGAATACTAATATTACAAATGCGAAAGTAAGACTTACCTATACTGTTTATTTGTTACCCTTTTATAGCCCGCATTGTGCGTGAACATTTATCAATAAGATCGCACATTTTAGCCATACACGAGCACACCAACGACAATTAGAACGGAGTTGAAGTGGTCGCCGTGGCCGAAATCCGTCGAGGAGGATATTATTATTATAGTTAAACTATTAAACAGTTTAACGAAATTTGGCTAGGAGATAGATTGCATCATTGGGAAGGACACTTTTATCCCAGTGTGTATTTCCGTGGATACATACAGGCAAAGCCACGATCAAAATCTAATATACCTATTACAAATGCAAAAGTAAGACTTGTTTCAGTCTGTTTATTCGTTACCCTTTGTTTGATAAGTTTTTACGCTGATATAGCTGAACTGATTTTGATAAGACCCGGTATGGGACTAGTAAGAACCCGCAGAATGAATGCTGTAGAAATGAGAGGGCTGAGAAATATATGTGGTGTGACTCTGAAAGATAGAATAAGGAATAGTGTGATTAGAGAGAGATGCGGCATGAAAGTGGATATAGTGACGAGAATAGAAAAGGGTATGTTAAGCTGGTTTGGGCATGTAGAAAAAATGGACGAGGAAAGACTGACTAAGAAAGTTTATAAGGCTAGTGTGAATGGAACAGTCGCAAGAGGAAGACCTAGGCGAACGTTTCTTGATCAGATTGGATGCGTTCTGGACAAAGGCCAGGTTAAGAGCACCTTGAACCGACGGGCGTGTATGAGGAATGTGATGAAAGTAAATGAAGCCAGAGAAGTGTGTCACGATCGTAGCAAATGGAAATCCGTAGTCTCTGCCTACCCCTCTGGGATACAGGCGTGAATCTATGTATGTAATCTATAGAACCCCGTGAAAGAATACAGGCTACTTAAAAATCCAAACAAAGTCACGGTTAATACCTAGTCCGCATAATTACGGTAGCTGTTCTACTTCCTGAGGAAGTGACGAGTTATTAGGTAAGTATAACTATTTTGATTCGAGGCCAAGTTTTATAAACCAGGCTCCCGTTATATAAACACGTAAGTCGGTACATGATGTATTCTTGCATCACCTTCCAAACAAACTACAGTAGGTACACGCTTATTTGTACACGTGGTTTTACTTGTATTTTGAACATGAATACTACTAACATTTAAAATATACTGCCAGGCAGAGGTCTTGAATTCGATCACAAGGCACGAACCTCTGAATGCGAAGTTAAATTTAAAGGTGAAGGAAAATATCGTGAGAAATCCTGCATGTCTGAGAGTTCCTCATAAGGTTCTAGAACATTTGTGTATGAAGACTGTCAAGTGTCAACCCGCGCAGTGGGCCCTTCTTACACTGAGAAGATGGCTGTGCCCAGCAGTGGGACAGTTTGTATACACGGCTGATATAATATAATTATTACAAATAGACTTCATATACATAGTCAACCAAATAGTATTTATAATATTCAGGCTCTAAAGTCTAAACTACGGCGTACGATGTAAGCAAAATAATGTTGGTATAATGTCTGAAAGCATGGAGGAAAGGATGAAAGGTACCTTTTGTCCTTTTCTAAACCCCTGATATACCTTTTGTCCTTTTCTAATCCCCTGACATAATTTCACGATGACCGGTCGAGTAGTTAAGGCGTGAAACCGTAACAAACAAACAAACTCACATTCGCATTTATAATATTAGTTTCGATTTAATAAGTCGAGTAAGATAAAGTATACTATTAGCCCAAGAGCCCACGACGGCCAGACCTTCGTTATTTCATAAAAGGTGACAGTTTCTCTGTGCATGTCCCCAACACAGGTAAGAACGATAAGCGAGTATAGAATTTGGATTGTGGTTATTTGGGCAGGTAACAGGTAGTTAAGGTGTATAAAATAGTACCTCAAATTCGTTAAAGTATAAAGCTCAATTTTTTATATTTTGTTCGGAATAACATTAGAAATCACGTCACCCATTGCCGGACACTTGGTACAGTTGCAACCCCTGCCAGACATCACAAAACTTTAATAATTTTAAATCATACTTTTGTTCTAGTATAAAGGCTGAATTGTATATAATTATGTTACTTGGAGACCTATAAATAAATGTTACCTCAATAGCCGGATAGTTTTAATAAGAGCCAAGCAACAACTGTTCAAGCCGGTGCGAGTGAGATAGGGCGTTTACTCTATTGCGATCTTTTAAGAAATTCAATGAAAAAATTGTTTTATTACGTTCATAGCCATGTTCTATCAAGTTTTATTTCATTATTATAAAATACAAAAAGTATCATTACATGTAAAAGGTAACCTGGAAGAAACGTTGATGCAAATCTTCAGCTATGTTTTTACTCTGTTCCATAGTTTCTAGAACTATAGATGTACTGGTTGGTGATGCATTGATTGGGGTTAAAAAAGAAATAAGTTGTTGCGGATTATCGTTGTTATAAATCAGACTATTGAAAACAACCCACATAGGGACGTAACACCACATTATACGGTAACTGCAAAACGTGACTAATCATCCATATATTGTCGATTACGGTGTATAAATATCTATATACTAGCTGACCCGCGCAACTTAGTCTGCATCATATAAGAGAATTTCCTTGGTTTTTGCAACATTTTTCATTGCTGCTCCGCTCCTATTAGTCGTAGCGTGATGTTATATATAGCCTATAGCCTTCCTCGATAAATGGGCTATGGAACACTGAAAGAATTTATCAATCGAACCAGTTGTTCCTGCGATTAGCGCGTTCAAACGAACAAACAAACTCTTCAGCTTTATAATATTAGTATAGATAAGTGTGTTAATATATGTATATGGCAACCCAAACTCCATACTCGCTGATCGTTCTTACCTGTGTTGTGGACATGCACAGAAAAACTGTCACATTGTATAAAATAACGAAGGTCTGGCCCGCGTCGTGGGCTCTTGCTCTATATAGGTCAGACAGCACAAACATGTTGTACTATCAGCCTCTTCCTAGTTCTGCGGAAAACATTCGTGGTTTTCAATATGTATGAATATTTAGATGCTTACTACTTAATTAGCAATTATCGATTACAAACAAAATTAGATTTAATTGCCATTTAAACAATGTAACGTGTCGTGTATGCTCGTTGACACTTTCCGAGTAAATTAACTGTGCATTCACCTATACGGTTTCACAAATCGCTTTGATACGACGGCTTATCATTGAAAACTAAGTCGTAATGCATTCTGTTAACACGTCTTAATAGGTGGACAGTCACGTAATTATCTTTATTAACAGTAACTTTGTGCGTATCTGATAAAACGATTACTCTTTTCCTATAATATCGTAATCTATACTAATATTATAAAGCTAAAGAGTTTGTTTGTTTGTTTGAACGCGCTAATCTCAGAAACTACTGGGTCGAATTGAAAAATTATTTTAGTGTTGGATAGCCTATTTATCGAGGAAGGTTATAGGCTATAAAACATCACGCTACGACCCACGGGGGCGGCGCAGTAACGATAAACGCGGGTGAAACCGCGGGCACATCTAGTTAATATATTATAGATCGTATTATAAATTCGAATGTTAGTTTGTTACTTTGTTACACTTTCACGCCGTAACTACTCGGCCGACCATAATGAGATTCCGCATACACGTTGTCAAGAGCATAGAAAAGGACATAGGCACCTTTCAACCCGAAAGAAAGTACTGTTTTCGAGGGTTAGTAATTTATTCACAAAACCTTAATGCGATCGAAACCGCGGAAAAAATCTAGTTGTATAATTTTTCGCGGATGTGTGTAGTTTATTTTAAAAGTAGTGTTTTGTTAAATGATTTCTCTTGCTGGGACTGTGCAAACATTCAGACAACGGACACAAATAACACTCACAAGCGGCACAACTGTTTGGGGACCACACAATTTTTTGTCCCATGTGGGGACAACCCACAACACTCGGCGCGACGGCAGTAGCGAGGCGACCATTTAAACCACTACACCATGCGTGCATTCAATAACGATAAAGGTCCTCACGACTATTGCCCGAAGGGGTAGGTAAAACATATTACAACGTGTAAGTGTTTTGCAATTCAAAGCGTATTTATTGCATCTGATTCACTTTTAATGAGTCAAAAGACATCTAAATGTAAATTATTAAAACGATGTGGCAATAATTTAGAGCATAGGTTCCCAGACTTATTTTCACATAGACAAATTCAAAATTGTCGCTGAGCTTCTTAAAATATTATCTGCCTACATTGATAGGTGAAGTCAAGCCAACATTGTAGTTCTGCACTATCGAAAGCAAATAAATTTTCGTGGACCGCTTACGAATTGTGGACCCCCATTTTTTTTATCACGCCTACGTAGACCCCGGCGAATCTCCCGTGGACCCCTGGGGTCCACCTGGACCACTTTGGGAACTAATGGTTTAAAGCGATCTTCATTCCAATATTATCTACCTAAGCGTATAATGATTTTGATTCTCGCACGAAACACGTCATGTTCATTAGTAAATGTAACTTTGTAGTTAAATGTTACTTTGTGACTTATACGAATTAAAGACTTTTTTAAAGTTGTTTTTAAACAAATGTATCAAGTTTTTAAAATACTCCTCTCGCAATATGATAGTTCTTGTACTTTACAAACATTAAAACAACGGACACAAAAAACATCCAGACTCGGAATAACTCTTTGTAAATCAAACAAAGATTTAAAAAAATTCATTTTGGTTTCGAACCTACAACATTCAGCACATTGTCAAGGAGACAACCTAAACAACTGCGCAGTCCGTACAATAAGTTTAAATACCTATTAAACTTTACATTAATAACAAATACCTACATTGTAATACTTATACCTATCGTTTGTAAAACTATTTACCGCGACAAAATAACTCAAAGTTATTTAAATGTAATGCGATGTACACAATGTAGTGCCCGCGTCGACATTGACTAACTCTTCATATTATCATTCGTTTTTTAAATCACTAGAGTCCCTCCCCGGCTTCGAACGCGTAGTAAAAAACCGCAAAAAATTACACCTAAACCTTCCTCATGAATCACTCTGTCTATTGGTGAAAACCACATGAAAATCCGTTCAGTAGTTTTTGAGTTTATTGCGATCAGACAGACGCAGCGGAGGACTTTGTTTAATAATACATAATTATTATGTAGTGATAGTAATAAGTAATAACGTAGCCATCAGTCCTATATATAAAACGGTATAGGCAGTACTGTATTATATTTAACAACGATAGCATATATACAATCCTAGATTTTTAGTTGAAGTCTAACATTCTAGGTTGGGCTACCAATTCTGGTTCTACCTTATAAACGCCAATGCATCTACATTTCGCCAAATGATATAGATACAGACTATAGACCCAGAAAAACTGACTGCGCTGCTGGTTTAGTGGTTGGAGTGCACGCCTCACCATCGCCACTGCGCCATATGATGATAGTTCGAACTCCACACAAGACAAAAAACTCAGTTACAAATAAAAAGCTGCTAAAGATCAATGTAAGTACAAGAATAACGGTTACTAAATCAATTGAACCGTTAGTTTAAGCAGTAGTTTATTTGTTTAATATGTTTTTGTGTGAAAAGTTACATCAAGATTGTTTACCTTTAGTTAAGTACCTAACCAAATGGAGTGTAGGTAATATTGAGAATTTCTTGTCAGAAAATCCCATTACTTTTACCGACCCGGAAATCAAAGACCTCAAGCACATCACTTGCATTGACTACTGCGCCACCGTGGCCGTCAACCTTGTCAAAGTACTATACATAATGTTTCTAAAAATTAACTTTTAAAAGGAAATGTCTCATTTTCGGCTATGACATGTACTATCAGCCAAAAAATAGCAAAAAATACCAAAAAGTCGAATTACGTTTGCGCTTAAAAATAATAGTTTTTATATTATTGCCATTATATTCAATATGGCGGTGGTCCTCGGTCATATAATTTTGTATGCGTTCATAAATTATATCGAAAGTATATAATGTAAATAATATATAAATATATATGTCAACAATAAATATGTTTTAGAGTATAATTTATTCATTTCAACTATCATACATATCTTTTCAACAAACAATCAACATAAAAATATATTCATATAATATAATACTGATTTTGCAGGGTGCACTCCGGAACGAAACATTTTGTTTATGTTTGACATTAACTGTCAATGTCATATTGACTGATAATAAATACTTACTCCAATGCTGAATTGGTGTTTCTTATTACACTTTCCTGAATTCATACGTTTTCCTTTCATTTTTACAAGAATTATCAATTCTTTGGTGAATATTATTCCAGCAAGAGTTCTTTTACTTCTGACAATTCTAGCATTCTAGGTTATGTATAAGTGTCATCTACCAACTTGTCATAGATAGTCCGCACGATAAACGTCAAACATTTTATATTTTATTTTGCGCAACGAAAATACTAGATATTAATAAAGAATCGCTTAACTAAATGTATTTAGGGGTACATTTCCCAGGTTTCCTGAGGATGTACAAGTTATAGCCGGAGTCCTATACAAAAGTGAAACATCGCCTTTACCCTAAAGTTGTCCTACTGCACTTACAAATAGTAACGGTTAATGACGCAATAAACAAAATAAATGTTTATATTAAACTCCGGTACCGAATGTAAGTTTCAGCCTAACTTATGGATACCAGCGCATTTCAGTAATATTTCATTAACAACATTACAAATATCATACACGTATACATAATAAATTATCTATCTATATATCTATCATACATCAGCGGTATTACGACCCATTGATTCATAAATAAGTCGCCAACACAGATAACCAAATCTTTTAATCTAAGACAAATTTGACATTTGACAACAAAATATATACATTATAAATACCTTGAACGGCAGCTGCCAACGCAATAACCACAGCACAACACACGAGCTTCATTTTATCACAATAACATAACGTTTATGTATAAATTATTAAATATTTTAACACGTCTGACGACCACTCTGTGTGTTCGAATACTGACAACTGACAAGAACTTTACTGTGTATATTTTGATAATGATGTTCTTAACCGTAGTCATACACTGCGGTGGAACGAGAGCTATTTTTGTAATATGGAGTCAAACGCGAGGTATATTGAGTCATGCCGTTCTAAACACGTGGGCCGGAGGAATTTGCTTTGATTTGAATTAAAAATAATACAATATAAGCGGTCAAGTGCAAATCTGACTTGTAACGATGATTCCGTAGAGCAACACACATTGCGTGAAACCGGGTATGCTGTTGATTATTTTGTTCAGAGTAATAAACTTTATTAAAATGCTATTTATTGTCTTACTGCCTCCGTGGCGCAGCGGTAGTGAATGCGACTGCTATGCATGAGGTCTCGGGTTCGAATCCTGGGTCGGGCGAACATAAACGTATTGAATTTTCTGTTAAGAAATCTCAATACGAGCCCGGAGTTAGGAAGTTGGCGGTGTTAGACACTTCGTGCCTCGGAAAGCACGTAAAGCCGTTGGTCCTCCGCCTGATCTCTCTCCGGTCGTGTCGGATTATCCGTCCCATCGGATCATGAGGGTAAGGGTACAGAGAGTGCACTTGTATTTGCGTACATACTTGTGCACTATAATATCTCCTGCACAGTTGGCCAGTCTCCGTTAAGATTGGCCACCGTGACCGAAATTCGGTCTGGAGGACATTATTGTCTTACTAGATTATGTGTTGTTAAAATCTCTGTATCTTAACTTAGACACTAAAAAGTACTGTTTAATGTTTAAAATAAATAAAACATGTTGGTGTTTTTAAAAAATAAATCTGTTGCTGTAACCTTTATATGAAGTATGTCAAAAAATCATAAATAATTGGTTCTATAACCATCTGTAAGGATATTACGGTTTTCCTTGAAGTTCCACAGATAATCGGATTTTTCATACTAGCAATGATCCTCCGCTCCGCTCCTTACAGAAAATACTTAAAATATACAAAACTTGGCGATTGAAAAGAGTGGCCGTGAGTGTCTCGTCTGTTCTTCTCGTTGGCTCTACGCCCTTGCTTTGTTCAACATGGCAACAAATAAATGTAATTGTAAATTCACATTAATAAGTGTAACTTTGACGTTCATACGTGTTACTTTGTGACCTACATGAATTAGCGCGTTGATTTTGATTTAGTTGCATACAGATAGTTCGTAAAAAAATATAATTCATTCGTTTTTGTGCAGAGTTAACTCGAATAACATTTTTGTGTATAGTAAAAGCTAATTCGCTTCGCGACACTTCGATTTTCAGCCCACTGTGCAGAGTCTAAGTTATTTTTTAACTACCAACTTTTTATTATACTTACAGTCACTTGATGTTAAATGGTTACTGTAGTGTATGAGTACCTGCATCACTATGCGAGTCAGTCCTTCAATAGAACCTTCACAAAGCTTTCAGTCTATTGGCAACATCTTGACAACTCTTTTCGATTTCGAAGCTATACAACGTAATATATACATATGTAGGCGAGATTAAATATAATACCAGGAAGGTTATAGAACAAGGATTAATTAAACCAATAGTAACAAATGACTGTGGGGAGAGAACAAATAAGTTTTTTGTACTTAAACATAGATAAACAAATTCTAAAATGTGATTTTCTTAGCCTTTTGTTATGTTCCACTACTGGGCAAAGCAGAGTGATTTGGAAATCCAAGGGCCTTTCCCTTGGATTTCCAAACCACTCTGTTCAAAGATATTTCCTGCCAGTCCCTTTCGAAGACGTTTAAGTCATCTCGCCATCTCCGTTTAGGTCTGCCCCGTCGCGGTCGACTGTCTTTTGGCATCCAATTGGTCACAATTTGTGCCCACTTCTCTGGCTGGTGCTAAAGTTCCAACAGTTATTTGTGTGATCTACAATTATTGACTCTTAATCTGAGAGTACTTTACATACATACATACATACATAGATTCACGCCTGTTCCCAGAGGGGTAGGCAGAGACTACGGATTTCCATTTGCTAGAATCCTGACACACTTCTCTGGCTTCATTCACTTTCATCACATTCCTCATACACGCCCGTCGGTTCAAGCTGCTCTTAACCTGGCCTTTGTCCAGAACGCCTCCGATCTGACGAAGAAACGTTCGCCTAGGTACTTTGTGTCTGTTAATTATACGTTAGTTAAGTGCCCACGAGTAACATATTATAATTCCAGTTTTATCTACTTAAAAATTAAGTCAATATAACGTAAGTATACTATTTCACCATAAATATAATTACGCAAGTAAGACATTACGCATCAATGTGTGGCGAGCTTTACGCTGCATGTTTGCAAGCGATACCACTCGTTATCATCACTTCTACGTAAACACCATCTTATCGACGACGCCGGCTATCAGCTAGCCTTAGCATATTCACAGGGTTCTGTTCGATTTCTTGAATATCCTATTATATTATTGCGTCTGGATATTCCCAACAGGACAGCAGAGATATCACACACCTTTTTCAATACGTAGTACAGAGCGATACTGTGAATTTGTTGATATTGTTCGATTCAATCCCAACGGGACAACAATTTGTGTGATTGACAATTAGTTGTTCCGAGTCTGAGTGTTCTTTGTGTCCATTGTATGAATGTTTGTAAAGTCCCCCGCGACATAGGATTGAGATATTCCTACTGTAGGAGTTGTGTGTAGAAAAAACCGAGTAAGTAAATAGAGTTATAGGAAATACAACAGATCTCCTTCTTAAAGATGCGGTTACTTACATTGAGGTATGGCATATCAAAGGCTATATTAGTCGCAGAGGAAGAGAGGCTCGTTATTCGGCAATCACGTGGCTTTTGAGGATAGTCTACGACTAGGGTTATTTTTCAGAGTAGGAAGGGCCTAAACAGCGATAAACTACACGCCGCTCTTTAGGTTGAAACCTTATTAAACCAAATAAAATTACTTATAAGTTCATTATTTGCAACATTTTACTAATCAACCAATTGACTATACAATACTTATTTGTATTATGTATGTATCCTATGTGGGGGCCAGTCAGTGCAGACCGGCGACACTTCGACCCAGTGGGATCCTTTGTGTCGACACTCTCCCAATAACGACTGCCATAGATGTTCATGGCAGCCGGGACCGACGGCTTAACGTGCTCTCCGAGGCACGGAGCAGGCGATAATTGTCGATCAATACACACATAATTTCGAAAGTCATATAACTTCCGAAAGTCAGAGGTGCGCGATGTGAGTTCGAACCCGAGACCCTCTGCATTGCAGTCTGTTGGTCTCCCCACTGAGCTATCGCTGCTCAGTATTTGTATTAAGAATAAATATATCAAAATAAATTCAAGGTACCAATGGATAAGGTACTGGAATTGCGATTGAGAGGTTGTGTGCCGTGCCGACGCCCAGTCAACACTGCTGGCGGCCAGCTGGCGGTGTTAACAAGATTAGGTACTAGAAAGTTGTAAGCTAGATTGCTAGTATTTTTCATAAAAATATTTTATGTCAGTATAAGTGATTACAATGCAGCGATAGCTCAGTGGGGAGACCAACAGACTGCAATGCAGAGGGCCTCAGGTTCGAACACACACCTCTGGCTTTCGGAAGATATATGACTTTTCGAAATTGTGTGCGTATTAATTGACAATTATCGCCTGCTCCGTGCCTCGGAGAGTACGTTAAGTCGTTGGTCCCGGCTGCCATCAACATCTATGGCAGTCGTTATTGGGAAAGTCAGTACCCTGTTATATTCTGACACTGGTCTAGCCTTAGGGTATCGTTGGCCATCGGGTTACGGAGGTCAGGTGGCAGCCGCTCCATGTAAAAACTGATATCCAGTCAAATCCGGTTAGACCAGAAAAGCCGACCCCAAGTGACTTGGGAATAATAAAGGCTAAGAGAGAAGAAGAAGATAAGTGATTACAATGATAATGCAATAATTTGTGCGTGCGTTTGGGCATCCTGATCGTGACTGATTTGCGGATAGGTAAAAAGGATGATTTCCTTTTAATTTGCAATTTTCTTTTCTATTATATTTTAGTTTTAAATCGTTGGCTGTTTTTAACGTTAAATTATCGTTTTTTGTTACTCTTATAATTAAGGTTGTAAACGGTTACATTGCATAATTTGCATTGGTACTAATCGTTATGTGAGCGTTAGCCAGACTCTCCACTAGGCTGTACCTGTCATAAAGAGAGCTTGCACATACGTTGCATAATATTATGTATTATATTTCATTATAATGTTGTATTACTTATGTATATGTATGTTACGCAGTATATTGCAAATTGTCCAGTGTGGTGTGTTTAAGTAATTTAGGGTATATTTACAAAATTGACAGTAATTTACATAATGAAAAATCCAAAAAATAATATATCTATCTCTAATATCCTTCGGGTACAGTTCTTTTTTCTGGATGAATGGTACACTATGTCCTTTTCTGTGCCTCTAACACAGTGAATGTGGAATGATGATCTGTTGAAGACTGCGCCGAGCGAAATATGCCAAAACAGGTGGTCACAGTTAAGTGAATAAAATCAACACTTTTTATTTAATACAAATATAAAATATACATCTACCATAACAATGAATGTGTTTACAATTACTCCGTGAAAAAAACTTAAAATAAATCATATTTTCGCCTACAAAATAACGTAAATTTGCAAAAGCGTAGGCTCGTGTTACGTGATTTTTAGATTATAACAGTAGAAATCTATCCTAATTTAAAGCTTAAACGAAACATGAATAGTTATATTACAATTTTTTCGTCCCAAATATTTAAGTTATTGGTTGACAATAAAGATACATATTTATAAAAAAAGCACTTCAAATCCTCCATACAATTTTACTATGCCGGCATAAAGTAAACAGTAACTAGTACAAGTGTTTAACAATAGTAGTTTAAAGTTTCAAAATTATGTAATAATAATGTTTTATAAAAAATAAACAACGCGATAAAATCCGTATAAAGTGTGTTTAATTTCAAAGTACTAAGTCATTGTATTTATAAGTATGTTTATCTGCGCAGGCGCTGAATCACATTTTGATCAATGTCAAAAATAGTACCTATATATATACTTAGGTATAATAATAATTATGTAATCAATGACTTGGCCTAAATATTATAAGGGAAGTTTTAGACAAGAATGAATGGAAGAAAATGATAGGTAGACGAGTATTTATCATTAGTCATTAGTTCATTAGTCATTACTGTGCGTTATACAATTATGTTTATTTACGCACTTAAGTTTATATCTGCGTTATCAATCGCCGAGGTATTGCTTGAATGGCGGGCAATTACGGTTTACCCCGCATTAGATATTTATAGCTGGCAATGTCTGGTTGTTCGCCAACGTAATAACAAAACAATGTTATCGTAGTTAACAAGCAACGATGTCTTTTTTTTGGTTTTTGGTATTTGGATTTTTCACAGAATATGAAGAGCCTAATGCTTAGCGGGAGACCGTTGGATTGCTACCAGCGTCGGCCTTGGGGAAAAGTGAGAGGAGTAGAACCTCGAGGCGCTAGATAATATGCCGAAAAGCCAAATGCAAAAAACAATACTAGCAATAACTTTGAAAATTGTAGTACAATATTGAAATGTTGGAAATTATTATCAACCAGGTTTTTTTCGCGTCTTCACTCGCGTAAATGTAGAAACGTACAATATAATATGTTAAATTAGTAAATTAACTAACTTCGTGCTGCAATTGAGTATTTAAATAAAAAATCTGCCTTCAGGATTGCACAACCTAGGTAATGATAGCGTCTTTTATACAAATTTCGATCATGGATGCCAATCATAACAGAGGAGACTTCAGAAGTATCTTTAATACTGTCATCTTGGGTAACTTTGAAGGTATTACTTTGAGTTTATTATGTACGTTTTTCTTATTTATTGTGTTATTTGTACGCCAGGATGGCAAGAGGACTAGAACACAATTGCCAACTCTGTATTTATCTATGTTTACAAATAAATACATATATGATTGATTGAGCTCATTCTACGTTAATAGAAACACTAATGGTTAAATTATGTTTGGGTACTTTGAAATAACAACACTTTAGAACATTGAGACAACTACCATCTTAGTTAAAGCAACCAAAACGTCGGAGAGTGAAGTGTAAACTTAAATATAAAAGGTTTAATTAATTTAAATAGCTTAAATTATAGTAAAGTTCAATAATAAATGATATAGTTCAACGTTATGTAATAAAAGTGTTTTAAAATAAACAACGCGACAACATACGTATAAACTAGTTTAATTTCAATGTATAACTTTGGCGTATCGTGAGACAATGTTATAATTGATTAATTTGCAATCTGCGAAGGATATATTATATTGCACAAGTGCTCCCTCATAGTCCGATGAGGCTGCAATCCGACACGATCCGAGAGAGACCAGGCGCAAGACCAACGGCTATACGTGCTTGCACGAGGATCTGTGTACCCAATTTTGTCCTGCTATTGAGAATTTAAAAAAAAAAAAACGCTTCTCGTTTACCTGAGCTAATTTAGGAAATCTCATTTGCACCTTTACGCAACCTAGGTATATAAATAAGTACTATGTATTTATAAGTATGTTTGTATGTATGTATGTGAGACGCTGAATCACATTTCGATCTATGACAAAAATGGTGCAATCGGTTCAAGCGTTCAAAACATGCATAAAACGAGGATGAATAATTAAATACATTACTATACAACTGCTTCTCTCTCTTACTCTTACGGAATAAACTTCAGGTTCGAGAGGTCTAGATATAACTATTTCAGTATACAGGGTGATTTTGAAATCGTTTAATTCCTTTTAACCACGCATTCTGACCATGTATTTTTTTATGTGCTATAATCAGAAAATAAACCCACAAACGTCATAAATTCTAGCTTTGTAGGTTTCAAAAATAATTTAGAGTATGTAATCTACTAAAATGTAAACAAAATATACCTACTTTTTGGCTTATTGTATGCCAAGTTGTCGTGCCAATAGATCCGTAAATCACAGCCAAAGGTCAATATATCGAGAAGAATCAAAGTCACTTGTGCAAGAGAAGTCGTAAATAAAATTGTTTGACATAAAATGTCGCAAAATAAGATAGGTAATCAAAGTACACGCGCAACAAGTACAATGATATTTAATCGATGTTTGAAAAGCAACTGAAAATACAGATAAAATAAAACAGAATATGTTTTTAGTTGAATTGGATTAGTGTTGCCATGCTTGTACTATAGAAAAGCGTATAATATCGAGAAGGTGGTATTTAATAGGATCTTTTTCATTAAAACTTATCACTTTTTATGAAATTGGTTTTATCTATGATGAAGTTCAATAATGGTATTTATAGATTAGCATTCGTATTAACTACGTAAGAAAAATTACAGACAAGTTAAATAGAGAATAATTTCTCTGATAAAACCGTACACATATTGCAAAAACTGTAGGCATGGCAACACTGCGTGTCTCAGATGTAAACAATGGATGCCCAGGTATTTGAAATCGCGAAAATACTTTTTAAAACGAAAATAACATACGTGTCCGTGAGAATGTAATGATTGATTATTAAGTCATAAAATAAAATACAAATTATTGTTTAGGTGGAAAGTGTGTTGATTCATGGGCCAAATTGTTCATTGTCCTTTGGACGCTATACACTCCTACCTACACTTTCAGGGACATAGGCGTGGCATTATGTGTGACCGTAGATTTTCTTCATGTCCGTCTATTTGTTCGAGTTTTACCATAAACTTTTAAACAGATTTAATTGTGGTTTGCATAGTTTAGTAGCTATGGTTTCAAAGAAATCTAGGCTACATTTCGTCTAATTCCTCTCACTGTAACAGACATTATAACCTCGCATTCAGGGGAATAAACTAGTTAGTAATAATCGCATTCTTGGTACAGTGCTTATCTTACAAGAATGCGTTATCGAACAAAAATGTGACTACAATCTATTTTGGCGAATAACGGAAGTGTTTCTGGGCTATGTATCATAAAATGATGTTAATATCTAATACATATATACAGAGTCTTACGCCTGCATTATACCACCACCCAGTACATTATATTATTACGAAAAACATTGCGGATCATCGACGAACCCATAATACTCGGCGCAATAGCAGCGGCAAGGTAATCTCCTAAGCTACTGCGCCATTAGTGCATTCTATTCCAGAAGAGCAAACACGATACCATGCACAAAAATACTAGGAGTAGGAATAGTGTATAAGATACTGTTACGTGCAAGAAGATGTCATAATGACAAGAATGAAGAATTTAAATTAAACTATACTCCTTACTTATAACCAAATGGTTAGGTACTTAACTAAAGGTAAACAATCTTGATGTTACTTTTTACACAAAAACATATTAAACAAATAAACTACTGCTTAAACTAACGGTTCAATTGATTTAGTAACCGTTATTGTTGTACTTACATTGATCTTTAGCAGCATTTTATTTTAAACTGAGTTTTTAGATAAAAAGTGACATCAAGATTGTTTACCTTTAGTTAAGTAAGTACCTAACCAAATGGAGTATAAGTACTTTGTTGTTGTTAATACTGTTATTAAATGATTTTAAAAATATTGGACCCTGTCTGAACCTTTACTACTGTTGCTATTCGAAATTATATAGATTTACACTTGCCCCAGCGTTTTGGTTGCTCTTCAGCAGCCATGTTCACGGGGAGGATAAAGAAAGGTGAACTGAGGTAGTTTGGGCTATAGAAAAAGTAATCACAAAAAAATTATAAAGTGTTTATACATAGCAAGAACTAGGAGAACGTTCTCTGAACACATCAGTTTAAGAGTACCCTAGACCATCGAGAGTGCGTAAATAATAATTAAAGCGAATGAAGTAAAATGCCTATAGATATCATAGCATATCGTAATCTACAAAAAAGGCCAATTCTCGTAATACATTCTGTTCTAAATAGAACTCTAGTCTATGTAATCTATGTAATAATAATAAATATGAGCCCTGTATATAAAATGTCCCACTGCTGGGCCTGTGCCCAAGGTAAGTAGTTACGTTAATGGCCTTCTCACAATGAGAAGAGGCCTGTGCCTCTTCTCATTGTGAGAAGGCCATAGTCTACAATGCTGGCCCAGTGCGGGTTGGCACATCGGTTCCCTAATATCTTTATGGACGGAGCTGAGGTGGTATGAGTAACCGAACAACCCTTTGCGTAGTCAATTATGCACAATGGCTCAATTAAGAGAATAATGGCTGGTGCACACTGGCGGACGGCGGGGGAGAGTATCAAGGAGGATTCCTCTATGCGCCAGCGCACACTGTCAAGTAAAATCCTTTGCGATACCGCAAGCGTCTGCCAGCTTGCCGGAACATCGTTTGCCGTATGCCGCGGTATGCCACGGTATCCACCGAGTAGCCAGCGCTCGTCGGAATTTAGTTATTCTATTAGTGACCACGCAATCAAAAAACACCCCAGCGCGCGGCGCATACTGTCGCCTCCTGCCGCATGCCGGCGCATACCGACGCATGCCGCCGCTTCCCGCCGCGGTATCCTCCAGCGTGCTCTTTGATGCTCCTGAGATAACTGCGCTGCCATGCTACGAGGCCGATCACCGAGCATTCAAATATATACCTTATTTCGAATGGATAACTATTCAATTTAATTGATAAATTTAAAATCCTCTGCCGACCCGTCCGCCAGTGTGCGCAGGCCATAAATGAGGATGACACAATCATGTTCAACTGACTAATTGAAAGGTCTAAAAGCGGTGATAGCCCAATGGATAACGCATTGAACTTGCGATCGTGAGGTCACGGCTTCGAATCCCACCCATTGCAACCCATTGCGACGTGGACCCACTCCCGACACAAGCATTCTAGCTTAGCTGAAGGGGTTAACAAGAATACTAGTAATTTGAAAAACAAACTGCTAGTAAACTTTAAAAAAGAGGTGTTAAAGAAGGACTAGGTCTCGTCTTGTTACCACAGGAACATATTATGTAATGCCTGGGTAATATTTATAATACTCTTCATTTTTTGTTGAACGAAATATTCCATGCTTAACAAAACATTTTTAGATTTCATTGAATGCAAAACATTTTAAATAATCACTCGAATATTTAAACCCATAGAACAAAGTTACTAAAACCATTACCTCAGAAAAATGAGCGAATACAAAATATACTAACGTGCCACGCTCACTAATTTGGACGTGAAGCTAATTTACATATCTACCATATTAAAAAGATTTTGTGCCTGACAAAAAATGTTAAACCAGCATCAATAGCTAAACTAGAGTATTTTGACATGCTGAACAAGGTTAATACATCTGGTGTCAGTAACTAAAATACTAAATAGAGAATGATTAAAAATGTATCATCAGCTAATGGCAAATTGAAAATTATCAAAAATACCTGCCCTACTTTTGCAATGCTGAAGCGCCTTCTCCGACATGGTTTTCCCAAGAGACAATAAATAGTATGAGGTTCTTAAAACATAGCAAAATCGTTTATTTATTTATTTACATCAAATAGAACGACTTCGCCAATTGCACTATTTAATAATATAACATAAATAAAAAAATTTGCATTCACGCCTTCTGCTCACAGTACCTCATACATATAAGCGCATAAAATGGAAATTAGAACTAATAGCATTCGTAGGTATACCACCAAATACATAGTTAATGTCACATAAACATTATAATAATGGTAGGTATAGTTTCCTATCAGTGCGACTGCTTTAAAAATAAAATATTAATTTAGTTTAGCGCCACCTAGTGAGGTAGCTTTGTACTAATACAATTTGTAGGTATTTTGGTTTAACATAAATGTCATAAATCAACTAAAATAAAATACTGTTCCACATAATTATTTCTTAAAATAATAGTGTGCTTGAAGTGGATAGCTTCTTCATAATAATTAATTTGTAAAAGCTAGCAATAATGTCTAAATATTATTATTATTTACCTAAAATTAACCGGTCGTATACCGCCGGCTCGCATACCAGCCGGCAGATTTGTACCCGTCGTAGGCCGGTGGCTCGCATGCGAGCCACCAAATTGGTGCCAAAACGCCGCGCGCCGCCTTCGCTTTAGCTTAAGCTAACGTAAAACCAATTTGGTGGCTCGCATGCGAGCTACCGGCCTACGACGAGTACAAATCTGCCGGCTGGTATGCGAGCCGGCGGTATACGACCGGTTAAACCAGATCATACAAACTTGCGAACAGTGACATCTATTACAACATGCACGTACTACCTAATATATTTTGTGATGAAACTTTTATACTTTACTATAGATGTCGTTTAATTAAATTATAGCATGGTATTCAACAATATTTGCGTATACGTCATAGGAATCATACTTCATACATGACCTAAGTCATTTTGATTATAGGTAGGTCTAGTATCACCTTCCCATTTTATAAATGACCTTGAGTCAAGGTCAATGATATTCAATGCTTTTTAAATTATCAATACATGGTTGCGAACTGAAAATTAATTATATGTAAATGCTGATTTTATAAGACTGTTTTCGCGGACAACCTCGTTGAAGGTTGTACCCTTGATTCGAGGTCGGTTGTTCTCAACCGAGGTTACTCCAAGGTTAACCTTGGCAGGATTGCCATTGACCTTTGTTGCTAAGACCTTGGCATGAAGGTCGGCCTCCGCAAAACATTATTAGCAAGGTTGCTGGTTTAATAAATTGCTCTTGCGAATTACTTATTTTGATAAGAAAATATAAAATAATATGTAAACTGTCAATCAATAAAAGTACCTATTATTTGAAATCAAATAATGAAAATAGAAACTATAGGAAATGATACCCAAGCAAATAAGTACAAGGAAGTAACCATTTTAATTTATTTTTTGCTGTAGCAACATGCAAATTACGCGGTAATTTTGAAATCAGATTCGATTTATTTAATAAATATTATATTAATATTGTATGTATTATTATCGTGCATAGATCAGTGACTGGACCAGTAGAATGAATGCGCTGTGTTGTGGGTTCGATACAGGGACCACCATTTATATTTTTTTTGATGCGTTGTCTTTAGTCATTAAATGTGATGGTAAGTAGTTACGTTATTGTAGCTGATGATGATATTGCTTTGTAACAAGCGGGTGTAGGGAACAAAGAATACCTACTGAGCCTTGCTTATCATCACTATGGCTCAGTGGTGGTCAGCTCACCGCTATACAATACGCTAAGGGTTGTAATTTCAATAACCACACAGGATAAAGATTTGTGCGGCTCACAAATAGGTAGTTCTAGTTCTGAGCGTTCTTTTTGTCCGTTGTTTCAATGTTTATAAAGACCTCTGTGACACAAGGCTTATCCCTAGCACGAGATATGTGGACTCTTGAAAAAAATTAAAGATGATGGTCTGCATATAAATAATTCATTCATTAATTCAATCTGGGCACTTGACTCCGGATTACAACACAGAGATAAAAATATGACATCATGACATTAGCAATAGCATAACCTAAATTGGATAATTCTTCAATATATAGTGTTGTACCCTGCTAGTACCGCTGCGTTGGTTCACCTATAAAAATATGCTGTAGAAAAAAATAGCAATTAATTCCTTCAATTTAATTTATTCATAACAAGAAGCTTAACATTTTAAACTAAACATGACTAAGTTATAAATGGTAACTACAATAATTGTTCTATCTAATTACCTAATTAATTCATTAATACAACGTGAGATTGAAATAACGTAAAATCTAGAAAACAAGAATTTATTTACGTATATATTACATTACATTACACTTATATAAAGCGTTTAATATCATATTGAGCGGCAACGGCACACCGGCGGCGGCCAGGCAAAATATATTTTAAATTATATCTGGTTAATTCTAAGATTTGACAAAATATTTTGCCGTGTACGATAGATCCACACTCGAAAATATTTTCTTTTCATTGTTGGGCGGCCTCGATGGCGTAGTGGTTAGTGTAATCGACTGTCACGCCTGAAGTCGCGGTTTCCATTCCCGCACAAGTCAAACATTTGTGTGCATGGACATGGGTGTTTATGTTTTATAATATGGATGTATTTACAAAAAAAAGTATATATGTATGTCTATCCATTGTCTAGTACCCATAGTACAAGCTCTGCTTAGTTTGGGCTAGATGGTGTTGTGTGTATGTGACAGAATATATTACTATTATATTAAAAAGCAGTGTTACCAATATAAAAATTCGTTTTATGACTGTTATTTCGTTTCACGTTGTATTGTCATAAAATTGTCAGTTAGCTAATTAAGTACACGTTTTTGTATTGGTGTTCTAATAAATTCTTTAAAACATAAACATGAATAACACAGAAAAATGTCATGGCACTTAAAATAATAAAGTAAATTATAATTTGCAATATTTAAACTATTTTACATTGATCTATGTGGTTTGTCAAATGTGAGTTTTGTAGCATAGGAAGGCAAGGGAAGCGGCATTATTCAGCCTATTTGAAGAAGGAGATTGGTAACTGCACTTATTTACAAAAATACTTCTGGAATGTTTTAAAATATATAATTTTTAGCGACAGCCTTACTTATAAAACTATAGGTAACTAAGCTAACTTAGCCACCTCTAACCTTCTAAGTCTCACCTGAATAGCTCTGAGCCCATCGCTGTTACTTAACTATTATTCAATTAACACTCAACGCTGATATTTAGCAGCCTCTCAAATATTTGAGAGCATTTATAGGTTGGCTGATATTTATTATATTTTAATTTATTGCTTGGAATGGTATGGTCACAAATGTTATCACCGGATAAAATGGGAAATATAATTACGTCAGCTGGTTTAATCAATGAAAAGACCTTTAAGAAAGGCATCTCTATACTATATTTTTGCCTTTATTATAATAACAGTTACTATTAGTTGAATGCTGTACCCAACTAGTGTGTCTGTAGTACGTATCTGTCTTTTATCGTCTTATATAGTGCAATCGCTAAAAATTGCTTTTTGTACAATATTCCTCAAGGTCATTCAACATTATGCTTTCGTTTTACAAACGTATATATTTCGAATATATATAATTTGCAAATTTCATTACAGAACGGCAAATAATGACACATCTAAGTATTTCAGAACGATAAAAAGGGAAAGATGCCTTAGATACAATACTCGTACCTAGATTTCTTTTCATTACTTGAACCAGCAGATTCTAAAAACTGAGTGCTTAGTGCGAGTTTGTTTCACGTTAGCTCGATCGACACGGTTATGACGTTTAGCGCTACGATTGGCCCGCTCCAAGCTCTTAACCATTTAGAGAGCTAAACGCGGTAAACGTTTCTATCGCGTTACCGTAAAAACAACTCACACTAGGCATCCTGAACTATCTTTAGCTGGATATGTTTTGACTTCTTAGAAGACTTCCTTCCTGAAGGTAAAGCCGAACTGGTCACACTTGACCCTGAGGATCTTGGCGAGTTGTGGGGGACCACAGTAGAAGACGGTGACTTTGCCCTTGTTCTGTTCCTGGAGTTGCTTGAACACTTTGTCCCAGTTAGGCCGGCCAGCGTTCGTGCGTGTCTTCAACCCAGTTATCAAGTCGCGTTTCTCCTGAAATGTTATAAATAACAGTGTGAATTATTAAAGATATAAGGTACCCTCAATTTTGACCATAGCAGCCAATCTTGACGGAGATTTACCATTTGCGTAAGTAATATTATAGTGGACAAGTGCGGCTAACACATGTGTACTCTGTATTCCCTAACTCTCATAGACTGACGCGGTTCGGTCGGGAATAGATAAGAAGCAGGACCAACGGCTTTCCGTGCTTTCTAAGGCAATAATGAAAGAAACACAACGTAAATCTGGCAAAAAGGCACACGATTTGCTGGATGATAAGCAGCTACCGTAGCTTATGTGAAGATGACGAAAGCAAGGGGGTGTGAAAGGAAAATAAGGAACCGAGTTGTTTGGATCTCCAGATCACTTATTCTCTAGAGAACAGTAAAATAAGTTCACATTATATTAAAAAAGACAACCGCATTAGGTATAATTCCTACATCGTGGACGACTTACAAACATTCAAAACCGACACAAAGAACACCCAGACTCGGAACAACCATTTGTGGATCACAAATATGTGTGATCAGCGGCAGCGGCGAGGTGACCATTTAAATCACTACGCCAATCGTGCAGACAAGCCTTATTATAGATAGCCAGCCTCCGTTAGGATTGGCCGCCGTTACCGAAATTCGGTCTGGAGGACATTACAATGTATTTCCTATCACGGGCACTTTCTTAGTACATTAGGAAAAAATCCTGGCCCTTTGGGAGACTCACGGGGTCCACGGGGACATGGGTCACAGTCTCCATGAAAATTAGCCGCCGTGACCGAGATTCGGTCTGGAGGACATTATTATTATTTATTTCTCATCCACGGGTATTTTCCTAATACGTTAAGAACAACCTGGCCCTTTGGGAGGCTTACACTGGGGCATGGGTCCAACGTGCAGAGACCCAAATTTGTTCTGGAAAACATTTTTTTTTATTGATGTATTTACAACAGGTAACAATCAATAATACATTAAAAACAATAATACATTAAGATTTTGCACAGATCGAAACCCTAACGTAATTACGTAACATGACAATTATGTTTTAAAGTTATAAGTTATCTAAAAAGTAGTAATCCATAATGAGGACACAAAATACATTATTATTGTAGAAGAGTTACGAATATTTTGCTCGTGAGTCTGATATTTACCTTTTCATGCAACAAGTCCATGGCCAGCTGCAGCCCCACAGCCTTCATGTCGCTCCTCTGCAGCGCACTGGTGATGTACATGTGCATCTCTAGGAACCGCTCCATGGCGCCTCCCAGCTCCGCCTGCTCGATCTCCAGCTGAGACAGCAGTGATACGAACCACTCGAATGAACGCTGCTCGCGGTTTATCCAGAAGAAATCCACCTGGAATATGGAGAGAGTGGGTTTAATATGGAGGATTTATACATATGTAGCAAATACTGTACTCTTCTGAAATTGAACTGTTTGTCGCCTTTTATATCGGTTTATTTAAATGATTATAGCTTTTGAACTAAACTATTTATATTTACACTTGCCTCGATGTTTAACGTAAGTAGGAACATCAATGATTAAACAATGTTCAAAAACAAGATAACTTTACACTTCAAGAATAAGATCTTCCTTTAACCTTCCTAATCATGGCTGCTTAAAAGCAATCGATACAGCGACGATAGGAAATAAAGTTTTTAAAACGACATCTAAAAGTTGTAATAATTATAAAAGATCGCTGTTAGATTTGTGAAAAGTAGTTTATTTTCAATAACACATTGCAGTTTAGCTACTTTTCACAGATTTTACGCGTAACCCTAAGAAAATATTATATGCATATATCTAGTTACTAGTATGTATATAATATTAAATAATTTTACATTATTTAATGTACATACTGATTTGGTTTGCGTTTGTCTTTAATAAATTGCTATTAAGCCAACTTTTAAATACGTTTGTTTTTCTTTAACTTTTAATTATAAATTTTTCATACTTAATATTTAATTTTGTATCACAACTTATTTCATGTACCTAATGACCAAATATATGAACTAGAGTTAAGTAGTGGGGAAGGCGCTGTTTCCTGGGACAGGTTACAACCTAGTCCAGGAGGCAGAGCTCACTTTAATTTGTTACTTATTTGGTGGCTAATAAATCTATTATTATTATTATGTTTCTCTTATCACAGGTACTTTCTAACATATTATATTAGAAAATACCTGGCCCTTTGGGAGGCTTACACGGAGACATGGGTCCAACGTGAAGAGACCCTTTAAGAGTTTTAATCAAAGGTGGGATGGAACACCTACAGCGGCACTAGCCACAGCAGGCATAGGACTATTACTACGTATGGATTTTAATATATGGGCTATGGGTATGGGTGTCTGGTGGACCGGTATATTGCTAACTATGGATTAAAAACGGCGTCTGCCCTGAATACTCTAATAGCATCAATGCAATGGACAGACGGTGACTCGCCAACTCACTAGATGAGCCCCCTGAATAGCCACTATAGGCATACACACCACCAGCAGAGGGCAACACCGGTGCGAGTGGCTAGAGGTGTCGAGGGGTGCGGCGCCGGTTTCACCATCACGGGTCTCGTGACAACGGAGACCCGGAGCGGGTTTGCCCGTAGTTATGCCCTTGAAAATGACACTTCCACCCCCAAGCATAGAGCTCTAGCGGCCTCCCTCTTATTATTATTATTATTATAGAAATTGTTACATTAGTTACAGACCACTTAGTGTCCCAGCTGTTTATAAGTATGAACTGTCCACAGTCCCTCATGGATTTCGACAAGGGATTTGTCAAGGGTACACACAGCCAAACCACTGCTTACCGAGATAGCAGTACAGTACTTGCTGATCACATAGTTCTATAACTATAAAATAGATGAAGCATAGCATTCCATGGGCCTTAGATGCAAAACATAGAGGCAAAATCCCCGACGTAGTACCTTCTTCAGATTCATATTATGCCGCGGCATATCCGAGGCCCACGCATGTCCACACTTGGGACACTCGTGCCTCGCGCTCCAGTAGCGGTACATGACCGCCTGCAGGATGGACGCGAAGGGCGTGACGCCTATACCAGCGGCTACCAGCGCTGCGTGCTGCGCCAGGAATATGTGGGAGGATGCCGCACCGTAGGGGCCGTCGACGTAGATCTGAGGAGATAGACGTGTGTGAATGAGGCAAGAAATGTGCGTTAGAGCGAGCAAGTGAAAATCTGTAGAACCGTCGAGATAGATTTGAGGAGATTACAAACGTGTAAATGAAGCAAGATGTGCGTTAGAGCGAGCAAGTGAAAATCTTTAAAACCGTCGAGGTAGATCTGAGGAGATTATAAACGTGTGTGAGCGAGGCAAGAAATGCGTGTAAAAGCGAACAAATGGAAAATCTGTGAATCTTTGCCTAACAGGTGTATATCTATACTAATATTATAAAGAGAAAATATAAGATTTTTATATGTTTGTTTGTAAGGATTTAAATCAAAAACTAGACAACTGATGTTAAAAATTTTTCACCATTGGAAAGTTATGTTATCACCGAGTAACATAGGCATATTTTATTGTTAAGCATGTACTGTTACTAACGTAACCTAACCTATATTTAAACGAGCGAAGCCGTGGACAAAGGCTAGTGTACAATTATATTCTACAGTACGATAGGATCAAGTATTCCGTAAGACGTAACTGCTGTAATCAGATTTCTGTTTCTTCCTCTACGAAGACTTTACAAATCTTCATTCAATGGATCTCCATAGACTCTAGTCCTTGTTTGATATTCAACGTGCTTGCATTTTAAGTGCTAGGCAGTATCGAAACTTTGCAAATATACATGTTTTGCAAATATCTTATCTTATCTTAAATGGGCAAAGAACATTCAGACCCGCATGATCAATTGTGGATCAACTGGACATTACCGCTCACGCGTGCGCTGTGTGCGCTCAACACGTTAGCTCACAGAATGGATCCTTTTTTCGTGTACACTGAACGAATGCACACGGTCCGCTTATTGTGCAATTTGTTTAGTTTAGTTTATGAAAACACTATGTGGGTCTGTGTGTTAGTGACAGATTGGTGTTAGTGACAGGCATAACACCGGAACCACTGGACCGATTGACTTGTAACTTGGTGTGCAGACACCTTGTGATCATACCTCGGTTGAGATTGAATATGAAAATATTTCTTTTCATTACTTTTACATTTAAAACGAAGAGGTTGAAACCTGGGTTTTTACACCCATCTCGTTATTGCGTTACCATTTTTGTTTTTTTATATTTATGTATATAGGCTAGTATGTATTAGATAGTAAGTACCTGTAATAATAGTTTTATGTATGTGAAATAAATACATTTTGTAATTTTCCAATAACTTCATTGATTCGAATTAGAGTAAGTATCTTAAAAAAATTAAAGTTTCGTAAAATCAATAATAATAATAATAATTCCTCACAATATTCGACACGGCGCGTATTGTGAGGAGATTCCTCTCCCTAGGGCCCTAACCACCGGCAGCTTAGACCCTGTTCCCGATGTCGGTGGGTCATTTCAGTTTTTATATTTTAAATATGTATAGTTTTTATATTTATATTTAAAAATGTATTATTAGAAAAAAAGAGTAATAAAGAGAATAATAATAATATTCTACCACATACACACAACACCATCTAGCCCAAACTAAGCAGAGCTTGTACTATGGGTACTAGACAATGGATAAACATACAAACAATAATCGTTTAGCTTTAATTATACAGCACTACTATCAGAAACATTGATGGCGTTGTGGTTTAAGTGCTCACTTCGCCACTGCCAAAGCGCCAAGTGTTGTGGGTTCGAATCCCACACGGGACAAAAAAAATTGTGATCTAGAGGTTAATATTAATGGCTGTCCCGCGTCTGGATGTTCTTCGTGTCCGTTATTTGAATGTTTATAAAGTCCATCGCTATACAGGTATTACTCCTACTGCGGGAGTTGTCTTTTTAAAACAAACAAATAAAAAAAGAATGTACCTACAGACAGACATGGCGATGATTATTTATGAATCGAAATGCCTCGACAGCGACTTAGTAGACTCCCAAGCGTGATACAAGCGTAATGTTGAGTTACCTCCAAAGGCTTCCCTATCGGATAGTTGACCTCGAAGTCGTCAGTGGCCACGGAGCCATCGTTCTCAATATTCTCCGGCTGTGACTCCACGTCCCGGTCAGGAGAGAGGCTCTTTGAGAGACGACGTCGTGCTGTAACAAGTATAAATATCCTTTTACCAAATTTCTTAAAGAAGCTTAATCTTTTGTCCGCATATTGCGTTGGGACATAGTAAATATTAACGGGATCTACTTCTTCTCTCTTAGCCTTTATTATTCCCAAGTCACTTGGGGTCGGCTTTTCTAGTCTAACCGGATTTGACTTGATATCAGTTTTTACACAGAGCGGCTGCCACCTGACCTCCGCAACCCGAAGGCTAACGATACCCTGGCTAGACCAGGGTCAGAATATTACAGGGTACTGACTTTCCCAATAACGACTGCCTGAATGTTCATGGCAGCCGGGACCGACGGCTTAACGTGCTCTCCGAGGCACGGAGCAGGCGATAATTGTCAATCAATACGCACATAATTCCGAAAAGTCATATAACTTCCGAAAGTCAGAGGTGCGCGGCGTGGGTTCGATCTTGAGACCCTCTGCATTGCAGTCTGTTGGTCTCCCCACTGAGCTAGCACTGCTTAACGGGATACGTAGCATAATTATGACACTTAAAATAAAATATAATATATTACATCTATAGCCTAGTGGGCAAATTGTGGGGCTGTAATATCGAAGTTTTAAGTTTGATATACACTCGCTGAAGTTCTTGCTGAAGAGTCTTCGAAGTTGCGTACCTATTTGAATGTAAATTTGTACCTGAAATAGATATTATAGGGATAAAAATGCATTATAAAATTTTATTGTTCAATATAGAACTTAGGAATTGGAGATTGAAGTCTTTCAGTTCTGTGACGCCAGCCTAAGAAACATAGATTAAAGGCACTGCCGACAGCAAAACACTTTCTTAATGAGTTCATAAATGCCTACTCGCCACACAAACACCATCATCAATATCAGAATGATCAAGATCTCAGTTGAATGACTTCTGTTAAGGTTAGGCTGTTCTGCTTACCCAGAGTGAGTATACTGTCATTGCTTCTCCGCCGCTCCTCAAAGCTGGGCGTCTTGAATGCGATGATGGTGGGCTTGGTGCGCATGTACCGGAAGCTGTGCGCGAGCGCACCGTGCGCTGGAGTGCGCGGCGCACCCACTTTACGCCGAGCTAACTGCAGGGATGACTCGCTTAGCTGCCGTTCCGACTCTGACCGCATGAAGTCTCGCAACCTGCCATACAAAGAAACAAATCCGTAAACTTATGTAAAAAAGCTCTTACATGCTGAATCTCTCATTCAGCTTTACAGGAATTTAAGTATACGGGTGGCGTGGTTTATGTGGTCGCCTAGCCACTGGCACTGTGCCGAATGTTGTGGGTTCGATATACGGGACAGAAATTCGTGTTATTGTGGCGACTCCGCACAGACGAAGAAGTTCAGCCTACACCCAACAGATGGTGCTTTATATAATAAGCGCTTAAAATTACGTTTTCCATACAATGCTGAATCGCACAAGTAGAGTTTTACCAGCGACTATATGCATATATTTCATATTGACGGTCGGAGGATCCTCCCTTTGTGTTGGATGGACATTACACAACGTTCCTCCACATTATCCACAAACAGTTGTTACGAATCTGAGTGTTCTTTGTGTCCGTTGTATGAATGTTTATTAGGTCCTACGCGATTTGAATAGATACGTGGCATTGAGAAATAATAATTCAGTGCACTACCGTTCGTGTGTTACGTTGTGGGTTTATATTAGTCTTTTTATGAAGACTGTTATTGTTGGGCAGTGTACAGAAGGTTAGATCAATACACCATGTAGGTACAGAGATTTGAGTATGATTATGCAGTCATTGTCATTCGACCACATCACTTTCCGCACATATCTTAGTGCCTAGGTTGTTCTTATAGACTTCACACCTGTTGCGCGGAGGCGACTGCAAAAGCTACAAATTCAAATTTGATCTGTACATGTGGTTTAAATATTTTATGTAATGCTGTTAACTTACGCCATTAGCCGTTGTCTTTTCTTGACGTTCTTCTGTACGTCGGGCATGGAGCGCGACTTCTCCAGGGTCCTCGCTGGCGCCAGCAACGATGGGTGGTATGACACTCGCGTAGGCGATGCAGCTAAAACAACAACATTAATAAATTAAGAATAATTCGTACATAGAGCACTGAATACTGTGTGCCGAGCTTCTAATGGAAGTAATAATATTTAGTGTTTGAGCAGCGTGAATGCTGGCACCGAGCGCTGCTTACGGCCTAATACAGTGGTCGGCAACCTTGTTGTCCAAAAGAGCTAAATATAAACAATCCATGAGTGAAATCTGGTCGAAGGGCCACTTTTTTTAAGCCTTGGCTTAAATGGGATAAATAGCAGGGGACGTTATTACGGCAAAATTAGAATTAAAGTTACACTCTCGAGCTTGCCTTTTTCAAATAAGTCTTAGTTTAACAAATGGTAAATAAAATAAAATTTGGTATCATAGTTAATTTATAAGGCAAGATAATAAGTAATATTCTGTGCCTGCACTAAACATTTAATGAAAGCGCCGCATGCGGCTCGCGAGCCACGTCGCATCCTTAATAAAACAGAGACTTATCTCAGTATTTTTGATTAAACAAATTTGAACTCTATTGAAAAGATTTAACACAAATATAATATTAGAATTTAACATATACAATTAGAGTTCAAATTGGCTTACTTTCAAATTTCGAGTTAAGTCGCTGTTTTATTAAGAATGCGACGTGTTGCCGACAACTGGCTTAACATAATTGCCATAACTGTTTTGCCCGTGTATTTGTCACTGATACAATAATAATATTTATATGTCGCAGTAAAAGACTTAAGAACTTTTAACATTTGTCACTAGATGGCGGTCGTGAGCTCATTCATTATTATCGTCGTTTCACTCATCTGTCAGTTATCACAGGTGGGGGCGCTCAAAAAGTGATCATTTGAACGTTAGAAGCGAACCGTGCACGCGGCTAGATAAGCTCGCGTCCTCCATCCATTTTCATCACGAGTAATTGTGATTATTGTAATTTGCAAAGTTGATAAAATAATTAAAGAAGATTACTACTATCCATTGGCAGTATTATTTTCGGAATCAGGTTTTCTGCATAAAGTATGATAAGCAGGATGTCTCTAGTAAGTAATAAGCGTGTTTTATTGTTCTGTCCTACTTTTATTACGGAACGCCATTATTTTGAAGGATATTTATGTATTTGCTAAAAGGAATCTTATAATCTACACGCTATACCCAGCTTCGCTCGTGTAATTTGTACCGGAACGCATACCGGGATATTAATATCTTATTTATTAATCTAGTACGTTCTATATGTGTGAAAAATTTTACCCAGGGCCGTTCTCTTTACGCATGATTGAATAACAACAATCGAAACACGATGTTTTACATTTCTGATATTAGTAGGTTCTTTCTAATTGTTTTGTCGCATAGCTAATTTATCGGATTCTTTAAGCGTAGAGAACAAATCTGATACCTTGTACTCAAGTCTGAGTCATAAGTAATTTTTTCATTTAGGTCACAAATTAACACTTATGAAAGTCAAAATATAGGTACTTACGTTCGCTGTGCTTGGAGTCGCCATTCCCTAATTCGTTCGGGGTGTATCCCTCGTTGGTGTAACAGGGAGGTGGCGGCGAGAAGTCTACCGATCTCTTCTTGCCACTGCAAGTGGAGTTGTTGCGACTCTTCTTGCTTTGCTCTGACACTGATCGAGCTAGTTTCCTGGGAAATATGTTCTAGTTAGTATTATAGCCTATTTGACACGAGGGCTGTAGACGCTGTACCGCGGCCAAAGACACTTTTAATTTTATAATAATGAAGGGGTCTAATGGAACCTTTATTACTGTAATCTGTGTTGCTGGTAGATTCTATTCAACAGTACAAACAAAAACAATCATATAAACAAGTTCAATCACGAAATATTTGAATTTTCTTAGATGAAAATTAAAAAACTTGAGTATGTTTATAATTAAGTTTTAACTGATAATCATAACAATTGCGTTTTGTTTTCCATTAAGTTTTCGTTTTATTATAAGCAACCGTTAAAACGTATACGTGAACAACAATATTAGTCACAACGATAATACAATACACATAATTGATAACAGCGTTGTGGTCAGTTAAATCACTGTGCCATCTGCATAGTCGTCAAAATAGCAAAACTTACTCAAAATTTAATAGGTTCAACCGCCTGCCTTTAACTTAAAACTTTACACCAAACAGATAGCTGGGATTACTTACTGGTGTCCATTCTCGATGGCGAGTAGTTCCCCTCCGTGCAGCCTGGCCTGTTCCCTCTCGAAGTAATTGTACAGACGGTTGGTCCACTCACCCACTCCTCGAATGTGCAGCCACAAGTAATCTGGAACAAGAGAACTTAAGAGTAAGAAATTTAAAAGAAGCTTTTCGGCATCTGACGAAAATGAACATGGTCTACATCATTAGCTTATATATTAATACTAGCCATTCCTGGACATAGTCTTCTTTAACTGTCCGCCATGAGCGCGATCTATGGCTATTTTAAACCTACTCTCATCAGCCAACTAGCAAACTTACAAATTATGATCTTTTAATTCTTCTCTTAACCTCATCTCACCACAGCTTAACTCTACATATGCCTAAACGTTGATCTACGGGATAGTTCCTTTTCAGCAGAAAATTTATAATGCATTTTCATGCCGAAATTTTTAAGGGCAGCACAGCGCGCTTTTGTCTGTGGCGGACCCAGGCTCTTGACACATAGTTATATTAAATTCAAGTAAATTATGTTTATATATCATAAGCACATCCACAAAACATTCATACATAAATACTTACTCACACACCTATACAGCACAACCTTACATATTGTCTATCTATATTTATGTAGTTATAAAATAATATTTAATACTTTGTCTGCCGTGCATTGATAACGGTTTCTCGTGACGTAGTGAATTCCGAGCGCGGCGCGGCCGCAGCGACCGTTAGACCCGCCAGTCACTTCCTATGCTTAACGCCGGACGCACGTTCGATTTGTGTTCGCGAAATACGACACGTACCCTTACGCGATATTGCTTTCCGGGACTCTGCTGTGTACAGTATATATACTGTAATTGCTTTTATACTAGTTACTCTCCTGTGCTTTTTTATGAAAAATATACGCTTCAAAACTGTCAAGCTCTCTCTCCTTCATCTCTCTACACATTATTCATCCTCTCCAAAAATGTCCTAAGCCATTTCCAAAAGCTGTATTTGTTTATATGGTTACGAAGTTTAATAAAATATTTGCTTTCTTATTTCTTCTAACTGCAAATTAGTCTGCAGACCACATACCTTCCTGCTCCGGAGCACTGCTGATGGTAAACGGATGCCACTCGTAGGTGGCTATGGCAGGAATGTTGATGAACACATAGTCTCCTGCGTGGAAGTCCAGGAGAGGCGGCCGCTTAACCACCAGGTGTGTTACGCGCGACGGAAGTAAGATACCTGATGATATATAGGTCTTGCCACGTTCTGACCTGGAATTTTTCGTACATACGTAGTAAGTAATTAGTGTACATAGGACCTAACATATCTGCCGAAATATGGGTATAATATTCTGCAACCTAATCCATGGCTTACAACAATGCCATTGTCGACTATAAGATTCCATTGGTGCAAGCCCTAGGATATTAGATTTCAACTCAAGTTTCTTGGGATTTATATACGCCTTCGCTGTTGAGCCGGGCCGGTGTCAATCTAAAATAAAGCTACAAAACGAAACGAATAAAGTATTGTAATAATTACCTCATCCAAGCTAGTCTCATGATCCTCTCTGATATGTAGATAGTGCCAGGGACCACGAACCACTTCCAGAAGTTGGGTCCATGGAACAGTAGCAGCAACCAAAATGGTATGTACAGAAGATGCGTCCAGTAAAATATCTGAAAGCAAAGCAAAACTCAAACTATTTTAAAAGTCAAATTATTGAAGGACTACTCCTTAATTTAACATTTTCGAAGGGTAGTTCGAAAGCCTGGGGAAGTACTTCTAGCCCACTGTCAAAAAAACTTATATTGTGTTCCTTCACCTTAAGCCTTTCAGCAGCCAGACCAGTGTCGCCAAGTGTCTATAATCTATTACAAATTTTGATACCATGATTTAAGTCATGAATTTGATAAAATACATTTAAAAAATATGTATTGTCTATTAGAAGGATTAAGGTCAATTGTAAGTACAGCTGATATCGAAGACTTACCTCAAAGCTGCCCCCTCTTCTGATAAACGGCTGGCTGCAGACGAACATGACCAGCAGGATGACGGCCAGCGCCACGCCCGTGGGGTTCGCGCAGCCCCCCACCAGCCCGAACAAACCCGGCTTCTCAGTGAGAAGCCACTCGTACAACGTGTAGTTTGACTTGTTCAATATCGGGTCGTTGACTACTATCAGACCTGGAATCGATAGAGCTTTATTTTCAAAATATAATCTCGCACTACGAATAATCCCTATTTCGCAGGCAAACATATAAACATTCTGACGCATATAATAAGCACCCGAGCAACCACTGGTGTATCAGAGAAATTTTGGTTCCTCGTGGATACCGAGCTTAGGACAAATCACACGTTGTTTGTGGTGAAGCGACATTTTTTACCCGTGCTGACAGCACAGATCAAAGTTGTTCGATAGGGAACCAGTACAGTAGAGAAAGAATTGGCATTTCTTTAGCAGGTAACAAATGAGTCTTTACCCACCCGATTGTGAATGATTCGCAGGTTTACACACAAGACGTTAAAACTGGTTTCTCTCACCAGATAAGAATAAGTGAGCACTACTTACTGATTGTCACGGCGGCACAGCGGTAATGAATAGGATTGCATTATTGAGTTTATCTCTCAAGAAATTCTCAGTAGCCACACGTAATCTGGCACTGTGGCCAATAAATGACAATAATTTGCCTCATGACATGGGACGTAAAACCATAGCCGGTAAAATGTGTATAAAATATAACTGCCTACCTTCTAGGAGTTATAGGAGAAATACTTACTGAAGTTACACAGATGCATAACAGTGTGTACCAGGCTATATATAGAGATCATGACGCCTGTGAGTTTGTGCAGGTAGATGTGATGGTCGAGCGGCAAGTAAGAGCTGAACCCTCGCACACGCAGCTGCGTGAGGCAGTTCCTCAGCATCAGGACTAGCACCCACGCGCAGTTGAAGTTTAGACATTGGCCTGTAACCAAATGGTGATGTGTAGTAGAAGGGCAGACGGCACCAATTATTCTTTTCCTGAGGAGCTAGAATGTCCAACTCCAGTACTAGAAATAAATCCAATCCAAACCACGGACACAAAGAACACCCAGACTAAGAACAACTGTGGATAAAACAAATTTTTTGTCTCGTGTGGGGATCGAATCCACAACACTTGGCGCAGTGCCAATGGTGAGATGATAATTGAAACCACTGCGCCATTCGCGCAGTCCATAAAGCAGTGTAGTGACTGTCAGCTGGATTACCCAAACGGATAACGTTATTCCGAATTTAAATCAGAATATTTGTCAATTGTCATAAATGTTCATGACAGCCATTGGCTCTTTATAAAATAAAACTATTGTCCATCAATCATTCTTTACGAGCTATGCCTCCTTAGATGTTACTGTGGTAACATCTATGGCATCGATCAATGTACTTACCCTTGACATAAATTTTAAAACATACCACATGCTCTGGCGAATATGACAAATCCGTTTGCTTTCCTATACTCAATGCACCTTGCTACGAACAACCCGATGTTCACGACGAAGAACAGCCCCAAATACGTGAGGAACACGTAGTTATTCCTGAAGTACGGCGCGGAGAGCTGGTAGGGCTTCAAGTTAGACAGCCTCTGGAGAAAGGAGACTGGTTCAGGCTCTTGTTTTGGAGGCACCAGCCAACGGTCTATGCTGGAAAAGAAGATGTTCTTTGTATTGGAGAAAGTATGCTGGTTAATATTTGTCAAGATGGAGGCTGTCCGGTGGCGCAGCAGTTGTAGATGTGATTACTAGGTGAAAGGTTTTGGGTTTGTTTCGTAGGTCGGGTAGTGTTATTAGGGTTCCTTGTCAGGTAATTAGTGAGGTGTCCTAGTTTTGAAGCCTCCCGTTGTACAAGCGACGTGAATACATACTAGCACTAATGTAGTTGGAGGGGATAACAATAAGTTTGTAATAAAAACTCTTAGGCCCGCTTCCTACTACTACTCAAAAACAAGTAGTTTAACTGTCTGACTCGTTCTGAAAGTAGGAGCCGGGCCTAAGTAATCTTTAATCTGTTAACCATATCGAGACATTATAATGACGCTATGCACAAAACTAAGATTTTTTTACACGCAGTGTCTGAACGCCAATAGGCGTACGTACAACGTAGGATCCCTAAAGGATGGATCCTGGTAGATTATATTCGATCCTTTAATTTAATACCAATACCATTATATTATATAACCAACATTAATTGTAAATAAATGATTTCCGATTCTGGTGCTATAACCACTTACCTTATAGAGAGGTTTTCCAGCAGCCCGTCGTGGTTGCTGAGCTGCTTCTTCAGAGCCTCGTAGGTGATGGCGCCACGTTGCTCTGCGTCCGCGTCCTCGAACATGGCGGACGTGAGCTCTAGGAGCTGTTCGTCACTGAACTGCATGCCGTTCTCCTCCATACACGCGCGCATCACGTGCTGTAGCTCACGGTGCTGGATTAAGCCGTCACCTAAACCAGTTATACGGTGTTTTTAGCTGGATGTAGAATACATCTGACAAACGCTTATTGGTTTTTCTGTTAGTTTTTTTTGTAGACAGTTCACCCTTGGCACATAAAACTTCGACTTCTAGTTATTGGAATTTAGACGTGATACATGTCTAAGTATTCCTTGAGGTTTAGTTTTAATCATCTTAGAGTTCTATATCTAGAGTTCTATATCTTGATTTGTGCCTTTGGACTGTCACGCATAAGTCGAGTTCCATCACACAGAACGCATCTCTGACTTCTCAAAGCTATGTGCGTATTAAATACTTGATTATTATCGTTCACTTTGACAGTAAAAGGAATATCTACATGCCTGAGAGTTCTACATAATGTTCTTAAAGATGTGTAAAGTTTGTCCATTGGATCAGTGTGGTGGCTTAGCCCTTCTCAGAATAAGAATACAAGTTCCATTGAACAGGGCTGATATTATTATTACCACTTAACATTTTAAGTTAGCGCTGTTAGTATCTAAATGCCTTAATATTACGAAGTAAACTCCAGGTATACAGCCCACACACCAACCCTAGAAGAATATAAAACATCACGTACCATCTAAGTCATAGACCTTGAAGAGGAACCGTATCTTGTCATCAGGCGTCTGCCCCGCGAATCGGTGCACCGCTGCGATGAACTCCTGCAGAGATATGGCACCCGAGTCGTCTTCGTCGAAGATCTGGAACACCCGTTCCGTGAAGAACGGCTGTGGACAAACAGAATATATTTTATGATGAAGAAAGGGCAGTGAAAAGTCAAAAAGGATGTTAATTAAGTGATGAGGCTGTGGTTTAATGCCCGGTTCCTATTTCATGAAACTTTGTACATACCTACGGACAGCTAAATTTTGACACATATTCTATGAAAAATGTGTCAAAATTTAGTGTAGCAAAAACGACTTGTTTCTTGGTTTAGGGTACGGGGCTAAGTGGTTACCAGTGCATTGAGAGTTGTGAGTTTGATCTCCACACAGAACAAAAAATTGTGCAACAAAAGACATCCAGAATAGACACAAGTATTCCGGATGACCTTTGTGTCATTTTTACAAATTCACCCTTTTTTTGTATTTGTAATTCGTAATTGGACTCCCTTTTCCGCATTTGAACTCCAAGTTGGTCCATTATGCGTGAGAGTCAGCCGGTTATGGAGATAGCCAGCCCAACTCCGCCCAGAAGCACAGAAGGTTCCTGGGGTCTTCGCAGGCTTCGCGGAGTGACCTCGGGTTGTTGAGGCTTTCCTTACGTTGTGCTGTTACTCCCACACATTCCAGGATTACATGGGCAGCAGATTCTTCTTCGGTCAGACATCCCCTACAGAATGGGCTGTCTGTTGCTCCGATGTTGTGCAGATGTTTGTTCAGGGGACAGTGTTCCGTTAGGATCCCCACGATGGTCCGAAGGTCCAATCTTTGTAGGTTGAGCAAACGGTGTGTCAGACGCGGTGAGATGGCCGGTAGGGCTGCTCTCGACTGTCTGCAGTCCGTTGTCCGTGCCCAGCGTTTATTATGTTGGCTCTGAGTGCGAAGCCGCATCCATGTTCTTAGTTGTGAGTAAAATTCATCCTTATGGAAGCTTTATTTTCAGAGCGGGCGGTATTTAAAAAGGTAATTTTGTCAGTATACTCGACACTTGAGTAGGGTAGTATATTGAGGCCACATCGATACCTGGTGATACAATAGGCGATTACTTTAGCCTAGAGAACGTAGCATATAATAAGAATGTACATAAGAACTGTATGCTAGGAAACTAAATCTGAAACATTCACTCTGTTTATCACTGGAACACAACACCCATTTTAACTACTAAAGCAACTACAAACATTTTTGGAAACGACAATCTTCTGGAACTGCTCCCTGGTGATCTCCTTCTCATCTCCGACGGTGGCTCTGAACAGCTTCTCCAAGCGGTCCACGCTGTGCTTATCGAAGCCCACGCGCGGTCTGCAACAATATATTACTCAATATCAAATTGGCAATCTTTGGCATTCTTTACATACATGTCTAGTAGACGCAGTTACTTATAGTTATAACGAACGAGCATACCTAAACAATTAAATTAAAACTGATATAAAGTTTAATTAAAGCTATTTAATAAAACTTTAAGGCAGACGCAGTGACGTAAGGGACAAGTCATGTGCGATCGTGAGGTCCCAGGTACGACATCAGTATCAAAAAAAGTATTGTTGGGCTATTATATACGTAAATCTCAATGCAGCACAGAGTCAGGCAATTTAGGTGAGGTGTGATACAGTTTTGCCCTCCTATATACCATACCCATATATCATACTTCATATTTATTTAAGCATGAGTATATGTGAGTACAAAGAGATTTAAGTAAACTTTTAACGTCATTGTTCTCTACTAAGTGAGTAGTTACCTTATTATTTAAGAATACAAGGCACACTCTTTTTGGTTACTTAAAATCGTTGTGCCTCGGAGTACTAATCCACATTATTTTATTTTAAATATCTATGGCACGGAGGCTTTGCAAACACGGATGCAAAGATGACCCGGAGTCGAAACAACAATCTGTAGATATCTGATCATATCTTAAGTTGGAGAATATCTGGCTCACCTGCTGCTGGTGACAGTTGACAGGAACTCCATGATCTCGTCAGCGGTCGTGTAACCATCGCCGTCTGTGTCCACCACTCTGAATAGTTTGTTTGTCACCTACAAACCAAAACAATATAATATTAGCCCTTTATACAATGTGATAAGTCCCGCTGCAGGCATCCCCTTAAGATATTGAGTCGCAGCGGCACACCGGTGGACAGATACAATAGATTTTGAATAATGTCTGGTATCCTAAGACTTGATAGATTAAGGATCAGGTCGTCTTTCACCTCGCTGGTCATTGCCGTCGTAACGTTTAAATGACATGTGTTTAATAGCATCTACAACTTAAAATTATATGTTTTTAAACATTCAAAAATAATATTTTTGGGTTTTAATCTAATATTAGACTATTATTTAATTTTTACTTACGACTTTGTTTTGTAGTATAAGCTGAAAGGTGTCCAAAACTATCACTCCGTTGCCGCACAACACATACGCTACACTTTCCACTTGCTCCACAAAATCTAGCTGCTTGTCTTCCCTGGAAAATATATTAAAATATCTGTATTAATGATTTTAAAGAAAATGTACTAAATAGATTACTAACATGAAGGTATCCAACAATTTACGTAGTTGATTAACTTGCCATCTAGTGTCTAATAGTCAAAGTAACAGGACAAGCATTTTGAAAATTACAATTAACTACAGCGCCATCTAGTCAAATCAATAGACATTAGCTACAATTTACATACATTTTGTATACATCATTCAATAATATATATATATATAAATATATATATATATATATAAACAATGATGCTTATTACTTTTGACTTTTGCTACTTACTACAAAATCATGATACTGTATATCAATTATTACATTTTAATTTACAATTTGTTATGTTTACGTTGTCTGTACTTAAGACATCTAGTGCATGAGGGATAAAACATTAATCTGTCTACTCTCTGACAGATGGCGTTACGCGGACTTGTAAAAAATAAACGCCGGTCAAACTTACGTCAATCTTTCTTTTAAGTATTCGATCCAGTCATCTTGCACTAGGTGATCTCTTGTGTCGACGTCGAATAACCGAAATATACGCTCTAACAGATCCTGAAACAACAGAAAATTACCATATTAAGACCGGATATAAACTGGAAAATTTTAAAAATGTAAAATTTGCTTGATTTCTTTTACGAATATACCTAAAGCAAAATTATCTCTGAGTAACACAGGCTACGTTTTAATGATATGAGTGAAACTGCGGGCCGCAGTTAGTACTCAAATATTCTATAACAAAAAACTATTATTATTTCTGAACTTTCAGACGATTCTCGACATTTTTAATTCTGGCCACCTAGGAATGTTATTCTAACTGCTTGTTAGCTACGTTAATTACATTATTGTATGTTCGACGTATTAATAGTGGCGTGTCTGGGCTTATTTTACAGGCGAATCCGGCTCCAAACCAGTCTTTACATAACCTTAGAAATTTTAATTGAAACCGAATATTCAGGGGTGGTTACTTGAAAATTCAGGGGTGCGATCGTCAACTCGGCCTCCCGTTACACGTGTACGCCAAAGGATATTAATCTGATAGATACACAAAAATTAGTGGATATCTCGAGTCTATCGATATATGTACATAGGTAGTGCATGTAACAGGTTCGATTATCGTCCGAAGCAAAACTGCATTTGTGTAATTTACAGGTAGTTTATAGAGTGTATATTATATATACGAAATTTGCATATCAGAATATTAAAGTGAGGTTTGGGACTCACTCTAACGGCATGGAGTTAGACGCATCAGTAGTAAATGTAACCGCTGTGTGTGAGATGTCGGGTATGGTGCTCGGGAGCCTCGGTAAACGACAATAGACTCACTCTCTAATCTCTATGACGGGAGCCTGAAACTATAGCAGGTGAAGTATAAGGGAAACACCCTTTTACCTACCCCTTAGGGAATAGAAGCGTAAGACTGTAATTATTAAGAAGTTAAAGTTTATTTTTAATATTCCAAAGTAGTAGAGCCTCGCTGAGTTCAGCATGAATGGGCCGGCTCGACCGGGGAAGGACTACCCTTTAGCAGAATATCGACGTGAAATAGCAGTCTTCCTACTGTTGTGTTTCGTTCGGTGAGTGAGAGTGCCGGAGGCCCAATCACCCCCTTTCTCCCATTCCCGCTCCTTCTTCTTCCCACTTCCTATCCTAAAAGGTCGGCAACGCGCGAGTGATGCCTTTGGTGTTGCAGGCGTCCATAGGCTACGGTGACCACTTAGCATCAAGTGGGCCGTATCCTTGTTTGCCATCGTAGTTAATTAAAAAATAAATTTGTGTTATGTTTTCGATAACTTTGTTTTTTAGAATCGTCTCCCGCACATTGAATAATTCCTGAATACATACATCCAATACGATAATATTCTAATTTATTTGCAATACAAAAATACAATTTTAATTAACATGCATACCGCGTCTATCGACTTATAGCTAACAAACTCCGTTTGACATTTGGCTGTACCTTGTCATATTAACTGCGTTATACTTGGTCTTAATTCGTTCGTACGTTTGACCATGCTTAACGCACGGAAACGGGTAATTTTACACCCAAGAGTTGGACGATTAAGCTCACTTATATAAAACATATGTCCGTATTAATTATTTGTAGTATTTATCATTATAAGTTTATGAATTAATTGGATTCGTTTTGATATTAAAATGTCTGTTAAAATGACACTACTCAATATCCGTTTGGATATTGCTTTAATTAACGAGTGTTTCGAGTCTCTAAGTAACAGGGGATTAAATATGATGTCGCTGCTTTGTATGAAGAGAATCGGTAACGTTGTGGTTTTCATACTATCTATTTCGTCAATATTTTTTAATGACCATCTCGACTTCTATGTTTTTTGTCAAGTATAGTGTATTTAGGACATAACAGTTTGTCTTAAAATAACAAAAACGTCAAACATCATGTAATTATGGCGAATTGAAACAATGAATACGGGCTAACACAAAGCGATATACCTTTAAATACAAATTGTATAAAGGGTTATTGATGTTCATTATCAATAATACATGTTATTAATAATTTATATAATCTATTCTCGAAATATAAACGATCTTTAAACTTTTTTAATAGCCGTTGTTTTTGTACAGAAAACACGAAATTACATGTAGGACATAAACAGTAATTTCATGGCATCAAACCTAAAATATGACATAGATACCTACGCATATTTACATACATTCTCCCTTATATATCCATTATTATATATATTATATTAGGCATTACATACCCAGACAGAGGGTCCTGAGATATTATGTGCTTTCTTAGATTTATCTTTTTAATTATAATAATTAATCATCTATTAATATAATTATCTGATATTAGAGTAGGTAGGCATATAAAATTATGGAGCACGCATTTCCAAATATGGACCGTAAGCAGTCTGAAGCAGGTACGAGAATTGTAAACACTCTAATATATTGAAATTAAACCAATTTATACGGATTTCGTATTGCGATTTATTTAAATTACGCAAATACCATATAAAGAGGCATACTATACTTATCTTATTACTTAATTACGTTTAAATATTATTTTTAACTATTTATATTTAACTGCACGGTGGTGTTACGTAGTCGCCTCGTGACTGTCACTGCGCCGACTGGTTATAGGTTCGATCCAAAATGGCCACCGCGACACAAGAATTATTCCTAGTGCGGTTAGTAATAATAATTGCCAATTTTCCGACGTTTCGACTGATTTTCAGCAGTCATGGTCACGGCCAGACTATGATAGTCTCCCTGTAACCGTGACTTTTAAGTTTTAAAAAGTAGTAAACGGTAGTTTGATTTCAATGTGTTGTACATTGAAATCAAACTACTTTTTACTTTTGTTTTCCTGTAATCTTTTATATATCTAATAATAGCTACTAAATCTGTTTATCTGCTTTTTGAGTTTGCCATTTGAGTCTAAGAGACAAGGAGTCAAGTATGACGTATTGCGATGTAGAAGCTAAATGAACAGAAAAAATCCGTTTTCTTTTGTGAAAATTAGCAAAAGCAGCACACGCCGATGCAATACTTCGCTAGTAATGTCCGCGGTCTATGTTTACGTATCCTAATCCTAACTAATATTATAAATGCAAATGTGAGTTTTACGCTTTCACGCCTTAATTACTCGAGGAATCATCATAAAATATCGCATACACTTTGCCGGGTACAGGAAAGGAAATAGGCCACCTTTCATCCAGGATGATGATGATGTTTCCGAGGTATTGAAAATTGAAATAACCTTATTTATTTATGACTTTGTGTTAAGTGAAATAATGTCTAAAATTATTGTTTTTATTAGTTTTTTTATATTATTGTGTATTGTTAAACTTTTATTTTCAACTCGGTATGGAAGAACGGAGCTATATTCATCACGGGCATTAAATGCTTACAAGGAGACTCCGCATACTTTAAGGAAATTTATTGTGAAATGAAATAATTTTTTTTTCTTTAACATGATATTTAGGTATGCAGGCGAAGCCGTGTGCAAAATCTAGTAATTCATAACGTTCTGCGATTTAATGACTAAGTCTTAAAACTGATGTGTTATCTACAGATCGACACGTCGTCCATTTAATGAGCAGCCTTCATTGCGCCTCGTCAGAGCTGTCGATCGCGTCGGCCTAACCGTCACATTATCGTATCAGGCCACGTCTCGACAATCGCGATTGTAACGCCCTCTCGTGATGCCAACTATCAACATGTTTACTACATAATAAATGGCTTTTAAAATATAATTATTTTATTAAATATTATTTAAAGTTTAGTAAAAGAAAGTATACAAAATGAGGTCCTGTTAACCGCATTTCGGTCGCAGCGGCTTATCGCTGATGAAATTATAATCCACAAAAGGGTGTGAATAAAGTTAAAACTTCATGCCACCACTCTCAGTTTGGCGAGGAGGCAATACAACAGTACCGGAGGCAAAGAAAGCGCTGGAGCAAGTTCAACTGATTTTCTTGCTTAGGCACGGGGATAAAACTTCACCAACTACCTAATTCCTGGCAGCAAATGAAAATTACGTGATAGAAAAACAAAATTCCGGTTGGTTCGACGAAGACTCTCGAACTCAGCACCTCATTGTTCGCAGCCGTATTCACTAATTATAATAGGACTGTCGAAGTTTGCACGGATTGGGTAGTGGTATATGGTTCGATCACCATATGTGACTAAAATTTGTGTGATCCACAAATAGTTGATCCGAGTCTGGGTGTTCTTTGTGTCCGTTGTTTGAATGTTTGTAAAGTCCCCCGCGATACAGGAATTATTACTATGCTATTTCCTAGTAGTGTTTTAAAGATAAAAAAACACTTGACTAAAGCTATAGACGAATCTTGGGGAGCAAGTTAAGCCGTCAGTCCTGGCTGTTATGACCATCCATTTGGAGTCAGCCTCGTCCAACATGTTTGGTTGAGAATTTGATATCCTTATTTATCTTTTGAGTGTGTGCTGTTTTGTCCGCTGTATGACACAATAAATATAAATAAGCTGTATCTCACCCTTACTTACAAAAAAATGGTGGTCAAAATACATCTGGCACGACATTCTTTTTTTATTGTGAGCTCCAGCGGTAATTTTTTGAACTTAAATACATCCAGCTAATTAGACTAGATGTCCTATGGAATAAAAAAGATTGTCATTAAAAACATCATCATTATTATAATAGCAGTTGTCAATAAATAATTAATTAAATTTCTTTTTAAATTGTGGTATGGTCATATGTTTTATGACGTCAGGTATCTTATTATACATTAGTGGGGCCATACCAAAACAGCTTTCTTGCATAAGTGCAGTTTTGCATTTAGTATGACATAACTTGTCTATATATTGGGTGTGTATTGGCGTCTTTCTGACGGATGATAATATAATATTCTACCACATACACACAACAACATCTAGCCCAAACTGAGCAGAGCTTGTACTATGGGTTCTAGATAATGGATAAACATACTTATATACTTTTTTTTGTAAATACATACATATTATACATAGAAATATTATATATTTAATATATATAATATTTCTATATATTATATTATTATATATTATATATATTAAACAAATAACAAACTAGTGTGGATTAAGTAAGTTTTAAAAACAATGCTGTTTCCAATAAAAACAGCAATGTAAGAATGTTTAAAATTTTAATGTAAGGAAAGCAACTTTCTGTTGATTTGAGACCGCACGTGGATCGTACGCAACGTTTTTGCCTTTTTATAATTCTTAATGCTTTTGTCGTTAACCGTAGCAACTAACACAAATATTAGTAAATTGCTAACTAATAAACTTCGACGTATGTAATCCTTACTTTTGGCCCAAAATTATTAAATAAATGATTTTATGACTTCGATGTTTGAAGAAATAAAGTGATTCGTCACTGTCAACTTGTACGTAAGCTTATTACAAACCGCAAGGTTTTAGATTTAATATGTAAGGTAATACTGATGTGGTTTTATTTAGTACAAGTTTGATATGAATTCCTTTCCTGCGTGCAGACTTTAAGGGTTATTTTGATAATATCTCAAGCTTTTAAAAGGTTTTGGATTCGTTACCCGAGGCTATACATATGTATATACTATTAGGCATAGTCTTTTTTCTAAGATTGAATGTTCAGTCTACAGGATGTAGTTCGTACTATCGGGGTTTAATATCTATCACACGTCGAGGTGCGTCTCGTGATACTCCAAGGTCCTATGATATCATGTCTCCGCGCTTTACGCTCTGAGGTCAACTAAAACATGTGTTTATAGTTCCCTTCTGTATCGAGGTCACATTGTCACGATCTACCCTTTAAAGCATTTGTTTCACTGTTGACGAAAAACCGATTTATTATTATCCCCGTTTGTAATGTTATTATAATTTACTATATATAAACTTAAATTACCACTCACTGACTCACTGACTTAGAGAAATAGATGTCATACAAGGGGGAGTTGTAGGAAAAAGTAAATATAGCGTCGTATAGAGAATCGTTAAAAATAAAAAACCCGAAAAAACTGCCTGACCTTCTGAAGGTCAGCTCTGTACCCCATCGAATCTCGGAAACGGTGATATCTATGCGAGTCGTTCACGAACAAAATCTTCCTAATAACCTGGGAACTTTTAGAGAGGGCGGAGAAAAACATGGCTTCCATAAAAAAAAACATGGCCGCCATACAAACTTTGACCTCTAATATCTTCGAAGCGGTTAGAGATAGGCGGGGTGTGTTCGAACAAATGTCATAGAGGTCGATGAGATATTTCCAGAAAGGGTCTTTTTGAAGGTCACTGGCGGTCATAGTTATTTTTCCTTTTTTATAACCCTGGTAACTTTTTACCCCACTTGCTGTATAACCCCCCTCGCGGGCCGCGCAACCACGCAAAATACTAGTTAGGTATATAATACTACATTTTGCTCGCATAAATTTAGATGTTATCTTAAAAGAATGTAGGTATCTCTCCGTAATAATACTTTTTTTCTGGATGAAAGGTATCTTATGTCCTTTTTTGTACCCCTGACAACGAGTATCCGAAATTTGATGATGATCATTCAAGTAATTAAGGCGTGAAAGCGTAAAAAATATACAAACAAACTCACATTCGCATTTATTATATTAGTTAGGAATTAGGATGCCGCGTATTTATACAACCGGAGTCTCTAGCCTACATCGTTGAAGAGGTAGGCAGAGATGTATTACGTCCACATTTCGTCAGGTATGGTTTAGGTTCCGTGGTCGTCAAGCCTTTATCGGGCACTAGATTTTGGCCGCAGTGCCGCTCGCGTAAATGCAGGTTATGTCAATTTTCTCTTCCTCGGGACCAGTATTGTTTTATGGATGAAAGGTAGCTTATTTCCATTTCTGTCAGAGGTTTTACTGTCAAGAAAGTCTCAGTAGCAGCAAGGAGTTTACAATTGTGCCCGAGAAACGATCATCAACCAAACGATAGGCTCGCCAACCACGGGACCTAAACTATGCCTGGACAAATGTGGGCGTAATGCAATTCAGCCTATCTCCTCGGAGATAGGTATAGGCGTTAGACTACGTATGTATAAATACGCGGCATCCTAACTCTAATCCTACGTCCTAACTAATATAATAAATGCGTATTTGACTTAGTTTGTTTATTACACTTTCACGCCTTAACGAGCATCATGAAATTTCACATACACGTTCTCAGGGGGACAGAAAAGTACATAGGGTACCTATCATCCAGAAAAACGTTCTGTTACTAATCTAATGTAACCTACATTGCGAAGCCGCGGGAAAAAGCTAGTATATTATATTGAAGCTAATTCGCCGATTGGCCTATAGCTATTATGTCCCAATTACAGTGAGTATTGAACTACAGAAGTACCGCTTACTATTAGCATAATCGCTGTTAACTGTAGCCGTTGCGAGAGCTTCCTTGTGAAACACGGGCGGCAAGACGGGCGAGCCCAACAAATCCGTAAATCTTTACGTGTCGAGCAATTCGTCTTCTGGGCAAGTTATTTATACTATCATAATAATATCAGCCCTGTATTAAACTGTCCCACTGCTGGGTACGGGCCTCTTCTCAGTGTGAGAAGGGTTAGGCCGTAGTCCACCACGCTGGCCTATTGCGGGTTGACAGACTTCACAGATCTTCGAGAACATTATGGAGAACTCTCAGACATGCTGGTTTCCTCACAATGTTTTCTTTCACCGTTAAACATATTATACTACACAACTTATACTATTATTAGTATTAATTTAGTTGTATGTTAATGATTATTGGCTTAATAAATACTTTCTAAAATGTTAGGGCTGTTGTATTTTCATTTACAGGTACATTTGCCCACTTAATGATAATAACCTTCAGACCGAATTTCAGTCGCGGCGGCCAATTTTAACGGAGACTGGCTATATGTGTCGCATGACGTATGTATGTCTCATGTCGCAGGAGACATAGTGCACAAGAATGTGCGCAAACACAAGCGCTCTCTCTGTTTCCAATAACTTTCATTATCCGATGGGACGGGAATCTGATATAACAGGAGAGAGATCAGGCGCAGGAGTAATGGCTTTACGTGCTTTCCAAAGCACGGGGGTGTCTCACACCGCCAACTTCCTAACTCCAGGTTGGTATTGAGATTTATTAACAGAAAAGCCCAAAATCGTTTGAGGTTGTACTATGGGTACTAGACAGTGGATAAATATACATATATAAACTATTTGTTTTTGTAAATACATAATATTATACAAAGAAACACCCAGACCAAGACGAACATCCATATTTATGCACACAAATGTTTGACTTGTGCGGGAACCCGAGACATCAGGCGTGGCAGTTGGTTACACTAACGGTGTTATAGTTTTTGGAAATCGGACAACTAGCTGGCGTTTCTATCTGTCGGTACATTCGCTAAGTGTACCAACTAAAACTCATAAATTGTAATTAGAGATTGCACAAACAACGCCGTGTGAATCGCGAGTGTACCCACTATACCAACTACCAACCATTTTCTACTACTGATACTAGTGGATATCTATGTTGGAATAACCGTTTTATTTACGCGTATCTTAAAATAATAATCAGAAATAAAGTCAATTTTTAGCAAAACAATATCGATTTCAAGACATATACAAAGGTAGCTGTCCATTTTTGGCTTAGCGTGAACAGAATTCATACGTAAAAACAATTATACTGCATGGTGGGTCGGCGGACAGTAGGTTACTGCGCCCATACAATGACAATTAATTGGTTTTTGAGTTGGGCAAGATATCAAAACAATTTAAATCCACCAGCACAGCTCCTAGTTAACATTTTAGTAACATATAAATAGATTTTTTATTCCAATTACTTTTATATAAACCAGCACAACAAACGAATTAGGAACACCTGGACACAAATCTTTGTTATTTTTCTAATTCCTACTGGTTAATGCTTCTAAATTAATATATAATTATTATTCTCAGTGACTGTCCATTCCAAGCCAAACCCCCATACAAAGTGGACAGTTCCCTTTAAACTAAAAAGTAGGAAATATAAAACTTTTACTGAAGGGAACCACAAGAAATCAAAACTATTAATACCAATAATTTTGTGATTTAGTTAACTCTTTTAAAAAGCGCTGAGTCAATTTAGATAAAATTAATATGCGACTAATCCCTATTAAAGAAAAAAATATTCATTATAAATCAATTCATAATCGGCGCAGTAATCGCATACCAAACATATAAAACACATACAGTCGAACTTAGAACCACCTTTCTTTTGTTGAAGTCGGTTATAAAGAAAACAGTTTTCACATTAATATTAATTAGTTACATGATATTTTGTGCATGCTTACTAATATTATAAATGCGAATGTGAGTTTGTTTGTTTGTTAACGCTTTCACGCCTTAACTACTCAACCGATTATCATGATATTTTGTATACACGTTGTAAGGGGGGAAAAAGACCTTAGGGTAGGTACCTTTCATCCTGAAAAAACACTATTACTAACCTAACATAACCTACATTTACGTGAGCGAAGCCGCAGGCAAAATATAGTAACATTATATTTGTCCCTTAAAATAATAAAAACAGCTTTATTTTCGTTCTATTACTTACTAGATGTGCCTGCGGTTTTACCCACGTTTATGATTACTGCGCCGCCCCCGTAGGTCGTACCGTGATGTTATATAGCCTATAGCCTTTCTCGATAAATGAGCTATCCAACACTAAAATATTTTTTAAATTCGGAGCAGTATTTCCTGAGATTAGCGCGTTGAAACACACAAACAAACAAACAATCAAACAAACAAACAAACTCTTCAGCTTTATAATATTAGTATAGATTTCTATTACTTAATTGATATTTATAATCTGGGTTACTAGTAATCGTCTACACGTCGGACCGTGACGTGACAGTCATATTATTTAAAAAACGGATCTCCACTGGTCCTCGTTGGCCTACTAGATGATATTACGCAACATGATGTTATAAAACTGAGCCCTTAATCCCATCTCTCGCCCACACAAGCCGACAGGAAGGTGTTTAAGACCACATTAAGTTATTACCGACATGTAACACATCGGACGAGGTATCTCGACGTGAGTTTCCGATGCCGACATCATGTTATTAGAAAGTGTAATATCCGCTGGGAATTGCTTCATTAGGCAATCAAAATAAATCTATTTTGAATGTCGTCTAATGACATTTATGTGTTCAGGGTCTAGGATTCTAGATTTATAATTACTTTAGACTTTCAGCTTCACGCGGTCACCTGGTGTCTGCAAACAATAGATTATTTATTGTGTCTGCATTACATCTATGATAATATTATAAAGAGGAAAGTTTTGAGTTTTTGTTTGTAACGGTTTAACTCAAAAACTAATAAAGTGATTTCAAAAATTCTTTCACCGTTGGAAAGGGAGTGGATCGAACTGCCAAAAGAGCATATCGGTACCGCTGGAAAGTTAAACTAGCTAAAGACCTGAAAGAGATGAATGTGCTCGATTGGTCTGACTTGGTACAAAATAGGAAAGAATGACGCACATTAATGTCGGAGGCCAAGATACAGTTTGGGTCGCTGAGCCAGCGAAGTAAGTTAGTTAGAAAGCTATATTATCACCGAGTAACATAGGCTATATTTTATCTAAAGAAAGTGTTCTGTTACATACTAAACTAACATAACCTACTTTTAGGCAAGCGAAGCAGCGAGCATAAGCCAGTGATTCATAAAGATTTACGTTACTCAAAAATCCTAACTTGATATTATAAACGCGAATGTGAGTTTGTTCTATGATTGTTTATCACGTTTTAACTACTTGACCAATTATTATGTTCAGGGTTAATAATGAAAATAATAATATTAGCCCTGTATTAAATTGTCCCACTGCTGAGCACGGGCCTCTTCTCAGTGGGAGAAGGATTAGGCCACAGTCCACCACGCTGGCCCAGTGCGGGTTGGCAGACTTTGCATATCTTCTTGAACATTATGGAGAACTCTCAGACATGCAGGTTTCCTCACGATGTTTTCCTTCACCGTTAAAGCAAGCGATAATTAACTATATAATACGCATATAACTTCGAAAAGTCAGAGAGAGCTTTGGGTTCGAACTCGAGAACTCTGCGTGGCAGTCTAATGGTTTCTCACTAGGCTATCGTTCAGGGTTACAGACAAGGAAATAGGGTACCGTTCATCCAGGAAAAAGTACAGTAGGCTAACTTATATTTACACAAGCGAAGTCGCGAGCAAAATCTTGTCAAAAATACGTTTATAAATGATGTGAATCACTTCTGAATGTCAAAGTTACACTTATTAATGGTCTGTTAATGTCATAAGTTCTAATCACATGCTCAGCAAAACAAGGGATTAGAACTTATGAGAACAACAGGCAAGAATCTTACGGCAACTATTTTAATCGCCAAGTTTACATTATTATTTAAACTGAAAATTAGATCTGTAAGGGGCTGCAACATATCTACCATTTATTAAACATAAAACATCTAAGTCAAAATTCAAATGTAGGGTTAGCCTCTAATAGCTGACTGCACGGATGGCGGAGTGGTTTAAATGGCTGTCTTTGGGTTCGATCAACACGAAACATTTTTTTTATACGACTATTTTGACAATCAACCATACGGCCCACCTGATGGTAAGTCAACGTAGGCTATGAACGTCTGCAACACCAGAGGCATCACTTGCGCGTTGCCGACCCTTTAGGAAAGGAAGTGGGAAGGAGAAAGAGCGGGAAGGGGGCAGAGGGTAATTGGGCCTCCGGCACTCTCACTCGCCGAACGAAACACAACAGTAGGAATATTGCTATTTAACGTCGATATTCTGTGAGAGGGTAGTCCTTTCCCGGTCGAGCCGGCTCGTTTATGCTGAAATCAGTGAGGCTCTACTACTCATAAAATCATCATGTGTGATCCACAAATAATTGTTATGAGTCTGGGTGGTCTTTGTGTCCATTGTTTAAATGTTTGTAAGGTCCCCGCGACACGGGAATTATTCCCAGGGCGGGCGTAGTCTTTTATAATAAAATAAAAATAATAGCAGTACCTATAATAGAATAATTCTGGAAATAGGTATGCTCGCTAGACTTGATGCTCCTACTAAGACTTCTTTGGAGCTGGATCCTCATCTCTGGGAGAAGTCCTGAGCCTTAGGTCACCTAACTATGCATTTTCGAAGCGGTTTGTTTAATATTTCTTTTTAAACCAACAAACATTTTGTTAATTTTTAGGGTATGTTACGCAGAGTGAATTGTGAAGTTCTTAGCCAAAAAGCCGATCTGCTTGCATTGTCTTTTCGTCAAAAGAATTTAGGCAACAGATGTCACGTGCCTTGACCATAGTTCGAACATTGATGTAGCCCAGGCAATGACGCTGGTAGCGCCCTCTGCATAAAAACGCTCAGAACATCGCGGGTCACGCCTCGTGATAACGCTTAGTAGAACATTTGCAAGCATGGCAGCCTGAAGTCAAATGTATATAGTAAATATATATAAAGTAGAAATATTGAAATTTCAATTTAAAAAGAGCGTATCCCGTGACCCTACTATTGTAAAAATGTCACGGCGATTTGTGCATTGCGTTATCAACCTAACCCATGACAAAAACATAGCCGCAAACTTATGCCACGGGATCAACGACACACAGATAATATCATATTTTGACAATACTAGTTGAACTGATATTATCTCCTTCGTAAGACACTCCGTCGTATCTCCCATCAGCGACGATAAACGTTATGATAGAGAGCCTCCGTTGCTGCTTACCACAAGTACAAGTGGGGCGTGATACATACATGTAGAGCTCGCATCTAGATCGGTTGCGACACGAACACGCGATATTTTAATGCGACAATCGTGACGCTGAGATTAACGGGTGTAACGCATTTGCGACTAATCGTATTTTAGATTCGATTTTTAGTCGTTAGTGGTTTTAAATTCATATTTTTGGTGTAAGTAAGTCTAGATTGACACTTTTAATATGTTGTGTGTTGCACGTGTTGAAAATTCTAGCTTGCGCTTGCAGCTTCGGTGACTTGTGTCATGTCATTAAAATATAGTATAAGGTAGATATTTTAAATATTCATTTATTTTATTTGTTTATTTGTTCTATGGAAGACTTACAGCTAAATTAACAGATTCGCAGAAGAATAGTGACAGAAAGCCAATTATAGGTCTTGGCTTATATAAAGTTGATTAATAATTAAATGCGACTGGTTTAAGGTTACCGTACAGTGCAGTCATTGACATATATATATATATTATTTCTAAATGCCTAAAAATGTGATAAAAGAATTATCAAAACCAATTATATCTAAAATAAACTACTTATATATGAAATTAAGTCAAGGCTCAAGCATCTTCTTGCTGCAGGTATACTATTTACAAATGAATCAAGATCATGCTGTTTACACAGTTTATTAAAAGTTGTACTCGCTCGCACAGTAAAAGTGTTTTGTCTATAATTAGTAGAAGCATGTGGAACACTTAATGGGGGAATAAAACGATATGATTTGCAAGGAACGTTTAAGCCAATGTTGTATATAATAGATCGGAGCAATTTATAGAATTTTTAATATTTTGAATAAAAGTAAATAGTCGTCAATTTTTCTACGATTCTGTAGTGGCAACAAATGATACTTTTTACAGTATTCAATGTAATTATTGAAGTCGTACGGCATCCCCTGACGAAAGCATAAGTATTTAATAAAGCGCCTCTGTATGCACTCTATTCGGTCTATATACTTTTTATAACATATATTCCAAATTTGGGAAGCGTATTCCAGATTGCTACGAACATAGGCACAATATAACATTTTAAGAGTCTTAACTTCCGTAAAACATTAAATTTAGAGATACGCATAACAAAACCTAATGCTTTTGAGGCTCTCTTAACAACAGCATCTATATGAGTGTCGAATAACAGTTTAGACTCATGATAAGTAGGTCAGTTATTTTTTAATTAATTAATAAATATTTTTTTATTTATTAATTTTTTTTTTGGACTCCTCGATTACTAATAGTGTTGCATCTGGATAAGGTTTGGCTGCATAATGTATAATTAGTGGTTATAGTAGAACGCTTCCGTGAATATGTAGTTACCGAGCATTTGGAAGGATTCAAATCTAATTTATTACATTGACAGTATACCTCTAGTAACTGTAGATCTTCCTGCACAGCATCCGCGTCATGAGACGAGAGTATATTTGAATAGATTTTCATATCGACAGCAAAGCATAAAAGTTTGGAATATTGCAGGCACTGGTCGATGTCGTTCACATAGACGATAAATAATAAAGGACCTATTAAAGATCCTTGGGGGACTCCGCTAGGAACATGAACCCAACTTGACATGTAATTATTCAGTACTACAGCTTGCGATCTGTTATCGATATAAGATGAGAACCATCTCAGCAAGTCTCCCCGAATACCTACGTTGTTGAGCTTTGATAAAAGAATATTATGATCTATTCGATCAAAACATTTACTATAGTCTGTGTAAACGATATATACATATGTAAACAAACTTGGCTCAACTAAATAAAATAACCTGTAAACGAGCCATTTTTAAATACCTTAAAACCTTAAATTACGATGCCACCGAATCCTTTCTGGATACTTCATGTCCTATTTTAACTCATTTTTAAATTTATTGTACCTCAGTAATGCTATTTATACATTTGCATGCTTCTATTTAAATTGTAAATATCCATTAATTTTCTATACACCATCTCCACATTTTTGTAAGTTAGTATATTATTAGCACTGATGAACAGTTACCTTCTGAGATACAGTTTCAACTAGTTCAGAAGGTACCGAACTTATTGTTAAAAAGCCTAATTTAGATACATAATATCCAAATGCAATTTCTAAAGAAAATATCTTAGTTTTAAGGATAATAATGTACATGCATGCTCTTTATGTTTGATTTATAAGGTTCATTTTTGGTGAAATAAAAAGAAATAAATAAATAAAAATAAGTATCGAACGAACGATATATGTAACGAATATATCTCAGTAAAGATTTTTTAGAGTCAATACTGCAGTTACAAGACTTCTTTTTAAAAAAAACAAGTTTTATCTCTATATTATTATTTGTATAAATCTTTTATCAAAGACTGGTCTCCCATGTGACTGTTAATTTAAGACATGGTCTATCTGTGTGCCAAGTTTTATCTAAATCTGTTTAACGATTTACGCGTTATTGAGTAACAAAGATCTTAACAGCTTATAGCAGTGCATGGATATAAATATTTTTCATTTCGGTTATTGTTCTACTCTTTTGAGTTATGAGAAATAATTAAACATATTCTGATTTTATGAAAGACGCCCGTCCCTAATTAGATTATAGAGTTATAACTGCGTGCGGCAGTGGCGACCTCTAAAACCACAACACTATACGTGTATAGTGTTGTGGTTTTAGAGGTCGCCACTGCCAATGTGTCGAGTATTGTGGGTTCGATTCACACGTGACAAATATATGTCTTCTTCTCTCTTAGCCTTTATTATTCCCAAGTCACTTGGGGTCGGCTTATCTGGTCTAACCGGATTTGACTGGATATCAGTTTTTACATGGAGCGGCTGCCACCTGACCTCCGCAACCCGAAGGCTAACGATACCCTAAGGCTAGACCAGTGTCAGGATATTAGAGGGTACTGACTTTCCCAATAACGACTGCCATAGATGTTCATGGCAGCCGGGACCGACGGCTTAACGTGCTCTCCGAGGCACGGAGCAGGCGATAATTGTCAATCAATACGCACATAATTTCGAAAAGTCATATAACTTCCGAAAGTCAGAGGTGCGCGACGTGGGTTCGAACCCGAGACCCTCTGCATTGCAGTCTGTTGGTCTCCCCACTGAGCTATCGCTGCATCAACGTGACAAATATACATATGTATGTGCGATCCACAAATGCTTGTGTGGCTTCCATTTCCGAGTTTAAGTGTTTGATGTGCTGTTGTTTCAATGTTTGTAAGGTCCCCCGCGATACGGGAATTATTTCAAGTGAGGATGTTGCCTAATACTATTCTATAAGGGGCAAGTACTTCTCCGGTCGAGCCGACTCATCTCTGAAGCCAGCAAGCTTCTAATACTCCAACATAGTTATGCTAACTAGAACAGAGAAACAAATTTAATCATTCCAGTTACCCAATTGTCGCAAATGCGCAATAACATTAAGATCAAATAGATTGCGCAAGGCACTTTCGATTTTAGTATTTACCTTTAACGGATGTTACTATTGTGCGACCGGATTGTCTTTAAGTGCACGCTATTACTTAGCTCACAAGCCTGAATATAATTATTGTCATTAATATACTCTTTAGAAATAAGGCCTTTAGTGCTGTACAATAATAATATGTACAATATAAGAAGGCTTTTGTAAAAGGTAAAAAATTTTACTACTTCGCATTGGACTATGGAATAAAAAAGGATAAAGACTGAAGTTAAACAATGTACTTTATATGATATTGAGGATATTATTGATGATATTATTACATTATTTATATATACAATGGTACATAGCTTTCTTCCTATAATTTGAAGGAGTTGCCAAAGGTGTAATTCGGGCACATTTCTCCAAATACGATCTTAGGTTCCACATACAAAAGGGAAAATTACCTATGAACCTGTTACTGACCACTGGGCAAATTGCCAGACTCCGAGCTGTTACTGATAGGGTTTTTAATAGACACAATAACACATCGCTAAGCATGAGAATCGAACTTTAGATCCCATGCCCAGCATTCGCTTTCGTTCATTCGTTTGGGTTGCTTTTCAGCAGCCGTAGGCACTAGGAGAATAAGGTGGTGTTCGTCTCAATGTTGGAATGTGAGTTCATTTCAAATTATTAGTGTTACTACGCGGAACGAAATCAAAATACCATGAGACTATACAATTAATGCTAATTATTGTCATAATTGTCGGCATTCATTCTTTCTTTTCTTCTTTTTAAAGACATCTCCTGCACTACATTATTTTTCGTTTGTTTAAAACATTCAAACAACCAACACAAATAACACTCAGACATGGAACAACTATTTGTGGATCATACGAGTTTTGACCCGTGTGGGATACTAATCACTTAAACCAATACGCCATCCTTGCAGGACTTATTGTATAAAATAAATGCTACAAAAAACAAAACAATATCTTCATAATCTTTGCCCCAGGCACAACCAACAAATTATACCACTCCAATAATTTTCAATATTAAAACAGGGTGTGTCAAAATTCCAGTCAACCATTAAATAGCTAACGCTTTCATTCGTCAATCTAATCTTGATCAACAAAGCGATCAATAACACTCAATCATTGATTATATTGATTATAACACCCGAATGCTAGATGATATTGATTAAAGACGGGCTATTGAACAATTTTCGGTAAGACAATGGCTGATCGCACACGATGTAATGAGATTTTGATGTGTGAGAGATATCAATCAATATTATAAGTACGTACATACATATACATACGTTTAGGGTAGGCAGAGGTATATTACAGACCTACATTACACCAGCCATTGGTTTTAGGTCCCTCAAGCTAGCCTATTGCTTTGAAATTAAAATACTTTACCTATACAGATTTTAGTCATTTTTTTATATTTATTTTTAGGCACTTACACTACATAATTTTGAAACTGTTACACTACTATTATTGAACATTACTTCTATTATCAGCCCTGTATTAAACTGTCCCACTGCTGGGCACGGGCCTCTTCTCAATGTGAGAAGGGTTAGGCCATTGTCCACCAGGCTGGCCCATTGCGGGTTGGCAGACTTTACATATCTTCGAAAACATAATGGTGAACTCTCAGACATGCAGGTTTCCTCACAATGTTTTGCTTCACCGTTAAAGCAAGCGATAAATAACTATTTAATACGCATATTACTTCGAAAAGTCAGAGATGCGTGCCTTGGGTTCTAACTCGAACCCAAGCGTCTGTGCGGCAGTCCAACGGTTTCCCACTACGCTATCGCTTGCTACAATTTCAGCTATTTAAATTAATTAAAACTATTTATATATAAGTTTACACTTTGTCCGACGTCTCGGTTAAGTTAGAACAGCCATTTTCACAGGGAGACACTCAGAGTCAGTCTCTTAATGTATAACATTCGCGTAAGCATAACACAATATTATGTAAATTAGCCTATTGCTGTCTTTGGAGCCAGAAGCAGTATTGCTTCTGGCAATGTTTTGGCAGAAAATGCCAAGGCATATGCGTAAGTATTTAAATATACTTTTATGTTGGTACCTATATCTTAATTCTTATAAAGCCAAGCCTTAAATAATATAACACAAAGTTTTACTGTAAAATAATGTATATTATTTTTATTTCGAAAGAGAAGTGATAGCTGACTGAGGAGACCGTTGAGCTTTTCAGTCAGGCGTCACGCACGAATAGAGATTTAGAAGTAATGTATGAAATAATGAAATTATCGCTCACTTTGAGGACGAATGAAACACCATGAGGATACCCTTATCATTGAAAAGTGCTCTATAGTGTTTTCTGAAGGTGTGGCCTGCGTGGTAGCGTGGTAGACTATTGCCTAACCCTTCACACAGTGAGAAGAGACCTGTGACTGGGCAAAGGTCTCTTCGGCAGGCGGGTAAGTTTATAAATCTGATTCTATGACATATTTCAATTGAAAATAAATCACATTCTAAGCACAGAACCTAATCAATCACCCGTCAAATCCACCCAGCATTTCAGAATGCAACTACAGCAAAAAAATGCAGCTTCCCTATTGGTTGACATCGACCTCTCTCGTAAATGCACCTACGACTTGACCAATCATGTGTAACAGAGAACGCAAGGCCGATATGTGAAGGGAGAGCAATTGTTTGACATATGTGTGACGTCATAGTCCACGTTCAAGGTAATACATGTAGATTACATGGATTAGAAATTAGATTATGCCTAGGTCTTGACAGGTGTTTGTAAGTGATATGTCAAGTATTGCAGGCCGCTGATTAAATTATTAACCTCAAGCAAGTAGGCTAAGGTTTGTGCTGTTTTTAATGGAGGTTTATTGGCTTTTTTTGAAGGGAAGGTGACTTGGGTAAGCTGTGTTAATAGAGTTTGCATCATCAGAGTTAATGGTACGTAATATGCATATTATGAAGAGCATATGACACTGTATCAGGTAATTAATGCACTCACATTTTTGCTTTAATAATCACGTCGCGACCGAATTGATGACAAAGCGGTCAATTATAGCAGAGACGAGTCACCTGAGCAAGAGATTTTGTAGTGCACAAGTATATGCGCAAACACAAGATGACCTCGACGACCAACTAAAAGTAAATAAGGCGCAGAACCACCGCTTTTTCCTGCTTACCCAGGCAAAAATATAATTGGAACTGTGTTGGTACTGGAATTGGATGACAATAGATTTGCTTACTTTTACGGGAGAATGAAAACTTAGGCATAGTACAACTTTACTTAACCGTTTAATCACAAGCTATTTGGCTTGAGGCTATATATGTAAGCACTAGTTTTTGCCGGCTTACTATTTTCTGGATGAAAGGTACCCTATGACCTTTCTGTACCTCTGTCAATGTCTATGCGAAATCGCATGATGATCGGTCGAGTAGTTGAGGCGTTAAAGCATACCAAACTCACATTTGCATTTATAATATTAGGTAATCAAGATAATATTTTAAATTGACGTGTCCAGGATATGTTGAATAATATTTTTCAAATAATGATTTTCGACTTAGAGACTTTGACTCCGAAACTGGCACCTCACGATCCATCGGTAACAACAACATACAATCAATATCAACTTTGTAACACAACCTACCCCGTCAGAAACCTTGTCGTGAATACATCGCAGTGACAGCTGGCGACCCGGCGACCTAGCCTGTCACATCTCGATTTCTCATTGGTCAATAAATTACAAGAAATGATTTGATTGGTCAATAAATAACGAGGAATCATGTGATTGGTTCACATAAATTGAACTGATAATCATTATCTGCGAAGGCTTGCAGGTCAGTCAATCAATCAAATAGATTGATATGGAATTGATGTTTTAAATATAACAATATCATTACTTAAAGCATTGATTTTATGTAAAACTATTTATTTTTACGCTACTGCTGCGCTACTAGGAGGCAGTAGTAAAGGAGACTGTTGTCCACGAAGTCTCGGGTTCAATTCGCAGGTCGAGCAAATTGCTATTGGGTATTTTTGTCAGTAGTAAGAGGGAATGTAGTCCTGTACTCGGCAGACGGCAATAATAATAAAAAATGTAACTATGTCTGCACGGATAGCGCAGTGGTTTAAGTGGTCGCCTTGCCACTGCTACTACGCCGGGTATTGTAGGTTCAAATCCCACACGGGACAAAAATTTGTGTGATCCACAAATGGTTGTTCCGAGCCTGGATGTTCTTTGTGTCCGTTGGTTGAATGTTTGTAAAGATTTCGCGACACAAGATTTATTCATAGTGCAGGAGTTGTCTTTAAAAAAACAATAATTGTAAAATGAAATAATAAACTGATTAATACATTTATTTATTTCAGGCAAAAATACATAGTTGACTACATATAAAGGGTTTTCCAAAAAGGGCGGGTAGATGTTTAAATGACTGAAATAAAACAAGGTGTTGGGTGTTTAACACAATTCTTTTTTATTTGCAAGCCCCATATATGCCATTAAGTGTAGAATATGACATCGTTCAAATGCCTCGGCTTCTTACAGTGGCACGGATCCGAGTGGTCTAACTTTCAATGACTTTTGCGCATAGATCCGGCTGACTTTGAGCGATGGCCTGTGTTATGTTCACGTTTAGGACATCGGTCGATTGTGGTTTATTCGCATAGACTTGCCACTTCAAAAAACCCTACAAGAAAAAGTCTAGCGGGGTCAACTCGCATGACCTTGGTGGCCAATTCACATTAACCGTGCGAGAGATAACTTTACCCTCAAATCGTTCATGGAGAATGTCAATCGTGGCGTCCGCTGTGTGGGACGTAGCGCCGCCCTGCTGGAACCAAATGTCGTCTAGGTCTATACTTTTTCTTGTGGGGTCACACACAACAGTCCACCACGCTGTTAGCAAAATTCACAGATCTTTAAGAAAAATATGGAGAACTCTCAGACATGTAGATTTTCTTACGATGTTTTTCTTCAGGGGTAAAGCGAGCGATAATTATTCTTAAAGACACAACTGCCGTACCAGGAATAATTCCTGTGTCCCGGGGGACTTTACAAATATTAAAAAACGGACAAAAATAACACCCAGACTTAAAACAACCATTTGTGGAACACACAATTTTTTGTCTCGTGTGTGGATCGAGCCCACAGCACTCGCGCAGTGGCGAGGCGATCACTTACACCACTGCGCCATCCGTGCACTCAAATAATTATTTGATACGCACATAACTTCGAAAAGTCAGAGGTGTGTGCCTTAGAATCGAACTTGAGACCTCCGCATGACAGTCCAATGCCTATTATGTAGGTCTTCAAACAATAGCTATGATGATATGAGTAGTAGAGCCTCGCCGATTTCAGCATGAATGGGCCAGCTCCACCGGGGAAGGACTACCCTCTCACAGAATATCGACGTGAAGTAGCAGTATTCCTACTGTTGTGTTTCGTTCGGTGAGTGAGAGTGCCGGAGGCCCAATCACCCACTTCCCCCTTCCCGCTCCTTCTCCTTCCCACTTCCTTTCCTAAAGGGTCGGCAACGCGCAAGTGATGCCTCTGGTGTTGCAGGCGTCCATAGGCTACAGTGACCACTTGCCATCAGGTGAGCCCTATGCCAGTTTGACGCAGAAGTTGTATAAAAAAAAATCTAGCGAAGTCTGATTCGTTACCGTTGTGCCACCAAATCAATTTAAGGAATCCGTAAACTTTGTATAATTTAAATCGAAGTAAATGAAGGAACATAGTTGCAGCAGACTCTAAGTTAACGAGCTGCTAAGTTAAACTTACGAGCTTGTCGGCAACATACAATGTACACGACACTGCACTTAACGCACAATATATGACTGCTCCGCACCTTGTTACCGAATAATTAATGACTTCATTTATGCAGCTAGGCGTTTTAGGGATTACTCTTTTATCAAATATGTTTAGGAACCAAACAGGGATTGGGATGACAACCGGAATCTCTGTTAAATTCGGGGAAGTAAGACTTGAATTTACTGTTGTCATACACGGATTGGGGTAACAAATTGAAATCCCCGTTACAACTTGGGGTAGTTTGAAGGTATGTACCTGCTTTGAGTCCTTGATTTCCTTTGTGAATTATGTGTGTACATGGTCACAGTCTACTCTTTGTGCTGTGGGTTCGATCCCTAGTCAGAGCAAAATTTTATTGATCTACAAATAGTCTCTGTTTTCGTTGTTTTTCAGTTGTATGCGATATGGAGAGTATTCACAATTCGGGGATTATCATTGAAGGACTCTTTACGATCCCCACTTGGGAGTAGTTTTTCTAATGCTCCTTAATAGGCGTTCAAGGAAGGAAGCGCGTTAGCAGAAGGACTAATGGTATTTGTTGACTCTATTCCGAAGCGTTGGCGTCGTTGGTTGATTGTTTTTATAAACTCTTTGTCTACTCTGTTGAAAGAAGAGACTATAGATATAGGTTTTAAAAACAAACCGATAAAATGAAGGTTCGCTAAGTTAGACACATTTACGCGGGACTGGCAAAATAATGCAGGATCAGTGGAAAAGCTCTAACCTTTGACTAACGATGGGACTGCATAGGATAAAAAGAAATAAGGTTTCAACTGTTATATCCTAAAAATCTGCCTCATAGACTTTAAAATCATGTAAGTATAAGTTTAAATTTAAATTAGGCTACAAAATGTATTAACATTTCGTAGCCTAATTTAAATTTTGGATGTTCCTCATTTGACCCATTGTAAACTATCTATCTGCGTTACTTCTGACAATATATTTTGACATTTCTGCAGACATAATGACTCTGAGGTACACATGTTATAAGCTGTCCAGAAGGCACGACCGACAATCGATCACAAGGAGGCGGTCACGAAGTAGATCGGTTGCGTCACACGTCATCAATCATGTAACTGGTTACTATATGAACGGTTATTTTGACAAATGCGCGCCGCTGGTTATAATTGCTTAGAAAGTGCCGATGCTATCAGGTGCTGTTTCCGGAGGTTTTGAAGCCCTTGAGTGTAAATATACCAAGTTCAATGGCGTAAGTATGTGGTTATGTTTTGCAGGAGATTATGAAGTGAAGAGTCTGATTCCTAAATCGTGGTAAGTAATATTGAATGTTTTCTCCAAGAACTGGTAGTGAATGCGAATGCTGTGCGTGTGGTCTGAGTTTTGTAGTAGGAATCGCAAGTCCGATATTGGGTTATAATGTCTTTCTTTAAAGAAATGTTCAGTAGTAACACGGAGATTGGTACTGTGTCCGATTGACAGCCTCATACGTGATACATAGGTATCATGGATATAGATCCAAAGCTCGTCAGCTATGTGGGTGTAATACACCTTCTCCTACATATAAGCATGAGATTATTTATGGATATATCTTGCTAGGAAATTCGGAGTCGGCATCTGCGGCAGGAATTCTAGAAATGTTAAGCTTGCAATGTGGGACAATTGCGTGGGACTTAATAACATAAGCTGGCGAAACGTAGTAGCAATATTTTCAGTCCACTTATTCGACTATATCTGCAGGTATGACTATATGTATGTATGTATTAACAACTTTTTATTATCAATACCTAGAATGGACCATCTTGGGATCAAATAATTGATTTAATCAAGAAAATGCTTAACACAGCTGGTCTTCATGATACTTTGAGCTCATTCTGCGTATAGAGAAAGAGGTACACCACTAATTAGATCATGTTCAGGTACTTTGAAATAACTACACTTCAAGACGATGAGACAATCCCATCATAGTCTCCCCGCCACCATAACTGCTGGAAAGCAACCGAAACTTCGGTGAATAGGTAAATATAAATATCAGCAGGTTTGTGAATAAAATTTAAAATTGTATTTTAGTAAAGGTTCTGGAGTGGCAACCACTCACCGGAAGACGCAGCAGGGGTATGCCCTCCACAAGGTGGACTGACGACCTGGTAAGGGTCGCGTGAAGCGATTGGATGCGGGTGGTTCCAGACCGGTCCGTATGGAAAATCTTGGGGCGGCCTATGTCCAGCAGTAAACGTCTTTCGGCTGAGATGATGATCAGTGACTGTTTTTAAAATAAATCCGCACAAAAGCCGAATAAAATTATTTAATTTAAATCCAGGATAAAGTTTCGCCACTTCATTTCCAATATCTACAACGGTATCTTGCGGATGTTGTAATAAATCACTGATAGATATATGGTACAGTCGGCTAAATTATGATAAAGCGCAGTAATGTGTTTACACAGGGAAATTGTTGAGTAATCTGACTCTGTCAGGCTTGATCAGGCTGGATTACTTGAGAGCGAGATGTAGATACTATTGGTTCTCGATCAAACATTTACAAAAAGAATACTGGCCATGGAATCTAATCTGAAATTAAGTCGACAATGAGAATTGGAAGTGCGAATTTATATATTGTATTGTTTTGGGTTGGAATTCCACACAGGACAAAAAAAGTGTGATCCTCAAATAGCTATATAGAGTCTGGGTGTGTTTTGTATTCGTTGTTTAAATGTATGTAAAGTCCCTCTAGACACAGGCATTATTCCTAGTGTGGGAGTTGTCTATTAAAATTAGTAAACCAAAAAATGTCTCGTTATTTAATTCATTTTTGAAATTGTAATGTAAGCTCTAATATTATTATTATAGTTAATGTCAAAGTGATGTATTTTACTATTCACTATTGCTTACAGTACTCGCTCATATTAATTACTTACATAATCATTTCGAATTTATCTCTTATTTAGAAGTGGCACGTTAATGCAATTGCCTTTTGCTAACAGAAGTACATTCACTGTTACTGCGTATCGCCCGCTGCGTAGAGTACCGGAGGCACACATACCTCTCGCATTTCTTTCTTTTCCTCCCATCTTTAATTCCAATTCCCTGATAGACAAAATGCGAGTAATACCCTGGGATTGCAGGCAATTCTAGCGTTATAGTAACCTCTTGCTATCAAATGAGCCTTATGACGAATTGCCAACGTCGTACACACTCATTTAACTTTGTCACCTGTACGTTTATTCGTTCGAGTTTCAACCGAGAACTTGTAGTACGCACAAAATTAATTTACGGCCCATTACCAGCCGACGTACACCAGTACGTATTAACGACGTATACACACGGCCGTGTATGTATTATTTAATGTAAATCCAATGAAATATGGACGACAGCCGGCTAACTAGGTTTTGCAATGAGATAATGTAGGATACCAATAGCAGACCTGTTTATTGGACCTGTTACAATACTGTTACATTACGCCTGTATTTTTACAAAGGGATAGGTAGAGATATATTCTGCTGTATAATTTACTAGCCCTTGACCGCGGCTTCGCTCGCGTTAATGTAGATTTTGTCAGAGAATATCATTTTTTTATACTACTAAGGTGGCAAACTAGCTTACGGCCCACCTGATGGTAAGTGGTCACCGTAGTCTACGGACACCAGCAACACCAGAGGTATCACTTGCGCCTTGCCGACCCTTTAGGAATAAAAGGAAGTGGGAAGGAGAAGGAGCGGGAAGGGGGAAAGTGGGTGATAGGGCCTCCGGCACTCTCACTCACCGAACGACACATAACAGTAGGATTACTGCTATTTCACGTCGATATTCTGTGAGAGAGTAGTCCTTCCCCGGTCGAACCGGCCCATTCATGCTGATATCAGCGAGGCTATCGGGAATACAACTTTTTCCCGAAATTAAATGTACCGTATGTTCTTTTTTTTACCCCTGACAATGTGTATGTAAAATTGCATGATGATCCGGTTGAGTAGTAACAAACAAATAAACATTTATAATATTAGTAAGGATTGAAGTATGCGCAAAATTGCATTCGAATGATATTGGAATACAGCTGACCACCATTTGATCCCTACTTCTATGGCTAGTGACGCACAGCATGAACAAGAATTTGGTTTTGATTAATTTCTCATAACAGAGAACAGAAGTTCAGTGGAAAAATATATAACACAGAAGTGAAATTTTCCCAAATATAATTCGAATGTTATTTATCGCAAAGTACCTTTACCCTGGATAATCCTTAGTGTATTGTTTATAACTTATTCTCTAGTCTCTACAAAAACACATTATTTTGTTATTTTGTTTTCAAGGTAAGTAGTATGTGAGTCCTCTTACATATCGTGAAAAACAGTAGCAGTGACATTAATATTAAGAGTCCCAAGTCGCTTTTTTGTTTGAAGGAGATAGTCAAGGTCGCCGGGCGAGCTCATTCCTACGTTATCAAATTATTAACAATGGCAAGCTCTGCCACAAAAAACATACATTTGAGAATATATGTATTTCTACTGTAATTTCTTGTTAACGTAGATTCAATGATAATGTGAATGATGTCAGGTCAGAACTAGCAATAAATTTGTCTTGTCTCAGTATAAGGATTCCACCATGCTGGACTAACTACTACGCTGGTCCAATGTGAGATAGCAGACTTTACTCATCTTCGAGAACATTATGGAGAATTCTCAGACGTGCAGCTTTCCTCACGATGTTTCCCCTCGCCGTTTGTTGTATAAAAATATATTATGATTGTAAATATGTTTTGTAATATAATTTCCTCTCTCAGTATGCCAGTAGTGCGCTCGCCCTATATATTGCATACATTTACATTTCATAGTCGCGTGCAATCATATTTGTTTGGAAAGTTGTTATTGGTGTAATTGTAATTTATGGAGTCAGCACACGTGTGTTCTTGTACAAAATACACTATATTTAGCTTTTAACTCAGATTGTAACTGCAGTGCATCTTAATAACGAAAACAATTGGTGACTAAGCTGGTTGGCGGTATGAATAAGCTGGCTCATCCGGGGTATATCCATCTTTTCACAGGAAACCCGGTTAAGTGTAGCAACACTATTACTGCGTTTTGCTCGATAAGTAAAAGGTCTGGAAGCCTATATATTATGTACCTTCTCCTATCCCTGTCTTTTTATTTCCTTTTTAAGGGAAAAGGAAAAAAATATGTCCTTATCACTGCATGTAAGGTACTTAAGGGAGTACCTTAGAGATACGGACATCTGCATCATATTAGCAGTGTACTACTAACTTTAGTACGGTAGTTCCATTTGTATAAATAACGTACAAATGAAACTACCCTGTTTGTATAATGCTTATTTATGTAAACAGCATCAAATTTAATCACTTTTAAACTATCGCGTTGCATCATGTATATTCGTAACGGTAATTAACGCGATCATGCATATTGTTAACCTTTAGGTGCTTAACGTTTCCATCAGGTAACACCGCAATAAAGACTTGTTGTGGTATTGTTTTCGATAGGTATATTGTATAAGGTTTAAAAAAAATTGTACTTCAGAAAACATAGCAAGGTAAATAAATTCTATTCTATTCTTAATTAAGAATCTGGGTAATTTGATTTCTTAATGACTGCACGGTAGGCGTGGTTTATGCAATCGCCTTGCCACAACCTCAGCGTCGAGTGCGGTGGATTCGATTACTACAAATAGTTGTTTGATTCAGGATGTTCTTAGCGTCTGTCGTTAGAATGTTTATAAAGGAGAGTAGATAAAAGGGACTCCCGTACCAGGACTAATACATGTGTGAATTGACTCTGGTACGGGATTTCCGTTTTAAGAAGATATAAGAAGAAATAGATATGTTCATATACAATGTGTCTCGAACCCAATTACTTGATGGCTTCTTTTTTCACCACATCACATGATCTGTCAAATAACGATTATAAATAACACACATAAGCGTTCAATAATATTTATAACTCTGTGCTACATTATTGTGCACTTGTTACACTGTTATACATTTATCACCTGCTACTTGCTGTTACAACACAATATAATTATAGTGTTAAGAACACAGCTATGTTATTTATTGTACGTTAATTTATCGATTGTTGTTAGTTTGTCCGATATAGAAAGTTGAGGCAATGAATTAGTTCAGAAACGAATTCACAATAAATACAATAAGATTGATGACAAAATTATATAGTTTGGACAGCAGATCATAATCGGTAGCATATCAGCCCAGTTAATGAACTATTCTACTACTGAGCACGAGCCTCTTCTGAGCATAAGAGAGTTAGGCCGTAATCCAAGACGCAGAGCCATTGCGATTCATTACACTTTACACATTTTCGAGAATAGTAGGAAATCTCAGAAATGCAGGCTTCATAAAAATGTTTCAGCTGTAAAAGCAAGCGATTATTCGGTAATAAGCATATACTGATCTTAGTAGTAGTAGAGCCTCGCTGATTTCAGCATGAATGGGCCGACTCGACCGGGGAAGGACTACCCTCTCACAGAATATCGACTTGAAATAGCAGTATTCCTACTGTAGTGTTTTGTTCGGTGAGTGAGAGTGCCGGGGGCCCAATCACCCTCTTTACCCCTTCCCGCTCCTTCTCCTCCTCACTTCATTTCCTAAAGGGTCGGGAACGCGCAAGTGATGCCTCTGGTGCTACAAGCGTCCATAAGCTACGGTGACCACTTACCATCAGGTGGGCATATGCTTGTTTGTCCCGTTAGTTGTATAAAAACAAAAAAAGATGGTGTGATGGACTCGATTTCGAGACCAGACATTTTTATACTGTTCTCAAACCGCATGAAATCTGTCAAGTCACACTAGGCACTCGTGGCGTACTATGGCCTAACTCTTGTCACACGCAGTGGAACAGTTTATTAACTTAGCTAATTTATGTTATTGTAATAATTACCTGAAGTGTGAAGCAGTAGTGTACACGGCTGCTGTGCCTGATCTCTACTTCGTTTTCCGGTCGAGCAAACAGTGTCTGGAAATGTGCCCAATGGGCGTCAATAAGCTCGCCTAATATTGGGAATCGTGGAACCTAGAAGCATGGCGAAATGTAGGTGCAGTACATCTCTATCTACTCATGTCAACCTCTTGAGACGTGAGACTATAAAGGAGATCCCCCATTTTTCTACATCTTTAGGCCTACTTGTCACAGTCATAAAATTGGTGGCATGTGTTAAAGAAATATACTGCTTTATTTAATTAAAATTGGCAATTGCAATAATGAGATGTTTTTTATCGAATACGTAACTGGTTTAGTTTCGTTAATGGATAAGTTTACAAGTCGCGTTACTTTAAAAATAAAAATAATTATTCTTTCAGCTTATTTGTAAACCATATAGCACCGATACATACTACGAAAATGCGAATAACATAACAAAACACATCACCGGCGCAAATACAAACGAAATAATGTATCTTTGATTTTTTTTCTTTTATTTATTTATTAAGATTCACCAACAGTTACTACAATATCACATACAGATAAGATAAACATTTTGAGTCTATCAATTGTACAACTAGTTACAGGTGAATTCAGCATGCATTACATTTTAAATATTACATAAATAATATGACATAAGAAACAAAGATAAATATTAAAAGTGAAGAAATATCAATATTAAAGTAAAGTTTAAAATTAAATTATATCAAAATCCAGTAAATTAATTTTTTGCCGTTAAACGTCATTGACAAACTTGTAGTTTATAAATCTGACACCGTGTCTTTTTAGCTGAATATAATTAATGCAGTGTAATTAATTAACATAAAATATTATTTTGAATATTGTTATTTGTGATTTTGTGTATTGATAAACTAACAAACATTTTACAGTAGGTATAAATATTGATTGTAACACATGACTGTTACTACAAATTAAGTCGTAATTAATTAACATAAAATATTTTTTTTCCTATTAACCATTGTAAATTAAATTTGTTTAGCGACCAAATGACGCTGTTTTACCAGTAAAAAATTTGGCTGTAACAAGCAAGTCCTGAAATGGGCATATGCATTTATTTTAATCAAGCATATTGTTATCACTTGTTGTTTAAGCATCTGTTTTTATTTATACCATTGAGCTACTGTTTCAAGTTTATTATAACAAGTGTTCACAATGTTGTACGCCATGACATTGTGTGGGTGAGCAGAGCTCTTGGCTGCCTCTGTGTGGTCTAGTCGATACAAACAGACACGGTTATCTCTTAATGATTATATTATATCTAGCGTGGGCAGTGGTAAATTGTTTCATTGCTACGCGCTCTTGTAATGGCAATTTTATATGAAAGGTAGATCCTGTTGGCTGTCAATAGATTGATTATGTTATTTCTGTATTTATTAAGTTGCGTAAGTGAAGGTGTAATTGAAGATTGCGGCATTTCGGGCTGTGAGCAAATTTGAATTTATTGACTCTTCTTCTTCTCCCTAGCCTTTATTATTCCCAAGTCACTTGGGGTCGGCTTTTCTGGTCTAACCGGATTTATCTGGATATCAGTTTTTACACGGAGCGGCTGCCACCTGACCTCCGCAACCCGAAGGCTAACGATACCCTAAGGCTAGACCAGTGTCAGGATATTATAGGGCACTGACTTCCCAATAACGACTGCCATAGATGTTCATGGCAGCCGGGACCAACGGCTTAACGTGCTCTCCGAGGCACGGAGCAGGCGATAATTGTCAATCAATACGCACATAATTTTGAAAAGTCATATAACTTTCGAAAGTCAGAGGTACGCGACGTGGGTTCGAACCCGAGACCCTCTGCATTGCAGTCTGTTGGTCTCCCCACTGAGCTATCGCTGAATTTAATATGTAAATTAATTTTTTATTTCTTGAATTTATTGATTAAATACCAAAGTTTAACTTCTAATTGTTGAAGATTTTTTTACACTGATTTAGTGTAATGATATCTTCATCACTTTAATAATTCCTGTCTTTACAAGCATTCAGAGGATGGACACAAAGAACACCTAGATTTATTTGTCCTCTGTGAGGATCGAACCTACAACGAACGACGTAGTGGCAGCGGCGCTGCGACTACTTTAACCACTACTGCCTTCTGTGCATTTTAGTTAAAGGTTTTAATTCGTGGCTGTATCTTCGAAAAAGGATGCTGCTGAGAATGTCCCAGACAGAAAAAACCCAGTAAAACTTAGCCCGAACTAAGAAGCGTATTCAAACCAAGTACAAACTTAAGCTACGAGTGCAACGAGGCTGGAGTTTCGAGGATAAATGCGCTTAATAATTTGCAATATCGTGAACCGTTAGCCTCACTAATGCTTGTAAACGTCGGTTAATAAGTTATTATAGCTTTTAGAGCGCAGCTTCGACAGCCAAAGCATAATATATAATCGAGATAAGATCCTCTTAGTATGTTAATAACATTAGCATAAAGCTGAATTTACGTGTAGTGTAATTTGGAATAAAATGCACCCTAGAATTACGATAGACTTCTAGATTGACTTCTAGATAGATGGAGTAGTATCTTCGGTATAGTTTTTTTATAAGACTACTAGCTATTGCCCGCGGCTTCGCTCGCTCGGGAATCGTTCTTTGTTCTAGATGAAGATATTCAATGTTATTTTCTGTACCCCTGACAACATGTATTCGAAATTTTATGATGATCCGATAACAATTTTCAAAATTATGTAATAAAGTGTCAAATAAACAACGCGATAAAATCCGTATATAGTAGTTTAATTTCAATGAATAATATTCGCGTAAACAGAAGACAATATTATGTCATAAATAACATGTTACACTTACAATAATTTGTTTTGATCGGGGGATTACGGTCCTAAAATATGGCAACACGTTTCTGTTACACGCTGTATAGTACTGCTGACTGAGTGTTAAGTGATCTGGGTACTCACTCAGCACTGTAGCTACACCGGATTTGCCTAGTATGGACGCCAGTCTTTCGCATTATTTTATTTTATTTCAATGTATAAAATTGTTATGAAGCTTTGTCAAGAGAGAAATAAATAAATAATTATTACCTCAGGGTCAACACTAGTATTGAAAGCCTTAAGCAGCTAACTTCAGTATTAAAAATATGTATCGATACAGTTCCATCTAATTGCCAGTTATATAGAGCACCGGTTCGAACAGATCGCTGTGATAAGCGCTCGCTAACAAGGACCACTTGCCATAACAAGTATAATCACCGAACGTATAAATCACCCCCGGCTGCGCCTGCGCACCTACACTTCAACATAAATCTTTGTACTTGTTAGTCCATTCAGGGGTGTGTGGACTGCCATGGCGGCGTAGTCAGTCACCTTGTAGCTGCCGAAGTGTTTGGAGTTCAAAAAAATGTATGGTCACATAATATTATCTTACGTTTATTATATTCTAAATTGAACTACTTTATACTGATTTTATCGTGTTGTTAATTAAACACTATTATTACATAATTTTGAAACCTTAATCTACTATTGTTAAATACTTTTACTAGTTACGGTTTAATTCTATTTAAGCTAAAGCTTTTTTAAATTTTAAAACTATTAAGATTTAATTTTACACTTTCCCCGAACGTTTGCTTTGCAGCGGCCATGTTCACGAAGGTTTAAATTTCAATGTATGGTCATTGATTGATTCGGGTGTATTACACACACATTTCGTGAACTGTTTTAGGTCACACATAAGAGGCAGCAAGCCTATTACCTCATGGTAATAAGCTCTAAGAGTCTGGTAAAACCCTCAGGACATACTGAGAGTAGGTATTACTAGACTATACTGCTTTTAAATATTTTGCTCGACTCGGAAATGGAATACGAGACCTCATGCACAGCAGTCGCATCCACTGCCCAATATGGGACCCTTCAACAGTAATCATATAAATTTTAGCTATGCATCTAACAAGAAGTTTATACGAAACAGATATAACATTAATTACATTTGATTACCTCATTAAATTATGTATCAAATTATCGTACTAAATATACTCTGTAATTAAGCAACGTACAAACTTGATGATTTATGCTCTTTACGGTAGGTTAAGGTCGGTGTCAGAATCGAGTTCTAATTGAATCAAATTCACAACTATTTATTTATACGAAGAATTATGAACATGTAACGGAGTATGTGTACATACGAGTTATTTTTTATAGATTATCTATTATATACTGATATGTTACTTGTACCGCAGCGATAGCCTAGTGGGGAACCGTTGGACTGCCACGCAGAGTTCTCAAGTTCGATCCCAAATCCCGCGCATCTCTGACGTTTCGAAGTTATGCACGTACTAAATAGGTAAATATCGCTCGCTTTAACGGTGAAGGAAAAACATCGTGAGGAAACATACATGACCGAGAGTGTTCTATAATGTTCTCTAAGATATGTGTAAAATCAAAAACGTCTCAATTAGGACATTTTCTATTGGTCTCAATACAAAATCTCTAGCAAAACATTTAAAGTGCAATTTTTTAAGAGATAAGTATCTCTTTCAGGACAGCTCTATCCATTTCTATCACGCAATTTATTCGTTCAAAATATAAACACACGTGCAGTCATTAATAATAAAATAGTCTAAGCACCAGAATTTCGGCGTCCATCAAAATACTATTGACTAACCCTCAGTACTCCCTCCCCATCTGAAAGGTAGATCAACACAAAAAAATATTAACAGATGCTCAAACGTATGTCAGCTGTTGTGATTGGCTGATGGAATTAGCAACAGCCAATCAAATAACTTGACATGAGTTTGATTTTGAGTTTTTGACACATCGTTGCGATGAATGATTAATAGCGATCAACTATTTAGAAGACTGCATTAACAACAATATGTTTAATTTTATTTGTCTGATTGTTCTGATAATATTGTCTTCTATTTACGCGAATATTATTCATTGAAATTAAACTGCTATATCCGTATATAGCAGTTTAAAATTTTGTAATAAAGTGTCAAATAAACAACGCGATAACATCCGTATGTTATCGTGTTGTTTATTTGACACTTTATTACAAAATTTTGAAAATTGTTACACTACTACTGCTATTAAACTTTACTAATTTTTAAGCTAATTAAATTATTATTAAACTATTTAGATTTAATTTATTTTTACACTTTCCCCGACGTTTCAGTTGCTTTTCAGCAGCCATGGTCACGGGGAGACTAAGATGGCAGTTGTCTCAATGTTCCAGTGTAGTTATTTCAAAGTACCCGAACATAATTTATTCATTGGTGTTTCTATTTACGCAGAATGAGCTCAAAGTATCATGAAGTCTATCTGTGGTTTGCTTCTTCTTGGGTTTGACTATTTTTATTACTGGATCCCAAGCTGTGGTACATTCCAACCATCTCTTTATTAAAATTAGGATGTTTTTTGATTTCAATAGCCTCGCGAAGCATCCTTGGTAGGAATCGGTGTTCTTTAGCGAGAATCTGTGGTTTGTCAAATCTCAGGTAGTGGTTGGTCCCCTGTTGCACATGTTCACACACAGCAGACTTCAACGAGCGTTGACTTAACTACGAGTGTAATTTATATTAATTAAATATAATATATTTAAACAGGAAATGTTAATATCGAGCTGTCATGCGTTAAAACTTATTTATTTATCTTACATAGTTATTACGTCACAGTGTTGTAATTTCTATTACCCAATCGAGTATGTGGGCCTTCACCACAAGTGGCATAAGTATAAATTATCGAATTTAATAAACGGTATAAACGTTAGTGGTACTTGAGTTTAATACACCACGCCCAAAACTTGAGTTGTGTTCATTCGACACGAGGCGGAGGTGTCATTATTTAAATAAATATTGTTGTTTATATATAATAATATTTATAAATGTTGTTGTTGATAATATAATTTTTTAGCAAGTTATCGCGACCTTGTAAAATTTTATGTAATATATGTGACTGATACGCATGAGGTTTCGTGGTCGATATCCAGGTTAGCTAATTCTGTCAAAAAAATTACGATACGGAACTAGGACAGGTAAAAGAAAACAGGCTCAGATGCTATTACGTGACACAAACATGGCGTGGGTGTATAAAACTTCTTTATTTATTTATTTATTTATTTATTTATTTTGGATCTCCAACGAAGAATGTACACTGCAAATTACAAAAATACTCACTTAAGGATAAGGTATGTGTACTCCTTCAATTATAGGAGACCACAGCATGCAATTAAAGATAAACTTACAAACTAAGATAACAGATAACACAATTTAGAATACATATTTATAAGCAAAACAGAAATAAAATTTAAATTTAAGTATTTTAGTATATTTATAATGACAAAAATATTGTAACACTAAATGTTACAGGTATTCATTAAGATGCTTCTTAAATTTACACAAAGGTTCACAAATATCAATTTCGTGTGTCTTTGATAGGTTATTGTACTGCCTACAGAGTCTTGGTACAGTAGCATAGTGACCGAGATTTGTTTTTGAGGTGGGTACGTCAAAGAAGTTGTACGTATTCTTCCGGGGTATTCGAGAGGGAATCTTAATAATTAGAGAACTTAGTATTTGATTGCAATCTATGGCGCCATTTATTATCTTGTGTAAGAAGATATAGTCTAATTTTTCCCTACGGCTTTCAAGCGTTTTCATATTATATTGTTTCAACCTATCGGTGTAACTTGTGCATGATCTCGCTATATGATCGCCGTAACAAAGATGATATAGAAAGCGCTTCTGTATACTTTCCAAACGATTTTTGTACACATCATAATGTGGATTCCAAATTACAGAGCCATATTCAAGTATCGGCCGAACTAAAGTGTTAAAAAGTTTTATCTTTGTGGATGATTTTTTGAAATCCTTGCCATTACGTGTAACAAACCCTAATACTTTGAAACCACGCGCAACAGTATTCAATATGTGTACGTCATATTTCAGTGCACTATCTAGTTGAACTCCAAGATCGCGAATTATATTAACTTTTTTTATTTGAACTCCTTCTATATAGTAGGTATTATTAATAACAGTTTTATTTCGGGTAAATTTTATATGGTAACATTTTTTAGTATTTAACTGCATTTTATTTAATTTGCACCAATCTGTTAGACTATTTATATCGTCTTGTAGTTTTTTGATATCTTCATCCCCTTGGATGGGCATCATGAGCTTAAGATGTCTGAAGAGTCTACCCTTTAGGGATATAGGCGTGAAATATTATTTTAAATATATTTAATGTGTGTATGTATGTATGTACCTATGTACATAAATACATATATACATAGATTCACGCCTGTTTTCCAGAGGGGTAGGCAGAGACTACGGATTTCCATTTGCTACGATCCTGACGCACTTCTCTGGCTTCATTCACTTTCATAGCATTCCTCATACACGCTCGCCGGTTTAAGGTGCTCTTATATTATATATGTAGGCATGTTAATAGCAATTGCGGACGTCAAATTCCATAATATAATAAATTAAAATTTTTGGTAAGTTACGATAAGTTGCTGCTTTAACACTGGACTCATCCTGAAGTATCACCGTGAGCTGCAAAGGATTGCAACAAAAAATCGAGTAACGTTGTAGTGGATACGTGGCCACAGCAACTCTTCTGGCAATGACCCTGCAGACCAACTGGCAAAGAGACGATCGAGCATTAAAATGGTAGGACCCGAACCAATTGTCCCGATACCCTTCTGCCAACTCAAAACATAGTTATGCGACAGAACCACGAAACTACACGAAAAACAATGTGCAGAAAAATGGGAATGTAGACAGACAAAGGAAGCCATTCTTAGACATACATCTGTCACGCAAACTGCTACGCGTTCTTAAAGGAAAAACCTGCGACATCTAGTGAGTATAATAACAGGCCACTGCTCTCTCAACAAACACCTATTCAACATCGGCATCACTGACAGCCCCTTATGTAGAAGCTGCATGGAAACCGAGGAGACATCGGCTCACGTGCTGCTACATTGCAAAAGCGCAAGCAACCAACGGGCGAAACTACTAAACAGTCCAGAAACGATGAAGGAAGTACTGCGCAACACGGTCCCCTATTGTCTTTCTGGACGGAGCTGAGGTGGTATGAGTATTGAGTAACTAAACAACTTTTCGGGTCGGTCACTTACGCACAATGGCCCAATTGTGGGGCTAAGTGCGGATAACACACGTCCGACTAACTAACTAACTATGGTAAGTTGCATTGCAGAATTTAATCTGTTTATAAAAATGCATCTCGCTACTTTTTGAACATATCGATAAAAATTTAAATACTATTCAAACAAACTTTAAAACCAAGCGATTAATTACAAATCTTTAGTAAAATTAAAGATCTTATAAAAAGGTCTATTCCTTGGGTACTTTTTTATTTCACGCGCAAGTATTAAAAAATAATTACATAAGTGTCAACAAATAAATAAAAAATAAAATCATTTTAGATTTTCTTAAGTAGCCTGTCAATTTTTTAGGCTTAAAATTGCTAAACATCATTATTTATCATAAAAATATATTTTAATATTTCTAACTCTGCTCAGTCGAGGTCTGACGTAACACCTAAATATAATTACGAATGTATTTTAACAGAATTGTGCACGAACAGTTTTAGCACACACATAATTACTGACTTTGAGTGAGCGTTTCAAGCAGGTATGTATGTACGTAATTTTGATTGATTAATTATCTGCGTCCATCCTCTCATAATCGCCTAATCACCTCATGACACTCACGAGAGGCAATATAGGCTATTTAATGTAATAGATATGACAGTTATACGATTTTAATACTATAATATAAATAATATCAGTCCTGTATATAGGTATAAACTATCCCATTGCTGGGCATGGGGCTCTTCCCAGTCAGAGAACTCTCAGAGATGCAGGTATCCTCACGATGTTTTCCTTCACCGTAAAAGCTAGCGATAATTAAATATTTAAATGCATATAAACGTATTTTCCACTGGAAATATATATGTGGAAGAAAAAAATCTTAAAACAGTCTTTTGACTTCTTGCAGCATAGGTAAACATTACATTTACTGCATTTTATTGTGCTTAACAGTGAGCATGACAGTAACATGCATCTACCACGACCATCGGACCTTATCAAATTATGATCGCTGTGGTCTAGTCGAATTTCTTTTGGTGGTAATATTTGAAAAGGTTTGCCTTTTCGAATTTTCGGTGCTGGCCCATCTGTATGGTTGCTGATACTCGGTCGGCCTCTAGATGTATGTATTTGGAATGTATTTGCATAAAACGACGGCTAGTTCTGATCGAAAATCAGAAAGATTCATAGGATAATTATATAATAATATTCTATCACATACACACAACACCATCTAGCCCAAACTAAGCAGAGCTTGTACTATGGGTACTAGACAATGGATATAAACATACATATATACTTTTTTTTTTGTAAATACTTACTTATTATACATAGAAACACCCAGACCAAGACAAACATCCATGTATGCACACAAATGTTTGACTTGTGCGGGAATCGAACTCGCAACCTCAGGCGTGGCAGTCAGTTATGCTAACCACTATGCCATCGAGGCCGACAAAAAAAAGAAGACGATTAGCAGGGACGCCTTTCTGTAGTAAGTTTTTTTTGTATAAGACCCAAGCATTTATGACGGTTAATACACACACAACTTCGAAAAATCAGAGCGCACCTCTTCGGCCTTGGGACCGAACTCGAGACCTCTGCGCGGCAGTCCAACGGTCTAACACTAGGCTATAGGCTGCTTTAATAGTATAACATTTTGAAAACTTTAGCATAACTTTTCTACTGCGCTTATAAAGTTTATTTATATTGTTAATATCTATCTATACGATAACGTTTATCGAATAGAAGAACTATTAAAATTAGTGTTAAGGCCACAGGTTACATAACGACAAAATTAGTAGATAAACAAGCGAGACAAATCGCAAAAAGGCATCGGTGTATTTGATAAAGTGATACCAATTTGTTTTATATTTTTATTGCACCTGTAAATGGGTATGTCATACCATTAAACATGTGTTTATTTTTATCATCGACGATATTTCTAACTACATGTCTGAAAGTACTACACAATGTTGTCCAAAGCAAAGTTACGGTTTCACACCATAACTTTATTACCAAGGTAGTCTTTATAATTTTAACAGGTAGGCTGTAGGGGGTTCTAAGAATTTTGGCAAACAGATCTCCTTTAAATGCATTTTGTATTTAATAATTATTCCTATATATTATTTTATTATTCCTGGTAGCAGATGAGCTTGCAGCCCACCAGGCTGTAAGTAGTAACTGCTGTTCTAGGAGTTAGAAAATGCCTAGAGTATAGCCAACCCAATGCCTACTGTGGTAGGGCTATCTGCATAACGCTCTCTTTAAATCTTGTTTAAAAAGTCACCATGTCTGTGGACTAACGAATGCATGCTCTTGTATATCTCTATAGGATTATGTATACTGTGGACTATCTATCTTATGTGGGGGCCAGTCAGTGCAGACTGGCGACACTTCGACCCAGTGGAATCTTTTGTGTCGACACTCTCCCAATAACGACTGCCATATATGTTCATGGCAGGCGGGACCGACGGCTTAACGTGATCTCCGAGACACGGAGCAGGCGATAATTGTCAATCAATACGCACATAATTTCGAAAAGTCATATAACTTCCGAAAGTCAGAGGTGCGTGACGTGGGTTAGAAGCCGAGACCCTCTGCATTGCAGTCTATTGGTCTTCCCCCTGAGCTATCGCTGCTCTACTGTGGACTATACTAATGAATGTAAGATCGACTCTATCTCTACAACATTTGGTGGTCTATAAATAGTACTAACGAATATATGTATGATCGTTTGTGTCTGTATCAGGTTAAGTGGTCTGTGCACAATCCTAACGAATTTATGATCTCTCTCTACCAGGTAGAGAGAGAGAGAGATCATAAATTCAAGGTTTGTGGCTGGTACTATGGAATGTATGATCTTTTCTAATATTCGGTCGTGTGTGGCCGGTACTAATGAGTATAAGGTTTTTCTATCTCTATCAGGTGCAAGGCAGTAGAGCCTCGCTAATTTCAGCATGACTGGGCCGGCTCGACCGGCGAAGGACTACCCTCTCATAGAATATCGACGTGAAATAGCGGTATTCCTACTGTTGTGTTTCGTTCGGTGAGTGAGAGTGCCGGAGGCCCAATCACCCTCCTTCCCCCTCCCCGCTCCTTCTCCCCGCCTCCTTTCATAAAGGGTCGGCAACGCGCAAGTGGTGGTGCAGGCGTCCATAGGCTACGGTGACCACTTACCATCAGGTGGGCCGTATGCTTTTTGGCCAACTTAATGGTATTAAAACAAAAGGTGCAGAGGTCTGTAACTGGTACTATGGATGACGAATGTATGATCTGTTCTATATCAAAAAGTTTCAGTAGTCTGTGCCCGATACTAATGAATGTATGATCTTTTCTATCTCTATCACGTTCAGAGGTCTGTGGCCGGTACTAACGAATGTATGTCAAGCTCTTCACTTGACAGTCCCGACACCTACGGATACGTGACCGCGCTGACATTGAAGTAACTTTTATTTCGCTTCGAGCTCCAAATAATTACCCCACGGCCCCGAATACGCAATCGAAAGTGGATCGATAAAAATAATATCGATACATCGATTGAAGATCATTCGTTACTCGGCTAATGCGAGTTAAGGTGTGGTCGCACCAATACGACTAATGTTTTGATTAATTTATTTCTGTTCATTTCGTAATTTATGATCGTCTGACTTATTTGTTTGTAGTCATACATTGGTCAAATGAGGTCGTTATGAGTAATTGATATATTAATTTGGATTAAATTTATTCTAAGAATATCAGATAAAATTGCGAGCAAGGTTGAATTAAGGAAAATTTTTGAATATTAGTACGTTTATTAGGTGATATAATTATTTTTTTGACAGCCATGACCTGGATTGCTTTAAATAAAAGTATATTATATACAGACGTACAGTTACACCTATTTATCTCCGAAAGAGTAGGTTTACTCAGCCAACTATTCTGATGGTCATTAGAATTACGTTCATGAAAGGTTCAGATGAAGTATATGAGCTTATAAAGTTCTGAAAGGTCACTGTACAATAATCGATTCCGGGTCATGATTTTTAAATTTATATGACTGATGCGAAGCATTTGTTGTACAGTATGGACGCTTGGAATACCAAAGATATCACTCGTGCTTTAATTTTTGATATCGCTGTAGTTTAACACTTGATAAAACTGGAAGTATTGTTTAGCAAGAACAACGCAAGTACTGTGTTTAGTATTTTACGTTAGTTTCCTGTAAGAGAGTCGTTATTCGGACGAAACACTTAACAAAAGATTTTTTTGTGGAAATATCCGAGCAGCTATAATTTATCAATTTTAATTTTAGGCCAACAAGTTGCTTAATATGAATGTTACGTTTACATAATGTGTTTTAAATAGGTATGTTAATATTTATATGCTTCGTTTTTATTTTATTTTTCAGTATTACTTATGTTGATATTTATTTTAACCAGTGCATTTATATATCTATTTCCTGGAGGCTTCTTATTAACAATATACTTAGTTAATTAGTAGTATATGTATCATATTAGGTGATAACTTGATGATTGTGATTTGAAACTTTCCTTAAAATATAATAAACCAACATGCGCCGTATAAAAACCGCACCTTAAAATTAAATCGGTCGGCGCTGTTGAAGTACCTACTTATTAGTACTTGTTTTAATTAGAAACCGAATCTATAAGTAATGTATATTAATACTTATCGGTATAATACGTCCGTTCAGATGCAATCGCGGTGTTTATGCGTCGTAATGCCCACTCTAATGTGTTGAATATGTAACGTGGTTATCTTAATCTGCGGATTATGATATAAAGATTAGAAGATTATACGAGATTCTGGTTTGAAAACTGTATACAATATGTACCGTATGTCTGCGGTCCGCCTGATGGTAAGTACCAATCGCCGGTCATGGACACAGCAGTTTTATTCGGCACTAGCTTTTGCCCGCGGATTTGCTCGCGTAAAATAAGTTCGGTTACGTTAGTAAAAGTACTTTTTAAATAAAATATAGCCTATGTTACTCGGTGATAATATAGGTTTCAAATAATTCAACAATTTTTAAAATCAGTAGAGCAGTTTATGCGTTAAATCTTTACAAACAAAAAATCTAATCTTTTTTCTTTATAATATTAGTATAGATGTACTGTTTATTTTTTGTTACCTGTTTATTGTACCTACCAGCAGTTGGACCGTAGGCTAAGGTGAGCCTTTTTGAACACAGCTGTTTTTTGGCATGCCAGAGTAATGCCATGGGAATAAAAGCTAGCCACTGCCTGTCGTTAAGCGACAATAATTGTAAACAAGAATATGGCTTGCTTGATGGTAAGTAATTACCATAAGAGCGCTTGCAACATTTTAGCATCACTCGCGCGTCATGACCGTATAATTATTAAGGAGAAAAATAAAAGGGAGAAAAGGAAAAGGAATGAGATTGTGGGGGTTACGACCGGCGATCTTACTTACCCATCGAAACCTAACTGTAAAATTCAAAATTCAATATTCAAAATAAATTTATTCAAGTTAGGTTACAAGGTAACACTTATGAATGTCAAAATTACACAAAAAAAATTCTGTGAATTTATATTTACTGCTACGTCCAGCAAAGTAAGGGGGTAAGGCCTATGAGAAGAACGGGCAAGAAAGTCATAGCCACTCTTTTTAATTTAACAGCTGTAAGGTACTGCAACCATTTCTCCATGAACTACTACTGAACATATTCAAGCATTTAATAAAATTTGATGGTAGCCTCTAAAGCAGCAGTATGATAATAGGAGCATCCACTTACATGTACATAAATAATCAAGACAAGGCATGATTGTAGTCCGTAGTTTAATCTAACTACACACTGTACATTCACTGTCACTTAATCGCAAAGCATCATAAAATAAAATGCTTTATTCTATAAGACAGTGAGCCGAGCCAGCACTTTTATGCTGACATCAGCAAGTTTCCACTCAAATTCCGTAGTTAATCTTTGACCTCTAAACACGCTTTTATTGATAGGGACCTGTACGTAATTATATACTAATATGTCTTTAGGTATCGATGTATGAATGTCGAATTTTTAAATATAATTGCTACGCTAATACTAGACCGCTGAATAATCATTGAATTTACATATTTACATAGGTATGTATTAAGAAATGAACGCAATGCCAAATGAAAGAAAATTCGACTTGTTTTTTAATTTTCTATTATATCATACGTTATTATTGATAACTGGATAAGCTGATGGCTGGATAAACTGCTGCTAGATTTTACGTCACCTAAAACTAAGCAATGATTACCATTTGTTTAGTAGTGACACTGTTACTGCATTGGTCCAGTAAGAGTTCCGGATACACATACTTCTCTCATATCTTAGGATCATAGTCGAAGATACAGTTGCCTTTAAACAACATATTGATAGTTTAGTAAATAGAATTCGTAAATTAATATATGTATTTAAAAACTCCGAACAGTAGCAGATATTAAATTGATTACTCAAGTTTATTTAGCTCTATGTCAATCAATTATCCAATATTGCATTACTTCATGGGGTGGAGCAGTGAAAACTACTATGCTGCCGCTTCAACGAGCTCAGAGTCTGTCAGTCAGTCCTTTCCTATTTCCTACAAGCTTATTATATAAATCCTGCAAAGTAATGAATGTCCGTCAAATCTTCATTATGCACACAATACAAAAACAACATGCGATGCTTACCCATAACGCTGACATAACTAACAAGCGATGGCAGGATATAGTCTGCACCACACAATCATGCTCAAAACAAATATTTATAAATAGGTTTTTTGCATTTCTAGGGCCATTTTTGTACAATAGAGAACTAGGCATTTATAAATGAATTTTATCTGTAAAAACTTAACTTCTACTTATATTCAAACTCTGTCATATGACCAAACCGAGCAGTTACTTGCAATCTGTAAATAAAATTTTGCTAATTTAGTTTTGAAGTAGAATATTAAACTTATTTTAATTGTTTTTACTTTTACCTTTAGTCTATTATAAAAGTTATTATAATGGAAATTTATTTATACTGATAATAGTATGAAAGCAGTCTGTCGCTCGAAACACAGGTTTAACCTAGTTCGGGCAAATATCTATAAGTGCACTTTATGTTATTGTTAAGATGCAATTGTAAAACTAAGAATTTATACTAAAATAAACAGTATTACCTATTATTACAAATATATATATATATATATATATATTGCATGCTACGGTAGCAGCTTAACATTAAGTGGGACGAATGCATGTCGGCCATAATTTTATTACAAAATTCATTTTGTTTTTTAACATGTCTCTATAATGACTTAGTTAAGTTTCGTCTCGTCAACTGGTAGCGAGTTTAACAGAGCATAATTAATGAGTTGTCAGCCACCTCGGAATGCTTAGTGAAGTGTCCAGTTGTCCGGTAGCCGTTTGTATACGACAAGTTGTCTACCAGCTGGCAGCGTGGAGGATTTTCATTAATTTGGTATTGTAAAAGCTTGACAAGATGGCGACCTCAAAACATTTCACTTTAATTTTTTTTGGCTATTTGATTAGGTTTTCTTTTTTTATAAGGCAACTCCTGCACTAGGAATAATTCCTGTGTCGTGGGTTACTTTACAAATATTCAAACAACGTAGACAAAGAATACCCAAACTCGGAACAACTATTTGTGGATCACGCAACTTTTTGTGCGGTGTAGGAATCGAACTCAATATTCGGCGCAGTGACAATAGCTAGACGACCTCTTTAACCACTGCCGTCTGTACAGTCAAGTCAAAACTCTTTGCGTGATAACATGAAGAACTTCGCAAAAGAAAGCTTCTTTAGCAGTAAAGCTTAATATTCCTTAGAGTTCTTTAAGTAAGCACAGTTTTGAGATATGCGCTTGAAACGTGTAATACCACTGTTGAAACCACTGTTAAAACTCAAAAATACGTACTCCGATTTGGAAATCGACCCCGAGACCTCTTCCACAGCAGTCGCATTCACTACCGCTGCACCATCGAGGCTGTCCTTCAATTATTAATTCCTAACTAATATTCCAAATGTGCATTTGTTTGTTACGCTTTCACGCCTTAAGACTGCGTCGAGCGTAAGACAGATAATGACAGAGCTCGTGCGGCGCATATTCAATTCGGCGCGCGGCCGCCATAGTAAAATTGTATGGAGGATTTGAAGTGCTTTTTTGATAAACATGTATCTTTATTGTCAACCAATAACTTAAATATTTGGGACGGAAAAATTGTAATATAACTATTTATGTTTCGTTTAAGCTTTAAAATAGGATAGATTTCTACTGTTATAATCTAAAAATCACGCAACACGAGATTACGTTTTTGCATTTTTCGTGCAAATTTACGTAATTTTGTAGGCGAAAACATTAATTATTTTATGTTTTTTTACACGGAGTAATTGTATACACATTCATTTTTATGGCAAATGTATATTTTATATTTGTATTAAACTAAAAGTGTTGATTTTATTCACTTATCTGTGACCGCCTGTTTTGGCACATTTCGCTCGGCGCAGTCTTAAATACGCCGCCGATTATCACGAAATACGCAAACACGTTGTCAGGAGTACGGAAAATGACATAGAGTACCTTTCATCCATAAAATAACACTGTTCCCGAAGGATAGATTGTGTTTTACATTACTTACATTATACGAGTGCGAAGCCGTAGGCATATTCTAGTACTTCTATGTTCTTAAAACTCACATAGCCGTAATTGCATTTTCCTTCCTAAATTGAAATGCTTACTTAGCATAGTTAAATGCTATAAAATTCTATCATAAGCTTTGACTATGATGTAGCCGACATTTAACTATTAGGACAAGAGAATGTCGTACCTATAAGGTTAGTAATTGCTATTCGTTGTAAATACACATATTAATGTGCCCATACATGCGTGATACACTTAAGCAATGTTTAAGAACATAAGCCTTCCATTTCTAGTCAGAGCTACACCTTGTTTTTCGCTTAAAGGTATCAGTAAAAAAAAGGTATCGTAGTTTATTGAAATAAAGTGATTGCAGTGAAATTATTGCTATAAATCTGAAATGGATAGATAGATAGAATATTTTTCATCGGACTACATGTTGACGATAAAAAATATTGACGGTAGACGTCAATGTCAAGAGCTCGATCCCCTAATGACTAATCGATAGAATTTAACTCATCTCGTCTAATTACTAGACACAATAGAAAAAGCATTGTTTTGCGCCCAGCCCTGGGCTCGCGACGCGAGACGGGTTAATAGGAACCATAATAAAAAATAGAATATATCTTAACTAATATTATGAAGCTGAAAATACCTAAAAATTGCATGCCGTCAGGCGGATTATGGAGAGACCAATTTATTTGTATGTTATCTAAATTATCCATTTTCGCAATAAATGAGTTTGAGTTTGAGTTTGAGTTTGAGTTTGAAGAGTTTGTTTGTTTGTTTGTTTGGTTGAATGCGCTAATCTTAGGAACTATTGGTACGAATTGAAAAAATCATTTAGTGTTGGATAGCCTATTTATCCAGGAAGGTTATAGGCCATATAACATCACGCTACGATCCACAGGAGCGGCCCAGTAATCATAAACGCGGGTGAAACCGCGGGCACAGCTAGTAACGAATAAAAGCAGCGATAACCTTGTGGGTACGTTGGACTACCACGAAGAGATCTTGAGTTCAATCCCAAGGCACGCACCTCAGCATTTTCCAAGTTATATGCATATTAACTAATAAATTATCGCTCGCTTTAACGGTTAAGGAAAACATCGTGGATAAATCTGCATGTCCGATAGATCTCTATTCATTGCTCGAAGATATGTGAAATCTACTAACCAGCACTGGGCCAGCATGGTAGACTATGGCCTTCTTCCTTTCTCATACTGAAAAGAGGCCCGTGCCCAGCAGTGGGACAGTTTATATATGAGCTGGCAGGGCTGATATTATTATGGTATAATGGATAAACATATCTTGTCTATAAAGGCAGTAGCGACAGCGCTTGATGTGGCAATTATGTAGACAAGCCGCCCATACGTGTTGAATAGTATATCGTTTGGCGAACACAATTTGAATTTGTCTGTCAGTGTTTGTCATCCCACGTTGCGCTTTGAGTGAAAGAGCCCACCATTGGCAATAGTTTGGTGGCGATACTTTTTCAATTTTTATTTTTATTTTACTGATTAAGATAAAGAGAGCAAATACTATACAAGTCAAGACAAAAAAATAAGATACAAGCGTTTGATATCGAATTGTAGGGGTAATTGCCAAATGACAGAAAAAGGACGCACGATACAAACTGTGATGTAACCGCTATTTACCCGCAGCTGTGGAAGGGAGATAGCTACACATCCCAATTTCGATCCTACTTTTTTTTATCCATATTTAAAATACTAATTTCGCCCAGACGCGATAGATTTTCAATAAACCTGGCATTCTAACAACAGACAGGTTAGAAAAATTACGATACAGTTATTTGTAGGTGCCAATGTATCGTATACCAATTTTAAACTTGGCTTGTCGGTGACATCGTAATAAACGAGTGAGTGGTATTTCCTCTATATATATACAGATTTATGGCTCTTGCTTAACAATTCGATTTATAATCGATTTGGTCTAAACGCACTACCATAACTTGGACCATTATATGCCCATTTTATCACTATAAACTAATCATAAATAAACCACAATTATAAAACAACGATCAATCGAAGCTCTATTATAGCTTCGATGACCAATCGATCAAACATCGTGACTGCTCGAAGATAATTATATCACTCGATAAATCGATATGATTGATCGTTTTCATGTCTCCAAGTGATAGACCCGACCACTGGCTGTGATTTTGTTTTTTTGGTAGCTTTTTGTCTATAGAGTTAAAAAAAGTTGTGTCAAAATAGGAGTCATTTTGTTTTGGTATGTAGAATGACTTCTTATTGATTTTAAAGTCTAATTATTTAAATAATGTTTGTGAGTTTTACCACAGATGGAAAGAAAGTTGCGCTGTTTGTCGTTTAGTAATACTTCACAGGCTTATACAAATAGTATATATTCATAAAGAAAACCGTCTTCAAAAACATTGCAATGTAATTCTATCTTTTAATCTTAAGCTTCCAACCGAATCTAACCGATGTAAAGATGGTTCCAAACCATCTAAATTAGTTCAACTGTTGTCGAGGAATCGGTGAACACATTAGAAATAAACATACACCTCTAATAAAAAGCCTCCTTCTTTTTTAAACTCGAATAATAATTATGACACTTATGTTGTTGAACTAACGGTGCTGGGTGCAGTTGGGTGTCACATGCCAGAAATAGGTATTCCTTATATATTCATATATCATGTGATACTAAAATATAAACCACATCTATCGTTAATTTGTTCTTACACTTATCCTATGGAGAGGTCCCGTATTGGATACGGAAAGGAGCAGTAAACCTACGCTGGTAAAGAGCATTTGATATACATTTGCCTAACCCTGCCGGCGTATATGCAAGCGGTAGGTATGTAGTGTGTTATTATTAAAATTCCAGTTCTCATTGAGAGCGATAGTGTTCCATTTATACGAGAGCCCAAACAATACCAACCTTACTTTCTATATTCATTAATTCACCGCTCGCCCATTCGCTTAACATTTAACATACACTAACATCGAACCCACCCACTCAGCGGCACGAAGTGTCCCCCACACATACCACGGCTACCGACAACTTTTTAAAATGGATGCCAATTACGCGACCATATACAAAAGCCGAACGATTTCTTGTAGCTCGTCTAAAAAGGCACTAATTATGGTTTCCGGCTAGACACAGGGAATGTCGAACTCGCGACAAAAAAGTCGTAGAGGTGTGCTCTGCAGAACGCGCGACGCGTCGCACGACTGTTACTGAACGGTAGGGTTGGCAACTAATCGTTATTTTTATTATATTTGTTAAGTTTAAGTCATCTTGCTATTTTTATGAGTCATAGTTATTTTAATGAATACGCGCCGATACCCTGGCACCTCGTACAAAAGGCCGTCGAAATTGCGCAGAAATCCACAAGCTGGCATTTCGGAGTGTGCCTAACAAAACAATACAATATGTAGTTATCATATAGCTTAGATTATGATGATATTGTGATAAAATTTATATAATTTTATTGGTTAAGTTGAAGAAATGTTATGAGTTGAAGTTGAAGAAATCTTACTTAGATTTGAAGTTAAATTGACGTGATCACAGTATATTTTAGATTATGCGATGGAGTTTAACTTAACTGTGAAATATCAGTGACTTTTTGACCGATGCATGGTTGAAATGCTTTCCAAAATGGGAGGTGTTTACTGTATTTCTTTATTTTTAGAATAGTAGAGCACATTTTTGCTGTACAACAGCGCGTTGTTTCGTAACAGAATGGCATACGGAAGGTTCAGTAATCAAAATGAAAAAGAAATAGCCACCTCCCTTTAACAGAATGCCAACGTAAAAGTTGTAACACAGTTACTGCGTTTCGCATAACAAATAAGGTTCTCGAAGGCTCGCATCACTCCCTTAAAGGAATTGTTTCACTCTCTAATAATCCTATATTTAATTCATTTTCCCTACAATCGGCAACACTTGTTTAAGACCCCCGGTATTATAAACGACTGTAGCCCAGCGACGATAACCGCTTATAAGTGTTACCTTGCTTGTTTGCCTTATCAATAAGATGTACTCACTAGACACACAATAATACAATTCAAAAAACGTACACAATTAATGCCTATACTCTGAATGACCACTTGTGGATCACACAATTTTTTGTCCTAAGCAGTATTCGATTTTACTATCACTACATATTATAACAAAGTTCCCCTCCGCGTCGGTCTGCCTGTTCGCGATGAACTCAAAAAGTACTGTACGAATTTGCATGCAATTTTCGTCAATAGACAGAGTGATTCATGAGGAAGGTTTAGGTCTATAATTGGTTAAGGTTTTGTACTACCTGTGTGAAGTCGGGGTGGGTCGTTAGTTGTTTATAAATATTTGTGAATATAGAATGTTAGTAGTGACAACCCTGCGAGCTAGCGAAGACCGCGGCGCGTATTGGCACAACTGTCACGTACCGAACACGCACAGTGTAGTGTACCAACATGGACTAATGAATATCTTCATCTCTCGACCGAATTACTGATATCTCTCATTAGACAGGATATATTAGAAGCTTGTTTAGCTGGTATGTCAGTTATAGGGAATTTAATTAAGCGTTACTTGGCGGAAATCTATTTGTATCAATTGAACCAAATGTTAACGGTAATTCACGAACCTTCTGTAGTTGTATTTGTATTTTAAAGGGACATCTCTCGCACTAATAATAAATCTAGTATCAGAGGGACTTTATAAACATTCTGACAACGGACACAAGGAACACTCAGACTCGGAACAAATATTTTGCTATCATCCAATTTTAATCCGGTGGGTAAATGAACCTGAGACTCGGCGCACTGGAAGTGGCAAGGAGAATGCTTTAACTACTACGCCATCTATGCAGACCAGTTAAAATAGGCTTAGTCTTGCTTCTAAAGATCCAAACTATATTAGGAAAACCTGCAGTATGTAAAGTTGGATGCCATATCCTATGTATTCGGCACTTACATCCTTACTAATATGATAAATGCGTATGTGAGTTTGTTTGTTTCTTTATTACGTTTTCACGCCCTAACTACATGACCGATCATTATGAAATTCGCATTGTCAGGAGTACAGAATAGGACATAGGGTACCTTTTATCCAGAAACAAGTGAGAAACGGCCATGAATTGCCGTAAATGTTAGAGTTTGAAAAAGTGGTATCACGTGACCTTGAGGTCATAGGTCAAAGGTCATAGTCATTTCGGGGGTATTTCAACTATGCTGAGTCGAATTGCGTTGACCGCGAGTCTCTTACGGTTTTACTCGGAGTTGAAAGTTGTATATCAGACAGACGGACGGACGGACAAAGCCGTTGTATAAGAGTTTTTTTGAACTCTATAAACTACCGTTACTAATCTAACCTACCTTACATTTAGGCGAGAGAAGCCGTGGGCATAATCTAGTATTAAGTAAATGCGACTACGTTTTCCAATATCAGAGTTAAAATCGAGGCTTTTCAAAAAGGAAAACTTTAGGAATACTTTGCCAAACACGGATATTGAATCCGAGTGTTCACAATTATGCTATTGGTAGAACGATGGTAGTTGATTGCGTTGTAAAGGTCATTTAACAAGTTCTTGAGTCTAGATTGGGATTTTATTGTAGATGGAATAGGTAAATAATATAAATAGTCTAATGACTTTGACCTATTGCATCAGAGGATGTGAGGGCATCCCAATGGCAAATCTTCTGACCTCGCATTCAAATTATTTAATAAAATATAAACCTTTATACTAATATAATACTGGTATGTATATAATAATATCAGCCCTGTATTAAACTGTCCCATTGCTGGACACGACTCTCTTCTCAGTGTGAGAAGGGATAGGCCATAGTCCACCACGCTGGCCTAGTGCTGGTTGACAGACTTCACATATCTTCGAAAACATTGTGGAGAACTCACGGACATGCAGGTTTTCCCACGATGTTTTTCCTTCACCGTTAATACGAGCGATAATTATTAACTATTAAATACGCACATAACTTTGAAAAGTCAGAGATGCGCGCCATGGGATCGAACTCCAGGCCCCTGCGTGGCAGTTCAACGGTCGACCACTAGGCTATCGCTGATATTAAACTATAATTATTGTGCTATAGTATCTTCGAGGCAACACATAGTGTATATTGTTAACCTTTGCAATAATTGAATAAATAGTCTCGTTATCTACGGGGCCGCGCGAATCAAATGCACATGCGGTTGCGACTCCGCCGAGGTTTTGGCCCGCGACTTTGAAATGCTGCTATAGGGGGTTGGGTGCCTTCTGAAGTTAATAAGAGTCTAGCCTAACTAATATTATAAAGGCGAATGTAAGTTTGTTTTACACTATAATTCCTATTATACGCGACTGATCATCATGAAATTTCGTATACATCTTTTTAGGGTTACAGAAAAGGACAAAGGGTCCTTTCATCCAGAAAAAGTATTTTCCCGAGCGAGCGCAGCCGCGAACGCAGCCGCCGCCAAAATCTAGTACTTAATCTATACTAATATTATAAAGCTAAAGAGTTTGTTTGTTTGTTTGGTTGAACGCGCTAATCTCAGGAACTACTGGTTCGATTCGAAAAAATATTTTAGTGTTAAATAGTCCATTTATCGAGGAAGGATATAGGCTATATAACATCACCCAACGACCAATAGGAGCGGAGCATCAATCAAAAATGTTGCTAAAACGGGGCAGTTTCTCTTATCTGAAGCAGACGAAGTTGCGAGGGTCAGCTAGTATAAAAATAAAGCTAAAAAGTTCATTTATTTTCATTGTATGTACGCGCTAATCTTTGGAAGTACCAGTCGAATATGAAAATGAATTTTGCATTTGATAGTTCAATTCTCGTGGAAGGTCATAGGCTATATATAACCTTCCATACAAACAGAAAATGATATAATATCACGCTACGAGCTATGAGAGCGGAGAAGTAAGTAATAATAAATGTAGGTGAAACCGCGGCAGGCAGCTAGTGAATGAATATCAGGACGTATTCTTATTCATATTAGAAACAACGTAATAGCTTAATTTTCTATAAGATATACTTTTCATTGCTGTACAATAATAAATAATTGTACGAAGAATAAATTATTGTTACATTTGCGTAATGTTTTTATCCTTAATTAGGTATTTATATTTTTGTAAATTTTAGCTAAATTTTCGTAGTAACACTACCCATACATAAACACTATAAAAAAACGAAGAATCCCTAACTTGTTCTTATATCTATACAAATATTATACAGAGGAAAGATTTAATATTTTGTTCGTTTGTTTGATTTTATTCAAAAACTACTCAACCGATTTAAATAATTTATTTACCATTGAGAGTTATATTATCACCGAGTAACATAGGCTATATTTTATTTAAATAAAGTAATGTTACTAACATAATCTAATCTACTTTTATGCAAGCGAAACCGCGGGCAAAAAATAATTGAGAATAATATGTATTAAGGTCATCATAATAAGTCAAAGAGAACTTTATAATATATGACTCGTCGTGGAAGTTATAAGCTGTTTTCTTTAAGCGAAGTAAAAACGATTCCGCTCAACAAATATTTCAAAGGTGATACATACTTTTTCACAGAAAAACAAAAAGTAATATTGCGGTCTCTTGAACAGGCATTACTCTATACCGCAAATGGTGTTTAAAAAAACAGAAAATCTTGGGCTTGATCGATTACAATCGGTATAATAATAGCGCTAGAATTATAGCTCTTAAACCCTTGAAAATAAGGTTGCATATAAAACCTGTGTTTAAGTAACGAAATAACTATTTAGGTGCGATAAATTTAAATTTGCAGTAGAACAACTTAGTTTTCCCTTTACAAATTTAATAGAGAAAATTTAGAAAATTAAAAAAAATCCTTTTTACAACTATTACCGCAATTGTGGATGATATCTTTATTAAGTTAATCATTATCATAATAGTTGAAACTCAAGGCAGTGCCGTGCCTACGTAGTAAGTGTAACCTTAACATTCATAAGTGTTATTTTGTGATCTAAATGAATAAATATATGTATGTATTTTGATGTTGTATCGGCCAGACTGCGGTGCTAACATGTAACGCGAAATTATTAAGTATATATATAATCTTACTAATTTTTAACTGCACAGATGGTGTTGCTTACTCTTATGCATATCTGACAATATATCGTCGTACATGGCGGGACTGCTCGGATCTCTCATCCGCGGCGTCGAACAGCGCGCCACGCTCAGCGCCGCCGCGGGACACGTGTCACTTATGCATATCTGACAATATATCGTCGTACATGGCGGGACTGCTCGGCTCTCTCATCCGCGGCGTCGAACAGCGCGCCACGCTCAGCGCCGCCGCGGGACACGTGTCACTTATGCATATCTGACAATATATCGTCGTACATGGCGGGACTGCTTGGCTCTCTCATCCGCGGCATCGAACAGCGCGCCACGCTCAGCGCCGCCGCGGGACACGTGTCACTTATGCATATCTGACAATATATCGTCAATGGGTAACATGGGTAACTGACACTGGTGTAACGCGGGCATTCTGCTATCCATTTCATTTTTCGAACAAAATATATGTGAGTTACTGAAAAAGCTTGCTATAGCAAGCACTCGTATAATCTCGACTCTCCCCTTAGCTCCACGCCCAACAGTACAATCGAGAACATTACAGATACTAAGTAAGAATGCTCTTTGAATCCCTTAAGAAATCTCCTGTCGACAGAGCGAGACGTGACGAAATATTAACATTCTACATTCATGATCTACGAATGGTTGTTCCAAGTCTGGCTGTTCTTTGTGTCAGTTGTTTGAATGTTTGTAAAGTCTCCGTGACACAGGACGTATTCCTACTGCGGGAATAGTCTTTTAAAAAAGAAATTAAAGATAATTGTTTCACTGATATTTTTCTGTATACTGTTCTAATAATGGCACTAAACTATGTGATCCGTCGCTGCGCATGAGTGCGACATTAACACTGCGTACGCTCAGCGTTGGCACTAAATACTGAATTTGTACTCAACATGTGATGTCTGCCACATAGCTCAACTTTTTCCTAAGCGTTTCTCGACATTTTGTTGAAGACGTGACTAAATGCTGGTCCTATGCTATCAAGTAGATTTCTGCAGATATCGCTTTAAGGTTACAACATTAGGTTTCTTTATAACTTGTCTGAGTGTTTCTTGTGTATACATTTTTTTATTTATAATGATTTTCAACCAAATTTCCACATACATTCATATTAATTTATAACAGTTATCAAACTGTCTGCATTCTTATTTATAGGAAAACACATCAAGTAATATAATACACACACAAAAATTTAAAATATATTTAAAAAATTAAACTAATTTTTAAATGAATTTAAATGTATATCGAGTGTGAGGTATCAATGAGAAGACAAAAACATGCACATCTATACATTTTTTATCCTATTGTTAATATATAGATTCTGGTATGAACTTGCTCAAACACACACATCAACTAATTATAATAGGTAATAATTAATTATGCGACTTTGTTCAGATTTCAAATGTCAAAAAGTAGGTATTTACCAACATTGTTCAATGTCATGATGTGTATTTTAAAATGTAGGTTTGTTTAACTATTCAGAAAGAGCTAGCTCGTACACTACAAAAAATATTAACTTATCATAAAGAGCGTAAATTTTAATAAATGCCATCACTAACTTATAGATATTTATGTTTATAAGTGTTACTTTATGACTTATATCAATAAGTGATATTTGACTAATAGAAACAAGCTCGTCAGCACAAACCAAATGAATATCATTTTAATTTTTTGCCGGCCCTGAACAATTTCTTCAATCCTAACTAATATTATAAATGTAAATGTGAGTTATTTTGTTACGCTTTCACGACTAAACTACTCAACTGATCACCATGGAATATTATATACACGCAAAAAATGACATACGTTAACATCTAGAAAAAACGTACTGTTCCTTGGATATTACTGACAAAATCTAGCGAGCGAAGTCACGGGTAAAATCTAGTAATATCTACGTCTATAATCTTGCTCGTATTTTCACTCACATTCTGAGTAGTAGAGCCTCGCTGATTTCAGCATAAATGGGCCGTCTCGACCAGGGAAGGACTACCCTCTCACGGAATATCGACATGAAACTGGAGTATTCCTACTGTTGTGTTTCGTTCGGTGAGTGAGAGTGCCGGAAGCCCAATCACCCTCTTTCCCCCTTACCGCTCCTTCTCCCTCCCGCTTTCTTTCCTAAAGGGTCGGCAACGCGCAAGTGATGCCTCTGGTGTTACAGGCGTCCATAGGCTACGATGACCATTTACCATCAGGTGGGCCGTATGCTTGTTTGCCAACTCAGTCGTATAAAAAAGAAATATGTATATACCTATAACAAAAATTAAATACACCTAAACAAATTTTTCAGCTAAAAGCGTATTTGTAACCGAGTCAACAACGATTTTCTTAAATGTTCAATTACTATCAGTTCAAAGCAACAAAGAGGCAGAGTCTCCTACGTGTAATTCTGATCTACCAGAAACCGTAGAAATTCTTAAAAAGTGAACAGACATTTTTGGGAGCATAATTGTAGTGTAATAATAAACCCATTTACCTAACGGAAGTATAATAAGGCCATGTCACAATTTCAGGTACGTACATAGATACTTCATGCAACTATGCAATATTATAGTTTTAATGTTTTATTATAAACTAATCTTTAATTGTCATTCAATGAATGGACGTCTTCGAGTAAAAACATGTTTTATTCTTTCCGCCAAATAACCACATATTTTCCCTTATGTTACGTAGTTCTCCAAATTTGGAACAACTATTTACAGAAGGCATTTTTAACCATAAACCTATCTATCATATCTCATGTTGTACTGACACGTGCGTCTGCGCGGGCGCAGCTACCGGCGCGTCTGTTCACATAACTAACGTCACGAGCGCGCTACTGTGCTGTCCCTCGCGCTCACTTGTCGATGCTTTATCAAGCTGCTCGTTGCACTGTTTACGGACATTTCTGGACATTTTTATGGTTGTACTCGTTATTTATATACGTAGTTTTATCATCATTCTAGACCTATTTTATACTTAGAGTCACGTCAGTTTCCAGGAGGGGTAGGCAAGAACTTAAGAATCTCTCTTACTTCATACACTCTTATTATATTCTTATAATAGATTTTTCCCGCCGCTTCACTAGCGCAAATGCTGCTTAGGTTAGGTTAGTAACAGTTGTTTTTACTGGATGTAAGGAACTTTTCTGTTTACCTGACAACATGTGTACCAAATTTCATGATGATCGGTCGAATAGTTAAGGCGTGAAAGCGTTACATACAAACAAATAAACTGACATTCCCATTAATAATATTATTTTATATACATGCTTGTCAGTTTAGGGTATTCTTAAACTAGCCTTTTTCCAGAATTTCTTGGATGTGATCATAGAACGTTAGGCTAGGTCTTCTCGTTCCGGCTGATCATCATCCATATCACATACATACATAGTTTAGGAAGTTTAGTTAGGTGGACAAAGAATTCACTTTTCGATAGCTATGATTTTATAATCTCGTTATAGAATATGAGTGTATTGCCATCTATCAGGCACAGTTCCTTACGCCATGCTGTTATTGATCGTTTTTTATAGAAAGCCTCAATAACAGCTTGGGATCAAACCCTAAACCCTATATACAGCAATCGCATTCCATTAATTACCGCTACGACAATAACATCACAGAAAAAACAATGGGCACAAATAAAACCCCGACTCCTAACAACTAAATATGATTCACGTAATTTTTATGCCGAGTGAGGATCGAACCCACAACACTTGTCACACTGGCAGTGCCTAACACAACCACTGCGCCATCTTTGCACTCACTTACCTTTAAATACTCAGCACTAAGTTAAGCACAGCTAATTACTCGTACAAATCAAGAAATAACTGCGCAGATCACGAATGCCTACGATATAAAAAGTGCTTGTAAGTGCAGCGGTCTGCCATTGGTCGTCAATCGATAGCCACCAGCCAATGGACGATTCTTATGGTCTAGGAAACTAGGTCAACAGTTCTAGATAGTTTTATAATATGCCTACAGTATAGATTTATTGTAAACGAACTGTTACCCGCAACTTCGACCGTGAAGAATTAAACAAAAATCTTTTAATTATTTTTCCGCGTAACCTTTTATTTCTAACAGCTAACTAAGCAGCGATAGCTCAGTGCGGAGACCAACAGACTGCAATGCAGAGGGTCTCAGGTTCGAACCCACGTCGCGCACCTCTGACTTTCGGCAGTTTTATATGACTTTTCGAAATGATGTACGTATTGATTGACAATTATCGCCTGCTATCGGAGAGCACGTTAAGCTGTCGGTCCCGGCTGTCATGAACATTTATGGCAGTCATTATTGGGAAATTCAGTACCCTCTAATATCCTGACACTGGTCTAGCCTTAGGGTATCGTTAGCCTTTGGGTTGCGGAGGTCAGTTGGCAGCCGCTCCGTGTAAAAACTGATATCCAGTCAAATCCGGTTAGACTAGAAAAGCCTAAGCCTAGCGAAAAGGCTAAGGGAGAAGAAGACCCTATTTTTCTAACATAAAAGTAGCCTAAGTTACTCATTATAACATCAGCTGCCAGTAAAGGTACCGTCATAATCGGGCAAGCCGTTTCAGAGATTAGCCAGACCAAACAGACTGACAGATAGACAGTAAAATTAATTAATTAAATTTTATTTTTATATATGTACCGTATAATTTCAAATGCGTTTAGTAAAAATCTGTTATTTTCATATTACAAACAGACACTTCAATTTTATTTATTTGTATAGGCTATCTAATTCTAGCTTCTGTTCATGGCTTAAGCTATTCGAATGACAAGGGAAAGCTTAAGAATGCGCCGAGCGTAAGACGCGGTTGGACTGAATGACAGAGCTCGATATTCAAATAGAGAATTTGAAATGCTTTTTTGATAAATATGTATCTTTATTGTAAACCAATAACTTAAATATTTGGGACGGACAAATTGTAATATAACTATTTATGTTTCGTTTAAGCTGTAAAATAGGATAGATTTCGACTGTTATAATCTAAATAAATAATTTATATATAAATAATTTACGTAATTTTGTAGACGAATATATTAATTATTTTAAGTTTTTTACACGTAGTAATTGTAAACACATTCATTGTTATGGTAAATGTATATTTTATATTTGTATTTAACAAAAAGTGTTGATTTTATTCACTTAACTGTGACCGCCTGTTTTGGCACATTTCGCTCGGCGCAGTCTTAACAATTTTTAGCCTAACCGATGTTATAAATGCAAATGTGAGTTTGTTTGTTTGTTACGCTTTAAGCCTTAATTACTCGACCGATCATCATGGAATGTACGCACGTTGTAAGGGATGCAGAAAAGATATGGCGTACCGTTCATCCAAAAAAAGTCTTATTAAGATTACTAGCAATTTGGGTTTCAAATTGTTTGTACGTTTGTTATGCTTTCACGTCTTGAAGGATTAATTTTTTTAGTTAGGATGGTTTTTTGAATTTGGAGCTACCATTTGTTTATCATACAATATTTTATCCCGTGTGGGATTTGAACTCACAACACTCAAAGCAGTAACAGAGGCGAAGTGATCATTTGAACCTCTACGCCATCCGTGCAAACAAGTTCAATGATAAGTAACCAAAGCCAATAACCATCATAAACACATTTATAATATAAGTAAGATTAATGTGTATCTATTGTTGTAATTACGCGAAACTAATTTTGTCTGTTTAGAACGTTTTTGTGACGAAACTACTCTATCAATTATGATTCTGTTTTGTCGCGGAAGTAGCAGTGAGTCATATCCATATTAATATTATAAAGCTGAAGAGTTTGTTTGTATGGTTGAACGCCATAATCTCAGGAACTACCGGTTCGAATTGAAAAAATATTTTAGTGTTGGGTAGCCTATTTATCGCAGAAGGCTATAGGCTATATAACATCACGCTACAACCCACGGGCGAGGCGCAGAAACCATAAACGCAGGTGAAACTGCGAGCATAGCTAGCTTAAAAATAAACTGAAGATCTAAAAATAAATCGGGTCATTAATTATAATTATAACTGGCTTTTGTCAAAGAAGTTTTGTATAAAAGACTTAAAGACTTTTTATTGTAAATTACTCTTCATAAGTGTCTTTAGCCTACAGCCCCTGCGGTGGCAACCATAGTGAATGCGACTGCTGTGCAATAGGTCTCGGGTTCGACTCCCGAGTCAGGCCAGCAGAGGGACACCGCCGTTCTCTGTAAGCGCGTAAAGCCATTGAAGCTGCGCTTGATCTCTCTCCGATCGTGTCGAATTGCCGTCTGATCGGATCATAAGTGTTTTTAATTTTGTGTTAGTGAATAGAGAGTGCACTTGTGTTTGCGCACTAACTTGTGCACTATAATATCTCCTGTGCAAATGGCCAGTCTCCGTTAATTGGCCGCCGTGGCCAACATTCGGTCTGGATATCCTGTAGACCGAATTTTGGTCATAGTTATTTATTATAAATTCCTTTATATCATGCGAAGTTTAATCACGAATAGTTCAGTTACACAAGATATTAGTCAAAAAACATAGCATGACAGATTGATAGTAATTAAACAAATATAAATAGTATGGCTAAAATAATAATATCAGCTCTTTATATAAACTGTTCCACTGCTGGGCATAGGCTGCTAGTCAGTATGAGAATGGACCCGTTAGCACATACTAATAGAAAGCTCAGTAACACTTAGCAGATTTATTTATAAAAACAATATACCACGTATATATTTTGCGATTTAAACAACATATTGTGTAGGATTCAAACCTGTAGCAGTTCATTAGCAGTCCACTTAAAGCACATCGCCATTCATAAATAATAATGTACACTAGTAATGATCAAAACTAAATAATTCATATAAAATATTTTTTCTATACATTCATACATCAACTATCAAAGAAAGCTGGTCTTGAATGCGCGTGCGCCGTCGATCATGACACCTAATGATCTAGTATCGATCAATGATCTATAGTGTAATAATTCGGGGTGACCAAGCGGTTTGAGTTTTTGTTGTAGTATCTTGATTGATTTGGTGATCGCCGTCAGAGTTATTCAAGCGGTCTGAAGCAATCTGACTTGTATTAAAGAGCAATCTGATATGATATTGGAGTTATTATGTTAATAATTAAAGCGTTCAAATCCAAGACTGTACGCTTGCAGCGATCATTTCTCCCACGTACCAGCAAGCTCTGGAATGAACTGCCTGCTTCGATGTTTCCCGAGCGCTATGATAAGCCCTTCTTCAAACAAGGTTCAAAGAGAGTTCTTTTCTCACGGTAGGCAGCGGCTTTGCTGTGTCCTGACATTGCTGAAGTCCATGAGCAGCGGTTACCACTTCCCATCAGGTGGGACACTTGCTCGTCTGCCACCAATGGCAATAAAATAATAATGTGATGTCAAAGCGACCGTCGTTATAAGCTATTTGGTGATGGTACGAAAGACCGGGATTACCCGGGAGAGGTAACCTCTTCTTACAGGAAACCTTCTTACATGAGTAATAACTGTGTTTTATATGCTGGAAAAAAGGTATCAACGCGATCATACTTGGTATTTAGATACCCTTTTGAAAGTATTGACATTTCTGCACTGGCCGTGGCCACAAGCAGACTGGCGGAGCGATGCCAGGCTTCCGTTTGTGAGGTATACTTATGTTTCTTTAATTCATCTGCACATTTTGATCCTACACTAATCGTGTCCATATTCTGAGACTTAGCCAACCGCAGACCAAGGAGAGGTTCTGTTATTGTAATTCAAAAAGGTGTAAATACTGAGATGATAAATCATGCAAACAAATCTATACTAATATTATAAAGCTGAAGAGTTTGTTTGTTTGGTTGAACGCGCTAATCTCAGGAACTACTGGTTCCAATAGCATTGAATTCTTTTAGTGTTGGATAGCCCATGTATCGAGGAAGGCTATAGGTTATTTAAAATCACGCTACGACCAATAGGAGCGGATCATCAAAGAAAAATGTTGCAAAAACGGGGAAAATTCTCTTCTGTGAAGCAGACGAAGTTGCGTGGTTCAGCTAGTGTTTAAATGTAATTATTGTTCCTGTGTTTCGACCGATAGATAAAAACGCTGGGAGCTCACATTCACTATCATCCCATCTTTAATTACCTTTCCTAAGGTGGGCAATTCCTATTGCAACGAAAGACGTGATGGCGTAGTGGTTTGCTGCGCCGTGTAATGTGGGTTCGTTCCCCACACGACAAAAATGTGTACGGTCCACAAAAGTTGCCTCGGTTCTGTGTGTTCTTTGTGATCTCTTTGTGGAAGTTATTTGAATGTTTGTAAAGTCTTCAGTGATACAAGAACTGTTTCTTTTGTTTTTAAAAAAATAAACTATTTGCGGATTACACAAATGTTTGATCCGCGCGGGGATCGAACCTCCACTCAACACAATGGCACTGACGAAGTGACCATAACCCTGCGCCTTTCGTAAGTTTCAGGAGCATGGTTCCCCTTTTATTTAATAAGGCATCATAGTAGCATTCTATATCATTTATGGTATTAACTTCAAACCACTTGTCATACCATTTTGGTATTGATTTAAGTATACGGCCACACGTCTCAGAAAGGTGTGGTCATATTTATGAGATAACGCATAAACGGACAATATTCTCGCATGCCTTAAAAAAGATTCAAAAGACAGAGAATCTTTGCTCATGAAAAATCTCACTTATATTATATCAATCAAAAACTTGGGTAAAACTGTGGGTGACAGCTAGCTACAATATAAAATCCTCACTAATATTATAAATGCGAACGTGAGTTTATGAGTGAGACTGGAATGTTATTCTTATGAATGTGAATTTACATTTACTGGTTGCCATGTTTAGCAAGACAACGGCGTAGAAAAGAAGAAGAACAGAGAAGAAACTAACGGGTACTCTTTTTAATTGCTAAGGCTACAATATTATTATTGACTAACGACCCACCGCGGCATCTCACGGGTAGTACAAAACCTTAACAAATGATACACCAAACCTTCCTCATGAATCACTCTGTCTATTGGTGAAAACCGCATGAAAATCCGATCAGTAGGTTTTGAGTTTATCACGATCAGACAGACAGACATACGTGGCGGGGACTTTGTTTTATAATATTTAGTGATACTGATTAGTTAAGGCTAGGATGTAAAGTAATCATTGCAAAACTATTATTACGCAAGAAATATCAACATATGTAAGAAGTTAAATAGTCGTTTTAAATCAGATCAAAATTTCTTAATTAAATTAGAAATCTAATTAATATAGCTTTGTAGATTTAGTTAATGGCATTACAGTTACACGATAAGCCGGAGGCATCGCCGTCAGCTATACTGACTTTAATCTGCCGGCAAGAGTACAGTCAACGACATAAGTAGCTGAACATTAAACAAATATGTGACAGAATGTTATATAAATATCTTGTGTCACGGTGTTTGTGGTCGCAATCCACCGAAATGGCACGACCAATATTTATGAATTTTTTTATGTATACGTGTAAGGTATAAGAGTATGTCGTAAATACCGTTAGATGATTAGGGTATCCGTCATTTATATGGCAGAACAACGTTTGCCGGTTCAGCTAGTACAATTTTCTTTGAATATGTAGTTCTATAGTAATGAATAGTGATGAAAATAATTACTACTAATTAGAATTGAAATTTTTTTCAGTGTTGGTAAGCCCTTTTATCGAGGAAGACTATAAGCTATATAACATCACGCTACGACCAATAGGAGCGGAGTATCAATGAAAAATGTTGCAAAAACGGAGAAAATTCTCCTATGTGACGCAGACAAAGTTGCGCGGGTCAGCTAGTAGTATTAGTATAGATGATAGAGCAGTTCAATATATAATATTTATTAACTTATGTCGCTGACTGTATATTTGTATATTTGCATAAATTAAGGTTGGAAAATATCGTTTTAATTATAGCGTACTTATTAAATGTCAACAGCGAATTGCTAATGTTTAATTTAATCTTAATTTAAGTGAACCGCGATGGCGCTCGATCCACCTATAATAAAATCAGCCCTGTATTAAACTGCCCTACTACTGGACACGGCCCTCTTTCCGTGTGAGAAGGATTAAGGCCATATTCCACCACGCTGTCGCCTGTCCCAGTGCGAGTTGACAGGCTTCATAAATCTTCGAGAACATTACGGTGAACTCTCTGATATGCAGGTTTAGCCACGATGTTTTCCTTCACCGATAAAGCGAGCGATAATTAAATAACACTCATATATTTGAAAAGTTTGAGATGCGCAGCTTGAGATCGAACTCGAGACCTTTGCATGGCAGTCTAACGGTCTCCCACTAGGCTACTTACCTAGGTAAATATAAATATATAGTATAGTTATATAAATATTACTAAGTATATTTAATGTTTACGCCAGTCAGTGCCGTCTATCGTACAGATCTTGACTCCGCGCTGCTACTGAGATTTTCTACATAGAAGAACCTAATAATAACATTTTGCCAGAATCGGGAATCGAACCCGAGACTTTGTGCACAGCAGTCGCATTCGCTATCACTACAGTCTGCTTCTATTTAAATTCTAATAAATCGACGGAGTTTCAAGTATTGCAACATAACGATCTGTTGATGACATTGAATAAACCTTATGCTATAGGTAGCAAAGTTAACTGTTTTCTTGGTGAAATTTAGACGAAGAGGAAATAGTGCCTAACTAATATATTAAATGCGAATATTAGCTAGTTATTTATAAAGATAATTGCTAGCTTTTGTCCGCAGCTTAGCTCGCGCGTAACAGTACTTTTTCCTGAATAAAAGTTACCCTATGTCCTTTTCTGTCCCCTGACAACGTGTATACGAAATTTAATTTTTATATTGGAAATAACTTTTGCCCAAGAGAGGATCAAACACCAAAATGGTAGGACCCAAACCAATTGTCCCGATACCCTTCTGCCAACTCTAAACATGGTTATGCGATAGAACCACGAAACTACACGAAAAATAGTGGGCAGAAACAAAGGCATGTAGACAGACGAAGGAAGCCCTTCCATCCTTTGGCAAACATTTGTCACGCAAACTGCTACGTTCCACGAGGGAAAACCTACGCCACCTAGTGCGTATAACAGCGGGCCACTGCTTACTTAACAAGCACCTGTTCAACATCGGCATCACTGACAGTCCCTTATGAAGAGGCTGCATGGAGACCGACGAGACGTCGGCTCACGTGCTCCTATATTGTAATAGCGTGAGCAACCAACGGGCGAAACTTTAAAACAGTCCAGAAACGATGAAGGAGGTACTGCGCAACATCGGTCCCGTGTTATCTTTCTGGACGGAGCTGAGGTGGTATGAGTAACCGAACAATATTTCGCGTCGGTTACTTACGCACAATAGCCCAACTGTGGGGCTAAGTGCGGTTAACACACGTCCAACTAACTAACTAACTATAACTTTTGCCCGCGGCTTCGCTCGAGAACAGTACTTTTTTATAGATAAAATGTAATCCCGATTACGTGTATGCGAAATTTTATGATGATCGGTCAAATAGTTAAGGCGTGAAAGCGTAACAAATAAAATCAGATACGCATTTATAATATTAGTTGGGATTCATTTATATAACGTTTTTACGTGCAACTAGTAATTTTGTAACCTAACTAAATATTAAATGCATTCTAGATCGAAAATCTCATGCATATATGGAATGGGAAAGTCCGAGTAATTGTATATGTCTTAATTTAAAACAAACAAAATTTTTCCGGCCTCGATGGCGTAGTGGTTAGTGTAACCGACTGCCACGCCTGAGGTCGCGGGTTCGATTCCCGCACAAGTCAAACATTTGTGTGCATTAACATGGATGTTTGTCTTGGTCTGGGAGTTTCTATGTAAATGTATATATTTACAAAAAAAAAGTATATATGTATGTTTATCCATTGTCTAGTACCCATAGTGCAAGCTCTGCTTAGTTTGGGCTAGATGGTGTTGTGTGTATGTGATAGAATATTATTAATATTATTATATTAACCTTACATTGGTAGAGAAACTTTCAAACAACGGAGACAAGGAATATCCAGACACGCCACCACAATTTGTCGATCACAGAACTTTTGTCCCGTGTGGAGGTCGAAGCCAAACTACTTGATGCACAGGCAGTAGTAAGACAGCCTCTACGCCATCCGTGTAGTTTATGTTGAACCAATACAGTTCCTTAATTACACGCAATCCGGTGTATATTAGCGTAAATTGAATATTAAGCGCAAAAAGTTAATTGCAACAAAAAGCAAGAGGGTACTGTATTATAATAATGGTTTTTATGCGTCTCGTATGTAGATCACACATGCGAGAGCTTATGTGTCACTCTCGTGAGGGGCTAGGAAACAAGCGAGATAAAGCATAAATTTAATTATTACTTGAAACTGAAATCCCTAAAAAGAGCAGACCGTTTCTTCTTCAATCTTCTTCTACTTTTAGGAATTTCAGTGTCACGCAAGTAGCGCTGTAATACCTGCCAAAGCTAGGGATTGCTTTAAGCGATTTAAAAATTAATTAGAGAGGCCTTTGCCTAGCTGTGACATAGCAAGAGGCTAATAAAAAAATATCGTAATACATAGTCATTGAAGCACATTTTTATTTTAACTTAGTCAAAAGTACATAGTCTTTGTACTAGATATTATACCATGTTACTTTCGATTAAGGTACCTCTCTAATGGTAAAAGAATTGAATTAAAATCATATCTATAATCTCAGAGTTTATTTTTAACAAACAAACTCTTTATAATCATCGTTCTCAAAATGCTATCCGAAATTTAGCGCTAAAACAGGTATGATAATATGCTGTTTATGGATATGTAAGTCAAACAGGACAATCCACGGTGACTTGGAAGACTTAACGGAGATCACGAATTGACTTAGACGCTTTTGATAGGAACTGGCTTGAAATAGCAAGGAACAAAGAGATTCGAAAATGTAGGGCCTTTGCCTAGCAATTGACCATACCAATGGGCTAATGGAAAAAGTTTAACGCCTTTGAAAGGGACTGGTTGAAAATAGCACAGAACAGAGTGATTTGGAAACTGCCCAGCAGTGGATCACACCGTTGGGATTATTAAAAATATGTTATGTAACATCCTTGACACGTAAAAATACGAATTAAATCGCGAATCTCTTAGCCATACAATAGATCCTCTTCACACGAAGCTTTCAAATCGCCTAAGGTCGTCGTGCGTGCAAAATTTGTACATTTCGGAGCTTAACGAGCATTTAATTAGTGTGTAATGATGCCCCGAGTGAGATCAGCCTGTAAAGGTTGCCCACGTAACTACTTACGGCTCTGTCTACATATCCTCACGCCATATCCCCTTGGGGGCAAGCACGCCCATTTAGACTACCTATGTTTTAAGTTTTACGTAATGAGAGGCATGCTGTCTACGGAGCACATTTTTGGACTCTATGTTACGAACAAATAGTTAGTCGGCGATATAATATTATTCAAATTTTAACAATCGTAACTAAAATAATAAATGCGAATATGAACGTTAACTACTCTACCGATCATTTTGAAATTTCGCAGACATGTTGTCAGGTGTAAAATAAAGGACATAGGGTATCTTTCATCTAGGTAAGAAGTAGTTACTGTTGCCGAGGTATAGAAAAGTATTGACCAAATCTTAGTATTTTATGAATGATTATTAGCGTATTTGATCTATACCATTGATATGTGATTAAAACAACTATCTCTCTTGCTCTCTCTAAATGTTACTGCAGTGAAAGATGAAGAATTACAATTACTATGTATGTATGATAGAGCAGAGTAGCAGCAAATGTCGCAGATTGTACTAAAAGTTATACTTTATTAAAATCATTGCTCAATTTTTTATACCATTGTGAGAGCCTCGGTGGTGCAGCGAAAGTGAATGTGATTGCTGTGCGTGGTCTCAGAATATGTCCTGAGTCGAAGAAAGTGATATCGGGTTTTTCAGTCAAAACATTTTTATAAATATTGTAAAGCCCATTGCTTTGAATTCAAATCTATGCTAATTACTTTTTCAAAATAATTAGTTTTATATAAACACAGTCACGTTACAGATTTTTTGTAAGTACCTATAGACAGTTAGATGTTACGTATTGCCGAAGTATAAAGATTAGCCAATTTAATCAAATCATAACAGTTTATTTTCATAATATAATAAATACTTAACACGTTTGAGTTTTACTGCCGCGAAAAGACCTTTGAATTCCAGCTCATGGTTGTAAATCACCAGTTGTATTTGATACAGAATATAGCTACTAAAATGACATTTATATTGCACTAGCTGTATCCAGCGGTTTCATCCCCGTTCATGGTTACTGCACCCGAGGCTTGTATCACCATGTTACTTCTGTATACAAAATTTTTTCTAATGGTGATAAAATTTTCAAAATCAGTCGGGTAGTTTTTGCGTTTATTCAGTTGGCATAGTGAGCTAGTTCTTGTCGTCTCCGCTGCGCTAAATGATGTGAGTTCGAATTCCAAACGACAATTATTTGTTGTATCTACAAATATTGATCAAGTGGATATTTTATTTCTTTAAATTAATCAATTATATTACATTAGACTAGATATTGCCCGCGGCTTCATTCGCGTAAATGCAGGTAAGATTAAGTCAGACTAGTAACAGTGGGCACGCCACGATCGTGGCGGTAAGTCCCGTGTTTGAGGAGTGGCTGGAGAGGCGCCATGGCGCCCTCACCTTCCGGCTGACACAGGTAATGACTGGCCACGGTTGTTTTGGCCAGTTCCTGTGTCGTATACGCCGGCAAGAGACGCCCGGTTGTCACCACTGCGGCGACTGCCGCGACGTTGTAGAGGACACGGCGCTGCACACTCTGGCGGTTTGCCCCGCTTGGGCATCGCAGCGCCGTGAGTTGATCGCGGCAGTCGGATTGGTTGCCCTCTCGCTCCCGGCCGTAGTTCAGTCTATGGTCCGGAGTGAGAGGTCGTGGAACGCCGTCGCCTCCTTCTGTGAGGAAGTCATTTCCATCAAGGAGGCGGCGGAGCGGGAGAGGGAGCGTTTGAACCCTCTCCCCAACCGCAGAGCCGGGCGCCGGAGGGCGCGGGACGACCTCCAGCCACCCTGAGGATTGACCTGGGGGTGGCGGGCTTTGTGGGCCTGCCCGCCATCCGTTCAGCACCAGGTCCGAGAGGCGGCGTGCGTGTTCCCACGCGCGCCTCTGTTGTTTCGAGTCCGTCTCCCCTCTAGGGGGGACAGTAGGGAGTGTTAGAAGTGCCTTTGGGTAGATCTTTCGTGTAGTGGCCTGCCGTTTCATACGGCGGGCCGAAACCTCGGCGGGGTCGCGACCGCATGCGAAAGTGATTCGCGCGGCCCCGTCGATAGTGGTTTTGTCGAGGAACACCGTGGTAGGTTTAGTCGGTATTCCGGGAGGTACTTTATCTTTTCAACATCTTTATTTTACCCCGGCGAGTCCGACATAACCCCTCCGCCCGCCCCCGCGGAGGGGTATGCGTCATGCATTCCCCCACGTAAAAAAAAAAAAAAAAAAAAAAAAGTAACAGTACTTTTTTCTGGATGAAAGGTACCCTATGCCCTTTTCTGTTCCCATGACATAGCGTATGCGAAATATCATGATGATTCATTGAAATTAAACTGCTATATCCGTATATAGCAGTTTAATTTCAATGAATAATATTCGCGTAAATAGAAGACAATATTATGTAAATCATGATGATTGTTTGAGTAGTGAAGGCATGAAAGCAAAACAATCTATTAGTTAGGTTTATATAAACATTTTTAATATGATTGCCAGCTAATCTGCAATATAACGCAGACTACCCGTCGACATACCATCTGCGTTTACAACGAATGTCGAAATTGGCATGTTATGATTACAATATTCAAAACAAAATGTATCTGAATGAGAAGCCTTGTATGAAATGTGATGAACTTACGCCAAGTGCCGAAGGTTACTATCATTAAATGAAGTACTGTTCGCTATATGTTGGGTAATAGCGAATCGCGTATGTGAAGCAAGAACCTAATACCTATTATAAAGTGTTGTATAACGTGTAAAACGTTTATTTAGTCGTGTGTTCGCTAAAACAGTTTTAGTCGCATTTGTATGCGCCGTGATGAATATATAGTGGGGTTCCCTTATAACAAGGATGTGCGAGGATGTGCGAGGATGTGCGAGGATATGCAGTGAAGGATATATGTAATGCCTACTAGTAGGATAAAACGAATATATTAATGGAATCGCATAACTCGCATCCCTCACCCCAGCGAGGGTGTTAAAAATATTTATAAACAACAAAGCTAACTTGAGCAAATATAGCTTTCATAGCTTATATACGCTATATATAGCTCATAGTACAAGTTAGTTCTGGCGGGAGAGTGGACTAGGATGGTTTTTTATATCCTGTAAAGGCTGTGAAACTGAAATCCGACCATCAGGTACGGGCACGTGGTTGCCGTCATCCTTTCTCAGTTACACATCCTGCTTAACTACCACAACCTGTACTGGTTAACCTGTATCTCATATATTCCTCGAACCTCAGGTTGATTGCATCTTCCTTGCAAATGATACTCACCCGCTACTATTTTATTTGCGTTTACAATCTGCTACACTAATATAATAAGCTATAATAGAAATAAGTACACAGTTTCGTAGCTTATCATTAATATCACTCACCATCCATACCCTTGGTGGCAAGGCAAACTTATGTATGAATATAAAATCACATCTAGGATAGCAATATTATAGAGTGGTAAAAAAACCGATAATTCTCTTTACTTAAAATTAGTTGAAAGGTCAATGGGTAATACTGATTATAGTGTAACGTCATATCAAACTTCTGACATTTAACAATCATCATGTCAAATGAAAAAATATATTGAGCAAACCGTTACCAAATAATAAAACAGACTTACCTGATCCTGAAAAGTGCGATGCAGGCTTTCTTTCGTATATCTCTCGTCTCCTTGCTTGAAGATAGCAGAACATTGTTTCAGAAGCGCCAATCTGTTCCTTTCTTTCGCACACTCAACCTCCATAATGGACAGCCTGTGTCCCGTCCGAGGGACGCCCAAACCGCCCTCATAATGTCCGTTCAACTCCGTCACGTTGGGACCACAATCATCGTCTTCCAATTTCAAATCGACATTTTCGAAGCTCGTTATAATTTCTGGAGCGTTGGTAATACCGTTAGCGGCCATGATTTTGTGTTTGTCGTTTTGTCTTTTCACATATTTGTTTACTGTTTAGGTGTTTTGGTAATTATGATGCACTTTTATACATTCTCAAAGACACTAGAATGGATTGGAAAAGTCTTGTAAAATGGATATTAAAATATTTAAATAAAATGTCGTGGTGTTTTTGTTTTCGCAGATAACTTTTTAAATTAAGTAATAAGAGTGGTTAAGTCCAAAATAAAATATAAAGTTTTTTTGACTTCTGCCTTACTTGTCATTCCTGTGCCGTGGGGGACTTTACAAACATTCAAATCATGCATAAATGAATCGACATATTACATCAGTCATGCATATTTCAAACTCCTTACTGTAAAACTTGCGGCCTCAAATAGTCTTTAAGCGCAACTTTCATATATGCATAAATTACGGTTCTACGTGTAAAAGCATTAACTTACAATGACTTATTGGAGCAATTCATTCACAATACATCAACCGTGAAGCTTTACAGACACACGACTTTACATCTATTGACATCTATAAATCGTTAGTGTCTTGATGAATTCGCGCGACAAACGAACTTTCCTTTAAATAGTGGCGCTTCAAGAGCAGCGATACAAAGATTACTTTTAAAAGTCGCAGTGTACAACCGCTCTTAGTCACCGAATAATAATCCAATAATTCTGAATACTCATACGCATTGATTTAACTCGTTTAAGTTGATTGCCATCAATTCTGATTTACACATCCGCCATATTAATAAAATAACTTGTATTTCTGTTCACGGTACTCATAAAATCATTTACATTGGTTTACTTTCACCAACTATAACAAAAACATACAATTCAATCCCGTTAAGAGTTTGTTAACGACAAGAAATAATTAACAAACAGGTTTTTAACGAAAATCATATAGGTATACATACATATTATGTACATATTTGGATCAATATCTATTTATCTATTGACTGCACGAATGGCGTAGTGTTTTAAGTGGTCACCTCGCCAATGCCGCCGCGCCGAGTGTTGTGGGTGCGGTCCCCACACGGGACAAACATTTGTGAGATCCACAAACAGTTGTTCCGAGTCTGGGTGTTCTTTGTGTCCGTTGTTTGAACGTTTGTACTGCGATACAGGAATTATTACTAGTGCTATAGTTGTCTTTAAAAAAATCAAATCCTAATATAATAAATGCGAATGTGAGTTTGTTTGTCGCGCTTCCACATCTGAACTAATCGACCGAGCATTATGATATTACACATACCTACACGTTGTCAGGGAACAGAAATGGATATAGGATATCTTTCATCCAGGAAAAGTACTGTTACTATAAATCTAACCTAACCTTACCTACATTTACGCAAGCGAAGCCACGGGCAAAATCTAGACCTAAATATGATTATACAACAAGTTGTTGTTTACTTTGCTTAATAAAACAGCAGTGACCTTTCCTATAACATTAATTAAATTAATTCATAATTATTTAATGACAAGTTTTTTATGCCATATCGCACTTTTTGTATGATACCTGTATTGTGGGGCCTATACAATTGTTAAAAATAACTAAACGAACACAGAAACATCTATACTGGCAACACCGATTTGTGGAGTACATACTCCACAAATGAACTACATGGCATAATATTGATAGATTTCCTATATAACCCCTGTCATAACGCCTCATTTGTTCCTGTGTTAATTTGATTATAGGTGGATAATCGATGAACTCTCAAAGTACTACACCGATCTTAAACTTTTGAGCGACACGGTCTTGTATAGAAGACAAACGTTTCCGTGCCCTCAGCGCCACGTCTTTATTAGATGTCAATGTCAAAGCGCAACATTTATTAAAGAAAAATAAATAAAAATAATTGATTTGTCTTCTGTTTACACGAATGTTGTTCATTGAAATTAAACGACTATATACGGATTTTATCGCGTTGTTTATTTGACACTTTATTACATAATTTAGAAATTGTTACACTACTAATACTAGTAAACTTAAAAAATATTTAAGCTAATTAAATTACCAAAACTATTAAAGCTATTTATATTTAAGATTACACTTTCCCCAACGTTTCGCTGGTTTTTCAGCAGCCATGGTCACGGGGAGACTGTGAGATAAAATCCGTATATAGTAGTTTAATTTGAATAAAATTTTTGTTTTATGTTGTGCGTCATTTTACTTTTGCCTAAAACTCTACTTTAACATTTTTATTTCCAAAGGTTTTTCCTGTTTATTTAAAAAACAGCAAAATTTAATAGCCAACATTTTTCAACTGTTATAGATTTATAGCTTGACCCCTGGAGGACACATCGCGTTCGGCATAGGTTGGCGCTCAAAAGGTTAATAAGTATTTCATCATTAGAAAACTACTTTATCCACAAGTAACATAGGTGAAAGGACCGGCTTGACCGGGGAAGGACTACCCTCTCACAGAATATCGACGTGAAATACCAGTATTCCTACTGTTGTGTTTCGTTCTGTGAGTGAGAGTGCCGGAGGCCCAATCACCCTCTTCCCCCTTCTTCCTGCCTCTGGTGTTGCAGGCATCTATAGGCTACGGTGACCACTTACCATCAGGTGGGCCGTATGCTTGTTTGCCACATAAGTCATATAAAAATAAAAATGTCACGCTAAGAGCCACGGCAGCGAGCAGTATCTAATAATAAACGCAAGGACAGTACTTTATAAAATACTACTACTACTGGCACAGGATTATCTGGAATATCTGGTGATTAAAATTGTATTTGTAGCTCTTAATTACACAATGTTAGGGTATAACTTTGAAATTATATTACACTAACTGACCCGCGCAATGTCGTCTGCGCCACATAAGATAATTTTCCCCGTCTTTGCAACATTTTAAATTGATGCTACGCTCCTATTGGTTATAGCGTGATGTTATATAGCTTATAGCCTTTTTAGATAAATGGGCTATGCAACATTAAAATAATGTTTGAATTCGAACCTGTACTTCCTTAGATTTGCGCGTTCAACCAAACAAACAAATAAACATACAAACTCTTCAGCTTTATAATATTAGTAAATATAATCTATACTTACTAAAAAACTTACTTAAAGCGACCACTGTTTCCGCTCACAATTTTGTTTAGTTGGGTCCAATGCCCGGTTGAGGTTAATACTAGTTTGGACAAAGGTATTAAACGTTTAAAGAAAATATCCTAACAAATATTATAACTGCGAAAGTAAGTTTGTTTGTGTGTTTGTTACGCTTTCACGCCTTAACTACTCGGCCGACCAAAAAGATATTTCGCATACGCGTTGTCAGGGGTACAGAAAAGGAAATAGGGTACCTATCATCCAAAAAAAAAAGTGTTTCCGAGCGGGCAAAAGTATAGACTAACTTTTGCCCGCTCGGGAACACTCCTTATAAACAGCTAGTAACTTAACTAACACACACACAAACACACAGACACATTTACAGCGATGAAGTATTGATGATCATTACTATGATATGTGTGTGCAAATATTGTATGTGTAACCAATCCCAATTTGCAACAAAATCGATTAATCTTGTGCGCGCACGAAACAATGTATATCAAACAAGTTTGTTCGATATTATGTCGCTGTGCGCTCCTAGCACAGTTATTACTTGTGATTGACACATCAATGTGTGGGAGGCGACTTAATTGAATTATAAGTAATATTCAGGCAAAGGTTCTGTATATTAAGCTTTTGACAGTCCAGTGAACATGTCAGTGTTCATACAACTCTTCAATTTTCTAACCGAAAAATATAATATCACTTTTGCGAATCGAGACCGCACGATGACTCCCAAGTGAATATATTATGGGTGTACACAAAATTGTCGAATTGCCTGACAGGAAATTTAAGATTATTCCCGCGCTACGAATAATTCCTGTATCGCGGGGGACTTTACAAACATTCAAACAACGGACACAAAGAGCACCCAGACTCGGATCAACCATTTGTGGATCACGCAAAGTTTTGTCCTGTCTGGGATTCGAACCCACAACACTCGACGCGAAACCACTTAAACCACTAAGCCATCCGTGCAGTAATTTTAATAGCTTACCGACTAAACATATAATAATATCAGTAGTATGAAACTGTCCCACTTCTGGGCACGGGCCTCTTCTCAGTGAGAGAAGAACGTAGGCTATGTTTGATAGCTGGTGATCTGTGCAATTAATCGACAAATACACTCACATCATATTATCAGATAGATTTCTATATATGTATATAGTATATTATATAAACGAGTGGGTTTTTACGGTACCCTAACAAAAGTGCGATTCGATGTAGTGTAATAAATTTAAATTAACCGACATTGCGAATTTAGTGAAAGTGAGGCACTCCCTGGCAATAGTGAATAATCCTTATGTTATCATGTAACAGTTACTTGATCGAACGGAGGCCTTATCTCGACTTGATAACAAATCTTTAATTAATTAGTTTCTAGGAATTATAGGCTGTCTTCTTGTGTGTAAAACTTGAGTTTGACTATCGGGATTAATCTGGCAATGTATTGTAAGGTTTTACTGTTACAACATGGATTCTGGCAATCATATGTTTACCTTATTACGCTGGATGTGAAACATAGCAAAATGTGGGTCTCAACTCTGCCACCTTTTCGGGGATATAGGACTATGCATTATTATAATATAATTAACCAAATAATCTTGAAGCATCGGTATGACTAAGGTTTGGACTTGTAATCCACACGTCCTGGGTTCGGATCCCATCTAATGAACTACCGACCTGAACCGGTTTCTAACACAAACACTCTAGTTTTGCTGAACATTAGTGTATAAAGTATATGAGATAAAATTTAATACGTGAAGTGAAAACTTTAGACCCACACAACAAGCATTGTTTTTTAAATTTGCAACTGTGTTTTGAACCAGTTCTTGTACCCTGAATAGGCCTAATGCTGCTGCCAGAGCCCCCTGCAGACCACACATCTCGTAAATAGCTTACAGCAACCATATCTTGCTTGGGCTCGTTGGATTTGTCTAGAAGAGTAGCTGTCTGATGATGGAGAAAGACGATGGTTATTGATCTAAGCCCAAAGATTGTTTTTAAAAATGTTTTCTCTATTAATTTATGAACCACATAGCGCACACAAAGACGTCACAGAATTGGCACAGTTAAAGTTTATATAGAGGAGAGCAGAAACCTAAAATTCATAAAAAGAAACAAATTGAGTTCATATTTCGACCACTGGTTGTTTAATTCTTTATCTGTCCTTAGCCTATTGAGTCGCAACGGCACACCGGCGGCCACATACAATAAATTTTAATTATGTCTGGTATTCTAAGACCTGACAGAATAAAGATGTCCTGTAGCTAGCACTAAAATTAACTTCTTAGTATTCAAGCTATCTTTAATAAAATTGTAAAATAGTGTTTATATCAATTTGCTACACGTTTGGAAGGTGCCATATTAATATCGGTTCGACAGATTAATAATAAAAACGCAGAACTAATTTCATATATATAAAATTAGTATAGATGTCCATATTTATAGTATAAGTACTAATTTATTGGTATACAAAACAGGAAGTTACATATTTATTTATTTATAAAGGTTCTCAGAAAATGAGTGCATAATTTAACTTAACATTTCAATTATAATGTTTGTAGATTACAGGCAGCAATAGTCTAGCGGGAGACCGTTAGATTGCCACTGAGATGTCTCAAGTTCCATCCCACGAACCTCTGACTTTTCTAAGTTATCTGTAATAATAATAATAATATTATATTACATACACACATCCCCATCTAGCCCAAACTAAGCAGAGCTTGTACTATGGGTAAGTACTAGACAATGGATAAACATAAATATGTATATACTTTTATTTTGTAAATACATACGTATTATACATAGAAACACTCAGTCCAACACAAACATCCATGTTCATGCACACAAATGTTTGACTTGTGCGGGAATCGAACCCGCGACCTCAGGCGTGATAGTTGGTTACACTAACCACTACGCCATCGAGTAGTAGTTAGTTATTATTGTTGTTAATTATTGTCTTAAAAACACATCGTAAGGAAACCTGCATGTTTGTGAGTTCTCCATAATGGTCTCGAAGATGAGCGAAGTCTGCCAACGCGCACTGGGCCAGCGTGGTAGACTGTGCTTGACCATTTCACGCTAGGAAAGGCCCGTGCCCAGCAGTGGGACAGTTTTTATACAGCTGTTATGATTATTAGATTTTATATTAAAAACCAAATTTATGGTGCAAGCCTTGATGGCGTAGCAGTCGCATTAACGCGATTCTCTTAAAATAGTGCAGTAATTTCCTGTCAATTTTTTTTTTGTTTCCACGCTGTCTAGGTTTGTGTCCAATAGACAGCAATACGCTCGCCCTTTATTACGTAAAACCAAAACCTATAAATTAGGACATACTATTTTCAAATATCATAATTACATATTATTTCAATGAAAGCTGCTAACGTCTGTTGCGAACAAAATGCGTACTTTTACCAAACACAACACAAATTAGTTACGTTACGTAAATTATCCACAATCACTTAAACAATAATGATATAAGTAATATGATAGGAAATGTTTTGCCACACGTTAGCACACAAACATACACACACATGCACACATAGCCACAATTTCAAAGTTACTTGAACTTTCAACTTACATGTTGACGATAATTATAGTACGAATATGATGACCAATTAATGAGCAAGTCATCAATCATTATATTACTGTATATCATGACATTCCAATTAAAATCAGACCGTAATAGAAAGTTTGCTATTAAACATACATTAAAAATATTGCAAATATAATGTCCTAAAAACTTAATGGAGACTGGCCATCTGCGCGGGCGATATTATAGTGCACAAGTGTAAGCGCCAACATAAGTGCACTCTCTTTTCCCTCATTCTCATAGTTTTAGGGGCAGCAATCTGACATGATCATGCGCAGGACCAACAGTTTTACATGCTTGCCTAGGGCCATACTATCACAGCAGATAGAGTATACACCCCAAACCAAACAAGTTTTGGACTTCTCGACACGCTTTAGATGGCGTTTATGGTTATTCCTTTTCTAAATAAACGAGCAATCTGAAGCAAAGAATACTTTTAAAATTGATCTGGCAGTTCCTAGGATTAGCATGGTTAAACTTTGACCATAGTAATTGATGTGCCAGTGTGCTGAGTGTCATGGGTTCGATCACGACACAAACATAAAATTAACGTCCACAATTTTAGTTGCCCAGTTTCGCATATGACAAATATTTCGTTATCAACAAATAGTCATTTTAAGGCTAGGTGTTGTTTGTTTGTTAAATGTTTGTTGAGTGCCGAGCGTTATAGAGATAAAAATTAGTGCAGGGTATTATTTTTCATAATGTTCATCGTAAAATAGTAACATATTTAGTGCTATATAGCAGACACAATAGAAAACATATTGTTCGCGGCGATTGGTGACCAGCATGGCATGGCATATATATTTACTAGATTCGCTAGCTCGAGAACAGTAGTTTTTCTAGATAAAAGGTACCGTTTTTTATACGTTCTTTTCTGTACTCTTGATGACATGGCAAAATTTCATGATGATTAGTCGAGTAGTTACGACATGGAAGCGTAACATATAATCCAACTCACACTCAATAATATTAGTTAGGGTTAGGTATAAAATATTCTAATAATTTAATACATTCATATTCTATGTGGTTCTGTTGACATTACTTCATAGATTAACATATATTATGACATATTAAATCTTATTATTATACTAATAAATAGCAGCTGAGGATTCGGTATATCTCGTTATGTTAATTATATTCAAATCTCGGTATCGCACGGTTTAATGGCACCGATGTAACTGTAGTTAACACATGAATAGAATAGAATAGAATCTTTATTTGTTAAACTATGATTGAAGATTAATTTCGGGTAAAAATATTCAGTTTAGTAATGTGTGTAATATGGTAGTCGATTCACAATTTTTTATTATTTCAGGTAAATATTTACATTACCTAAACTCAAAAGTACAAATAATTTCAAAATATACTCAAAAATAAATAAGATGCGTTCGTAAAAAGCGCTTCAGATCAGGTAGTAGAGGTAAATATCTAATGACAGAAGGAGAATGCACGGTACAAACTGTGACGTAACCGCTATTACATACATCTGTCCGAGGGAGATAGCGAGAAAGCTCCACATTTTCTTATATCCAAATTTAAAATATTAATTACCCCCTTATATTGGAACTAATTTTGATCCTGTTTTCACCAAAGGATTTTTGATTGCTATTTGCTTTTGGGTCTAAAATAATGTACAAAATCAAACATAGGCAACAACCCTATTGCATTTAAATATTCGAATAGCTGTGTAGTATTGTTAACGCATTCGAAAGAAGTTGTGCACTTTTCGATCATATACAAAAGATGTTAAGAAAATGATTGAATTTTGGTTTGTTCATAATATAGGTATACATACACATGTAATATGATCAGTAATATGCACGAATGGTGATTTTGTCAAATAGTTACCACGCCATGTAGGACTGTTTCATTATGCTCTCGACCAAAGTGGTGGTATAACATAATTTTCTTTTACCTGATATAACTAATCGTACTACAACAACATACAATTGTATGTAAAACTCTCTTATTTTAGATTAGTAACACGAATCAATTTAGCAAAAGCTGCACTAGAAAACAGCATTAAAGTTATGGGCGCTATAGTGAAAACTTTCTGCGGTTACCGATACCCCATATTGTAGTCTATCCAGCCGAAATATAATTGCAGTCAGTGTAGCAATTGCCATATTTCTCAATTCATCTCCAAATCCGTAAATTTTCTGTCTCAATATTAACTTTTCTTTCAACAAGTCTGTATACTTTCTTCTTTTGTTTCTCTTTGCCTCCACTTTGGAAAATTGCATATTGGAAAATCTATACTAATATTATAACGCGCTAATCTCAGGAACTACTGGTCCGAAATGAAAAGTTATTTTAATTTTGATTAGCCCATTTATCGAGAAAGGCTATAAGCTACAGAACATCACGCTACGACCCACGGGGGCGGTGCAGTAATCATAAACGCGGGTGCAACCGCGGGCACATCTAGTTGATAATAAATATTATGGTATTCTAGTATAACTAGGCATATACTTCGGCTTTTTTTGACATTGGCTGCACGAATAACGTAGTGGCTTAAGGTGTCACCTCCTACCGCCGCCGCCGTGCCGAGTGTTGTGGGCTCGATCCACTTATGGAGCAAAATTTTGTGGTCCTGAAATAGTTGTAACGCGTTTATTTCTTGTGTCTGTTATTTAAAGACCCTTGCAAAACAAAAAGAATTTCCAGTGTTGGAGATATGTTAAAAACATTGTAGCAGGTAATTAGTTGACATTTGATTAGCTTTTCTGTGCCGTGTGTGTATAAAACCGTTACCAATATATTGATATGATATTTAGTCAGAGTTCAATTATCTTCATGCCAAATTTAACTATAACCGAAAAAACAGTTTATTTGTTAAAACGTACTAAAGAAAATTACTTTTGAAATTATGATTTTTATAAAATTTGGTACAACCCACCTCCTCAAACAATACTTTACAATAATATATGTAGATATGGTAATATCTTACGGATAACCAGTATATGAGCACACGTGATACAAAGTACAGCGTGTCACAGAAAAGTGTGGTCATATTATCTAAGACTTGTTGAATTGTATAATGTATGGCACAGACCATGAATTGATTGATGACGAAAATCGTATTAGAATATAATGATATCAGCCTCGCTTACCTATAAACTGTTTCAATACTAGATACGGGCACCTTCTCAATATGAAAAGGGGTAGGTCATAATTTACCACACTGACCCACTGCGGGTTGTTATACAACTCGCATCTTCTATAACATTATGGAGAACTGTCAGACTGCAAATTTGTTCAAGATATTTTACTTCACCTTTAAAGCAAGCGGCCAATCCTTTTAGAGTTCGAAAAAACTCTTATACAACAGCTTTGTCCGTCTGTCCGTCTGTTATACAACTTTCAATTCAAAAACCGTAAGAGCTAGAGACTCGCGGTCAACGCCATTCGACTCAAAATAGTCGATATAACCCCGAAAAACGATGACCTTTGACCTCTGACCTCAAAGTCACGTGATACTATCTTTCAACTCAAGAACCGTAAGAGCTAGAGACTCGCGGTCAACGCTATTCGACTCAGCATAGTCGATATATCCCGAAATTACTATGACCTTTGACCTCTGACCTCAAGGTCACGTGATACCAATTTTTCGTACTCCACGATTTATGGCAATTCATTGCCGTTTCTCACTTGTTTTTTTAAAGATATCTCCCGCATTAGGAATTATTCCTGTGTCGCGGGGACTTTACAAACATACAACATACAACAACGGACACAAAGAACACCCAGACTCGGAACAACTAATTGTCAATCACACAAATTTTTGTCCCGTGTGTAATTAATTCGAACCCACAACACTCAGCCCAGTGGCAGCGGCGAGACAACCAATTAAGCCACTATGCCATCCGAGCAGTCGACGTTAAGTTATGATACTTATGATTAATTAAATGTATTGTGCGTTACCAGTCGCCAGAAATCGCAAAATTCAGATAGTCTATTATATATCTTGCAAAGCGTTAAATGTGTTAAATGACTTCCTTTATCTCTTTGTACAAATTGTAAATCTCTTTGTTTCAATGTACCTATTGTTATTTTAAGTTATACAACTAAACATTTGAGTGATTCTCGATGTGTATTTTACTTTGAAACTGACATCGGTGACTTCACTTTTTGTCGTCTTAAAGCAAGCCACAAAATGAATCAATAGGTAGGTTTCAATCTCTAGATACAATATGATCTGCTAATGTTCAAATACATCTAAATACAGACAAGTTATTAGGCAGACAACCACTTATGATAGATAACCAATAATAGTGCAAAACAAATGGTATGAGGGTAGACCTTCGTTTACCACACTGACTCACTGCGGGTTGTTAGACATCACGCATCATCGATAACATTATGGAGAACTGTCGCATTGCAAATTTAAAATTTTACTTCACTATTATAGCAAGCGGCCGTAGGCTAATCGATAAGGCGTCGGATTCGTGAGGCCATGGATTCGCATTCCACCATTGCACTACGAACATGAACCCTCTTCTAACACAATACTAGACAAGCATCTTAGCTTGGCTAGGCAGGTTTTTTTTTTTTTTAATAAAGGCTAGCGAGTAGTCCTGGTCTAGGAACAATTCCTGTGTCGTCAGGAACTATACAATCATTCAAACAACAGACACAAAGAACACCCGAACTCGGAACAACTATTTGTGGATCACACAAATTTTTGTCGCGTGTGGGATTCGAACCCACGACACTCGGCGCAGTGGCAGTGGCGAGGCGACCACTTAAACCACTACGCCAACCGTGCATTCATTAAATCATAATCATTTGACATGATAGTAGCAATTTATAATATTACTAGTAATTATATTTTAATTTAAAAAAGAACATCTGTATGGGCAACTTTCAGAAGTACAGATTACCTCACGATATCTTTCTTCACCGTTACAAGAAACAATTAACTTTAATTAAAAAACCGCTATATTACAGATGATCCAAACAACTTTGTGTTTGTCCGGTTAGTATGGTTTTTAAGCTCCTTGCTTTAAACAGGTAGTATTTTGTTAGCAGAGAGTTCAGTCATGTTTATCCCTCTCGCTATTAATGAGTCAAACTCAAAAATGATTTATTCACTTAGGTCACAAAGTAACACTTATAGTAACTTAATAACTTATTATAGAATAATCTATTTTTTGTTTAATATTGTTTAGAATGTTCTTCCTGTTACACTATAATAGCACATATCGCCTGTGATACCGGTATAACCTAGTATAGGCGTCGAAAGTATTGTATCCTATTTTAAGTATTTTTAAGAGCTATTGTAATTCATATTTGTACCAACTTAAACGGAATAAACTATTATTATTATATTTATTATTATGAACTTCAAAGTTTATGAGTTTACAGATGTTTCTGAATTTACATTTAGGTTAATGCTAGGTTTAAATAACCTCTGATGCTCAAAAGTGTTACTTCGTGAGCTGAATGAGTAAATGACTTTTGACTTTGGCTTTCCGCTTACCATCAGACTGCCAGTATGCCTGTCAGCTAATTAAGTATGTATAGAATAATAACTCTGGTTTGTCGGTTCCATTGATTAGTATAAAAATATGAACTAACATAATATTGATTTTATTGTTATTATATTTTTAATAATTTTGATAGGAGGCGCTCATAGCCAGTTGCACTCACTGATCGGTAAACGATTAGCGAGGTTAAGCAACGTTGGGTGCGGTCAGTCTATAGATGGGTGACCGCTTAGTGGTATTACATCTGAGCGTCTCCGTGCTTCGGAGGGCACGTAAAATATCGGCCCCTGTTGTTGCCAAATTGACAGCAGTCGTTAAGCCGTGTCAGAGGCCTACGGGCGGCTTGAACAACTCTTGACAGCAGGCTGGCCACTAACAACACGAAAAGAAAAGAAAATAATAATTTTGATTTGTTATACAATATTTCTTTTAAACTATCTTTCAATATATACTTTCCGTCATATGTATATCTATTTTATAAGTTGAAGTAACCTTTTGCATATACTCATTGCCTTTTCTTACTTTTTTGATTTTTAATCACTAAGCTCACTTAATTGTGAATGCTGTGGCCGCCTTAAAAGGTTACGCTATTGACATAAGCCTCATATTTTACTATTTTGTTGCATTGTTCTTGTAATTGCTGATGGTCTTAAATAAATAAACTACAGATATTAACCAAACAGACATTTACGAATAAGCCTCGGCTCATTCCGTCCGTTTATTGGTTTACTTTCGAAACATACCTACTTAATGACACATTAATATTATAAAACCAAGCTACCAACCAAATAATTATTTATTGCGTCTGTGGTTTTTACTCGGCATTAATAGGATATCGGCACATTTCATTTTTTACTAAGTTTGACCGAGACTTCTGCCGCATAAAAAACTTAGTTACCAATTCTTCAATCAATTTTCACTTGGTGCTTTACTAGTCTGCGAAGTTGCATTGCGGATGAATCAGCCATTCGGAGATTGTTTCGTACAAACAAACAGATTATATATTATGCAAATAAAATCTTTGATTAGCTCTTTATTTTATTTGCATAAAAGGTAATCAAAATTCAGCAGGGATGGTACAGTGGTTAAATGGTTGCCTCGCCAGTGACAGAGCGCCAAGTGTTGTGGTTTTGATTTCCAGACCGAAAATGTGTGTTCTACAAGTAGTTGGTTCTAGTAGTTCACACTGTATACATTCTATTAGTGCTGGGATATTTTTATAGACGGTATTAACTATTATACTGTTAGTTACTAAAACGACGCGTTATAGAAAAAAAGTAGAAAATTACGATTGCTATTTAAACATTACGTATGTTTCGTATTTTTATAATATTATAATATGGGTTTAATCAAACCTTGTTTCATAAGTACTTCTCTCAAGTCTAGTCACAGCTTGGTACTTGAAAAAGCTTTTTGCAGGTAACGCTTATAATATGCTACGGTAATTGCTTGCCATCTGTTGACCCATATACTTATTTACCCCATAAACGTATTTACCTGTAGAGAAAACCAGAAAAAAAATCTATATGCGAACCCAAAAACACCACAACAATCTTAAAAACTTAATTAAATTCAATGTCATTACTAACCCACTTAAAATCACTTAGTTATTTCAACACATATGTTCACATAAACCAGTTTCATGTACATTAATTTTCCCATAAAATAGGGAAATAATTTTGTGGTCACTCTCACTTTTAACACCTGATCGTCGGCGCGTGCGCAGCGTGCCATGTATGTTGTCACACTAGCGAGGGAGGGTTAGATCTAAGCGTTCACTGACAAACGGGGATACATCTTAAGATATTTTGTAAAACATTTTCAAATTCGAATTCTCGAATCGAATTCAAATTCAATACGTTTTTATCAATGTTTTATTGCTTTTAAATGCACAGCCATTTAGTTTTAAAGAACTAGCATCAGAGCCATTTGGTAAGACAAGGGAGAGTCTTTTTCCAGCAGTGGGTTATAATAACATGACAACAAAAGAAACAAAATTCACATGCCAGTACCCAGAGAGATTTATCTGTAGAAATAACAAATGTACGCTGTGTTGCTGCTTTTCTTTAGTCTGTAGAGCGCAGTGGTTTGATTGGTCGAACTGTAGCTACACGAATTTAGAGGGTTCGGTCCCCACATGGAACAAATAGAAATAGAAAAATAATTCGCTTGAGGCGTTTCTTGATTGTATATCATATACAATCTAAAAATGTTAATAAGGTTCGAACACATCTCACCCGCAGCAGGCATGATAATAAGAAGGGCATAAATTCTTTAATTAGATAATACGTTTTGCTAAATTATGTAATTATGACCTATGCTTACGCTTATTTCTACACGCAAACTTCTCTGTCATCCAAAAATAGTTGTGCTATCCGGGGTGTTCTTTGTGAAATGAAATGAAATGAAATGAAATATTTATTCGCATTAAACATGAGTGATACATTGCAGCATTGATGTTAAACAATTTGAAAGTCCAGCATGTTTTACCTGAATAGGTGTACAAATGAGTATATAAGTTACATAGAAAATAAAATAATAATTAAATTTAGAATATTATTCAAATATAGTTAATTAAATATAAATTGTAAAATCGTATAAAGACAGTAAAAATCAAATCAAAATCATAATCAAATTAAAATATAATCAAAATTAAAATAAATATCATTAAGCACAAATAATTAATGTTAAGTATTGTTAAAAAGAAAGGCACGCATAATACTATTTTAACAAAATATTTAGAAGGAGTCAGTAAGAAAATCTTTTAAATTATAATAACACTTAGAAGCTAATAAATCCCTAAGCTTTTTCTTAAAAGAAGTTATGGTTAAACTTTTTAAACTATTTGGTATTTTATTATAAATAGTAGTGTAGTGTGTCCGACATTTGAATGTTTGTGTGAGTTCTGCATGATTTAAGGATTACCTCTTGAGCGGTAGTTTCTAAGAAATAAGACTTTGATAAAAAACAGATACAGAATTTTATGTGGCAAAAGTTTGTGCTTATAATTGCGTGCGATCGTGAGGAATTGGGCAGTTTTATTCGATTGTATTGTAAATACTTCTCAGAAATAGCACGGAGTGTAGAAGATAAACGGTAATGGGCTACAGACCCTAAATGGTACCACTATTTAACTGATGACATGACGGTGACGACTGTGCGGATGACGTAGTGGTTTAAGCTGTCGCCTCGGCATTGCCACTGCGCTGTGAGTGCTGTGAGTTCGAACCCTACACGGGACAAAAAATTGTCCGACACTCAAATAGTTGTTCCGGGTCTGAGTTTTCTTTGTGACCGTTGTTGTTTATGAAGATCCGTGCAATACAAGAATTATTCCTAATGCGACAGTTGGTTTTAAAAAACATCCATGCTCAGCGCAGTGGCAATGGCGAGGCGGCTACTTTAACCGCCTGCCACGCCTGAGGTCGCGGGTTCGATTCCCGCACAAGTCAAACATTTGTATGCATGAACATGGATGTTTGTCTTGGTCTGGGTGTTTCTACGTATAATATGTAAGTATTTACAAAAAACAAAGTATGTTTATCAATTGTCTAGTACATATAGTACAAGCGCTGCTTAGTTTGGGCTAGATGGCATTGTGTGTACGTGATAGAATATTATTATTATTTAGGTCATAATAAATTTACACTGATAAACGTGCTACCAATCCTACCAGACTTTGGTCTACCAATGAGAATTTCCTTATAGAAAAATCCAATAGCTATTAGTCCCACTCAAGAACCCGAGACTTCGAGATCGACTGCAAGAGTAAACGCCATCTCTTACTACTTGGCGACCGAAGCATGTTTAGAGTTGCTTTGGTGGCGCAGCGATAGTATATGTGACTCTTGTGCATGAGGTGTCCAGTTTGATGCCGGGGCGAGAGAAATCTAGAGCTTATCTTTAAAAAAAAAATCTCAACCGTCGCATGGAGTCGTCTTGAACTGTACCCGGTAAAGGGCAATAGACGCGCCTCTTTTTAGGTGCGAAAAAAAAGCGTAAATGGCAAAATGTAGGTGTGTTACTCCTCTGCTTACCCCTTTGGAGATATAGGTGTGAGGTTATATACGTATGTTTATAATAATATCAGTCCTGTATTAAACTGTCCCACTGCTGGGCACGGGCCTCTTCTCAGTGTGAGAAGGGTTAGGCCCTAGTCCCAAGCTGGCCCAGTGCCGGTTGGCAAACTTCATATATCTTCGAGAACATTATGAAGAATTCTCAGACATGCAGGTTTCCTCACGATGTTTTCCTTCACCGTTAAAGCAAGCGATAATTAAATATTTAATACGCACATAATTTCGAAATGTCAGAGATGCGTGCCTTGAGATCGAACTCAAGACCTCTGCGTGCAGATCAACGGTCTCCCACGAGGCTATCGCTGCTATGTATGTTTATAAGACTTTTAAATGGGCCCATACAATTTTGTTACGCTTTTGTCTGAACATCTTTGTATGATACAAGTCTGTTCAATAGTGAAAGTGTTAATCGTATTAAGGTTTTGTTGTCAGTTCGAAACGTGTTGCGGTTATTATGTCTCCTTCACGCACCGCTCCAATGACATCGTGCGATTCTTAGTTATAACCGAACTTGGGACACTGCGCATCTCGCTTCTAACAAAGACAAAAGTAATAATAATATTGGTGGTATGGCGGCGCCGAACGGAGAGAGCCGTCAGTTTGACAATATAAGCACGCCCAATGGAATAAAGGCATTAGAAGACTATGCTAACGTTAGAGGAGAGCAAGAATACAGTTCAATCTGATATACCTATATATTTAATTTAAGATGTATTTAAGAAGTATTTTTATAATCTTTATGTTTAATTTAGTGAAATAAAGTAGGAAAAAGTGTAATTTTATCAAATTTAAGTAGTTTTATAAAGTTTAATGATTGAAAACCTTCAAACTCATTATGACGCGACAAATGATTTTTTGGTATGAAGCCTTTATTTTTTATCAATTCACAACGGGAATAATTGAGCTTGTGTATCTTTATTAGCACTATTCGAATCTACAATAAAAAGTCTACGTAATTGTACTTACTACGCCTTTATTGCACTGTGGGTGCGAATGTCGTAGTTGTATTGTATAGAATATGACAGTAAGTATGTGTATGAGCAGCGGTAGTTCAGTGGGGAGATCAACAGACTGCAATGCAGAGGGTCTCGGGTTCGAACCCACGTCGCGCACATCTGACTTTCGGAAGTTATATGACTTTTCGAAATTATGTGCGTATTGATTGACAATTATCGCCTGATCCGTGCCTCAGAGAGCACGTTAAGCCGTCGGTCCCGGCTGCCATGAACATCTATGGCAGTCGTTATTGGGAGAGTATCGACACAAAAGATCCCACTGGGTCGAAGTGTCGCCGGTCTGCACTGACTGGCCCCCACATAAGATACAAGATACAAGTATGTGTCTCTAGAAAGAAGCTAACGTGTTGTATGCTCTGTAGTTTTAACTTATTATACATTGTTTTACTGCGCAGGATCGATTAGTAAAGGGACTTAGGTATCATCTATGCGTTAGGATAACATAGACAAAAGTTCTCTTTACTTTAAGAGCAAATTTCGCGCTCGCATCTGTTTCTTTTCTCGACGATGTGTGAAGTCTGAAAATCAATCCGCCCTGAGTAAGCGTATTGAACTTAGACGTAGATCACAAATATCTACACAGGCAGGGATAATATTGATGTTGCATATTACGTGTTATATTTATTTACTAGCGACCTAACCTGCCCCGGCTTCGCACAGGTAGTACAAAACCTTAACAAATTATACACCTAAACCTTCCTCATGAATCACTCTGTCTATTGGTGAAAACCGCATGAAAATCTGTTCTGTGGCTTTTGAGTTCAGAGAGACAGACAGACGCGGTGGGAGACTTTGTTTTATAATATGTACTTATGTAGTAACGAGATAGATCCCAACACTCAACAAAAGAATAAACATTAGCTCTACGTAACTCAACATATTTCTAGCATTGCCAGCAGCAAAAATATCATCACTACATAATGGTTTGAGATAAACCTGACGTAATAAACTTATACAAAACCAAACAAACTGTCGGAGATTCCACTCTCACGCACTTTCACTCATCAACACACGTGTTTGTCTTCGTTGAGTAATCGCTAGATGTCGCTAGCGGCGTTCCCTTATGAGCGCATGCAATTACACTGAGCTAATTGTTGATATTTATTTAAATTTCATTACTTGAATGTTTTTGAAAAGATAATTAATTATGTGCCTTTGCTGTTATTAAGTTGTCAATATTGTTAAGTATTGAGACAATATTGTGAGTGGTTTTAAGCCCTGGGTGGGTTCAAAACCGATTTACCGTTTTATTTTTTTAGCCATGCCCGAAAACGAGATTGCTCGAGATAGTGTGTATTTTAGTTTCTTGCTAGCGCAAGCAATAACAATGTTTTAAGTAGTGGTGGCGTGTGATTGTTTCGATGGTGAATGCGAATGCTATGCTTGAGGTATTGGGATCCACTCCGGGCCGAACCAAGAGTTATTGACATTTTCCGTGGTTCTTTTTTTGCAGCATCATTTAATCTGTATATGCTAGCCTTACATTACTTGGACTTAAAACCGTAACTGGCGAGATATCGATGTAATGAGAGCTATGCCTACTCCTTTGTGGACATTCAGACGTGCGATGAACATCTGGTGCTGCATTACAAAATTCATATAATTATTATTTTAAATATATTATTAGTATACATACTTAATTCTTCAATGTCTCTGAACACCTTGTAAATTACGAAATTTTATGCGTGTGTTTGAGTAGGTCCCTGTAGGGCTTAGATTCACAATGAAGCCCGTTAGTTGCCGCTGCGACCGAGTTACAACCCAACGTTTGGACAGAACACGATCTATTCCGCTAGTTTTAAATAAAATCATTCCATAGATTATTCATCGACCACTTTATGGCACGGAAAACAACACCAACTTACACATATATTTACCTAGTATAAATATAAACATAATATAATACAAACTTGTTTTGATGTAATGCGGTAAGCCATACGTCCATACACTCACGCCTACATAACCTCGAACAGGTAACCAGAAGTATACTACACTTAAATTATCCTATTTGATTTTTCTTAAATAGATAACACTGCACTAAAAAAAAGCAGCGATAGCTCAGTGGGGAGACCAACAGACTGCAATGCAGAGGGTCTCTGGTTCAAACCCACGTCGCGCACCACTGACTTTCGGAAGTTATATGACTTTTCGAAATTATGTGCGTATTGATTGACAATTATCGCCTGCTCCGTGCCTCGGAGAGCACGTTAAGCCATCGGTCCCGGCTGCCATGAACATCTATGGCAGTCGTTATTGGGAGATTGTCGACACAAAAGATCCCACTGGGTCGAAATGTCGCCGGTCTGCACTGACTGGCCCCCACATAAGATACAATATGTATGTATTATATAGTTAATTATCGCTTTTTTTAATGGCGAAGGAAAACATCGTGAAGAAACCTACATGTCTGAAAGATCTACGTGATGTTTTTGAAGGTATGTGAAGTTTGTCAACCGGCACTGAGTCAGCGTGGTGGACTATGGCCTAGTGCCCAGCAGTAGAACAGTTTATATACAGGGTTGATATAATTACCTACGAATTTTTTTTGGACCTCCATCTGAGTAAAAAAGCACTATACTAATATTTTGTGCAAATTGAACCGTTGGGTTACCGTCTTAATGATGACGAAATACACTTTGCAAGTATTTCACAAAGTAAAAAGCGAAATAATTAAACCTTTAATAGCGCACGCGCACCGATTACTTCAACAAATTACTTTTTAACCATATTTGAGTATTGTTTACTACCGATCTCGATTTAAGCGCGTAAATCTTCGATTACGGTATACTTACTTTATTTTTAATCAAAGAAATTAAGGATATAGTCGTAAACTTGCTAAGATATTAAACTACCTCGTAAGTTCAGTTCTGCAAATATACGCGTGCGTGACTGCCTTTTGTGGAGTTTGATTCCTGGGACGGATAGGTTAATTGGATATATGGATTATCAAGCTTTAGGCTTAAGTCTTTGCTCACGTTCAAGAGTAGCGACTTTTTGAAATATGATGTTGAGTTAAAACTTAAAAGAGTTGTTTTAATATTATTAAACTATTATTTAATGGTAACATATAACTAAGATAAAAGTGTATAAGCTGCACGGATGGCGTAGTGGTTTAAATGTTCGCCTCGCCGTTGTTGAGTGCTGTGGGTTCTATTCCCAAACGGCACAAGAAAATTTTGTCTTCCACAAAAAGTTTTTCCGAGTCTGAGTGTTCTTTGTGTCCGTTGTTAGAATGTTTGTAAAGTCCCCCGCGATGCTGATTTATACTAAGTGCGAAAGTTGTCATGTATTACAAAAAAAATAATAAGAATTGCTCTATTTGTCTGCTAAGTATCATAAACATAAAATCCGTTCTATGGGTTGCATATGATTGAGTAACAAACATCCTAACATCTCCAGAAACTTTGTTACAAAATTTTGTTCCGTGCCATCCCTGCAGTTTATATTTTACCATCGACTCGAAAGAACTTTACAACGATGTATTTGAAAATGGCCAGTTGAAAGTATTACAACACTACCACAAAACACCTTACCTGTAATCCTGTCTACCCGTAAATCCTAAATACCGTACAGCTAAAGTTAATAAATTCCATCTGTCCGTCACTGCGACAGCGACTGACAAATTACGCGTAAAGTCGCGCCTCGCAGTCGCCGGCTTGACAACATCACTACACGCTAGTGATGGGACAGATAAACATCGATGTTCTGGCGACTTGCATTTTAATTACGTGAAACATCCTGCGCACACATAGTTAGAGCTGCAATCTGGCTTTATACTGAATGCTTTATGCCCTGTTTCTTTTTTATTATAACTTGTTTTGTGAGTCAATAAATAAATTACAATCTGATTTTACATGCTTCTTTCCTCGCATGAGTTTAAGGAAAAATAATTGGGTTTGATTTTTGATTATTAGTTGTCAAAATCTCCGTTTAAATTAGCTATATGAAAGATAAACTGATGCATTATACGAACTATATATGTGCACGATATATCAATGCCGAGTCATAGCGTCGTATCTGCGTTAAAAGACAAAAATAACAGATATATTTTAGTATTCATAATATTAAATGGCTAACGTAGCGATAGTGAGTGTGATTTTAATGCCAGCAAAAAGGTTTTGCGTTTTCTGCAAACAAATTCTGAATATCACACCGGCGTTAGAATATTAGCGGTATTCCATGTCTCCGGGCCTCGGTAAAGAACGATAAGCCGTTGGCCATACGCGTGATCTCTCTCTGAAGTGAGAATATAGCCTCTTTGTTATATTATGTCCTTATTAGCAGATATCACTTCGCGTCAAAGTTCCTCAACTCATACATGGAATGATTTACAGCAAGGCTAATGACCAGGCAAATAATTAAAATATATAAACAGCATAGAGCCGCAATCTTAATAATTTAATCTATCAATGCAAATTAAAATGATCGACAGCTGAATTACCATCACTAAATTCACATGCAGTTCCAAATGCGGCACCTCTAATCCAAATTTGGTAGTGATGTGACACTATCGACAATCTTAATCCTCGCGTAAAAGATTTAATTTAAATAACATCAGATTATAACATCGTGGCATAGCATTACGATGACAGGTTGAAATCGAGTTGCAACTGATTGTCAAAAATAATTAATTTTTGTCATCCAGTGTCGATATAAATGTAAACGTGATGATAAAATTGCAAACACAGTCATGTAGTGTGTGTTTGTGTATGCTAATCTCCAGAATAGCTGAACCAATTTTAATGCGGTGTTTAACGATGTATTGAGATTTATTGATATGTATAGGACGTAGTGATACATAAGGTAATGCCATGTACCTACGTGATAGGGGTCTAAATAAGAAGTTACCCCCTTGTACGAAAAATATCGGTAACGTTGTGGTTAACATACTAACTATTTCATTAATACTCTTTGAATGGCCAATTCGAATTCTATATTTTTTATTTCATGTATTGTTGCTTGTATTTTATTTTTATATAGATCAACAAAATCATCAATCATCTTGTAATTATGGCGAATTGAAACAACATTATTCTAAGTTAGGGTGTACGTTTCATTCGTCCATTGTATATTTATAAATAGCTGACGCGTGCAACTTCGTCTGCTTCATATAAGAGTTTTTTTCCCGTTATTGCAACATTTTTGTTTTCTGCTCCGTTCCTATTAATCGTAGCGTGATGTTATATAGCCTATAGCCTTCCTCGATAAATGGGCCAACACTAAAAGATTTTTTTAATTCGAAACATTGGTTCCTGAGATTGGCGCTTTCAAACAAATATACTTTTCAGCTTTATAATATTAGTATAGATGACAGGAACCTGCTACACATGACGTGACCATTAGTCTCCAAATGAATTTCTTTAAAATAATTTTACTCATTAATTTATATCAAATTTATTTTAAGGCTGAAGCATTCCTTTTCATAATTTCTAATCACCAGCCTATTTCTTAATGCCGTGGAGTCTTTCTCCATCTGTTTTTCTTGTGACTGAAATTATACTCATCCATAACCCGAAACAACCTGTATTGGCTGAATCTACCTAGATTCATGTCCCAAGTGTGCTTACCATTCTTCTTCTTCTTTCTTTTTCGTGTGGTTAGCGGCTAACCTGTTGTCAAGAGTTGTTCAAGCCCGTAGGCCTCTGACATGGCTTAACGACTGCTGTCAATTTGACAACAACCGGGACCAACTTTTTTACGTGCCCTCCGAACTACGGAGACGCTCAGATGAAATACCACTAAGCGACCATGCATCTATAGACTGACCGCAGCCAACGTTGCTAACCATTACAGAATATATACAATAGCAGGCTTACTTTAAAACCTTAGTACGCCTGATCTAATATCACACGTGTAATGTCTGATACATTCTGCCTACTCTTTCGAAGATACCGTCGTAATGGTTATACTCTATGTAGGTTATTAATATGACACGTTGCACAAATGCTTATAAACTGTATCAATTCGAACATTAGCATACAATAGTGACTGCCGATCGGAGACAAATAGATCGGCTATCATATGTACCGCTTACTTGCCTTATACGATCCGGGGTGCATACACAATTATATCTAAGGACCCGATCACTGATGCTGAGATTACTGGGTGTAGGGCACGAGCTACCGAGCAGATCGAATGACTGAGATAGGGTTAAGGAATGTCGTGACGGTCAAGTTGTAGATTGTTGGTGAGTAGTATTGATAGCGCAGCGGGCATGCTGTGTTTCCGCGCTGAGAGTTGTGGGTTCAAATCCCACATGGGGCATTTATTTGTACTCAGATTCATGCATAGTCTAATATATAGCATTGATAGCCTGGTGGAAGAAATAATCGATAGCCTAAAGGGAAACCGTTGGACTGCAAAGGACTCTAGTTTGAAGCCAAGGCACACAGGTTAATTATACCTTGCTTAGATAACATTGTGTGGAAACCTGCATTTCTGACAGTTCACCATAATGTTCTCGAAGATATATAAAGATTGCAAACCCGCACTGGGCCAGCGTGGTGGACTATGTCCTAACCTTTCTCACACTGACAAGAGTCATGTGCGCCGGCAGTGGGACAGCTTATATATAGTGCTCATTATATTATATTTACATAGATAGTTTTACGCCACATAGGTAGGGTTATATATTTATACATAAATTTGGTCAGCTAAGATTTCAGTTCCTGCGCAATAGAGGCGTAGCGCCATAGATGTAAAGTCCCTATAATAAAAGAGGCCCACGCGAAGCAGTGGGACACACTATGAAGAGGGTGAATATGTTCTTGGCTTGGTCCTGCCAATACAATAAATGTCTCGTTGGCTACATAAAATCAACTTGTGCTAATGTTTAGGATCTAAACTTATCTATTCAAAATATTGAGTAGCTGCACGGACTCTTCCTTGCTTGTCATCGATTACGGGTGACCTATAAAATAGCTGTCGAAATCTTGTTGCAGTACACTTCTATCTACAAACAGTATCTATGTTCGAAACCGAAGTCTGAGTAAATTATTGATTGTGTAAGCAGTCAGCGTCGCAAATAAAACGCCAGGGAGTCGCTCCAGTATTTTATAAATGAATCTGTCGACATCACTGCTTGCCCCTATAAGGTGGAGTCGTGATACATTTGGTCAAAATGAGCAGATTGTCATGTACACGAATAAATTGTGCGTATTAATGGGCGACAGGAATTCGTGTTTAGTACCGTGTTTTTTATACCATCATGGATGCAACAACTAGATGATGGTTAGGTTACCGTATGTTACCTATGGATACCGCTGTCACATTAATATCTAATGGTATTATTCATGAGTTGCTGATCTTATGCAATGGAATAAAAGATGAAGAAAAAGATACACACATGCCTCAGTTAGGTAAGCAAGTTTCTGTTTAAGATATGTATGCTTGCTAGTTTGTTTGTTGCGATCCATTGAATAGCAGCACATGCTATATGCATGCATGGCATGAAGTATTATATAAAGTAAAGCGCAACATCAACCTTTCAACGAATTTGGTTCGCTGTTTGTTTTGTTTTCAAAAGGACAACGCGTTAAGAATAATTACAAACATCCAAACAACAGACATAAAGAACACCAGTTTGTAGGAACAACAGTTTGTGAAGCACACAAATTTTTTTTTTCTTCCCAGTTAGTGATCGAGCCTACAACACTCGGCGCAACTGCAATAGCGAGGTGAACACTATGCCATCCGTACCTCTAATAAGGTGTCTGATAATAAGCGCCGGTGAACAGTTACCTATATTGAGAAGATCTCCCAATCTCTCATATATCAACAGGATGGAAATCAGACAGGACCGTTGGAAGATCAGGCGCAGAACCAACGACTTTAAGCATAGGCATACATCTTTCTTAACTTCGGATTCTACCGAGACAATGTAACAACTGTTTGTCAGCTTGACCGGTATTCAAGGCATTGAGTTTGAATCCCGGGATCCGCTCAAGATCCCTTAGCCAAGATTAACGATGCATTAATTCTATATAAAGTATAGGTTCAACGCAACAATCTTAGAGCTTCCTGTTACGGTTCAACAGATCCTTACATTTAAGTGTAATGACAAAGAAAATCGATGCATTTACAATAACACTGTGAACTTGTATTAATTAAACTACTCAGTTTTAAATGAGTGTATGGTAAAGGCCAAGGCTCGCATGTGACAATCTACACTGCACTGCTGAGTGCAGGCTTTTCCATGCATTTAGTCAAATGTTAGGGAATCCCGGCATATGTTTATAGAATAAACAGCGAGGTACATACATGTGTAGACATATATAAGGCATATAAGGGTCGACAATTATATGTAGACAATAAATAGAAGGGGAAATTATAAAAAAAATTGTATTGCTCTCCAATATTTTTTTGAGGCGCTCATAACTAGTTGCTGATCGGTAAACGATTAGCGAGGTTAAGCAACGTTGGATGCGGTCAGTCTATAGATGGGTGACCGCTTAGTAGTATTTCATCTGAGCGTCTCCGTGCTTCGAAGGGCACGTAAAAAGTCGGTCCCGGTCGTTGTCAAATTGACAGCAGTCGTTAAGCCATGTCAGAGGCCTACGGGCGGCTTGAACAACTCTTGACAACAGGTTGGCCACTAACCATACGTAAAGAAGAAGAAGATTTTAAACTGCTATATACGGATTATTATTATTTATTATAAGATATATATGATTATTATTATTAGAAGACAATATTAAGAAGAAGATTGTTTTGTCAAAAGATTTTTATGTATATATGCAATTTTAAACACAGATAATTTTGCTTGTATGTTAATATCAGTAATATAGCTTCAAATTTTTTCAATTGGGCTGTTCCTGACATATTCTGACGTGATATCAGCGCCCTCCAGAGTTACTACTGATTCCAATAACCTTATCTATCTGATAAAAATTAATTGTTTTTATAATTCCACGTTGTAATATCTCACTCTTCAATGTCAAGATACAGAATAAACTGTCTCTGAAATCTCACGGTTGTATTTATCTTTTGACATCGTAGAAACTCTAGCTTCTACGACACAGGTCTGAGTACCTAGTTTAGCTGTTAGTCCATTACTGATCAACTTTTTGATTGTGATTTACCTACAACGTGCTGTATTCATGTGCCTTTATCATATTGTGTCTTTTACGTACTAATAAACAGTAATAATAATGTTACATATATAGGTATTGTCCGTATTAAGAGAGCGTTGTGGTGGAAAATAACATACCTATTATAATATTAGCCGAAAGACGTTCACTGCTAATTTACCACACAGGCCGGTAACAGACTAAGATATAGTGACAAGAATTGCGAAAGGTGTGCTAAGATAACCATCTTAGCACACCTTTCGCAATTCTTGGCTAACCAGCCATGTAGGAAGAATAAACGACAAAAGGAAATTCAAGAAATGATACACGGCAAATGTGAATGCGACATCTGGCACAGGAAAGGAAGTGGTACACCGAGGCTGGTGTCACGAAGACTGGTGCAAACTAGCGCATAACAGGGTAATGTGGCAAAGCGAGGCAGTATTTGTCCTGCAATGAGACAATAATAATAATAATAATAATAATATTCTACCACATACACACAACACCATCTAGCCCAAACTAAGCAGAGCTTGTACTATGGGTACTAGACAATGGATAAACATACATATATACTTTTTTTTTTGTAAATACATACATATTATACATAGAAACACCCAGACCAAGACAAACATCCATGTTCATGCACACAAATGTTTGACTTGTGCGGGAATCGAACTCGCGACTTCAGGTGTGGCAGTCGGTTACACTAACCACTACGCCATCGAGGCCGACAATACAAGCTGAAATAATGATAATAAACATTTCGCGGTAAGTAATAAGAACCTACTTGGTAAGATGCAGTGTATGTCATTCCATTACTTACAAACTGGTTGTAGAAGAATAATTTAGCCAAACTTGATGTTGCCGAGATACTTGCTATCTGCGTAGACCCAGGGGATCTATCGTACATTTTTATAAGTCTCAACACGTCGCGACTTTTTAGGAGGAAGCAATGCTTTCCATATCTATACAAATAAATAAAATTGAAGTGTCTGTTTATAATGTCAAAATAATAGCTTTTTATCTAATGCATATGAAAATATATAAAGTACCTATACCCACAAACCTATTTTTAAAATGTTTGTCTGTCTATCTGTCTGTCTGTCTATCTGTTTGTTCCGGCTAATCTCCGAAACAGCTGAACCGCTTTTGACGGGACTTTGACTGGAAGATAGCTGATGTTATAAGGAGTAACTTCGGCTAATTTGATTTTAGAAAAAATTGGGACCCGCGGAGAAATTTTAAAACCAATGGAAAATAAATAAAATTGATGTGTCTGATTGTTATGTCAAAATAACAGCTTTTTACGTAATGCATATTAGTACCAGCTAATTTCTGAAATGGCTGGATCGATTTCGACGAAACTTCCACTGGCAGATAGCTCATGTTCTAAAGAGTAACTTGGCCCACTTTTATTTTTGAAAAAAGTAAGGAATTATCGGAGAAAAATTAAAGCCTATGAAATAGTGAACAATTTCCGATACAAGTAGGGAAATGTATATTAAATAATAATAATTTTAATATAATGTTTACACATTTAATATAAAAAAATATCGAGAAAATGTAAAATAATTACATTAATTTTAGCATTAGTATTTGTTAATATTGTCTTCTGTTTACGCGAATATTATTCATTGAAATTAAACTACTATATACAGATTTTATCGCGTTGTTTATTTGACACTTTATTACATAATTTGAAAACTGTTACACTACTACTACTATTAAACTTTACTATTTTTAAGCTTTTTAAATTATTATTAAAACTATTTAGATTTAATTTAATTTTACACTTTCTAGTGTAGTTATTTCAAAGTTTTAAATCCAGTGTAGTTATTCATTCTGCGTAAATAGAAACACCAATGATTAAATTATGTTCGGGTACTTTGAAATAACGACACTGGAACATTGAGACAACTACCATCTTAGTCTCCCCGTGACCATGGCTGCTGAAAAGCAACCGAAACGTCGCGGGAAGTGTAAAATTAAATTAAATCTAACTAATAATAATTTAATTAGCTCAAAAATGAGTAAAGTTTAATAGTAGTAGTAGTGTAACAGTTTTCGAAATTATGTAATGAAGTGTCAAATAAACAACGCGATAAAATTAGTATTTCTATACGCGGAATACAGAAATAATAAGTTATCGAAAACTTTGCGAACTGAACAAACACTTTTTAGTTAAAATCTACGCGGACGAAGTCGCGGGTAACAGCTAGTGTTTTCTAAAAACCCCGTTCGCATAAATGTCTACTGTCTGTAATTAGTAAAATGTATTAAATTAAATGCTTTCGTCCAATAAGGGCTGTTTTACGAGTAATACAATCTCCGCACTAGGATATAAGTCTTGTATCGCGAGAGACTTTACAAACAATTAATCAACGGACACAAAGAAAGACACAAAGAAGACGTGGAAAACCACGTGAGCATCACAAAAATGTTTATCCCGTGTTGATTCGAACCCACAACACTCGGCGTAGTAGCTTAGGCGAAGCAAACTACTACGCCAACTAAGTGCAACCATTTAATGAAATCTTAAGCTATACGTTTAATCAGAGAAGTTCTAGAGAAAAGCCAGGTTAAGAGTACTGTAAATCAGTGAGCGTTGACGAGGGCTGTTATGAGAGTTTATGTAAGTGTAGGTCTGTGTCTACTCCGCCGGCAAAGAGGCGTACGTGAAGATATGTATTTAGCAGGACTCTGACCAACACCAGCCCTGATCTCCTAAGTCTAGTCACTATCCTTCTTTATATTTTTTTTCATGTGGTTAGTGGCCAACCTGTTGTCAAGAGTTGTTCAAGCCGCCCGTAGGCCTCTGACATGGCTTAACGACTGCTGTCAATTTGACAACAACCGGGACCGACTTTTTACGTGCCCTCCGAAGCACGGAGATGCTCAGATGAAATACCACTAAGCGGTCACCCATCTACAGACTGACCGCACCCAACGTTGCTTAACCTCGCTAATCGTTTACCGGTTAGTGATTGCAACTGGCTATGAGAGTCTAGTCAGTAGTGTAGTATAGCCCATTTTTGTACTAGTCTTATTTGGCAGACGAACACCTATAAGTATAATAATACAATTTTATCTTTTCGACGTCTGTACATCCTAATTGATATTATAAATTCAAATGTGAGTTTGTTTGTTACGCTTTCACGCCTTAACTACTCGACCGATCATCATCAAAATTCGCATACACGTTGTCCGGGCAACAGAAAAGGACAAAGGGTACCTTTCATCCAGAGAAAACGCCTATTCTAAAGGGATAGATTTTATTGACAAAATCTACATTAACGCGAGTGTACCGCGGTTAAAACCTAGTATTCTATAAATGTTCTAGTTCTCTCAAAGAAGATGTTTAATTACCCCCCGATTCAAATGAATAGCATCAAAAGCTAACGGTTCTGAGGAAGCTATTACCGGCGCACGGCGGCCATCTCCCATATACGTATCACTTAATCAGATAAATAATTACATGGAATTTAATTAGGCTTTTTGTTCAACTGTTGTAATTAATACGGTTCATTTGCGGGTGTGCGGTGCGCATACATTATAAGGGAGGAAGATTGGCTAAGTGCGAGTGTAGGTTGCGACTAAAGGGTTCTGCAAAGATATTTTTATAGACTAGACTTGAGGATCCTCCGACCAGGAAATCGTGCTTGGCGGCACGCGGCCCGACGGTTATCGTCGGGAACTTAGTCGCTGTATAAACTCTTTTTGTGCGATGCAGGATTGTATGCGGAATGTGACTTTAAGCGCTTATTGTGTACAGCGCCCTCTGTTGGATGTAATTGGTACTTCTTCGTCTGTCCAGAGTCGCCACAAATATCGTGCCATTATTTACGAAATAAGTAACAATAATATAGATAAGCGGCTCATCGGCGCTTCGCGTGACCAGAGGGCTGGTATTTTCTTTGCACAAAGAATAAGATTGCATGTATCTTCGGGAATATCATGGAGAACTCTCAGGCATGTAGGTTTCCCCACGATGTTTCAGCAAAGCAAGCATAAATAAATAATAATGTGGATTTGTTCGCTAGCCCGCGTGCGATTGGTTTGCCAGCCTAGACTATGTGACTTTGTCTGCTTCGACTATAGTTTTCTTCAACATAATGTAAGCGGATTTCGGTTTTATTGAAGCAGAAGCGTTTGCATGCTGCGGCAGCATAGTGCAGCCGACGGCAACGTGATATCAGCAGTCAGTCGACCGCGAGCTATCTTATGCGTGACCATCCACCAAAGAGTCCTAAATGTTTATTTCTTCCTTTGGTTTATAAAGACAACACCCTCAGTAAGAATAAATCCTGTATCGCAGGGCACTTTACAAACATTCGAACAGCGGACACGAAGAACGCTCAGAATATTTGTCGTCTTGCCACTGCCTCTGCGACTACTAATTATTGGTTCGATGCCCACACGAGGCTAAAATTTGTGTGCAACACAAATAGTTTTTGCCGAGTCTGGATGTTATTTGTGTGTTGATTCAATGAAAATCACCCGCGACACAGGAATTAGCCTAGTGCCTAGTTTAAAAATAAATGTTATATTATTAACGATAACAAACACTCAAAATTTGAATGTATATTGTGTGATTTCAAATTTGTGTCCAGATAACTTGTGGTTCTATGCTAGGCTAGGCCTGTCCTGTTGGACCGCAGATATTTGTTGTCTACATTGGGCTGCATCGCATCTGTAGTTTCAGTTCCAGCGAACCGCCCACTATTCTAAGCAGCAATTTGGCACACGTGGTAGCTTTAGTCGATAGTACCCGGGACTTCCTATCTAACCTCGGCAGAGTCTGACATACCCTCTAGACTCCCTTTTTCTTCGAAGTGGAAGGCATAAATACAAACCCACGTTTAAAAAAGGCATGTCCTGTGGGACCGCCGACGATTCTATCAAAAAAATCATTAATTCTTTACTATACCCATTTGTTTCAGACGCCTGAAAAGTAAGAACCCTAAAAATTTATTGAGATTTCTTTTCACAAAAAGTAATGGCATATCTTATCTATATATGATTAATTAATTAGTTGGAGACGCATCTGTTTTGTGATATTTTAAATTCTTGCTGTGATGTTCTGCGCGCCATTGTGTGGTTGAACGCTTAATGGTTCGTATAATATTAAGGTATCTGTCATTGGCGTAGCGAGGATTTTTGTCATCGTGGACCTACATGGAGACTGTTTGACAATTAATTTGTTGATGCCGTCGTGGTGTAAGCGGTCGTCTTGCAGTTGGCACTGCGCCGAATGTTGTCGGTTCGATCCTCACACGGGACGGACATTTGCGTGATCTATAATTTGCTGTAGCAAGTCTGAGTGTTCTTCGTGTCCGTTGTTTAAATTAATGCTTGTAAAGGCACAGGGGGCATATATAAATTTATATTAAAATTTTAATTGTTAAAATTTTACAAAAGTCCATGTATAAGCCCGAATGGGTGATTAACGGCCGGGACAAACAGAAAGGACGTAAGACGAGGACGCGTCGCAGACAGGGCACAGACGTAGCGCGTTTAAATATAAGAGAGAGACAGGGCGCGAACGGGACGCGAAGACAGGTCGACGACACTGCGTTTGTTACATTGTCGGCCTCGATGGCGTAGTGGTTAGCGTAACCGACTGCCACGCCTGAGATCGCGGGTTCGATTCCCGCACAAGTCAAACATTTGTGTGCATGAACATGGATGTTTGTGTTGGACTGGGTGTTTCTATGTATAACATGTATGTATTTACAAAAAAATATATATTAGGTACCTATGTATGTTTATCCATAGTCTAGTAGGTACCCATAGAACAAGCTTTGCTTAGTTTGGGCTAGATGGTGTTGTGTGTATGTGGTAGAATATTATTATTATTATTTAGCTTTGCATTTAAGCGTCTGCTTTTTAAACGACAACATAATATTATCTTCTTCAGAAGACGAGGATGTTCCGGCTTTGGTTCAACTTGTTAACATTCAAAGGGTTAGGCATTACTAGGTACATTTGGTATGGCATGGTATGGTATGCCACGTGTTCAAAGTAACCCTCCCCCTGCAACCCTTTCTGCCGCGTTTTGTCTGCGCCTCGCCTCGTCAGTATGTTATCGAATAGGGTGCAGTCGTCGAAGCGTCGTGTAAGCGTTTTGTCCGCACCCTGTCTTTTCTGCTTATTTTGTGTCACGACGCTTCTATACATTTTGTATGAAAATTTATTAAAAGGGCACCGCGTCTGCGACTCTTCCTCCTCTTACATCTTTTCTGTTTGTCCTGCCCCTAACAATTTTTTTTTCAAAAAGTATTTTCATCGCGCTTATTAGAAAGAGTATCTCTTGCACACCGTGCTAGGATTTTTGACCAATATCCCAATAACACTTTTGCCGTCCTGCTTTCGCTATTGCTGCTCCAACGAAGCAGGAATAATAATTCATACTTAGTGTGGAAGTTGTAATTTTAAAAAGAAAAGAGGAACGAATATAGCTTTCTAATCACGTAGGTAGGTGTGCAACACTGTCGCCTTTCTGACTATTATTGGGAACTAGTTGGCAGAAAAACCCAATAACTTTTTGTTGGCTCGACCCAGCATTCAAACCGACATGCACAGCGGTAGCATTAATTACCGTTGAGCCACCGGCCTTTCCGGTGGTAAGGCAACCGCCGCTTATTGACATGGCTGTGGTTTTCTTGTCGTTACAGATGCAATCCAAAGAAACAGAAGCGAGCCGATGCATACAGCAATCCACATGGCTAGTTAACAAGCAAATAGTCTGCCTGATGGTAAGCAGTTACCGTAGTATATGTGTAGGAAACGGGTGGCAAGGAGAGGATTAGGAAAAGGAAGGGCAAAAAGGGACCGAGGGGTACCTAATATAAGGAATAGGCATATAGTGAGCATTTGCTTCAAGTACAGCGGCATAAGTGACTGCGGTTCCAAAAACGGTACCTACCTAAATTTAGACATAGTGGTATTGTGCGGTTGAGATTAGAATATCGTGGAGTCTGTGTCCAGTTAGGTATACCGGCTTAAGTAAACTTCCAAAAACGTCACATCTAGACAGAGGTCAAAATTTGGGCTTTGTTACTATTTAATCATTTGGGGATTCATACGAGTAATGCTATGCTATGTTATCTTGTGTAACATAACAATTATTATTATAATAATCATATGCAGATACAAATTAACAGCTGTAAAAAAGGCTAGTAGTTGTAATATGCTGCCATCTAGTGCCAAATAGATCGACAAGTATAAAGTCTGTTTGAGCGCCATCTAGTGGTGAGTAGCCAAAACATTATATTTAAATTGTTAAACCATTACAGATACCTGCAAAGAGCCTTCAATTTTGTAAAAATTCATGACTTGTTGAAGATTGTGATATCTTATAATGCCTTTACTGGGTTTATTATTTTTAAATATCTATACTAATATTATAAAGCTAAAGAGTTTGTTTGTTTATTTGTTTTTTGTTTGGTTGGTTGAACGCGATAATCTCAGGATACTGGTTCGAATTGGAAAATTATTTTAGTGTTGTTAGTCTATTTATCAAGGAAGGCTATAGGCTATATAACATCACCCTACGATCAAAAGTAGCGAAGCATCAATAAAAAATGTTAAATGCAATAACGGGTTAAATTCTCTTAAGGGAAACAGACGTAGTTGCGTGGGTCAGCTAGTTGTAAATATACATAAACATAGAATAAGTTCCAAAGCACAAGAAACGTTGGAACCGCCGGTGTATTTGCTAGACCAAATGGAACACGCAAATATTCGTAGTGACCCTGCGGTGAGATAAAAGCGATCTTATGAGTGTCTTCAGGTGATATTAATATAATTGATGATAACCTTGAGCCATATCAAGACTTGTGAAACATTTTTACCGCCTAGCTTTGATATTTGATCGTCTATATTTGGCACGATTACCTATCTTTTACAGTTATTGCGTTAAGGGGGCGCTAATCAACACATAACCTACTGTCGCCGTTCTTTTTCTTGATTAAGATTACTGGAAAAGCATAATCTGACTCAGATTCTTTAATAATATTGGCGTCTAACAACTCAGCGACTTTGGAATTGACTATTTGTTGTTCAGTGTATGATAGCCTATAAGGTTGACAATAAATAGGTTGTTGAGTGGTAAGTTTAATCTTCATGTGCAACAAGTTCGTGCACCCAAGGTCTTTTGTATTGTTTGCATATGTGTTTTATATTGTAACTAGTAGTTTTCCCACGGTTTCACCCGCCTAAGTCCCGTTCCCGTGTGAAAATCGGGTTTCACCCCTTTCACCCCCTTCAGGGTGGAATTTTCAAAAATCCTGTCTTAGTGCTCCCCTTCACTCTCCAAGGAACATACATGCCAAATTTCAGCTTCTTGCGTTCAGTAGTTTTGGCTGTGCGTTATCTGTCAGTCACTCAGTAACGGAAGAGTTTTATATAAATAATTTTATATAAATATATAAAGCTAAAACGGAGGCAGTCGAAATGGTAAGTACGTGTGAATTAGGAGCTATAGTGGCTGAACAACGTGGCTTATTAGGCGAACAATTGGCTAAACAAGGAAGTAATGGCTTGGCTCGACTTACTTGGCTTGGCTGACTGTTCATGGCAGCTCTCTGCCCACGTCACGTCAGGACTTTACCCGCTCTCCAATTGACGTTGTTGGCTCCCGTGTGGATAACCTTGATGTAGCCTTCACCACCTCTGAGAAGCGTAGCTGGTAGCGAGTGGCGCAGTGCAAACCTCATTTCCTTCGAGGTTTCCCTGTAACTATTAGCAGATGTATGTCTTGCATGAAAATGTCTGTTACATGCGTGGTACATTGCACTTGAATGTTATTGATTTCGAGGTTAAATTGTACTTCACCACGGCTTGAAAGCCTTTTAGGATAGTACCAGTAGGTGTTAAATTGAGGCTCAGAAGACGGACAATCTGGCTATTGATAACATTCACTTGGCTCCCCGTGTCAATATAGGATTTCAAATAAATCCCGTTTAGCTTCACGGTTCTTATAAATCTCGTTATAATTTTGTATCACTTTGATTTCTTTTACATCGCCAATCGGCTCAACACGTGGTTTGGTGTGCGTAGTTGAAGTGCTAGAGCAGCTAGTGACAATGTGGCCTTGTACTTCGCATTTGAAACAAATCCGTTGATCAGGTAATGTGCAGTTTCGTAGGATGTGGCCAGTCTTTTTGCAACGCGGACAAGGGTTAGTTTCAGGGTTAACCTTCTTGTCTGGCGTTGATAGCTGTTTACTATCTTTGTTTGGTACACGTGGTTCGAATGTAGGTGTGCGGTAAAGGGCACAAAGGAACGCCTCATACAATTCATCCGAACGTTGACACTGAAATGCTCGTGCGTTAGGTTGTAGTGAGATAGGTAGTTCTCTGATAATGCACGAGACGCTGGCGGCGTCAGATAGATTGCAGCGAAAGCAAATAGCGATTTTATCTTCATAGTATTTCGTCATTGTCTCGTTCGGCAGCTTCTTTCTGTGCATCATTTCGTTCACTGTAGTCGCGACGCTTGGGAAAAGCTCGTATCAGCATGTCTTTCCACTCGTCCCAAGAGTAATTATATTCATCAAGACGTTTGTACCATTTACGGGCTTGACCACGGAGTTTGTCTTGCAGGTGAAAAGCTTTTACTTTTTCGACCCACCTGTGTGTCGTCCAATTGATCGATTTTCTTTATCCACGTCGATACAGTGTAGTCTTCTCGATCGGGGTCAAATTCTGGGATGAGTGACGCCGCACGATGCCTTTTGAAATGGCTGAGCGGTAGGGTTTCTTGGTTGAGTTCGTGTATCGCCCTATCAACTTCATTTTCGAGCAAATTCTTGAGTAACTATTTAGTGGGCTGATATTCTTCATCATCGCTGGTTTGGTATTGTAAATAAATAAAAGAAGCTCAAATAGAGGAATAGCAACTCTCTCGGGTTTAGTCTCGGGTTCGAACCCACGTCGCGCAGCTCTGACTTTCGGAAGTTATATGACTTTTCGAAATGATGTGCATATTGATTGACAATTATCGCTTGCTCCGTGCCTCGGAGAGTACATTAAGCCGTCGGTCCCGGCTGCCATGAATCTATGGCAGTCGTTATTGGGAGAGTGTCGACACAAAAGATCCCACTGGGTTGAAGTGTCGCCGGTCTGCACTGACTGGCCCCCACATAAGATACATATAATAAAGCTAAAAAGTTTGTTTGTTTGAACGCGCTAAACCCTGAAACTACGAAACCCAGTAAGATTTAACTAAAAATCTTGCATTTGATAGCACAATTCTTGAGGGAAGCTATATGCTATAACATCACGGTATGAGTCAAGGGAGCGGCGCAGTAATCATAGACGTGGAAAAAGCCGTGGGACAACTAATTTGATATAAGGTGTATAATTACGAATATTCTGTCTTTTTATGCGTCCTTTTCAATAAATTCCCTCATTAAACCATAACACGCTTAGGTCAAAAACTGACACGTGTTCAATGGGAATGCATGCGCCACAACAGTCAACAGGATGGCGTTTGCCCCCTGACTCGTTAAATTATGAGGCCATCTATCATTTTTATTGTTTAACCGACCATATGTCATTGTTAATGTCAGTAACAGAGGGGCCCTTATGTAGTGTACTCTCTATAAATACATAACTCAATCTAGTCATGTCCGATTATCGAATAAAGATTCGAATCTTTAGAATTTTTTTGTTATTCGAATGATTTGAATTTTTGATAATTATTTGAATGTATTACTTAATCGATCATTTTGATTGACTTTTCGATTATTTATTAACAGTACGTAAACATGTACGTACATAGTTGACTTTGATGTGTCGGTTCGAATTGTCACCAAGATCGACCGCTACTTATCAATGTGTCACTATCAACTAATGCTTAAAAGATCGATTATAATTCGTGTACCTATATCAATAACCAGTATTGATGAATTGATCAACATTCGGATGCTGTTATAACTTTGAAATATTGAAATTATATTTTCTATAATGCACATCACAGCACCACATCACAGGCTTTCAGAGAAAATATAAAAAATTTAAAAGGGTTTACAAATATTTTAAGTTTCACGCCGGTTTGGCCTGGCTGGACTACCACCAGACTACGGCAGATTTCTGCAGGACAAGAAAATATTTACTACTTTATCGTTAGTACCTACTATGCGGTTGAAAACTTTGTACATTTTCGAAATCATTACGTATAGCTCTCAAATATGTAGATCTACTAACAATATTTTCCTTTAATTTTAGATCCAATTTTTTTATATAGGATTAGGCCTTGAGAGCTGTAGCTCACGGCACTCGCCTTTAAATTACTTGTTTAGCTTAAGTGCGTATATAATAGTTTATTCGTTTTGGCTTTAATTTTAAGTATTGCAATACGTATGAAGGCATATTTTGAATATAAAATGTTGTTGTGTGAGTTAAAGAGTGCACTCTAATACTAGTTACACGCCTCTGATATTATAATACATCTTACCTCAGCAGCTAGCAACTTATTTAATTAAGGCCTATTGACCTTATAAAGTCAACGCTCTCTTATCTACTTACCGAATCACCTCAAATGAAACTGTTTGACTACAAACGTGGCCCAAAATAATCTATATATATAAAATTCTTCCGTTACTGAGTGACTGACAGACAACGCACAGCCGAAACTACTGAACGCAAGAAGCTGAAATTTGGCATGTACATATGTTCCTTGGAGAGTGTAGGGGAGCACTAAGAGAGGATTTTTGAAAATTCCACGCTTAAGGGGGTGAAAGGGGTGAAACCCGATATTCACACGGGAACGGGACTGACGCGGGTGAAACCGCGGGAAAACTACTAGTAAGTAAATATAAGTTTACTTTTGATAAAATAAAGCCACAGTGATAGCGTTGATGGCACCTATTAGGTATGTGTTTTAATAGAAACTATATGTCAAGATGTTGCCTTTCTTGTATATCATGTTATTCGGGCTCAGTCACAAAAAGTCCACTTCGCAAAATGACTTCAGATCGCAAAATGTCCCTTTCGTAAAATGTCCGTTTCTCAGAATGTCCCTTTCATAAAATGGTCCCAAACTATGTAATGTACGAAAAGGACATTTTACGAAAATGACATTCTGCGAACGTGACATTTTGCGACCTGTAGACATTTTGCTAAGAAGACGTTCTACGACATAGCGGTTACACGTACTGCAAAAAGGGAAATGTCTAGTAATATTTTTTAGACAACAAGATAGCAAACAAATATACGACCTCCTTAATAGATATTGTAATATCTATGGTTGCTTGCAATAATAGATGTATCACTCTCATCTCGCTGAAACGAAGAAGAAAAAGGAATCGAAGATGGAATCAAAATAAAGAAACGTAAGTCTGCTTCTGACTAGAGATGAAGTAAATGTTTGTAGTATAATATACTCTTGTGACATTTGCGTAACTAAAAATACTTCAATCACATAAAATAATCCATAGACTTCTTCATAACGTTTTCCAAAGATCTGCATTCATAACTGCGTGATGCTTTCTATTTAAAGAATGGGCCCCTAGTTTAATAATTAGTAATGTTTTTTATAGAAAGTCGTTATTACTTTCTAGTCTTGTTGTTACACGAGGGGTACATTTGTTCATCCCCTTCAAATTGTGGAATCAATAATATTAAATAGTCACCATGACAACGGTCCCTAACATTGAAGTTATCGTTGGGGTTCCATAAACAAATTACCTATCTTAAGATATTAATATATTCACGCTTCAATATTTTTTGCATTAATTTGTGTAAACTTACAAGAAACGACAAGTTTAAAAATGCGAAAATACTAAGTGTAGACTAAATACGCAAATCTTACGCTTAAAACTCGTGAATCCCTTGTGTTAATTTGTGCAAAGCTGTTTTGTTTATGCAAAGCACTGCAACTATTTAGATTGCAGCAGAAAACTACAAAAATAAGAATCAAGAATTCTTTATTTCTAAACTTAGGGTACTTACTTATACTGTGACATGGTACACTATAACACACGACATATTGTGCAACTCATACTGCACAGTTAATACGTCCAATTTCCTTTCTTTATTCAGTTTGTCGTTGCCTCCGTTGATTCTAAAGTAGTTCACAATGGCAATAGTTGAGCCACTTGCTATCAACATCGCAGATAGGGATGGCATCTCATCCCGTTGTATTTGTACATTACACAAGACTGTTCGATGTGGAGTGTACGTTCATCACAATTGGGATTAGAACGCGGTGGTGAATACTTGTAAGGTAATAAATATATTTTAAATTTGGTGTTACATTTGTGTTTTTGTGTTGTGTTGTGTTGAACTTCGTAATTATGTGTTGTGGATCGTAATTTGAGTTTTAGTTATACCATCTTGTGTTTTATCAGTTAATTTTATATTTTTTATGTATTAATATTTTTAGTGTGATATCTTACTAATATTATAAATGTAAAAGTTTGTGAGGATGGATGTGTGGATGTTTGTTATTCTTTCATGCAAAAACTACTGAACGAATTTTGATGTAACTTTTCAGTATTAATTTTTTATATAACATAGTTAGGCTACAAAAAATCAATTTTGACATAAATCTATATTAACGCGCGGGTAAAATCCAGTAAGATATATTTTGACTTGATATGCTTCGTCGCAAAATCATGATTTCTAAAATAGCATTATATTTTATTATTTTTTATATTTGTTGTACAAGATTCCAAATTATGTTAAGAAGCTAAATAAAAATTAGATATTGTCGCTCTTTTACCCCACGTAAAATCATTTAGATAGAGTGAGCACATGTGCACATAAGCTTTAAATAAAACATGTTGTAATAGTTATTTTAATATTTTTAAGTGAGTTACGTCGTTTATTTGTGATATATGGGTTATATACAGGTGTTCATTACATCATTATATAAGTACTTAATAACATACATTCCATGATCAGCCACTTAGGCATACAAATTACTTAAAAATAGTTACAAGAAATACGTTTTTTTTTTATACATCTAAGTTGGCAAACAAGCTTACGACCCACCTGATGGTAAGTGGCCACCGTAGCCTATGGACGTCTGCAACACCTGAGGTATCACTAGGGCGTTGCCGACCCTTTAGGAAAGTAAGTGGGAAGGAGAAGGAGCGGGAAGGGGGAAAGGGGGTGATTGGGCCTCCGGCACTCTCACTCACCGAACGAAACACAACAGTAGGAATATTAATTTAAAATTCAATGTTTAATATAACTTATTTTGTCCTGACTATAAGATATTATAGTTTGAATAATAATATTTAAGCAGTTCTAAAGAAATTTTGGAGCGATACGGTATAACATTGTCTTTATGTAATCAATATATAAATATTAATTATAAAAAATAACAAAATAATTTATGAAGGAAACAAAATCCAAATAAACTAATGTTATGTAATTCGCTGACAACGTGTAGTATGCGAAATTTCATGATGATCTGTCGAGTAGTTGCGGCGTCAAAGCTTAACAAACAAACAAACTCACATTCGCATTTATAATATTAGTTAGGATTATTAATATAAGTCTGAATGTATTAAGTATCAATTTATTAGCAAATTAAGTGTAAAGTAGACAATACCCGCACTCGAAATAATTTCTATAAGTATCATAACGGCCAATAAAAAGGGGGCAAAAAAACCCATATAAGTAATGTTTCTCCTATATATATGTGTGTGAGAATCGAACCTACGGCACTCAGCGCGGCGTAATATCGAGGTATATATCACAAAAACCATGGTGGCATTCAAGCCAACGAACTAATTTACTTAAATGTCATAATTTGTTTATGATCGCTCAGCAATAATTTCGATATTTGGAAGCTGTTGCCATTTTGATTATAGGTTATTTTATTGACACCATAATTCCAAGGAGATTAATAATTTATGCCGTCTATTAAGATCTATTCAAAGAGAAGCAAAAAGAGTTCCGATCCGGTCTCAGTACCTATCGTAAATATCACAAATGGTATTTTTCTAAATTAAACTAAATCCTAACTTAATATTATTATTATAAATGTGAATGTGTGTTTTTTATTACGCTTTCACGCCTTAAATACTAAACCGATCATCATAAAAATTTGCAAACACATTGTTAGGGGTAGGTATAGGAAAGGACATTGACACAGAGTACCTTCCATCAGGAAAAAAGTACTGCTTCCGAGGGACAAAACCTAATAAAATACTTACTCCGATACAAGAATCGGTATTTGTCGCGGTTTTCCATTGTACAGGGTCTATTTTACTTGACGTCTAAATATCGCCATACATTTCTGTTACACGCAATCGCACGTCTGTTTAATGCAAATAAAGATTTGTAATTCATTTCTCGTGACATACCTATTCATAGGTCGTCTTAAATACTCAAATTACCTTTGTTTTGTTATCAAGTATTTAACTTGACTACTACGCCAGTTGCAATGTTCAATATTGGCACAACTTCGCCACTGATATAATATCAGACTGTGACAACAGCCAAACATCACATATTTAATACAAATTTTCATTAATTTCGCATACTATTACAAAATAGTAACATTATTTAATATGATATAATAAAATAAATATTTCAAAAGCAATGTTTTAATAAAATGCTTTTGAAATTATGCCTGTATCAAGGGCGTGGTGACTTAACAAACATGAAAAATACCGATACTCGAACACTATTAAACAATTATTTGTTATCTTACAAATTTTTACTCCGTGTGGAGATCAAACCTTGACTTGAACTGATATCAAACCATCATCATACTTAATTGAAATATGCTTTAGTAGCATACGAATAGAGAATGAGATCTCTTGTTTTATTCCGGAGTCAGAAACAGTGTTATTGGATTTATCTGGTTTTCTTTTAGCCAAACACCATTCTGGATAATTAGCCTTTTTTCGCCCACCAGATATGGCTGACTCCCTGGAACCAGGCGCAGTAATCCGTCCAATTATCGACGATGATGCTGTCAAGATACTAGCAGAACGAAAGTATGGCATCTCAGTTATCAAGCTGACCCAACTTAATGGATACGACGATAAGAACTACAGGGTTATCACGGGTACTAATGTGAAGAATTCATTTATAAGCAGTTTGTCTGAACATGGTTATGTCCTAAAGATTATGAATTCCATTGATACGCAGAACGTCGCTGTTGTAGAAGCGCAGAATGAAATCATGAACTTTCTGGGTGAGTTCTTTTCTGGATTTTTACGCATCCAAGATGGCAAAACAGCATCTTGCCAGTTTATAGTATCTGCGGGGATAATGAAAGATGATAATAGGTTAGTTCTGTGTTTTTAAAATAGCTGGAGACATATGGTTATCATCTTAATCTAAGTAGATTTTATAGGATAAGCCTATAAAATGATCATGCCTATGCATGTGTTTATTATAATATCATGTATAACAAGTCAAATGGATTCAATCTGAACATTCTAAAAACATTAACTTTATTGAACTGCCTCGGTAGCACAGCGAAGGATTTAGCATTAAGTCTTGGAATTTTCTGATGAGACATTTTCAGTAGTAAACGGCAAATAAACGTGGGATCTACAGCTTCTTCATTTTTTATTGTAGAAGTTGATCTTCGTATAACTTGCACGTGTAGAGGCAGAGGGATTACACTAAAATTTTACCGTCAAAGATTTGCTACTTATACAGGGTTACTGGTAATTCGACGTATTCCGTAATAAACAATAATAAATAATAATAATAAACGTAATAAACAATAATCATGACTAAAAATGTTTTTAATCTAATTGATAATTTTAATGTTGCTCGAGTTCTATCTCATAGTCATATCTCGAAAACGGTAAACTTTCCGCCATACATATGGGGGATTAAATTGATTGCAATTTAGCTCTTCTTTCTATTATTGCCGGGAATACGTCGAGTTACCAGTAACCCTGCGTATGTGTGTAATAAACATATTCCTCTCTGGGATATAGAAATGAGACCTATATGTTTATTGACGGCAACGGTTAACAGCTATGTCACTCGCTGCCAACCGGTCGACAACGTGTCCCAAACCTGTCCGCAACGTGTACGGCCACCAGTACTCCATCGAGAAGATCAGCGGGAAGCAGCACGCTGTGAGGCTTCTGGAATACATCCCAGGGGAACTATTGAAGGATGTCCCCATTACCGAAACACTTTTGTATCAGCTAGGGGAGTTCGTCGTCGATTTGGACAACAAGCTGCAGGTCAGACTTTGTTATCGGATTGTGTGAATGTAGCGTGAGGTTTTTGACAATTATTTGCAAAATAAAAATTGCTATTTGTGTATTTTTGGCATACGTCTCTTAATATATTGCCGCTAGATGTTTGTCCTTGTTATAATCAAACAGTCCTACAAAAAGTTATTAGGAAAAATTCACTTAAGGAATACCAAAATGTCTTCAGAGATTTCTGGAAATCTGTGGTATCTATCGAATGAAACGCAGTAACAGTGTTTCTACTCTTACGCCGGCTACCGGTTACCTATAGGGCTGTTGTGTTTCCATGGGCAAGTCGATTTACACGTACACGCACGTCACCAATTAATTGGCAATGGCGAGCTTTTCCACTCAAATCATTAGTCCGTAAATTAAAGACTTGCATAAAGTTTTAATATCTAATATTTTTTCAAAATATTTTGCCTTGGATTCAACTCTCGATGTGTTTTCCTCAGAACTTCAACCACTCGGGTGTAGTAAAACGTGAGCACACGTGGATGTTGACAAAAGTGCCAGACCTGGAGAAGTTTATGTACGTTATCAAGGATCAGGAGAAATATGACTTGGCTAAAGAGGTAACCCTTAACACTTACTAATTTTCAAAGCAATCCTTCAAAATAGTCAAAAGATACATTTCTTCTTCCGTAATCGATAAATAATCCTGCAGAAAGCAGATTTCGGTTAGAGAGTAGAGTCTGTAATTACATGTCAGCTGATAGAAAGCTGTCCAGTAATTATGAGGATTGTAGATTTAGCAAACACCACCGAGAAATATAAGTATGAGGCATTGGTAGCTTTTTCCTAAAGGAATTAATAGCTTAAATAGCATTTGCATGCCAGTTACGATAAAATACAGTGGACCATTTTGCTTTACGTACCATCATCTCTAACCTGTATTTAGAAAATAAAGAATTTTGATTAGACATGATTTGAATAGCTGAATAGCTGTTCAAGATTATATTACAATTTTAGGCAATAGGCCTAGTAACAATCAGCTACTCTTATTTAAAATATAGTTTTCGTTTAATTTGTCACGTTAAGTCGTTTATCTATAAGTTATTTACCTATTTTATTGAACTAGCTAGGCAAGCCTGTATCTGCAGCCTAGATAAATAGTGCTTAAAGCTCTGATTTTTTGTTAATAACTAACTATTATGAAATTCGGTTGTAGGTTATTGAAGAATTTAAGAACGCTGTTGTGCCTCGCTTGGGTGAACTGGAGAAAGGTGTCATACACGGAGATTTCAACGACATGAACGTGCTCGTTGGGCTGAAGCCGGGCAGGTTAGTTTTTGTTCTGTCATAAAGTGTCACGTCACATGCATTCAACCGATTTCCATCTAATTAAATAAATTAATTATCTCTGTATATGATTTGTCCCACTGCTGAGCACGGGCCTCTTCTCCGTCGAAGAAGGGTTAGGCGATAGTTTACCACGCTGGCGTAGTGCGCGTTGACAGATTTCACATATATCTTCGCGAACATGATGGAGAACTCTTAGATATGCAGGTTTCCTCACGATGTTTTCCTTCACCTTCAAAGCAAGAGATACTTAACTATTCCATGCGCACGTAACTTAGAAAAGTCAGATGTGGAGGAGGCCTTGGAGTCAAACTTGAGACCTGCGTGGCAGTCCAACGGATTCCCAAAAGGGTTTCGCTGCTTTTGTCATAATCGGTCGATTATTAATTATTATAAACCATCATCGATTAAGAACAATACTAATCCATCGTCGTCTATGATATTTGCGATAGAGTTCCTCGATCATTGAAGTAGTCATAAACAGTTCTAACATTAGTAGCTTTGTTAAATACCGATTTTGGTATTTGAACTGTTGAACTAAACTGGGTAAAAATACTAGGCGTTCTAAATAAAACAACTGTATTCTGAACTGAATTGTCCTGCTGGTCGAATTTATTAGAAAATTACTTAGGCTTATATAGAGTGCTCAGTAACGAAACCATAGCGCGATTCAGAGGAATTGAACAACGCCATCTATCGAAGTTGACCTCAAACGTTTTTGTATACAATGGTTTAATATTTGACAAGCTTATATCCTTTATAATCATCATAAGTGATATTGACTATGCTAAATCTTTTTATATTAGAATATTGATTCCTCTAATAATGGCAGCGTTTCTCCAGATATTCAATTCTATTGTTGTTGATGGTTCTTTTGGGAAATTTCTACAGCACTCTACTTTCTTAAAATGTATAGTTGAACATGGTTTTTGTTTTCTACAGTTTAGTTACAGCCTATCTTATCTAGCGTAGTTGTTCCATTCAAATATTTGTTAGTACACGATATGTTAAACAAATATATTTAGGCAAAATTACATAGTTTGAGATATATTGTAAAAGGGAAAATGATTTAGGCCCCATTTATCAGAGGGCGAGTCTTACGCGAGGTCTGTCTTGTCATATACAATTGCACGGACGGCCTGATAATTAACTAGCTGTGCCCGCAGTTACACCCGCTTTTATGGTTAATGTGCCGCTCCCGTATGTCGTAGCTTGATGTTATATAGCCTAAAGCCTTCCTCGATAAATAGGCTATCCAACACTTAAAGAATTTCAATACGAACCAGTAGTTCCTGAGATAAGCGCGTTCAAACAAACAAACAAACTCTTCAGCTTTATAATATAAGTATAAATTTAAGAGGTTAACTGGCCGTTACTCAAGTATTAATTGATGAACCAGTCAACCTGTTGTAGGATTCCTGGATGAAATACAGAACGATAAATAACCTAAGTAATTAATAATTATTACGAGTGTTGTGTTGATGTACTTAGTGTTTTTCATATGACTAACTCGCGCATGTAGCCGACGCGGATATCTTGCGTATGTGACTCGCCCTACTTGCTTCGTGTAATTACTCATAAAGTGTACTTACTTACTCATGTTCGTTTCCATAGTGACACCGAGTACCAAGTGACCGGTATTATCGACTTCGGTGACATCCAGTACTCGTGCTACGTGTTTGAGCTCGCCATCGCGATGACATACATGATGCTGATCACCGGTGACCCTCGCGCGGGCGGCTTCGTCTTCGCTGGATACACATTCAACAGGCGACTGTCTGACGAGGAATATAGAATATTGAAAGTACGTAGCATATGTATTTATTGGTTCTTAGCTGAGTATTGGTTGGTCACTTAATTATCATCGGTCACTAGTGATCATTGGATTTCTGCATAGCTAATCATATAATGATGAAGAAGAAGGAACGCTATATTATATGCAAGCTGTCCCCCCGCTGTTTAACCCACGTTTATGATAACTGCCCTGTTTGTGTGACTCGTAGCATGATGTTATATAGTTTATAACCTTCCTCGAGAATCAAACTATAAAATGAATAAATAATCTTTAATAGCCGACTGGTGGTTTCAGTGACTAGCGCGTACAAATAATAAAAGGTTTATTATATTAGTATAGATAGATAGCTTCTCCTCTTTACCTATATTTCGGTTATACACATTATAAGAGAAGACTTCTGTACCATCCAATGCCCGAAAACACATTTAGGTTGACAAGATCACAGTGGTCCCTTAAAAAAATTTGTTTCTTTTTGATCAGTAATAATGATCGAGTTATCGTTCATTGAACATTTAGGTACGAGTATATAGGTATAATGGTGACTACCATTATATATTCTGCTGCTGGCTGACGTAACTCGATGCGAAAGCTATTCGCGCACGCTACATGCGCATGTTAATCACATACTGCCGTCATTTCGCGCACGCTACATGCGCATGTTAATCACATACTGCCGTCATTTCGCGCAAGCTACATGCGCATATTAATCACATACTGCCGTCATAAGAAAATAAGGTATCTGTCGAAAAAAATCTATTCTGTATATTACGGGCAGATGCGTCTTTTTTACTGATTCCAAATAAATAAAATAAAAAAATTGGTATTTTACGACTTTGTTTCCATGACGGCAGTATAAAGATACAATGCCATTAGCTTGCATTTCAAATATAAAAGTAACTATGTAATTATAAGTGTATAAGGAATACATAATCTTTAACAATAAATATCCGTGAAGTAGTCACTGACGGTAGATAAGATAAGATAAGATATTAATTGTTGAAATAACATCGGATCAATTTAAACATAAAGGTGTTTATGCAAATCGCAAGCTACAGGGATAGGCTACTTGCGCAGGGTTACATGCGCGAGATAAACATACAGATTACATGCGCAAATGGCGCGTATAGTGGTTTACTTCATGCGAGACACTTAAATATGTGCATGTTAGCCACGTCGAATACAAGAGCCAGGCAAACACAAAAACATACTGATATAATCCATCTGCTTGTTTCAGACCCTCATTTCGTCCCGCCTAGTTCAAAGTCTGGTCATGGGCGCATACACATTGGAGCAAGAACCCAACAATACTTACGTATCATCCACCGAAAAGGCCAACGGCTGGGAACTACTCAGAAAGATCTGGAAGACCAGAACTACGGAGAACGAAGATCCTTGTGATTGGAAAAGAATTGCCAAAGAGTATTTGACTAGAAGCTGATTCTTGTAAACAGTGTTAGCTTGGCTTTACCATTGTCGAATAATAATAGTAGTCGTATTAACTCTTCAAAAGAAAACAGACAAGAAGTGAAAAGATACTATTTTTCTCCTTCTCTTTTTTGTCATGTAAAACATTTTTTGATTTATTGATACTTGAAATACACAGGTCGATGGAGCTGCAAAAACTAAATAAGGTTACATCAATAACTAATTTATAGCCAAAATGGCTGTTGCAACATTGTATCCTTGAAGGATCGATATGTGTTGTGAAAAGTTTCGCGCTGTTTCGCTGAAATAAATATTTTAATGTTTGGTTATTTGCCATTTGTTCTGACATGAGTTTGTGCTCATGGTTGTGGCCGATCTTAAAGTCCTGTTGCTGATTTTGAAAACGCGCATGGGTTTTCCAGTTAAAGTTACAGAAAGTTTACAATAGCGGTAAGAAGCAAAATGCGGGTATAATTACACCTCTCCCTACCTACCTCATACCTGTATATGTATACCTCTTTGGATATACATGTACAGGTATAAGTCGAGGTATGTAAGTAAGCACTATTCCGAAAGTTAACTTAGTATTAATATTAAGAAAGATACAGTATTAAATAAAGACTGCCAAGAAAGGATATAATACCATGTATAGTATAATTAATTAAATTAAAATATCTCTACTCTTTCTCTCTCTCTTCTTTCCCTCGTTTTCTCTATTTCTGTATTCCTTACTCCATAGAATATAACGAAAAGGAGGATGATCAAATTTGTATGAGACCTGAGCTCTTTTAACACAAACTGTTATTTTGTGCCAAAATAATAATTTTAAAACATGATTTTCTCGTTATATCTCGCACTTTTGAGAAAGTCGCCATTTTTAGATTGAGATACATTTCAAATCTTTTGGTCGATGTAAGAGTTGGGGGAACGTATTCATGCATCTTCCTTTGTAAGCAATAATGAAATTTAGACCGCCGTATTGTTGCTGGACCACAAACTTCATCATAATTCAGACTGATGTTCCTAATTTTAGAAATGGCCGTTTTTCCTTCGTGTTTTTAATAACATTTTAATGGTGTTACTGGGGATTCGAACTAACGATCATGATCCGCAACCAGATATACTATCCACCAAACAAAGAAATGAAATAAGAAATCCTAAATTCGTATAAATAAGAAATCTCTAAACAATATGAGTAGCGGTATCTAGCAGCGAATAGCGTAAGTACCAGCTATAACAACTTTATTTATTCTTGATTTTCAGGTTTACTTACGTATGTAAGTATTAATCATATAGAATAGCGTAAACTTGGAAATAGGAAATATAAGTGATGCACACAATGACATGTTACTCGATTATACTTGACTTGTAATCCAGATAGAATTATAACAATATTTATTTCTGCAATTGTGACAAATTATTTCTTATTATTTACGATTAATTATTGTTGCAATATTATAAAAAATATTCTTGGTTTCTTCCTTTCTTCTCTTAGGTATATCTATTTTGCTGTACCCGACACGGTGCATATTTAGCCTTTTATATTATTCTTGTAACAACATGTAATACACATGGAAAGCAATAATGCATTGAAATTGAAATACAAGAAAATACAAATTCTGTCAACTGGTTATAACTAGGCAGGGTTAAATAACTGTTTTATAAGCATGCCATCTACCGGTATGGTCTTAAACTAAACTATATATTTACTGCCAGTTCAGACAAATTACAGTTCTTGAGATTTGGATCAGGGATTAACAGTTGTATCTATATGCCGCTAGATAGCGCTTAACCATATATTAAGAAATTTTTTATATTACATGTCATATTTTTCCTTGTAACGTGTCAATGCAAGTCAAACCAGTCTTAATTCAACGGGGTTCTTCTGTTTTCCTATTCAGGTCCATCATCAGATCAGTTATACCTTAATATAGAATGATCATCCTATTTCTACACACGTAGGTACGTACGACTCTGCTTACGACTGTTCACTGTCATACATTGGTCTTACGACAAACGTATCATAACAGTACGTAGTAATACGTAGTCATAAAAAAAATCAGAGAAATAAATTTAAAAAAATGCCTTTTTACAAACAGTCTTTATTTAATACTACTTAATACTTACCATTAAAATATTTTTAACAGCTTTAAATATATTCTTTAAACAACTTTAAAATTAATGTTAATAACATTACTAAGTACATAAATACATTGTAACACAACTATAAAAGCAAAACAATAATTATAAAATATTTTGTATATGTGTATCTAAAAATAATATTTACTTTTACATATTTGACAATACTATTTTGAATTGTTCAATTATAATATATTTGTATTTGTATTTGTAAAACAGCTGTAGGTACTAAATATGGATTATATCAATTTAGGTTTCCTACTTTTAACATTATATATTAACAATAGTAACAGTTAATGTTGTTTTTTTTTATATACAAGCATCCGCATCAAGAAATACAACAAATTCTACATCCCAGATACAAAATACTAAAGTTGCCGGCGTCAAATAACAGATGTCGCTGAACCAAATATCTAAAATGTACACTTAGACATTTAAACCTTTACTTCTAATTAATATAAAAATTAATTGCGGCAAACCAGATGTAATGTATGTATTTCAATGTGAATTTAGCTTCTAGTCAAGTACTCGTTGGCGATTTCTTTCCAATCGCAAGGGTCTCCATGCTCCGTAGGTTTGGTCTTGCGGATCTTTTTGAGGAGTTCCCATCCATTGACCTTGGGTGCAGATTCAGCTTTGGCCGGCTCTTGTTGTTCGCTGTACGCGGTCAGGATCAGGTTTTGGACTAAACGGGATGAGATGAGGGTCTGAAACACAGATGTTGGATTGAGTGAGAACCTCGTGTCTAGCTTTTGCTGAACATTTGATAATAAGTAGCGAAAACTTAACAAGAAACGACATGAAATAGTATTTTAATAAATCCGTTCAGAGAATTTACTTGTCGCATATGTCGACTCTCTCTATCACGTGAACGGATTTAGGTAACACTGGATATAACACAATATCTAAATCCGATACTGCCGTATGTAGGTACCTATTCAAGTTTGGTGAAAACCATCACCATGGCTATGACCACAAATTTACAAATTTCTACCATGAATTTTCATATTTGATCGTCATGTCCTGTTTAAGGCTCACTTGCTTGTAAGAGCCTTAATACTTAAGGCAAGCAAGTCGTCCAAAGACCAAGTCTAGGCGCTCTCTGTTCGCAGCCGAAATCGACCAAGCTTGGCATCAAGCGAAACGAACGCTTACAACGATTGAAGGCGGCAATCGCCCCTAGCTTCCTCTGGGTATGCAACGTTTCGACTAAGCGACCTTCGAAGTGAAATCGTCTACCGAAGTCTGCAGACGGCCTAGTGTAAATGAGCCATTAGTTTATTCACGTTCCAAGACATGCAGGGAAACAAATATGTTGAGGAGCGTGGAACCTGTGTCGGTCCCTTAAATTATAACAAGGTATACCTTCAACAGCCTGTATTCGTCATCAGGCAGTCTCCTGTTGACGGTGTACCCGGCAAGCACGAAGCCCCCCGAGCGAGGGTCGCCGGTGGCCAGCATCATGTTCGCCATGGTGACGGCCAGCTCGAACACGTAGTACGAGTACTGGATATCTCCGAAGTCCAGGATGCCGGTCACGCGGTAGTCGGTGTTGCTGATTACAAGAATTACAGGACAATAATGTAGTAGCTTGTTTAAAAGTTACAGTTATAAGTTATTTAGACAATATGTAAGATACAAGAAGTGAAAGCCTAAGATTGACAGAGTGTTGACATAGAATGAGAGCATGAAAAGGCACAGGTGGCGCTCAAGAATTGTAAACGTCAATCTACTTTCAACAGTATATGTGGATACATTGGAAATTAATTATTTTGAAAAGACTTAGCACGGGCATGAGGCTTTTCGCTTGCCTTACGCAGTGCCGCGGCTTACTTCTGTCGTAGTTTTACCACGTTGTCTGTTGGCTAAATTTCACCCAATGTAAACAAGTTTAGAGTCGTAAAGTACAAAGTGTGCACACAATGTAGTGCTACTTATGTAATTATATATTTAAAATGTTTATGTAGCCTAATTTGTGTATAAGTACATATTTTCTTTATTTGTATTATGTTTTCTACATACCGTCTATATATATTTCTATATGGATTTCTATTTACGCAAGTACAACAAACGCACGAGTGCATTTACTGGAATAGAGGCGTAGGACTTACCTACTCTTTTTACAATGGTACTATTGTAATAAGATTAGAATAAATATTCTATTTTAATTGTTATTGTAAAAAGAAATAAATTGGCGCCCTGCTTATGATATTGGTTATAATATATTGTACTAGCGTATCGCTTGTCGAGGCTCTTTACCTCATTTGCATTTTGATAGATTGATAAGTTTGTTAATTTAGCAGACAGCTTAAAAAGAGGTAGAAGGATCTGTTAAAGCAATTTTTATTAGAACACATTTCGCCGATGTTTAATTTATTAAAAGAAAAACAGAAAATAGAAACGTATTACCTACCACTATTATTTTCTTAAATAATTTCTGTTTAGCACTGTTTTTCATGCAATTTAAATATACAGTTATTAAAATTAGATACAAGTAACAAAGATTTTGAAGGACTAGCGTGTTATAAATAGATTTAAGGCGGTTTTTATTTAGAATCTCTAGACGCGTGCTGAAAAAAGCCAAGTTACAAGTTTTATAAAAGCACGGACAAATTCGCCGGAATTACCGGACAATACCCGTCCTCGCTTCAGTTGAAAAACCCTCTAAAGAAGTTATTAATCACAGGTACGTAAACACTTGGCTCACCTCAACAAAACTCCGTTAAGAATGTTTGTGCATACCCTCAATACTGATGTATCCATCCGCCTAGTTTTAATAAAATTTATTAGTTACCTCTGTTGAGTACAATACCATTTAAACGAAATATACCTATTCTCAAAATCTAATAAAGTTTTAAGAAGTCTCATCTATAATTTTATTTTTGTTCATGCACTAGGAATATTTCCTGTGTCGTGGGAGGCTTACTACAACAACTCAGTACAACAATATGTGGATCACACAAAGTTCTGTCCCGTGTGGAATTCGAACCCATAACATTCGGCGCTCTACTTCGACCACTTAAACCACTACGCCATCCGTGCAGTCCAATTATAAGATAAACACTAGCGGAAAAATCACGTCCGTCGGTCTACCATATTATGTCATTTCATACAGCTGATATCAAACTGATGTAAATGTTGACAGATAATTAAGTTTATCTAGGCCTCCTGCTCTGCAATTGTGTGACAAGGCAACATGTGGCTTTAGAAAGAAAATAACAAGTGAGAAACGGCCATGAATTGCCGTAAATCTTAGAGTTCGAAAAATGTCACTTGAGGTCAGAGGTCAAAGGTCGTAGTCATTTCGGGTGTATATCGACTATGTTGAGTCGATGGCATTGACCGCGAATCTCTAGCTCTTACGGTTCTTGAGTTGAAAGTTGTATAACAGACGGACAGACGGACGGACAAAGCTGTTGTATTTGTGTTGTGATTTGTAAAATAAATGTTTACTTTACTTTACTTTACTTTTGTATAAGAGATTTTCGAACTCTAAAAACTTAAAACACTGACTGCGCGGATACCGTGTTAGTTTAAAAGTGGACGCCTTGCCACAACACTGCATCGATTATGTACCTACTGTGAATTCGAATCCCACACGGGACAAAATTTGTATCAGCCGGAAATGTTGTGCCGAGTCTGGGTGTTTGTAAAGTCCTTCGCGATTCCGGTCTTACAGCGGACATAGTCAAAAGCTTAGGAAAAAATAATTAGAATGAAGCGCCTTTTTCCATGCATTTTATAATACAAAGAAATCAGTAGCAATGGCGCCACAGTTCGTCGCCCGTCTTATGTCATGATCGCAGATCACTGAACACTTTAGCACGTATGTCAGCCATAATATTAACGAGTACCTAGGATGCTTATTATAGTTCCATGGTGTCAACTACACAGGGGATAACAATATATACATACATGTCGTATATCGTTGTATATATATCACCTGCATACTTTATAGCAGAGTCCACATAGATTCTCTGTTCTGTGTTAAAATTTACTTATTAAGTTATATGTGGTTTGTCCTAGCCGACGTTCGTCCTAATCTTATAGATAATGTAGGTACGCTTATGTGGCGTGTGTCATAGGTATACATATGTTGTGAAACTTCTGTGTCTCATCATTGTGTAGATAAGATACAGAGAGTGCACTCAGATTATTATCTTAAAACTAACTTGTATTAAATAAACAACCGAACAGGTTTGTTTCGGTACGTAGATGTCAAATATACGGCATTTTACACAGATCATGAGTCAATGTGTAAACATAATATATTTGCCGCATATTGTGCAAGCAAAAAAGAGATGTCGGTTTCCCTAGATATTTCGACTGTGTTCTGTGAGATCTTTGTTTTAGCTAAGATCGTATTGGGCCAACTAATAAAAAAAAAAAAAAAAAAAACCGTAATCAGAATCCTTTGTACAGCTGGCCAATTAACTTAATGATAATTTGTACAGCAAAGTTGATACAACATCGAAATTGCTGTAGGTACCTGTCAACCTAAGCAAAAAGATCACTTTCTTTTCCTTTGCTTTAAGCACAATACCTCCTTTGAATCTCGAAAATCTGCACCGTAGGAACACATTGCTGGGCTATAGCTTACTGTAAAGTAGTAAGCACGGCCCCATTTTTGACAATTTGATCGAAAATACTGGTTTAACCGATCGCACTGTGCCCTGCTAATCCATCTATTTGAACACTTCTCCAATAACTAAAGTATTTAGTTAAATTTGACAGATATAAATTGAAGCGCATAATTACATTCGAAAGATAAAATAAATTTGAATATCTAAGTATGATCAAAAATATAACGCACGCACTGTGCAATATTGGAAGGAAAACTTATCTTCAGTATAAACAATTAGACATCTTATGCCTAACGAATAGTTTTTATAAATAAAGACATAAGAAATTAATCCAACACCAAGACTCTGGCGCCAGGGACGACCTTTAGTTTGTTATTTAGTTAATGTCAAAAGAGACTTACCTGCCTCCCGGCTTGAGTCCAACTAGCACGTTCAAGGCGTTGACGTCTCCATGGATGACTCCCTTCTCCAGCTCATCCAAGCGAGGGAGGACGGCGTACTTGAACTCTTCAATGACCTGCAATAAGTTTATATGTTAATGGTCTTAACACAAAAACGGCTAAACTTTGCAATTCAAATTGACAGCATCGAGGCATTTTAATTTGTGCGGCGCTGTCTATAAAACAGCAATTGCATTTTTCGGTGTGGCGTCGCATCGCAAGAATTGGTATTATTATGTGGTTGTGACAGCACTGCCGATGCCGGTGCGCCGAGAGTTGTGAGTTTGCACTGCACACGAGATAAAAATTATGTGATTCACAAATTGTTGTTCCGAGTCTGGGTGTTCTGTGTCCGCTGTTTGAATTATTTGGAAGAACTCCGCCGCGACACAGGGATTATTCTAGTTCGGGAGTTAAAGTACTTAAAAACTGTCGCGATGGTGCACATGAGATCTTGAGTTTTATACCCAGGTCAGACAAATGTTTTTTGATTTTCTTTAAAGAAATTCTTGGTAGCAACATAATTTTGCAATTGTACTATATCCGATAGACGGCAATGGACTTGCTCGCTATTACGTATAACCTAAAAGCGTAGCGATGATTATGATTAGAGGTCTCTACACAGAAAAACTTAATAAGTAACATTATTCCACCCGGGAATCATATTCAGAAAACAACATGGCACTTCTAATCAACGCGATATTTTATTAACGCTTTAAAAGTCAATTTAAAATTTTTGTGAATTCACTTTTAAATCTTTCCACGAGACAGGCCTAGCCTAGTCTGGGCGGTTTTTGACTGTATACACAAATTTGTTCTAAGCAATAAATGATTTTTATTATTCTATATTATTAATAACGTAATTCAATAAACGATAATCCGTGTTGTTTTTCTTCACCACGTGTGACGTCATTCGGCACTTACCAACTATACCTAACTATTGATGTCGATCCCAGCTCGTCAACATTAATTCTGTTTAATGAATGTTGGTTACTGAGTGAACTTTGTATTGTGGTTCTAGTTTTTATTACTCTTAACACCTATATCCAAACAGAATGAGAAAATAGATTGCAAATAAACTAAATACTAGGCATTTTATACATAATTTTTAAAAGAATGTACGAAATGCCTGCCGCTTCTGGAATATGTTAAGTTCATTTTTAGTTTTGGGCCCTGGCACATCCTTTTGCTTCATTTACCTACTCATATTACGTGACTAAAAGTAAGGTGTTTTTTTAAATAAACTGCAATAAAATCCTTATAATGTAGTTTAATTTCAATGTAGTCAGTCTAGCTGTATCATAATACTTTGAGCTCATTCTGCGTAAATAGAAACACCAATGATTAAATTATGTTCGGGTACTTTGAAATAACGACACTGGAACATTGAGACAACTACCATCTTAGTCTCCCCGTGACCATGGCTGCTGAAAAGCAACCGAAACGTCGGGGAAAGTGTAAAATTAAATTAAATCTAATTAGTTTTAATAATTTTAATAATAATTTAATTAGCTTAAAATAGTTTAATAGTAGTAGTAGTGTAACAGTTTTCAAAATTATGTAATAAAGTGTCAAATAAACAACGCGATAAAATCCGTATATAGTAGTTTAATTTCAATGAATAATATTCGCGTCAACAGAAGACATTATTAAGATTTACAACAAAATAAATTTGCAAGCGAGCTTACTGTACATATTATATCTGACTTTTTTAATTTGTCATCATGGTCGATAGTATTCAATGCCCTCCTAATGTTATAAATTATAATGAATTAAAATATATAATAACACAATTTCAGATTAAAATAATTGTAAACAATGTTTTATTATATTTATCATTTGTATTATATTTATGTTACTATAATTAAAAGTTTTTTGCATATGTATACTAATTTCAAGACCTTAACTGTACCTACCAACACTTTTAGGCAAATAAATAAATTCTAATTCTTTATAAGTAGGTAGTTAGTGGTACGCCTGAGGTCGCGGGTTCGATTCCCGCACAAGTCAAACATTTGTGTGCATGAACATGGATGTTTGTCTTGGGTTGGGGGTTTCTATGTATAATATGTATATATTTACAAAAAAAAGTATACAAGTATGTTTATCCATTGTCTAGTACCCATAGTACAAGCTCTGCTTAGTTTGGGCTAGATGGTGTTGTGTGTATGTGGTAGAATATTATTATTATTATTATATTATTATTATATTATTATTATATTATTATTATTATTATATTATTATTATTATTATATTATTATTATTATTATATTATTATTATTAGTTATGGTCTTCTATTTAGTATCCAAAAATCAATTATTTATTAAGGTCAAAAAGTAACACTTATGAACGATGAAGGTTAGTCAGTTTACTACTAAATTAACTACGTACCTCCTCGGCCAAGTCCAGATACTCCTGGTCTTTGATGACGTCCTTGAACTTCTCCAGGTCTGGCACTTTCGTCAGCATGCACATGTGCTCGCGGGAGACCAACCCTGAGTGGTTGAAGTTCTGGTGGACAAACAAAACAAATTACAGTGAAGATGAGAAATTAATTATTGTAAGCGGTAGCTTAATGGATAAAGCATCGGATTTGCGATCCAGTGGTCGTAGCTTCGAATCCCACTAGAAAATTAAACCCATTCCTAATTTATATTATTCCAGCTTGACTGCCATGAGACCGTTGGACTGCTACGCAGAGGTCTGTAGTTCGATCCCAAGGCCCGCAGCTCTGACTTTTTAAAGTTATGTACGTATTAAATAGTTAATTATCGCTCGCTTTAACGGTGAAGGAAAACATCGTGAGAAAACCTGCATGTCTGAGGTTTCTCCTAAATGTTCTCAAAGATATGTGAAGTCTGCTAACCCGCACTGGGTCAGCGTGGTGGACTATGACTTAATCCTTTCCACACTGAGAAGAGACCCGTGCCCAGCAGTGGGACAGTTTAATACAGGGCTGATATTATTATTAGATAAAAAATAACAAAATAATAAAAAGAGCAGCGATAGCTCAGTGGGGAGACCAATAGACTGCAATGCAGAGGGTCTCGGGTTCGAACCCACGTCGCGCACCTCTGACTTTCGGAAGTTATATGACTTTTCGAAATTATGTGCGTATTGATTGACAATTATCGCCTGCTCCGTGCCTCGGAGAGCACGTTAAGCCGTTGGTCCCGGCTGCCATAAACATCTATGGCAGTCGTTATTGGGAAAGTCAGTACCCTCTAATATCCTGACAATGGTCTAGCCTTAGGGTATCGTTAGCCTTCGGGTTGCGGAGGTCAGGTGGCAGCCGCTCCGTGTAAGACTGATATCCAGTCAAATCCGGTTAAACCAGAAAAGCCGACCCCAAGTGACTTGGGAATAATAAAGGCTAAGAGAGAAGAAGAATTAACAAAATAATTCACATATTGTAAAAAGCCGCGGGGTGGGTTTCATGTAATACCATCGAACATCGGACCCAAGACATGATACACACCAGTCTCATACACAACCGCTGCGCAACCGAGACACTTTTATATGTCAAACATAATTTCTTTAATATATTAACAATTCAAGTAACCAATATAGCTCCACAATACACGGTAGGCTGTAGTCCAAGGTTCACAACCTTATTGTACGGGTGACAGCCGCGCATTGTCAATATGACACGCCGTCACTGGACACGGCTATTAGTTACAGCATGTCACTTAACTACCTAATCTTCATTATACTATTAGTGATAGCTAGTTACTGGCCGCGGCTTTGCCTGTATAAATGCCATGGTAATAATACACATGGATATAAAAAGCGATAACCCAGGATATGGCCTATAATATGTGTGTCAACTTACATCCAGATCTGTTTAACAGTTTACGCGTGATGCACGTGAGCAAAAACGTAAAAATGTTTAAAATTTTCAGGTTTATAATATTAGTTAGAGATAGAATTGTTTAAAATAGCTCGCGAAGCGTGAGTACACTTCTGCCTAATCGTTCAAGGATATTTAAGTATTTATATTAATGCATTCGTTATATTAATGGTTCGTAACTGGCGAAATGTGGGTGTATTATACAGAGGTTTATTACGTCCAAATTTCGGCATATATGGTTTTAGGTCGCCTACATCCCCGAATGAGCAAGCAAAGGCCTACGCCTAAATCGTTCAGGAATGTAAGCGTGAGACTACGCACATGTATATTCCAACATAAAGATGAATGTTACACAAAGAGTATCTTTAATGTTTTACCTGCAACTTGGTGTCCAGATTGGCGACAAACTCTCCGAGCTGGTACAACAACGCTTCAGACTTGGGAACGTCATTCAGCAGTTGTCCGGGAACGTACTCTAGGAGTCGCACCGCGTGGGCTTTGCCGCCGATGGTCTCGGTCGAGTACAAGTGACCGTACACGTTGCGGATCGGTTTCGGACATGTGATTGAGCGAGTTGCTGTAAGGAAAATATCTTTAGTCACAAGTATTAGTGGAATAAAAACAGAAGACAGTAGATTCTCACAGAGTATAGGTATACAGACATGGTCATAACAGAATTTTCGGTAGAGCGTTAGAATTGATGCATACAGTATTACTAAATATTATTGTCTTGTCACTGTCACCTGAGTCTCTTTCCAACTCAAATTTATCAAACTATTAGCGAGACCATTTTTGTAATAATATTTGTGATAGATGTTTATGATAGCCGGGGCTGACAATTTTTCATGCCTTTCGAGTAGTGTGTGACTTCTTGTCCATTAAAGTTTTTACTTAAATACAATCAAAATAAAGTATTTGATTTCATTTGACTGTCCAAGTTGTCATATCTTCACATTTATGTTTAATCGTTTTGTGTGCCCAGTCCGCCATATATAGACTGAGCTTGTCAGAAATATAATCAATTGGCAAATTTGTCAAGTATCGGTACTTAATTATGATGCATATCGGCGGCGTATCCTATTCCCTAGAGTTAAGAACGTAATATTCAGTAGAAGCACTCACCTAAAAAGTTCATAATCTCATTCTGCGCTTCAACAAGTCCAGCATTCTGGGAGTCAAGCGAATTCATGATCTTCAGCACATAGCCGTGTTCACTGTGTGCCGTTATCAGCGGGTTCTTTACGTTAGGGTCCTCGATGATCTTATAGTTCTTGTCATCGTAGCCGCTGAGCTCGGTAAGCTCCAACACCGAGATGCCATACAGACGTTCAGCTAGCAGCTTGACTCCTTCCTGGTCGATGATCGGACGGATCACTGTGCCCGGTTCCACTGTATTTGCAGCCATTTCTGATGGGGAACATTACAGTTATTGAGGAAAGGAAGTAGAGGTATGTAAAGAAGATGACACTAGTGCAACATATATTATGGATAGTAAGAAGAATCTGTAAAGGTAGTGTTAGATTTTACTAGCAATAGAATTAATCAAGAATAATATTTTTTTTCGATCAATCTTAACTAATCGAAAAAAGAATTATTCTTGATTAATAAGTAGTACAATCGTAATTTTTGTTTATTTTGAAGTATATGTATCTATACCAAGAACCGTTTGATATATTTTCGGATTCGAAATTAAGTAAATTGTATTCCATGTTAGTCGAAATCCCAACAACGTATTAAGGGAATATCTCTTCGGGTAATGTCTACTACAGTAGCCAAATACGGTAATGGCTTATGTTCAAGTTTCGGGTACCATGTGCAATTTAATGTCCTTGCACGGGTTGTATGCATCATGTAAACGACTGAACAAATAGTGGGGCTCGCTCTTGTTACTAATATATTATAAAAGCACCTTAAGTAAATTATATTCGAGTGCTGCGCTTTCATAATATTGGTTTCATTATTTTGATTTGCGTAATAAGAATTTTTTGTCTTGTGTCAAAGTTCTTTTTGATGTTCTTCTTGCTTTTATAGAGATAGAATGGAATGCAGTATCTGATAGCTCGCATTTTCACATCATAAAGGCAAAGACTCAATAGGATTCTATATACAAGCATTATATAGTTATTACAAATTTAACATCTATGTCTCAATGGTAAACTGTGCCAATAATGTATTTCCGTTTCAAAATGTCTGTCCCCAACTCTTTGTTAGTAATAAACTCTTTTAGTTGACAGTGATTCAACTTTGCTTGCACACTTAAAGTCAATTAACGATGAGATATCAAAATAATTAAAAGTAGTTTACAAGTTTTATTCTTTTGTAATATTTTATTTGCTTTAATGATCTTTTACTTTGTATAGGTACTTGTTACTGATATTCCTTCCAGATGATATAAGAGATTTTTCTATGTGTTATTCTTGATGCTAGTTCATAAGTAGATATATAAAAAACAATACTTTACACATAAATATGAACAAAATACGCTGTCGCTGTCCAATCACCACAATTTAAAGTTACCAAATGCACTGTCATGCACGAGACCACGTTCGTTCCCGAGCATGACGTAAAGTTTGATAACCCCTTTAACAATACACGATAGAGAATAAAGGAGAAACAGATCGTAAAAACAACTATCACGACACATCTCCAACTTAACACGAAGACTCACCCACCAGCCGGGATGAATGCTGAGTCATCTTTTCAAATAATATCCAATCTCTTCGTCAAACGTATTTAAAACTGAAAGATTTTCAAAGCCCAGCAACTAAAAATTACACAGTCTGATTATGCAAAATATTTCCATAATAACGAGCTCCTGTATGTTAAATAATTTGTTTAACATTTTGTTACTTGAATCTATATCTAAAGTAATAGAAAATTGAAATGTAGGTAATTGCTTTGTCTCATTCTGTGCATTACATATATTTTATAAAAACTAATTGAATTTAAGTACTACACCTAGGTAGGTACGCGCATAATTTCGACAACTTTGAAGTGCGTGTCGTGGAATCTAACTTAAGACCTAAGAATAATGTAGTAACATTATGTATTGAAAATATAAATATACAATCAAAAATTAAAAACCAAAATTAAATAGGTAAGTACTTAAGTAAATCTTCAAAAAAAAAACAATAATCTACTGCATAATGTTTGAATATAACTAGACAAATGTTCTTCAAGTAGACAAAGGTGTTATGTTATATAAATGTTATGTTATATAATAGTTATAAAGCCCTCTGAATACCTAAGTACGGTAATTTTATAGAGAGAGAGCTATTTTTATCGCGACACTAGCGCCACCACGTCATGCGGCCGCGTGTCCGAACTAACGTCATGTGATTGCCGCTCTACCGGCGATTATGGACAATTGTTATTTAGAATAAAATTATTATTAGCTTTTAACAGTTTTATAGGCTAAATGAAGTTTATTTAATATATTATAGGTAAATGATGATATTTTGAAATAGATATTAAGGCGTTATTAGTTTTAAATGTAGCGCGAGTTGCCGGTATTTTCTTGTTATGTTAATAGTTAGTAGTTGTTACTATAACTACTAAAATACTTTACATTATGCAACTATTAACATAAAACATTAATATATTTATATTTATTCAATGCATTGTCTCATTTATGAAACTTACGATACGACGTGCATATTTTTACGATCATAATAATATATCTAAGTACCTACCTAGATAAGTTAAAATAAATTATGACATAAATTTGTGTTTGTAAGCATTTGGCAATAATTGAGTTATGTAAGTAAATCATTTTAACACTTACGTAATGATTAATAAAATATACAGTTTAAAAGTCATCATTGACTACTTTTTAAATCCTAGCTCATTACAAAATATAAACCTTAATAAGTTTTATTACCAGACTAAACCATAATTTCAATTTTAAATATTCAAAACTATGTCATCCACCTTTACAAACCGATAAAAACAATTAAACTTACGTAATCACTTAAATAAAAATATTATCTAAATAACAAAAAAAAAACACAACAAAAAATCACTGGCAGCTACAAAATATTTCAAAATACAAAAAGGTCACAAATAAATAAGGTTTCATTACCTCACTTGTGTTCAGTATAGAGTACAGATTTGAACTGAGATGATTACTTGAATGCACTGAGCATATTGTGTCACTTAATGATAACGGAGATGAGATGGTATCGCTATCTGCTATCTGCTATTGTGATAGCAAGTGGCTGTTGTTGTTTTGCCCTCGTTCAGTGTAATTTGTCAAATTCGTCTAGAACGAAGGGCATGACTAGAGTATGGCTCAATGGTTTAAATAGTCGTTTTCCCACAGCCAGTGATATAAGATAAATATTGAAGTAATCTATAAATAGTAGTTTCCAATCTGGTTTTTCTTTGTGTCCATTGTTGTAATGTCTGGAAAGTCCTCCGCGGCACAGAAATTTTCCTCACGTCTCTATTGAGAATACCATACTAGAGGTCGGAGACCTAGAGGAAGATCCAAGACAAGGTGGAAAGATGTAGTGCTAAAGGACAAGAGGGAATGTAATGTTACTGACGATGATGTCGAAGAGAGAGCGAAGTGGAGGAGAAAAATAAGGACAGCTGATCCCCCCACCTTGTGAGATACGTAGCTAGGAAGAGAGAGAGATCTATTGAGAATTTTCTATCCTCATTTACATTTTTTATACCTATAGTTGAACTTTACTCCTTTTTGCTTTTGTCTATTCTAATGTTTAAGGTTTAATCCACGAGTCGGTCAGTTTTATAATACTCGGTGCATAATTATTTATTACGCAACAATACTGCCGTTAATAAAGCAGTAATTATGCATGTAGGTAGTAGTTAAATAATTAACAATTGTATCTAATAAATCTTAGTAGAAACATAGATAAGAAGGTACATAGAATCAACTTTTGTAAACTATGATTCAGGCGTGTTTTTAGCCGTCTACTGGACACAACTCCAGACTTTATGCTGCCACTGAGTTTAAACGAAAAATCCCACCTTTTACCTTCCCGGAATCAAATTTGTGATCTCATGGACATGCTGTCCTGCTTTCACTATTACTGCTTCACCAAAACAGTAACTGTAATAACCATTTATTAATTAAGGTTTTAACAAATTAATACTGTTTTTAGATTAACTACTATTGGTAAAAATATAATTTGCCTGTACTTGGCAAACGCGTGCCACAGTTAAGGGCTTTTACAGTTTACTATTAGGTACTAAGTTATATATCCTTTAATACTTATTTACATGTGCTAAATATTGCTAGATATTATATAAAAGGCAACTTGACACTTTTCATTACTCGTTTAAGGCCAGTCAACAAATCTTTAATGCTCATAATTTCATGTTTGTAAAAAGTAATAGATAATTTTCTTAGATTTCGCATAATTTAGGTAGTGAATATCCTATTATGGTTAAGCTGTGTAAACAATCAAATAACTTGTCTTTAGGTAAGTATACTTACTCGTATCTAAGGCCATTTCAATATATCTGAATACATTTCCTGACAAAGAATCTCATGTAGGTGCATAATGTAACTATTTGTAAATCCCATCCATTCAATATTTAGGTAAGTGCTATGCACTTGTCGGTGAAGCAATTTCCATCGTTCTCGGTCCGATGCCAGATCCTTCAATTCTCGATATGTCTGTTCATTTGCTTTTTCTTTCAGCTGATCTGTATACGTTCTTCTTGGTCTTCCTCTCTTTCTGTTTGCCTCTATTTTTCTTTCCATATACCTAACTAATATTATAAATGCGAATGTAAGTTTGTTTGTTTCGCTTTGCGCCTTAATGACTCGATCGATCACATGAAATTTCGCATATAGGTTGTCGAGGTTACAGAAAAGGACTTACTGTACCTTTCATCCTGAAAAAAGTACCTACTGTTCCCTAGGGATAGAAAATTGGTATAACCTAGATATACAAGAGCGAAGCAGACGGCAAAATCTAGTATTGACAAAAAATTTGTGAGAGACATTTGTAAATAAAATATCATATTTTATTTGTATTTTTTCTATACTGCCCCTAAACGTGACGTGTAGTGTTGAATTTCCGGGCCACTATATTATATTTTTAAATGTCACTTGCTTTTTATTTCTAAGCCTGTTTCACCTAGTCATGGGACCAAGCTGACCTACCTATGGCAGTCTTTTTAGACAATACAAACTACATCGCAACATCTTTCTAGAACACATTTCTAGAAAGATGTTCTTATGAAGTTTGTAATGTCCATTAAAACATTTAATAGGAGCTCGTCGTCAGTTCGTGACTTCTCATTTCACAGATTACAATATGTTTGGTTTGTAATATAAAAATAAATGTATACATGCATACATGGTTGGTTTCGTGGCATAAGTATGCGCTCATGTTTGCGCGAGATCTGGCTTCAATTCCCGAGCTGAGCAGTGCTATTGACTTTTTCTGGTACGAAATTCTTAGTAGAAGCACGAATTCTGTTCGCTCGCTATTAAGAGGGATCTAAACTTAGATGTCAGAAGTTGGTGTGTACAACACCTTTCTTGACCTCTTAGAGCATATACATAACATTGACCACCGTTCATAGTAGAATGCGCCAGATAGTAGTTGTTGGGCGTTATATCAACGAACTAATGAAATCAACGGTTGATAGTTACATGTCAACCATTGAATGACTATAAATCAACCAGTTTTTGGTAACTAGTTAACGGAATTAAAGTAACTAAAATACTCGCTTTTATACGAAACGTAACTTAACCAGTCATTATAAGCCTCAAAGATATTTGATAAGCCGTAATCTTCAATATTTATTATGTACTTCTAAATGCTATTTTTTTTGTTAGGTTTTTCGTAGTACGTTCCGTACGTAGACTTGTTAACCGTCTATGAAGTTAAAAACAAAAACCTTAGCGTGTGCAACATGTTGTAATGCTAAGTAGACGATTCAAATAGTTGACGAACGAAAAACAAAAGTTACGTTACTTTAACGAGATACGTATGTCTGATATCTTTTTTGATTGTCGCCAGATTTGTAACTCTGATGAAGTGACTGTTTTTAACCGATATAACCGCATTTACGGTGGATTTACCGCAAATAACTAAAATTTTTATCATTGAATTTGATTCTATGCCGCAGCAGCCGCAATAGAACGTAATAAAAGTTTACCTAACCATGCTACCATCGTGATTGCTATATACGACTAACGATCTTCGGGTGTTTCTTCCTTCTTTCGATCCTGGGTCCTTAAAGCGGGGTGTGAAAAAACACCTCCTTGGGCCATCAAACTAGAAATCTAGGCGCTACTTCATATAAGAAAGTTGTGTGAAGGGGTCTGCTCGTGGACGCGACCGCTTACCATTGATAGCAGAATAACCACCCTTAAACTGTCCCAGTGCTGGGTACGTGCCTCTTCTCAGTGTGAGAAGGGTTAGGCCATAGTTCATCACGCTGGCCTAGTGCGGATTGGCAGACTTCACATATGTTCGAAAACAAATCTCTCAGATATGCAGGTTACCTCATGATGTTGTTCCTTCGACGTTAAAGCGAAATTAACTACTTAGCAAGCACATAACTATGAAAAGTCAGAAGTGCGCGCCTTGAGACCGAACTGGAGAGCTCTGTGTGGCAGTCCAACAGTCTCCCCAAAAAATATTTTATCTTTATAACTTAAGACGTAAGACAATGTATATATTCCGTGACTGTAAGGTCGTTAACATTTGTGAGACGCGATAGTGAGTCAAGTGATGCTGACGCACGCTTTCTTATCCAGATGGAACGCAATACCATTCGGTATTAATATTTTTTAGAGACTCATTACCTACTAGAAATTATACCTGCACCGCGGCGGCCCTTACAAACATTTACACAACTGACACAAAGAATTTAATGACAAATGGTCTTCAAATGACATTTCACTGAAAATGAGCGTAGTATTTTGTTATATGACAAGATGTTTTCAGTAAGAACAGTTAACAGTCTAGAATAGTCAACATCTGCCTTGATTTCGTGGTATATCTAGAAATTTTACATAACCCCTGGTATCCTCATTTCTCTGCGATATATACCTCTGTAGTTATAGATATTCCGTATAAGAAAAAAGGTGCATTTAGTAATATATTTTATAATTGCGTAAGAGATTACCCTCTTTAATATAAGTAAATCTAAAAGGACGCAATTAAAATCTTTTTCCGACCTAGAAATCGATCCTGCAACCTCATGCAGAGCTGTCGCATTTACTCCCACCGACACCGAGTCAGTCTCATTAAAGACTGCCACTGCCAAGGCACCGTGTGTCATGGGTTGGATCCCCTTCTTCTTCATACTTAAGAGCTGTTTTTTTTTTATAAGTTGGCAATCTAGCTTTCGGCCCACCTGATGGTCACCGTAGCCTATGGACACCTGCAACACCAGAGGCATCACTTGCGCGTTGCCGACCCTTTAGGAAAGGAAGTGGGAAAGAGAAGGAGCGGGAATGGGGGAAAGGGGTTGATTGGGCCTCCGGCACTCTCACTCACCGAACAAAACACTACAGTAGGAATACTGCTATTTCACGTCGATATTCTGTGAGAGGGTAGTCCTTCCCCGGTCGAGCCGGCACATTCATGCTCTTGTCGGTGGATTATACGCCATCGTTCACGGTCTTATCGTTCGATGCAATTTTATATGCACATTATGTTTGTTATTTATAAGTATATTACAATGGTATATTTATTATTTGACACTTTTAATGGATTAGACAATTATGATTTTGATGTTGCATGTACCTAAATATATAATATTTGCACACTTCTTTTGAGGTTGTAATGCATGTTCTATATTATATACCTACCTGCTATGTACCAACTTTACGTGCCTGAGTTATGCAAATAAATGTTTGATTTAATCCCCGACACGGGACAAAATTTGTGTAATTCATAAATAGTTGTTCCAAGTCTGGGTGTTCTTTGTGTTTGTTGTTTGAATGTTTGTAAAGTCCTCCGCGACACGGGAATAATTATTCAAGGTATGAGAGTAGTTCTTTTTAAAAATGAAAACATGAAATGATTTATTACATACATTACCTTGAAATTGCTTTAATGCTGTCTTGAGATTGAACTCGAGACTTCCAACCAGGAAGGACCTAGCCCCTAGGCTATCGATGCTACGATTATATTATATAGATAGATATATGTATTTCAAAAATCACACCATAGACAAACACCTATATTCTACAAAGATTAATCGTTAGAAAAACCTATCAAATCTAGAACATTCGCCTCTATATCAACTTACAGTTGTTTTTGTTTACATCAACTTTATTTTCATAGATTTTTATCAGAAATTTGACAATCACTCATGATTACAAGATAAGACGTTAGAACTGAGAAGAGTGTTATCAGAAGAGATTTTTATTCAGACGGGTAAGTGAAAGGGTTAATGACATTTATGTCATCAATCATATGAGTGGTTTATAGTCATTTATCAGAAAAGGGTATCCGAAAAGGATACTTTTTTGAGAAATGCATAATATGTCGCATTTGATTAGTATAATCATATTATTATGACATACCTTTACACGCGGCTTCGCTTGCGTAAAAATTAGTTAGGTTAGGTGAGGTTCTGTTTGTGACAGTCCTTTTTTTAAAATTTAATATGGCCTATGTTACTCAGTGATAATATAGGTTTTTAACAAAAGAAAAAAGAGAAAGCTTTCTAACAGTGAAGAATTTTTAAAATACGTTGAGTAGTTTTTGAGTTAAATCCTTACAAACAAACAAAAAATCTAATCTATCCCCTTTTTATTATTAGTATAGAAATATATGAGAGTGCCGATCTAGTCTAATAAACGTCAGAAGTGATATTTTTTTTAAATATTGCCTCTTAAAATGACTGATCACCGCCTGATGGTAAGCAGTCATGTAGTCCACGAGCAGAGCTCTCCACACCACGAGCTCACAAGTGGTACCGAGGTCTCTGCTTTGACGGCCTAAGGAGGAGCTTTTTCACGTCCTGATTAAAGGACCCAGGATCGACGGAAGAAGGAAATACGTGCCTCAGCATAGAATTCATGGAATGAAATGCAATACATAGTCATATTTGACCTTTATTTGGATATTGCAGAATACCATTAGTGTTATTTATGACGCTGATTCTACATTGGAAATCTATTTTGAACAGTTTTCTCAGGAAAATTGGTACTTAGGTATTTACATACCTTATTGATATCGGGTATGATGAAAGTAGCGATAGTCTAGTGGAAGACCGCTGGATTGCCACGCAGAGGTCTCGAAATCGATCTCAAAGCAAGCTGAGTTTTCAAGAACATGTGCTTTTTAAGAAGGTAATTATCGCTCGCTTTAATGGTAAAGGAAAACATCACGAAGAAACTCGCATGCCTGAAAGTTCTATATAATGCTCTCGAAGATATGTGAAGCCTGCCAACCCGTCCTGGGCCAGCGTGGTGGACTATGGGCTATTTCTTCTCATAGAAGAAGCCCGTGCCCGGCAGTGCGACAGTTACATACCTATACAGGGCTGATATTATTATTATACCATTTGTGATATCTATGACGCCCATAATACTAGATTGGTAATCTATTATGAACAGTATTTTCTATGAAAATTGGAACTAAAGTAATGGTTGGCTTCTCGGCTAAGTTGCACAAGCTGAGGTCATAAGCAGACTGGAAAAAGGGCCATGTTCATATTTACCTCGTAATATAGAAAAAAACTTTCCTTTGCCTCAGTACACTAAGTATGTTAACTGATGTAGTTTATTAAATTACTGCGTTCGTGTATAAATTTATTGGTCGTAGCCTTGAGTCGGCCATCGCACGGATGTCGTGACAGACACCATGTTATGTAGGTACGTACTTACCTATGTGTTCGTGACACAATAGAGTTTCTCTTTAAAGTGATATTCGATAACAAACGATTTATTATTATGCAATAACTATAAATAGGTATGATGACGAGTTTTCAAAGAAAACATTTTTTTTTTTTAATGATGTTATGCTTAGTTTGGAATACACTAAAAATAACTCCAGTATTTTGTCAAAAACATTAAAACAACAAGCATAAAGAAAACTTGGACTCGGAGCGACTACTTGAGAATCACACATTGTGAGGGCATCGAACTCATGCCTGAGCAGAAGCCTAGGCAGAAGCAAGGCGATCCCTTAAACCACAATCTGGAGACAGTTGATTCAGAAACTATTTTAATTAGAGATGAAACGGATGATCACCATGTTAGCGCCACTATCATGAATGAGTAATGCACTAAACGGCAACATTCCACCGGATATTCGGCGGCCGAATATCCGGCTATCCGGCTACAAGGTTGGCTGAATATTCGGTATCCGGTATCCGGCTAAGCTGCTATCCGTTTTATCTCTAATTTTTATACATAGGACTTAGGCCAAAACAATGAGTAGTTTGAGTAGTACAGCCTTATTGATTCAGCATGAATAGGCTGGCTCGACCGGAGAAGTGGTACTCTCTCACAGAATGTCCACGTGGAATACCGGTATACGTTGTTGCGTTTCGTTCGGTCAGTGAAAACCCCGGCAACCCAATTACTCCTTCGGATCCTACCTTCCCGTACGCCGTTCCCCCATCCCTTCACATAGGTAACTTTTTACCATTAGGTAGAAGAACGTGTGCTCGTTTGCCATCTCTGGTTTGCGATAGAAAGCGACATGGTTTTGTTTCATTACAATTGCTACTGTTATCAAAACACAGCCATGTCTTTGGGCAAGCGCAGGTCACCTTTAAGTTGACCGTTCGCTCGTCTTGTCTGTCGCGGCACACCGGGCGGCCTGACACAATAGGTTTTCTGTTATGTATATCTGGTATTCTAAGATAAACAGGTTCCAAAATTAGTGTAGATAAATTTTATATTGTTTGCGATACCAGTTATTAAATGGAACAGTGCAGCGTTTAAAGCGTTAAGAAGGCAGAAAGAAAGTTTGTTGTTCCTTGCGCTGATATAACTATCTATTTGTTTATTAAATATACAACACGCAAATGACTTCTTTAATGTTCCAATCATCGATAGTTTTTACAGGTATTTTTAATCACCTACATATAACTTTAGTAAGTAAATATAATAAAATCACAATACGTCCATTAGGTACTAGGTAGGTACTATTTTGCGACCTAAGCTAATAGATTGTTGATTTATTAAATAATACTGGGTTCCTAATTTCAATTACTTTTGTAAACGTTGCCAATAATACTCCTCAGGATATATCGTTCCTAGATTTCGAAGGACTTCACCCGGTTTGATCAACGTCTTTCCAATACATATTCTAACAGCGCCTCTAGCGGGAACTTTCATAGACTAATTAAAATGTAATGGATAAACAATAGCCGATAATGAAACGACGAGCTATAAAAATTCATGGTAGATATCTACCTACCTTCTTGTGACTAATTTCAATCTAAAACGGATACAGCAGTGAATCGACAAAATAAATTTATTAGTCATAAAATTTTGAAAACAATAGTAACAATAGATGCAACTGGTTACTTTGCACATAAATAAACTAAAATATTATGACTATATATCATTTAGCAGTGTAATTTATTTGATGTATTTTGACTTAATCGCAAGAAGGATTTGCGTATAACGACATCTATGTGCATAAATATATACGAACTAGTTAACTAGACCTCTTTGAGGCTACCGGGCACGTAGTTTTTGCTATTCAACGGTAGGTGGCGTTACAGCAGGAGTAAACATTCTAACACTTTATACAGTCTGCTCGATAAAAGATGGCAGCACAGTCAAACTAAAATATGTTTATTGTATTAATAATTTTTCTTTGTCTTTCTTCTTTCTCTGTGTAACCCTTTGGGATATACACTGTATCTTTTGTGCTTCATTATTTTTACCTAACGATACATAATAATACATAATTATCAGCTATGTTTATAGCTTTTCCAACTGCTGGGCGCGGACCTCTTCTCGGTATGGAAAGCGGAGGTCATGATCCACCACGCTAGGCTTATGCTGGTTGCCATATTTCACATAATTATCTTTGAGTATATTACCTATAAGGTTTCCTCACGATGTTTACCTTCACTGTTAAGCAAGCGATAAAATTAACAATTGCAACACGCACATAACTTCAAAAAGTCAGATGAGCGTGTCATGTTATCGACTCAAGACCTCTACTTAGAAAAATGATGAATTTAAATGGAATATGGCAAATTGTGAAAATTCATAATAAGAAATATAATATGGTACCTACATGGAAAATTTAGAAGATTAATAGAATATGGAAAGCTGTAGAAACGGGTCTCGAGTTCGATCCCCGGCTTGAACAGCGTTGATAGGATTATCTGTTTTGTAAGAAATTCTCAATAACAGCATGGATTATGGAACTGTAGGTACCCAGTAGACAACAATACGGTCGTTGTGGATTCTCAAACATTAACCAATGTGAGAGTAACACACCTTTGTCTACGTTTTCGGCGATATAGGCGTAAAATTACGTTCCTATAAACCACTAAGTCAATTTAAATTACATTTAGTATGAAGCCAGTTTCAAATGTGGCAAAGGACATGATCTAGGTAGGTACTTAAAACGTGTATGAAATCGCGAATAACGGATAAGTAGTCTTATAAGCATAATTTAATACGTTGAATTTAAACTAAGTACTTTATAGAGATTTATTGCGTTGATTATAATAAAATACTATTAACCGACTTCAAAAAAACGAGGCGGAGGTTGTGTGTTACCTCAGAACTTTTTTCTAGGTGAACCGTTTCGATGATTCCTATTTATTTTAAAGCTTATCAAATTCTGATCAGTAGTTTTTGAATTATCTTTAATAATGCGTATTTGGTTGACTTCGACTACATTGATTGTCGGCCTCGATGGCCTAGTGGTTAGTGTAACCGATTGCCACGCCTGAGGCTGCCAGTTCGATTCCCACCCAAGTCAAACATTTGTGTGTATGAACAAGGATGTTTGTCTTGGTCTGGGTGTTTCTATGTATATTACGTATGTATTTACAAAAAAGAAAGTATATGTGTATGTTTATCCATTGTCTAGTACCCATAGTACAAGCTCTGCTTAGTTTGGGCTAGATGGTGTGGTGTGTATGTGTAGAATATTATTATTATTGATGATGTTCTCATTTTATTACTTCTCTAGTCTAGCTGCAATCAGTGTTATTTTTTATTAAAATTGTAATTATGAAACTACTACTGTTAATTAATTTAGAGCAGCGGTTTTTACCATCCATGCTGCATACAGACGTGATAAAATCTAGGTATATAAAGTAATTTAATTGAAATGTATAATAAGCCCGTAAACGTTACACAATATTATAATTTATTTCCTGTCACATGTAAACTACTAAACTCATATTTATGAAATTCGGTATAAGGGTAGCTTCAACTGTGAAAGACGTTATAAGACGAACACTACTTCAAAAAACCACAAACGAAGTCAGCGAGAAAGTAATAGGTATCTGATGTAGCTTACACTAGATTGAACCCCAAAAATCACACGGAATCTATCAAATTAATTTCTCACCACAAAACTATTAAAACCGAATTAAAATATCGTAGTCAATTGGCTATTCCAATTAGCAGCCCCCCGCTAGGGGTCGCGACGTTAATCCTTGCCACGTGACTGTGTAAAGAATCTAATTTAACACTTCACTCGTTTGGGTTCGTACCCGGCGTTTGACAGATGACAAGGTGCTGTTGTTTCATAAATTAGATGATGGGTTTAACTCGTGGACTTCACTGTAATAATTATAATGTTTAAAAGTCGCCAAGCCACATCGCCAATCGTTGTCAGTTCGATACTCGGTTCGAGGAAACTGTAATTTGATTGTTTCTGTTAGAAAATGTCCGGATTTGGAGTAGGCTGGCGAAGATAAGCGCAGACTTATGCCACGGGTAAATCAAAGCACTGTTTCATACAGAATTGTAATAATATTAGCCCTGTACCTATATAAACTATTTCACTACAGGGCACGAGCCTCTTCCAATTGTGAGAAAGGTTTGGTCATAATCCATTATGCTGGCCCAATGCAGGTTGGCAGACTTTACAAATTATCATCGAAAACGTTATAAAATACCTCTCAGATATGCAGGAGTCCTCAAGATGTTTTTCCTTCACCGTTAAAGCGAGCGATAAACTATTTAACACGCACATAACAACAAAAAATCAGACGTTCATGCCTTGGGAACGAACTCGAGACCTCTGAGTGCCAAATAGTGGTATTTTAAAAGTCCAATCAAGAAAGAAAAGGAGTTCTACTGGCACTGGGCCAGCGTGGTAGACTACGCCTCAATCCTCCTCAAAACTAAGAAGAGGCCCGTGTGCAGCAGTGGCACTGTTTAAATACAGGCCTGGTATTATAATTATATTTCTAGCGGCAGACGAGCCAGTGGCTCATCTGGTGGTAAGTGTTACCACCGCTCATGGCCTGTAGCAATGTCAGGAGTCTATAGTGTAGCGCTTTACTTTAAGCCTCGTTTTAAGAAGGACATGTAATAACACTTGAGCAACATCACGGCAGGTAGTTTATTTCAGAACTTGCATGTTCGTAGGAGGAATGAATAATTAAAAGATTATTACTGTGTTCACCCTTTCTTAACTAGTTCGCCTTGAGATGCGCTCGAATAGACATAGGTTAAGTATATAACAGAATAAAGAAGATAGATGCTCTAGAAATGTGGTGTTGGAGGAGAATGCTTAAGATATCTTGGACACAGCATAGAACCAACTTGTCCATTTTACAAGATCCAGGTATCAAGCAGCGCCTATCTTCTATCGTACAAGCTCGAATTCTCACTTTCTTCGGGCACTTATCAAGACGTGGACGTGTCTCCATAGATTGCCTTGTGGTACAAGGAAACGTCGAGGGCAAACGAGCACGTGGTAGATCGCCTATGGGCTGGACCGACCAAATTAAGGCAGCATTAGACAATGGTCCCTTGTATGAGTGCACCAGAAAGGCAAAGGTGCGTGAAGAGTGGCGACGGATTGTCAAGCATGCTACACAACCTTAAAGATGACCACGACCACTCTGTCAAGAGTGACACGACGTAGAAGCAGAAGTATATAATATTTGATTTATTTTTTGCATAGATAGAGCAGCGATAGCTCAGTGGGGAGACTAACAGACTGTAATGCAGAGGGTCTCGCGTTCAAACCCACGTCGCGCACCTCTGACTTTTGGAAGTTATATGACTTTTCGAAATTATGTGCGTGTCGATTGACAATTATCGCCTGCTCCGTGCCTCGGAGAACACGTTAAGCCGTCGGTCCCGGCTGCCATGAACATCTATGGCAGTCGTTATTGGGAGAGTGTCAACACAAATGATCCCACTGGGTCGAAGTGTCGCCGGTCTCCACTGACTGGCCCCCACATAAAATAAGATAAGATATTGTTTGCATTATTACTGACACTATAAGGAAAAATGCATAGATGGCGATGGCTGCAGATGAGTAATTGCATAGATGGTGTAGTTATTTTAAGGGTCGCCTCAAAAGTGCGTTGTGTCGTAGATTCAAAACCAAAATTCAATTCAAAACTGTGTGTTCCAAAACTGGAGTTCTTTGTGTCCGTTTTTTTCTTTGTTTATACCGCAACACTTATATCTCTAAAAAAATAACTAACATTATAAATACAAATGTGAGTTTGTTTGTTATGCTTTCACGCCTTAACTACTCGACCGATCATCATGAAATTTCGCATACACGTTGTCAGGGGAATAGAAAAGGACATGGGATATCTTTCATATAGGAAAAAACATTGTTACTAACCTAACCTAACCTACATTTACGCAAACGATACGAACGCAATAAAATTGCGTATTCCCATGATATAGGCCCAAAGACCTCTAACCAGTGTCTTACTATCAACTTAATAACAACTTTAACAGAATAGCGCAGACAATTACACTAAAATTATCGCACTTATTAAACTTCAACAAAATTATCAAACGTACAATTCCTCCAAACAATCTTGAACTCTCGCCAACACTACATCTTATCCAACCAGAGATCAACGTACATTGGATCAAAATTATACTTTGACAAAATCTTGTTTTACGCTAGACATGGCTTCACAGTCGCTTAGGATTCGCTAACTTAAATTTACCGTTACAATCGTTTCTGCCAAGGAAAATTGACTTTATGCCAACGACATAAGGTGTAAGTATATGTTAAGTGAAGTGTAGAGTTAAGTTGGCATCCACGTCCTAAGGCAAAATGTTCTTGAGATAGAAATCTTTAAAGGAAACGTCTTTTTCAGTTTCCCATTGTCTACAATTACTTGCTTTGTGATCTCAGGAATATGTTTCTCTCCCTCTAACATATGAACTCGTGCATACCCTTATCTCTTTCGTTTTGCTCTTTGAAAATCCAATTTGGGATTTCCGTTCGCATCTGTGTTTCGAGGCTTTCTTATTTTTTAATTATTTCTTTTTTAAATGTTGAGTTGTTTTATTCTTCGGAGGTTAGTAATAGGGTGTTGTGTTTATGTATTCTTTGTTTTAAGGATGAAATACTATTTATTTGTTATAGCAGAGTCAAAGATTCGATGTTCGAGCTAAAATATTTTGTCATGGCAATTACCTACATATTTTGAATGGGAATGATTCGGTGGTTGAGATCGTGGTAAGTTTGCACTTACGTTTGCGTCTGAATGTATGGTCCCGGATTTAAATCCCGGGTCGGGCAATGTGTTACCTGTTAAGTTTTTCTGTTAGGACGTCATAGTAGCAGCTCGGAGTCTGTAAATGTGGGCAATAGACGGCAATAGACTTGCTCTCTCTTACGTGAGCTTTAAATATATCGACAGTGATATCTACATGTCCTTCAGGAATATAAAATAAGTATATTTGTACATAATGTACCTATATGAAATCCTAACTATTATAATTATAAATGCTAAAGTGAGATTTTTTGTTTGTTTGTTACGCTATCACGCTTAAACTACTTGACCAATCGTCATGTAATGTCGCATACACGTTATCAGGAGTACAGAAAAGCCATTGGGTGTACCCATGTGAAATGTATTTCATCTAGATAAAAAGAACTGTTCCAGAGGGATAAAATTTATAGAGTAAATCTAGATTACCGCGAGCGTAGCCGCGGGCAAAATCTAGTAATTCATAACTTTGACCAAGTAGGTAGGGTAGGTACCATACCTATAACAAACAAACACACACGCAGGCACTGAATCCTGTACAGCCCGAGCATTATCAATTGCAAGATGATCACTGTGTACCCCGTATTTGAAAATTGCCAAGTATAACTCAGTAGCCCTAAGATTTAATCCCCAGTTTTCGCGACCAGCAGCCGCCCACAACCACTTGACCAGAGAGACAATAAAAAATATAAAGTTATTAAACCGTGAAAGAATTTAAATATTGAAGACATAAACGGGGTATTCCTTAGCGGTGAAGGAATAATTCCGCTAAGAGATATTATTCAAGGGGCAAGGGTGACGTTACTGATAGATGACCCTTGCTTTGAAACACGTAGGGCTGGCGAAAATACGTATTGACTAGCATAATTATCGAATAAACATTCGAATAACTCGAATACATATTTATTCTGAACAAAAGATACGAACAAAAGATTGTTTTCTTTGGTAATAAATATGTTTCATTAATTTTTATTTTGCCTATGTACTGAAAGATGTGTAATACATGTGACCAGCTCCAGTTTTAGGTCCCATAAAATATGGTGCCATTTCTAATGCATTATACCAGATTTCAGGCGGCAACTGAAAAATTTCAAAAAGCTTATATTGCCTAGTGGGTCACCTTTGGACTTCCACGAAAAGGTATCGATTTCTATCCCAAGGCGCGTATTTCTGACTGTTCGAAGTTATGTGCGTATTAGATAGTTAATTATCGCTCGCTTTAACGGTGAAGGAAAACATCGAGACGAAATATGCACGTCTGAGAGGTCTCCATAAGGTTCTCAAAGAAATGTGAAGTTTGCCAACCCGCGCTGGGCCACCGTGGTGGACTATAGTCTAACCCTTCTAACACTGAGAAGAAGCCCATGCCCAGCAGTGAGACAGTTTAATACAGGGCTGATATGATGTGTTATAATTTTCCCGCAGAAGTGATCAAGCCCTGTGGCTCAAGAGACTTTACAAATATACAATTAAAAAAGCAAATACCTACACTCAGACTCGGAATAATTATTTGTGGGTCACACAAAAATTTACCCATTTGAGATTCGAACCCACATATGTCGCGGCAGCAGTGGCGACAGTGGCTACGCGATCGTTTGCCCGCACTTCGCTATCAAATGTTTTTCTCGTGGAAGTGGTAGCCGTCGCCATTTGTTTGGTGACCGTACGATTGAGCTGCCTCATTTGAAGAAGTGCCACCCTCTTACTGAAAACCAGCGTAACAATAGTAACACAATTACTGAGTTTCACTCGGTACAAGCGAGCGAGCCACAGACTTACTTCTAACCTTGCTTGCCTTCATCTGTATTTTATTCTATCAGACGAGGCTTCCTCTGCTTAGCAGATTACCAGATTCAGTGTCGCTACTGTCTACTTCAAGACAAAAAAAACATTGACCGACCCGAGAATCAAATCAGAGACCGTACCCACCGTACCACATCAATTACACAATTCGCATTATTAGATTTCCGTACATAAACAAACATTATTACACCGAATATCAAACATTTGTGCACATTTTCCTCAAACAAAATTACCCCAAATCTAAAATGAGGTGGCGTGTCGACAGCCCTGGCATTATATCGATAACTGACCTCCCCGCTGTTAAAAAGAAATAAAAAAGTAATAAAATGCAAGGGCACAATAAAAACCACAGTAATAGAAGGGTTCCTTTCACCCGCCGAGTGAACCCTAATTTTTGTACGGAACCCGCCGCCAAGTAAAGGAAATTGCCGACATTTGCATAATATTTAGTTGTGGCTTTTGTACAAATTATACAATGGTTAGAGGTTATGTTTCTGTTCTTAAGATGTTCTTTTATTATCGATAAAAATGCATACAGTTAAACCATAAATTCGCCTCACTAGGTAAGTTTAAATATGGTCCTTACCTTTCTGGAATTTTAATTTGTTATCCGACACACAATGCCAACAGGATAGCTGAATTATAAAAATATAGATTTAAAACACAGTTACTGTCACGTTACATTTTTATCATGTGAATGTACTGTGTGAGTCTTCTTGATCTCCGCACTAAGAAGAGTGAGCGCACACATTACTTTACACTGCCCCGTGCACTTAACAAACGTATTTTTAAGTCAGCACGAGATACCGATACGAGAATTGAACTAGAGACTTCAAGCACAGCAGTGACATATAATGTGAACCGTTGCGCCACCGAAGCAGTAATATAATAAAACGTTTTATTCAAGTTCACAAAACTTGTAGTTGTTAGTAAAACTTAGCCAAGTGTTAGTAATTAATTATTTCATTTTTGTAACTACGACATGCATGTAATGCATGTAGCTATGTCGCCTTGGCATGCCAGAAGCGACCCAAGGTGCGTCCTTGTGCTCGCAGACCAAGTTGCTGCCTATCGTAAACCACATATATGGCAAACAACACACGCTCTGGCTGATTGTAAGCAGTTACCGTAGCATTAACAGTTATCTTATCACATACAAGCCAGGAGAAGGTAGAAGAATGAAAGCAAGGGCTCTCACTTGCTTTCATTCTAGACCGAGACCGACATGCACATATTTTCTTCAACTACATTTTATGACCCATGTTATAAAGGGCGTCTGCTGGCCCTTTCAGTACCAGAGGCATGAACCTTTTTACGTATGTTAATGTCAGCGGCCACCTGATAAGCGCCATTCATGGCTTATCAGGTGGCCGCTGACTCTGCCACAAGCAAAACTTAAAAATATACCTCTTTATTAAGTTTACGCGAATGTTATACATTGAAATTAAACTAGGTACTTTATACGTATTTTATCGCTTTAAAAACATTATTAGATATAAAATGGCTAGCGACCCGCCCCGGCTTCGCACAGATAGTCAAAACCTTGACAAATTATACACCTAAACCTCATGAGACAAGAGTGTCGGATTTTCATGCGGTTTGCACCAATGTACAGACATTGGTGCAAACCGCATGAAAATCCGTTTCATAATTTTGAACTGACAGACGCGGCGGGGCTTTGTTTTATGATATACTTAGGTACCTATAGAGGATTTGAAACTCTTCCACTATTACTGTTAAACATTGTAATTGTGTACTGTTTTCTTCTATTTAAGCTATTTAAATTACAAAAACTACTTAGATTTTCTTGAAGTTTAGGTTGCTTTTCAGCAGTCATATTCACAGGGAGACTAAGATTTTGGTGGTTTGAATGTCATGAAAACTTACCTAATTTATTTAAGTAGTTTAATCTATGTATGTCTATACTGTAACATAATATTACAAAGAGTAAAGATTAGATTTTTTTGTTTGTGTGTTTGTAATAATTTAACTCAAAAACTTCACAAATGATTTTAAAATTTCTTCTGCATTAAAAAGCTATATTATCATATAAAAAAGCATATCAGAGAGTAACATTGGCTATGTTTTAGTTTTAAAAGTTCTATTTTATATAACCTAACCTACTTTTATACGAGGAAATCCGCGGGCAAAAGCTAGTTTCAAAATGTACACCTTTGCTTACCTCTTGGGGGTAATGCAGGCGTGATGTTATGTTAATGTGTGTATGTGTAGTGTGGTCGGTCGGCGAGTGTAGCGGCTCAAAGCCACAGTGTTCGCTACTTGCGGCCGTGCCACGAGAGCGCACTGGCGCGGACTTGCGGTGATATTTCTAGATTATATTAATTATATTTACTGCGTGCCTGCCACATTGGTCAAGTGGAATGGAATATGGAAAAGTAGGACTATATAAATGACCTACTTTTTCATATATGCAATGATTATTTTAATTATTAAATACATATATCTATGTAACTCCCATCTATGTTAAGTTATATTTGTACGCTTAAATGCAAAACAGAAATATACTTGGTTTAAATCAGGTTTTAAATACAACAACACCTTTGAAATACCTGTGTTTACAAATAGAGGTTTCATTTTTTTTCTGTGTGAGCGACGCATGCGCTTTTAGTACCTACGATATATCAGTGAATATAGTGTTCTTGGCTTTTAAGTGAAGTTAATTCTCCAGAAATTGATTGCGATAATTAAAACAAGCTAACGACTTGGGCTACATCGCATATATTTTGATAGACAAGTTAAAGAAACTAGCTAAAGTACAATAATCCAAACGTATCTACGTAATTTTAACGATGCAGGCATATCTGACTGCTTTTATTATACTCTTCTTCTCCCTTAGCCTTTATTATTCCCAAGTCACTTGGGGTCGGCTTTTCTGGTCTAACCGGATTTGACTGGATATCAGTTTTTACACGGAGCGGCTGCCACCTGACCTCCGCAACTCGAAGGCTAACGATACCCTAAGGCTAGACCAGTGTCAAGATATTAGAGGGTACTGACTTTCCCAATAACGACTACCATAGATGTTCATGGCAGCCGGGACCAACGGCTTAACGTGCTCTCCGAGGCACGGAGCAGGCGATAATTGTCAAACAATACGCACATAATTTCGAAAAGTCATATAACTTCCGAAAGTCGGAGGTGCGCGACGTGGGTTCGAACCCGAGACCTTCTGCATTGCAGTCTGTCGGTCTCCCCACTGAGCTATCGCTGCTCTATATAACATACTGACTGACTGCTTTTATTATACTAAGTATCAAAATTCAGGTTCTTTTGTTAATTTATATTTGGTTACTAATTTTTAAGCATCACCTGATTGTATTCCGATAAATTTAAATTTGTGACATTAAATAAGTAACTATTAATAGAGGAGTACGTAAAGTTTCCGTTACGATTTCTAGAAGCCGTGTATTCATATTTTGAATAATACTGTCTTCTGTTTACGCTAATGTTATTTATTGAAATTAAACTACTATATACGGATTTTATCGCGTTGTTTATTTGACACATTTTTACATAATTTAGAAACTTTACAATTTTTAAGCTAATTAAATTATGAAATCTATTAAAACTATTTATATTTAAGTTTACACTTTTCCCGACGTTCCGTAGTCAAACCCAAGAAGAAGCAAACCACAGCTAGACTTCATGATACTTTAACTCGTTCTGCGTAAATAGAAACACCAATGATTAAATTATGTTTGGGTACTTTGAAATAACTACACTGGAACATTGAGACAACTACCATCTTAGTATCCCCGTGACCATGGCTGCTGAAAAGCAACCGAAACGTCGGGGAAAGTGTAAACTTAAATATTAATAGATTTAATAGTTTAATAACTTAATTAGCTTAAAAATTGTAAAGTTTAATAGTAGTAGTTTCTAAATGATATGTGAAAAAATGTCAAATAAACAACGCGATAAAATCCGTATGTAGTAGTTTAATTTCAATCATATTTTGAACATCATAATAGAATACCTTTTTCTTCGTTTATAATTTACATTCATGCTTATCATGCGAAATGCCTATAATTATTTTTAATATAGTAGTTAAATTAAAGTTTTGTTTATTGTTCGTTCACACAGTTCTCAGAATTATAGCTTTTTATATTCAACTAGCCTCATAGTTCTGGTTATTCGATTAACCAAAACTAACCTCAAAAATATAGGTATTTAATAAATTCGATTTGGTACATTAAATTTTAACGTATTTCATTCTGATTAAGGCATTATTTAGTGTTTTGTAGAGAAAGCGATTCTAGGTATTGACTCCGAGTCCATCCCTGCATTGCCACCATGCTAGTATTTTGTTAGTCGGCAGCTTTGTCGCCAAGTGCCTCGCTCCAGAGCGTGTCTCTCCTCTCACTCGCTCACCCGGCAGTAGAGTGGGAAGGCCAACCGTTCCGGGACGCTGCCAACATCCAAGTGTGACAATATTTGGTCAGTTATTGGCTACAGTGGGAACGGTCGCAAGCGCACACAAAAGCTAGATAGTCCAATATTTCTTTACGAAATATCTTCTTTTTTTGGCTTTTAATTTTTTTAAATATTTAGTTTGTATATTTTTTGGTGTTGTGGTCTTTTTGTGGAATATCTGGATGGTCGTACCGTGAACAAGGGTCATTATTGACCGCTATATTGGTGCTGTGGTTTAACAGCGCGTGCGCAACTGCGCATATACAATTGCATATCGTGAGGTCTTAGGTTCGATTAAGATATCATAGTAAAGTGTTACTTAGTTTTTATACAAGTTGCAAGTCATTTTTATTTATTTTGCTCTTCAAAATGGCCACACTCCTCCTGATGGTAAGCAGCCATGTGGTCCAAGAGCAGTCTGTTTCATATGCATGAAATAAAGTAATATTATTTCTTTAATTTTATGTATCTACTAATTTTGCGTTATGTGGATTTCGTACTTCCGCTGCCTACCCATCCAAGGATACACAAGCTTGTATACAGGTGTCCCAGAACATGTGAATCAAATTGTAAAGGGAGATTCCTTTGGTAAGGACCTTTAAAATGTGCTAAATAAGAAATAAAAATTATGACCGTCGTGTAAAAATATAAAAGATTTATTTTTTAAAAATTACTACTTTTTCTGATTTTCAACTACGGGTGCTTCGTTAATAGCTGATTTTCATTTTTTTTTTTCAATATTATTATTTGTTAAGGATTGATTCGTCAAACTACAAACGATATTTTTTTTAAACTGACTTAATTTTTATTCTTGTAATAAAATCTTGTAAGTTTGTGCAACAACACAACATTATTTTTTATTTTTTTATTTTGCACATTTTTAAAGTGGTTACATAAAGAATCTCCCGTTACAATTTGTTTCACATATTCTGGGACAAACAGCAAACTATGTGCCTCTTGGAGACGCTGTGCTCTCAGCAATGAGTGTGATCTTTATCCCATACCTATGCAACACAGCAATTTCTTCCTTTAGTAGCAACACACGTATCTGATTCTTCTGGTCTCCTGGTAAGTAAGGCTGCAAGAGTCCATAGACTAGCACTTACTATGCCAAATGTGAGACCGTTGGTTTTCGGCCATCATGGTGAACTATGGCCTTACACATCTTATATTGCGGAGAGGTTCTTCTTATACAGGAATACTGTACATAAGTTTTGTGAATATATCATCTCCGTGACTAAGGCTTACTGATAACAAACCAAAAAATCGGCGAAATTAATTAATTAATTATTACATTAAAATAGTTTAAGAATAGTTAAAAAGTATTGGACTGCGCTGCGCTGCGTAGTCGTATAAATGGTCGCCTCGCTGCTGCCGCCACGTCGAGTGTTGTGGGTTCAATCCCTACACGAGACAAAAATTTGTGCGATTCACAATTGGGTATTGAGTGAGCGTTAAATCCTCCGCACGATACAAGAATTATTCCTAGGGCAGGATGTGCATTTAGTATTCTTTAAAAAAAGAAAAAATATATAAAGGAACTGCGATAAAATCTATAAAGTTGTTTAATTTAAAACATGTAAACGTGTATGTATTTCAAGTATTTTCTCTCAAAGTTTTATAATGAATAATTTTAGTCTCATTGACACTAATTTGACAGTAAATAGTAATATCTTTTATAGTACTCATACGCACGGAGCTCATACAACAAAAGTTGTTAGTTTTACAGTTATAGTCTGAGAGCATAGTGATGTTTTATAATTAATAATGTACACAATGAATTAGCAAAATTCATTAAATTATGATATTGACTTAGCTTTTATTCGATATGTCGGAAGAACAAATATACTTTTATCTCTAAGAGTTTGAGAATGGTAGCCGAAACGTTGATTGTGGTATTATTTCAATTGATTGCCTGGCACAGTTTATAATAATAATATCAGCCCTGTACTAAACTGTCCCATTGCTGGGCACGGGACTCTTCGCAGTGTAAAAAGGGTAAGGCTATAGTCCACCACGCTGACCAAATACGGGCTGGCAGACTTCACCTATCTTTGAGAACATTATGGAGAATTCTCAGACATGCAGGTTTGCCCACGATTATCGTTGCCAGATGTCCAGATAAAGTCGGACACAGTTAGGCTTTTTAGTTGCGTGTGCGGCCAATTGGTCAGTGTACAGTGTGTCCGGCTTTTATTAGGCTTTTTAAAGTTGCCCTTTTTTTTCACGTTTATCATGGTTTACCGCCACTCGGCTAAAAAAATATACGTGTTATACCTACAAAGACTTAAAAATCAAGAGAGTCCGGCCTTTTTTCTTTTTGAAGAAAATGCACCCGGTCTGCCCGTTTGGGCCCGGATGTGCTTCGCATACTTGACCGGCACTCCCTTGCCAGTCAAGTCCTGTGCGATTTCCACCTTCAGTGGCCTTTTTGGCGGCTGCTCTGCCGGGAAGATTCCCGAGAGGTGTATCTCGGCCAGCCACAACACGGTCATCTCCTCTGGGGTGGCTTCATCTATTTTCTTGCCACCGAGCTGAAGATCTACTGTGGCGAAGTACATGACAAGCCAGGACTGCAGATCCCGCGAGACTCCCTTAGCAATAAGGGAGTCGCAAGCGCGGCCATCCTCGTCACATTTGCGACACAGGGATTGCAGTTCCTCGGCTGTGAACTTCGCCCGTTCACCCTCCATGCTGGTGGTGTTGGGGTGGTGGCGATGTGAATGATGGGCTTTCTTCGGTTAAATTCCGGGGGGAGTGCCGTCGCGTGGCGCCAAGGCTTGGTGGCTGGTGTCAGTTACCGTGAAGTCAAGGTCGGGGCTTGGCGCTGGTGCCAGACCGACCTCTTCCACACGGCGAGAACACCACCACGCCGGCTGTCAAGGGTAGGCGCTCCCCGCGCAGGAGTGGTCCTGCGCGGGGAGCGCCTACCCTTGACAGCAGACAGACGCTCCAGACTGTGGAGTCTTGGGCGCAATTCCGAAGTTTTATCCAATAATAAATAAAACGTCGAACTCGATTCGTTATTCGGTGCGCGTGCGTACTAAGCGGAGCGTTGTTGGGACGTCCGTACTGCTTGACGATCTCGGCCGTCTTGGCAGGGGTGTATAACAAGATGTACCTACATATATACCACCAAACCTTTCATCCAAAAAACAGTACTGAATACCTAGATATTTAAAATTTTCTTTGACAAAATCATTAATATCAGCGAAGCTACGGACAAAACCTAGTTAATTTACACACGTCTTTCCAATCCAATTTATACTGCAAGCAGTCATACTATGATGATTCATTGATCATATTAATTCAGTGATCAGGTGATCAATTAGCATGACTATCGGTGTACGCGCCGAAGGTCGATCATCGCGATCGTTACTCAATTGTTTGATATGCGATGCAACCGCGCGCATGTAGTGACAGAAAAATCATACGACAACTTCAAACAATAGGTATCATTATTATCTTATCTTAGATTTTGTTAAATTTTTAAGTGGCAGATGAGCCAGCCGATGGTAAAAGATAACGACCGCTACTGGATTAAGCTATTTATTTTTACGTTATGCCAAGGAGTTTAACTCGTAATTAGGACATAAGTCCTACTTACAAGTATACTATAACTCTGAAAGTTTATTAAGACGTATATTTCTTTGTTATTACTTATTACCCCATCACGGATTAGCCTTTGAACAAATAAAAATAAATGGAATACAGACATCAATGTTGAGGGTATAGCGACGCTTCTTAGGGAGGACAAAGTGCAAATATATTGTTTTCCTGTCTATAGGCTACGGTTATTCTTTTACCATTAGGTGGCTAGTACAGTTGCTTGCCACCTTCGAGATTCAAGCCATCACCATTTGAATTTAGTGAAGATCATGAGAAATTATTGAGCTAATTCTGCACTGTTATTGAAATGGTCGTTGCTGAATTAAAGGGCCTCGCGACACAAATTATATCTAGCGCAAAGATTTAAAATTATTAACCTATATCTTGTTTAACAAATTATTATTTTTTCTACTTTCGGTACAATACTTAAATAACGAAAAACATTATCTCTCTAAAAACTGGAAAATACATTTATTTTGTTAACTCAATATGCACACACAAACACACCCACCTCTAATCTACTCACACAGCAGCAATATATAGTGTGTAACAATTAAATATTGCACACAGACGTAACTTAGTTTTCATCGCACACACACACACACACATATACACAATTAAATCATTGTGTTTAATCATTCAATTAAATTTTGTCATCAATGCTATTGTTTGAATGAAAGTTTCTCACTCTCTTTTTGCAATATCAAACTATCGTGCTATTCTATATAAATTTTCATCTTGATCTCAGATCTCACTTCGACAGTAAGCAAAATTTGTAAAATATTTTTCTTATACTATCCACCGCTTTAGAGATCAAGTCCTGTGTTATCGGACACAAAGTACAGTGAGATAGAACACAACATTGTGTTATGTCTAATTTGAAAACAAAATCCTCGGCGTGGTGGCAGCCACGCGTAGAGTCCGTTTGCTCGCCACGCCAATCGTGAATAGCGCCTTTAGGCAGTTTCTCAGTGATAGGCCATGACGGAGACTGGTAAATCTCTATGCTGTAGATATTATAGTACACAAGCGTATGCGTAAATGTGAGTCTACTCTCTTTTTTCATAGCCTAAGTAATTTAAACACCGCTTACCTCCTAACTCAGAAGCCTAAAGCTTAAACTTAAGAAATTCACAGCACCGAGGTGTGCTAAGCTAATGAATTTCTTTAAGGCACAATCCGGGATTCGATCCCGTCGTCTGATGCTCGGCAGCCGTTTATCGGGTTCGAAAGTTCAGTTAATGCCAGCCACTTAACTGACCAGGTAATCACCCCTAAGTTTGACCACATCAATTTCAAACTGTATTCAGATTATCTTTGTTTTTAGATCACGCTTGTCTTGTATGAGTATTGAAACCGCAACACACGCTGCGCCATAATGGCCAAGTGACTACTTATACAATCAATAGTATAATATAACGCTATGTTTTTTCTGGTTTCACGCATACATGTTATGTTATAGTCTTCACGCACACATGCGCGGGCGCAGGTGTAGGTATGTGCGCGGTGCGTATGTAGTGGTGGTATTACGTCGTGACGCAACTATAATCCGTGTGGTTTACTTAATGCCGCTGTTTGTTCGCAATTAACCCGCTTCAAAGACACCAAATTTGTACAGGCATAGGCAGAAGTGTTAGTACTAACTATTTACAAAAAAAAAGCCTGTATTTGCCTCTTCGGTCCCATGTTATAAACGTGGTATGCGCATATATCCACCACCAGTGCTGTTCTACATTTGATGCTCGAATGAATCAAAGTTTAGGTACGCAGTTTGTTTGTAAATAAAAGTCGGAATGTACGGAAATTGTTCTATCCTCTTTACCAAGTTTGAGTCACACAGTTATATAAAATTAGGACCGCACAGCAGTTTCTGCAGTTTCGAGCAGTCTAAATTACTAAATTGAAACGTGACGTAAGTGACTAGATACACATACATTACCAGAGACATACAATGAACCTTATCCTATCCCATCCCATCTGTGTCTGTGTGTCCCTACAAAAGTATTATAGGATTATTCTATGAGGACGTTTTCAGTAGCGGCATGGTGTCTCATCCCTCCCATGGTGGCTCGTCATCTACTATACACATTGCTATAGTAGATGACAATAGGGTTGCCATCAGTCTATAACCTCTTTCTTTTCCTTTTTCGCCTGTGTACTCCCAAAGGGATAGCTGTAGTATTACACTCATATTTCATCAGCAATGTTTTAAGTTACACATGATAAGGACCGAGCTAATTACCGTCCACCGAAATCATTTTTCAATGCTGGGCTATTACCAGCTATTACCTTTAAAAAACTCTAATCAATATATGTATACTTAGCTTATGCCTAATTTATCATTTGCGTTGCAGCGGGACACCGGCGCGGTGGCTCGATAGGTACGATAGGTTTTTTAATTATGACTAGCATTCCAAGACTTGGAATCAAACCTGGCATCTCACGATCGGCATTTGCTACAGAGCCAATAATAAAATAAATTAATATTTTACTTAAATAACTTGAGTTTGCGACTATACCCGAAGCGGTAACAAGATCCCAGTTCGGTTGACCGCCTCAATACCTACACACCGAATGTTTGCGCCCAATGTTTGTCGTCCACCGCTCACCAACACACCACCAATACTATACTGTTTGGACACTTTAGAAACTTACCATCTCCATTTTGTAGGCACGTATGAACTCTGAAATTCAAAACCGATGAAACATTGCTGTTGAAAACTAAAAATGCCATGCTAAACTGAAGTCTATGTCATTGTAATAGGGTTGTGACGGTATTTTATTGGTGTAATTACATGTTGGTTTTTGAAGGTATGTACAAACAAAATAGTTAATAATAACACAGTGATTTTAAGTCTTATTTACATTAGAATAAGGTCGGAATGGAATGCTAATATATTTGTCATTGTAATACGTTGCCTAATACTATTTGAACAGTTTATACGATTTACTAATGACATTTTTTCGAGTTTCCAATTCTGTTTTCGAAATGTTGTATAGTCATAATTTAATATTGATTTAATATCGAGAGTTTATTGAATAAAGGATTGATTAAAATATAATGGCAAATAAATTGCTATGGTGAAGTTTATATTATAAATATTTGATATAATGATTGATCGGTTTAACGTGTGGCTTTTATTGTAAGAAAACCTTACAATTATGTTTTAATATAGGAACGAATTAGCAACTGGTTAAATTTCAATGAATTTATAAGAATACTAGCTCTGTCTATAAACTGCCCTTCTACTGGGCACGAGCCTGTTCTCAGTATGTGAAGGGCCAGGCCATAGTGCCTCAGGTTGCCTCAGTGCGAATCGGCAGATTTCAGATGTATTTAAGAACATTATGAAGTTCTATCAAACATGCAGTTTTCCTCACGATGATTTCCTTTAAGGTTGAAGCAAGCAATTCATTAAGAATAACAAATACTTAAAACGCACATCACTTAGAAAAGACCTGGGTTTAACTCTACATTCCTGCGTAGGGATCACTGCTGTCTGATTTTTACGTGATATATTTATATTTAAAGAGTGTACTAGCAAGAGGTTGTTTCATAATAGCTATCATTTTAAAATAAATGTCACGCAATCAATCTTATTTAGCCAAACAAGAACCAGCCTAGAAAAGCACCCAGTCCACGGCAATAGACTCGCCTGTTAGGAAGTTTAAAACATAGGTAGATGGGGAAATACAAATGTCATTCATCTCTGCTTACTTATGGAACAGTAAGTTTATAGGCGCTCATAGCCAGTTGCAATCACTATCCGATGTAAACGATTAGCGAGGCTAAGCAACGTTGGGTGCGGTCAGTCTATAGATGGGTGACCGCTTAGTGGTATTTCATCTGAGCGTCTCCGTGATTCGGAGGGCACGTAAAAGTCGGTCCCGGTTGTTGTCAAATTGACAGCAGTTGGTGAGCCATGTCAGAGGCCTACGGGCGGCTTGGGTTCAGAGCGGGGCGGTCTACGATAGACGCCCTGCTCTGGCTCAAAGACTGGACGCAGGAAGCGGTCGGTGGGGGGAACAAGGCGTTGGCTGTCTCGCTGGACATTGCCAACGCCTTCAACAGCCTCCCGCATGGAACAGTACAGGAGGCGCTCCGGTATCACGGAGTGCCCCTGTATTTGCGGAGGCTGTTGGCCGACTACCTCCAGGACCGCGAGGTCCTGGTGGAGGGACGCGACGGTTTGAGGCGCCGTCGCGTATCCTGCGGGGTTCCACAGGGGTCGGTGCTGGGACCGCTCTTGTGGAACGTTGGCTACGACTGGGTGCTTCGGGGCACGCTTCCCGCGAGTATGCGGGTGGCGTGCTATGCCGATGACACCCTGGTCGTAGTCAAGGGGAGGGACCTAGGGGAGGCGGTGCGGTTGGCCGCGGTGGGAGCTGCCCTAGTGGTCGACCGTATCCGCGCCCTGGGATTGGAGGTTGCCCTCTCCAAGACCGAGGCCCTATTGTTTCATGGGCCTCGTGGAGGACCTCCTCCAGGTACGCGAGTGGCACTGGACGGGGTCCTGGTCCGGGTTGGGACCCAAATGAGGTACTTGGGTCTCATCCTGGACGGGAGGTGGACTTTTGGGGCACACTTCACCCAGCTGGCCCCAAGAGTCCTGGGAGCGGCGGCCGCCCTGGGGAGGCTGCTGCCCAACGTGGGTGGCCCGAGTGCCACCTGTCTCCGGAGTGATCCGGAGTGATCCGGAGTATGGCCCTTTACGGGGCACCGGTCTGGGCGGACGCCCTTAGTCGCGACAATAAAACCCTGCTGCGACGTCCGCAGCGGGTCGTCGCGACGAGGGCCATACGCGGTTACCGGACGGTGTCCTGGACGGCGGCGTGCGTGCTGGCCAGTGACCCCCCCTGGGAGCTACAAGCGGAGATCCTCGCCGAAGTTTACCACTTCGTGGCGGCGAGGAGATCCCGCGGGGAGCCCCCGGGGTGGGAGGAGGTCGCACGCATGCGGCGACAGGCGCGGGCCGCCCTATTGAGGCGGTGGACGGAGGACCTGGCTCCACCGGCCCCGGGCCAGTGGACGGTGGAGGCCATTCGCCCGGTCCTCCGGGGGTGGATAGGGCGGCGATTCGGGTCGCTGACCTTCCGACTGGTGCAGGTGCTTTCCGGGCACGGATGCTTCGGAAAGTATTTGCACCAGATCGCGAGACGGGAGGCGACCCGGCCTGCCACGAGTGTGGGGCGCCGGAAGACACGGCGCTCCACACGCTGGAGGCGTGTGCCGCGTGGGGGCCGCAGCGGCACACGCTTTCGGCCATAATAGGCGGAGATCTCTCCCTGCCGAGCGTGATCAACGCCATGCTCGGCGGCGAGAGGTCGTGGCTTCTGCGAAGCTGTCATGGCGCAGAAGGAGACCGCGGAGAGGGTCAGGGAGAACAACCTCCTCGCTGACCCTCTCCGGCGCAGACGGACGGGAGCGAGAAGGAGGCGATTTGCCCGCCTTTTCGCTCCTATATAGTGGGGTCACTGGTACAGAGTCGGGGGACTCTCTACCGGCTTGCACGGCCCCACACGTCTGAGGGATGGCCTTGGTGAGCAAGGCCTTCCCTCCATAGGTGCTGAGGCCCGGTCACCATCAGCCGGGCCAACCGCCGGGGCGGGATGGTGATTGCTAACGCGACCCCATCCCGCCCCACTCCGTCGGCGGAGGGACTGCTCACCCCAGGTTTTTAGTGTGTATACCGACCCCCTTCAGGGGCGGAGAGTCTCACATAACCACCCTCCCCCGCCCCGGGGGAGGGGGTATCCATATGGGATTTTCCTGGGTCAAAAAAAAAAAAAAAAAGCAGCAGTCGTTAAGCCATGTCAGAGGCCTACGGGCGGCTTGAACAACTCTTGACAGCAGGTTGGCCACTAACCACATGAAAAGAAAGAAGAAGTAAGCTTATATATGACTAGGTGTCCTCTGTGGCTTCACCTAATTTCTTCTCATCTTGTCGATGGCAACAGTTTTAAATGATTTTAGCCCAGTGCTGGGCAACGCAAATCGCATTAGGCATTGCTTGGTATATTTCATCAAGCGTGCACAATTCTGGTCTCGTGGGGCACGTCAGCAAATTAACCATTGTCTGTGGAGATGCACGGCCGTATTCGCATTTTTATGATTGCTGCCCCGCTCTCGTGGCTCGTAGCGTGATGTTGTATATCCTATGTTATTTCTAAATAAAGTAATTTTCTAATGTTAAAATAATTATTGAAATCGATTCAGTAGTTTTAGAGATTATCGATTACAAACAAACAAATCTTTCTTTTTCGTAATATTAATATAGATTTATTAAAAGAAATTAACGTTAGGTATAACTGCTATCATTATAATAGTATGCTTTAAAAACGATTGAACCAGTCTTCTATTTTTTCACAATTAACTATTGAATGTGTAACCGCAAAAAACATCGCTTTGTCCATTGCCCAACAGTGGGGAAACGTGATACTTGTGGGGTAAGCTGATATTATACATTGTTCAACTATAAGTAGTTTAGAGTATTGTTAATATTATATTGTTGTAATAATATTTTGCAAATAAGGTATCCGTGCGTGAATGTGTAATGTGTTTATAATTGTATCTGAGAATTATTTCATTATTCTATAGAACATTTTGTTTATATTTATAGTTTTCGTTGTGTAAATCCGGTTATGAAAAAAGCCTTCATTTTTAACAGCAATTTAATAACAAAAGTATGAGTATATTGTTATGACAGGTTGTACTGGATACATTCTTTTGGAATAAAAAATATCTATCATGAAATACCTATATTTTCGTTTACACTTATGACGAGTGAATCAATTCGATATAACGTTATTGAGTTTTCTGTTATGTATTGAATAACTGCACAGATGGCGCAGCGGTTTAGGTGTTCGACACTGCCGCTGAGCCGGGTGTTGTGGACTCGATACCCACGTGGGACAACTATTTGTGTGATGTAACAAATAACAATAGTTTATTAATTGTGACTGTTGTTTGAATGATTATTAATCTTAGTGCAGGAGTAGTCTTTTAAAAGGGGAAGAATTATTTGAAAGAGCAAGGTATCTTTAAATGTGTCAAGTAGAACCCCTCGGTCCCTATTACACGTATGTTTTTAGCATGTTAATTATTCCTGTCAGTGATACATGATATCGTTACATAATAATATATTCACGACCGATTATCTCAAAATTTTAGGCAGTGGCATAGTACAGCTACCTTCTGCTAGTTATGTTTTATGTCACACCTAATATACTCGTACGTGAACCTATGACCTTATTTAGATTTCGAGACGTTACTAAATAATGTCTAACAGAAAAACCCATTAACTCTTTGTCCAACCCACGCATTTACTTGGCGGTAATATATAGTTTTCAAACGTACAGATACAAAAATACAGGCACTTTTTTGCTTAAAACAATCTTTATTATGTGTATGAATATACACACATATTATACCATTTCATTATCCAAAAAATCCCTCAAAGGGTTTTCAATGGTTATCAAATCTTACCTGCTAGTCTTTTATGATGGCACACAAACGTGGCCAGCTTGCACTTGTATTAAATGACAGTATCTTTGTTTAACACGACGCAGTACAATAACTATCCACCCATATGTAATTATAGAAGTTTATACTACAATGTGAGTTGGATAAAAAACTACATTCTTTGTTTGAGAGAAAGCAAATTTTGTGTAAGAGTCTGATGGAAAAAGAAACCTTTCGATTGCATTTTGCCTCAAAAACTAGAATAAAATTCAATCGAAAGGTTTAATTTTAAAGGTTTTATTCGGCGGAAGACAATGAGGAAATATCAAGTGATTTTTACACGACATTTGTGTTTATGTTTTAGTTTATGAAGGGCCGTCTAGACGGTTGCAATGTCACATTAGCAAATAAGTGCTAATAAAGTTGTTAATCAATGGTTGATTAAAAAATATGTTTGAATAAATATAACCTTAAATACTTTAATAAATGACTACTGTATTGGTTTCGATGCAAGAAGAATGAAGAAATAGTAGTATATGGTGTTGTCTGTACATAAACCTGGAGTTACGAATAGACTGATGACACTGGGGTAGTACTTAGACAACCATGTGTTGTGTGCCTGCAGCAAGAAAGGTTGCTTTCTGGCTTCATAAGATTGATTCTGTAATTATATGGGCCAAATTAGTGAAGATGGCAGATCGACTTCTCATATTAAAGGGTGGCAAAAACAAGGGTAGCAAGTACCCAGGAAGGTCCACAGATTTCCTAACTCAGACTTAACTTGGAGACTAGTCAATAATATTGGAATATCTTCATAATATATGACTATTAATGTATAGGCTTTCGGCCCATTTAAAAAATCATACATCAACTCCTAACTAAAGGAAAACTAAGAATTATGATATACCTATTAAATATAACCAGACGGTTTTTATCCGTTACCGATGAAATCAATCTGGGTAGCAGTGAAATTCTAAAGCTGCGAGGGGTCCAATTAGTAATAAATCATTTATTTATAAAACTATTACTTATCGGTTTAAAGTAGCCACGCCCTAAACAATGAACGAACAATAAGAACCATTTATCAAAAACTATTTAAAATTTCAAACTTTCAAAAACGAGAAATCGCCTTTATTGCATACTATTTAGATATTAATTTGGTGTGGCGTACAAGTAGTAATTGTTAAGCACACTCCAATTTTACTTCTTAGTTCATCAATTTGTTTTGAACTCTACTTTTAAGGCGATAAGGTGCATATTTTAGTGCAGTGGTCATACAAAAATCCAACAAACAATTTTTGAAAGTTATACTTAATTCAATAACAATTATTTGAGAGTTCTATTATTTATTGAATATAATAATAGAAATAAAAACAATGTGGAGTGCTCTCGTCAAGGTACTTTAGTTGAATGCAGTCAATAGGTATCGTGTGGCGAAAACAATTGTGTAATATTTTGTGGTCTAATGCAGTGGCATTGTGTGGAGTGCACTGGTGGTCGATTGTGTTAACTGCCTGATACCTTTATGTGTATGTCGTGTAGAAGTAATTGCTTTAATTGCTCATGTGTCACTTATGTTTTTATTGTGTTTTTGGTGATGAAAGAAACAGCAGCAAGTCGACTCTTTAGTTTGGTTCAACCGTTAATAGGTTCTTGAGAATATCTTAGAGTGCATATTTGAGTAGAAATTAAGACTACAACTTGAATTTGATTTAAGATTTAAATAAAAATGTATATGTTCTTGCACTTCTATCTGCTTGCTTTTTTGGTTTACCATAATGATTCGAATGATAATGCCTGTGTATGAATCCGCAGTTTTCTTCATTGTTTTTTCACATCCACTGACTTCCTATGCATTGTCAGAAAATATTAGTGAGTGCTAGTGTAGCTTCATATGCTACTGGCTGCAACGTCCTGTACAGCCTAAGCCTAGTAACTAATCATATTTTTAGTCACAAGCTTAATTGGTCTATAATTTCGCGAGAACTTTTAAGCCAGGCATTATATCGTTACACTATACATACACGGCATCATCTAAGAATACCTAAAGGAGTCAAGAGCTTACCAGAGTTCTCGAATCCTCAATAGTCAGATCTGAAAATCGATGGAAACCCAAAAGCCGCTTTAATCGCCTGTTCTATCAAACCACAATTACCGAGCATCGTTGACAAAAGCTTTCGCTACATAATAAGTTTCACCGTGGGACGAGCACCTGCGATCAGACCAATCCTTTGCCCGTGGGAGTATGATACTGATATGTATCTACAAGTGGAGTGGATTGCTTCAGGCGATCGACTCGAAGGTACTCTTTTGTGTGATACTGTTGTTGAGGTGAAATTGTGGGTGTGTTGTTGTTTTTACCAGAGTATTTGTTAGTTCTTTGCTGTTTTGTTTATTTATTTTCTGCGTGAGAGCGATTTTGACTGGCGTGTTTAGTTTGTACTTGTGATTTATGTTATGATTATTTGTTCTTGTATTGTAGAGGATAATAGAAGTGCTATCAAATAGGGATTTGGATTACAAAGATGTTTAAAGTTCGTATAAAGATAAATTCGGCTAATTATTGATAAATTCATTTAGAATTAGGTGTTGCTGTGTTTGTTTTCGATATTCGTCAAAGAGTTAATGCAGCTAATTATTTATAATTAGTTGCATTAAATTTTATAATTATGATTGGCTAAAGAAGTCGCCTGTTTTAATGCAATTGAGAACTATAACTAGGGTGTGTGAGCAATTCGCTTACACATTGATTACGCTTATGCTACTAAACCAATAAGAAAGTCACATAACTCAAATATTTGCCAATGGGTACATTTTTATGTTAGGTATACTATTTTTCTACACTCTCCAATAATCTCTCTAAATCTGATATTAAACCAGATCCTTTTACCAAAACGCTTCAAAAATATCTATTGTATGATTATCTCGTGATCTGAGAACATTTAACGCAATTGTACTGAACTAATATCGATGAAGCTTTGTTATTACAACAAGTGGATTTCGACTTGATACAATGCGGTTTGAGGGTGGAACCTATCTTTTTGGACAAAAAGTATAAAAAATATCACCCTACTATTATATTTTTACCGATCTCGATGGATCGGTAGCTATCTCAACCCCAAATCGGTGTTTAGGGGATGTATTACTATCAAGGGTTGTAAAAGTATCTGGTTGGTATCGACTGGTGAAAACCTCTTGTGTGCTTATCGATCTGCCACGCCCGCAACATACCGAGATTTTTCTTTTTTGTGTACTTTAGAAGTCGTCTTTTTGTATGTTATTAGCTGCAGCATTAGTTGTAAACTTGTTGAGATGTATACATGCATACACCAATGTGTGACCAAATATGATTTTTGGTAGCTATAGCCGTGTATTGGACGCAGACTCAGACTCCGTGCTGCTGCTGAGAATTCCTTGACAGAACATTCCGATAACTCTTTGCTCGATCCGAAAATCGACCGCGAGACCTCAGGCACAGCAGTCGCAATCAATATCGCTGCGCCACCGAGGTAGCTAAAATGTATATACAAAGTGGCGCAAATGTTATCACATTAAATGACATACTACCTTAAGCTGGTTGATATAAGACGGTTAACGTAAACAAAAAACCTATTTTCGCAGAAATTATGAAATTATTTTTTTAAACAAAATATATAAAATAAAATTAGATACAAGTTGGAACACCATTGTAACCAAAATCACCACAAAATATGACCTATGTGTGTTGACTGCATCATAACTTATAAGCAAGGATTATAAATATATTGCCTAGAAATTGCCGCTTACGTTTTATATAAATATCTACAATTATTGCACTAATGTGCAATTGGTAAAGTACATATACTTAGCGTTAGAAATTACTTAAAAAAAATAAGTTTTAGAATATTAGTCTCTAAGAATCTTGACAGAACATTTAAATATTTATAAAATTATTAAGAATATGAGCCACACACTAACTCTGTAAGAAAAGTCAATATACGAAATATTAATATCCAAGCATGCTTCTCCAAAAATTATTGGAAGGTAGCGTTTTTTCTAGTAGTACCTATTCGCCGAATTTATGAATGAAACCATAGTATACGATTTCTCCGAAAAATTCTTAACAAAAAAGTGTTCGAATTCTAACAATATTAAAACTGTCGACACTTGATATTGTGGAGCCCCCGTTAGGCTGTTTGCACAATTTGCGATTATCCGCGCGGTCGCATACACGCACGTGTGGTTTCGCCTTAATTTGTTTCGCCACGGATCTGTGGACACTTGATTTGTTACTTTAAATATTGTGTAGACAGGCCTTTAGTGAAAAGATACTCTTTCTACGAATGGAACTATTAGGACTTCTCCTGTCAAGAATGTTTAGTTATGGTCATATCAATCATTCATTGAGAAAAGATTAGTCGGGTTAAGTCACGTCTAGTATGGTTTAAGACTGTCGTTCAGCTGCCTGTATCTGTTATTGACCTACCGAGGACGCATTGTGATCTTCTAGCTAGTTTGAATGAAACAGTCAGCAAAGGAAGGCTTCGAAGAACGTTCTTAATAAAGCCTGGTTAAAGATACCCTAAATCGACAAGCGTATATGAGGAATATTACGTAAGTAAATGAAGCAAGACAGATGTAACCGCAAGAGGAAATTCATAGTCTCTGTTTCTAGCGAGTCTTTCCCTCCGGGAAACAGTAGTGAGTCTATGTATGAATGTAGTATTTGTTATTGTCTACAGTGTCGACATTACTTTTCATGTACGGCCATATATTTGTTTTTCTGTGCGAAGAATAAACCACACAACTGCAATAGATTTGCATATCGTCTGATGGGAGGAAAAGCTGTTTCCATATTCCTTTTCTTTTGCACTACTTCTGTCATGTCAAAGCTCTGCCATGTCATGAGCGGAGGACAAAGAGTCTAACAAAAGGCAATAAAAAAATAGAAAGGCAACCTATAATACCTACTTGTGTTTGCCTTCTCATACAGTGAAAGGTATGTAGGTACTTACCAACTGAATACTTAAAAAGCGAATCATACCTTTATCATTCATCTTAAGTAGTCAACAATGACATATTCAAATAAGCTCCCGCAAAATTTAACTTATAGGTACATCTCTATCAATTGATAGACAACTAATATCTTTACAAACCAAGAGAAAAGCCAATATTAGTTTAAATACCCATTCAAACTATTCAAATTGCCACACCCGTGTCAAATTATAACAATAAAAATAAAAAGTAAACAAAAAATATTAATTCAACTCTATCCCGTCCCACGCAAATTTAAACCATTTTATAATACTTTAAATTTATTTAATTATCAACTTTATTGTATATGAAATAGAGTTTATACTATACGCATAACGTGTCTTTGTTGAATAACTATCGAACAATTTTATTCAATAAAAGATTTTAACAAAAAAGTTCTTTATTCAATAAATGGTTCAACAATAGTAATCGATATTACTTGAACGGTTTCCAATGACTATTATTTGACGTTTTAACTAATTCTGCCTCCCGGGCTTGTCTGGTTTTTTGTTCAGTGACCGCAATTGTATTGCAGTATTATCAATGGAAGTTTTTTTATATAATAATAAGGTGTGTATGTGTTTGTTTGTGTAGTCTGGAAACTGTTATGCCTTTGCTTGTTGGAAATAAAGATTTTCTAACTCATGTTTAATATGCTGATGCTGCTTTTATATGCTATACGCGTGATGTTAAAATAACGTATTCTTTTATTATACCGCTAAGGTAGCTAACATACCCTAAGGTCTATCTCATAGTAAACAGTTCCCCTAGACTAGGCACTAGCTATACCAAAAGTAGCACCCATAGGTTACCAACCCTTTATAAAATAACGCCAAGGCGCCAATAAAATGACGCCAAGAACAATCAAAATGCAAACGTTTAAAATATAATCTCTAAGTAAGCTGTCCCACTGCTGGGCACGGGCCTTTGCTCAGAGTGAGAAAGGTTAGACCAAAATCTACCACGATGGCTATAGAATCAAGGGATTTGACACGGGCAACTTTCAAGCATACGTCCTGGTTGATTAAGACTGATATTAAACTTATCAACTATCGTACCATGCCTATTATAGTATAAAGTATTGCGAATTAATAGTTACCGTAACCTATGGACGCTTAAACACCAGAGCATCACTAGCACGATGTAGTTCCTTCAAGAAAGCCATCGCTGTGCTTCCAAATGCAATGGGTAAAACGCTTTGACAGGCTTCTTAAGAAGCCTGTAACTATTCACCGTAAAATTGCAACAAAAGGGTAAGACTCTATAAGATAGAGGTAGTTTCATAGACTTGAAGTCTTGAATTAAGCGAGAGACCGCTGTGTACTCTGCTTTTCTTAAAATCAACTTAACTCAACTAATAATCTTACGATAACTATATAAAATATTTCAATAACATATCGCGTTTGTATGTGCTATATCGGAGTGATGGTAGTGGCAACGCATTAGGCAGAAGAATACATTATCGTAACATCAGATTTCGTAGCACCCACATCACAGGTAGTGAACATATAGTTGAATCATAGACACAGTTCTGTATTGTTACCCCGAAATTACTGCCAAAAACTCATAATAAACATTGACCGACTCTGAAACCGTATCTGGCACCTCATACCTACTAAACAAACCCGGCAATACATAAAAAACAATATAAAAATCTTTGTTGATGTAAATAACCCTATGTCCATTGCAATAAATAATCAAATAAAACAAAACACAATGTGCGCGAGCGAGTGCGGGGGTGAGGCGCGCGGCGAGCGGCGGCGGGGAGGTGTTTCAATAATAAAAATAATTACCGAGGCAGTGTAAGTGACAGCGGTGGTCGATCAACTGGTATAGAGACGGCTTCTATATATTTTATTATTAGCATGTTTTTATATAAGAGTAGTCGCTACCTGCGGCTTTGCTTGAAGGGTATCTTATTAAGGTAATAATAATGAGAGAAAATTTAGTTGTCTATGAATGTAAGAATTCGTTGAATCGGTTTAGTAAATCCAGAGATTATCCCCTACAAACAGATAGGTTTTCCTAACTAGTTGCAAAACAGCTTAACAGGATACAGATTTTTAGTCAAATAAGCACATTTATTAAAAAAGCTTAGTTCTTCAGAGCGTTTATGCTATGTGGCCTGTTACGAATGACAACTTCGTAAATAAGTGTCATATTTTAAGGTTTCTATGTGATTAGTATTTGGGCTTTATTTCCAAAATATATTTAATACACTCTATAAATTAAGGTAAAAGTGTATCGTAGTAATATAATTTGAATTGTAAACCTATTACTATACACCTTACACATCAAAAACTTTCGATCCAATATTTGCAACGATGCCATTCGTAAAAGGCCACAATGCGTAAAAGCTTTTAAGTAGCTTAGCTCTGAAGGAATGGTACCCATTAAGTTGCTTGTGGGTATAGTAGACATAGACTTTTTAGTTTGTGCATCTCGCTCGCTCCTCTCCCTCCAGGTGTATGTAAAAAACTTCGTTTTATCATCCACATTTTTCCAGTAAAGCTAATGAAAAGCTATGAAAAGAAAATGATCCTATCAACACATTTAGGTTACGAGATTTTGTGCTAAGAAAATGAATTCTGCATATAAACCAATACATGGACTTTTAGTTTTATCCAAATCAATTCAACGTTTTCAAAGTATCACATATATTATATATTTACCTGTAGGTTTAAAAAAGTGCAAAAGCTAGAAGTCTCTCCACAGTTATTTAGCGTGCTCGAGTCTTAATATAAAATGTGCGCGGTGCCACAAGTATTGCGAATTAATCGAAACACGACTAGATCGTCCCCTCGCACCCCTTCGCCGATTGCACCCGTTAGCATCCCCCTACACCCGCGCGTCGCCCGCGGGGGTGCCACCTCTTCCAAGGTGCTTAGTACGTGTTTATAGGACATTGACATCTTAGCGTCAGTATACAGATACTTATGCTTTTAACTGCCTCCGTAACGCAGCGGTACTGAATGCGACTGTTGTGCATGAGGTCTCAGTCTTCGAATCCCGGGTCGAGCCAACAAAAAGTTATTGGGTTTTTCTATTAAGAAATCTCAATACGAGCTCGGACTTCGGAAATTGGTGGTGATAGACACACCCATGCTTCGGTAAGCACGTAACGTCTTTGGTCCTGCGCCTGACCTCTACGGTCGTGTCGGATTACCTGTCCCATCGGATCATGAGGGTTAGGGTACAGAGAGTGCACTTGTGTTTGCGCACATACTATTATAGTCTCCGTTAAGATTGGCCACCGAGACCGAAATGCGGTCTGGAGGACTTTCCTTATGCTTCACACATAATTATTCACCTAAACCTCGCGATGAATCTCTCATTTGGAGAAAACCGCATGAAAATCCCTTCAGTAGTTTTTGAGTTTATCGCGAACAGACAAATATACGCAGCATAATTACTTTTGTGTTTTTTATTCTACCAAAGTGGCAAACCAGCCCACCTGATGGTAAGTGGTCACCGTAGCCTATGGACGCCTGCAACACCAGAGGTATCACTTGCGCGTTGCCGACCCTGTAAAAACCTTTTAACACCCTTTTTGTTTTTTTGTAGTGATAGTGATAAAAGAGCATACTATAAGTGACTGCCTCGTAGGTGTCATGGCAGCCGACTATGTAGCATTTGCTAAAGGTTATTGGATTGTTAAAATCCTTTTGACGTGCACGGTAAATTGAAATTAAACTGCTATATACGGATTTTATCGCGTTGTTTATTTGACACTTTATTACAAAATTTTGAAAATTGTTACACTACTACTACTATTAAACTTTACTAATTTTTAAGCTAATTAAATTACTATTAAACTATTTCGATTTAATTTATTTTTACATTTTCCCCGACGTTTCGGTTGCTTTTCAGCAGCCATGGTCACGGGGAGACTCAGTCTCCCCGTGACCATGGCTGCTGAAAATAATTTAATTAGCTTAAAAATGAGTAAAGTTTAATAGTAGTAGTAGTGTAACAATTTTCAAAATTTTGTAATAAAGTGTCAAATAAACAACGCGATAAAATCCGTATATAGCAGTTTAATTTCAATGAATAATATTCGCGTAAATAGAAGACAATATTGTGCACGGTAAATGATAATACCTAATTATGCTCCCAATTACGTGGAGTAGAACTTAAAACACAGCTGATAAAAGGTAGGCATGATTTATTTATATAATGATTTGCCATTTGTACCATGTACCTTGCCTTACAAAGAACTTATTGGTTCCGGTGGAAACAATACATCAATAATGATATAGAAATCTATCCTAACTATAATATTACAAACGTCAATGTGAGTTTGTTTGTTTGTTACAGTTTGACGCCTTAACTACTCATCTGATCATCACGATATTTTGCACACACGTTGTCAGTGAAACAAAAAAGGACATAGGTTACTTTTCATCCAGAAAAAAATACTGTTACTGAGTTACACTTATGTGAGCTGCGCTGCGGCAAGATGTTGTAACTAATACATTTGCCACAAACTCTATGCAGCTTTTTCATTGTGCTTAATAAGACGTTATATGCTTATGAACCACAACGTTTAACAAAAGGAATGCTTACCTTATAGGTACCTATCGCCCCAGCTCACTCCTGCCCTTACACACTTCTGGCTACCGACTATGTGTATATAAAGTTGATAGCATATCATCACTTACAATACCATATACTTACATCACTCATGCGTTATATTAAAGTAGAGTGCAACAACAAGAACCAGGGCTTTTCTACTGACAAAACAGGGCACCTGAACCTCATGTAATGACTTAGCTTATATAAAGATGTATAAATAGATATTTCCACCAAGCGCTAACTAACCCAAAAACCATTTTATTTGTAATACTCAAATGAAGAAAGGCAAGAAACCCCACGGATTTGACTAGATATAAATTGCAGAAGAAACAAACTCTAAGTTTCTAAAAGCCTGAAACCAATACCACCACAGTATGCAATTAATCGTTTAAATTTTACAATTTTCGCGCCATTCCATTTATTCGGGTAAAACTTTTACAAAGGATCGTCCGTCCCTTTCGTTCGTCGTTCTGGTTTGTATGTCCGTCTTGTTCTAGCAAACTTATTGTAATAGTGGTAGCGAAGTTAAGAAAGTATTGAATTATGGACGACTCCAATGGATGAGTTTATGCGAAGAAGAGACATTCAGAACAAATGATTTTGTTGTATGCTAGATTTTGTTAAGACATCTCTCGCACAAGAATCCTATACTGTGAGAGTCTTGATAAGCATTAAAATATCGAGAACATAGAAAACCCAGACCTAGAACAATTATTTGTGGACCACAATTTTTTTGACTTGTATGGAAGACCGAACCCACAACACTTAGCTCAGAAGCCAGGACGAGGTGACCACTCAAAGAAAGATAACACAAAGATAACATGTCAAACTGCTTCGATACGTCATACAAGTACATGACCTGCCTGAAGGTTAGCAGTAACTTGAGTGCGTAAACCGAGATCTCGTTATTCCCGAGTACAGGAATACCCTTCTAGCAAAAAAGCTCTATAACACTTTGTCCAAACTTAATATCAAACCTTAAGATTCTGATCTTCGGGAAACAGGAATGGTTCTGCACATATTTTGCGAGTAGTAGAGCCTCGCAGATTTCAGCATGAACGGGCCGGCTTGACCGGGGAAGGACTACCCACTCACAGAATATCGACGTGAAATAGTAGTATTCCTACTGTTGTGTTTTATTCGGTGAGTGAGAGTGCCGGAGGCCCAGTCACTCTTTATCCCCCTTCCAGAGGGAAGGGGCCGAGATAAAAAGGAAGTGGGAAGGAGAATGAGAGCCTTCTCCTTCCCACTTCCTTTTTATCTTCTTCCTTTCCTAAAGGGTCGGCAACGCGCAAGTGATGCCTCTGGTGTGGCAGACGTCCATAGGCTACGGTGACCACTTACCATCAGGTGGGCCGTAAGACTGTATGGCACAATAGTTGTATAATTTTTTTTTTTCTTTATCTCAGTGTAGTCAAACGAATAAATAAATTGCATTTACTACTAGCGTTACTGCTGGCATAACAGCGATAGCGTAGTGAGAAACCATTTGAATGCTACACAGAGGTCACTTTCTGTTTTATATTTCGAAGATGTGTGAAGTGTTTTAATTGCCCTTCACTGTGCCAGCTGTGTGCTCCTGTGGGCTTCTGTTTAAGCATTCTCGTACGCAGGAGATGTTTGTGGTAAGTAATGCGGCTGTTTATAAAACAGGACGTATATTGATTTTGGTCAGGTTAGGTTTTGGTCGCGGATTCACTCGCTATGATGTAGGTTTTGTCAATAAATTTCTATCCCACGCGTACAGTACCTGTTTTCTGGTTGAAAAATACCTTACGTCCTTTTCTGACAACGTGTATACGACATTTCATAACGATCAGTCGAGTAGTTAAGGCGTGAAAGCGTAACAAACAAAAAGTTACATTCGCATTTATAATATTAATTAGGATACTGATGTTGGTGTTATGAACTCGTCCAGAGTCGGCTAAACAAGTATCTGTCGCGCGCAAGTGTCGTAATGAGTTATTTTCCAACTTGTGGGTTCAGAACATCATTGTTCGCAATTTTTGGGTTCAACTCTATCTACCTCAGTAACGTATATCAAGCGCGAGGACTGATATTTAAATTAAAGGACGTTTTTATTCAATTATTCTGGTTACTAATGGATGTTCTTTTAACTAACTTTAACCTTTATGACGGGTGACGCTATTGTAGGGTTTTCCGACGTGTAAATACTGCTGGGTTTGTGTCTAATTTTGGTAAAATCTGTTGCAGATGACATTTTGACGCAGTCCCTGTAGTTTCGTACCTGAGGAAATAGCTCTTGGAATACATACATACGTAGATGCACGCCTTTATCCCGATAAAGGCAGAGGTGTTATACACCAACAATTCGCTAAATATGGTATTATCGTTTTAGGTCACATGTAATAAGGGCGAGCCTGTCGTCTACCCCGTACGGCTCCAGACACTGTGCTGTTCTTAGAGTATCTTGAGACAAACACGAATAACACGGCCCGGAAATCGAAGCTGAGACCTTTTGCACTTTAGTCGTATTTACACTAGTAAATACGACTGCTAAGCACTAGTTCAGACACTGCCAGCCCCCGACTCCTTGATTAATTTTTCATATTAAAGATGATAAAAATGTCATTAGGTCATATTCCAAAGAAAACATTAACAATCTACAGGCTGTCAACGTATGACTTAGTGATACTACAGAATCACTAAGTTATTCATGGTCTTACCTCTAGAAGATGATTCTCTAGTCTCGGATACTTTATCATCCTCTACTTAAATCAAAACCTCAGGTATTTAACAAAAATATCTCTGTGTTTCTAACTAAACTAAGCGAAAAGCTACGCAAATGCTACGACGTAGCACTCAGAGTAAAGTGTTAATTATTCTTATACATATTATATTCTTCATAAGAATTATTTTATTTCAATTAACTGGCAATTAGAAGTGGCTACGCTAATAGGCAAGTTTTTTATTTATATACATATTTCACACAATACATGCACGTTAATATCCAATACGATAATTTATTCAATAAGAAGTATAAAATAACAAAAATACGTAAGTATTATTATAAGTACAAAGTATATAGTTAAGTTATAGCCTTGTATTTGTTTATGCTTTAGGGATCATGCCTTGTATCTCTCTCTCGATGGACTTTACAAATAAATATACAATGAACGGATACCAGGTATATCTAGACTCAGAACAATCAATTGCTGATTACACAAAGAATTGTCCAGTGTGCTATACGCACCCGTAATACTTTATACGTTGGCAAGTCCGATAGTCCACTAAGCCGTGCAGGTAAAATGTATGTCCTTGTTGGCTTCAATTATTTTGGTAGAAAAGCAGCAACGTAGCAATCATTACTTCAAATCGTGGAGAAATAATTATAAGTCTGCCCTTGAAATACTAACCTTACCGTGATTGCTTAACCTGGTTGATCATTGACATATCAGTGCTAGTTACTAGAATGAGTTGTCACAGCGGTAGTGAATGATACTGTAGCGCAGAAGGTATCAGGTTCAATTACAGGGTTGGGCAAATTTAGGTTTATCTGCCCAGAAATTCAGCAGCACGGAGTCTGATAGTATTACTAAGTAGACAGTAATAGTCTCGAATCAAATTTCTTGGGACCTAATAATTTGCATTTTTAGTTTGCTTTCTACTGCAGTTGGCCATTCGAGGATAAAGCTGTAAAACTATGTATTGACACATTGATTGATTCCGTATTATTATAATTGGCAAACATTCTAACCCTTCGCCTCATAGTTAATCATGCGATCAACAGTAAAAACCTAACACAAATAGAAAACTCAATTCCCACGCGATTTACATGTGCAATAATTATTTAAGAACCACCCCTTAACATTTAAAAGTACCAAACAATGAATTAAAAAGCGGTTAAATTGAAATAATAGAACGCATTAAAGGTTGGTCGCGTGGCGTCCGGCAGGCCGTGGTCCTAATCTGATCGCGCGAGTAGTGGGCGAGTAATGCACTCTGACGTAACCACGACGTTCGCATTTTGAATTTTCAACTGTCAAACGCAATGGTTTTTAATCTCTTTATTTTTTTATTGTCTAGAATGCATTGGCAATGTAGTGTATGCGTATGCTATAATGTATGTGTGAACTTTTTGATTGATTCGTTGGAGCTAATATCAATTGTAAGGTTCAAACTTTCAAAGACCTCTGGCAAATGGATTGGTACAATCTTTGCGTTGTTCTTCAGCAAGTACAGATCTTAGTAACAAGATATTGTACACGCATATCATACGCTTGTTATTGCGTTACCAACTTTTTCAACAGTGCACTCGAAGGAAAATCATTTACCATTTTATACTTCGTCTACAAATCAGTTCCTTATACTGCATGTTTGGACTCTTAATGCTTAAAATAACTACTACTAAAATTTATTACCGCTTAGATAATCAATTTTGAGGCAAATGAGGAATTAGAAAAAAATAACGTTCGTACGTAGAAACGCGTGCTCTATAATGAAGGACCTTGCACCGTGCATATTTCCAAACACCAAAGAAATCCTCAATTTCAGCCACAGCAACATTTTCTTACACTGATGGTTACCTGAATCAAAATTATACAAACATAGAGATACATCTACATTCACGAAGAGATAGACATCTGCCTACCTCTTTATAACTCATTAGGTACACTAACATTTTGCCAGCTATGGTTAAGTAGGTACCTAATAGGAGTCGAGACTATGGTTGTCTGCCGGACCCAGTTTCAGACGCCGTGCTGATTTTAACAATTTAAAACAAAAATATTCTTTTCAGTCGCCTCTATACTTAATTCTTGCCAGCGCGGCAGCGTTGAGATATTTTACTATCCCAACTAATATTATAAATGCGAATGTGAGTTTGTTTGTTTGTTATGCTTACACGCTGTTACTACTCGACCGATCGTCATAAAATTTCGCATACACGATGTCAGAGAAACAAAAAAGTACATAGCGTACCCTTCAGCCAGAAAAAAGTACTGTCACTGACCTAACTTACATTTAGATACGCGAGTAAGCCGCGGCCAAAATCTAGCAACATTTTACCTAAATGTGAAAGTATTTTCGATGATTTGTCCTTCTTTCACCTAGTTACAGAGCGGCGGCTCAATGTGATTTTGGAACTAAAAGTAACATAGCACAAAAAATCATATTTCTTGTAAGAAAAAATTTTCAGAACCAAAGGAGCGATACTGCGTGTAAAAGGTTATAAATATATAGTAGCAAGATTATCATATGCAGTCTGTAGTTATGTATGCACTCATGCAATAGTATGCATGCCCACATGTGGTACAATGCATCGTCTACAATGGCGCGTTATCGGCCGAGACAGGACAATTACGCCCTCCAGCGGACACCGACGGGCCTAAGCATGGTTAGCGTCGGACATCTCTGCGCCCGCATATACACTATACATGATCTTCACTACTGTTTCCATTACACGGGGAATTACGATACTACAGTGAAAAATGACGTACGACGTAATTCAGTACATATGTGGTTGGTACTTTTCATCACACCTTCTCGACCAGCGTAAAGGTTGAGCTCTAGATGTTGGGAAATGCTAGTAACATATAATTTCCGCGTACAAAAAACCTCCAGATAACCAGATTATAAACAATTTGTATATCACAAATAATTATTCGAAGTGGAATTTGAACACGAATCAGAAAAATTACTCTAAGCTCAACCTTCAGCGCGATGGAATAAGATGCATGATGACTTCCTGACTTCTGCTTCATGCAGTCAATATTTCAGTGCTATTATCATTCTTAGGCGTAATCAAGCTAACAAGAGTGATTCGTAACCACCCAAAGGAGTTGACAGGCGATTATCCAACCCCCATTTAGCCAGCTATGTTATAGGTAGTGAATCTAACAGGCATTTTTGGACCACGGAATCCGAGAGTTACTGTTACCCAGTCACATTTTACTCGATCAAGATATCAAACACTTAAAGTCACGTGTAGGTCGTCCGTAAGTACATATTTTACCACGGTTTTTAAAAGTAATTGTTGTTTTAAGTAAAGCACGAGAAGTGTTGATGCGTTTCTTAATAATGAGGCTACCTCAGTAGCGCAGCGGTGATGTATGCGACTGCTGTACATAAGGGACCATGCGGTCTCGGGATCGATGCCCGGGTCGATCAAAGTAAATGTAATAAACTCACTAACTCCTTTGACGTTAATAAGTGTTACTTTGTGACCTAAGTGAATAAATGAGTTTTGACTTTGACTTTTGACTTTAACTTTGACTTTAAAATCCTGAATTGAAATCCTGTCAAGAAATTCTCTGTAGCAACGCGTAGGCTAGAATTGTGCTAGTTCGGCTACCGGCTCGCTCACTTTAACGTGACACCTAAAAACATAGTTAGCAAAATGTCGGTGACAGACACCACTGACTACTCCTTCGGTGTACAAGCGCAAGACTATGAATGTTTTAAGAAACGGTAATCTTAAAGTTAAATTATAATAACACCACAGTAGGACATTACCATTCTACTTTATACATACTTTTAAATTAATTTTACGGAGGGCTGGGACGATATACTAGACATCTCTCTTGCTTCATTCACTCGCATACAATTTTTAATGCGTGCTCTTTAGTCTAAGGCTCTCTTAACCTGACCGTTCTTCATGGGTACTGGTCCGAGAACATCCATTAAAGTAAGAACTGAAATATAAATAGATAATTAAGTATAGTTTCAATAAATGTTTATTCAGCTAAATATACTTAACAGTTTACATCAAATTGAAATTGAATCGTAGTTTTCAATGTACCTAAACTAGAATATAATAAAAATAAGAATCATAGTTATATCAAGAAAGGATTTTAACAATTAACAAAACTGTTATTAGTTTTCTAAACCTGTGGTTCAGGCGATCACTTGACTAATAAATATTTGTGGTAGTTTATAACTAAGGCTGTTGATTTGTCTATTCTCACAGTAGACCACCAGATCATCGAGAGCCAGCATACTATTATCCCTAACCCTTATGATCCGATGAGACAGATAATCCGGCACGACCGGAGAGAGTTCAGATGCAGGACGTTGGTCCTGCGGCTGAGGCTTTACGTGCTTTTCGAGGCACGGGGGTGTTTACCAACGCCAACTTCCTAACTCCGGACTCATATTGAGATTTATTAACAGAAAAACCCAATAACTTTTTGCTGGCCCGACCCGGGATTCGAATCTGAGACCTCATGCACAGCAATCGCATTCACTACCGCTGCGCTACGGAGGCAGTTATAGATTTCTTGACACGAGCTTCCTCACACTATGAAACGGATTCGTCCACCACACTTATTCCGGTGCGAATTAGCAGACTTCACACATCTTCGAGAACATTGAGAATTCTCAGACATGTAGCTTTCACGATGTTTTACCTCAACATTAAAGCGAGAATTACCTATTTAATTCATATAATATAAATTATAAAAGTCAGGAATGTTCTTAATATCAAAGAGTGTGTCTATTTCTATAGGTATATAGTTTTGAACCACTAATGTGTCAAAGAACAGCTCGCCTGATGGTAAGAGGTTTCCGTAAACAAGTTATTAAAACCAGGACTATCCTTCGTTGCCTTAGCTTTTAAAGCAAAGCAATTCCACTAAATCTCGATGCAAAATGAAGTAGGCATATGCCATTTCATTTGTCAAAAACGTTCCCCAAGAGCCTTCTAGTGACGTGCAATAAGCTAGACAATCTAGCTCGGACATCGATGCTGACGTCACTGTGAAGTCACGCACTAAGTCACACGTCAACTCGACGTCCGACGTCACAATGACTCGAGGACTCGAGCCGAGCGTGGGGTGCTTTGTCGAAGTCTGAGTACGTTGCTGGGTTTATATCTATGGTGTAGATGTCCATTCAATCTGGAAAAGCAATGTAATCGTAAAATTTTAAAGACGTTTTTATACGACATGCTGCTTAGTAATTAAACTTTATTATAAAATCATTTATACACATCTACTGACTACCTCATTGTTATATGTTGACCGCTGATCGTGATATCCTTAATTGTAGCCTTGGGAACGTCGAAGTCAAACATAATTTATTCGTTTAGGTCACAATGTACCCCCTAAGGAATGTCAAAATATATAGGTTAGTGACTTTACTAAGTAACTGAAAATACATTTAGGCAAAGGGTTGCGACTATGAGAAAAAAACTGTAAGAAACTCACGGCCACTCATTTAAATCGCCAAATAAGCATTTTACAACTCATATCAACAAGGCGTTGCAGCCATGTTTGTATTACAAATTATAAAAATTAAAAATAATAACAATAATTACTTAATAATATAAAGGAAATGAAATGATTAGTGCTTAGTAGAATTATTTAATATTAATTTAATTGGCATGATGGCACATACGCTAACAGTTTGTGACAATGCAAAGGCAGTCGGTGACTGTGCGTTAGTGCATTTATATTTTTAATTAAACTAAATAGTCGCATTTTCTCAGTTACAGCACGGTGTCTCGTCTTACGTTTTCCCCTTCTAATAGTTTTTGAGTACGAAATTCTATTTTCAAATCTCGTGTCGGACATAGTAGATATAATTAAAATATTGATCATGAAACCCTCAGTAGCAGCACTGGAATGTGCTCATTAGAACCGCACAAAAGTGTTTTTCCTAGCTTAGGTGGTTATGTAGACGCTGGTACATTACAAAAACACAATTAATTCATGGTAATGTTATTATTACATATTATCACCAATCGAACACTAGTCTTAAGAGTCCTTTGGTGAACTCATCCACTACATGCAAATGAAATTAAATATTACAGAACGGGTAATACAGATTTCTCTTTTTGGACTGTTCAAATATGTCGCTTGCCATATTCTGAAAGCCTAAGCACACCAGTAATCGTATGTTTTGTTCTGTCCGATTCTTGGTCGTTAAGACTGCGCCGAGCATAAGACAGATAATGACAGAGCCCGTACGGCGCATATTCAAATCGGCGCGCGGCCGCCATAGTAAAATTGTATGGAGGAATTGAAGTGCTTTTTAGTAAATAGGTATGTATCTTTATTGTCAACCAATAACTTAAATATTTGGTACGGACAAATTGTAATATAACTATTTATGTTTCGTTTAAGCTGTAAAATAGGATAGATTTCTACTATTATAATCTAAAATCACGTAACACGAGCTTACGTTTTTGCATTTTTCATGTAAATTTACGTAATTTTGTAGGCAAAAATATTTATTATTTTAAGTTTTTTACAAGGAGCAACTGTAAACACATTCATGGTAAATGTATATTTTATATTTGTATTAAACAAATAGTGTTGATTTTATTCACTTAACTGTGACCGCCTGTTTTGGCACATTTCGCTCAATGCAGTCTTAAGAATCATTGTTTTCTATGAAATAGCGTATCGTGGAATGGAATATAGATCCCTTCCAAAATTACCATCTAGGTATTAAGTCGATGTTATTAGGTATGTGCATCACAGGGCCTTGGGCGCTTTGACCAGCTCTTCTGAATATTTGCATACATATAACTACATATTTGAGTTAATACTACGCTTTTACTGTGTTTAGATAGCCAGGCGATTCATAGACTTTTAGGTGGTGAGTGGCCGAATCCATTCTCAGGTCAGGCAGAGAATGTCTTCGGAAATTGTAAAGTCTGCAAAGGTTTCAAGCTTGCCTTCTATTACGTAAGACCTACATATGGAGTTAGTGAAATGCTGGTTTATTATATCTCTGCCCAACACTTTGCATGTGCTTCTATTATCTTCCACATATTTGAACATATACCTACGATGCTATTTTGTTGTTCACTGGGACTAACTACTGAGTTAAACCTTTGACATTAGATTGCTCTTAAGATTTTAGTCGATTGCAAGGTCTTACCTTAGATGCCGATCAAAAATGTAGCCTTGTGTTGGCATATTCTTAATAGTAACACGAAGTGTGTCAATGTGTCTGTTAGATGACTGTAAAGTGGCTCCTAATTAAAGGCCATAATCTATTCAATACACTAAATTGAGAATGCTAGATACTACATTGTACGTACAAACGGTAATTGAATTAGGCTATTAGGCCATTCTACCTACCCTAACTAATATTATAAATGCGTTTGTGAGTTTGTTGGTTAAACCTTTCATGCCTAAACTTCTCGGCCGATCATCAAGACTTTAAAAAAAAGGACATGAAGTAACTTTTTCCATAATAAGCATTGTTTTCGAGGCAAAGAAAATTGTCTAAATATAGATTAATGCGAGCAGAAACGCAGGCAATACCTAGTTTGTATATAATTATTTGCACCATAACTCAATTACCGACTGTTTACAATTAAAACATCCGAGTTTTGATGTTTTATGAAATAAAAGGCACACATTCATGTATTTGTTTATTGAGCACGTTTATCTATTATTATTTTACATTACAATTATTATTATCATTGCTAGATATTAAGGGTAAACATTGTACTATTACTATTATTTACATTTATGATTACCTAATTGTATCTAACTATTGAACACTAAATAATAGAGAGTATTTCATCGAATTATTACAATTATTACACTGGTTTAATACTAAATATATTTAATAGTACTTTAGTAAATAGTAATATTAAAAACTAAATCACTCTGTGTATGTTACTATTAGAATCTCAGATCTACTTACTATGATTTTGAGGTGCTTACTATAAGACTATTTTGGATATTTTAGATATTTTAATGAACAATTATTCATAAAAATATACTAAATTATCGCATTATATGGCGAACATTAATTATAATTAGTAATACTTGATATTAATTATTAATATTTGTCATATTATTTCTTTTCAGTTTTCAGTTTCAGTACATACGTATTTCAGATTGAAACATGAACCAAATCACAAGTTCGATATTTTTAACTAAAACTAATAATCAAAACGTATACATGACATTATTATTCATAGTACTTATAGTATTATTATATGTATTTACATATTTGTACAGCGTTGTACGCTACCGTTTCAAAATGTAATAAATCTAGTTAATTTTCTACGATACTACGTCCAATAAGTTCTACTTACGATTCAGAATTATTATTTAGATCTATAAGTACGTATATGAGAAATATTTATAATTTATAAGCAAGCGTATTTACAATAATCTATAATAATTATTATAGAGACAAGTTATTTATTCAAAGTCAACATTTACTGGTTTCACAGATGCCGTATTAAAACATAGTATTTATATAATTCTAGATGTATTTTATTAAATAGAAATAATAATGTTCTTTAATAATTATTATAGGTGTTTATAATAATATGTGGCATTTGGAATATCGCTGTGACATCTTACAACAAAATTATTCGTAACTGGCTCTATTTTCTTATATTATTGTTCATTATAAATTATCATATATTTTTCTATCATAGGTTGGAGTAATCTACGATTTGATATTACGAACTGATATTTTAAAGATCCTTCAAAGATTGTACAATCTCTCTTGCTTTAATTAAAAATCGATCGGTAGCAACTTATAATTTTAAGATTAGAAGAAAATTTGAAGGCATTTCGACGTAATTTTAGGCCTCGATGACGTAGTGGTTAGTGTAACCGACTGCCACGCCTGAGGCCGCGGGTTCAACACCGCACAAGTAGAACATTTGTGTGCATGAACAGAGATGTTAGTCTTGATCTGGGTGTTCCTGTATAATATGAATGCATTTACAAAAAAAATGTATATATGTACCTATGTATATTTATCCATTGTCTAGTACCCATAGTACAAGCTCTACTTAGTTTGGGCTAGATGGTGTTGTGTGTATGTGGTAGAATATTATTATTTATTTATTATTAATATTTATTTATTTTAAATGTAACACCAAAGAAGGGAAATAATTTACCATCTATTAGCATTTTGTTATCTTTGAATAAAATAGAATAATTCTATTAACACCTAAACAGCTTTACGACTACATTCTATTGATCTGTTCTGTTTGCTGATCACACACATATTTCCACTTGAAATACTATCACACAAAATACCAGTTCATTACATATGAAAACCTGATGAAGAATCAAAAGCTTACTAGTCACGGGCACTACTTTTAAAGCACAGTCCAGTACTTCAGGTACCCCTAATCGGAGAAGCCTTCGTTGTTCGTATTGTCTGACGTTGGAGAAGTACCTGGCGAAGGAACCTGAAGCTGTCGCCCATATATCAGCTCTGAAGGTGGCATGAACGAGGATAGGTACTCAGGTGGCGGTCGAATCACAGTAGGCAAGTACCCCGTACCACTGTATGGTGGAGTGAGGAATCTTCGAGAAGGTGAGAACTTAAAGCTCTGGTTTGACAGCGGCGAAAAGGCGGATTTTGACTGGTAATTCTGCATGTACGGAGGAGACTCTTGAGTCACTTGGTACGGGGTGGAATTCTCCCCGTTGATCATCATTTCCATGGCCGCTACCACGTCACCTTTGCATCTGTTTAGAATCCCTTCGATTTCGACACGACTGCGTCGCGGGAAGACCTTTATTAAGACGTCGACCGGTGACTTTTGGTATGGAGATGGATCTTCTGTCGCTGTCTCAACTGTTTCTTTCCGTTCTCGTCTGAACATTTTGTATTTGAATTCAGAATTCTCCCAAGACTTGTCTTCTTCTTCTTTTTTGACTGGGATCTCCTCTCTCTGTTCTTTCATGGATAGGTTTTCAGGAGTGAGTGAGGGTTCCGTTTCATCCAGTTCTTCTTCAACGTTGAGCTCGTGGTCAGAGGGCGAGTGAGGGGGTGGTGTAGCTAGTGGCGGAGTAGGATTGGGGGTTTTGGGATCTTGCTGCTGTTCTGTTGGCGGTGAGGGACTGGAGCACACTTCTGTGATGCGAGCGCGCTTCTGAACTGTCGACAAAAAGAAAAATTGGTTAGATGACATCGAATCGTCTAATACCTACATACCGCTACACGTTATAGTCACATTAGTCTATCCTTGATAGCTTAGTTTGGTCTACAACACCAACATTTAAACAACTATATTTATACATAAGTACCGCTTTAATTTTTGGCGAGGTATTAGGTGCATGCTGAACAAAATCCCATAATAAAAAAATCCAATAACACTATCCAAAATCATATTCCAATAGGTGGTGGTGTCTGAAATTGAGGGAAGAGTGTAGGAAAGTTCTAAACAATTTATACCATGATATTTATCTTACAATACATTCACCTCAAACCACACAATGCAAGTGCAAAAACCAAATATTCCTTAACAAAAATAACAATTACAAATAAAAACAAACAGCACAAATTCTTGAAACACATTTCGTGCGTCTTGTATGCCTACATCAAAAACACACCGTTCAAAGTACACAGGCTTAAACGAGAAATAATACAGTCGAGAACAAAAGTTCTAACAATGGTGGAACAAAAAGGCTCGCGTATTGCACGCGCTGAGTGGAGGGGGTTGTAACAGGCTGAGGGTTCTTTAAGAGATGGGTGGAACGTGTTGTTAGTTTTGTGTAATTCGAGTTAAGTGTAAGAAAGAGCATTTAATATGTTTCTTAGGTACTGTTTTATGGATTTCAGCTTAAAGAGGATCGTTTTTGTTTGATAGTAGTGTCCACCTGCCTAATGTAATCCTGGCTCTCAACTAATATAGAAATGAATAGTAACCTTGCTTGCGCGAATAAAAAAGGGGCCCGTTTCTATACCTATCAATAATGCGCATTATTACCTTAAAATAATTAATTTTGAATAACAATTATTGGTCAATGACACAGCCCACATACTTATGTGTTGTCCAACATAATTTTAGAATATAAATCCCATAGAATTGTACATAATAATATCGTTAAGCCATCTATGGCTTTTAAAATTGAAAGTGCTTCAAAATATTCTGGTATCCTCCAAGAAGTATGTATGTATGATTTTAGAGTATACGTGACGGGGGCAAGTATTGCCATCTACGACATATGGACACAATTCCGCAATCTGAGGTGCTACTGAAAATTACTTAACAGGAAGACTTAATAAAAATGTGCTCAAGTCGAAACTAAGAGCTCAAGCACAGTATCGCATTCGCTTCCGTTGCACCACCAAGGCAGTCAAAGTCATTTATTTAAGTCACAAAGTAACACTTATATAATAAACGTTTAATTTTATGAGTTAGTAAGTTTACTGACTTTGCATCGATGATAATTGATAGGCTGGAACAGCAGGTCAGACAAAGTAGTTTGACCTGCTGTTCCAGCCTATCAATGTAAAAATGTGTATTGTTAAGTAAGAATACACATTTTAACAGATATCTTACAATTCTCCAAACGATTCTTAACCAGACATTATAACCTATATAAAATGAACGCAACCCATGTATTTTCCAGTCCATAAGCGGTGCCTACAATACCGAAGGCTGCAGCTATTTTATACGTAGTGTAATATAAAAGTGATTGTGAATGCAATTAGAAAGCAACTCGTCATCAGTCGCGTGTGCGAATTTAATGGTCCAAGTTATTGTTTTTTTAAACACTGAGGGGTGTGCGGGGCGGGGGAGGTAGGGGACGCTATCGAGAGTCGAATTTTAAGAGTTCAGGCTCCATAATTTGGTTGTGTATCGTTATACGTGTAAAGGTTTTATCGGTGTGCAAATATGTTTATTAATTTCGAGATGTCTGACCATGTTTAAGCCAACAAACTAGCAGCGATATCCTATAGAGAGACCCTTGGACTGCCACGTAGAGGTATCAGGATTCCAAGTTACTCGGACTTTTTGACATGATGTGCGCATTAAATCTATTTTTCGTTTATAATTCATTTAACCCATATTTTAATCAAACGATTTTAAAAATTCTTTCACCATTAGGAAGTTATATTATCACCGAGTAACACAATAGGCTATATATGTTTTAAAGGTACTGTTTTTAACATAACCTTAACTACTTCTAGGTGAGCGAAGTGAGGGTAAAAGCTAAAACACCGAATTAGTAAGTAATTATATTTATTTTTTATGTTGCTCATCAAGTTGAACACACTCCGCCTGATGGTAAGCAGTCATGTGGTCCATGGGCAGTGGCCTCCACACCGTACTCATAGCAGCTGAGGCGATGTTGAGGTGTCTACTTTGACGGCATGAGAAGGTGCAAACATCAGTGAAGAAATAGTCAAGAAAATTTTCTCAATGTTATTTGAAGTTCCAGCTCTTGCTGGGCCAGCACTGGACTACTTAATATAATATGTATATTTCCCATATAGGTATGTAAAAAGTTAATACAGATATTTCCTTGCTACAAACAAATTTTGATCATATAATTGACACATATGAACATAGACACGTACATAATAATAAGATATGATATTAAGATTTTAATCTACAGCCAGTGCCTTAAATGAACAACCACAGATAACAGACTTATTAAAAAAATTACCATATTTAAATATATAAAAAAACGATTCGAAACCCGTCAATTTAAAAACCATAAAAGCCTCAAGTGAACTCATTCAAACCACCATTAAAATGAAATCGAAACTCCAACATAAAAAACGAATTACATTGAATAGTCACTGAGTGTACCTCAACGATTCACTGAACACAATCGCCAATGTATACCGTTCTTTGAGAAAAGAACTTGTGAATGCGATAAAAACACAGTCGTTTTGTGTGTTATAATAAAGGCACGCCCTCGCAAAAGAAAATGGAAACGAAAAAATTTCATTAAAATAATACCCTACGTATAGAAACTTTTATAGACTTACAATGAACGTAGACTGGCCATTCTGAATATCATTATGTGGGAGTGAGCGGGATGGATATATTGTTACGTATGTGTGAGAAAGGGATGAATAGATGCATTGAATTTAATATAGACATCTGTTGGCAAATGATGCTGTGGACGCGTGTTTTGACGCTTTTGTGTATCAACCATGTTTGGCATATTGAAATGGTGAATACAATTAATAATACATATTATTATAGTTGTTTATATTAGGGGATGGGCAGAATAGCTTTTTTTATGAACAGTGGATGAATTAGACTGTCTATTTTTTACTATTTAATATAATTATTAACATAATTGTGTAAACAAAACTATGCACTTATGTATGTGGGTTATCGTTAGAGGTCGGTGGAAGTATTGTAAAGTTGAGTTGGTTGTAAATTCTTAATAGCAGCACGAAGAATGTGCCTGGTAGACGGCAGTAGACTCAACCCTTATTACTTTGGGTAACATGTAGGTCTAATATACACTTTACCTATATATACAGACGGGAATCTATATAATGTTAAACATAAGTCTTAGACGCAAGCTTTAAGTTAGTTTAATAGCCTTTTGCAAAGAATAAGCCTACAAGTAAGACTGCAATACAAATACAAGATAGGAATAAGTGAATACGAGACAGATAGTTTCTAGAACGTTGTCCGTCATCAAGAACATTGAAACTAAATAACTTTGTATGTTAAAGTTTCAGACCTCTTTAAGGCCTCCATGTTCTCGATACAGATCAGTTAAATTTGAAAGAAAGAAAGAAAATAATTTTATTTGTTCCACGCTCATAATATAAGGTAACAGAAAACACAACCAAAAGTACATATAGAACAAATAAGGTCCTGCGTCAGCAATGTTGCAGTATATCCACAACGCTGGTATTCTCGCAGACCCTGAATGATTTCGGTGCATGTAGGCAGTAACATACATACATACAATTCAATTAAAAACAAAATATCAAAAAACAAAAAAAAAAGAGTAACTTAAAAAATTAGGCAGAAGGTGGATGGCAGAAAGTAATTTCATACTAAATAATAATATTGGTATCTATATAATATAATACTTATATGTATACATACATATAGAATTAAAAGTACCTTGAAAATAATAAAAAAACAGATAATATAAGATAAATAATACATAATAAAGACATTGTATCAATAAAAACGTTATATTACAACGCAGCATATAATGTTATGTTACATTTCCGAACGAATTTGACCTTTGCGACAGCAGACTAACGATTTCTTTTTACAGACAGATAGCCTATATTCCCGAAGGGTTAAATAAAAGTGTACTTTATCCTCATTAGTCCATTTTTATCCTAAGATTATAATAGACAGCTAAGCTTTTGTGGTCAACTGGGTCAGCTACCAAGTCCCGTGGTGGTACTGAAAAACAGTAAAACTCTATAGCACATTTCTTATATGGGATCGAATTCGGGACCCACAATCGCACGGAAAATTAAACCACAAACCTATACCGCATGCCAATATGGTTTCCTTTTAAAGGCAAATTATACGAATAGACATGAAGAAAGTAACACCGATTATAAATTAATTGTTAAAACAAAGATAATTAACTAGAAGTGAAGAGGTTTTAAACAATAACCGTTCTCTATCCGCACCATGTCCGCATGCATGCGTCGGTCGGGCCGCAATGTTTCGTGTTGATTTATGCGCCTGTTTATAACACTGGCCGCTGTACAGAACAATGGCAGCAGTGTATTGTGTGCGCGCGGTAATTTCACTGCAACGCCGCAACTATTGTTTGGGGCAGTACAGGGATGTTTCGCTCGGGAACACAGAGTAATTATGTCTAGAAAAGGCATCTGTAGAAATTACAGCTGTTAGGCATAATATGTATGCAGAAGCCTTCTTAATGTGGTCAGTAAATAGTCTAATGTCAACCTTTAAGCTGCTAGCTCGTCTCTGACTAAACGAAATGTCTTGAGAAATATTCAACCATCACCAACTATTAAATCTGTAATTAATTTAACTCAAAGGTATGAGCCCTGCTGGTGACCAATACATGATGTGATGTGACATAATGTCACCGATTTCGAACTTGTTGTTTCATTGATTGTATAAAATCATTAAAATATCGTGTCCATGCAGGTTTTAAGAACTATTTTATTTTAAGTATATTTGAACCATTTTGGAGTCGGCTCTTAAATCCTTGCGACATAGGTACGTGTGACAAATGACTACTAGCCAAGAAAACTTTAACTCTGCAATTTCAAGTGATTGAAATATTGCTTTCTATTTTAAAAATACTAGATTTTCTGGTAATTTGTCCCTCTGTGTAACGGTTCTGTTGTAGTGCGAAAAAGCGTTCATACTGTACTTGCTACGCGCTACGGCGTAGCTGCTAAGTGGCCGTAGTAATGCTACGGCAAGTTATCTAAAAAAATATACTCAAACGATACTGGAGTTACTGGCCAGTTGTTTGTGATATATTAGACTGCTCTTTAACCAAAACTCTGTCGTTAAAGTTAATAATATTTTTTGTGTTATTATTCATAATATTTAGATAGGTAGTGCAGTTCTGGTGAAGATATGTGCGTATTTTTCGAATACACTCTAAATGTATTGAAGGCAGTTGAAACTGAGTCAGTTTAGGATTTTGCTACGACTATTGTATTTATCGAAGCGTCAATAGGATTCACCAATGTCTAGGTATTGGGACACGCCGGGTGTAATATAAGATAGCCCACTGATTGCAAAAAAGCACAAATATTAGATAAGAATCTACCGTTTCACCAGATTAGACTCTTACGTAAAGCCTCACCAGATTAGGATACCTTTTTAATTTTAACTGCCTCCGTGGCGCAGCGGTAATGGATGCGACTGCTGTGCATGAGGTCTCGGGTTCAAATCCCGGGTCGGGCCAAAAAAAAGTTATTTGGTTTTTCTGTTAAGAAATCTCAATAGCAGCCCGGAGTTAGGAGTTGGCGGTATTAGCTTTCTGTGGCTCGGGGAGCCTCAGAAAGCACTTAAAGCCGTTGATCCTACGCCTGATCTCTCTCCGGTCGTGTCGGATTACCGTCCCAACGAATCATGAGAGTTAAGGAACAGAGTGCAATTGTGTTTGCGCACACGCTTGTGCACTGTAATATCTCCTGCGCAGATGGCCAGTGTCCGTTAAGACTGGCCGCCGTGACCAAAATTCGCTCTGGAGTACATTATTATTATTAATATTAATCTGAAATCAATTTAAGGCTTTCCAGGTCAGCCAAGGCAAGTCAAGTCCAGATGAGAAATCAGGTCAGTCGAATGTAATAATTAGATGTTAGCTACAGTTAAGTCGAGGTAAGAAACAGTAACTGATTCCTTTTAATCGTCTTTTTTAAATCTTAATCAATTCAACAAATGAGCAGACTTAAGGGGTGGGGTAGGCAGTGTGATCTTTAACGGCTCTTTATGTGAAAGATTACCAAAAGTGAGATTCTTAATTTTGCAAACATAGGCCATGTGCTTGTTTGCTACCTACATACGTAGTACCAAGCTTAAATCCTCAAAAGAGCAGGCAGCTGTGTATTACTTCGCTAGATATGCTTTAGGCCCTACGTAATAGAAGACGAAAATATTGCGGTTTCGAGCATAGTTTCAGACACCATGTTACCACTAAAAATATATTGTCAGAAAACCACAAAATGTCTTTGCCTGCATATCAAATCCTTTACTTCACAGCACTTATATTGTCCCTGCGTCACCGAGGTAGCCACTTATATTGCACATAAAAATGCAATACATATACACATACTTCATCATCACTAAGAAATCCTCGAAAGATCCTTATTTTACAAACTCGTAGAGATCTTTTCTCTACACCAGTTATCTCATCGCCATAAGTTGGCAACACAAACCACATAATGTTTACACTGAAGCAGCGTATGCTGGTCGTAAATCTGTAGACAATAGCCGTGTGCCGCCGCCCGGCGCCGCTTGCTACGCTTTGTGCACGAGATTTAGTGCCCTGCCGCTGACTGCATTACTATTAATTTGTGTTACTTCGCTGTGAACTCCGAAGCGCTTAGTTATAATGCTCTTCGTGCATGTTCGGTTATGTTCGGCAATACGAATACAGTTTCTATGAACCTGATTTACCTAATTTAATCTAAATATAAGGCCGTTTATTCGTTTATGAATTTTGATCTAGTAAGCCATACTTTTTAATCCTTTAAAAAGTATGGCTTACTAGTACTTCCGTTTTGGAGACACTGAGGTGTAATATTTATCATAAAAGGTTATTTTCGCCTGTATCTATAATATCGCCCGTAGTGAAGATTACTTTTATGCCAGAGTAGCCTTTAAATATAAATTTAATGTTTGTAAATAAATTTATATTACTACCCAAACGAAGATCCGTAAGAACTATAATATATTTGACTCACTCTCATTGTCTTTTACGGTGATTGTGCATTACGAATCAGCTCAGCAACAGTGGTGAGATCTTATAGATCTTTTGTGAATTTTTGTTGCAAGATAGCTGTTTTTCATCTTTTTAAGATAAAATGTAACAATATCTTGTTACAAACGTACTATCGTTAAACCTCGTGTTATAATATTTACAGAAAAGCAGTAACAGCGGCATTAAAAATAATTCACATAAGTTACTTTAAAAAAATGTAGATGAAAAATATATGATACTAGGTTTTGCCCGCGCCTTCACTTGCGTTAATAATAATAATAATAATATGACTTTATTTCAGACCAATAGTGTCCATTTTGTTAGTAACAATTTTCTTATAAACTAGTGTTAGTAATTTACATTTCTAAAACATACAATAAACAAACAAAACAGAATTATCAAAACAGAATTATCATTCATTGCTGCACCATTCCATGAGAAATGGCGCAGCAATGATTGATGTAACTACAGTCTAGCCGACTCGCAATCATGCTAAGGATGCTGTTGGTACTGCTACGCACTCTGCGCACCAGGGATGCGCATCTCTTACGCATCGTAGCATACCAACAGTCTACGTGATGTTCAGCAAACATCCCTGATGCACTACAGTATCGCCGCAGCCCCATCAGCACCCTGAACGCATTATTAAACTGGACTCGAAGGGCACTGTACGATTTTTGAGTATAGTCAGCCCACAGGCTGCACGTGTAGAATGATGTACAATAAGACCTAAAAAGTGTAACTTTGACTTCCGTCGAACAACGTGCAAACCTGCGAGCTATCATGTTCGCTCTCACTGCCAGCGCCCTCCGTTCCCTCTCAATGTCGTCATTGTCCCTAAGATCAGAGGTCAGCATATGTCCTAGGTACTTAAATTTAGACACCCTACGCAAAGCTGTACCATTAAGCGTAATGTTGGGAAACACGTTACCTGTACTGTTTCCTCTGGCCGTAAAGACCATGACTTCACTTTTGAGTGGATTATATTTTAATCCATGTCGCTCGGCATATGTTTCACATAAAGTGAGCAGTTTCTTAATGCCACATGTCGATGCACTCAGTAGCACCATGTCATCAGCATAGCTTATGTTGTTTACATTAATGCCGTCTATGTGACATCCTACCCGGGTGCTACTGAGTGTTTGAATCAGATCGTTTATATACAGGTTGAATAAAGTTGGTGAGGACAAACCCCCCTGCCTCACCCCGCACTCTAACCTGTCTGGTTGCGACATTGCTCCCGACCATCGCACGCCATTGACCTGATTTCCATACCAGTACTTGCAGATGTTGATGAGTTCTGTTGGCAGATTAGTGTTCTCTAGCTTATTCCATAGGATATCATAGGAAACCAGGTCAAAGGCTTTCGAAAGATCGAGAAAGCATGCATGAACCGCAGTTTGTCGTTTTGTGTAATATTTGACGGCATGCTTAACACACAAAACTGCACTTTCAGTGGAAAGTCCGCCCCGAAATCCGAACTGATTGTCATGAAGTTCAATGTGTTTGGCCAGCTGTGAGTTTAACATGCCGTCAAACACCTTCGATATAACTGTGGCAAGAGAGATAGGTCGGTAGTTATTTTTATCTGATAGATCAGCGGTTTTATTTTTAACTATAGGTATTACAATTGTTTTTATCATCTCTTCGGGCAAATATGTGTGGCTAAGACAAAGGTTAAATAACATAGCCAACAATCTCGGTAGGTGGGGTCCAGCATGCTGTAGGTGTTCAATGCTCAACCCGTCATGGCCGGGAGATTTGCCTCTAGTCATTGATTTGATTATCAACCTCACTTCTCTAGTTGTACATCTAAAACCTATCTTTTCACTGTTCTTAACATCGATCACAGATTTTGAGGATCCTAATGGTGATTTGACAGTAAAATGTTGTCGAAACAGATCTGCTATTTCACCAGCATCGCTTACGCCGTCGACACACACAGGAATAACCGATTTGCTATTTAGTTTATTTGTAGCTTTCCAAAAGGAACGAAAGTCATTTTTTGAATGATGAGAAGCCAGAATATCCATTTTTACCTGATCTTCATGGTTCTGACACCATTTCAGACGGCTTTTAAAGATTTTCCTGGCCTCATACATCTCGTTATAAGTTGCACCCGAACTTGGTTTACCATACCAACACCACAAATAAAATTTCTGCTTAGCTTTCCTGTGTGCCTCGGCAACATGTAAGTTCCACCCCACAACTGGTTTCTTTTTTTTACATGTATTATGTTTACTATATTTACTACACAATACTGCGTCTCTTAATATTTTAACAATATTGTTATACAAACTGTCAATGACTTGTCTATGATACAATACGTTACAAGTGTAATCCGCACATTTTATAAATTCCTCTGGAAAGTATAGAAGTTTTAAGAGTCTATGACATTCAGTCATGTATTGATTAACCTGATCTACACTTCTTTCCCCCCATATGACATCATTTACAGGCGGTTTATATTGTAGTAACTTAGGCGCGACTATGCCTAGATTACATTCCACTATTAAAGGAAAGTGGTCAGACCACAGCACATTATACTTGACAAACACTCTGCGCACTGACGGCACAGCTGCCTTAGAGACTATACAGTGGTCAAGCCATCTATGCGATCCGTGAGCCTCGCTCAAAAAAGTGAAATCACACGTATTCGAAACGCCCTGCAACATTGCTACATCAATGCAGGTCCACTCCTAGTCCTCACAAAATAACGAAAGTTCATTATAAAACTGTTCAGTAGGATGCGCATTAAAGTCACCTAGTATGTATACACAGTCAATGTTACAACTGTCTATGATAGCGCTTACCGACCCGAGGATGTCCGTAAACTCGACTAGATTCGCCGCTGCATCCACAGGCATGTAAACATTCACCACTAGTATAGACCGCTCAGGTAACACTACGCGCATCGCACATATTCGCGGATTATTGCACTGCACCACTATCACATTAGGAAATACTTTTTGCCGCCATAGTATTCCAAGGCCGCCGTGAGGACGACCTCGTAACATGCCCGACGACATATCCACCGCCGAAGTTCCCGTGGAACTAAACTCGTCATTAATACTGTTCAAGTACGATAGATCGCTGGGCAACAACCATGTCTCCTGAAGAGCAATGATGTCACATGTTTTACACAACTCACGTATTCCATCTACAGAGCGCTTGACACTCTTACAATTAAAAGTAGCAAATTTGTAAACTTTACTGATCATTTAATCTGTTATAATAACCGTTATCAGAAACTGTTACTGTCTCTGTCGGAGATCTCTTCTTAAAGTGTACAAACCGTCTGAAAATTATACCTCTCGGCCACAGTTAATGTAGACTTTAAAAATAACTTTATATCTCTCAGGAACAGAACTTTGTTCTCGATTAAAGGTACCCTATGACCATTTATTTACCCCTGACAACGTGTATTCAAAATTTCATGATAATCGGTCGAGTAGCTAAGACATGAAAGCGTAACAAACAAACAAACTCACAGTTAAACAATGATACCTCATTGTGACGACTAAGTGCAGAACTAATGCCGGTCTGAGATCATCTTTGCGAAGTATTGCGATGACACCACAAAACTTCAAAAATACATTAATAAGCCGTATTATACCTAAATTAAATTAAATCATATTATACCTAAATTAAATTAAATCGTATTATACCTAAATTAAATTAAATAATATTTATGTGATCAATAACATAGCATTAACAGTTATTATGTATTTTAGTTAAGCTTCACCTAGCATTAAGAAAACCTGCAGATTGTAACATGAGGACAACGTCGTTGGCTGTACATTCGTTAACCGTAGCTGTAATACCTACTAACATAAACTTATACTGGATAACTGTTTATGTTCCAATAAAATAAAATAAAAAATGTTCAATTTCGCATTTATATTATAAGTTGGGATATTCTAGTCAATATTGTTAAAATGCTTACTTCAAAATAAAACTGCAAAGCAAATATATTTCTGTTATATCTATATTATTTTAAAATCGTTCGAGTCCGCAACTGGGAACAGAGTTCATTCAAGTATTTAGCGGCCGAGTGGACGCTAATTACCGGCTCTCGTATTTCAGTTATTATAACGCAATTAAGAACTTCTATATTGAAACTTTTTGTTTTTATGTGCGCCTGGTAGCTCTGGGGCCCGTTTGTGATGTTTTTTGTCGTGAAAAGTAATCGTTTGGCTAACGATTGCCAAATATTTCTTTCTGTTAAGAAATGTTTTTAAGCTTTGATTCTACTTATTTTGTACAACTTTTTACAAATATGGCTATATTAATATAAAATAGAAAAGTTTGTAAAAAAATAACGATAGCCTAGTGGGAGACCTGGACTGCCACGCAGAGGTCTCAAGTTCGATCCCAAGGCACGCATCTCTAACTTTTCGAAGTGATGTGCGTATTAAATAATTAATTATCGTTCGCTTTAATGGCGAAGGAAAACATCGTGAGGACACCTGCATGTCTAAGAGTTCTCCATAATGTTCTCAAAGATATGTGAAGTCTGCCAACCCGCATTAGGCCAGCATAGTGGACTATGGCTTAGGTACCTCTTCTCACCCAGAGAAAAGGCCCGTGCCCAGCAGTGGGAGGGACAGTTTAATACAGGGCTGGTATTATTAAAGATTGTTTGTATGTTTGAAGGAGGTAATCTCTGAAACTGCAGATCCGAATTTAAAATGTACTGTATTTCTCTATCCTTCGAAGACATAGGCTATATTGTATAGTATAGTAACGTTTCTTATTTTTCCCCTTTCGTTTTAACAGATGTCCTACACCAGAATAACTTCATGTATCCGTCTCTGCGGTACATGGAATAGCCCTAGCGCCTGTGCCTCGTATTATATTACCTGTGGCCTCGTCTTCACAAACATTCAAATGATGGACAGAAATAACGCCCAAACTCTGAATAACTATATATGTATTTAACAACATGTGTGGAGATCAATCTCACAACACTTGATGCATTAGCAAGTTCGAGGCGCCCACTTAAAACGTCTGTGCAATTAGCTTTATTAAAATTATGCGTAAATAAATTACAAAAAAAAAAAATTACTGCAGATTCAAACAAAATGTTAATCAGTTAAAAACAGACATAAAGTAAACATCTTAATACAGATCTTTTGACCAAGGCTTAAAAGTCATCTGTTGTACAACCATAGAGTCACAACCATAGAGATTGTCCTAGACCCATCGAATGATTTTAATATAATACAGTAATAAAATGTGCTGACTTCTATAGCAAAAATTGTTAATTCTAATTGCCAATTAATTGTTAACTAGAAATAAAGTTTCATTGGCATTCCATTGATTCGACTTTCCTAGTATTTAAATCGAGATAATCATTATCGAATATGGATATAAAAATTGTTTAATTCCAATAAATATAAATTAATTAATTTTTAAACCCCAGCCAGTAATCATATCATTGAATCCAACATTCGTCGATCACACAAACAAGCTACCCTCTGTCGATATTAATATCCAAATGACTGCAAATTTAATAAAAACACCCCCAACCCCCGTGACCCTTAATTTGTACCCTCGAGTATAGTCCATTCTCGAGTGATTAGCAACCCTGAATGCATCCGACTACCCGCTACGATTGTTCACGACACCTATTATTTACTGCCCTACAATTAATCAAACAAATCTATACCCTATACGTTATAAAATAAAGTCTAAATTAATATATATTGATCACCGAACGGAGTAACTTTGAATCGGCGGGCGGTAACAATAAGACCAATTGTTAGTGAAGTCTATTATTTTAAAAGTAATCCAAATTGGATTTTATTGCAAGAGTGTAAAGTTCAATTTAGTTGCGTAGATTTTTGGTGTGGTTATTCATTCGATTGAGGTATTAGTGTTCTATTGCTGTGCAATCAGTCAGGGTTGCGCTGTAGGCGGTTATTATATTTGTATTTTTGATTTAATTACTTTGTTCTGTTGCCACGCATGTTGTTAATTTTATTGTTATTAATATAAGTTAGTCATTGCTGATATACATAATGCTAATAAATTTGTGATTGCAGTTGTGTCTCTTTTTAATAGTAATATTATTGAGCAACATTTAGGTTTATTTGATGTTTACAACACATGGTACGACTAATAAAACAACTCATTATATGCATCAATAATAAATGCATGAAGTAGAGTCAAGAGGTATGGTTATTCATTCTAAAAGAGATATTTACAATATTAAAACAGCTAGCTTAGATAATTCAAATCACGAATAAGAAACCCTTATTTATAACCTCCAAATCGTATATTTATACTATCAACTAGCTTTTGCCCGCGGCTTCACTCACGTAAATGTAGGTTAGGTTTGGTTATGTTAGTAATACTACTTTTTAGAGTTCGAAAAACTCTTATACATCAGCTTTATCCGTCCGTCTGTCTGTTATACAACTTTCAACTCAAGAACCGTAAGAGCTAGAGACTCGCGGTCAACGCCATTCGACTCAACATATCACAACAGGTCACGTCAACGGTCACGTGATACCATATTTCAACTCAAAAACCGTATGAATTAGAGACTCGAGGTTGGCGCCATTCGATTCAGCATAGTCGATATACTCCGAAATTACGACCTTTGACCTCTGACCACGTCAGGTCACGTGATATCATTTCTTTGCACTCTAAGATTTACGGCAATTCATGGCCGTTTCTCACTTGTTTTAAAAAAATCTTATGTCTACATAGACATAAGATACGATAGATAGATAAGATACATAGAAAGAATCGGTTGAGTAGTTTTTGAGTTTAATCCTTACAAACAAAAAATCAAATCTTTCCTCTAAGATAAATATTTTCTTTGTTAATGGCAATATACAGTATAGATATGAATATAGAATTAAAAAGTAACAAATAAATATAATAGCTACGTAGTGACAGCCCTTGACGCAGAATCGAATGACAAAGAGTATTTAATATGATGCAGAGTCGTCCATTGTGTCTGTCAGTATATTGCGAATTTAATATACGAGTAATACTATTAATACTTGTTTATAACCTCCGCTGTGCACTGACACGGTTTATTAATAAATTGTACAGAATGCTAGGGTGCCATTGAAGTTTGTTTGAATCGGGTTTTAATGTAAGCTGATTGATTACCGACGTCCGCATAATATCACTTTTGTAACTCGTCGCTACATAAACAGAGGTAGTCCGTTATTTAGAATCTATTGAGCTATATTTTCGCTGTATACGAGACATCTTTCGGATTATAATACTTATTCCATTAATTTCAATCCGTTCAGTCCTAAAACCTTTTTGACCAAATGCTACGCGTACCACGATGCTAATGATGTTCTGTGTGGAGTAACTTAGCCTTCTTCTCCCTAGCCTTTATTATTCCCAAGTCACTTGGGGTTGGCTTTTCGGGTCTGGACTGGATATCAGTTTTTACACGGAGCGGCTGCCACCTGACCTCCGCGACCCGAAGGCTAACGATACCCTAAGGCTAGACCAGTGTCAGGATATTATAGGGCACTGACTTTCCAATAACGACTGCCATAGATGTTCATGGCAGCCGGGACCGACGGCTTAACGTGCTCTCCGAGGCACGAAGCAAGCGATAATTGTCAATCAATACGCACATAATTTCGAAAAGTCATATAACTTCTGAAAGTCAGAGGTGCGCGACGTGGGTTCGAACCCGAGACCCTCTGCATTGCAGTCTGTTGGTCTCCCCACTGAGCTATCGCTGCTGATGTAACTGTTGTAACTGCTGCTGTGGAGTTACTTAGCCTGATACTATTAAATATTTCCGTTTTATTTTCGTGCGACTTAGCTCTTTTCTTACTGGTCAATATCTTATATATTACACTAACAAAAATGTTCACGATGTTTGGTGTTGCCTTCGGAAATTAACTATACTTCTGCGTTTAAGTTTATTTTTACGAGCACAGCTCTAAGCGTCAAGCTGCAGTTAAGAATTCACCTTAAGAAAACAATCATAAGCATAAGCATAAGCAGGAAACGCAGACACTGCATCAACAAGGCAGTTTTATTGCTTACTACTATAAGTATCTTAAAAGTAATTGAAACTACTGTCTCTAGTCTAGTATGTGTTGGACGTACCCCTGCAGTGCTATCTGTGCATTGATGTAGATGAATTCTAATTAGCCGTCTGCAACGGGGTACATTGAGTAGAGGCCTGTAAGTACACCCGCTATTTAACGTCGAGGGGCATCGCAGATATTGTTGTGACCAGAAACATATTGTTCTGTTGTTGAGTAGGTACACTTTAGAATAGTGACAGTTTAAATGTTAAGGGACTCTATATTTAGAAATTGGGAGCCTTTGTTTAATAGGCAGTAAACAAACAAACCATAAATGTTTAAACCCGCGGCAACATACGACGGAGTTTATACTACAAAAATGGCTACTAGACATTGATGAGCTCTTCGAAAACGGTTGAATTATAAAAATCATACGCTTACGTATTACGTATTAAAGTAAAACTACTTTATCTTTTTAAGGTTATGGCGTGATCAATTTAAAATACGGCCTTCTTAAACTAGTCAAATATAAACTTGCACATTTTAAGCAGCCTGCTTCAGGATGACTACGGATTGTCGTCACGACTCTTGAGTTTTTGAAGTATTTTTAAATCTGAGTATCCAAACAGTGTTTAATTACTAGTGTTACCATTTACGCAGAATAAGTTCAAAGTATCATTAAGTCATGCTGTAATTTTCTCGTAAGGTTTGGTTAAAGGAATTACCAGATCCAGACTTGCTGGCACATTCCAACCATCTGTCCTATTGAAATTACATGTTGTGTATAAAACTGCTATAAATTCCGCTTAAAGCAGTTGCGAAATAATCATAAAATACTTCAGAACTCTTAAAATTACCAACCAAAGGCCGCAATGACTGGCGACAGTACTCAGCAGTATATCTTATCGCTCATTAAAACAATTTCCGTAAGGAAACCATGGTACTTTAATAAATAATAAAAAAACAGATATCAAATAACTGTGCACCTCAATATATCTACCTACAAGTTGAACTGCCCTCACAAACAGTACTCCAATATTAAACGTAACCCGATTCCTTTAATCAATCGCAGATAAAAATGCTCCAATGTGTACATTGTACACTCGACGTAATAAAAAATATAGCAAGAAGCCCGTGAAACACGAGGGTTAGGTTACGCGGCGAAATGTGATGCTCGCGTACAGCCGCTTAGCTCAGACAGTTTGTAAAGATGAGCGGTGTTTTAATGCGACGGATATTTCTTCGATTAGATTGTCTTTTATGGTATAGTACGCAAACGGGCAGGCGGGTCGCCTGATGGTAAGCGATTACCGCCGCCCATGGACACCTGCAACACCAGAGGAGTCACAAGTGCGTTGCGTTCCATATAAATTTGCCCCCACCAGAAGGGGAGGGGAGGACGGTTGGGTCTCCGGACCCTCACTCACTCGGCGAAACACAACGCAAGCGCTATTTCACGCCGGTTTTCTGTGAGGCCGTGGTATCACTCCGGTCCAACCGTCCCATTCGTGCTGACGCGTGGCTCTCCCCCGGTTAGATGTTAGAAATAACAAGAATGACAACTAACAACTTTTCAAGGAAACGTCTAGCGCATTTCGTTGTCGGTCAACATAACGTATAGGTACCTACATAAAGAATATCAATTGCCCAAAGATGTCAAGCGGTGATAATACAATAATTAATACGATCCTTGCAGTGACCCTTCCAGTGGGAGCGACTACACTAGAAATTTACTCAATAATGGTTGTACAAAAATAAAACCGACATAAGAGTTCCGAACACTAACAAAGAATTCCGGAAACTTATATGCTTCTAATGGGAAAGACTATAAGCAGTTAAAAACCGGTTGGAAATAACTTAGGTATGCCATTTTCTTATTATCGGCAACGCACAGTGCAATGGTATCGTGCACTACAAGAAGTTACTCCTAGTATTGCTAGCGATAATAGACTCTACTAACGGCTTAAGATTAATGCTTATTTAATACGTTAAAAGAATAAATAAAAAGCGCTACGCTCCGGTCCGCTCATCTGTGCTTAGAGCAGCGCCCTATCTGAACAAATATACATCGATTGAGTGGAGTGTAGCAACACAGGTATCAGTTACCTGCGCTAATAAAAAAGGGAAATGTTGGAAAGTAAAACTAGATATGGCATTTGCAAACTCGGAGTGAATATTTGTGTATATATTGGTTTAAAACTATTAAAATGAAGCACATTATTTAAACTAGGTATACCTATATTACTAGATTTTGCCCGGGGCCTAATCTAGATTTTGTCAATAAATTTCTAGCCCACGGCAATGATATTTTGTCTGGATGAAAGGTACCTTATGTTCATTTCTGTATCTTTGACAACATGTATGCTAAATTGCATGATCATCGGTCGAATAGGTACTTAATGCATGAAATCGTAACAAATAAACTCGAATTCGCAATTATAATATTAGGTATTATTAAGCCGTTACTTAGAATTCAATTGTGTATCTTTTTAGATTAAACAATACCAACTTGGCATTTTTTTTTAAATTGCTTAAATGACAGACTGTTTTATGATATTGGTATGGCAGCGAAATGTTTTTATGAAAATACATTTTTAAAATATTCTTTAAAGATCAAGGCAATTTCTTCAGTCAGTTGCAAAATAAGCAAACAATTATTTTATAGCAGTTGACATATTAGTGTCTTAATTAAACATAAACTTTATCATTCAGTAGGTATGCTGAATGATAAAGTTTTAGCTTACAATAAAGTTTGAAAGCAGATAAAATACTATGTGAAAAAGAGACACTGGTGCATTTTATATTATCTCGCGAAAAGAATACCTAGATGCAAGTATTAAAATCAAAGGACTCGCATATGAAAATAATTGCTCAATTAAAAAAATTATAGATGATCCTTACTATATTTAAAACTATTAACACTCACTTTTAGTCAGGTCACCTTTAAGTTTAATACTTGCATCTATTATTTTCCCGAGATAACATAAAATGCACCAGTGTTTCTTTTTCACATAGGTAGTATTTTATTTGCTTTCTTTTTTACAACATCAATTTAAGCGTGTTATAACTAAGTTAGTGTTATTAAAATAATATTACGATTAAAATCTGGACCACATTTCACCAAACTAATTAATATGTCTAACGAATAAAGCAGGCTCTCCAAATTGCAGTATATGTGGTATAGAGGAAGATGTACCGTACCTGCAATATGTTTTGATGGAATGAGCCAAGAACCATAAAAAGAGAAGCAATAATAGAAGCATTAAAGTTATTAAACCCATTGGATATTCTGCAAGTTATCTTGTGGTCACCGACATCCAAAGATGCAAAGATGCTATGTCACTTGATTTAATTGTGCTTGCAGTAATTCACCTTCGATGTACCTAATGTAAAAGTAAAGGTTGAATTGGGTTGCCATATCCAATGAGGAGAAAATCTTCTAAATAACAAAATGTAAAAAAGGTCTTAGTACCTATTTTATGGTTTTGTGTACATTTTGTATGAATAAAACCCGTCTGTACAATTTGTTTAAGTAAGTAGGTATCTACGTATTAAGAAACATATCGCCCACATTCCTGACTAAATATTAATTCAACAAACAGTTCGAATAAAAACTTCGATCAACTTGAGCGTCATGTTCGACGCACAAAGTTAACAGATACATATCGATTACTTATACTAATGTGTATGTACTTTAGTTTGAGTTATGATAATTATAAGTAAATAAACTGTTATTTCGTAATTGTCGAAAAATTCCCGCGAACTGGTTGAAGTCAAATAAACATGCTATTGAATATGTTTAACGTTTAGTTTTCCTGTTATCATCTACGATTTACGATTGAAAGTGATTACTTTTAACGCGTTTTATCGGGGCTTGCTTAAGAAGAAATCAGCCTCAGAATAATTAAAATTTACATTTTGGTTTTTGCCGCAGAATAAGCTCGTTGTAAATTAGTTACACTAGTACCTATAATTAATGTCTGGATGCTTTAAAATAATTACACTTTGAAAAGTGTCAATTTGAACAGATTTTTTTATTGTTTAATTTAATAGTGAATTCTATGTATAAGATTCGCATAAACGTGAGACTACATTTCATACCGATAATTCATGAAACATTTCTATTGGAGTACCTATCCTATTTATGCTATAGGTATGTATAAAAGAGATACTGACCGACTGATTATATAAATGACTGTCGTAACAACAAACAGCTCAATGCTGGGTCTTAACTAGAGATGAGTATAATTTCATTCAAATAAAAAACGACTAAAGTTCTGCATTTCGTAATACCTACTACGCATCATCAAGGACCCAGCACACGTTCTTATGTACCTATATTGTTACTAATAATAGGTATAATAGATAACTTATTCAAGAAGGAAATGATATGTAGCTTTACATAAAGTTTTTATATTCCTATTGCTACGTGATTACAATATGCGTAAATATAATAATAGACGGTTAGTTTAGTATTAGTTATTACAAATTTAGCTCACATACTTTTTAAATGATAAACATCCACTACTTAAAATTCGTTTCCTAATATGAAATAACAATTTGCTTAGAGGGTTATTGGGGTTTTCTGTGATGTTATTATCATTAGCGGTACGGATCTTGCAATGACTTCAATAGACGTTGTTAGGCTTGTTTTTGGTTCTCTATCGCCGTCTGTGGGACATTTACAGATTCGGTAATGCATAGCTGACGAGATCTACGTGCAATAACAGCTATTCCAATCTCTTTAGAGATATAAAAACGTCATTCTATACATGTAAGTCAGTATTTATTATAAATAACTCATGGATTCAAACATTAAGTCGTCCGTTACACAGGAATTTCCCAGTTCAAGATTCGAAACGCGTCATTGAATGCATTTGTGTTCTATACAACTGTGCAATCCATTGACTTTGTTCAACGTTCTCATATTTATTTAATTAATTACCATTTATTTACTAAAAACTTAAGCAAAGCCGCGCTATCAAGTATAGTTAAACTAATACGAGCCACTCGAAACATCTTTGGACATCTATACAGTACCAGTCGCCACTCAAGCGCATTCAATAACCCCCTCCCTTTCCCACACATACGTATCTAGTTATGTCCGTCTCATTCCTCGGCAATCCGATACCATTTATATTTGAAGTGGCACTTGAAACATATAGCCGTCCTGCTCGGACTTGTGAACAGTGTGTATGGCTATCTCGCGTCCACTTTGGTCAGGGATGCAACCTGGCTGTTTATTGTATAAGACGAGGATAACGAGAGCTCATTTTAAGGGTTGAAAGGGTAAGCTTTTGATGCTGAGAATTATTTTGTGTTTTATACGTTTAATGGTAAATGTAAAAATAAAATGGTTTGCGTTGCTTTTAGATGGTAATTTTGTGACTTGAGCTTTTCAAAGAGAAAAATAAACGTAGCATGGAATCACGCCTGTATATTCCCGACAAGGTAAGCGTTTGTATATTACGTTCATATTTCGCCAGAAGACGAAAAGAAGAAGATATTTCGTCAGTTATTTTTTAAGTTTAATACAAAGGAAGTCGTGACTATTCCTGTCTACGAGGCACATTTCCAGACGCCATGCTTCTTCAAGGTACAACACTTATTAATAAATAAATGAGAATGAGAGATTGTTTGTTGGTTTGTTACGCTTTCACGCCTTAACCTTGACCGATCAAAATAAAATTACGCATACACTTTGTCTAGGGTACAAAAGAAGTCGTAGAGTATCCTTCATCCAAAAAAAAGTAGTGTTCCTGTGCGAAGTGGCAAGCAAAAGCTATTACCTACATACCTTACGTTAATGAGATTAGCTACCAATATAAATATAAAACTAAATAAATAAAATAAATAAATAAATATAAATGTTACCTCAGTTTACCTTCTGACCAATAACGCTGACGTTCATAGGAGTTTGAGAACTAAATTAATACAGTATTCTTGATTTGATACGATCTTATCAGGTATGACTTTTTTATTGGCGATATAGGGGTCATCAGCACTCACGTTTGACCTCCCTATTACAGTGTTCATTACACACTGACTCAAAACACTTCAGGTTTAACAACTTTTATTGAATTTTGCAAGAAGCGCCCTTCAAAAGTATAGAATAACTCAATAATGAGATATTTTACCGACACTCGAAACCTTCACAAAAAACAACCTCTATACGAATCACTAAAGTGGCGATTCTAATATCTTAGAAAATGTTTACCAAACAACAATCAACTTTTATACAAAGTCATAGAGTTGAAATTCAATTTAGCATTTTCGACAACCCTATTTGCAACAATCAGTGACCATTCGATATTGAATCTTATTTCTAATAGTATTAGGTTCCAAATTAACTTTTATCGTGTTACCGTTAATATGTTAATACGTAAGATATCAGAGTAACTATTAATTACTGCTGTTTATCGTAATAGAAATGTTGTTACAATCTTTTTTATTGTTATAATTTAGACAATAACATTTTTCCTTATGACAGGAACGAAAACAGTTGTAATGAAAGAATCTGATGTACCTATTCAGATTGTGTGATTGGAGTAGCAAAATTGGAAAATGGGTTAGATTGACAGTGCCTGCGATCCTAACTAATATTATAAATCTGAATGTAAACTAATATCATAAATGTGTTTGTTTCGCTTTTGTGCCATAAATAATCGGCCGAAAAGGAGAAAAGGACCAGACCAGACCAGACCTTATCCAGAAAAAAAAATACTATTTCTAGGGGATAGCTAATTGGTAATAATTTGTTGACGATAAGAATCAGTCAGCCTAGCCTGGCGAATTACCACAACTTTTTGGATACTCTTTTACCTATATGGCCATATATATATAAAAATTTAAACTTATATTGTTGCCTTGAGAACTTCCCAAGAAAAATATTTTCGTTAGTATTCATTATTTCTGACCCAAATGGGACAGTCGGGAAAAGTCTGGTCGAAACGTCAAGCATAAAAAAGGTAAACATTATGCATGATCGCGTTAATACCCGTTACATATTAAAAAAAGTATGTTTAGATAGTTGGGCAATTGACATAAGTTTATCAGCGGTGCGCTTACCATTTCAGAAGCCTGATTTATGTTTATAACGGTAGGTAAATTAATTAAAATGCATTTTATTCTTTAATTTCACTAAAATCTCGTAGTTGAGTTCACTGAAGCATTATCAGTGCTAAATTCAATCTCTTTAGTTAAGCAAGGGCTTTCGATCTTATAAGCTGGTACCTACTGGCTACTGATTTACACGACATATTTAGTTTCGATAAACATAAAAATAGGAGTATTTTCTGCCAGACGTTATTAGTTAAAATCTTAAATTAATAAAAATACTTTATAATTTGACAGCAGCTAGAGATTTACTGGTTATTTCGGCTTCTTACTTATTTCAACTTTTTACCGTAACACATGGTACTGCTCTTGGCAATATGTACCTAAGGAATATAAGTTTTGTTACAAGGTACTAAGGTTTAATTTGATTTGTTTGGTGTGGTCAGTGTAGGGGAGGTTAAGCGATCGACGGAGGGTAGTGTGTTTGATATGTTTGTGTTTAGTTCAAGTGTACATGCTAGTGAGTTGATTGGATTGATTAAATAGATACGAGTTTAATTATCGCTGGCTAATTTGTTGCTTACATTATAAATGCGAATTTGAGTTTGTTTGTTTTTTGTTACACTTTCACGCCTTAACTACTCAACCGATCATCATGCAATTTCGCATACCTACACGTTTGGAACAGAAAAGTACATTATATCCAGAAAAAAGTACCTACCTAACCTAAACTATATTTATGCAACCTAAGCCGGGGGCAAAATCTAGTAAGTACCTACAGAATATAAAGATGCGGCTTAATGCAGTGTCTGTGGGTTTCTTGCAGATATCTTCTCATAGGCTTCCCTTTGCCTGAACTTAGCAACTAACATAAATGTAGGTAAATTCAGTTATTTTAGTAAAACTGATAAGATTTACAAGTCTTACTTTTTGACCTAAATTAATTAATGATTTTTCACCTTGATACATACATACATACATACATATAGCGCCTGTATCGGTTCACCTTTGAACATGGCAGGCAGAGATGTATTATACTAATTAGGTATCTCACGTAATAGAACGATATGAAAAAACTGGATAAAAGCCAAGATAAGAGCACCTTAAACCGGCGAACGTGTATGAGGAATGTAATGAAAGTGAATGAAGCCAGAGAAACGTGTCAGGATCGTAGCAAATGGAAATCCGTATTCTCTGCCTATCCCTCTGGGAAATAGGCGTCAATCTATGTATTTATGTAGAACGAAATTTAAAAAAAGTCAGCTAAAAGCATAGTTGGCATAATATGCGTGTCGGTAATTCACCTTTGTCCACCCTTTTAGGGATAGGCAGACGTTAATTAAACCTTGTGTTATTAAGAAATCTATAACAGTGAAAGTTTTCATCAGAAAGTCAGTTATATTTCTTTCGTACTACCAAACAAAAGTTTCTTTGTGTGGTTGCCATTTGCACGCAATATCGCATTACGTCAGTATTGTCGCAGCGACAAGAGACAGTTGTCGTGTAACTCGATATCTGCGACAAATCGCACACTAATTAGGGTTTCATATTACTGCCCTTGTTGTACCAATTATCGGAAAATAAAGAACGATAATTATTTCAAAATAAGACATTTTAACTTCTATAGCAATTAAAAGGCAACATCACAATATACTCACTCTAATTTCTCTCTCTCTATGGATAGGAATGATAATATTTGGGATACCACATACACTTAGATTGCAAATAAATGATTTAAGTTGGATTTGAATGTGCGTCGTCACCAAATTAACAGGATGCTAATTCTGATACAAACAAACAATAGCCATAAAATAATATATGTATGTACATTGTACATATTATTGCCTGGGAATTAGTACCGTATATAGATAGACACTAGTGTAATAGACCAGTTCTTGTGTCTAGTGTCACTTCAATAGACAAACAGACTAATGTCAAAACGTCAGCTAAAGTGCAAGTATAAATACAAAAAGTAAAAATTGTGTATTTAAAATAACCGTCATCAAATCCGTATGAAGTAGTTTAATTTCTAAGACCTATGTTGATTTAAAATGGCCGATTTATATAAGTTAAAACGATTTTAAATAATATCCGTTATTTTAATTCAAAAGACGATATTTTCCTCGTTTTTAATTCAAGAGTGTAGCTATTAACACAATAATATGTAGGTATTATCTCAGTGGCAGGTTACTAAAAATACTAGTAATTTGCGTCTAAAGTTACTAGTAACAATTATTATCAATGTATATCTGTTTAAACTTTAGTACCAGTCTACCCTCGTATACTAAACAATACGACGACATCGTAAATGAAATCAATACGTTGTATAATGCTCAGAAACAGTGATACGATTAAGTTAATGATACGGAAAAAGGCATTGTATACCGCGCCATTCTTTTTTGTTGAGATTCGACATGGAAAAACGTTTTAAGATTGTTGGAACAATTGTTATTACCATGTCTGCCTTTGTGACTGCTCTGAAGGTGACTGTTTTAATTCTTGAGGCAAGAAAAGCGATATGAGATTTTCTGTTAAAAAATCACATTAATATGTTTTGGATACCATGATAATGTGCACTAGTCTGAAAATGTGCGCAAAATATGCATTGCTGTTGAGAATTTCTTACAAAAAAACCACACGCTTTTTGCCAAAGCAGAGAATCTATATAGGTATAGTTGATGTTTGTAAAAGGTATCGAAGTCAAAATAATTATTATTAGAATTTTGTTTGTCTATCTGACTGTGTGTTTGACCAAAACTACTGCACGAAATTAAATGCGGTTTTCACAGTTTTTTGGAGGTCAAACTTAAAATTGGTATATGTTTCTTGTTAATACACCGCCTAGGATCAGAAAGATATAGATATCTACTTCCAAATTCCACATGTTCGAAGTCGCACGCAACAGATATTTATAATGAAAGCACATAAAATTTCATCGCAAACGAAACATTTTACATACAACTTACGTCATAGAACACTCTTCGCTGGAAGAGGTTGTTCAAATGAAGGATCTAGGAGTATTTTTTGACTCAAAGTTAACGTTCATTCCTCATATAGATAATGTTGTTACGAAATCGTTCCAAATGCTGGGATTCACAAGGAGAAATTGTAAAATTTTAAAACCAGAACTGCGCTAGTAACTGCGTATAACGCGCTAGTGCGAAATAGATTAGAATATTGAAGCAGTGCTTGGAAACCCCACTAGCAACGCCATATTGATCGAATTGAAGGAGTTCAGAAGCGCTTTCTATTTCTTTTAACTATTCATGCTAAAGAATTACAATCTCTGAATAGTTATCGTGATAGATTAACCTTTTTCAACATAAATTTACTTGTGGATCGTCGGTGGGTTGCAAACCAAGTGTTTCTGTTCAAAATTCTGTCGTGACTTCTCGATTGCCCATTAGTATTGGAAAATAAAATTAAATATACCACGCACTGGTCACAGATTAGTTAACTTCGCCCTTTTACCATTAATCATTATAGAACAAATATTGGTTACAATAGTGTGATTCCCAGAATCTATCGTGAACACAATATCATTTTTAAATGTGAAAAGGTCGATATCTTCTCTGTGTCCTTAATGTTATAAAAAAGCCTTGTATAAATGTAAGTCGCAACAGTTGTGACAGCTTAATTAAGTTGTTTTCGTTTTAGTTTTTAATGTTTCATTTATTTTGTTAGTTCCGTTAGTTGTTTTTCTCTATGTATTATATTTTAATTTTGTGTAGTGTACCTGATTGAGTTTGCCTATAATTGGATTTGCATTATGTTTAAGATTATATTTACCTATGGTAATTCATAAGTTTAAAATGTAAAATCTGTTGGCAAACCTTACAATAGAAATAAATAAATGCAATAGTTTCTATATCTGCTCGATATACATACGATCTTGAGAAGCTCACTGAACTGTTTATACAAATGAATGCCACGCCTTCTCGCATTCTACTCAATTCTCAAACAAATCAATTTTAAATCTGTCCAAACACAACATCTAAAAATGTAGATCTAGGTCAATTTGTACAAATATTGCGCTTTGCGACGCAATGTTAGATCAATGGTTCAGTTTTAATTTGAGCTCAAACATTGCGCACAATTAAACAATCAGCGCAAAGGTCAATTGATTGTCAAACTTTAATTAATTTAATAAGTATTTTATAAATTCGTAATTAATCAAATAGGTAAATTTCAGCGGGCAAGCAATCGCGAGTTTAGTTCGACTCCCACTCAGATAGTTATGTGTGTGATCCACAAATGATTGTTCAAACTGTCAGAATGTTTATGAATTGACACAGACATAGAGCTTAGTCCATAATTAAGGAAAATTATTTTTTGAAAAGGTTTGATAACTATTCATCCTTGGATCCGTGGCATAAGTTAACACTTAGGTATGTTTACAGGCGATCGTAAGATTACGAATTTGATTGCCATCAGGAACAAGGTTATTAGGTCTCTGACGAGAAGGCCTCAATCAGGACGGGCACAATGCTCGTTATTGCAGGGGATCTAAAACATAAATGGTAAAGCATGGCCTCCCGCCATAAGTACGTTCCACAACGTCCTAAAAACTACCAATGATAAAATCCCTAGCAGCCTTACAGCACAGGGTCTCTTCTTGTTGTGTTGAACATTTCTTGTGTTGAAAATGTCTATTTAAGCTATCGTTAGCGCTTACCATGCAGGCATCTTATTCGATTGGCAACATTATGGTGAAAGTGAAAATTGCACCATAGCGTGCCTGGGGTTTTACTATAAGGCTACCGCGATATATAGTTACAGTTAATTAATATAAATCCATTTTATTTTTCAGTTCCACATACATATCATAGATACGCTCATCAAAGTAAGCACTGAAGGCATGCTAGTCTTAGATTGCAACAAGAATTATATACAAGCTGTACTCTACGCTGTCATGCGCTTTGCTTCAAATACTCGTAGCGTAATGTTTGATATTCTCTCTCTCTCTCTCTCTTCATCAAATAGGCTATAAAATGCAAATATAATTATTAATTCTGACTGATACTTCCAGAGATAAGTTCAAATGAACAATCTCTTCAGCTTTATAATACTGTGTATTAAATATTATAAATCGTATATTATAGTTAGGTAAACCGGTATTTTTTTGTACTTATGAGTAGGTACTGACACCACACAGTACCGATTTCTTCGTTCGCCTCTCTACAAAGTGATAAAGCACACACTGGGGTACACAACTCATAAAACGAGAATATAATACATAGTGTCACGGGACAGTGACATTCCGCCGCTCACCGCAATATCGTAGCAATGTATTGCTTTTGTGCCGCACAAGTCAAAGCATGAAGCGGGACGGACGTATTATATAGGTACCTACTGATGGAGACAATTATGAACTTTTGTCTTAAGGAAATACTGTTTTACTCGCTTTTGATGTTAGTTCTCTTAGAAAACACTGATATCCTAATCCTAACTATCATATATGCGAAATTGAGTTTGTTTGTTTGTTTAGCTTCCACGCCTTTACTACTCGACCAATCATCATAAAATTTCGCATAGACTTTGTCACGGGTTCAGAATAGAACCTAGGGCCTTTTTTCTACACTTACTTAAAAAGTAATGTTTCTGAGGAATAGAAATTGATTACACAAGCGACATCTAGTGCTCTATAGAGGACAATAATATTTCATTTTTGAAGGGTTTTCACTTCCAGGCTACTTGACAAATACTTTTGATGTTGTAGATTGTAACCAAGACAGCAATCAACAATTATTTGACAGGTACTTATAAAAAGAAGTAAATATTATTTGTATGTAGGGAACCGTCTCTGGTTCTACTGATATATATATTAATAGTATCAGCCCTGTATATAATGAACTACCCTACTGCTGGGCACGGGCCTTTTCTCAGTGCAAGAAGGATTAGGCCATAGTCTACCTCGCTGACGCAGTGTGGGTTGGCAGACTTCACATATTTAGAAAAACTGATATAATTCATGAGATAATTCTAAAAAATATTTTACTAATATAAAGAAAGCTGCACAATACCTGAGTAACATAGGCTATGTTTAATGATATTCCAAGCTTGAGTGACGCCGAGGGCGGCAGCTAGTATAAAATAAAGAAATATTTTATATAAAGTTGCATACGTTGTTTTTACATTATTTATGTAAATAACATAAAATAAAATAGTTTTGATTCTATTAATGATAACCGTGTCACGAATCTTTCGTGTTGCTTTTCATTAAAAAAGAAAAAGACAAACGCACTAGCAACAATTCCTGTCAACTGACACACATTCAGACAACGGACATAAAGAACACCCAGACTCGGAACAACCATTTGTGGATTACATATTTTTATGTGTGTCGAACCCACAACACTCGGTGTAGTACCAGTAGTGAGGCTGCCATTTAAACCTCTATGCCATCAGGTCTATGAGACGCTCCATTTCATACGCCTGCCGGTTTTGTTCACCACTGCTAAAAATAGTATCTGTATGTAATTATCATGACTAACTGTGTCTCACGCTTCCAATCCAAAAAAACCGTAGCGTGTCGTAAGATGGTTTTCTTTGAAAATAAGGCAATAAATTGAAAAATACTTTTTCATTCGTGACTTAGAATTGTCTAATAGTAATAATTTCAAGAAGACTGAAAGAAATAACATGCAATTTTTATTGTTAAGTAAAAAAACCTACAAATATTTACAAACATTGCAATATTTACAAACGCTATTACATATAACCGCTACGCTTGTGCCTTATAGCGAATGCTTACGCGCGGTATGTCGGTATGGGAGGCGAGAACTGTTATGCCGACGCGTCCCTCGTCTATATCACAGTAATAAACATTACTGCAGCTATATTATTATCACATATAACACTATTAAATACTCTTTTGTATTTCTGTCTAGCTACATTGAAAGAAAGAAAAAAAGTCATATGATTGACAACTAAGTCTATGTTCTCGAAGGTGACGTATTTAATCTTAAGCTTATATTTTCAAGAGGGTAGGCAGTAGTGTATTACGCACTCATTTCGAGAGGTATGGGTTTAGTTCACACGTTATAGGGTGTGAGTTTACTGCGCACAGTTCCAGGCTTCCTGTTGGTACTGAGAATTTTATATTTTGAACTGCGAAAGTTAGTTCTTGTTACAACACTAAACTGCTGCGCAGTTTTTGATGAAATAGTGTATGAAACCTTGAGACCCTTAAAAGGTAATTTAGGAAAACTGTAGTCAAGTTAGTCTTAACCAATATTATAAATGCTAACGTGACTTTAATTTTTTTATGTTACGCATTCGCGACTCAATCGAACATCATGAAATTACGCATACACATTGTCAGGCGTGTGGCAAAGGACATAGGTTACCTTACATCCAGAAAAAGTACTGTTCCTGGACGAACGAAGCCGCGTGCAAAAGTAGGTAAATTATAAATATGAAAGTCTGAAGAACCTGTCTACTACAATATACGGATATTATCGCGGTTTATTTGAAAACACTACTTTTAGATCATTTGATGACTATTAAACAACTATCACTAATAAACTATTTAAATTATTATAAATATTTAGATTTACACTTTCTCCAACGTTTCAGTTGCTTTTCGGAAGCCTTGATTTAGAGAGAGAGATTTAGTTCATACGAAGGTATTACCCTATTTTCTTTCTGAATAATGACACAAAACAAGCAAATCTAGAATTTGAGCTATATTGTCCCTGTTTATCCCTTTTTTTATAACTTAATTATTATAAGCACAGGTACGTACCACAACTACAAAATTCATTTGGTTATACTGTTGTTATCAGAAGTGCAGCATAAAACTAAGTAAACTAAAAAAAAAAAACCGTACAGACCTACAGCAGTGGAAGTCTTTCGGCTGAGATGACGATGATGATAGACGTAAAAGCCTTCGGATGTAGTTACCGAAATAAAACATCGATTTAGCTTTGGAGGAAGAAACAAGGTTGACAATTTCAGGTAAAATGTTTTCATGCCCATGTTTACTCTTATAGATACTGGTAATTTTATTTGATTATAGTTTACGGTATTAGTGCAATGTGTGGGAGCAAAGGAGGGAGGAGGCGCTCATAGCTAGTTGCACTCACTGACCAGTAAACGATTAGCGAGGTTAAGCAACGTTGGGTGCGGTCAGTCTATAAATATGTGACCGCTTAGTGGTATTTCATCTGAGCGTCGCACGTAAAAAGTCGGTCCCAGTTGTTGTCAAATTGACAGCAGCCGTTAAGCTATGTCGAGGCCTACGGGCGGCTTGAACAACTCTTGACAACAGGTTGGCCGCTAACCACACGAAAAAGAAAAGAAAGAAGTGGGAGTTTAATCCACGACCTCACGGGACATAGAACTTTTCTTAGGCCTGAACGGAAATTGTAAATTTTCATATAAATATAGCTTAAACCAAGTGAAAATACGTAGCCTCCGTAATACATTTTAAGTAAAAACCAGTTTGTGACCTATATGGTTGACCAAACCATTTCAAACAATGAACAAAAACAGTTTCTAAATCGGCGTAAGGTTCATAACATTGTTCCTGTGTTTTACCTAAAAATACAGGATCCTCATATACTTACATAGGTACCTACCTCTCTGTCTTTTCTTCCCATCCTTAATATCTCTAAGATCAGTACCTAGCTAAAAATTAATATCCGACTAGCCGTAAACTTCTCTGCCACCTTAATACTCAAAAAACCTACTCAAACCCAGCCAAACCCGAAAACAGTTGACGTTTAAAACATAATTAAGGAGCATTCATAGTGCACGAAATGTCGGGAAGTGGTCACAGTGTGCGCTGAATGTCGTTTCAGTTCGCGTGTGTTAGTTAATTGCTGCTCAGAACGAGTATACAAATGTTGTTGATTCGCTTTGCTTGCTGTGAAACATCAAAGTGTGGCCCTTACTATTGGACTAATAGCAATAAAGGATTGTAACACACATTTATCCCCAAAGGAGTAGGGAAGACTGTGTTACATGCACATTTCGGTAACTATTGTGTAGGTTCAAGGTATCGAAGCCTACCAGCAAGTATTTTCAAGACTGATGTCTTAACTAATATTATAAATGCGAATGTGAGTTAGTTTTTTTTCAATCAATCAATCAATCAATCATTTATTGCATTCCACAATGTATATACTTAGGTGGTATAGTAAAAATATGAGAACAATCATGGACTCTGTCGGGCACAGCAATAGTAGGAGAGAGGAAGAGAGATATAATTATTAAATTAATTTGTCATTAAAATATTCGTTTAAATCGTAATAACATTTTTCTAAAAGGATACTTTTTACTTTATTTATAAAGGAATTAAATTTATTTTCGTCTTTTATAGTTTGAGGTAATTTATTGTAGATTTTAATTGACATAACGTAAGTGCTGTTTGAGTGCATTTTTAGGTGTGATGATGGTAGGTTAAGTCTATTTTTATGGCGAAGGTTATATTTTTGTTGTATTGTTTCTCGTGTTGTAAAAAGGTGTTGATTTTTGTGTACAAATTTACAGATTTCTAAAATATAGATGCACGATAAAATATAGATATCTTTGTTTGTTTGTTACGCGTTTACGCCTTAAATACTCGACCGATCATCATGAAATTTCGCATACACGTTGTGAGGGGTACAGAAAAGGATTATAGGCTAAAAGGTGCCCTCTGTACCTTTTATCCAGAAAGAAGTACTGTCACTACATTTAGGTGAGCGAAGCCGCAGGCAAAGTCTAATATCTAAAAACACTTCGCCCGTTCCGGATATCAAACCCCAGATCTCCGACATAGCAGGCACATCGACCACCGGTGCGCCTCTGAGGCAATCGAGGTATCACCCACAAGCACCAGATTGCAGCGACTAAACGTAATACACCTAGAGTCCACCAAGCTGTTGGTATGTTACCAGTGCACTAGTTCTACTGGTAGAATAGCGCCGTAAAGTTCTAGAATTCCTACCAAGACATAATATCAATAAGGTAAGTTATTTCGACTACGTAGTTTTTAGAAATATCATTCAGTTGAAATTACCCTATCAGTATAAAGCTGCTAATCTGCCAACTCGATTACAAGGGCGTCTTACGCGACATCGTTTCGAGTTACAACAGTACAGTCTGTTAGTTAAATTCGTTCCGCTGAAGAGGACCTTTCTCGCAATTTCTTTTACTTTCTAAATTAATGTGAATTATACACTAAATATGAAACTAGCTGCACACTGCTTTTGTAAGCAAATGTTATTTGTAAAGAAACGCGTTTGAACTGAGCGCGGACTGAGCGACAGCTAAACGTTAGTTTTATAAGAGTTTTGTGGTGATTAAGTAATGAGATGTAGCACGGTGATACTGTTTGTGATTATTCTAATCTGGTGATTTGTTCCTTCGGCGATTTATAGGCGTGGGTTTATATATGTATATGATGATTAGTTGGCTTGATGATGCTGGTATTGTGACCGAAAAATACAGTAATACAATCAAATTACTTAGGTACTTATATTATGATTTGGCTGGAGGTATGCATGGTTGATGAAAGAGGAAGCTTGTCGCTTACATATATGTCCTCTAAGAGAGAATTAAAGCAAGTATCGCTGAACAGGTACCTAATAGTTGGTACTTAACGACTTTTAGCAAAAACTGCAAACCAATAAACGTAGTTTAAATGAAGTGCACTGTACGGCAAGTGGCTAGTGCTCACAGTAGAGTAGCTAATCATTGACTCATTTATAACACACTGGTATTCATTAAAATGTTCTTATTATAACTGCTTTTTATAAATTAACGGCAAAATAAGCTTTTAGCTGTTTAAAAAATTCAATAATACTTTTATTCATTTACGTCACAAAGTAATACTTATGAACTTCAGTGATTCACTTATTAACGTGTATTTAAAGAGTATCGACTTATTTCGCTGATTCTAGGGACTTTGAAAATTTGAGCTATAACCGTTAAGACGACGAGACCGGACTAATGAAGTAACCAAATAATGGTACTTCTATCTCTCTTGTCATGGGCCACACGGTAAGAATGTAAGTCTCGTGTTCGTGTGACGAGAGCGAGAATATAACACGGCTCGTGTTTAATTGCGAGACTATCGAGTGAGTGCTCGGTGGAGACTTTTCTCGACTAAACATGGTAACGTGCATTACGGGACAGGGGAGAGAATGGAGATCTTGTACTTTACATCTACAAGACAAATCATTTCGGTGCAAAGATTACATCCTAACTAATTATAAATGCGAATGCGAGTTTGGTTGTTACGCTTTCACTCCTTAAAAACTCGACCGAGCTCCATGAAATTTCGCATACACATTGTCAGAGGTACAGAAAAGGACATAGACTACCTTTCATCAAAGAAATAAGTACTGCTACCCTTAATCGGACAGGACAAAAAAATCAACTATTCATCATCTAACTGTAAGTTATTGTGTCATGTTAGGTAGTAGTGTAAATAAAATAAAGTATAAATTACTGAAACTGAAAAAAAAAAGTTCTGTTTAGGTGGAAAATTATTCACCTCTGCCCGTTTACGGACAACGCTAGTGGGAAATATAATCAAATATACACGTCTATAAAGATTACATTTCTTTACATTGTTCACATTTTTTAATTACATTTTCGCATTGTATATCATGTGTGCAAGGTGCACACAGAATATAATAAATTAGTCAATAACGAATCAAACACCTACTTACTAGAATCTTTTCTAAAGAAACTTCTTGGAATTAAGTCTGCACTACTTAAAAAACGCGCAATTTTTCAAACTTGACGTTTATCTGACTCTGACGTTGACATTTGACATTTGAATAGGTGAGGTTGTCAATAAAATTAATCAGTAATTATCTAAGATTATATTAGGGTAAAAAATAAAGTATAGAGTCGTCATTTAAAAAATATTCCTGTAATTAGCTAAATTGACGGGGTGGGAAAATAGTCCCCTGTATGTTAAGGGTTAACTTAACCTTACCTACATTTACGCATGCGAAACCGCGTGCGAAATTTAGTCATGTCCCTTGTTTCAGTCTGCTATAGAAGCAAGCTCACGTCCTGATCACTGCCTACTTCAGATATCAAACTTATAAAACTCATTATATCGCATTATCTCCGAAGGGATAAAAGTGCTTACGCCCATATTTTGTCAGCTGTGTTATGTGTTCCACGTAAAGGAAGCTGATTGCGTGTCAAGTAATCCCACTAGGATAGCATTATTATAAGCCATCACATAATCAACTTCTTACATAAAAAGAAATTTAACCAAAAAAATTGCTCTAAGAAAATAAGCAACTCCACCCCTCCTGAAAAAGCCTAACCGAACCATTACATGTCGCTACGCCCGTGGAACAATACGTCTCGACTGTTTTTTTATTCTTTTTACTTTTTTACAGCAGCCGGAGAGTGGCAACACTTTACACTGTTGTAGCTTAATTGCTTCCAATGCGCTTTTTATTTTCTTCTACAGTATATTTTTACCTTTTCGTTTTCAGGGAGTTTTTATTCGTTGGCAATGTTTATAGGCAGTTAAATGTTTTGAGTTATGTAATGATGATGTAAATATTAATAGTTGAGTGTTTTAAATCGCTTGGGTGGCTTAAATTTTTTAATGTTTGATCCTATTTAGTTTTAATTTTCATATCGAAGGTAGATACATTAAAATGACACACTATCCCATATTTCACGTAATAGTGAACGTTCAAAATTCAAAAGGTATTCTGAAATTAAACTATTTGGAACCAGGCAATCAGAAGGTGGATGCGGCCAACCTGGGCTCGTACACGAGGTAATGGTTCCATAGTAAGGATAGAAAACAACGACGGACTACGTCGAGCTTTAAAATTGCTTCTCATCACAGAAACACAACATGTTAATGTAAACATGTTAAGCGCAAATTTGACTTTGAAGAATCTCGTCGTTTTACAAGGCCAAGAATATCAAGTATCGAGAGTAGAACGATGGATCGGTTTCTGTCTGATGGTTAGCAATTACTTTAGCTAATGATTGCTTATAATACTGGGCGTATTGGCCATTAGTTGACGAGTCAATACAAAAGATAAAACGAATTAAAGGTGGAAATGTGAGCTTTCGGCATTCATTCACACTAGGCAAATCGTAATATTACCAGTCCTTAGTGCATTTAAAAGGGACTAGCTTTACCTGGATTGTAATCCACTTAGTACTATGAGCCAAATTTAAAAAATATGTTTAGACAGCGTAGTGATTATGAGGGACTGCTGCACATATAGCCTCGGGTTTGATTTTCGGGTTGACTAAAGTAATTTTGGGGTTTTCTGTCAAGAAATTATCATTATCCGTACGAAGTTAGGTCCAGTGAATAGTCCAATAGATGGCTATAGCCTCCTTTCATGTGAGATCGATATCATAGCTCACGAAAAATAGACGTGATACATATCTGCCTGCCCTTTTGGGGACATAGACTCGAGATATATGTGTTAGTCTATGCGCCTATGCCTAATATAGATTCAACTCTAAATGTGATCAAAGTTTCTATGACGCAAATAATTTTTTATTTACCACTTTAGTAAACTTTCAATCAAGGAGTCACAAAGGACATTTCTTCACTGTCCAAATGAGTTGTAGTGAACTGTATCAGTGCGAGTGACATCTGTTGACGTGGGTAAGGAAACTGCCGGCACGCGGCGCCGCGGGCCAACTGAGATTAGATTCTTACGAGCACTTGGAACATTAGTCCTGGACTTGATGACGGTTGGGTTACAGTTCAGGAGTCTTAGCCAAAAAGCAGACTAACTTATATATGTGACGGACAAAAGACTATTATTAGATATTGTTATTGGCAATGTGTGGAAATGTAAAAATTGGTAATATGGGCCGAAACATCAGCCAACCGAGAGGAGGTAACGGGTTGAGCTGAATGCCTTTCTTAAGGATTGGATCTAACTCGAAGCAGACCGGTAAATGGAAAGAACCTTATTTATCGTGTAGTGTGTAGCTACTATATACTAACTGTAAGAGAATAGAGAGAATATTCCGTTTTAACCTCTGGTATGCCGGAACGTGGATCTGCGCGAGACACAATGCTTTTTCTATTATGTCTGGTATTCTGGCATACAACAGGTTAAACAAAGCCATCGCCTGCTTTTACTGCTGCTCTTACTTTTTCTTATCTCTGTTTAAATGTAATGCATAAAAAATATTAACTTCACTTTAGCAGTTTAGCAGTGAATGCGTAGCAAATAGTGTAATGGCGGTATTTATAATATTGTGTATTTCAATACTTTAAGATATTAGCAACTGCATGATTATATGAAGCAAAGAGTGACTGCTGAAGATTTATTTAAATTACTTCAAAAATATCTAAAAAAAAATAACTAACTACAGAATTGATTTCTAACACACACAAAGAAACAAGTTACTATATAATTTAATATAGAAATTATATAAAAACATATTAATATTACAAGAAGTATCCAGTTAAGAGTCGGCAAAAGGAATCGATAGCTTCAATAGAGATGAAGCCTCCGAACTATTAACTATTTGATAACCAACCCTGTATCAATAAATCTAACCTAAACACACAACTAACAACGTAGGGTTAATCGTAAATTGATTGATACGAAGTCAAATGCGTGGCCGTCAATCATTCACACACTGAACGCGTCAACCGTTGATTAGATCGGCTTACCAATCACATTAACCCGTTAATCTCTAATTGATAGAGAGGTACAATGAACGTGCGGTGATTGCTACTGGCATTTACATGCATAACTTAAAGCTGTACCTATAGTTAAAGTTGGCCCACTGCTGGGCATTTTCTCAGATTTTACACCTAGCGAGTGCTAGCTTAAACCGTCTAGAAAAAAGGTACTTCTCTCGTAAGACTATCCTATTTAAACGTTACAGAAAATCGCCTTGAAATAATCTTGTACTGTGTTTCTGTGGTGAGTAGGGAATTCATGCTTTTTTGAAAGATGTTGTCCTGGCAAACCCTCATATGTTTGCTTGCCTGATCAAGTTATAGAAGTAATAAGTGTAGCTGTTTACTGATTAAACAAAAAATTCGATGTAACATATTGTCACATTAACCGGAACGAAGAGAAGTCAAACCATAACACAATACTAGAACCCGCGACCGACGGTAGCAAATACTTAGGCAGTTTTAATTAAATGGTGAGTCTACGGCAGTTCTGTCGTGATCTAGTCACGATAAGACTTGTTATTTATTAAAGAAATAAAGTCAATAACAATGCAAATGCAATTTGTTACTTTATCCGTTACTTGAGCAACATGTCGCATTCAGATACAAATTGCTAAAGCATTGAACTGTAATGAAATCTCAATTGTTAGTGGAGATGCCGCTTCCTAATCCACTAAGTTACCTATGGCCCTACCTGAAAAATTGCAATTTCTCCTGAGCTATAATGAATAACTAAAGCAATATGCAGCATAGTTCGTTTTTATTTGTATTTAAATTAACGTGTCTCGTCATTAATCTTCGTTCATTCAATCATAAGGAGAAAGCCTTTAGTGACTGATATAACCAAACATTTAAAAAGCAATATGCGAAGTAATAATAAATAATGTATATAATATGTTAAGATGTGTTCATTTAATATTCAAGTTTAATAGCTGCTCTGTAACTGACTATCTCATTCGTACTCCAGAAATCAGAACCCGTTTTTCGCTAGGCGCTAAATGTTAAATAGTCCTTCAGTGCAGATGAATTCGGGCATAAAATAAATTCTATGTATGTTTGCATCAATTCTGAATTAAATCACTAAAATTAACTTTGATGTACTAACCTGATTTGTCATTTACGCCTGTGTTATTACCTTGTTATAGTGCTTGGCCATTACGAAACGCAACGAAAGTAACATTCGTAGCCGTGACACAATAGACATAAAGAAAGCTAAAGGAAAAGGATTTTCCTTTATATGAAGATAGACATTAAATGAAATAAAAATTATGTAATTACCTGGTGAATCATCAGGCATGTCTGTGTAATGGTGAGGTGCGGTGGATGTCTGGCTGGCGTATAGTAGGTTCAGTTCCCGCGCTTCATTTTCTTCCTGTGCTTGTTGGCGACGGAGAGCGACCTAGGGACAAATAAATAAACATTAACAGCTAATTACATCTATTAATAAAAAGAAAAGATATTTTTCTTATAAATCTTATTGTTACAAGACAACTACCGCACTAGGAATAAATCCTGTCTCGGGGGATTTTACAAACGTTTAAACAACTGCCACAAAGAACACCCAGACTCGGAACCACCATTTGTGGATCAAACAACTGTTTGCCCCGTGTGGGATTCAAACCCACAACACTCGGTATAGAGTCATTGGCGAGGCGACCACTTAAACCAATAAGCCAACCGTGCAGTAAAAAAAAATAGTTACCGAAATATCTAATTACAGAGAAAGTAAGTAAGTAGTCTTAGGTATTATTAATATCTATACGTTTTTGTACATTTTGCACAAACCTTATCATATCGCCAAGAATACCGCGTAAGTTCGTAATGATCATTACTATATCACTGATGACTTGTATCTATATAATATCACACGTCTGTGCACCCATCACTCGTTTACATTTTGCACAGACACCATCACATAAAATATATAAAGGGGTTGGCGACAGCTGTACATCATCCTTGCCAAAAATTAAACTAGATTGAGGAGTAACTTAACACTATCACTTACATATATCCTCGTGTTCCTACAGAAGGGCAATTGGCATTTATTTACAGTACAAATAAATTTATTTTCTTATTGCTAAATAAATCCACGTACCTGTGCAGCCATCACTCGCTGTCTCTCGGCGATAAGCGTACATTTTGCACAGACGCAATCACGCCACCGACAGTAGCGTTTGTGTCCTTTAAGAGCAGAGACGACCCCGTGGTTGCGGCAGCGCGCGCACTTCGGCGTCCGCTGGTGGGGCAAAGCAGACTGGTTATTATGTAGCAACTTCTTTCAACCTAATAAAGCTATGTTATAACCTTAATAATATGTTTATTTATAAGTTTCCATCGCAGAATATACGAAATGCTCGCTACGGACTTCTACGTATTCTCTCATGTTTCTAGCAACACGAAAATAACTGTATGTAAACATTTTAGTTTCTTAGTCATCCTTGTATTACGGTAGACTTTACAAACATAAAAAAACTAACACAAAGAACACCCGGACTTGGAACACCCATTCGTCTAATACACAATTTTTTGTCCCGTATCCCGGAGTCAAAATCACATCATTCAGTGGATGGCCGTGGCGTGGCGACCACCTAAATCTCAATGGCGTAATCAGATCAGAACAAACCGTATTACAAATTACTTGTGAATACTAATCACAAACGTACCTATAATAAAAAAAATCGTAAGAATATATATATATATTTATGGTATTAATATTCTCTGACCTTTTAACGGCTACGAACCCGTACGCTTATAGAAAGACGGAGACGGCTCCCATTTTTGGGTGGATTTTAAGAAGAAACCTAACGAATACCTATTAGGGGGCGAACCTTGAGGGGCAAACAGGCTCGTAACCCTTTTAACATAGATTCTACAGATTAATATTTCTGTTTTCTAAAACTGCAACTCTCGCATGGCTAAAATCCTAGTTTTAATTTGGAGTTCATTTATACATCGTGTAACATACCTAAAGGTTCAAACACCTAGATATATTTTAAGGTCGTAAAGTTATAAGATGTTTTATGAAACAAACTTGTTTTACCATAGAAATACCTACATAATTCTAAACACAAATATTATATATTATATATTAATTCTTATTTTTTTATTCAGGCATACATAATATCAGCCCTCTTGAAACTCACAAGTTACCACATTATTACAGTTAATACCAATCTACACATCAATTTAATGTCAAAATCACTGTTTTTTTATATATCTCTCTCTATTCCGACTTTCATAATATTTGAGCTAAAATAAGCGGTCATATTCATAAAACTTATAAAAGGGTTATAACGTCGTTATAAGTAAAAATCTAAAATGTATGTAATACAAGCTTGCCTAATAAGGATGCTGTATATAATAAAGGTATACTTACAGATTAATGAATAAAGATTTTTACAATGCATTTATTGGATATTATTGTAACTAGCCATCGTATTAAGCCCTTAGTAACACATTTATTTCGAATATGACAGTAAAGTTTTCTTAAAATGTTGAGTTCTAACGGTAGTCACGGAGAAGGTATACAGCCTTAAAATATGACGACACCTTACTTCTTATTGTATTTAGAAACTTAAAAAGTCGTAATGAACCAAAAATTCGAATCTATGCATACAGCAAGTGAAATATACAATTACATTTCAAAACGAAGTATTTTTTTTGTGCAGCTTATGTAGGTATGAGAAGCTAAATTTCCTAAATGAATCGTGCATTAAAATGATTACCTAAGTTAGGTACTATTAGTATCAAAGCAAACATAACGACAGCAAAATGACGCGAGGGACCTTCGCAGGTAGCCGTTGTAAGCTCGCACATGTAACCAACACAAATAGCTTGCGCATGTAGTCTTTGCGGGTTACTTGCATCATACACGCACTATAAGTAAAATACCCCAACCAACAAAAGTCCTCAATCTACGGTGACATTCTGAAGCGTTCTTCAAGCTTAGTTCCTGACAACTTAAAAAATTAACTAATGCCGTTCAGTTGACTCGGAGCTATGATGCCATAGTAGGTATATTAAAAACCACATGACCAAATAATTATTGACTTCAAAATTCTTACTGTCCGAGCCTGAAGGTACGACGCCAAAATACACTGGCATTACTACAAACCATAAGTCGCCAAGATAGAAAAAGCAACAATAGCCTATAAAGAATTAGACTAGCGATCGAGAGGTCGTGGATTTAAATGCCACCACTACGAAACTTACCAAGAATACTAGGTATTTCTAACTTAGTCGCTAGTCATCTTTTAAGAAATGAAAACCAATCCGTTTTACTAGTGCAAGGAAAAAGGCATTGGTTCACTACTGACATTACAGCGCTATTTTAAGGAGTTTGTAACTCTAATGACCGCAACACAAGGTTCTTTGGCTGATATATTGTTTAGAGCAGAAGTTCTTTCATAGCAGGGCAGCCCTAGTTTTAAGTAGTAACCCGTGTACCAAACCTCTTTGTAGATAAATATTATCCTGTAAAATATACACAGATAATACAAGGCAACTAAAACTGTTTTTATATTTACGCATCTAGCTTTTGCCCGTATTGTTTAAGTCGTCGCCTCACCACTGTCATCGCGTCTAGTCGGTTTGATCCCCATACAGGACAAAAAATTGTGTTATCCACAGTTTTTCCGGGACATGGTCACATGGTGTCTATTGTTTGAATGTTTGTAAAGTCTATCGCGACCCAGGAATAATTGCTAGTGTAGACGAATACAAATAAATTGATAAACATTACCTTGAGTAATATTGTTTTACGTTTATGTGAATATGCATTAGGTAAACTTATATAAGTATATCCAGATTTTACGGGTTAATATGTTTAAAAGCACTATTTTATAATTAAAATTAAGGTGCTTTGCAAAAGTTAGCCGCATTAAAATCCTTATAAACGTTTCCTTTATATTGATCCAAGTTATAGTTCATCCAAATTCATTCAGCGGTTTACACGTGATTAAGCAAATGTTGTAAGAGTAGCAAACATCGTCAAAAAACAATAACATTTGTAATATTAATCAATAGACGAATTATAAAATAATTGCTTTCTCAAATTGTAAAGTAGTTTAATTGTTAACTGTGAATACGAGGATTGTTGAGGTTTATTCCGCACTGGACAATAAATTGTGTGCCCTACGATAGTCGCAACGACACTGATTATAGTCAAGAGTAAGAAGTTCTTAACTTGTGTGCCTGTACCGGAAGTAGAACCCGGAACCTTACAAACAGCAGTCACCACCGTTAATTACCCAAACCCCATATTTTATAAACACATTATTCAAAATGTATCTATCAGTTACAAAGTTACCCCTTCTTACGCCTTAATTCAATAAATATAACAAAAAATATCAAATTACAATTACAATATAACATTTATAATTCTATTACAAATTACAACATGTTATTTGCAAACAATGTTACAAATTAATAGTGTTATATTACAGAGTGTAAATTACAATAGGGGCAAACTTGAAACATCGTAATTTGCGTAATTACCCGAGTGTAATATGTATAAGAATTGTTAAAGGAAGTGTTATTTGAAACTGATATTTTTGTTGTTTTGTTGAATTTAACTGTATTGTTGGTTTTATGGATAATACGATTAATTATATTAATAATAAACTATGACAAAGTTATTGTAGAACTACCTACCTATATGGTTTTAGGTTCTTCTAGCTTAAGCTTTAGCGAAATGGAAAAGCAACCAAAACGTCGAGAAAAGAGTTATTATATAAAAATAGTTTAATAGTTTAAAATACTTAAAAGCTTTTACAGTAAGCCGCAATAAAAGCGGTGAACAGTAATTTAATTTCAATGTGTAACATTCGCAAAAACGTTAGACAATATTAAGTATTACACCCCCTTATTTCGCAAATGTTTTATCAGTCCTTTGACAGGAAGCGAGACTTTGTTACGTACGGAGCACATTTTAAGACTCATTGTTGCTTACGAGATGTTTCTAAAAGAAAAACCCAATAGAATTTTGCCCACTCCTATAATCTAAGGTACCACTTCAGAATCGGCCAAAAGATTAATGGAAAACCTATTTTGACCGTATTTTAATATTGATTACAACAATAAATGTAACCAGAATTTAAAAAGAAACACTATCTAGACACATATCTTAGAGTCAGTCATAACGTTCATTAAGGAAGATCTATCTCCGAAAATCTATTTGAAGTTGTAGAGTTCAAACATAGCATCGCCATTTCCGCTTTTTATAGATCAAATATGACATAAAACAACATTCAGTAATTACTTAATGACAATGTATCTCCCCTCAATGGTTTGAGAACTTCACGATTGCTAAATCGATTATTGCTGCAGATCGCGTGTTGTATAAGATTATTTTATATTGGTTTATAGCAGTACACTGCTGGAAATACCAACTCTTGAAATTTAGTAGTGTACTATGAAAGGTTAACTTAAAAATAACTTACTTAAAATAACTACGTATTTTTCTTAAGAACATATAAAAGTTTAGGTATCTGTCCGGTAGGTACTCAATCACGCATAAACCGCTGAAATAATTTGGGGTAGGTCGGTGGTGGATGCCGAGATAGGCCATGGCAAAATACAATAACTAAATTATAAATAAATATGCATTTAGCCGTGGAAAGCAACTTCAAGTAAATAAAGTACTCTTTCAAGAAATAATCACACTACGTATTATTTATGATAATCAAGACCGACGGTGACACGTACTCTTTGAAGTAAGGTAGCTTAATACCAATTTAGATAGCCATCCATCTAGGACTTGATCGCGGGAACGTTGCTTAAACGATAACAAAAATAGAACACGGTCATTATTGCCGATAAACATGGATTTTATAAAACAATGTCACTTATAATAAAGGATATCTCGTAGCCATTTCATTAGTTCAACTTCATAGTGAAATAGTTATTAATTTAATTCATTCCAGCTACTTACATAAATCTAGACCAGATAGCGAACTAATCAAAATAATTAGTCGCCGTGCCGCTATACACTACCGACGGCTATCACCTTAAACATCACACTTACATGTGAATCAAAGCTCTTGATATGAAGTAAGATCCCTGCTAATTTTATTTTCTTTTCAACATACTTATCATTAATATAAATTTAAAAAAATGAATGAATATCATTCAGACGTTGTCTTTTAAAGAAACCAACTGTATTTCTTAAAACACGCGAAATAATAACAACATTTTTTAGAAGAAACCTTTTCTTAATTCTCTACAATTGAGCTCTAAATCATCGTTATCCTGTCATAAGCTGTTGCAAAATTTAATTTTTAGCTGTTACGTAACTCTCTATTAATTACACCAAGGTACTTAGGTAGGTATACCTAATATTAGTTTATATTCCCTATGAATATTTAATGAGAACATAGCTGACAAATATAAGCCAATGTTATTTGAAGCAAAATGCCAGCTAATAAGTTAAGCTTACATTTTACAATTCCTAACAATGTATTTTGCTCTTCTTTAAACATAAATTTCGTCATATAATCAAAAGCTTTGTCTTGACAATAATAACAGTAGAAATTTTCAAGGAAATATAAAGACATCTACCTGGTATCTCTCCGAAGCCCTGAGGAAGAAGGGGGGCAACGCCGCCAGCACCGGGTGCTGCACCAGCTGCGACACATCGACACCGTTCGGCAGGGACATCTCCATCAAATAACAATACAACAACCAATGTAACAGCCAACACACAACTATAACATTCTAACAACAACACACCGAAATGTTATATTGAATTTAAATATTTCAAAAAAAGAACCCTTCAAGTTCGTTCCGTGAACGTTACAGTTAAGGCGACGCACTCCACCGAGTTGTTGCCGACACTGTTGATTCATTTTCAATCCGACTGTTGCCGGGGCGGCGCGCGACAGAGACGGAACGAGAGCGAAACGACACACTGTATTAAAAGCTATATCTGCATCCCTCTCACACTGTAGTGTTAACTGTATATGTTGTATCATCCGGTTATATAAAATGTTGTAAGATGAGAGGCTGGTGTCGTCCAATAGGGGCGCTTTCCGACCCCGCCTCTGCGCCCCCATTGGTTGGGAAATGCTGAAACTTAATTTATAAAGGTGACTTTTTTGAGAAGCACTTTTTTTTGTATGGACAAAGAGTGAATTGAATGAAGCACAAAAAACACAATTATTTTGTTATTCGAGGATTCCGTTTCGTTTATTTCTATTATTGTTCTTGAATATTGTTTGATTGTTATTTAGTGGTTGAATATGGTCTGATTGTTATATAATGAGACTGATGTTGGTGAGATTACTTTGTTATTCGCGTTCTAATGCTTTATGGCATGTGATGCGTTTCGACGCTATTTTCGTTATAAAGTTTATCTGTCGTATCTAGTTTTGGGTTCAGTGATGAATGTAGGTATTTGTTGATATTATAACCCTTTCTACGTATTGTGTATAGTCTTGGCCTTTTATCTAAAAATAAGGAACACTTCCCAATTTCCCACAGTATTGTAATAACCGTGGTTAAAATGATGGTGATTTCTTGCGATCGTCTCGAAACGCTAGGATCAGCCTTATGTCGTGTATACCTAGATATAAGTAGGTACCTATTTCTTCTTAACAAGATAACAAGTTAGTTACAATTCATGTTAAGCCCTCCAGATAAGCCAGATTATTAAATCTATAAAGTATTGTAACGAGTAAGATGAGATTTATTTTAATGAACAATATATATGTAGGTATTAATAACTGTTTTAAATTTCAATGATTTAAAATAAATTTGTAAATATAAAAGAACTGAGTGTATGCGAGCTCCTCGGCGCTTCAGATACGGTAAAATGTAAAATGTAGGTCAACGGATCTTGACGAATAGAAAAGGATATCTGCTTACTGAGCTGTGTCTATAGCACAAGGTTCATCTCTTTATTCATTTAGTTCATAAAGTTAATGCTTCTGAAAGTACAATGTTGGTAGAGCTACGACTACTTGCTTGTGGTATTAAAGAACTTAGTTCCACGAAACCGTAGCTTAATTGGAACAGAATCGTACACGCATTTAGACGCTAATAGTAAAATTTATTGTGTCACATATTGTCACGGATTTTGCCCGCGGCTTTGGTCGTGTTATTATCGATTAAGTCAATAAATTTCTGTCTCTCGGTGGCAGTACTTTTTTTCTGGTTGAAAGGTCCTTTTATGTAGGTAACCCTGATGACGTGTATGCGAAATTTCATGATGATCCGTCGAGTAGTTGAGGCGTGAAAACGTAACAAACTAACTCACATTGGCAATTATTATGTTAGTATAAAGATAAAAAAGGTCGGGCACGCCACGATCGTGGCGGTAAGTCCCGTGTTTGAGAAGTGGTTGGAGAGGCGCCATGGCGCCCTCACCTTCCGGCTGACACAGGTAATGACTGGCCACGGTTGTTTTGGCCAGTTCCTGTGTCGTATACGCCGGCAAAAGGCGCCCGGTTGTCACTACTGCGGCGACTGCCGCGACGTTGTTGAGGACACGGCGCTGCACACTTTGGCGGTTTGCCCCGCCTGGGCATCGCAGCGCCGTGAGTTGATCGCGGCAGTCGGATTCGTTGCCCTCTCGCTCCCGGCCGTAGTTCAGTCTATGGTCCGGAGTGAGAGGTCGTGGAACGCCGTCGCCTCCTTTTGTGAGGAAGTAATTTCCATCGAAGAGGCAGCGGAGCGGGAGAGGGAGCGTTTAAACCCTCTCCCCAACCGCAGAACCGGGCGCCAGAGGGCGCGAGATGACCTCCAGCCACCCTGAGGATTGACCTGGGGGTGGTGGGCTTTGTGGGCCTGCCTGCTATCCGTTCAGCACCAGGTCCGAGAGGCGGCGTGCGTGTTCCCATGCGCGCCTCTGTTTTGAGTCCGACTCCCCTCTAGGGGGGAGACAGTAGGGTTTAATAAGTGAGTGAGTGCCATTGGGTAGGTCTCTTTGCGTAGTGGCCTGCCGTTTCATACGGCGGGCCAAAACCTTGGCGGGGTCGCGACCGCATGCGCAAGTGATTCGCGCGGCCCCGTCTAAAGTGGTTTTAAGAAAAAGTGGTGGTCACCGTGGTAGGTTTAGTCGGTATTCCGGGAGGTACATTATTCTAATTCCATCTTTCTTTCACCCCGGCGAGTCCGTCATAACCCCTCCGCCCGCCACCGCGGTGGGGTATGCGTCATGCATTCACCCACGTAAAAAAAAAAGAAAAATGAAGGTAGAGCTGCGGTATTTTCTTTGTAATTTGGATAGCTAGAGTGGTTGTTTTTATATTACCAAGTTGTTAAACGAGCACGGGCAGGTACGACTCGCCTTACTAGCGCACGGCTCCACAAAGATTCCTCTGTTGAATTATTGTTCTTTGTGACAACGTAAAGAGCAAACATTGGTCCTCTTCTGAGAACACACCGTTCTCAAGAAGCATGGCTACTCACCGCAGGAACACAAAATAGTTTCGCTGCGATATTATAGAGGGTGAAGCTATACTTACTACTGCCTCAATCGGAGTGTAATCTTTGATTTATTTTATTCAGGGTTCTGCTTAATAATAATGCTTAAATGTTTCAGTATCTATGAGCTATGATAACCGCTGACTATGATGCGGCTCTTAGACATGTTTCTACCTCAGCTCTGTGAAAAATCTGTAGTTTGTATTGTGGTATCAAGACGACGTCTTTAACGATCTATTTCTTAACAAGTAAGAAACGGCCACGAATTGCCATAAATCTTAGAGTTCTAAAAATTGTATCACGTGAGGTCAGAGGTCAAAGGTCATAGTCATTTCGGGGGTATATCGACTATGCTGAGTCGAATGGCGTTGACCGCGAGTCTCTAGCTCTTACGGTTCTTGAGTTAAAAGATTGTATCACGTGACCTTGAGGTCAGAGGTCAAAGGTCATAGTCATTTCGGGGTATATCGACTATGCTGAGTCGAATGGCGCTGACCGCGAGTCTCTACCTCTTACGGTTCTTGAGTTGAAAGTTGTATAACAGACAGACGGACGGACAAAGCTGTTGTATAAGAGTTTTTTCGAACTCTAACAGTCTCTTCACTATTATCTCACTGTTATTCTTCTTTTTAGTATTATTTTAGTACAAAGCCGGTTACAGTACAAGAGTTTAGAAGAATGACTTAAGTTATTACCGATCACTTTCAATTCGCTGAGTTTTGTGGTTCACTAAAAGTAAGTAAATTAGCAATTATTGTTAAGCTACAAAGATTTGATTGTCTTGTCTTTTTATGTTTAGATTTAAAACTATTGGGACATTACTAACTATGTATGAACGCGCGTGTAATAAGGAATAGTAGTAACTGATCCATTGGTCTTATCTTGTGAACAGATGATAGATAGATTTATGCCTCTTAATGTCTTGGTATAATTAATAATAACTTTTGGCCGCTGGTTCACTCGCGTTAAAGTAGGTTAGAACAATTACTTTATAAAAAGTATAAGCAATATAAGTGCAAGTCAATGCTCTACCACGATATCTACTCTACTAAATTATTTTACTATAATATTCTTGGAAACGTTAATTATGTTTAATAATTCATTATTTTTTGTTAAAACTTATTGTATAAACAGTTTTTGACCTGCAATTTTGCAGACTTAAACACTTACTGCCTGTTTAAAAAGAGTGGACCTAAGTTAGGTTAGGCTACGTAACTGCTTACGAAAGGGGCTGAATATAATTTGGTTGATAGATACAACTGTGTCATTCGCAAGTCTTATTTTTTATTATTGATATAAATTAATAATAAAAATACCGTCATCGTCTGTAAAAATCAAATCTAACGGCAACCGTCGCCATCTTAATTCTAAATTCAAATATCGAACGTCAGAGCGGAAGGTGCGTTCAAATTGAAATATTTCAATTTACTTGTCGGCGGGAATTCGATTTAAATTACAATGAGAGGGCTGTGGGTGGCCGAGGGAAGGGGGGGAGAGTATCGGAGGTGGTAGGAGGGGGTAGTAGGAGTAATTATCAATGTATAACTGAATATCTGCGCGTATTGTGTTTAAAGCCGATCGGGAATTTTTGTACGGGGTGTTTTTACGAGCTTTTTTGTTTTCAGGCGTGAGCTTAAGGGGTGGTCTAAAGTTAAACGGTGTCTACATTGTTTGACGCCGATCTACGCGTAGGTAGATATAAAGGTACTTATGTAGGACCTGATTTGTACTGAACGGGTTTATGAGACTGACAAATATTTTGCACGATTGATCTCAATTTTATTATGTGCCCATGCGGTTAATGATGCCTAGCAAGTAAATAATTAATATAGGCAATAATCATAATGATTATATACAACACAAAGTTTTATTTAGCAACCTATAAACCAGGTCAGATATTTACGACAACATTAAATTCGACCTAGTCATCCAATTTTAATTAGTTAATTAGGTATTAGGTACATCACTAGAATTCTGATTTCTGAAGCAACTTTAAAAGAAATAGGATAGTTAGCTATTTGGGTTACAATGCTGATCCCCGAGTGAGCAAAGCGTTATTGAGTTTTGCAATTAAGTAGTTCTCAGTAGCACCACAAAGTCTAGAACTGAACCCTCTAGACGTGGGATTAGAAACCATAGCTGGCGATGTTATATTCTTGTGAACCCCCGTCGCTAAAGTAAAATGCTTCTGCTAAGACTCGGCTTGCAGCACCATAGCAAAGCCTTATCCATTGGGTTTTCGTCGCTTCTACATGTTTATCCTGGTTTTTCACAGCTACAATAACATTAAAACATCTCTGCTCTTACAAACTTGAACAGCGCTGAAGCCACCACACATTCCTGTACCTTTTTGTCAGTGCAAGAATCCTATAGTTACCTGGATGGACTTCAAAACTGTCATGTACTATTCATATCAGCCTGTATAACGAAACAGATACAGGTGTGGCCGGGAGCGGGCCCGGGGCGAGGGGGCGTGGGGAGAGGGGTGCGGGGGGTGAACCGAGGCGCAAATGAGAATTCCGCAGAGCAACGATCAATTCGCGAAATGTGAACATTTCGTAAACGTCTCAACTTGGACTAGGGACGGGGTGATCATATTGTTGTTCGATATTTAGTTTCTGTGTTTTGCTAACACTTTAATTCAGCCTAGATATATATATATAGGTAAATTCATAGGATAGCACCTGTATTTTATTTTATTTTATTCAAGACAACAAACAATTTCGCAATAATAGGTTACAAAATATTCCTTATTTCTAAACTGTTCTCTTAAACTTAGGTACTTTGTAACATCATTTGTGAGGGAAATTGTGTTACAAAGCATAATAATAAGATGTAGCATAGTAGTGAATTACAAAATAACAGAATTATGAGGTCGAAGAAACAAAAATAAAAAAAAGCGGTGAAGGTTACGTGTTGTAATTTTTGTAAAATTGCATTTTTTTAATTTTGAGACTGACAAGTAAAATATATATAGGGTATATGCGCAAAAGACTAAGCAAGGGGTGTATTAAATTCACATTGCACCAGTTACCTGTACTGGTGAAAGGTGGCCTAAGGTAATAGGGTGCAAGTCTTTTATCTTCTCTCTCAGTCTCTATTACAATTCGGCAGACATGAGGGGTCAACATTACACCTATCAGATAAACCTAAGCTGAAGAATGATTTTACCGATTTTTTGTTATGTTCGTGTTGTTTAACACGAAAGAAAACCCAAGTATATATTAAATACAAAATATCTGGAACGAATGACAACCATAGAGGCAGCTTATCCAATCCAATCAAATTCGAATCGTGATCTCATTACTGACAGACCAGTTATTGATGTGTCTATAGTAAAAATAAAGGACTACAAAAATGGCGTAGTGGTTTAATTATTTCTAGTGCCCTTTGGCATAGATAACATATTTTTTAAAGAATCGAGCTTTCCAACAAACTACATCAACAAACTTAGTGTGGGTAAAAGTTCTTAACGGTTTGCTGCTAAAACCAACTACCAGAACAGGAACGTCTGACGGTAGTACTTGATAACTCTAGTCATATCATCCGAGATGGAACAGTTATCGAGGTTCTAAGGTACAAGGGTGAAATTCTGTACCCTTCAGCCTTAGCTAATATTATAGACGTTCTGACAAAAAACTGAACTCTTCTTACGGTGTCTACCATTCGCTCTGTCACACAATAGTACGCGCAAGAGCTGTCCTGATCTTTTTAATTGTAGAAAACCTGCGATGAGATTCATGTATCATCTCATTGGCATACATATTACAAACATATACATTCTCACACCTGGATCTGACCGAAAGGGTCGCCAAATATATTATTAACCCATATACCTATAGGTAATAATAAATATAATATCAGCCCTGTATTAAACTATCCCGCTGCTGGGCACGGGCCTCTTCTCAGTGTGAGAAGGGTTAGGCCACAGTCCACCACGCTGGCCCAGTACGGGTTGTCAGACTTCACATTTCTTCAAGAACATTATGAAACACTCTCAGATATGCAGGTTTCCTCACGATATTTTCCTTCACCGTTAAAGCAAGCGATAATTAACTATTTAATAAGCACATAACTTAGAATGGTCAGAGATGCGCGGTTTAGGATCGAACTTGAAACCTCTGCTTGGTAGTCCATCGATTGCCCGCTAGGCTATCGCTGCTTTTCACCTTTAATCACACATAGTCACATATAATTTCCCCTATTTGTAAAAGAAAATATAGTTCTTCAATAAAAAACAATCGCGTTATATTATCGACAAGCCGAGCGCAACTGCCCATCCCTACGAGAGCGTGGGAGCGCGCGAATATCTTCGCAAGCGTTAAAATGAAATGTTCGCAATTTGAATATCGTTCTGTACCCGCCGCCCCGTCCCTTCGGCGGCCCGGCCTCGGTGCCGCCCGTGGGAGGAACATGTACCGCGTTTGGATAAATTTAGCTCTTTCAATACATTCTTGGTGAGTATACTGGTGCTTTAGTGTAGGATGTACGTTCTTTATACTTTACGTACTAGATTACACGCGATTGGTCTGACTTGGCACAATAGGAAAGAATGGTGCACTTTAATGTTGGAGGCCAAGATCCATTTTGTGTCGCTGAACCAGCGAAATATGTAAGTAAGATTATACCCGCGGCGTTGTTCGAGTAAATGTAGGTTATATTAACTTTCTATCCCTTGGGTATAGTACTTTTTCTGGGTGAAAGGGACCCTATGTCCTTTTCTTTACCCCTGACAACGTGTATGCGAATTTTCATGATGATTGTTTAAGTAGTTAAGGCGTAAAAGCGTAACAAACAAACAAACTCACATTCGCTTTTAAAATATTAGTTAGGATTAAGTAACTTGACATGTCGTAGGTACAATTTAACAGTGATAGAGGGCGCTATTGTAGTTAGTGATTGTCTGTTGTTATATTTAAGCGTGGTCACATTAAATATCGTAACAGAAGGATATACGTAATGTCAAACGTGTTTATTGCCCCACTGTTGGACACAGGCTTGTAGAGAGAACAGTGTTTGATCTAAATCTACCACGGAGATCAAAGTCGGCTTTGTAGACTCCACATACCTACATCAAGAACAATTTGGAAACTATATTTTTAACTCTTTGAATGCAAATATGAAGTCACATTATGAAGAAATTAAATAAAATTCACCATCACTATATAATATAATAAAACAAAGTCCCCCGCGCCGCGTCGGTCTGTCTATTCGCAGTAAACTTAAAAACGACTGAACGGATTTTCATGTCGTTTTCAACAATCGACTGATTTGTGAGGAAGGTTTAGGTGCATAATTTGTTAAGTTTTTGTACTACCTGTGCGAAGTCGGGCAGGTCGCTAGTTAAAGCTAATGAAAATTAACCATTAAATTGGAGCATATTTACAAAATGAGAAATCTGCATGCCATGACTTCGTACTTTATACCGCTGCGTGGCAGTCCAAACAGCCTCTTCAATGACAGATTAAGCTACCGTGGAGCCTGCAGCAAATCATGGCGAGAGAACGAGACACAGCCGTTTATTGTTCTACAAAATATCACTACTAGGGACGATCTCCTTGACATTACATACATAGCATTATTTTATTTGTGTGATAACGAACGAAATCTTGCCTCACAGGGCGCCTTGAAAGCGCGACGCGTGTCAGTAGCTTTTGTTACTTTTACTGTAGGTAATAATAATCTTCTTCAGACTGAATTTCGGTTACGATGGCCAATTTTATTAGATTAGAAATCTGCGTAGCAGATATTATAGTGCACAAGTGTACGCTAACACAAGTGCACTCTCTGTTCTTCAACTCTCATTATCCGATGGGACGGCAATCCAACACGACCGGAGAGAGATCAGGCGCAGGACCAACGGCATGACGTTCTTTCTAAGGCACAGGGGTGTCTAACACTACCCACTTCCTAACTCTGGACTGTTATTGAGATTTCTTAACAGAAAACCCAATACACATTGACTGGCCCGACCCGGGATTGAGACCTCATGCACTGCAGTCTACCATTCTTGTTATATTGTTATTTCGGTACTAAGTCTCTCAATTAAGCTATACCTAACTTCTTGATAGTGTCTCATGTGTCTCACCTTTCCCCGTCCGTTCGTATCGGTCCGTTCAAAACAACGCGATACCGTTGCGGAAACATTTTGAAAACGCTTATCCTCACTAATCTTATACAACATGTCACAGATATAACGCACAACCTCAAACACCCCAATTAGATTATTAAATCGTAATAATAATATAATCATTAAAATGTTACTATGTACTTAAATATATTAATTTAACGAATTAGTTCTCCTCATTGTGCGCGGATAGTATGGGTATATTACAATAAATCTAACATTATTGCCTTTATTGCACCAAAAATCTTATTGCCTTGAATTATGATACATTTTCGTTTATTTTAGTTGTTTAATAAATGGGTGACTATAATTTAATCCGTTTTAATTATTTTGGGGATAAAAAATTACCTATATTAAAACTTGCTGAAATTGATTCAGTAGCCGATTTTAAACAAACTACTTTCAGGATGTGCGTTTATTATGTTACACGTTGTATATGCGAATGTGAGTTTGTTACGCTTTCACGCTTTATCTACTCAACCGATCAAAATAAGTTCAGTAATTGAAGATATTAAACGTGTAGTTAAGTATGTTAACGGTTTTAATACATATAAATAATCGTAACGTTTACGTAAATCTACGTGGCTGGTAGGTAAACCCTTCCATTGGCCGAGCCATCACGTAAATAGGCTACAGTTTGTCCCGTCCGTATTGGTTGGGGCACATTTAGCAACAGACTTGCTACACTGTTCGCCAATGGGGCCACTCGCTACTGTAGCGAAGCGCCCCATTGGTCGACGCGGGGGCGAACCCACCACTTCATTAAGGCGAATGTCGTGAAAAAACTTGTTTATACCTACGGATAGGTATACTGGGATGTGGGAGGGCCTGTGACGGGTAGATACTGTTGCGTCTAGATCATGTAGGTAGGCATCAACATCAGCTAATGTTTCTCTTTCTTTGCTTAGCTTTTTGGTATTGTCTAATAAGCTTAATATTCTGTAGTTCAGCTTTTTATTACCCGTGAAGATTGGACTCATGTTTGCGGTTAATCATGAGTTACTTATAAGGTTCGAATCTAGAGTCGGGCATGCTACCAAGGTGTTATACAAATATACGGTCTGCATTGTAATAATCGTATCTTGGCCTATAGCTGTTTTCAATACTAAACTGACTAAAATGACGCGAAAGGTATGTTATGTTTATGGGGACCTTAGAAAAGGACCATGAAATACCTGCCTATGTAATATACCCAGGTCTAAGGTCCTCAGATCTTGAGGATATGGAGTGAGACTATGTATAGGTAGATACTCATATATCTTAATAGAAAAACGTAATAGAACTAAACTAACTCCGGACACAGCTTAAGACTCCGTATTGCTACTTTTAATTTTCTGATAGAGCATTTATATATTTCTTTGCTCGATCCGAGAATTGAAGCTTGGCCCTCGCGGTTGATAGTTACGCAAATGCATTCTTTAATAGAAGTAGGTCACAACGATATCCATGAGATGAATTTGTATACAATCTACAATGTACTGCTACGCCTGAGGTCGCGGGTTCGATTCCCGCACAAGTCAAACATTTGTGTGCATGAACATGGATGTTTGTCTTGGTCTGGAGGTTTCTATGTATAATATGTAAGTACCTATTTACAAAAAAAAGTATAGGTATATGTATGTTTATCCATTGTCTAGTACCCATAGTGCAAGCTCTGCTTAGTTTGGGCTAGATGGTGTTGTGTGTATGTGATGGGATATTATTATTATCATGAATTGTTTTTATAATGAGTAGGTACTAGCAATGGGCCTCAAATGACTAGTTTGCCTGTTAAACCCTCCAAATAAATTAGAATGCTTGTGGTAATGGCAATAGTGACGCACCTCCATATTAGCTCAAAAGCCTGGCTTACCTGACTAAAATTCTTGATAAAGACCAATTAATAATAATAATAATAATATTCTTTCACATACACGCAACATCATCTAGCCCAAACTAAGCAGAGCTTGTACTATGGATACTAGACAATGGATAAACATACATATATACTTTTTTTTGTAAATACATACATATTATACATAGAAACACCCAGACCAAGACAAACATCCATGTTCATGCACACAAATGTTTGACTTGTGCGGGAATCGAACCCGCGACCTCAGGCGTGGCAGTCAGTTACACTAACCACTACGCCATCGAGTCGTCGTATATTATGATTCTATTATTCGCAATATGCTAGTGAGATTGCAGAAACAAGAGCGTTATTGATTTCACTGCATTTACTGTTGAAGTCGAAAGCAAAATCGTTTCAAAACAAAATTAAATAAAAATTTAAAATTAGTTTTTTCATGTAGGTCACAAAGTGTGAACGTCAGTTACACTTATTAATGTGAATTTACATTTACCTGTTGCCATGTACAGCAAAGCAAGGGCGTAGAACCAATGAGCAGAACTGGCAAGAAACTCACGGCCACCCTTTTCAATCGCCAAGTTTACAGTATTGTATCGTGTACAGGTCTTTTCTGTAAGGAGCTGCAACCATTAAACCACTTACCACTCATAAAACACTCAAGCAATAAGTAATAGTTCAAAGTTTGCCTCCAATAGCAGTTTATGGTGCAATAGGATCATCCACTTACGTGTATACACAATAAAATAAACTTACTCTACTAAATTAGCTACCAGGTGAAAATCGAACCGACGATCTTTCGATCGCAAGTCCAACACCTCATCAATTTAGGCTTGGCCTTTTATGCTATCTATAAAATTGCATGTAAAATTTAGTGTCACCTTTTTGTTCCACCCATACATCACCATGGTTCACTTATTCTCACGTTCACTGAGCGAGTTAGAGTAACAATATACATATATGTACATTATGTTATCCATTGGAGTATTTCGATCGGCGCCTAGTGGAAGACGCTTAGATTGCCACTCAGTGGTCTCGAATTTAATCCCAAGGTGCGCATCTACGCTTTTCGAAGTTATTTGCGTATTGAATAGTTAATTATCGCTTGCTTTAGCCGTGAAGGAAATCGAGGCAATGCATGTCTTCACATCAATTCAAAGGTTCTCCATAGTGTTCTTGAAGAGATGTGAAGTCTGCCAACACGCACTGGGCCAGCGTGGTGAACTATAGCCTAACCCTTCTCACACTGAGTTAGGTCCGTGCCCTGCAGTGTGACAGTTTAATACAGGGCTGATATTATGAAATAGTTTGAAGATCTTCTAATTGTTATTACAACGTAGGTATAGAGAGTTTCCAAAATAACTACTCGACGTTTCGTGTAATCAGAAGGCTGTTCTTTTGTTGCCCGGAAGAATCAACATTGCTATTCAAAGTGGCAATTTTGGCAGCTTTCTGAACATGTTACCAGTTGACAGAAATGCTGTCGAATTCAACAACGTCCAAACCAGTTACGTACTTAAGTATTACCTTTTTATGATTATAATGATGCTTTTATTATAATTATACCTTCTATCGCTTTGACCAATTACTGTAATGATGGCAACACGTGCAAATATATCTTCTTCTCTCTTAGCCTTTATTATTCCCAAGTCACTTGGGGTCGGCTTTTCTGGTCTAACCGGATTTGACTGGATATCAGTTTTTACACGGAGCGGCTGCCACCTGACCTCCGCAACCCGAAGGCTAACGATACCCTAAGGCTACACCAGTGTCAGGATATTAGAGGGTACTGACTTTCCCAATAACGACTGCCATAGATGTTCATGGCAGCCGGGACCGACGGCTTAACGTGCTCTCCGAGGCACGGAGCAGGCGATAATTGTCAATCAATACGCACATAATTTCGAAAAGTCATATAACTTCCGAAAGTCAGAGGTGCGCGACGTGGGTTCGAACCCGAGACCCTCTGCATTGCAGTCTGTTGGTCTCCCCACTGAGCTATCGCTGCTTCTTACGTGCAAATATATAAACAAAATATATTTAGACGCCATATGTTGTCTGACTATAAAATAAGCATATCAAGAAGATCGTGGTCCTATTTCGCGACGTCGGATATTTTCCAACATTTCCCCGGGCTGAGGTCAGCGTAACACACACGCACGCACGCACGCACACACACATGTGAGCGAGTGCTCGTGTGTGCACAGGACGGTCGGCAGCGGCACAAATGACGGCGTGTGTCACCGTCATGCTGACGCTACCGTCTAATACGAAAGAGTTATACGGATATGATTAGTAGCGCAGATATTTACTTACGAAAGACATTTTATTGAATTCTAGCTTTTGCCTGCGGCTTTGCTCGCTTCAAAGTAGGTTAGGTAATGTTAGCAACAGTACATCTTTTAAATAAAATATAGTTTAGGTTAATCGATGACAAGACAGATTTAAAAAATTTTGGGAAGTTAAAGAAATCGGTTGATTAATTTTTGAGTTAAATCCTAAAAACAAACAAATATCAAATCTTTCCTCTTTATAAAATTTGTATAGAGTAGCGGCGGTACGCGCGGCTCCGCTCGCGTGGTACCTACATCAATAAAAGGTACCATATGTCCTTTTCAGGTTTTAAACTATCTCTGTACCAAATTTCATTTAAATGGTTGACTGATTTACCCATGAAGAGGTAACAGATCGACAGATAGACAAAGTTACTTTCGAATTTATTATATTAGTAAGGATTCAAACAATTACTACTATTTGTGGATCACATCAATTCAAAGATTTTAGCCTAATTTCTTTAGATTTGCTTTATTCTTTAGTTTACAAATGCCAGCAATTTTTTTTAATATATTTAAAATACCTAGAGATTTCGAGTTTGGGTTTTACGAGTGCACATAACGCTCTCGTAAAACCCAAACTCATTCATGTAAATAAGTGTTAAATGTTTAACTAACGCTATTAACCATCGATGAGAAGGTACGAATTATATAATTCTCGATTATAATATTTTAATTAATTTATCAATGTCACTGCTAAAGGCGCTTTTGTAAAATGTGTGGATGCGTGGCAACCTATTAAAAGCTCATGGTAGACAGATGTCGATCAAGACAATAAAGATCACCGAAATCTAGATCTCAACTTATACTACAGATCAAATCTCGAATTGGATATGACTGTGAGTATTTATCAGCATTGTGATCAAACCATTGTAAATTAAAATTCCATCAATCAAATAATTATGCACGAAAACCTTATCCACTTTACCTTAGTGAGTGCATCTACATAGTGACCTCTATTATATTCTCCAAAAGGAAAATAACACGTACCTACTTCTGCGTCCACCGCAAAGGTGTACTATGTCCAGATCATACACAAAAGGCAAATAAAATTGTTAGAATCATATTAGTTGATCATGTTACTCTGAATAGAAAATGTAAATTTTTTGTCATACAAACGAAATATATCGTCGACGTATCCACACTACTTTGTCGCGCTGAGACTAGCTGACCAACAAAAACAGAAAGCACTCGGTCAGCAGCGGCCGACGCCGGTTCTTTACTCGAATACTCGTATAAACTCGTATTTTTTACTCTGTACTGCAAGTGAGCTTGATCGAGAGCCGTCAGTGCCGCCGCTTTTTCAACTCAACCCTTCCCTGCTTGCTGTTTGAAGGTTTTTTTGTGGCGGTAAAGTATGTGACGCGTGCCGTGCTCGTAAGTTTTGTGCACGATTAGAAGTCAAGCGCTGCTGTTTTTAGCTGTTTAGGGATTTTCTTGTATGATCTTGATCACACATATGTAAAGATATTTATAAATACTATCGAAGTTTACGTAGGTATTTATTTTCTTAGTATTATTAATTTATTTTAAGCATACATATTTTTAATGATTCTTATTGACATAAAGAATTGATCAGGCAAGTTTTTAATAAACATTGCCATTTATAGAAGATACTTACCTAATAGATTACAACATTCATCCCAAAACTTAACAAAAAGAAGTTATTTCTGTTGAAACTATCAAGTAGCGACATCTATGACAGAGTAGTAATACTAATACAACAACTAGTTTATCAACATTTATGTTGCTGCTACTATTGCACACAAGATGGCAGCTAAAAAATGTTTTAAAGTATTTCCAGTAGATATTTAGAATAAATAATAAATAAGATATGTATGTAATAAGATATGTATTTTAATAAATAAGATTAAAATAAATTTTAAAAGATTTATTAGCTTTTTTAAATTGCATCGCATTGGTGTCGGTAGATACACCCTATCTTTATAAACTTTAGATCTGCTGAGCAAGGGCCTCTTCTCAAATATAGAAGGAATACATACATAATAATATAATAATTATATAATTATTATGTAGGTACTAGGTACGCTGGCCCAGTGTTGGTTCACGCACCCTTTAGAACTTATATATAATAACTTACATTTAACTTTAGGCAAAAGTTAATACCAGCAATATTTAACTATATTGAATGACTAAACGGCGCAATTTAAAAAAGCTAATAAATCTTTTAAAATTTATTTGGAAATACTTTGGTATCTACCATGAGTATTCAAAGTTCTTGATACACCCAACATGTTTGTCGAGACCTTACAGCAAGGAGGCTGTAATTTGAACAGAACATAAGTCTAAATTACTTAATATTCCTCTTCCGTTGCCGCTTGTATTTTAGGCTATAATGGGGCATAACATAATCTAGTTTAAATTTTGAGCCTCTAAATATCAATATGGAGAAAAATAAATAAAATAAAACCCAAACATGTTTAACTTTCTACAAATTTCATTGAAGCGTCACAAACTGAAATATATTTTATAAATTAACTGCACGCTGTGGCGATGTGGTGTCGTATGAAAACTCAGAGCATTAAGTTTATTTTTCTCTTAATGATCAAACCCAGGATCTTTAAAGAAAATAATTAATTAATTAATCCAAGTTTCTGTTGTACTTCTCCAATATGGTACCATATCCACATTATGTACACGTGGTTGCTGATTACCAACGAGACATGCTGGACATGATTAGCCTCTTGCTCAAAAGTCCTCAGGTGCCGCAAACGATCCTCGACGAATACGCTCAACGCATCAAAGAATCACCTAACGTGGGTTGTGACGCGTTCTACACCTATCTGTCTGAGCATTACGGGCTGACCAAACAGACGAATTTGTCCGAATGGCGGGGCCCTGGATGGGGGGGTGACTGGATGGCGAAAACGGGAGATCGGGCCTTGTGGCGCACCCTGGGGGACTTACTGGGGCTTATGTCCAGCAGTGGACTGCAATAGGCTGAAATGATGAATGATGAATGATGCGGGGCCCCGCATATTTGGAATTTCTACACACCGCCAGTATAGAGGCACAGGAGGGTAATGAGGAGTTAATGGTGGCGTTTGCATGCGTTCTCATAACTTTTAGCCTCATGATTATGTGTGGTATATGACAACAGAATTATGACAACTTGAACCCTGTGATTTCGCTAACATATCCAATTCTAATTACACGTGACCCGATAACGCGCATATTTGAACTGTACAATACTGTAAACGCACACAAGGCTAAACCGTCTCGTCAATTGAGTTGGATGAATTTACGAAATTGTACAATTTAAAGGGCCCACTACCCATAGTGACTTTGGCCACGAGTGCCCATATTTAAAATATTTAAATGATAGTATGGAATGCCATTAAATGATTAATCAAGGAATTAAATAAAATAAAAGTGTATTGAGATAAAATATGTTTTTATTTATTTTATACCGATGACAAGATTTTGATATAAATATTTTGCACGCACAGTCTCGTCACACATCACCATTATTATCATACACAATTAAAAGATTGTCTACAAACTGAGCATTATCATGCTTTTTTGTAAATATAATAACAAAATCACAACGAAAGAAACACAATCACGCGAAACCGAGTAAGCAAGGAAGCCGATTTGTGCTATGACAGTTCGTTTCGGTGTTGCAGGTTAAGAACAAAAAATCATAGTTCAATATCCAATCGATATTATCATTTTGCTTGCTACTGGCATAATAACATAAAATAAAATAATTTCTTCATTATTTGTGGATTATTAACATATAATAATACCACTTGCTATTTCTTTATCATTTCTAATATTTTTATTCAATAATATTAGTCTCTTTTTTACGTTGAAATTATAATGTGGCAACACTAGTGATTATAACAACACTTATTTCTGTAACGATACTTTTTTTTATTATATGGATTATGCTATCTTCTTTCGGTAAATGAATAGTATGAAAAATTATTAGAAATTATAATATATTTTTTTATCATACGTGTAATCTTGGGCGGCAAAAATTTACACGTGCCAGAAATGGGCATTCCTCTTTACTCAGTGACGAGAATAAGCACGTTTTGACTTCTGTATGTGTAATGTGTACACCATCTGCACAATCAAACCAATCACTGGTGCACATAACAGTAAATCATTCATCATCATCAAACCATTATAAAATATGCATATAAAGGGTTAATCGTGAAAATGTAAATAATAGAAGAAACAAGCATGCCACACACATACGTTATTATTTATATTATAAAACCTATAACTGACTGAACCACAGTACATAATTATGTATGCACATGTAACAGCTGTAGTGCCTGAACCGGAAAGTGGCACAATGCACATATACAGGATGATTTTTAAATCGTTTAATTCCTTTTAACCGCGCATTCTACTTGTGCTTCATACTATAACCTACTGGCAACTATTTAATCATTGCTTTTTTTCTAAATTTAATAATAAGGCATCACGCTCCTTGACCAATTCACTGTTATGCCGTGTGACCTTCCTAACTTTTTTTTCCCTGGCGAGCAACATCCCGGTAATACCAACTATAACTACCACGGTGTTCCTTGACATAACCGCAATCGGCGGGGCCGCGCGAGTTGCTTTCACTCACTCCGGACCATAGAGAGGCATACGGCCGGGAGCGAGAGGGCAATCAATCCGACTGCCACGATCAATTCACGGCGCTGTGATGCCCAGGCGGGGCAATCCGCCAAAATGTGCAGCGCCGTGTCCACAACAACGTCGGGGCAGTCGTCGCAGTGGTGACAACCGGGCGACTCTTGCCGTCCTATGCGACACAGGAACTGGTCAAAACAATCATGGCCACTCATTACCTGTGTCGCCATGCCGCCTCTCCAGCCACTCCTCAAACACGAGATTTACCGCCACAATCGTGACGTGCCCGGTCACCTTCCTAACCTTGTTTAATTTATTAATATTAATATTTAACTTTTTAATTAATTTATTTATATTAAGGTATTTTCTCAATATACTAGTACTTTCAATAAAAACATTATTAAGTTTATTTATATTATTATCCAATATACTTACTAGTTTTTCCCCCAGGAGTTCTGAGTAGAGGTTCTGAGTCGCAGTAGGTCCTGTTAAGCATCTGAATAGTTTTTTCTAAACTAATAATTTTAGTATGAGCTTCATTTAGGTTTGCTTCAAGCTCAGTACTGTGACTCAGTGACCTAGAAAAAATATCACTACAATATAACTTCATCTTCTAATCGGTCCCGCTAGTCCAAGACATCCATATATTCTATAAGGAGTTCTGTCAGTTGCCTTTTAAGCTCGAAACCCTTATTATTAACTGCTTGCATTTCATCTTCACAGTCGCTACATTCCTTCAACAACATATGGTTGTCATCCTTATATTTCTTTAATTCTAGTAGTGCTAACTTTAACTTATTTTCGGTATCCTTGGATGTCGCTTTACGGGTCATCATTTGTGTGCTCATTGTTGGTCCAGAGATGTATAAATCACCAAGCACCTAAACATTTAGAGAAAGAAACAACTGAGTGATAGAAAAGGAAAAGTGGGATGGGACAATTAGCTATATATACCTAAATTGTTGAAAGTTTGCTCTAAGCATACAGGAATGCAAAAAAAATAAAAGCTTTAACTAGTATTAGTTGAGAAATTGATAAGAAATGTTAATTTATTATGTTGTAAAAGATAATTATTTATGAAGTTTGTTTATTTTTTTCAATATGGAAGGTCAAACTAAAACATAAATTTAAGGGAAATGGCGAAATTATAATGAAAATTTACATAAGAATGCACACTAAAGCACTAAAGTAGTATTAGTAGCTGGATGTGAAGTAGAAATATGAGTGTATGCATGCGTGAGGCGAGTGTTTAGTCGTCAATTTTGCTTCCACCTATTGTGCCGGTGTGTGGTGGGCGAAGCTCACAGTATAATGAGCAGAGTAAACAAGTGTTGTGGAGGGCCCTAACAGACATGTTAGGGCTTTAAAAAGAAGAATACTCCCCAGGTTTACACCGGCTCCACACGTTGGTCCCAACGCTGGTACCAACGTTGGACTGTAAATTTGGTGAGGCGTACACACGTTGGCTATTATACTAGTTCTGTCCCCGCAGGGCCAATGTGAAGAAGTTCGATACAAAAATCGAAATTGCTCTATGCGCTTTTACAGTACTGAGTGCACATTTATATTTGTTACTGAGAAAAAAGAAAAAGCCACGTCAAAGAAGATGGCGGATGAAGACACGTCATAAAACACGAAATCAGTCATAGATAATGTTTTAGAAGAGCAATAATTAAGATCACTAGATCAGATACCAATAAGAACAACAGAAAATGCTAGAGAATTATGAAATGAATATGCTTCATACTTTTACTCACATTAAATAAAATATCTACCTACCTACAAAATTAGTATGTTGGTTTAGGTACGTAGCATGTGATTTTTCATAACGACTACACAACTACATATTAGATTAAGTACCTACCTATGTAATCTGTCATAGTTTGTGATTTTGTTTATGTAAATAAATAAAGTAAAAATTTATCAACGTTTATCTTACCTCTGTGTTAATAGTAACTGTATTTGATTTATCATAAATTGGAGCAAGAAAGTTGTCCATGTGCTCATAAGCGCACCAATTCGGTTTAAAAATATCGTCTGTCGATTATGCAGAATGAGTAGAGTCACTTATTTTCTTTCTATGAAGGCGATATGTGCTCATTAATGATACTCGCTTCTTTTCCAAATCTTCAATAGAGTAAATCATTACCATATTTTGTTGAATTGTGCTCCATGCATTAACTAATAAATTTTTAGTTTTATGATCTTTTCGAGTTGCATCCCATATTATTGGAAGTGCTTGGTAAAGTTCTATAAATTCTATAACTATTTCATTTGTCCATGCCGGTGGAGATTTTGTGGATGAGGAAGCTATTCTTCCGCTCGACGCACGCACTCGATGCGTGTTGCAACAGGACTAAACAAATCGCCAACGTGTAGACAGATCGCGAGCGTTGGCGCAGATTTCTTTGATGAAACCGACACGAGCCGGCCAACTACCGACGCTCGCGCCAACGTTTTGAGCCTGCCTCACAGGTGAATGTTCAAATTTTGTCCGTTGTCACTGTGATGAACTCCTACGACCAGCAATTTATGTAGATTTGTGGATCTGACTTAAGACACAGCATGACACACTTATTTGGTCACAAATATACTATTTTATTTTACTAAATTTACTTATTATTAAATAAAATAATTTAAAATTAAAATAAGTTCTTAAGGCACGATTTTGACGTCTGACGTTTACAGTTGTAATAAGATCATTCATGTTTGTGGATCTGGCACGCCACGATCGTGGCGGTAAGTCCCGTGTTTGAGGAGTGGCTGGAGAGGCGCCATGGCGCCCTCACCTTCCGGATGACACAGGTAATGACTGGCCACGGTTGTTTTGGCCAGTTCCTGTGTCGTATACGCCGGCAAGAGACGCCCGGTTGTCACCACTGTGGCGACTGCCGCGACGTTGTAGAGGACACGGCGCTGCACACTTTGGCGGTTTGCCCCGCCTGGGCATCGCAGCGCCGTGAGTTGATCGCGGCAGTCGGATTGGTTGCCCTCTCGCTCCCGGCCGTAGTTCAGTCTATGGTCCGGAGTGAGAGGTCGTGGAACGCCGTCGCCTCCTTTTGTGAGGAAGTCATTTCCATCAAGGAGGCGACGGAGCGGGAGAGGGAGCGTTTGAACCCTCTCCCCAACCGCAGAGCCGGGCGCCGGAGGGCGCGGGACGACCTCCAGCCACCCTGAGGTTTGACTTGGGGGTGGCGGGCTTTGTGGGCCTGCCCGCCATCCGTTCAGCACCAGGTCCGAGAGGCGGCGTGCGTGTTCCCACGCGCGCCTCTGTGTCGAGTCCGCCTCCCCTCTAGGGGGGAGGCAGTAGGGTTTAAAGTGAGAAGTGACTTTGGGTAGGTCTTTCGTGTAGTGGCCTGCCGTTTCATACGGCGGGCCGAAACCTCGGCGGGGTCGCGACTGCATGCGAAAGTGATTCGCGCGGCCCCGTCGATAGTGGTTTTGTCGAGGAACACCGTGGTAGGTTTAGTCGGTATTCCGGGAGGTACTTCATCTTTTTCAACATCTTTCTTTTACCCCGGCGAGTCCGACATAACCCGTCCGCCCGCCCCCGCGGAGGGGTATGCGTCATGCATTCCCCCACGTAAAAAAAAAAAAAAAAAAAATGTTTGTGGATCTATCTACGCAAAATCATCCTGCATCAATGATCAATGATCAATTGACCATGCAGGTAGGTACCTACAAACATCATTGCAACCATCTATCATCAGTGTGTTTATTAAAATAATAATATTATGATCGTTCTCAATTCCATCTGCCATATTTTATTGTGCATGCTCACAAGCACGACCCATAATAATAATAAAATCACGCAATCGGTTCGCCTCATCGCAGCACAAAGTCATTGTAAACTGTTTTAAACGTTTAGTTTGTTCACAAATCTTAATAACAATAATTTATTGTTCGTGTTATCGTAATGTTTAAACTTATCGGTACAGAATAGTATCTGCAGCACTACATATTATATACACATATACTTATATTTTAACGACGCGCGAAGCGCGTCGTTCGTCGTGGTCCACTTCTAATTTCAAAAATAAACTAAAAAAATTTCTCTTAATGACGAAACCCAGGCTCTTTAAAGAAAATAGAAATAATTATATTAATATTCTTCTCGGTTTCCATAAAATTCCTAACCTACCAGCTACAGGTACTTACAACAATGAGCGCGAACATTCATCCTAATCGCATCAAATGCAATTTGGCACCTCGTCACGTGTCGCTAACATAATATTTCTGCGACTTAGCACAAACACTTGGCAGCTCTCAACAACATAATGCCATGTTTACTAACTTACGAACAACAATACAACATCGCGCTCGCGAACTAAACCCTCATTTCATACGTAACGCGGAGCTGTGACCAGGCATCAGATAAAAGTAAGTTTGTGACTCCTGAAGCCCTTTAACTAAATTGAGGTAGTCATGTTCCAATAAGCATTTACACACAAAAGAGCTTAGTTCATTCAGTAATTGCTTTGATCAAGTGCGGATTAGTAGATGTTATGAGCATTTTAAAGACTTGTTTGACAATGCTTTGCCCCTAAATAATCGGGGCCTTGTCCTACCTGAAAATTAAGGAATTGGGTACAGTGTAACAAATACATGGGAACAAGGTTAGCAACAATTTTTATATCCCTTCCTACGTGGAAGGTTTCACAGCACAAATACCAAATTGGTAATTAATTCGTGCTCAAGATATCTCACAAATTTTACTCTTGAAATCAATTTTTGTCAAGCGTTTACTCTGGTTTACTCAGCTCGGCTTCTCTTTTTAAAGTGAAACTACGAAGGTATATTACATTTTACTTTTTTTATACTCATCAATAAACTTTTTTCTTGATTAGGTTGGCAGTTACCTAATGCAGCTGGTTACCAATATAACCACAAGGATTTGCCTGCCTGGCCCCAACAACCCAGCTTTAGCATAAAGGTAAGTGCAATCAACATTTGTATAAAGTCAATCCAATAATTTAAATCTTTACTTGCAATAATTATAAAAAATATTTCAAAAGGATAGTTATGTTAGCTACATTGCAAAATGTTACAGGTTCTTAAAATATGCCATGTCTTGTCCAGGTACTGCCGAAAATGACTCGTCTGTACATGAAGCTACTATTCCTGACGTTCTACTTCATTGACGCAAGAGCTATGATGATCAGGAACGACGCGCTCATCTCCAAGATGGTCTCAGACTTCCAGAAAGACAACACGATAGCCGCCGAGATGACGCAGCGACCAAACCAGCAGCCCAAGAACGTTCTCTCCTTAATGCAGAATGTCCTCTGCAAGAACTTCCCCACAGTGCCTTGCGACATGATCGTAGGAGACGAGACATTAAAAACATTAATCGAGAGATCGATACAGCAGTTAAAGTACAAAAGACTTACAATAAATAAGACTACACCCCTACCCAGCTACCACCTAACGTTATTTCCTACAATAAACAGCGAAGACTTGTCAAATTTTCTACAAGTCAGTGAAACGGGATATTATAGTAAAGGCAAGTCGGACAAATCAAGAAGTCGCAAACACAAGAAGCGCGTAGTGAATAACAACGGCGAGGAGAAAGACAGCAAGAAGAAAAGTAGCAAAAAGAGAGAGAGTCAGAGAAAGGCCATATACAGCGGGCCGAAGAAGATTAGGAAGTTTTACCCTCACAAGATAAAGTACAAAGATAAATCAGGAAAAGCGGCGAGGGACAACTATAGAGATTACTCTGATGAGAAGCTTTCGATGTCTGTGGAGTCTCCTGAACCGAGCATAGGGCACAAAAGGCTGAGTTCTAATTACAAAGTGGAACTTGCAGAGCCTCCTGTGTGGAGGATAGACTATATGAAGCACGGGGAGCCGAGCTTGAACATGTACAATTATGAGCCGGACAGACTTAATGAGAAGCTGGTAAAGACCGGCCCCAACGTGATCGTGGGGGAGAACATCATGGAACAAGCGTCGAGGAAGGACGTCCTACATCCAGACGTGTACATAAAGAAGAACTACATCAGGAAGAACGGTCTTGACATGCATTCCGGCGCCATCGATTAGGTATTAATGTTAAATGATTTTAGGAAGGAATAAATGTTTTAGTTCATACTTGTTTTTGGAACAATAACTTTCATTACTCTTTTTTTACCTTGGTAAAGGGAGCTTTATATAGGAGCTCTTTTAATTTAGACGGTTGGTGCTACAAGCTTGTATCGCAAGGTTATTATGCAACTGATACGCCCGTGCTTCGTAATGCAGCATGACGCCGAAGCAGTAGAACACAAACTGATAGTAGGTATTTTTGTGATTGCCTACAATACCAGACTACTGCTTACTACTCTAGTAAACAACAAAGAAAGTATGTGGCATCTGCCAACAGACATGCGTCGACCCCCTGACCGCACGTTTTCGGATCGAATGATTTTGTATAAAAACCACAACCAACCGTGCTCAAACCGATACCTGTCCTACGTGCAACAACACTGCAGTCTGCCGCCATTCGTCTAAGTTGCAAGAGCGCTAACTTATTGCCTAAGTATAGCAGTTATTCACTTATAGCACTATACGACTCCTGACAAAAAATATTGTCTATATGGATTGAGGAGCCACTTCAAATTTCTAAAAGGAAATTTACCTCATAATTATTAGTAAAGCAAATAATTGTGTAGGCCTAATTCTGAAATTTGAAGTAAAATCTATCCAAAGTTATATCAATCTAAACATCTTAATTAAGGGGCCAACTGGAACACAGAAAGTATTTAATGAATACTTTTGATAATTTTGTATTATTTAGTAGTAATTGCGTACAGTGCCTACTCAAAATTAGAGACCAGTACTATTCATATTCAAGAATATACAATACTTTTAATGTGGCTCCTCAGTCTATACATGAAAGCGTGAATTTCTATGAAAGTAATTGGTCAATTTATATTGCACTCTAAAAACATTTAATAGTAAGTGTATTCAAATTTGTAGCATATGGAGAAAGTAGTAAAACTGGGTGAATTTAGTAAATAAACGCATTTTATTTGGCTCCTCAAACCTGACGTTCTGTCTATTAAATAATTGACTGTACCTAACTGAGATCATAACGGAATCAAAACCCAGAGACACTAACATTTAGTGTAAATGTCTACTAAATACATGTACAGATGAACATTGTATATATTCAATATTTGAAAAACAAATTAGGTTTCCTTTATTCCTTAAGAATTCGCTATTAAGGGTGACCATGTCAAATAACCAGGAGGACTAGTTTATGAAATTAATTTCTTAACAAATCTCCAATTTCGCAATATGGATATGTACAAATATCCTTCATATTTTAGGTGTTTAGTAGCAATATCGGCATAAGTTATAGAATGAATTAATATTGGTTGGTCAGTGCTTTTACGAATTTTGCAGTGAGAATCATAGTAAAATAGTAAAAAAATAAAAATATTATAAAATAGTAATAGTAAAATAGTCAAATCATCGTAGTATTGACAAAGACAAACCTTAATCATCAAGATGACTTCTTTTGCGGTTTCATAATCTTCACACTCTTTTAAAAACATAATGCAGCGAACATAAAAATATTTTATGTGTGGTTCTACATACAACATTTTAGGTTGTACAAAGTTTTTGGGAAATGACTTGTTTCCAGTCTGATAAAAGTAGAGGGGAGGTCCGAAGTCTGTCCTTCTAAAACTTTAAATATTTTTTTATGCTCTCTTCTGTTCTGTTGAATACCGTAAAAGCTTTAGTACTAGCTGCAATCCGGGCAGAATAATCGTCAGAACTTTTCCATTGTTCTAGCCAATATAATATAGATTGCTTGCCGTGTGCATCGGTGACCATATGTAATACGGGCACAGATTTTAATTTAAGATTTGCTATTATAAGACCTGCATACAGAAATAGTCTTTTGCTGATCTTTTTCCATCAGGTAGGCGCATAGCTTCAAAAAATGAGCCGGTGGCATCGATTGTAAGATTAACTCTTTAAAATTTTCGTAGGTATTGATTATAATGGTTGTCTATTGTTTACCCGAAGATTATATACCATAACCATCATAATCCCGAATTTCATTTGCCCGAATGTTTTGTTTGCCCTAAAAGACATATGACATACTTTTAATTGCCCGAAACTTATATACCATAAGATACGAGTGCCATACGTATTGTTTTTCATATTTTTAATTGCCATAATAATTATTAGACATAATATTTAAACGCCATAATGATTATTAGACATAATATTTAAATGCCATAACTAATATTTTTTTTTTACGTGGGGTATTGCATTACGCATACCCCTCCGCGGGGGCGGGCGGAGGGGTTATGTCGGACTCGCCGGGGTAACAGAAAGATGTTAAGAAGATAATGTACCTCCCGGAATACCGACTAAACCTACCACGGTGTTCCTCGACAAAACCACTATCGACGGGGCCGCGCGAATCACTTGCACATGCGCTCGCGACCCCGCCGAGGTTTCAGCCCGCCGTATGAAACGGCAGGCCACTACACGAACAGACCTACCCAAAGGCACTGACTCACTTTAAACCCTACTGTCCCCCCCCCCTAGAGGGAAGACGGACTCGAAACAGAGGCGCGCGTGGGAACACGCACGCCGCCTCTCGGACCTGGTGCTGAACGGATGGCGGGCAGGCCCACAAAGCCCACCACCCCCAAATCAATCCTCAGGGTGGCTGGAGGTCATCTCGCGCCCTCCGGCGCCCGGTTCTGCGGTTGGGGAGAGGGTTTAAACGGTCCCTCTCCCGCTCCGCCGCCTCCTTGATGGAAATGACTTCCTCACAAAAGGAGGCGACGGCGTTCCACGACCTCTCACTCCGGACCATAGACTGAACTACGGCCGGGAGCAAGAGGGCAACCAATCCGACTGCCGCAATCAACTCACGGCGCTGCGCTACCCAGGCGGGGCAAACCGCCAAAGTGTGCAGCGCCGTGTCCTCAACAACGTCGCGGCAGTCGCCGCAGTGGTGACAACCGGGCGTCTCTTGCCGGCGTATACGACACAGGAACTGGCCAAAACAACCGTGGCCAGTCATTACCTGTGTCAGCCGGAAGGTGAGGGCGCCATGCCGCCTCTCCAGCCATTCCTCAAACACGGGACTTACCGCCACGATCGTGGCGTGCCCGGCCATAACTAAACTTTTTTTTTTTTTTAACCCAGGAAAATCCTTTATGGATACCCCCTCCCCCGGGGGGGGAAGGGTGGTTATGTGAGACTCTCCGCCCCTGAAGGGGGTCGGTATACACACTAAAAACCTGGGGTGAGCAGTCCCTCCGCCAACGGAGTGGGGCGGGATGGGGTCGCGTTAGCAATCACCATCCCGCCCTGGCGGTTGGTTCGGCTGATGGTGACCGGGCCTCAGCACCTATGGAGGGAAGGCCTTGCTCACCAAGACCATCCCCCAGACGTGTGGGGCCGTGCAAGCCGGTAGAGAGTCCCCCGACTCTGTACCAGTGACCCCACTATACAGGAGCGAAAAGGCGGGCAAATCGCCTCCTTCTCGCTCCCGTCCGTCTGCGCCGGAGAGGGTCAGCGAGGAGGTTGTTCTCCCTGACCCTCTCCGCGGTCTCCTTCTGCGCTATGACAGCTTCGCAGAAGGAGACCACTGCCTGCCACGACCTCTCGCCGCCGAGCATGGCGTTGATCACGCTCGGCAGAGAGAGATCTCCGCCTATGCCATAACAAACCTAACCTTTTTTTTTTTTTTTTTTGTTACCCTGGAAAAATGCTTCATGCACTGCCCGCCGGCTAGGGGACGGCACCGGCGGGGGAGTGTGGGACTCCCAGCGAGACGCGCTGGTCTACCCACTAAAAAACCTGGGGTGTTCCCTCTCTCATCCAATAGGGGGGGCCAGTTGGGAGCTCTTGAAGGATTCATCCATAGCAGGCCCCCCCATGTGGGTGTGGGCCGGGTCAAACGGACCCGGCCACCTCTCGTCCCCAGGGGAGAGCCTCACTGCTCTCCCCTTTCGACGGTAGAAGGCGCGCGGGAACACCGCGCGCGCCCTCTGGGGGTTCCTAATTTACGGGTGGCAGGGTCCCCTCAGGCCTTGCCACCCGGAACCCTTAAGTGGGGGGCAGGAGAGCGACAAAAGCGCGTCTCCTGCGCCCTCTCCTCCGGCGGCGGACTTCCGGGGCGTAAGGATCATCCTCACGCCCCCGTTCCGCCGCCTCCTTCTGCGAGATGACAGTCTCGCAGAAGGACCTCATTGCGCCCCAGCACCTGTCGTCGCCGACCATCCTGGATACGACGGTCGGCAACGAGAGGTCGGGGCCAATCACAGCGACCAGGGCGCAGCGCTCCACGGCCCACGCCGGACACTCCTCCAGCGTGTGCTGCGCCGTGTCCTGGTCACACTCCTCACAATGGTTGCACCTGGTTGTCGGCTCCCTACCGGCTATCTTGCAGAGATACTCCCCGAAACAGCCGTGTCCGGAGAGCACCTGAGTGAGCCGGTAGGTGAGCGGTCCGCGCCGTCTGTCCGTCCACTGCCTTAGTACTGGACGGACAGCCTCGACGGTCCTCACCCCGTAGCGGGGCTGGGCCAGTCTTTCTTCCCACTTCTCCTCGAGGACCAGTCGAGCCTGGGACCTTCGCGTCTCCACCACACAATGCGTGGGTTCCTCGCCATGGAGCCGGAGGTCCGCGCGCCAGTAATACACTGTCGCCTGGACCTCCGCCTCCAAATCCCAAGGCGGCGATGCCGCCAAAACGCACGCCGCCTCATAGGAGACGGTGCGGTACGCCCGCGACACCCTGATCGCCATCGCCCTCTGCGGTCTCCTCAGGAGGGCGACGTTGTGGCGATCGAGGGCGTCGGCCCAAATGGGCGCTCCGTAGAGCGCCGTCGACCGCACCACCCCCAAATAGAGGCGGCGGCAGACGACACTCGGCCCCCCGATATTCGGCAGCAAAGAGCTAAGCGCTCCTGCCGCCGACATCAGCCGGGGGGCCAGGCGGCTAAAATGGCCGCGAAAGTTCCAGCGGCCGTCGAGGTGGAGCCCCAAGTATTTCATACTCGGCTCCACCCCGATGCGGACCCCTCCAACGATGATGTGGGCATCTGGTGGCGGCGCCCGCCGAGGCCCATGAAATAATAGGGCCTCGGACTTTTCCACCGCCACCTCCAGTCCCAACATCCTAATCCTGCCGACAACCAGGGCAACTCCAGCCGTGGCAAGACGGGCAGCTGCCCCGTAATCCTCTCCCCGGGCCGTCACCAGCGTGTCGTCGGCGTAGCAAGTTACGCCAACTCCCGGGGGCAGGGCGCCCCGCAGCACCCAGTCGTAGCCGATGTTCCACAGGATCGGACCCAGAACCGATCCCTGTGGAGCACCGCACGACACCTCCCTCCGGAACGTCTCTCCGTTCCGCCCCACACAAAACACACTCCTCTGGTGCAGGTAGTCCCCGACTATTCGGCGCAGATAGGGAGGCACCCCATGAAATCGGAGCGCCTCCCTGATAGTCGCCCACGGCAGGGTGTTGAACGCGTTGGCGATGTCTAAGGACACCGCCAACACCACCCCGCGCGAGGCGACCGCCTCTTCCGAGAGGTAACTAACCTAACCTAACCTAACCAAACTACTTCTGGGTGGTTTATAAAAAAATAACCACGAAGGGGATGGCGGGGCCTATTCGCTCGCTTCGCTCGCTCAAACGACCCCGCCATCCCCTTCTAACCTAACCTATCCGAGTCGGGGTGCCCTAAAGTCCGATTGCATCCAGTTTCTCCTGATATAACAACCGTTACACACCAATGTCGATGGCAAATGATGTTATGGCATGTGATAATTAGGGCTTACAATGATTATGACAAATGATGTTATGGTAAGTGACTTTATGGGAAACAAAGCTTCTAGCAGGTGACTAATATAGCAAATAAGAGTAGGGCAAATGAATATTACGTCATACAATATTATGGCTGTTGACTATTATGGCAAATTATATTAGGGCAAATAAAATTCGGGCAAAGCAGTTCACACCGATTATAATAATTAATTTGTTCTTCGCTCCAATAATAAACAAAGAAGTCAAGGTGTTACACTAAGAGAGCGGATTATATTTTTATGTGCACTTTTCGCCATAGCTACTAAAGATATAATCGGATTAGGATCAAGCCACTGTCCTCTCCGGACCTCAGACTTTATTTGACGTAAAGAGAAGTTAGCGCTGGTGTACTTGCAACCTCATTTTCATCTCTTTTGTCACTTATGATCTTTGACGCTAACTCATTATGCACGACTATTACATAGTTGTAATTTAATATTTTTGCTATTTGTTGTCTTTTAAAAGGCGTCAATTAAATTTATTTTTTGGATGACCTTTGTCTGCACTTTCATAACTTTTTATACGAACGCATGCCGTACATTGGGAACAATTTCCTTTCACGATCATTTTATTTTTAACACCTTTTTCTCACTTTGAAGTCCAAGTGCAAGGTTGCTTTGTATATTTATAAATGTTTTCCTTCAACAAATTACTCCATTTGAACTTTGGCATTGTTCTGTATTTCTTATAGGTGTTAGTGCCTGTTCTTTTCTGATATGCATATCGGAGCTGATTTTTTTCTCATCATACAAATCCATTTCATATGAAAATGCTTTTGTTTCTTTTTGTTTACTTTTCTCTAAATCAAAATCGTTACCTTCAAATGATGTGTTTGTTAGACAGCTGCTACTACTAACACTTATAATAGTATCGCTTTCACCCGTTGTTTGTTGCTCAAGAAGTGAAGAGTCATTTTAAAAATAAATATGACGTTTGCGTTTCAATGATATAAACAAGGCAAATGTGGATATTTGAAAATTAAGTTGTTTAGAGATAGTTAAGAATATTCGGTCGCTACTTTTGCATATATAGTAAAAAATATATAGTAAATACTTGTTTTTGATCTTCAAGATCGACATTTGATTTGCGCTCTTTCGGCATAATAGTTCTGAAACAACAATACTCCTAACATGACTTATACCATTCGTTGTAAAGTTAACTAATAATAATCGATACAAATATAGGTACTTACATAGGAAACAGGAAATCAAACTGAAGTTAATTATCAGTCACTTATTAGTTATTACGCACTACTGCAGTAGCAAATAGTATCCCCAGAAATCAACAATTATGACGTGATTAATAATAATATAGTTCATTAATAGAACTGGAAGTTATATCTATTAATTTTATTTTTACGTAAATATGTGCGCAAAGAAGTGAGCTTCATTGCTTATGAATGTCAGGGTACTAAATAAATATTATTGGGGGTAGGTAACGACATTAATTTGCAGTTACCCCCAAATAATGACATAAAATAAAATACATTTGTGTTTTTAAGACACGTTACGAATAAATATTTTCATATTCAATAATGTTATGTCATAAAGTCGAGTATTTACTAAATAGAATAATGAAAGTAAATATAAAAAGTAAAATAATTAAATTAAAATGTCAAAATTATATTTATAATTCTTTTTTTATTGTATTAACTTATATTTGCATAATTAATTTTAAAATGAAATAATCTAATAACCTATATTTACGTTTGTAAATATAGGTTATTAGATTATTTTTAATACGTTTGTATTAAAAAAGACAACATAATTACAAAAACACAAATAATTATAATACTAAATATTTACAAAAATGGTTTAGGCATCGTAGAATTCTTCAGCATCGCTGTCAACTGATAACGTGCCCAAAAGACTGGCAGCATTGCCACGTTGAATGGCAATGCTGATTCTTTGGGCTAAGAAAAGACCAGCCTTTTGATCACGCGAAACGTCGATCAGGCGTTTTGCGACCTCCCTGTACAAAATACGAGCGCTCGGACCCCATGAACCTAGGGTTTCCACCGCAAACGGCTCAAAAATGTAATTTCCAACTAAATTACTATATTGCGCCGTTTGAGGGTTTCCATAGTTGCAGCAACAGCGCCAGCACATCCCGCAGTACTTGGAAGGTGTGATGGCGCAAGGGTGTGTCAACGCATGTTGCGTCCCACACCAAAGGCCTGCCCATCTTCCAAGGCAATAATGACATTCCGTCCGGTCTCTTCCCATCGTCACGTACCAAGTTATTGTGTTCAAGTACAGCTGGAACGCCAGCAGTGACAAGAGCACGACGTATTATGTCATTAAGATTAGCGTGGCGAGAAATTCGACCAGCGCTTCTGCTACAAGAGAGTCCATGGTGTCCGAGGCTATCGACAGCTTCTCCACAGTGACAGCAATGCGGAGAAACACACAAAACACCTAAACGGATGCAAGTGGCGAGGCGGAAAGTGGTATCGTCCAACATGGTACCTATATTAGACGATGGAAGCGCCTGAAGCCAAAGACCAGATTCCCATTCTCCCACAGCCAGCAATTTAGGATGTTTTTGATTTCAATAACCGAAAAATTCATGGTAAGAATCGGTGTACTTCTGAAAAAATTTACTTATCTTTGGCTTGAAGTATGTATTGATTAAAGCTCTCTTCGTTGGTGTTTACCATCTGTCAAGTGCCAATTACCTTTACAAGATGCAGGGGTCTATAAAATAGATTATGACTGTAGACTCTCATACGTTGGTCAAACCAAGAGACGCATAAGCATCCGCATAAAAGAACACATCGAGGTCTACTGTGTGTAAAAATATGCAACAGGGGACCAACCATTATCTGAGATTTGACAAATCACTGTACTCGCAAAAGAACACCGATTCCTACCAAGGATGCTTCGCGAGGCTATTGAAATTAAAAAACATCCTAAGTTCAATAGAGAAGATGGTTGGAATGTACCACCAGCTTAGGATCCAGTAATTCAGATAGTCAAACCCAAGAAAAAGCGAAAAGCAAAGTCATGAATCATGATACTTTGAGCTCATGCTGCGTAAATAGAAACACCAATTAAATTATATTAAATTATGTTCGGGTACTTTGAAAATAACTACACTTAAAACATTGATACAACCACCATCTTAGTCTCCCCGTGAACATGGCAGCTGAAAAGAAACCGAAACGTCGGGGAAAGTGTAAAATTAAATCTACACAGTCTATCTAACAGTAACTAGTAAAAGTGTTTAACAATAGCAAGGTAAAATTTCAAAATGATGTAGGTAGGTATAGTGTTTTATAAAAAATAAACAACGCGATAAAATCCGTATAAATGTGTTTAATTTCAACATACTACAAGATATTTTAACTGTCGCAACAAATGCAACGTAATTTATTTAAAACTATATAAGTCAGCTATCTTACGCATCGATTTGCTATAAAATACACGACGCTACAGCTTGAATGCAGTCGCAAATCTTACTTCTTTTACACTCACTCGTCTAATTTCCAATAGGTATAAGCATCTTACTCTGCGCGGAGAAGTTGCAATTCACTGGCTGCCGCGCTGCCGACAACTTACATATTATATCACACTACACTTATTTTATTGGATAAATAACTTAAATTAAAATTGATGATTTTTTATTTAAATATATTTATATTATTAAACACTTAACCCAAAAGTATGTTAATATTGATACCGATTAAATCAGAATGAGATAACACGAAGAATTTGATTTGAAAAAAAAATTAAATTTATATATTAAGAGTTAAATTATTATACAAATTTTTTGTTCATAATAACACTACCTTTTTTTATCATGTAAATATAATTGTACCGGTTTTCACTAAGATGAATAAGAGTACTGATAAATGTTTTCTAATAAAAGTGTAATTATATCAGTTTGTACTAATTTACGTTTAAATATTTAGATTGTGTAATAGGATTTACTTACATTCGTATTAATTTACACTTATTCTGCGTAAATAGAAACACCAATGATTAAATTATGTTCGGGTACTTTGAAATAACGACACTGGAACATTGAGACAACTACCATCTTAGTCTCCCCGTGACCATGGCTGCTGAAAAGCAACCGAAAAGTCCGGGAAAAGTGTAAACTTAAATATAAATAGTAATTAATAATATAATTAACTTAAAATTAGTAAAGTTTAATAGTATCTAGAAGTAGTGTAACAGTTTCAAAATTATGTAATAAAGTGTAAAATAAACAACGCGATAAAATTCGTATATATTAGTTTAATTTCAATACACCTAAGTAATAAAAATATTTGTTCAGTTCACTTTGATATTAATAAAAATGTAAAATCAGCGATAGGTCAGTGGGAAACCAACAGACTGCAATGCAGAGGGTCTCGGTTTCGAACCCACGCGCACTTGGCGCACCTTTGACTTTCGGAAGTTATATGACTTTTCGAAATTATGTGCGTATTGATTGACAATTATCGCCTGCTCCGTGCCTCGGAGAGCACGTTAAGCCGTCGGTCCCGGCTGCCATGAACATCTATGGCAGTCGTTATTGGGAGAGTGTGGTACGTACAATTTCGGTCTGGCATATATTTGTCAGACTATTTCAGCCGATGTAGAAAATTCCACTTGCTGCCTCTACAAGAGCGAAGGAAAATAGCCGATATATCCCTGTTATTTAACATTATGAATGGGTCGACGGATGTAACCGAGTTGACGAATAAAATTGGTCTGCGTGTGCCATCTGCGCTACTGCGAAGGCATAACCTTTTATATACCCCCGCCTGCCCAAGTACCTACAGGCAAAATTCATTTTTTATCAGGACTTGTCGTTCGTTCAATGCAGCGTGCCGGAGAGTTGACATTGATATTTTTAACACCAGTGTCACCAAATTAAAAAAGACTATGTGCAATAACTTCTTCTCACATCCTTCCTAGAAGTCAATTAGTAATGAGTGTGTGTATGTATTTTCCGTTTCCTTTTTTATTATTTTTTTCATTTTTTTGTAATTATTATGTGCTTATTTTGTCCTCCTACTTAAATTATTTATTTTAAAGCAATATTGTCTTAGGTAGCCGTTTCACTAAGTTTTTTATATAAATATTATAAGTGAAAACTTGTAATTGGCCATAGCTTAGTCAAAGATATACATATTTGTTAACTAGCTGTAAGTTTTCTAAATTCGAAAATAAATAAATAAATAAATAAACAAAAGATACCACTGGGTCGAAGTGTCGCCGGTCTGCACTGACTAGCCCCCACATAAGATACAGATACAATAAAAATGTATCTTAATACACATTGATAAATGTAAGAAAACCTTAGTTAAAGCATTTTACACCAAAATAATCTTGCTCAATTTTCTCCTAGAGGGACGTCAATTAGACCAAAATTAAAAAACAATTTTTTTACTGTTTAACATAGTGTGAAAATATTAAAACTAATATAACTCAAGATGTATCACTTTTCACTGAAGGTACAGAATTATCATAACCCAAGTCTAGTATTATATTATCTGTGCCCAAGTGTTGTGGGTTCTCACGTGGGACAATAAAATGTGTGATCAACATAAAGTTGTAGTTATCCGTTGTTTGAATGTGCCTCGGTCACTTCTAGTGCAGGAACCTGTGGGAATTAATAAATTGACATAGCTAATTTTTAATAACGTTATGCAAATAAGTAGATTTAAGTAATAGTTTAAAAAATACCAGCGCTCTCCTGTTGGTATTAAAAAAACATCAATACGTGCTTATTAAATAGTCTCTAATTCCGACCCTATTGCACAAGAACAAAGACTTATGCCACTGGACTAGTGATCCGCATTATTGCATTCGTATGATCAGTTTTGTACCTATTGGTTAAGGAAGCAGGGCCTTCATAGTATAGGTACCTATCTACCTACCTATATGTCATATTATTGAATCTTCGAATATTATTCGTTGTTATTATATTACGACACATTGAGCTTTTAGATAGGTATGTTATAATTGGTAAAGAGTTTACTACTTAATAAAAATGCAAACTTTCTATTTGATAGCTTTTTATCGCAGTACTTATGCGTTCCTGTGGCTGAAGCCGCGGGAATAAACTAGTTATGTTTTAATATAGGTATACGATAGTTGGATATTCTTCTTGTCTTATCTACAAACATGTTATGTACCAATATATTCGCATGTGCTTACACATATGTATAGATAGTAGGAATAACAATATCAATTATAATTTTACAGTTTCCTTATCTACTTACCTATATTAAGTAGGTATTAGCGAGACACCTGCCGAGTTATATACGCCTCACATCCCACGAAATGTGTTACTCCACTCTATGTAGAATGTTTGCAATAGCTTTTTATATAAAATGATCTTACTAATGTATGGTGTTTAAATGTTAACATTATGTCAGTCTTTCAAGTGTTTTGACAAAGCTAAAACAACTGAACCTATTTATAAAAAAGATTAGCACCTTAGAATAATGGCGTTATTATTCTAAGATTTGCACCTTATGATGATAAATACAATTCTAAAAGCCAGTCCGCCTTTTAGAATCTTGTGTAGGTAGTAAAATTAAGACTAGTTATAGTACCTACCGTTTTATTCAGGCAGCAGATGATCGCAAAGATTTCGTACAAACGGTTCATTAGCTTACAGAAAGTCAAACGCATGTCAACTGATGTGATTGGAAAACTGAATAAGCATCAGCCACTCAAAGCCCTTTACATGAGTTTAAATTTTAGATTGTAATTAGCGTTGCCGAAAACGGGGTTACTTATGCAAAATGAGGGCTTCAGTTTCTTTACACAGGTTTGAACCGTTCTCATGCTGTGTCACTTTCATTAATTTTATCCACAGAGCAAGTAATACGAGTTCAGTCCTTGCGCTGGATGATGATAGATTTACCTCGTTATTTATATTTATTTCAAAACCATTAAAGTGCTCTGCAATGAAAACAGCACGAAAGAAACCTTATTGAAATACTACTACTAGTATAGTAGGTATTATATTATCTGTGACTACAATAACATTCTTACTTCGCTGTCTCAGCGATCCAAAACGGGTCTTGGCCTGCGACATTAAAGTATGCCATTCCTTTCTATTTTGGGCCAAGTCAAATCAAGTGGGCATTCATCTCTTTCAGGTAACTATGTATACCTACTCACACGAGCAAGTATCTGCTATTTTATCTCACACGACCATTGGACGAAATAGGTAGCCTAGCAATAACTTCAATCTTTTACGAGTATAACCATGTCTGAGGATGATTATTTAATATTCTATTGAACACATTTTTTCTAACAGTAGTTGTTTATCTACTATATTACCTACCTATTCCGGCATAAGTAGCTAATTAAGTACCTATCTAAGAATCAATCAGCATAAGCTCCAATCGATTTCGTTAAGACTTGCCTACAAAATAAAACGTTGATATAAACATCGCGAAACAGTATAACATTATTGTTTATCTCCACAAACTTAGTTCCCTATCTCGTCGTATAAATAAATCATCAACATAATAACAACACACATCTTCTGACGCAAGCCACACATGTGTTTTACCACTCAACCAGTAAACACGTCGAAATGTCGCGGCCTGTTTTATCGACGCACGTGTTAGATACGTCTACTGGTAGACCCGCGGCTGGTTTATTCGTTGAATTGTACAAGAAAAAGGATTCCTCATGGACTTTATGGCACAATACCATGACTACGAGTGATGGTCGAGTGCCTTTCCCCTTCACACAGGAGTCAATGGCTGAAGGAGCGTACAAACTGCTGTTCAAAGTGGGGGATTATTATAATATGCTTGATAAGGAGACGTTATACCCGCATGTAGAGGTATGTATCACTATTTAATTTTATTGTTTATAACTTTATAGTTAGGTACAAAGTTCAGTAACGTTTCATATACCTACATATAATAGTACTTTTCATTATGATTCGTGGGAATACAGATAACCTATGATCATGGTGTGGGTAGGTATATGGATAAATAATTTAAAACCGAATTAACCATGTAAATATGTAGTTTTGGTTATTTTAATTGACTAAAATCAATTTTTTGTTTTATTTTTCTCCTTACTTAAGATTTCTTGTAAATAATTTGTGTATATATTCCTGATTGTACTTTTACTTTAACAGTTTATATGTAAGTATACTTTATCAAAAGTAATTGAATAAACTTACTACAAATATTAAAACTTAGAGCATCAGCTGGGGTCGAAATTGACTAAAATAGTTCACGAAAAGCAAAAATGTTATGCTTACATAATCATTGTTTTTAGCTGTAATTCTATACCTACCGTTCATTAGATTTTTATAGAACATAATTATTATATCTATGTATATCCTTCCACTTGGTAATAAGAAATATCATCAAAATCGGTACAGCACTAAGCTATTTATAAAATTGTCATTATACAGACACTAATATTATAAAGACAAAAGATTTGTATTTTTGTTTCCAAGGAATTAACTCAAAAACAACTGGACTGATTTTAAACATTTACTTACCAGTAAAAAGCTACCTACTTAATCCAAACGTTACTTCTGGATAGCTTAACTTTAGGCCACATAACATCACGTTACGTACTGCGGGACCGGAGTAGTGATCAAAACCGTGAGTGAAACTAGCTAGTTATCTATAATTAATGTCAGAAGAATCGAGTTGTTATTAATAAAAATGTTAGTTAAATCATATAAACATAAAATTAAATGATAGTTTTACATCGCAGCCTTTATATCGCAGCGATCGTTCAGCTTATTAACAATGTAAATAACTAGTCATGTTGGTAATTTGCTTTCTTATTAAGAGATTTGTAATCGGCCTATTTACATCTTTTGCATCCCTCGAAGTTGATAATATAATCCACATAGGTACTTGTGTATAATATACCTATACGTAAACAAGCAGACCGTAACTTACTATTCCAACGGTTTTACAAACGGTTTCTGGCAAAAAAAGTTTATACCACAGAGCGTAAAAGTGATAATATATCTATGGTTTCTATCAACAACAATTCATTCAGTATCAAAAAAATATCGATAGGTATGGCGAGCGACAGTTTTCAAAATGCCAATTATGCTCATAGGCATCTTTACTTATTTATTAGGTCACTTGGAATTAAATGTAAATAAGTATTAGTTATATTTTCCGTGTCCGTTTCGACTGCTCGGCCACAGTGTCGTAAAAGGAAAACGATTGCGTCAACATTACAAAGGAATTTGTAAAACACTAGCAATGAAAGATGCAAATTCGTAGATCCAATATTCAGAAAGTTGTAAAGGTTTAACCATACGGGGTTAATGTTTTCGTATACTTATACGAAAACATTAACGCCGTATTCGTATAAATACTAATTTTAACATGTTGCTAAAGAAAACACAAATTTTAATCATACACTCATTTATACAGTGTGACTGGTTTAAATAAACATTGTACATACTTACATACAAGATAATTTATGGTCAGACGTAACGTATAAAAAAATAAAATCTGTGAAACCTGCAAAGAAAAGCTTTATGCAAATTTGTAATAAATATCCATAAAATGTGGACGCGTCGCACACAGCTACTACTGAGGCCTTTGATAAGGACGAGCGGGGGTGCAAATTCGAGAGAATGCGGAGGGCAGGGGCGGAGGTTTTTTTTAGCTTTGGTATATGCGCAAGAGTGTCCGCACGTTAAGTTTATATTGGATAACTAGGTCAAATTTTAAGTACCTTTTTTTATATATTCGGGTCCAGAATTGACTACTGAATACCTTCCTTCAATATGTCCAGTCTTTTACCAATCAGCCTGTATTTCTGTGAATTAAGTATGCAACGTCATACGATTTCTGTACAATTATTTTGTTTTATTTAGCAACCTTCTTGACCATAAAGAAATTGACACTTTAGTATTTTTGATAATGTACTTATTAATAAGTATAGGTGTCGGTGAGTTGAAGTGGAAGATGAATTTTAATAAAATAAATAAGTCTAATTTCAAAATGATTGCACATCCATACTCGTGATACTATGTGCGATACCGTTATCATTGACCTCAGCTCTGGCACCGATACGTACTTAAACTAAAAATAGTTGATAGAAAAATATAAAGAAGCTCGATTTTCAAGCTAAATCATAAAATTGAACCTAAACATTAAACTAAAAATTAAACATCGACATCAACAACAACATTTTTTAAACAGAAAACTATGTATTAATAGACAAAGTTTTATTAAAATAGACTCACATCATCATCACATTTTAATAATCACAGCTCGTTTCATACGTTGTTGTATTGATTGAAATCATAACGCAAGCTCAGATATTTTTCACGAATATCTAAAATTGAAGGAGAAACATAACAAAAATACAAATTACCTCACAACAAAAAAATCTGTACTTACTTTTTACTACAAAAGGTTACCTATCATAATAAAATTGCAAATGTCTGATTGACGCACCATAAATCTTGGTCACCCTTCTTCTAAATTGTATTATATATAATAGTTCTGTTGGTCGTGAAGTTCAAACATTAGGACTTTACTGTCTACATTTTCTTCGAAATCGTATCAGTCGTTAACTGGTTAGCAAAAACAATGGTACCTCTACTTAGCTCCGTTTTAAAATAACTACGTGGCCGCGCGTTTCTCCATGTTTCGACCGCGCGACCATGACATTTAAGTTCTGTTGGTCGTGAAGTTCAAACATTAGAGCTTCATTCATACTGTCTAAGTTTTCTTCGAAATCGTGTCAGTGTTAGCAAAAGCAATGGGACCTCTACTAATCTGCGTTTAAGAGAACTGCATGGTTGCGCGGTTCTCTACGTTTCGACTGCGCGGCCATGGTTAAACCTTTACAACTTTCTGAATATTAGGTTGACGAATTTGCATCTTTCATTGTGAGTGTTTTACAAATTCCTTCGTAATGTTGACGCAATCGTTTTCCTTTTACGGCTCTTTCGCCGAGCAGTCGCAACGGACACATATTTCCCAGGTTCAGTATAACCAATAGCTTATCCTAGCATAAAATGTTATCAATTTAAATTTATTTTTATAGCATTCTATACTCCATTTGGTTAGGTATTTAACTAAAGGTAAACAATCTTGATGTGTCTTTTTTATTTTTTATCTAAAAACTCAGTTTAAAATAGAATACTGCTAAAGATCAATGTAAATACAACAATATCGATTACTAACTCAATTGAACCCTTAGTTTAGGCAGTGCTTTATTTGTTTAATATGTGTTTGTGTAAAAAGTCACATCAAGATTGTTTACCTTTAGTTAAATACCTAAACAAATGGAGTATAGCTATAAACCATGAGCTTGTTTCCTTTTTTTTTTATACAATGAGTTGGCACCCAAGCATATGGCCCACCTGGTGGTAAGTGGTCACCGTAGCCTATGGACGCCTGCATCACCAGAGGCATCTTTTGCGCGTTGCCGACCCTTTAGGAAAAAAAAGAAAGTGAGAAGGAGAAGGAGCGAAAAGGGGGCAAGAGGGTGATTAGGTCTCCGCACTCTCACTCACCAAACGAAACAGTAGCCATACTGCTATTTGACGTCGATATTCTGTGAGAGGGTTGTACTTTCCCGGTCGAGCCGGCCCATTCGTGCTGTAGCCTGTTTTCTTCTCCAGCTTAAAAGCTAATGGCCACGATTAAATTCGATTAAGTGGTCAGCCGTGAAAACAACAATTAGTGATTCTTCCGCATTTATAATATTTTTATGAATAGGTAGTATATTTACATAAAATGTAGCCAGCCAGCTATTTAAAAATATAAATTGGCAGCTGTTAACCTTCACCAACAAGTTATTGTTCATTGGGTTTGTTTGTAGTTTGTGTGAATTGCACACATTCTACCTACCTACCATAATAGTTTGTGTGTAATATCATAATACGGTCGGCGAGGCAGTGTGCCATTTCCTACGCATACGGGTCAAGTGTTGATGACCTCTTTATCTTGCGTGGTTGGGTAGGCAAAACACACATTTAATTTAATTATCGGGATGTTTCATTTAATTATATTATTATTTTTATAGAATTTAAGTAATATGACACTGGTTTTAGCCTCTACTCAACGAAAACAACGCTGTTTTATAATTACAAAAAATAAAATTTGTTAGATTTAGACCTACTTATTTACTTATTCTATTTGCTTCGTTGTGTAGGTACATACTAGCTATGTATAGGTGTCATAGGTTTTATAATATCAGGCCTAAAGTAGCATGAAGTTAAATAACATCAATGATTGATTACACTACACAACAGCATGTCTCTGATGATTGGGTTATGTTTCATGATATTTGTCAACAATTTCAAATCTGTGATTGAAATTTCTCTATCAGGTCTAGTTAACAAAATATGACACTTGGGTCTTTTTATAATAAAATACAGTATACCTATTTAAAGATTATCTTATTTTATTTAGTTCTTAAGTTGAAAAATCTTTCTTTTATTTGAATACCTTGCTGAAGCCGAAGGTAGAGAGCTGAGCTTATTATTGTTTATAAAGTACTCTCTGCAAATGAAACAAAAATGATTCGGATTATTCACACAAGCACGTCTTGACGATGCCATATCAAATTATATTGAGAAACTTAATATTGTTCTAGTTATCAGCAAATTTAGTGGAAGCTAAAACTCTTCATTCATCAGACAAAAGTTGCAATTTTGTTGTGCAGTGATAGCTTACTACCTACTGTAAGTAGATACCTACCTAGGCAGTGAAAATAACAATATGAGATCATATTATGTTACTGAATGTAATAGGTATCTTTAACTAGCAAAACTAGCCATTTAATTGTCTAACCTGACCTTTCTTATTTTTCAGATAACATTCAACACAAAAGAAGGACAACACTACCACATACCCCTTCTGCTAAGTCCTTACGGCTATACTACATACAGAGGCAGCTGAATATTGACGACCAACAACTAAATCTAAGACTATATTAAACTATTTTAATGTTTACCTACATAATAGACAAAACAAGTCTTGTTTTCATTACCTACATATTCCTAAAATTGCAAGCTTTAAAATTTACTGCCATCTATTGAGCCATACTGGTACTATTATGATTATTTGATATCGCTACAATTAGCGGTCTTTTTATATACCTAGATGGAGTACATGGCATTACAAACTATTAATCCCTGAAAGTAATATGTAAAAGAACGTCGTCTGCCTTTTTAAACGAAGAATCTAATCCAAAAAATAAATAATAAATTCAAGGATCTAATTTTACATTATGATGATAATCTCGTGACAAGTCCGCCTTATTGCATATGATACAAATCTAACTGCAATGAGATACCTGCCTGAATAGTGCAGTTTTTAATAGACGGAAGGCATTTTTTCCCACGGGTGTTTTAACTCCCATTAATATAATCTTTCCTGCCAAGTACCTAGGTAACTATTTGTCTGTCTGGCAGCGCAACAACATAGGGCTGCTACGTAGGGCGGTTAATAAGGTAGGTACCTAGGTACCTACTAGTTTTATACCTACCTAGTGTCTTATCTATGGTACGAATTACGAGAACCTCTTTAGGTAGGTAGGTACCTACATCAGGCAGATTGTATTTCTAGGGATTGTACCATACAAATATTAGTGATATTAAAAAACCTGACACCAAAACGGTACCTTTAATCTTTCGTCTTCCCCTTTAGGCAATAATATAAATGATCAACACCACAGGTTGACTCGCCTAGCATAGAGCACAGGTAATATAGTTAATTATTTATTATAGGTATGAAAATGTAGGACTTAAAAGGCAGTATCCAGCCAAGCGACCTTGTTATGAGTTACTCTTGTGAAGAGGTGGTGTTTGCAGGCTTCAGATACGGCTGGTTTCATTTTAGTACGGTTGACCAAACTTGTGTAACTGTTTAGTGGCAATAGTACGGTCGGTGAACTACCGAAATTACCGAAACCCTAATAGCAGTACCTAGATAGGATATTTTCTAAGTTCAGTAGCGCCTCGGCCAGTGTGCGTTACCGCAGCAAAATGTAATAAAATGTGTGTGCTTTAGAGAGTTGAGATTGAGAGTATAATAAATAATTAGTTCATCGTGAAGAGTAATTTGTTCACTAATAGCAAAATTTGTTCAAGTTGTAGTTGTAAAATTATTCGAGAAAAACAGATTTTGCTGCAGTAACCTTTGAAACATTACCCTGGCAAAACTTTTTTTATAAAGTCGTTTAATCCCAGAAATAAATGCATGAATAGATATACGCTATTGTTGCGTATTAAATGTTTGTTAAGAGCAAAATTTGTGTGTGTTGTGGTTCTAAAGTTATTTAAGATTTTGCTGCGGTAACGTTTTGGGATAGCCCAGATCTCAAAAGCGGCTCAACGTAGAAGTTTGAAAAAAAAATACTAATAATAGACCTTAATTAGTTCAAATTTGTTCAAACATTAGTTTTTAATTTGTTCGATGTAATTCAATGGTGCCGAAATTCAGAAAGAAACGGGTTTGCAAGTAAACCAGTACACTTACAACTTGAACAAATTTTACTATTAGTGAACAAATTACTCTTCACGATGAATTAATTATTTGTTATACTTTCAACTCTCTAAAGCACAACATTTTATTACGTTTTAACGCACACCCTCGGCCAGGCATACCTGGCCTGGTATTAAACTATACCGATCATTGAAATTAAAAAAACTTTATACGGATTTTATTGCTTCGTTTTTATTTCTTTTATAAAATACTATTATTACATAATTTTGAAACTTTAAGCTACTATTGTTATACTCTTTTACTAGTTACTGTTTACTTCAATTTAAGCTATTTAAATTATATAACTATTTGGATTTAATTTTACACTTTCCTCGACGTTTCGGTTGCTTTTCAGCAGCCATGGTCACGGTTCCGTGCTATTGTTCAGCTAATACAGCACGTAGGTAGCTATGCACGGTCAGGCCCTGGACAACTCCTACGAGTTCAATCTGGCGATATGATCACACCACGAGTCGTACTACTATTTGCTATTCGTAATGGATTATTTGTCAGCTGGCAAAGGACACAGGAACCGGACGTTCAAATAAAAAAGTGATTATTTTACATAATATTTATTCCGACGCTCAATAAAAACTTAAGCACTCTATAAAACTTCTGTAAATTATCTGATTATAATTTATTATCTGATAATACGATTAAGCATTCAGACGAGGAACGAAACTGAACATTACTACTTTACGCCATGTAAAACCGCAGACGAATCAATTATAAAAATTATTAAATTGTTGTTGTGGTAATTACCAATCATAACTTAATTAAAATGCATTTCTGGCAATGTGCAGTGTCTATGGTTTATTTTACTTTTTGAATAAGAAATAACACTCCTAAACTCAAGCGTAAAATTACAACACAGATTTAATTACCTAATATTTACATGGCATAACGTAGGTATCATGAGTATATTCCGTAATTACCTGAATAACTATATATTTATAATAAGCCGTCGAGGGTCTTTACTATAAATAAGTACCTATACATTAACATCTATCTAATATGGAAATTGCACTAAAATTAGCCTAATACCTATGTTCAGTAGTAGATCTAATTATTTAATCGTTGAGCAGACCACGACACCAAATACATAGGGCATTTACAAATACAGCCCTATAAGAATATAGAGAAAGTAATTCTGGGAAACTTGAGCAATTCGTATATGTAACACAATATATACCAACAGTCTATATTATGGCTTATGTCATATAACTCTAGCACTAGTCAATCACAGGAGATTTCACACCTAGGCCTGGGACAACCATCCTTGATCACAGTATATATATCCCGTATTGAAACCGTAACACTCAACGCATATATTAGTGGCGAGCTGGTCACCTATACCATTATCCGATTCGTGAAATGAAATTTTAATTTTCTAGACTTATAAAGACTACAATTTGTTCAAAGTTAAACGGATTGACAAAGTTACCCAGAACATGTACCGTAGCTATAACAATTTACACAACAACATTCCTTCGTTACTTACTAAGTTTTAGATTATTTTCATTGGAAGAATTTAAAATATAAACACTAACATTAAATCCTAAGAATTTGTAGCTTTCGCTATAGCTCACATTTGAACTGGAACAGACTGCCAAGAATCTAATTTAATTCTAAACAACTAAAAATAAATGCAGTACATTCATTGTCTTCATATTATTGTTACATTCTATTTAATAAGGTAAACGATAAAAAAATATTTTTAATAGTCTATGACTAATAATTTAAAAAGAAACAACTTGTTTATCCTATTAGGGCTTAAACAGACTAGCTAGCTTCTTTTTATATCAAATACGTGCGTTTCACTATTATTTTGTACCTGGTATTCGTTAGATTGGTGAATTACTATTGTCACTTAAAATAGGTATTGTATTTTCACCTATGAAAGAATACAAGAATACACGTTAAGACAGCGCAAACAGCGGATAGTTACCAATCGCAGATTTACCTACAGACGGTCGCATAAACAGGTACTCCAGGTACACTCTGAGCGGCGAGGTCTTAAAATAATGACATTAGGTATATTACTACAACCAGACTCGCGCCATTTTACCGCAGAGGTAGGCAATTGTTATAAATAAGTAGTTTAATTACTTACAAAGATCCTGATAAACATGATTTTACTTATTTTTATCAGATTAATATTAAAAAATATTAACAAGTGACAGCGCCCTCTATAGATAAACCGCTATTTCACAAGCAACGCTCCCTGCACCCATCATAATCGCGATAAAAAAAGTAGCTAGCGCATTGGAGCCTTATGTCGTCGACCGAACATTATACTATCTACATTGCTATGATTTAATCTCATCTGTGTTCTAAGTTAACAAATAGAAATAGTCATCTGACATCTAGAATGTACTCATCAAATATTCATTCGCAGCCACATTGTCAGTACCATCGTGTGCCCATCTACCCAGTAAGCTACAATAGCCTTTTATGTCACAGTTGCATTGAACACACAGCCAATGTATGACTTTATAAACATTGAAAAACATACACAAAGATGTTTTGGACACGATACAAGTGTCTGTAGATCACACAAATAATTGATCTTGTTCACAACTCACCAATTGTTGCGGTTTAACTTACAACAAGATATACTAAAGGCTAATGTAGCCTATTTGTTAAACTGTAAAGGCCACACGGCAGTTTAATATTTCATCAAGTTTGTTGGCTTCCATCAAGCTTTGACATAATCATTCAACATCAAGCTGTAGCAGCTCTCTCATATTAAATGTATTATAGACAGACAAATACTAAAATTAAGGTGCAATCTTTGTGCACAACAGGTCTATGTGATAAGAACGCGGACGTATGTGATATAACATAGCTATTTTTGTCCATATTATTTTCTAGAACATAACTAGAGTACCTTAGCACAGCTCCATCCAGCTTGATGTTCAAAGATCCTTCCAGCAGGTATAGAGGCGACTGTTTCTATATCTTTGAATACATTATAGTTGATAGCCTATGAGTATACACGTAGTATTGTAACAATTGTTTGGCAACTCGCTGCGGCTGGTCGGGAGGCTCTGTAATATAAATAGTCATACTCATCAGTAAAGGCACCGATACACACATACACCGTTTCTTCATGTACACAACACTACCAAGTCAGTTATTCACAGTTCCGTTATGTCCATAGTTCCTTGGGCTTCAGTGCTTCAACTTCTATATTGGATGTCAACATTTCTAGCAGTTAGGACTGAAGACTTCGTTTTGCTTAATACCCAGAGTCCCAGAGATAGCGTTGCCAGGACAGTACAGGACACGTACCATTAGTACAAGTTTTGATTGCTTTGGAAAGCAAGCCTTTAAGGAACTAAATTTGTGCAATAAATTTGGCAGGCAAATTGACACAATGGCTTATCATTCTTCTTCTCATAACATATAATTTTGAGCAATGCAAAGCAATCAACCAAAGGATCCTTGATTTAGTAACTGATCTAGGTTTTATTTTGATAATATCCAGTTAGACATCAATGAGTTATCTTGTAGTTCTGAATCGGCTCTGTCAATAATGTTTTGTTTAAGAAAGTCATCAAAACTCGTACTATAGGTATAGAAATCACTAGAAATATGCATAGTAGAAAAAAAATTACCATTTCTTCCTATCTTGGAAAATTTTTCTACACATAGAATGCTAAAAATATTGTAGACAATCAAAAACTATATCTATAGACCATTCAGGTGAAAAGACTAATAACAAAGTAGATGATGACCATGGAAGGCAATTATTAATAAAGATGTCATTTGACTTCACAATTCACTTTTTAAGCCCACAGATTACTCTAATGATTATGTCAGACTTTCAAGCACAGATGCAGACTTGCAAGTGATTTGTAAAACTATATCAGATATAAACCCAACACTAATTTTGGCCTGAATGAACTATATAACCAGACATCAAAGAACTCACTCTCATGCTAAAATGTCAACAATTGAATAGAGAAACCATAAAATGTCAATATTGCACAGAATTCTTCTTGACATAACTTTGTAGATAAGTTTAGTATTTTTCCACATCTCTTGAAATTGTTTTTACATTTACCTGTTTGGAGCTGTGAAATAAATAATGATTAAGGTACAGATAAGTACTGTGATTCAGGCTGAATCAATACTTACCATATGGGAAGTAGTGTTCTGAGTGCAGACCCTCAATGGGAGTATGTAGCGCCAACATCTAGTGTAGTGAAATAAGAATCAAACCATTAGAACAGGCTCATTTTATTCCAACATTACCACAACCTTTGGACCTTATAATCAGAATCATAAAGTCTTTTCTTGCATGGAATTGTCTTGAAGAATTCACATAATGAGTCATATCACTGCTATAGGAGTAACGAGAATTCACATATGTCCATAAATAGCAATTGGTTTCACCAAATAGTTCTTACTGGATAAGGAACAGCATTCAGTTTATAATAATATGTCTTGTCTATGGAACAACCTTGATATTAAGGTCATTCCAATGAATTAATGTGCAACATTAATGATATAATTTGACTAGAAGTTTAACTGACCTGTAATTCAGAACCTGCAAATACAAATGTTAGAGAAGAAAGGAATAAATGTGAAAACCCACCTATTTCCCTTCTTCTTGTCCAACAACTTCTTTATATCTGGCAATCATGAGCTTTTTGACTGTGTCTCTATATGTTTCTCCGGGGGTTGGTGTGTAGATGCCTCTCTTCTGCCCCAAGCCTGCTAAACTTGGTCTTTGTTCGGCTTCAATAGGTGCGATTCTTCCCTGTTCCTCTTTACCTAAACCTCGTCCCTCTGACCAGCCCATTTTCTGTAGCATTTTCCCACCAATTGTATCAACTACAGAAGGTGGTGGGTGCGCTGTGATTGGTGCAGGCATTGGCTCAGGTGGGTCATAACGCTTTCTGATTGGTGTTTCATCTTCACCAAATTTCATGCGTCTTTCTGCTGCTCTGTCCCTATACCCATTTGTTTGTGGGATTAATTCATTCTTTTTACGATATTCAGCTAAGTTCTGTTTGTGTAGGTCTGAGAGTGATTTGTGTTTGTTCAATACTTCAGCAGATGGGAAGCGACGCTTACATATTAAGCATGTTAGTTTAGGCCAGTCAATGATACCCTCATCATTATCAAAAGCATATTCAGTTTCAGCCACTCTTTTCATCAAGAAGTCATCACCAGTCATTGGAGGTGGTGACAGTTCCCTAACATGAGTCAATGATGGACCAGACCCTAAGACAGAAAAACCAATATCTGCCGAGCCTTTGCTAGGACCAGTATCTGTAGGTTGTTCCATCACAATATTGCTTCTGGCATTTTCTTTCTTTTGATTCAATGTCCTTGCCCATCTCTCCATATCTTTGGCTATCTTTTTGGCTACTTTTACTTTATCTTCCTTATCTCTCTTTTTCCTTTCCTCAGGCTCTTTAACTATAGTGTTTTCAACAGTGGCCTGTGGCGGGTTGGGTAACTTTGGCTGCTCAGTATTTTGCTGTGACTGTGAGGCTGCTATGTAAGTAGAGCTAGTAGCATCCCAATACATGTACTGATTAGTCTGGCTATTATAGAAGTATTGACTGGTGCCATCATAATACAGTCCAGTGGCCGGATCATAGTAGTAACCTGAAGTTTCATCATACATAAAAGTCCTAACATCAGGAGCTGTATAAATAGTTTTGCCATCACCAATAGGTGCTTTAATAGCAGGAGTGGCTTGTGTAGTGGAAGATACAAAGACTGGCACACTGACAGGTGTCCAGGCCATGTGTCGAGCCTGAGCAGCAGATATAGCTGACTGGGCAACAGCTGCAGCAGCATTAACTCGATCAGCTTCAGACATTGCCTGAGAAGTGGTTGATGTGTAGTTTGACATTTGAGCATAATAGTTGGAGTAATCTGTGTTCATTGGCTTTTGAATCTTTTTAGGTTCATTGTAAAAACTAATGAGCACTTCCCTACCATCTATTTCTAGAGGGGGCTGAAGAGCCACTAACTGAGAATGAGCCACTGTTGAATCGGCAATTGAGTTAAAGTTAATATATGCTAAACATTTAGATGCCCCTGTCAAAGTCTCCCTACCAATAGTTATGCCTGCTATAGAATCAAGAACTGCCTTAGAGCACCTCTCTTTGATAGCGTCTAGTATTTTTTCTTCTGTAGTTAAAGCATCTAATCTTCGAAACAACAAGCGTTTTGTAATCCCACCATTTTCTGTCATGCTATTTCTTTCACTGTCACCACCATAGACAATGCCCTCAGACCTCTTTCCTTGGCAGTTACGTCTGTAGCATACCTGGCGACGTTTGAAGTTGTACAAACCACACTTACAAAACCAATCCCCCGGAGATGCATTGATAGAAGACTGATTATCCTCATGTTTATCTCTAGAATCATATTTATTCTCATACTCTGTGTCCATACGGTCCCTCTCTCGGCTGCCAGAACGGCTGCTCGACCTAGAGTTAGCCCTTCTCTCAGATTCACTTATGTTAGGCGGTGACGGCGGCGCTGGAATGTCCCTATCCCGTTCATCATGACGTTTAGGCGACCGGCGACGGTCGCGGTCGCGGTTACGGTCGTACCGCTCGCGGCGGTAGCGATCCTCGCGGTCGTAGCGGTCCCGACGGTCGCGATCGTCATCGCGCTCGCGTTCGTAGCGGTCGGGGCGGTCGCGCTCGAACCGTTCGTGGTGATGTCGGTCGCGCTGCGGCTCCCGGCGCTCAGGGCTGTTGCTCCGGCGCGGCTCCCACACGGGCGAGCGCGCACGCCCCTCCGCCTGTCTGTCCGTCCAGCGGTTGTCGTCGCCCCATCGCGTGCTGCGCTCGTCACGGGCTCGCCACGACATCGCAAACGCCTGTGAACATCACCCGTACGAATAAAGTGGCCGTACTCACAAACCGTGCGACGCCGCAGTCCCGAATCCTCCATGTTGGTTGGCCTATAAACGTCGTTCAATAACCTTTCTCCTCGCCGTTCTATTGTTTACCTGCTGTAGTGGTCACTGGTACAATAATATAAGCCTTTAATCACACAAGATTGGCACTTGTCACGCGCTTATTATAAGAAAGTTGTTATGTAAATATCTAACTTAAACAGAACTAGGATTCAAACATTATTTGACACAGAAAATTCCAAGGCGCCATATTTTTCTCAGCACGAAATAGATTTTTCGATAGAGACGTCAACACTGTCTACTAATTAGCCAGCTAAAAGTGTAAACTATTAGTCGATTTTATTCAGATTTACTAAATTAGTTATAAAACTCATTTAAACTAATTAGCCTGCATTGGGCATACCGCTAAGAATGTATTAAAAAATAAGTAATTAACATGCTCTAAACCATAATATTATAATAATTATTTTATCTGAGATTAGCTTATGTCGCAAAATAAAACATCGACTAGAAACTTAATAGACCTGCTCCAACTTCCTATTATAACTTACTTATCAGATACAGATCGTTAATTTTTAAGTTTAACTTAATACAGCGCTATCTATTATAATTAAGGCATACTCATTACTCATGGGTTATGAATTATGATCGTTAATGTTGTGATTGTTACCAAAGACTACAATGAAATTAAACTGCTATATACGGATTTTATCGCATTGTTTATTTGACACTTTATTACAACATTTTGAAAATTGTTACACTACTACTACTATTAAACTTTACTAATTTTTCAGCTAATTAAATTATTATTAAAACTATTTAGATTTAATTTATTTTTACACTTTCCCCGACGTTTCGGTTGCTTTTCAGCAGCCATGGTCACGGGGAGACTAAGATGGCAGTTGTCTCAATATTCCAGTGTAGTTATTTCAAAGTACCCGAACATAATTTAATCATTGGTGTTTCTATTTACGCAGAATGAGCTCAAAGTATCATGAAGTCTTGCTGTGGTTTGCTTCTTCTTGAGTTTGACTATTTTTATTACTGGATCCCAAGCTGGTGGTACATTCCGACCATCTTCTCTATTAAAATTAGGATGTTTTTTGATTTCAATAGCCTCGCGAAGCATCCTTGGTAGGAATCGGTGTTCTTTAGCGAGAATCTGTGGTTTGTCAAATCTCAGGTAGTGGTTGGTTCCCTGTTGCACATGTTCACACACAGCAGACTTCAACGAGCGTTGGTGTTTTACATCAGCTATGTGTTCTTTTATGCGGGTGCCTATGTTTCTCTTGGTTTGACCAATGTATGACAGTCCGCAGTCACAATCTATTTTATAGACCCCTGCATCTTGTAAAGGTAGTTGGCACTTGACGGATGGTAAAAATTGACTTATCTTCGTTGGCGGCTTGAAATATGTGTTGATTGAAGCTCGCTTCAAGATGTAGCTAATCTTGTCAGTGACACCCCTTACATAAGGCAGTATAGCAGGCTGGCGCTCGACTGTGGCTGGCTTTTCTCAGAATCTGTGACAGCGGCGCGGCTGTTGGAGCTTGTTGTCTTGCAGTACTTGCTTGAGATGTTGAAGCTCGGCGTCCAGGTGTTTCTTGTCACAGAACCCATGGGCTCTCTGAAACAAAGACATTCCCACGGTAGCTAACTGTTTAGGATGGTGGTGAGATTCACCGTTTAAGTATCTATTTGTATGGGTCTTTTTCCTATATACAGTGTGGCTCAAAGTATGATCAGGATTCCTGATGACAAGTACTTACATCTAAGAAAGCTAATGAATTATTTGCCTCTAATTCCATAGTAAATTGGATGTTATTATTAATGGAATTAAGATGTTCTAGGAATACACTTGCACTATCTGTTGGTAATATTGTAAAAGTATCATCTACAAACCTCTTATAAATCCTGGGTGCGATGGGGGCAGTATGTAAAGCTTGAGCCTCGAAGTCTTCCATATATATGTCAGCAACGACAGGCGATACTGGGGAGCCCATTGCGACACCATCGACTTGTATGTAGAATTTATTGTCCCACAACAGATAGCCAGTTGTTAAGCAATGCTTAAGTAGTTCTGCATATTCCTCAGGCATATTGAACTGTATTAGCTTCCTTTTGTGCAAGTGCAAGTGCAAGCACACTCACACACACACAAACCATGCATGCTATGATTTTAAATTATTTATAAATTAGTTTTAATTGATATTTTCATTTTTATTTTATTTTCCTTTTAACAAATTCAGAAAAATATTTGTGATATGATATTTAATCAATGGATGCTTACTTGTAGACGGCAGAGCGGGGCCTCCTAACACAGGCAATGTTATGCCTAAAAGGAGCGCTCCAACAATATTGTAATTAGATTAAGCTCAGTTAATGAAAATAAATCATTTTATTATTATTATTATTATTACTTTTAGTTATTTCAATACAGTCATGTGCAGGTAAGCATGTAAATAATGACTGTACATCAAAACTAACCATTGTTTCATTGTGAGTGAGACGTAGGTGTTTAATTTCACTCACAAAATGGTATGAATCCTTTACATGTGCTCTCGAGTTGCCTCTGAGTGGTGAGAGTATCTTCGCTACGTGCGTATACGTACGTATTTCTGCGTAAATAGAAACACCAATGATTAAATTATGTTCGGGTACTTTGAAATAACTACACTGGAATATTGAGACAACTGCCATCTTAGTCTCCCCGTGACCATGGCTGCTGAAAAGCAACCGAAACGTCGGGGAAAGTGTAAAAATAAATTAAATCTAAATAGTTTTAATAATAATTTAATTAGCTTAAAAATTAGTAAAGTTATTAGTAGTAGTAGTGCAGCAATTTTCAAAATTTTGTAATAAAGTGTCAAATAAACAACGCGATAAAATCCGTATATAGTAGTTTAATTTCAATGAATAATATTCGCGTTAATAGAAGACAATATTATGTAAAGACTACAATATAATATACGGGTATATACTAGGCAAATATCTCCAGTCGCATTTAATACTAACTAGCGCCATCTAGTTTCTAGCTACCAGAAACCACTGACATGTAATATATACATGTCTATAGTAATTATATTTATACAAACTGTACCTTTGGTTTTAAATATATACTGTATGCAACTATACGTAGTTATAATTTAGACAGATTGTACAAGTTCTCCAAAGAGTAAAGTAATATATAATGAAATCTAAACTGACAGAAGGAATACACACTCCTACACAGCCATTTGTAATGTATGTGTTGCCATTATAGAAAATACACATCGCCATGTTCTTTTTTAAATCTGCGTTTAATCACGTTTTTGTTTCTATGTTCTGTATAAAAGAGTATTTTAGTCGTAATAAATACAAATGATACATTCCTGAATTTTATTTTATACATTCCTATCCAAATTGAAGATATAAAAATAATTATAATATATTTTATTTGTTCATAATGTCATATTGGTTCTTACAGCTGACGGGCATAGATTAGTACCTACCTATTAGGCCGGGACTCCATCAAAGCAGAGATGTGTGCGATGTGCTGTGTGCTATGCGAGAAGGGATGTTTTTCAGCTCGGGGGACTCCACCAAAGCGGAGATGTGTGCGGTGTGCTGTGTGCTGTACGACAAGAGATGTTTTTAGCTCGGGTGCGAGGCGTTGAGTGTTCAGTCGTCCGCGTACAGCTCACTTCTACACTTCCATCGCGCCATACAAATATTACACATCTCCGCACAGCGATCTCCACTGAACTGAGCGGAGAGGAGATGTGTCAATTACACAATTCTATTGGTTGTTTAAAAGACATCTCCTCTCCGCTCGTCTCGTCTCCGCTTTGGTGGAGTCCCGGACTTATACTGTTATAGATAGGTAACTCGAGCCTCGCTAGAGGTCTGCATAAGTGCTGCCGCCAAGGAGCCGTATCATGAACTAAATTGAAGTCGTCAAAGCAACCTATACATACATACGTGTATGTACATAAGTAGGTATCTGCATTATTCCTTTAGAGTTTTATAATTTTATTGTAATTTATATACTGCCTATATTTGTATGCATATAAATGTAGGCAGCATATTAATCAAGTTACAAAATGGGATTATAAGGATAAGGAACATGAAAAAAAATCAAATCAAATCAAAAATATTTATTTGTGTAACATAGGTACATGGTGTTAATAAAATATTATAAGCTCACTATGCTAAGCCTTTTAGGCTTACAAATCGGAGTAAGTTAGTATTGTATTTAATCGTTACAATAGGTGTAAACTATTTGACATTTGACAAATTAATGAATACCTCAGAATACAGTGTACATCATAAATTACAAAAAATAAAAATAAAAAAATTATATTATATTGTAACTTAACAGTTGACACTATTAAATTTATTAACAAAAAATAAACTTCTCTGCCATATCCACTTGCACTTTCAGCTTCCATCTCACGTTCTGAGATTTGCGTAATTTCAATTTAGTTTCACATATTACTCTTTTGAGGTGTCTTTTGACAGCATTTAGTGGCTTGGCAACTTTTTTGGGACCTGAGTTACAAAGAAAATCTATATTAATACAATAAAAATAGCAAGTCATTAAATAAAGTTGTGTCGTGATGCGTTAGAAGCGTGAACCGTTTCATGCATTTAGTATACTTTGGAGCTGTAAAATCTAATTACATTTTCTTTTTCAAAGGCCACTCATCCGAGAAATAAACCCTGTATTGCGGGGAACTTTACAATTATTCATACAATAAATATAAATATCTAATGAATTAATCAATGATTTGCACATCATAAGTGTAGCTCCGTGTGGGCATCGAACGCACAACATCTCGGCGCAGTAGTAAGGCGAGCGGGCAGCTTAAGCCACTTCACTACCTGTTAGTATGGTTTATGCGTTGATTATGTATTTTTGTTTACCTTTATTTAAGGGAATGCTTTGTAGAGACACTCGGCGACAGGTACTTCTGCAGTCTGTGTCTCAAGACGCTAGCTCATCTGCTCATCTGAAATGTATAGAAAACTTATTTTAATTTGTGCTTAGACATAGTTTTAATATCTTTTTGATATCAGTAATACTGATATCAAAAAAACACAGAAAATTTAAGAAAATTTGTGCAAACGCGTAATATAAATCGAAATATTCTAGTTAGAAAGTTAGAAACCATCGAACATGACGTGTCAAAAACAGAGTGTTGCTCGATGATCTCACTATTTCTACTAAATCTTATTCAGTTAACTATTTTAATCTGCGTTGATATTACCTGTTTAGCTCTATTGTACTTTTATATGGCATTATAGCTGAGATTTTCGATATTATTTATACAAATTATCATCTTCATTGATTTAAGTTATTGTAGGCTAAAACAAAATACCCTACTGAATTTTTTAATTTGCAACCCTAAAGTAGACGCTACTCCAGCAAAATTTTGTAATATCGCCATCTATTGAAAACTATATAGTAACACAATTATAACACAATTAATTCACGATACGGCTAATAGAGGCGCTCTTGTCGAAAAACATACCCGTACATTTGTTTGTAGTTACCATACCATGCTGATGGGTACATGCAAAGAGTAAAGTAATACATACATGGCAAGTTTATAAAACAAAAAATTCGGTGCTACTTATGTTCTAAGTTGCCATAGCATCATTGTAACTAAGCGACGCAAATACCTATAGGCGCACGCATTGTGGTAATAATATTATGTTTAATAAGTACCCACTACGAAACTATAGAGGAGTCGATAGATGTAGATGGTTAATGCTTAAATGCTGAGTACTTACCTTACTTATTTTGAGTGCCTAATTACCATAGGTTATAATATTTATTTAAACTGCGTGCGCCTATTTATTTAATATAATAATGCACTTACCTATCTACTAGATCCGCATTATTAGTAGGTAGTAGTATGAGTAATGCAATGTTAGGTACAATTAAAATCCGGAGACATTCTTCACAGCATTCATAATTATTAACGGAAAATTTTAAACTTCAATATTTATCATTCTTTCTTTCTCCCTAGCCTTTATTATTCCCAAGACACTTTGGGTCGGCTTTTCTGGTCTAACCGGATTTGACTGGATATCAGTTTTTACACGGAACGGCTGCCATCTGACCTCCGCAACCCGAAGGCTAACGACACCCGAAGGCTAGACCAGTGTCAGGATATTATTGGGCACTGATTTCCCAATAACGACTCCCATAAGATGTTCATGGCAGCCGGGACCGACGGCTTAACGTGCTCTCCGAGGCAGCAGGTGATAATTGTCAATCAGTACGCACATAATTTCGAAAAGTCATATAACTTCCGAAAGTCGGAGGTGAGCGACGTGGGTTTGAACTCGAGACCCTCTGCATTGCAGTCCGTTGGTCTCCCCACTGAGCAATCGCTGCTATGCAATATTTATCATTAAGTAAGTAAATTTAAAATACCTTGGGGGAGGCCTATGTTCAGCAGTGGACGTCTTTCGGCTGAAGTGATGAAGTATATTCAAATTAAACCGTCGATATAAGTTATTCTTTGCCAATATAATGCCGGCGTCCATTATCTACCTATCCCATGGTAAATAGGTACTTTTTACTTGTAGTTTGTGCTGTCTACCATCTAGAAGCAAAATTAATTGACCGGATTTGTGGCCTTGTCACAGCATGCATCGCAATCAAATCTTTTACTACTATGAATACGGATAATGATTTTCAGTCAATTATGGTAGTTATTAGGTATAAAAACCTTTATTTTAATATTATGTCCACGGATTGTATTATTGTGTTGTATCACAATTATTATATTTTATAACGTCACCGCACTAAATAGTTGCAGTTTCTGACAAATAATAATAAAACAAGCAGAATATAATGTATTTAAATTTATTCAATGACCATGTCATACCTTACAGTCTAGATAATCGATAAAATTATTAAACGGAACAATTAAATACGTATTAAACTAATAACTAAAATAAAATAAGCGCAGATTTGAAACTAAAACTAGCATTAACTACACTTAGAATAGACTAACTAAATATATTTTAACACAAGCGCCATTATGAAGCTAGTTTTATATACTTAAATACATTCAGCAGCCAATTAATATACTTATATAATTTTAAAACAAAAGCATCAGTCATTTTTTAAATCTAATTTTATAAAGGAATTAATATTAATAAAAGATATAATTAAAACTATAATGACATCATTGAAGCGTATTTAATTACTTAACTATTAAACCTATTTGGTTATGTGTTATATGGAATGTCGATATTTTATATAATCAGATTACAGTTTTGTAAGTTATTCATAGACAAGGCTACTCTACAGTACGGCAGATTACATGATTTTATTTTTACAGACATTTAAAAGTACATTAAATATGGAAATTAATTGATCTAAATTCATCGCCATCTTCTGGCACAAAATTATATAAAGTTCATACAACAAACACCGATTTTACTATTGAGTAACACTAATATTGTATAATGTATATTTGTCCGTGTTTCACACCGCACAGCGATTCTCGCAAATCACTAAACCTTAACTCACTCTTGCACTAGTATGTGTGCTGATACACACACACACACATAGCGCCCGACACACACACATATATAAACACATCTGTATAACCGCACCCCTATGATTTGAAAGAACGACTGGCCCCAGTGTTGCGTTCTCGAACAACAAGCGGCTTCTGTTCTCAAAAACGAATACTGATGCGACTGTTGCGATCAAATCCCAGATGAAATGACTTATTTTACGTTACTTATCGATAAACTGCCAGATAGGTACCTGCTTTCAATTCTTACATTAGAAGCATCTATGCTACAAGTTGTTCGAGTACGCGATTAAAAGAACTTTGCTTAAAACTTTTGACATCGTGTTAGCGGCCGAACAGATCACCTGAATTTATTACAAAAAGAAAACACGGTCATAAATATAATAACCAGCCAAGCAAAAGATGCTGTAAAAGATTTCATCACGTTTTCAAATGTCATTCCGAGAAAACCATCGATTTTATTGTGTCTTCAGAAGTGAGTTTGATAGTGAGAACTTACAGAATAGCACCTGGTGGAACCCAAACAATAGTTGAAAGGCTGATTATTTTGTAAATACTGTACCTACTAAAGGACGGCTAATAAAATGATAATGATGGCCAAATATTTGAGACTCTTGGATTTAAACAGGTTAGAGACGGCCGCGTTACTCAATGTCTATTTTAGGCAAAGTTCTTTTAATCCCAGGAGGCGCGCCACTAGTCCCTTCTCCCGGTGAGCAAGTGTTCCCGCAGGGTGCAGATCTCGCGCTCGATGTTCTCGCGCGCTGCCGCCTCGAAGCACTCGAACTCCGGCGTGTGGAACAGCTTCGGGATCTGTGAGAATTGGTTCAGCACCTGGAAATTTCGATAAAATGCTATGAGAACTTTTGCCATGATTAGTATTTTAAATGTTATAATCATTATACTGTGTACGTAGTAGCCAACGGGCACCCTTTGATTCGACTATTTTATGTTGTCCTAATTTAATTTGACGTAAAGAGATAGGCATTTTCTTTTTTGGTCATAATAATACTTTGACATAATTGTTTTTTGGCATACTATTTCAGTAGTCATAAATATCATTTAGGCTAATGCTTTTTGCCCTCATTTTGATTGGCATAAAGTTATAAGGTATATATAACTTGGGTACCATAGTGTAACAACAGGTTAGGGTGCGGCAGGGTGGCCCCTGGGCCACCCCTAAGCCGCCAACATGTTTATTTTATATACGAAAAGTATTTTTATTAATTGCAAACACAAAATTTACAAATCTTCAAATTTATGCTTTAGAATAGTATGCTTAACAATTGTTATGCTTATAGTAATTAAGCTTGAAAAATTGTGCCCAAACAGTTATGCCAAACGAGTATTGGGCGTAACTATTATTGGGATAAGTAAAAGTATGCCATGTTAAATGATGACATATAATTTTATGCGAATAAAAAGGGAACCGTAGCAAGCATACTGAGAGGTAAGTGTGCTAGAATTGAAGTTCTCCAGAGTAGAACCGAAAGACACAGTGCAATGGTGGCTTAAATTTGCTATACTTTTTGCACATCTCGTGGTTCCATATTCACGTACTTAAAACTAATACCATCACATACCACGTAATAATCACTCGAATGGTCGTGAGGTGATATGTATTGTGAATTGTGATAGGTATTGTTGGATAAAGGTAATCTCAGAGTAAAAGGCGCGCCTTGATGCGTTATGTAAATTACGGCGTAAATTACATCATGCTTGTTTGTTGTTTGGCGTCGTTAAATTGAAACAATCTGCCTATTTATACGAAAAGCTGTCTTGGGTTGGTAGTGAGTGACAGAAAACGTTCAAACAGGCAGTGTTCCAAGCAACAATCCAATAAACCACATAAGTCAGAGGCATTTAGAGGAAGCTTCCGCTACGCCGCTTCCAAGTGCTGGAACAATATACCTCCACCACTACGTAATCTCAGGTCGATAAATATTTTTAGAAGCCGATTACGGCAGTTCCTCGTGGACGCGCAGCGGAAGCTGGATAATGCTATCCTAAATGCTTCTTTTATTTGAGATCTGCAGTTAATCAAGAATTAGGTTAGGTTAGGTTAGGGATTTTAAAAGTAGTGGTGTCCAAAGGGTAGGTCTTATTGTGTAGTGGCCTGCCGTTTCATACGGCGGGCCGAAACCTCGGCGGGGTCGCGACTGCATGTGAAAATGATTCGCGCGGCCCTGCCAATTGCGGTTCTTTCAAGGAACACCGTGGTAGGTTTAGTCGGTATTACCGGGAGGTCCATTCTTATCATCATTACCATCTCTAGTTTACCCCGATGAGCCCGACATAGCCCCTTCGCCCGCCCCCGCGGAGGGATATGAGTCAAAGCATTCCTACAAGTAAAAAAAAAGAAAAGTTCTCATTTGTCAAAATTTAATTATTTAATATTTACCTTGTTAATATTATTTTCTTTGTTGTCAAATAAATTAATTTTCTTTTTTCTTCTTTCTAATGTAATTTCAAAATAAACCTACTCTGACTGTCGTAAGCCTGGTACTTTTATAAGAAGGGCAATACGCGTACCCATTATCCTTTGTTCTCATATATTTAGATATTACATTCGCAAAATATTATATTCTCGAATTATTATATTCTCAAAATATTACACAAAGAACAATTTATAGTATATTTCTTTACTTCTTTAGTTTTGCTTTTCAGACAATTCTTGTCTTAAAAATTATCTGCAGTCTGTTGACCGCGTTAACGCACTCACCTTAATTCTCAACTCGACGTAATTATCATGCGTGAGCTTCGAATACTCCGCTCTAACCAATTTGGCATGGGCGTCGTATTCCTCTCGGGAGGCGGCTAGGACAGCAAGCTCGCAATCCCCGAATAGCTGGAGATCTCGCAGCGGTGCGGGACCCGCGGGGGTCGAGGGCGCAGGAGGAGGGTCACCACCAGCAGCTTCATCTTCAGGGTCTAAGGGCTCCACAGAGTCCGGTTCAGCACTATCCGGCTCTACCCCGCTAGCACTGTCAGGGTTCTGTGGACCGTCATCTCCATTATCAGCCGTAGCGCTGTCCGGCTGGCCCGAGACGTCTGGGCTGTCTGGACGCGGTGCGCTGGGCGCAGGTTTCTCCGTGGGATCGTCTGGAATTGGTACTGCTTCAGCTTCATTATCGGATTCTATAATTGGTTCTTCGGAATCCTCGTCATCAGCTTGAGGGTTCTCGTTGGAGCTCTCTGGAGACCCTGGGGAGGAAGACTCGTTGCTGCTACAGGCGCCGCACCACTGAGCCTCGTCGTCAGTCAGCAGCGCCAGGATGTACGACGTTAAATCTTGCTGTAAACACACATAAATTATATAATAAGTATGTTTGCAAAAGACAATAAAATTAGGCGAATTATTGCATTCGAATACGGTTGCACAGTACCTTCATGGAATGGTATTTAATAAATAATATTTATGCATGTTGTCATGACATCTATATTTATATTATAAAGCTAAAGAGCTTGTTTGTTTATTTGTTTGGTTGAATGCGCTAATCTCAGGAACTACTGGTTGGAATTAAAAAAATATGTTAGTGTTGGATAGCCTATTTATCGAGGAAGGTTAGGTAGGTTATACAACATCGCGCTACGACCTAGGGGGCGGCGCAGTAATCATAAACGCTGGTGAAACCGCGGGCACAGCTAGTTTAAATATAAATCGGATATTATTTATTTAAACGATAACTGCCTTGTCCGTCTTAACATGTGAGTATATAACTGCCATAAGTAACTAAGTCCGATTTCCAGGTCTAGAAAAAGTTGAAAAATATTATCGGATTTTTCTGTCAGAATATACTCAGATGCAGCACGGAATGTGGAACGATAGTTGACAGTCTCGCACCCTGTTACGTGAGACCTAGACATTGCCAGCGAGATGTGAGTGTAATGACCTCTTATTAAATGATCGAGGATAAACAGATGTGTTATGTTTGCATAATGATGTCGCTTGTCTATTTGTTAAAAGTAAATAAAATTAGTTTTGTTGTGCGATGATTCATACTCAGCACGTAGAATGATAAATAGACAGAATGCTTGTTGGCAATAAGTGACGTCACATCCAAAATTAGGCGCCTATAGACGCTGATAGACTTATTATTACATTAGGTATAAGTCTGCCTTATCGCCTAACCGAAGCAGTGAATAAAAAATCGATCGTGTAACTTGTTTCTTTGCATGTAATACTTCACTGATATATGTAGGATAGTATTAGCTCTTGTATTTGCATTTTTTTATTTAAGTTATTCATGAGACTAAAGAGTCGTTTATATGTTAAGTATTTATATACAAGTAGTGACGTAGGTTCACAGTTGTATGTTGTAGATTGAAATTAATACTTTTTATGAGTTCTACAGCTATTTGATTGCAATTTGTTTTTGTTTGAGCTTTACCGTGTCGGTTATTTTTCAGCAACCTTGGTCACAATAATGTGCAAATCCAAGGAAATATAGATAAAAGTTCCTTAGTTGAAAATAGTATTTAGTCTGTCACGTGATAATTTTACGGCTATTTAAATCAATCGCAAAAGTTAAGAGTTATAAGAAATGATAATAACGATATATTATCATTTGTTGGGAGAAAATGTAAGAAATCCAAAGTTCAGGGTCATTCTGTATCAGTAATAAAGAGGTTGTGTGATATGAATAAATAAAATTAATTGAAAATTCACATAGTTAATCCAATCGCGTTTAACGAATATATATATATATATATATATATATTATCGGAAATAGTACAAGCTCTGCTTAGTTTGGGCTAGATTGTGTTGTGTGTATGTGGTAGAATATTATTATTATTATTTTAATTATTTTTACTCAAACGAGTCATATCATACGCGTATTATAAATAATTCTATATAATTACTACGAACATAGATTTGATACCAATTTGTTAGACTTGTTGCTATTTCCTCCTCAAATTTAAATTGATAATTAAATAATATTCGCTCGATTTATTTATTCTATGCGTCGTGTCGTGAGAATCCGGATGCTGGGTTGGTTAAACAAGTATCACTGGGTAAGCCTTTTAAAATTTACAAAACGTGGCAGGTAGTAGCCAATAGGTTCGTCCAGAGCTGGATTTAGGGATAGGCGAAAAAGGCTTCTTTAGTTGCATGTCTCCATAAACTAGCCTGCACAGAATGTTACTGAAATTTTTTCGCAAGTGGATTCTGACATCATCTGATTTAAAAATTATTGGGGGTCATTATTGACCATGGCATTAGGTAAGCCTTTAAATCCGGCTCTAGGCTCTGTGAAGTTAGGCTTGTGGGTAAGGTACAAATCTGTCTAATCTTTTAGATATATACAAGCGTGACGAATTACATATACTCATGTCACGATAACCTAGTTAAGAAGTAGGTTATATTCATAGAAATCTTAATAATAAAATAGTTATTATTAATAGTTCTACGGTTCTTTAGCTAGTTATACAAAAATTACAATCTCTAATAAACCATCATTTTAAGATAATGTCTAAATAACATAGTATTTGCCAGAGAATATGTTACGTGATCTAAAAGTTAAGTATGTATGTATCTTATGTGGGGGCCAGTCAGTGCAGACCGGCGACACTTCGATCCAGTGGGATCTTTTGTGTCGACACTCTCCCAATAACGACTGACGTAGATGTTCATGGCAGCCGGAACCAACGGCTTAACGTGCTCTCCGAGGCACGGAGCAGGCGATAAAGTTAGGTAAGTACCTACCTACATTACATTATCGGAGCTGCTGTGTCCGAGGCTTCTTATGCGTGAAATTGTTTAACGGGACTTAGGTACATATGTACTTACCGACATTATTATAGCCTAATTTGTCATCATTGTCTGTAGCTCTTTGTAATCATGGACATATATTCTTTATTTGGAACATACACGACAGACATACACAATATGAATTTCTAAATCGATAAGATCATAAAATTAATATTTAAAAAAAACTTTGTCTGCTGTCTATAACACATTTATAGTTTGGAATAAATATGGTTTTAACACATTAAATTAAAATTTATAAAAACGTCATGTAAGTTACCATATGTGTCAAGGACATAAAGTAAACAGCAATAATGCCCTTACCTACACAGTCACACACCCATCCCCCAAGGGGCAGGCAATGGTGTGTTGTAACTTGTAACCATTTTTCGCCAGCTACAATTTTAGAAGTCTTATAATATAGGGCGAGTCTGTTCCAGTCTGTCAGACAAATGTTCATACACCGCACTGCTACTGAGATTTTCTTGATAGAACCATATCAACCATTTTTCCGACCTGAGAATTGGTTGCGAGTCTTCATTCACAGCCATCGTATTGCCTACTGCTACTATATTTATATGTTGACAAGATGACATATTATTACGATTATTGAGTGTGACACTGATATGTGGGCACAGGTACACTGTGGTTACACATTGAATATTCACAGCAATTCTTGCTAATTTCGCCAAAGCAGACCGTTTTTTTTGGTTAGTCTCACTGTATTCACCGCGGCGTCGCTATAAAAAAGCCGCTCAAAACCGCATTAAAAACTAAGTGAACAAACAAGTACGTACGGACTGCGGGTGTAATCGCAACAAGTCGGATAGCAGCCGAACAGTTAGCTCGGACGGCGTGTGCCGCAGCACTATAGCGAGCTTGAACGCAGCCGGTTGGATCACGTCGTCAATCCCTTTATTAAGCAGATTCTGCCACACGCCCGCCTGGAAACACGCAATGGATAACGAATTAAGAAATCGCAACGAGTCAAAACGACTGTCGGGATCGGTAATGCCTGTTCAGTGTGCATGTGTGTGTACAAATAAAGGGATAAAAGAGAAATCAGATACGCTTGTGTGGAGAGGATGAGTGGTATTCGTTGTATTATTGTTTGAATCCGTTGTGAAGTTATTGAGAGATTGCTCTATATGCCGTACAGCAAAGAGTAAGGAGTACAGAACAGTAATAAAGGTAATAAAACTGTCTTCATGTGTGTGTGATTTTATTTGAATACTCATATTTTTAGGGAAGCTAAAGATGTTCTGTGTTTATTATCTTAGCTGAATCTCTGTTAATACCATAATCATGGTGAAAATGAATTAGTATGGTATTGGTATGTATGTTACCAACCAAATGAATTTTATAAAGTTTAGTTCAAGAAGACTCTACCGCAAAGATTATTGTACCACAGCCTTCTTGCGGATCCAGAACATCATGGCTGCGGTCTTCTGTAGAGTGCTGCTTCTCTAGACAGCTGTTCCAGACTAAGCAAATTTTAGATTTTTGTTATGCCTTTCTCTTTTTCCTATGATTAATGGATCTTTTAATTACTTAAAGTAATTCTGCTTGTATTGAAGTCACCATTGATTAAAATGTGAACAATATGTTTGTAACAAGCGCCCGTAAGAATCAGTTAATGCAGTTACACCTTATAGGATATTTTACATTTGCGTAGCATGTGCAAACAGATCAAACATTATTTTGTAACCCTCTAGCCAGGCACTGTGTAACCAAATTGAAAAATGCAGCTGGTCAAATAATTACATTGCAAAAGCAAGTACAAATAGGTGTTAACTCTTTATTTTCACATATCCTACATTGTTTTTTAAACACCACCAATTTAGCGTACAAACGTAGAGCCAGCCTGATAATGAGCTGTTACCTACCGTAGGATATGAGCGTGTTTAATACGAGACATACTCGCACATTGGTGACTGTGCAAAAATGTTTTCCATATAAGTATAGATAGGTAAAACTATGTCAGGAAGTAATTTAAAACCTAAATGTTTGAGGAAGGAAATTACTTTGAAATTATTATGTACGGCTACTTTTGCTATTAAGTGTGAGGGTGACAAAATCTATCTTCCATCGAAGACTTAAGGTTCCTTATTCGCTGGTCCGTCTTTGTAGTTTTACTGAGTCTCAAGGCCCAAACTGAAAGACAAGGGCTTTTTCCAGTAGCCAGTAACTGCGGTTGCAAGTGAAAATTCTGGTTCTATGGCTCTATGCACGCAACTTGTACAGAAGTAATCTTTACTTTTGCCATGCTGATTTACTCTGTTGAGCACCCTGAGTTTCATAGACGTCAGCTTAACCGTATCTTGGGAAAAGATCACAGAACTAATCGTCGCTGAAACTATAGATTGTCTGGCGCATCTAATTCACAACGTAAATGTGGTGCTGATAAAATATGATGAATACTTTGCGCTGTAGAAGATGCTTAAACTGATGTACCTACATTTTGTGCGATGGCATTGTGATCGAAGTGGGATTACCGTGGCTAAGTGCTGAGCTAGAAGTATTGAGAAGAACAGTGGTACCCAATTCTTTTCCTATGCACCACTTTCAAGAAAGACTGCAGTTCGCGTACCTTATATACAGATGGCATTGTTAGCGTCATTGATTTAACCAAGATCAATGAGCTTAGTCAAAAAGCTAGCTGTGCATGCACCTGCAAGAAAACCTGGGGAAAAGCCTGTAAAAAATAGTTAAACACTAGAATATAAGATAGTCTATGTGTCATGAGTGGTATTACCTGGTAAGCGACACAATTTCTCAGCGAGTGCCAGAGCGAGTCTGGCGGTGAGGCGTCGACGATCTGTTGCCACGCGTCGTCGGCGTCGGGCGCAACAAGCGTGTTGCACGCGTTGCGCCACATGCGCATCGCCGAACACCCCTGCCGCTCCCCCACGGGGACGGGACACGTCATCACTGCCAAACAACACATGCATAGGTTAACATAGTTCTCCTTCTTCCATTAACGTAGCTGACGTATGTATCTTATAAATCAAATAATTTTGCCTAAGACCCAAGACTTATGTCTGCTGCGCGTGGCTTTAAAAGCAGAAATCCTATCGGACCACATACTGGAATAAAAAGTACTTTTGTGTTACTTCCGAATGTGGTCTATCTCTGTACCAATTATCACCCAAATCCGTTCAACGGTCTACGTGTGACAAACATCCAAATATCTTCACAAACTATCAGATTTATAAAATTAGAAAATGAACTTGTCAGTTTCAAGATATATATAGGTATAGTTGATAGATTCAAACAAAACATTGAGTTGTGAGATGACAATGATTGTTACAAAAATATCAATCTCTTATTTTAAATTGGCAGAAATGGACTGTTTATTCTGATCATTTACAAATCACGGTTTCAGAGAGCTGCTTATAAATTATAATACATACATTCTAAAATCAAGAAACAAAACTAACTCAATGAAAAGCTAATACCGATATTATAATATGTAAATTATAATTTGTAGCAGTATTGGTACCTAGGTATGTACGGTAAAAGAGCCATATTTAATAACACTGTTATACGAGACTGTTGAGATCAGACAAATGTGATCTCATTTCAATAGACATGTTAGATGTTGCTGTTCGATATATAAACGCCTAATAGCGTAGATTTTTATGTTGGCCTTCCTTTGAGAGTTTAATAAGCAAGGTCAGTGTATAATGTATATCAACAAAAAATATCTTCTTAAATTTATCACGTAGTATCGTTATCTATGCATCAATGTATAATATGCAGAATATACGGCCGGTATTCAGGGTAATTAATAAAATTATATACAAACCACTTGTTCTGTGAGACATTTGCAATTAAAACTATACGATATCTTTATAACTATGCTCCGCTGTTATTTTAGTACAACACATGAGAAATTTTCATTGTAATAAATTTAAATAACAATCCATTAACGCAACTAAAGAACAATGTAAGAATGCACTGAAGGTGAATGAATAAAATAGAAATGCTTTGTGATTATAAAGTTTTGCGTCTAAGAACATTCAAATATATATGTATTTTAATTACAATCTATTGTGGGAAAATGTAGTCTATGTCAATTTATTTTAGAACTACCCTAAATTTAGAAGAAAATCAAATGTCATAATAACTGTAAAATTTATTATCTGTCATACAATTGTATGACAGATAATAAATTCTACAGATAATTAATGTACTGTTTGCACTTGTCTCTGCATTAGATTATATTTTTAGTAAACTAATGCAAATTATGCAAATATTATGCTAATATAATAAAAAATATAATTACCTCCCATATCGGGCTCCTTCCACCAATTGTGCGCCAGCTTGAACGATTAAGGCCGGTGGGCCGCCGCGACAACTGAAACAATGAATGATTTCATGTAAGTAGACAAAACACCAACAAGGTCACGCGAGTATCGCGTCTGCGGCTGCCTCGTCTCGCACCTTCATGGATGACGGGAAAATATATTACAACAATTTTTATCAAAATTATATGCAACCAAAATATTTACATAAGTATGCTTAAATTAAAAGACGTAATAATATTATACTATCAAATACACATATCGCAAGAAGCATTAAAACGAATAAAAATAAATTAAAATGTCTCTCAATTACTTCAATCAAACAATAAGTTATGCCAATTGTCGACTGAAGCTTTACATTCTCGTGTAATATTTCTATTACCTGCTGATAAAACACAAATTACCACGTATAACGTGCCGATGTAATAAAACATATCACAAGATTTAAATCAATACATTTTTCAGTCAGCGGGTTTCAGTGGGTAGCGTAATGAAAACATAAAATTCAAAATTATTTTAACGATTCCGTACTATAGTAAACCCGATGATGTGCTTAACTTTAGTTAGATATAATAGAAAGAAATTAATGAACTCACATGAACTATCTAGGAAATTCCTGGTCAGATGGTTGTAATTTAAAAATCGAATATTCTATTTTGGTACGTGCCAGGCGCGTAGGGCGCGCTCGCGGAGTGTCATGGCGGCGCGAGGGAGGCGCGCCGGCGCGTGCATCGACATCGATAAGCGAGTATCGATGGTGTTTGTTGTACAGTGCGTGTTGTTATGCGCGTTGTTTTCACTACGAGCGTGTTATTGTTTCATTCAACGCATTGTTGCGGTCGATGACCGATTTATAATGTGAAATTGCATTGTTGTCCATTTGATTGTTTTGGTAGTTAAATGAATGAGTGTTTCGTTTCTCAACGCTCTATTTCATTGAATGACTGCGCTTTGACCAAACAAGAGCACTATATTAACGAAACAATGAATTAATTAATTTTAGAGTTTACTTACGATATATTTGTTTATCACTAAACTAAATGTATAAGTATAACAATGTGGCAAATTGATATCTATTATCTAATTGTGAATTAGGATGTACTTACTGATATTATAATTACCAACTTATCTATATTTTAATCATTTACCTAGACGTTGTCACAATGTACTTAACCACTATGCCATTATCTATGAATCATGTGTTCTACATTATAAAATGATGTGATTCATAGATATTATGTCTTCAATCTGGATATACTTTAGCTATGTGTATTGTTTCTAAAACCGACACAATACTCAGCATTACTCTAAAGCGAGATTAAACTTTCTAAAAAAAGGAAACTTAAACTTAAATGATGTTGCGATTATACTGTATACGTCGCTCGAGGCCGCGGTAGGCATATTTTCGATATCTTTATTTCGTGTACTAACTACAACACTATTGAAAAAGGGGAGAGAATAAGTGGAGGCCGTACGCATGCGCGAGGACGCTTGAGGTCTGTAGGTATCTTATTACTTAGACATAAGGTCTATATTCTTTTAAGTCGAAAGATGATGAGTCATGGTGTGAACCTGAACTTGAATGCGAAGACATATTGCTGGTCGTTTGGTGGCAGGCGCCTCGTTCATTACAGTAAAATGTATAACTGTGTTTATGGGGCGCGTTTTGATGTTTTGATGTCGTGTTATAAAGATAAATGGCGTAGAAAATACAAGGAATACATTTAGGTACATCTTGTAAATTGATTAAGTTATGAAAATCATGTATCACTGATATTGGAGGTGGAGTAATTCTTACATAGTATTTACTCATTTATTTAGGTCACAAGTTACTATCATAAAAAGTTGAGTATATAATATAGTACAAATCTAGAATGTAGATCTAAAAATGTTGTGTGCATAGAATGTTTTGCATTAGTAGACAAAATGAAAGCATAAGAGAGTTAGTTTTGCTAATCCCCGCCGAATAGATCCATCTGTCTGTTCGCGATAAATTCAAAAACTACTGAGCGGTTTTTCATGCGGCGTTCACTAATAGACAGAGTGATTCATGAGGAAGGTTTAGGTGTATAATTTGTTAACGTTTTGAGCGAGGAGCGGGACACGCCCGCTATTATGTGGTGCTTAAAGGAAATACTAGCCTTGCTAGAGAAATCTCACTATAATACATCTCTGTCCATCTCTATGCACGTTTAATATCGCATACAAGAACTGACCGTTACATCGCCTAACAGCTTCCTACCAGAGTACTGCTATAGAATACCCATACCACAGATAATATGACGCTATGCTAGTATCTAGTACCCATACTGAAGGTACTGCGGTGAATTCCTACCGCTGTAACTAGTCGTTCTTTAAACGAGGTATAAAGATACATATTACTAGCACGTGTAGGAAGCAGTAAGCTGCTTTTGCCTTATTTTTACCTTTGCTTGTTTGGGGACAGTGCTTTTTTTCTGGACGGAAGGTAGGTACTGTATGTCATTATCCTTTTCTGTATCTCTGACAACGTGTAGTATGCAAAATGTCATGATGATTGGTCGAGTGAAGGCGTAACAAACAGACAAACTCACATTCACATTTATAATAATAATATTCTATCACATAGACACAACACCATCTAGCCCAAACTAAGCAGAGCTTGTACTATGGGTACATAGTACAAGCTATGTACTATGTACCCATAGGTAGTGGATGAACATACATATTATATACTTTTTTTCGTAAATATTATACATAGAAATACCCAGTTCAAGACAAACATCTATGTTCATGCACACAAACGTAATATTATAAAATTATAATATTAGTGAATGTGACCGCTCTGTGCTGTCTCAACTATTGTATCGTCAGTAACAATATTAGTTAGACATTTAAAAAATTTGTATCAATTAAAAATATATTCTAATTATAATAAATAATCCTAGTTTTCATTCAGAATGTTTATACCTACTACAATTTAAATTACTGATATTATATTGTCTTCTATTTACTCGAATATTATTCATTGAAATTAAACTGCTATATACGGATTTTATCGCGTTGTTTATTTGACACTTTATTACAAAATTTTGAAAATTGGTTCACTACTACTACTATTAAACTTTACTAATTTTTAAGCTAATTAAATTATTATTAAACTATTTAGATTTAATTTATTTTTACACTTTCCCCGACGTTTCGGTTGCTTTTCAGCAGCCATGCAGAGTCTCCCCGTGACCATGGCTGCTGAAAAGCAACCGAAACGTCGGGGAAAGTGTAAAAATAAATTAAATCTAAATAGTTTAATAATAATTTAATTAGCTTAAAAATTAGTAAAGTTTAATAGTAGTAGTAGTGTAAAAATTTCAAAATTTTGTAATAAAGTGTCAAATAAACAACGCGATAAAATCCGTATATAGCAGTTTAATTTCAATTTTACTGATATTATATGAGACTGTGCAACTACACTTATGCCGAAAGTTCGTAAGTTCGAATCCCACACGGGATAAAAAATTGTGTGATCCACAAATGGATGTTCCGAGTCTGTGTGTTTATTGTGTCCGTTGTTTGAATGTTTGTAAAGTCCCACGTGACACAGGAATTATTCCGACTGCGGAAGTTGTCTATTTTAAAGCGGAAAAAGATAAACATTAATTGTTGTAACTGCGAGATAGGAGCAATTGAAATCTCGCAGTGTGTATCACCTTATGTTGCTGACACACATACGTACATCAGGTCTCAAGTACGATACTTGAATCGGTAAAGTGTTATATAAGTTTTCTGGACTAGTAATTCTCAGTACTAGCACGGAGTGCCGATATATGTATTAACTAAGAAAATAGTTTGTACAATATTAAAGAATTGATTAGCTATAAAAGAAAATATACATGTATAAATGTTACCGATATTTTAAGTTTTATAATGTGTTGAAACAAGTATAGTAAACAATTATGTAATTTAGTAAAAGTATATTTAAATAAAAAAATGTATTTAAACCTTTAGAGCTTGTAACACCTTGTTTGTATACCACGTGCATGTCTCCAACGAATAAAGATTTCTTTTTCTAGACATAATTATAGGCTCGGTTCTATTACATGCGATGATACACTTCTGCCGATCCTCTCTTTCGGCATATATACAGGCAGGTCGGGTCCATAGCTAAGCAACCATAATTATCTATGGAATAATAAACGATAGCTGACGAATATTCAAAATTGTTGTTAATTCAATTAGTGTCATGCTGTAAGTTACCCAAAAAATATTGGAGGGCTTTGTCCTAGTGGTCCCCTCGCACCCTCAGACCCTATAGATTCGGCACCAATGGGTCCATGTATGTATATTATGTTTGTAAATTGGCCCTAGCACATGTGGCGCGTACTTTGACGGGCGCCAAAGACACAATATACTTAAAATACGAACTGACTAATATTGCTGTATGTATGTTCTCAGGCGCTCTTTGCTCATTATAGACAGGTAGGTATATATCCATAATTAGGAGTACTTCCTTTTGGTCGAAATTCGATCATAATTAATTAACTATAGTACCTATTTTAATATTTTACGTTTCTGCACTCCTTCATATAAACTTTACCTATGCCAAATATCACACCACTTGTTCTGGCGCTTACCTAACGAGTAAAACCGTGGAGTAAAAAGAGATTCAAAGAATTCTCTTATGAGTATAGACTTGGGTGCTATGATGCTGTGATTACGACAGCACGAATGGACGACCACTTAAACCACTAGGTTTAAGTGGTCGTCTTGACATTGCCTGTGTCGAGTGTAGTGGGTTCGATCCCTACACGGTATAAAAAATTGTGTGATCCGCTACTGGTTGCTCCGAGCCTGGGTGTTCTTTGTTTCCGTTGTTTCAATGTTTGTGAAGCCCCTTACAACATACCATTTGTTCCTGGTGTGCCACAGTGTATTATAATCCTCAATTTTGTGTCAAGTAATTTTTTTTCAAAAATGTTATTTTTAGTACCTACTGTTACAAACATCAGAGTAAAACTCTCGCATCGATGCGGTAGACAGGTGTGTTATTAAATGTAGAAATATTGAGCATAATCAAATATAAGTTAACTAATCTATTTATTTTATGAATTAAAAAACACTCTGTTGCAGGACCCCGGATATACGGAACTTTGACATTAAAAAACAAAAAAACTAGAAGCCGCATCGATGCGAAAGTTTTACTCTGATGTTTGTAACAGTACTAACTATAACATTTTTGAAAAAAAATTACTTGTCACAAAATTGAGATTTATATTACACTGTGGTGTGGTAGCAGTATAAAAAAATAATATAAGCAATTGCTAAGAAAAGTTTTGATTGTACGATGTCGCTGCGATGTCGGTGGTCGTACGCGAATGGTTTTGACCGTTTTAAGTTCGATGTTCACGCGGAGCAAAATTTGGGATTTACAAATAGTACTTGTCCCAGACCACTACGAGAGTAAAGGCTGGATAAAATATTATGGTACTCTTCTCTCTCGCCATTCTCCTAAAATTATTAAAACATGTTTAGATTTAAATTTTAACTTTCCCTGATGTTTCGGTTGCTTTTAGTCGCCCCGTGAACATGGCTGCTGAAAAGCAACATGAAAGTCTAAATAGTATTTAATATTTTTAAATAGCTTAAATAGTAGTAGAGGTTCAGTAGTAGCGTAACATTTTCAAAATTATATAATAACCGACTTAATAAACAACACGATAAAATCCGTATGAAGCATTTTATTTGTAACATACAAAACACATTATAATATAATGAATTATTCACACAATATTAATATTGTATAGGATAGAGTTCCTCCCAAAGTTTGAACCTATCTTCGAACAAGTTCTGTTTGAGCGTGAACTCGTTGTCGATTCGCATGTAGTTCCTCTGGTCTGGCTTCATGACCGGCCACTGCAGGGATGACAGCTCAGGAGTGTCGCCACGAGGGTTCGGATCACTGGAACATAATGATCAATATGAACGAATGTGCCCAATCTATACTAATATTATAAAGCTGAAGAGTTTGTTTGGTTGAACGCGCTAATCTCAGGAACCACTGGTTAGCATAAAATATGTTTTTTGTGTTGTATAGCCTATCGAGGAAGGCTATAGGCTATATAACATCACGCTACGACCCACGGGGGCGACATAGTAACCATAAACGCGAGTGAAACCGCGAGCACATCAATTACTATACATAAAGATAAAGAAAATAGGGTAACTGTTACTGCTTTTTTCTAAACATAACATTCAAATGTTAAAACAAATGTTATTGATTTACTTAAGATAATATCGAAGATACTGTTTTTTTTGTATCTGTTGTGTTTTGCTTTATTAATACAATGGTTAATTTAGATGTTGTAGTAGTTGTAGCACTGTGACAAGATATCCTGTCTTCTTTACTTCTATTAGCGTAGGTATTCGTAGTGTCTAGTTCTTTACATACGTGAATAAAAGAATCAAGAGCCAATAAAGTTATCATAGTAATATGCCAAGCCAATTAATATTTAGCAAACTATGTAGTACCCGTATCGTGCGAAGTTGTACCACAGGGCGGTCATCTTGTCGACCATGTGCGAGTCGGGCGTGTCAGCGACATCTATCGTCGGGTAGCGGTAGCTCAACGTAAACAAATAGATCAGGTCGTCGTGGTGAGCCGCTCCTGGGGAAAAGAATAACATATTTTTCTACCTTTTAACTTTTTCGGGTTAACTTTTAAACGAAATAGCGGTAGTGCAACTTCTATTTCAGTTCATTCTTTACTTTAAAGAAAATCGTCTGCCCCGCATTATGAGTAAATACTGTGTCACAGAGGCCTTAACAAACAATCAAATAGCGGACACAAAGAACATCCAAAGTTGGAACAACTATTTATGGATTTCACATTTTTTGTTCCGGGATCGAACCCACAATACTTGGTGTAGTGGTAATGGCGAGGCCACCACTTAAATTACTTCGCCATCTGTGCATTCAAAATGAACATTTAAGTGTCTGAAATTTTCAGAGTATTGAAAACACAATTGTGCAAGAACCTGTTTGCCTGAGAGTTCTGCATAATGCTCTCGAAGGCGTGTAAAGTGTGTTAAGCCGCACTTAGCCACGATGATAGACTACGGCCTAGATACTTTTTATTCTGATAAAAATATCTGAAAGACCGTGAATATTGATACATCGTACCCATGTATTTTAATACATTTTCTTTAACATATAGTTATTTTGGAAACTCAAAGATATTTTTTTACAAATCTCGCACTAGGAATAATTCCTGTGTCGCGGGGGACTATACAAACATTCAAACAACGGACACAAAGACCTTTCAGACTCGGAACAACCATTTCTGAATCACATAAATTATGTTCCATGTGGGATTCGAATTTCGAACTCAAAACACCCGGCGCAGTGGCGGTGGCGAGGCGACCACTTAAACTACTACGTCATACGTGCAGTCATTTATTCATTCAGGTCACAAAGTAACACTTATGAACTTCAAAACATGTAGTTGTGTAGTGAGTTTGTCGGATAGTTACTGAAGCTACATTTAGGTAAGTTGATAGGTTCAGGCAAAGAAACTTCAACAAACAGAAGATATAAGAGAACATAATATGGTAGACAGTAATACGGTACAACTGCGCCACAAATATTATTTTACGTATTATTTTAGTTAAGTACTTAAGTTTCTATGTAGTAGTTCATGTGTTGACTTACGGACTGGTTTCTTGGTGACAGGATCTTCGTAATGGCTGTGATCGCCGACGTACGCGAACTCGTAGTAGTACACGGGCTGCTTTGAGTGGCGACACATCAAGTTTGCCATCCTGTGAAGGAGATGTGTGGTTACTAATAATTATACTATTTATAGTGTTAAGGAATAAATCCTGTAAACAACGAACATATAGAACACCCAAACTCGGCACAATCAGTTGTGAATCACAAAAAGTTTTGTCCCGTGTGGGATTCGAACCCACAACACTGCGCAGTGGCAATGGAAAGGTGTGCATTTAACCCTTGCGAAATTAGTATAGTATATTACCTATATAAAATATACTTAGTCTGGCCATAAATACTATTACAATTAAAAAATAACATAATATTACATTTGAATTTGGAATCTGTCATTCTTATATGATTATTCATTGTGTTTTCTCATTTTCGCGCCAATTGGTGTTAAATATTTTTGTGATATTAAAATGGAGTGGGTGATAAAGATAACCGAATTGCTGTGATAGCAGTAATGCTATCTCGTGCATTTATATAAAATTATAATAAAACTAAACCATGATAATTTGGAGTCCCTAAAACAATCCATACGACTGGCAGTGAAGAATTTTCCCATGGAGAGAGTGTGTGTTTCTATTCATAACTAGCCTCAACGTTCAAAGGACTGTGCCAATGGAGATCATTTTGGATGAGCTTCATATATTTTTATTGCTATAATATAAGTGCATAATCTAATACATTACAGTTATAAATGTTTTATGTAATAGAAAACAAAAGATTTTTCTTGTAACAATATTTATGGCAAGACTAGGTATAATGCTAAGTCTGGCCTTCCAGATAATACTCTCAATCTACCTAAATAATGGATACAATCTAATGCTATAACTTTCAACCTTTCAGGCTCCTTGAAGAAAAGTCGTTTTAAATAGTTAGTAACGTAACCTAGTTTTGCAAGCCAATAGGATACAGCAAGTGTTTACCATCAAGGAGGCTTCTTTTTTTCTTTATCATTAACCTTATCTTAGCATAAAGAATATGGTTGACAATTACCTGTGCACAGGGAAGGCAGTGATGGAATCTCCATAGATCTTCCCCAGAGCGTCTGTAGTGAACTCATCGTTGACCAGCGCCTTATCTCCGAAGTACGCCTGCCTCAGCCTCGCGAGGCGCTCGTGTGACTCATTGCGTGGCAGCCCAAACGAGATGGGGGCGATTCGGTCCCATTCCTTGTTCATTGTGTCCATTAAAGTACTGTTCTCGAGGATCGCTGTAGTTACAAAATTTAAAGTTGGGAATAGGACTTTTAATGGTACAAAAAGACTCTACATACATTTTCCAGAGTATTTGAGTGGATGAGCCCGCCCTCACCAATTATTCGGCTACGGGACGAGTGAGCTGGTTCGTCCAGGAGTGCACTATCTTTATATAGAAATTCGGCGAAAGAGTAGTAACTGCTATAAAGGCTCACATCGCTTGATTCCTCGCCTCGTGGTTATGCAATTGCATACATTGCAAGCAATTATAGACTTCCGTAATCGAATCATAAGGTAGGCCAATTGCTAAATTGCAAACTTGGTAACTTTTCAAAAAAAGTAACGCCAGGCGTCCTACGGCACTGATAGTTAGAGCTAGGTCTTTATACAGCTTAGTAAAGAGCTTATAATATTTTGTAAACTGAATTTGTCGAGTTGCAGTTGCAGTGGGCAGGGCACATAGCGCAGCAGGAGTAGGTCTCCCACAGGGTGGACTGACGTCCTGGTAAGGGTAGCGGGAAGCGGTTTGATGCGAGTGGCTCAAGACCGGTCTGTGTGGAACACGTTGGGGGAGGCCTATGACCAGCAGTGGACGTCTTTCGGCTGAGATGATGATGAATATTTTGTTGCGTAGTTTCGCTTAACGGAATGTACGTACAAATTAGCAATTGCTTATTTCACAGTCAGGGTAGTATGGATTTTAAATGACCTAATAAAGAAAATAATAAATTATAAAAAAGAAGCCATCTACGTATAACCTTTTTTATAGAAGCTTTAGATTTATATCCGCTATATTTTTAAATGAATAAAGATATATAATATTGTCTTCTGTTTACGCGAATATTATTCATTGAAATTAAACTACTATATACGGATTTTATCGCGTTATTTATTTTACATTTATTACAAAATTTTGAAACTGTTACACTATTACTATATAATATTAAACTTTACTAATTTTTAAGCTAATTAAATTATTAAAGCTATTTATATTTCGGTCGGTCGGCCTCGATGGCGTAGTGGTTAGTGTAACCGACTGCCACGCCTGAGGTCGCGGGTTCGATTCCCGCACAAGTCAAACATTTGTGTGCATGAACATGGATGTTTGTCATGGTCTGGGTATTTCTATGTATAATATGTATGTATTTACAAAAAAAAAAGTATTTAAGTATGTTTATCCATTGTCTAGTACCCATAGTACAAGCTCTGCTTAGTTTGGGCTAGACGGTGTTGTGTGTATGTGGTAGAATATTATTATTATTATTATATTTTAGTTTATACTTTCCTCGACGTTTCGGTTGCTTTTCAGCAGCCATGGTCACGGAACATTGAGACAAGTACCATCTTAGTCTCCCTGTGTAGTAGTAGTATAGTGTAGTTAAGTTTAATAGTATCTAGTAATAGTGTAACAGTTTCAAAATTTTGTAACAAAGTGTAAAATAAATAACGCGATAAAATCCGTATATAGTAGTTCAATTTCAATAATAAAGATATACTTAATATTAAGGTTAAAGAAAGCATCCACTTACTAAAAGCCTTCCAAAAGAACTCATCGGTGGTCATGCTGACGAGGAGCGGCACCTCGTGCATCTTGCCCTGCCTGATGGCGTCCATCGGCTGAATGCCCAGGAACCGCTCCTGGCCGAAGTCGGGCTCCACGACTTGAAGCCACAGTATCAGTGGATCGAAGCCGAACTCCTGTAGTTGGACAAAATACATAACATACATAGACTTACGACTAAAAGGGCAAGCAGAGATACACCTCTCGAAATCTGTTTGCTATGTATAGCATACACATTTCGAGTACGAGTGCAAACATACTAAAGACTATAATAAGATACAGCAAAGAATATTAATAAAATTATTGGGAAGAGAGGAACCCGCCACACACCCTCGGTGCTCGGTCAACGAATGAGCCTCATTTGTTGCCAAACGGCCCTGAAGATGCCTCGCGAAACACATGTCGACGCATATTTTGTGCTCGAAGTGGAATACTGCAAGTTGGAGTACGCCCAGGTCCCACGTCGTGACTGTCTCTATGCATAGGAGTTCGGTATTGTCAACCTTTTTTTATTGCAAAAGTTGGGGTGGGTAATCCAAGGGTGCATGGCGGGTTTCTCTCTTCCCAATAAATATATATTGTTTATTACAATGGGATTCCGCCTCGTTACGGCTACTTTGATGCAATATAAAGAATATTAACAGTTTGTACGATCCAGGCTTTAAATATGAGAACTCATGCACAGCAGTAGCATACATTACTGCTTTCCACCGAGTACATTAAAATTGTGGTATTATTGGTTTATTGGTGCTTTCTGGACCTTGATTCAAATTGTTAACAAAAGATCTCGCTAATCGAGATGAGATGCTATTGCCGATTACTTGGTGACAGTTTTATATGAAACCGGTGTATGAGAAGTAACCCCGTTACGGCGTTTCGTTCGGTGAGTAAGATTTTTTTAGTAAGATTACTGTAACTACTTTAAATATTTGTAAAACTTGGCTTCTCTTTATTGAAGTAACTACAAAACGATAATTAATAATAATAAAATCAAAAACTTTTGATTCTTAAAATTGTGTACTTAGGCTATAATTATAATGTTGCCGAGTGATTATCCCCAGTTACACAGTGTCAACTTACGTAGAAGCCAAGCAGTGAGCCGTGTATATCTTTCCAAGGCTTCGTCTTCAGACACTCGTAGAGGGCCGTGGTGTTGTCTGCAGGGCAGTTGGACACCTTAGCCTGCTTCTCCGCCAGGTCCAGCCGGTGTGGCGGGTCGGGTAGTTTAGATGTTGCACTACCTGATATTGAGATACCGCGATGGAATAGACCTGGAGGATAAATGAGTTCACATTTATAGCAACACCCAGAAACCGAATCACAATCAAGAACAGCAACTTTCGTCAGCTCAAGGTGGACCGACTGCAGTAGATGGTGCTGTTGAAAAAACCACAATGGATCTCGATCGAAGGATCACTCAGGTCAATTAAAAAGAGATCTACAAACTATAGCACTCAACAGGTGTTGAAAGGGATGTGCATTATTAGGGCAAATTAAACAAATAAAATCTCGCTAATAACTCAAGAAACGATCTTAACCACACAAATATGTCACCATCTTACAACAAATAGTGGCATAAAACAGTTGATAAGTAATATTCATAAAAATATAGTATACTACACTAACAACGATTATTGTGTTATCTTTATTGCAGAAGACGATTTTCGTAAAACAATTAATTAATTCGATCTGATAATAGATTTATCAAATAGGTACACTAATGAGATTATAACATAAACATTATCCTATATTTACCTACTTATAAATTCAGTACTTCTTGAATGATACATTATAATAAATATAGTTACTACCAATTTGCCACTGTTTGTAAAAGTATCTTCATCAGGTTAACTTTAGTATGTATTTTCTGCATTTTTACTTTGTGTATATTATTATCGCTCTTTTAATTTAAATGACTGTATTAATTTTTGCATATCGTAAGGTAGAATGTATAAGTATTTCGATAAACATATAACCATCAGAATTTGTAAACCTACATACTAAGCAAATAAAAATTTCTATTTCTATTGATAAGTGATGCAGTTATGTAGTGTCCAAATCGAGGTATTAGAAATATTAAGAACTAGACTTGCGTAAAACTAGGTTAGGATATGTTCCGGGCAACGTATATTGAAAAGCTACTTCTGTACGTCTCCGCTGAACTGAATTAGCATTTCCTGACGATAAACACGCGTAAATGCTGCTGCAACACGTCTCAGAGGGGTTTGAGGTTCATTAGGAATTTCTACTTCATATGTAGTAGTTTATTGCTGTTGCCACGTTCGTTACAGTCTTCTCTTCCAATCTAATCTGCATATCTTTAATAGAAAACGGATCCAGATATAATATTACCTTCTTATGACTATGTTCTATGGCTGTAGGCGCGTTTTCGATAGATTATAGTCTTTAGTAAAGTCTCCTCCTTTATACCTTTTGACAGAGGCGAGATCATGTGCAGCATGACGCTGATAGAGCCGGCGCTGCATCCAGCGATGGTGACCAGGTTGGGATCGCCTCCAAACGCGGCGATGTTCCGCTGCACCCATTGTAATGCTACCACCTGATCCTTGAAGCCGTTGTTGCCTGGTGCCAGCTCGTTGCCTAGAGATAAGAAACCTGGCAAAAAACAATCAATCTATTAATCTTGTTTTTAATTTAATGAAGATTTACATTGCTCGTTTAGTTTTGATGTGCGGTTAGAAGTTACAGATAGCGGTAAATTTTAAAATTACTTTGCTTTGATTTATTCCTAGAAACCAACTATTCAAGTTTGCATTATAAATTTCCTTAGTGACTGAAATTATATTCTCTTAGTCAAGCTTGCACTGTTCTAGTCCAGTAATATTTCAATGGTCTGTACCCAAAGAGCCAATCCTATAGTTGATGGTGACGAGCACAACATCTCTGTCCAGTAGGTAGTGCGGTCCGGCGAGGTCACTGCGCCCTGACATCGAGTAGAAGCCTCCGGGGTGGATGAAGAAGATTACTGGTAGAGGGTCGCAGCTGCGGGAGAAGAAACCATAGTTATAGTTATGAAACGATAACTCTTAGTGTAAAAATGATTTCTGTGTCATGTAAAATTTATTTATGATTGAAATAAGGGGCCTTTCATAAATTACGTCACACAAATTTCATGATATTTACCACACCCCGTCCTTGTCATAGCTGGTCGCATTTGTGAGTCTCCCCCCTCCCTAGAGTGACGTCACATACATATTTTGCAATTTTATATCTAGAAATTATTAAATTCAAACAGCAGTTCCAAAATAAGTTTTATTTTCATTTACGAATTCCCACTTTAACGTGTGACGTAATTTATAAATAGCTCCTAATGGACTCAATGAAGACCTAGAACTGTCGTCTACGTAGACTTACGTCTGAATAACCCAGAAAGGGCACATCTATATTATGCCATGTGTACTATCTTTTACAAGCCTACAGAATAGTAGGTGCATCTATTGTCGTCTACTGGGCTCAATTCCAAACTACATGCAAAAAAAAGATTAAGCATAGACGTCTTTAAATTCTTGAATACAATTAGTTTCCAAGAATATTTCTAATTTACAGATAACTTCATCGCTCTCTATTCACATAGCTGCTAGAATGTGGGTGATGGACACATGTTTGCACTTATTCAAGCTTGAGGATAATGTATGTCTGCATAAAATACAATAATCAATAGTTTTTGACTTGGTTGCAAGTGGTCTTACTTGATTCATAATTTCACCTATACCTAACAATATTAGGTATCATGGTATACCTATACTGTTAGGTATCATTGTATACCTATACCTAACACTATTCAGTACTCTCGTGGCTGCCACTGCGCCCCGTCGCGTGTTCTCTGCTCGTATTGCTTGTGTTGATAAATTCATTTCAAATATTCCTGATTGGCTAATTGTCGTAACTTAAATTCTCGCTCTTCGTAGAACAATTTGTATGATAGTCCGCCGCCCCCTAACAGGGATAGAAACAAGTCCGTCAAGAACTGTTGCCGAGGATTGACCCTGATTGGCCGACCACTCGGAATCGATCTGCCTGCCCATTTTTACACTGTCGCCGACGCGTCGAGCTAAGCCACTCAGTCACCATCACAGTGCGTAACTAACAACGAAATAATCATCATAAATCAGGCCTACGCTACATAATATTTATTACTGCCAACAGATACAAATTTCCAACACTCTACTTAAGAGCTACGATAGCCTCTACGGTACTGTGAGGGATTGGCACGCCGAAAGCGTCGAGTACGAGCCTCATAGGCTCTGCGACTTTTTGAACTTTCATACCCTCAAAGAAGATAATTTCTTTCATTAAAGTACTGAAAGTGACTGAATTTATAATTAAATTTTGCAAATAATTTTTGTATAAGTTATTATCACAAATTTTTAATAAATAATTGAAGAATCAGTTTTAAAAGCCGAGAGTTGAACGCTCACCGCCTGCTACTCCTACTCCTACAACGGAACAACAACTAGCACTCTCTACCCCTGATATATCGGAGCAGTCTAATGTGACAGCGAGGAATAAGCGCCTGCGTCCAGATTTCTCACCTGACATTGAATGGACTTCAGCCTTCGAAAATCGCATAATGAGTTTACTCAACTCGTGGAAGAAGGATCAAGATAGTGTTTTACAAAAATTGGCGTCGGACATTGCGGAGGTGAAGCAGCAAAATAAGGAAATTGAGAAATCAATTGAGTTCATAAATACGGGATACGAAAGTATGAGACAACTAATAGAAAAGTTAGAGAGAGAGCGAACCGATCAACATGATTATATTTTAACTTTAGAGAAAAAGATTGAAGATCTACAGCAAAGTTCGCGTTCCTCGACCATAGAAATACGCAATATTCCGCAACGTGAAAATGAATCTACCGGAGAGATCACAGCTACAGTACTTAAAACATGCAAAACAATCGAGGCAACTGTAAATCCATCCGAATTACGTGACGTCTGCCGAATGCCAGGGAAAAAAGGCTCGACTAGGCCCATAATCTGTGAATTCACATCTGTGAACCTGAAGCACCAGGTCTTAGATGCAGTACGCACATTCAATAAAGATAAACCGCTTTGTGAAAAACTTAATACTGAATGTATAGGAATAAGTGGTCCTAGAAATCCAGTTTTTATCGCCGAGCATCTCCCTGGCACCCAAAGACAGTTGTTCTATGAAGCGCGCAACTTTGCAAGGAATAATAATTATATGTTCTGCTGGACACGAAATGGCCGGTTATTTCTGCGAGAAAAAGAGGGAGCTGAAGCTATCACAATCAGGGCATCGTCTTGCCTCAAGAGACTACTCAAACCACAGCGTGATTAATACTAATCAAGTTATAATTAATCCTTTTAATACTTACTCTTTTATACCTACCTATAGATTACTTAGTTTACTTATTATTCACTCAGCCGTTCATTACATTATACAAATACACTATTACTACTATCAGTTCCTCATTTCATATAATATATTTAAACATATACTTATAACACACTCTAACACATTGCACAATGACATGCTAATTTCATTAAATTTGCTTTCTCTCGAGCTAATTATACTTGCACAATATACAAGAATGATGAACCGTAACATCTCCGCACTATACCTCGTTGCTTTTTTGGTGGAATCAAATTAATTAAGACTAACAGAATCGCTAGGATTGCCACATTTTGTACGTGTTTTTAAATCGCAATAATGGTGGATATAAGTTCCTTATCTAATGAAATAGATGTTTTAGGAACAGCGCAATCATATATGTGTAACCCGGAACAATGTGCAGATTTACTGAGCAGCGGTGATGAGTCGATAAAAATATTACACATCAATATACGCAGCGTGAATAAAAACTTTGATGAGCTTATAGTTTTTCTACATACGATTCGGATACGTCCGGAAATAATAGTCCTTTCTGAATGCTGGCTTAGTAAGGTCTCGAACATTCCAACAATTGATGGATATGTGACATATAACACAAATAACAATCTAAATCAAAATGCTGGGCTTATTATCTTTGTTACATCTACACTTACACATGTAGTCACTAAATCATACATGCATGGCTGCGATTGCTTAATTTGTAAAATAGAACCAGCAAACTTTGTCATACTTGCATTGTATCGGTCTCCCTGTTTTCGTAATATCGATAGTTTTCTTGATTGTCTTAACAACACTCTTACATCTCTATCCAGCTACAAAAATATTCTCCTCATAGGAGACATCAACATTAATATCATTCCAACAAATACAAATCAACAAGCTGGTGAATACCTTATTTTAACTGCGTCGCATGGTCTTCTGCCGACACATAATCACCCCACTCGAGATAAAAATTGTCTCGACCACACTCTACTAAAATCGCTTTTAAAAACTACGACACTGATATTTGATGCTAGCATAACGGATCATTCCCCCATTCTTATAGAGATTGAACTTAGTATAAATCATTTCAGAAATAATCGTAGCGGATATGTAAAGGTTGATTTTACTTCAGTTTAAAAGGTTATCTCTAATACTGACTTCAGTTCAGTTACAGAAACCTTAGATCCCAACTTAGCTGCAGAAAAACTCGTGACAATTATTAGATCTACGATCAATACATATTCGGTAATAAAGCACATCCCATCCAAACAGAATATTTAAGCCGTGGATAACTATGGGATTGTTACGCTGTATCCGCAATCGGGACTCTATGTGCCGACGGTTGAAAAAGAATCCTGAAAATCTTAACCTTAAATTAACCTACCTAAGATATCGCAATTTCTGTAACAAATTACTTAAGCGGTTGAAACATGCCCATGAAAAATGTGAATTTTTAAAGGCGCGTAATAACCCTAAGGCTACTTGGAAAGTCGTGAAAACTATTACTCATTCGATCTCCTCAAAAACCTTTTCAAAAGAACTACTTATAGTTGAGCCTAGTGCGGTGGCTTCTGTGAATAAAGTTAATGAATACTTCTCTAATATTGGTACAGATCTGGCACTCAAATTCAGCTCCAAATCACCAAGTAATGATCCGATGCCAAATGATAGTACTCCAGTCAACTCCCTCGTATTGCTGCCTACAGATGAAGTAGAAATTGAAAGAGTTATTAGAGGTTTACGATCACACAGTGCCGCAGGATGGGATGAAATACCAACCAAATTACTGCAACAATGTGCATCTGCACTGGTGCCCGCTATTACACATATTTGTAATATATCAATGTCAAACGGTATATTCCCTAGATCATTTAAAAGGGCCATTGTTCACCCCATCCATAAGGGAGGCAGTAGAGACAGTGTCAATAATTACAGACCAATATCTATTTTACCTTCACTGTCGAAAATCCTGGAGAAGCTGCTAAACATCCGCCTCATTAACTTTCTAAATAGAAATAACATTCTTGCCTCAAACCAGTTTGGCTTTATTAATGGCAAGTCAACGCAAGATGCAGTAGCTTCTCTTGTTAGTCAAATAGTTGAAAATCTAGATAGTGGTCAAAAATGTCTAGGTATCTTCCTAGACTAAAAAAAGCTTTTGATACTGTCTCGACTACACACCTTTTATCGAAAATGGAGAGATGTGGTATACGTGGATATGCTCTACGAATTTTTTCTGATTATCTCTCTGAGAGAAACCAGCGCGTTAAGATTGATTCCTTCACTAGTGACAGTGCGACTCTAGATTTTGGTGTACCACAGGGCTCAGTGCTTGGCCCTACGCTCTTTCTACTCTACATAAACTCACTGTGTAAGCTTTCCCTTCCTAATTGTACTGTAGTCACTTATGCAGATGACACTGCCTTGCTCATCCGTGGCAGAAACTGGCGTGATGTGTTCGATTTTGCTGAACTGTCTCTCAGTCTAGTAATACAATGGCTTAATAAAAACCTTCTAACATTAAATTTTGATAAAACCACCTACCTAACTTTCTCTACCTCAAATTTAACACAACCCCCTCTAGACACTTACTGCCTCAAGGCACATACTTGCGAGTCAATTACCTCATATTCTTGTAACTGTATGATTTTAAATAGGGCCACCGAAATAAAATATCTAGGTGTTTTTATAGATAATTTACTTAACTGGAAATGTCAATTGACTAACTTAACAGCAAGAGTACGCAAGGTAATATACATTTTTAAAAAACTGCGTCAGTCTGCCGACATTGATACACTGAAGACAGTCTATTTTTCGCTGGCCCAATCAATAATTAATTACTGCATTGGAGTATGGGGTGGAGCAGCCAAAACTAATCTATTGCCTTTAGAGCGTACACAGAGGGCTGTTCTAAAGGTAATGACTTTTAAGCCTTTTAGGTACCCTACCTCTCAGTTATATTATGACTGTAAAACACTCTCAGTTCGACAGTTATTTATCCTCGAAACAGTCACCAGAAAGCATGTTTCACTTGTATATGACCCGAACCTCACCAGAAAACGTCGCTCGTATAAAGTGTGTGAAACCAAACATTTTAAAACTTCACTAGCCTCAAGACATTATGGTGTGCTTAGTAGTCATTTATATAACAAAATAAACAGATACTGCAACATTTATGCACTACATCCATTCTATAATTACTGACAGTCACACAAGCACACGCATACACACACATGTATATACATAAACGCACATGCATACGCACATACATGCACTCGCACATACACACGCACACACACACACACTCAAACACACACACACACACACACACACACACACACACACACACACACACACACTCAAACACACACACACACACGCACGCACACACACACACACAAACAAGTACACGTAGCTTATAAGTATTTGAATCCTTCAAACATCATATAAATTGTATGAAGATAATTATTGTAAACAATTTACTTGCTGTGGCCTGATACCCATAACTCAAGTTAGATCTTACCATGGGTATCAGTGTTCCTAAATGTTTTGTGTCCTAAATTTGTTTAATTTCCTTTGTATGTTATAGCTGTATGGTTTTTGGAAATAAATACTTATTATTATACTTATTATTATTATTGTGGTTGATTTTACTTCATACGACATGTGACGATTTTAATTGTTTTTATTAAATTAACCAAAGGTTAAGAGCTGTGAAAAATCTCAATTAGTGATAGATTATTGTATTCATTTTCTTGTAAAACATGTAGCTTGAACATACTGCACGCAACCTTGTCCATATACTTCCTTTCATCCTATCTATAATTTTTGAGGGTTGGCAACGCGCGAGCTATACCTTGGTATTGCATCCGATCAAAATAACCGTGTACCATCAGATGTACCGTATTCTAGTCGTTTCGACCAGCTACTACTGGTTTGGCCTCAAGCTGTCCCAGTTAGCTTGAGACCACGAAAAATATAACTAGCTTTTTGACAGAATACTCTATATTTTAGATTTAGGCAGGTAGAACATCCAAAATAAAATCAATATCTTGACGGCTTACTTATTTATTTATTTTATTATAACGGTTGTACACCAATTACAATTATTAAAGATAGGAAAACATGAAACAAAAAATAAATTAAAAGGAGTTATAAATCAAATAAACCATTATATGGATACCAAGACAAACAATCATTCCTTCCTCTCACAAAATCGCTGACACACTAACAATATATTCGGCCATCCATCCGCAAACAAGTCACAGTCAGGACTGGCGTACAGGAGAGCGTTGAAAGCAGGAAGCGAGCGTGGTATGGGTGACTTAGTACGCGCTACGGTGCGACATGATGCCACGGTAAACATGTGCCTTCAGTTGCAACGGTAGTTATTAGGAACGAAAAAGCGACACAGCTCGTCATGAAGGTCTAGTGCATCAATTTTTCCCCTCAGAATTTTGCACTTGGCTATAAGTTGGTGCATCTCCCGTCTGACTTTCAATGAGTTATTCCCTAGACAACCCAAAGGAAACATTGTGCGATACATGTATGGATAAAATCCATAGACACGCTTGTACAGGTATCTTAGGAAGGACTTTTGCATCTTTTCAAGCAGAAGAGCGTATGTGCTCTCGTGTGGATTCCACACATACATACTGCTTTCAAGCTTGCAACGAACCAATGCCTCAAAAAGTAACCTAATGACGTGATGGTTACTGAACTCGCGAGAATTTCTAAGGATGAATCCCAAACGCTGATAAGAATCTTTCGCCAACGCAGTAATATGGTCATGGAATGTTATTTTAGGGTCGAATGTAACACCCAAGTACTTAATGGTGGTTGGACGAGTTACGCTGCTGCCATTTATTCTATAGTTGTACGCTATGGGGTCCCTCATGCGACTGAATGTCATGGCATAGCATTTGGTAGCGTTGAATTCCATCCTGTTCTCCTGGCACCATTTAAATACAGCATCAATGTCACGCTGCAGAGCTAGACAGTCTGCGTCAGACTTCACCTTGGTAAAGAGTTTACGATCGTCAGCATACAGCAAACATCGGGTGTATCGGAGAACGGTTGGAAGGTCGTCAACCATTAGTAAAAATAATAGAGGACCAAGTATTGAGCCCTGACTCACTCCAGAACGCGTGTGATAGGGTTTAGACTCGTAAATACCGAGTCTAACAAACTGTTGGCGATCGCGGAGATAGTCTGCGAGGAGCCGAAGAAGTACCAGGAGCAAAGCCAAAGGTGCAAAGTTTTGCCAGCAGTCTGTCATTGTTAACCTTATCAAACGCCTTCGGAAGTCAAAGTACAACACATCTACTTGATAACCTCGGTCTAGTCTAGCCGATATGTAATCTGCGAGAGTGAGTAGATTAGAGTTCACTGATCGTTTTGGTCTAAAGTCTAAAGCCGTGCTGTTCGTTACAAAGGAGTTTGTCCACCTGTGCGAGTATGTATTTATGGATGATTCTCTCAAACACCTTTGCTGGAAACGACAAAATAGCGATCGGTCTATATTCTTCAACCTTAAACTTGTAGGAACTCTTTGCTATCGGGGTAACCCTTGATAGTTTCCATTGGGGTGGGTAATGTCCAGTTCTTAATGCTAGATTGAAAATATGACACAAGGGTATGCAAAAAATATTATTTGTGTGCTTTACCACAGTCGATGGAATACTATCCGGACCTGAAGAGCTGCTCAGTTTTAATTTATTTATCGCCCACATCACGTCTCTGAGCGTGATTTGAAAAATATTTATGTAGCCACTATTGCAACTTTTATCCTGTCTATTTATTAATTCAGTATCAAGTACAGGTATGTCGGACAAAAATACGCTAGCAAAGAAGCTAACAAAAGCCTCAGCTGCGTCTACACCAAAATAGGTCGAACCATTGTGAGTAACATTGGGTTCAAATCCTCCTTTGGTACACAGGCTCGAGATGTGACGCCAAAACTCGCGTGGGTTACGCTGTATGTTACCTTCTATGCAGTTCATATAAGAAGTATAGGCATTTTCTGTACGAAACTTAAGGTTTGCTCTGAGGTCTGAAAACAATTTATATGTTTCTTTGCATTTTGTTTATTTCCAAGACGCATGTAATTTAGACTTGCAGTTAATATCGCTAATAATGTCATTAGAAAACCAAACGGGATAGCGACGCGACGTCTTGCAGTGTTATTACGTCGTTTTTTGGGCATACATTCATCGAAGATACTATAAACAATTTTATATAGTCAGTAGCGATCCTTACCTCAACGTCCAACGGAGGATGGTAGGCGTCATGAGGAACTATTCCGTCCGTAGCTATGACACGAACCTCGCACAATACATCGCTTTCCCGGACCAAAACGACATCCAACATACCTCCATGTAAATTTTGCACTACATTCTTTTCAGAAAAGCCACAATAGGACATAAAATAACAAAAATAATGTTTAGGTTTAGGTTTATTGCTTATCAGGATAGGTGTCTAAAAGAAGGTCAACCTTAGTATACTTGATAAGAAAGAAGTAATGGTTACCTGTCATTTGCGGGAGTGTACACATTGATGGTGAGGCAGTCCTCGTCCACGAAGTACCCCGGAGGGGCGGACTGTGGCGCCGCCGGGCCCTCCTGACTCGCGTCCACCACACCTTCATACGTCAGGATGGGTTGCGGTGGCTGAGAGATACATGTATTCGATGTAAAAAAAGGTAAAGCACGTTCGGTATTTCGACGTTATGAGCGGTTCCCACTAATCTTAGTTAGCTCGAATCGAATCGAATCGTTTATTGATTTGTTATTATAACCTACATTTCTAAAGACTCTTCTTTAAAATCTCTTTATTTCCAGCGATCAAAGAACATCTAAAATCAGATCAACTAGCCATACAAAATCATATATATTATTATCTTATGTAGAGATCGAACTTAAAACACTCTGTTTTTTCCCCCTCTAATATGCAATCTAACGATTGAAATATCGGTCCTGCGGTGCGATCCACTTTTCAGACTGTAACACTTTTAGGGTCATCGAACGTAGCTAAAGCAGTAATTATGCTATTACTACAAGGATACCACATTAAAGAGATGTGTACCTGGAAGCGCAGCTCTCCCACGGGTGGTTTTGCGTATCGTATTCCTCTGTAAGACTGGAAGCGGCGACCGCGACGTGTCTGCATCCACGACCCTTTGAACGTGCCAGACACACTGTGGGTCACTGGGGCATCTACCGCCGCACTTTCTTGTTCTAAAGATACAAAATGCTAGTTAGTACAGTGTCGTAACTGATTATATCCTTTGATAGATCGTAGTGCTTTTGATAGAGTTAATTATCAATATTAGTTACGGCTCTTATCGGAATAAATGCTGTTACGCAGTATTTGTATTTTTATTTAAATATAATTTTCACTTTATGTTTGAATTTTAAATCTACAGCACAGGGCGTAGTAGTAAGGAGACTATTTAAATCAATGCGCTATCCTCGTTAATTTAAATTGATAAGTGATTTTCAAATGTAATTTCCCTTTTGCTGTTGAGTGCCATTTATTTTGTGTTGTTTAATGCTGATATTCTGTTTGTCTTTTACATCAGTAAATATAAAGTTGTAAACAAAATTCCAATCAACATACGCTATGATGATTGAAATTTTGTTTACAACATTATATTTAAGTACAATAATATAGACGTTCAAAATAAAGCAAAAATTTTAAGTAGAACTTCGCGTTTAAAATCCTTACATCATTCTATCAAATACGGTTCAGTAAATTTTTCGTTATGTCGGCAAAAATATACAAACAGACAACAATCTAAAATCCGTTGTTTTTAGTTTAACTCCTTTATCATATCTAAGACACAAACAACCTGTGAATCGAACGCTAATTAATGCCAATCAGCCAACGCTAATTATTTACTTAAGGAAAACAGACGTTTGTTTATACAAATCACAATATTAACACACATGTTATTATTTATTTAACTGACCTTGGTGGCCATCACTCGCCGCATACAACGCACAAAGTAATATTATTTTCAACATTTTCCTGTCGCGCCGACAAGAACACTGCGCGCGCGCCGCAAAGTCTACCAGCTTATATTATATCTGAGTTGTGTTTATTTGTGTATGTCTCGTGTCTTGTGTGTAATCAGGGATATAAATAATAGTTACCTAAGATAAGTCTTTCTGCGTATTCGACTACAACTTTTGATCGACACGGACAGTTATTAAAAGACCTAACCTTGATTATTCTTTAGTATATTGATTTTATTCCACTTGCTTAAACATTTTTAAGACATCCGACGGTGTTCGGTACGGTATTTTTCTAACAATTATATTCACCTACATATCAATTAAGACAAAAACAAAATCAGAATAGAAAGGGTATGTCTGCTTTTGTAGCTTTTTTAAACTATAGGTCAACTCTTACCAAGGAACCTGATATGGAATGATGAAATATGGAAATTTACTACGATGTAATGAGTGCAATTTACCAACTTATAAAAATAAAATAACATTAAGTTTTATCTTCGCTTGTTATAGCTTATTTATGAGCATAATTGTTTTTAACTCATGTAATTTACGATAAACATTAATTGGAATTACGTTAATTTCTGCAGAATTTTGCGAGTTTCAGGCGATAAAGCATGTGCAGGATTCGTTTCGTAGTGGGATAATCATGATATAGGGACAATCTATTCGGCTCCCAATACTTTATTTACTTATTTGTAAAGTTATAATAATAGTTATTTAATATACTTATTATTATAAGCAGCTTTACTATTCATAGGCCGAAGAAATATCTACTCTTTGAGTTACCCTTAATGGAACAGCTGAACATTCATTTTTTTAAAAGCATCTATTTTGCGAATTCACACACAATATTCGCAATTATGGTGATAGCTTCCATTGAACAATAAATGATGTAGGTTGGTTAGATTAAATAACAAAAAAAGGCCCAGACTAGTTATGAGCCCACGCCTATTGGTACAGAGCACTGTAATCGAAGGATTGATATGAATTACTTGCCATTATGTTTTGAAGTACGCAGCAGGGGTAGGCCCCCACAATGTGGACCGACGACCTAGTAAGTGTCGCGGGAAGCAGTTGGATGCTGGTGGCCCAAGACCGGTCTGCGTGGAAAATCTTGGGGGAGGCTTATGTCCAGCAGTGGACGTCTTTCGGCTGAGATGATGATGATTGATGATGTTTTGATGTTCACAAGTGTTACTATATGAACAAATCAAACATGATTTATAAGTTTGACTTACCAAGTTTTCCAGTGTCCATTCTTTGTTTACTGGCACCGACTTCTATAGTTAAATGTTCTGACTGTAGTTTAATAATAGATATTCAGTGACGAAATTATTATTTGCACTTTGTAACTGAAGAAACTGTAAGCGCGTCTGATCGCGACCACATGCGCAAGCGCAGTGCTATTATTATTATTCTAGATTTTGCCCACAGCTTCGCTGCGTAAATATGGGTTAGGTTAGATTAGTAACAGTACATTTTTTTTATGTAAGGTACCCTATGTCCTATTTTGTACCCCTGACAACGAGTATATGCGAAATTTCATGATGATCGGTTGAGTATTTAAGGCGTCAAAGCGTAACAAACATGGAAATTCACATTCGCATTTACGACATTAGTTAGAATTAGGATTACACAAGCTTTACCGAAGAACCCTAGTTTAAATATTAAATTCTTTGTGGTGTACAATTTAGAATACACAGTGACAGCTGCTCATTGTTTTACAATCATTGCTCAACAGGGAGCAATGATTGTAAAACCGTACAGTTTTAGATACAAGCCTTATTTATATTATATAGTTTATTTTAACAACTCACCTGTGGACGCTGTTTCGCATTTCACATGAATTTATATTTCACACAACCGCTTTATGTTGTATAATTATATTACACTTAATTAATAATCATTCTCTACAATTAGCTATATTAGATGGTCTCACTAATAGTAATATCAAAACAAAAACAAACAAAACAATACAGGTAGCCGCCAGTCACAGCGCTGAGGTCGATCACTTTGTGTACGTTTCAATCGGCGCATAATATTGTGTCATCAGTGCCTATTATGCAATGACTTTTTTATTTCATTTGTACCTACCCCCTTTATTTATTTGATAGTGACGTATTTTATTTCTACCTCTGCTCTCATATTTTAAAATGTACCTACCTAATTTATAAACATAATTTAATATGGCCTATACGTTTTTCTTGTGTATGTACGTAGCACAACCACGTTTATTGTATTTTTGTTATAATGTTAACCATTTGCCTCCGTCCGTACATCAATTGTATCGGGTGACCAACTGAAAACTAGCGCTGGTGCACTCAATTTGGGTGCCCAGCTATGCTGAGGCTGTGACCCTTGTCGGCGAGAGCATACACATTTTGTTTTTAATATGTATAATATTTTTTGTTTATTTTGTTTGTTATAACTAATTGTGTGTGCTCTATACGAAATAAACATGATTGCTCTCTTCTTTCTTTCTTTATATCTCTGAAGGGGCAGCGGTGTATTCCACCCACATTTGGGCAGCTATAGTTTCAGGTGCCACGTTATAGCGGGCGTCTATTGCCGTCTACTAGGCCAGATGCAGACTTCGTTCTGTTACTAAAAATTTCGTGACGGAAAATAACAATAAGACTTAGCCAGACCTAAGAATTAAACCCTCGTGCCTCATGCACGGTAGTGAGAGACTTATAGATATAATCTGATAATACTATAAAATTGGCAGATAGTAAGGATGAAAACGATAGTAAACTTAATAATAGACTATTCAAATGGTCACCCTGCCTTTGCCAGTTCGCTTAGTATTGTGGGTTTGAAATCCAGACGGAAAAACAATGGTGGTATCCAAAAATAGTAGTACCGAGTTTGGGATTTCTTTATTTTTATTCTTTCAACGAGGCGCTCATAGCCAGTAGCACTCACTGAACGGTAAACGATTAGCGAGGTTAAGCAACGTTGGGTGCGGTCAGTCTATAGATGGGTGACCGCTTAGTGGTATTTCATCAGAGCGTCTCCGTGCTTCGGAGGGCACGTAGAAAGTCGGTCCCGGTTGTTGTCAAATTGATAGCAGTCGTTAAGCCATGTCAGAGGCCTATGGGCGGCTTGAACAACTCCAGACAACAGGCGGGCCACAAGCCAAACTAAAAAAAAACTTTCAACGTTGTAAAGACCTTAACGATACAGGGAGAAATAATCGAACCCTTGCTTTGATGCAGTGTAAATGTATCATTATGTTAGCGTTATATTATGATAATCTAATTTAATATAATATAGGTAGGTAATTTAAAAATTACACACTATTGTGAGTATAGCCGCATATTGTATGTAAAACCGAGCATTTGCTAGATTTCGCTTTGCTTTTGAGAATTCCAAGGACAAAAAGACCTACTATCCCACTTTTCCCGATTGACCGTGAGCTTAAATGCAAGTAACAGGAAATCATATTAATCCTAATCATCAAGTATTCCGCAGTAGCAGCTATGCAGAGCAACTAATAAGTAAAGAAATAATAGACTAACAGGAAAATCGGTTCGATCGGTCAGCGGGAAAACCAAGTCGTTTTATTTAATACCTTTGTTAGTACATTAAGGAGTCACAGCTTGTTCGCGTGTAGTTTTATTGCATTAATTAAATAAGTATGTTCTACTGAGATGGACCGACTGCATATTGTACTTACAAAATACAGAATCTTTTGTACCTAAACTTTTCCTGTTTTATCCATTCATTAGGGGCACTACACTTTCTCGTTCTGGTAATTTTAACCCTTCTTGATTTATTAGTCGTAATCAATTTAATTTAAAATGTCTTTATATTTGAGAGTAAAAATGTTTTACTACGCAAATAAACAATCCAGTTAATTAACATTATGGATTAAATTGTATTAATTTCTCCTAATTGATTTTAGTCATTACAGGCGACATCGGGACGTAAAAGTAAAAATGGGGCTATCCTTAATTCCTTTCTCAGAGTAATATTCTTTTTAATTCCTGCCTCTATTTTGGCGTGAATACGTGAATCTGTAAGATATGCAAGGTGCTTGTCCATATTACATAGAATGCCATACTTTTCATACATGGAATGCTTAATAAATAGATGGCAACGAATCTCTGTCTGATTGTTACCTGATTTAAAGGCAACAATTCAATAGATGCAAATGGATGGCATCACTCACTCTTACCAAGGGCTGGTACGTGCAGTAGGATTAGATGAAGTTGGAGGGTAGTAGGGGTGATGCAGTTCTTATAATTATTATTTCAATACCCAGCTTAGAAATTATCATTGTATAAAAAATATCAATATTAATTTTATGTTTATCTGTGTAAGCGTAACAAATTGACAGATTCACTTTGGCATTTACAATTTATTAGTGTGGATTGTGTATCTATTGTGTTTGAATAGGAACGCTGCAGGGATGGCGTTGTGGTTTAGGTGGTCGCCTTGCCACGGCGCCGAGTGTTGTGGGTTCGAATCCCACACTGGACTAAAATTTGTGTGATCCACAAATGGTTCTTCCGAGTCTGGTTTCTTTTTGTGTCCGTTGTTTGAATGTTTGTAAATTCCCCCTCGACACAGGCATTACACCAAGTGAAGTTGTAATTTTAAAAAAATTGCTAGTTTTAGTGAATAAAGGCGATATCTAATAATATCAATGGGACTAAAATATGGCTGGTACCTCTACCTACCTCAGATTTATATTCCTTTTAATTAGTGCCTTTCATTTGGCGTAAATACGTAGTAGACAGAGATACGAGGACATTTATAATATCCCATGTTTGGCAAGTAAGGCATTGTATGAAATACGGATATGCAAGGTATCGTACAGATCCCATAGCGGTTGCCTAATTATTAAAACGCAATGCCAATATCCAATAAAAATAAAATGTGTAAGTTTAAGATGCCAATCTGCGTAACGCCCGGTCTTTTAAAAAGTTCCATTTTCTTTGGAAGGTGATATTTATACGTTGCCTTTTTGTAGTTCTCATTAAGAAGTCGCTTATGATTTCATGCCAACTTTATAGTTATCTTTGTTTAAAAGTTTTTTAAAATTGATTTTATGTTTAGGTGTGTAAACGTAACAAATTGAATCAAATCAAATCAATTTATTATTGCAAATATGGGTACATTTTTAGACGATACATGTGTATTATATAGTTGCTTATGCCATATTTTACCATTGTGGTGTGCAAAGTTGTTTTATATTGACATAAAAATTAACTAAATGTCACACAAATTTATAAATGTCAAGAAAATACATAATGGTATCATAAAAAATAATAAATGTCAGATATAAGAAATATAAATACAAATTAAAAGTATGAACATTCGGGATGCTTATAAGCTATAGGAACTTATAAATTCTAAATTATTGTAATAATTAATCAATTTTGCTATCAAAATATTCTGTTACATTGTAATATGCATTGGTATACAAGAATTGCTTTAATTTGTATTTAAATGAATTAATATTATTACAGTCTGTTATATTTCTTGGTAAGTGGTTGTATACTCGTGGTGCCATACATAGAATACTTCTATTAATTTGTGTTGTTTTATTATGTGGAAAACATATTTTGTTTTTACACCTCTTGCTCTTATATTGTTCAAATAGAGTTTTATGTGAATGAACAAATACGGCAACTTCAAAAATATATATACATGGGAGTGTCATTAGCTTTAGATCGATAAAGTGAGGCTTACAGGACTCTGTTGATTTAATTTTACAAATTGCTCTGTTACATCGTTTTTGAGCTTTGAAGACAATATCATTTTCTACAGAGTTGCCCCAAAAGATGACACCATATCTTAGAGTTGACTCAACATATGCATGATAAGCCATAATGACAACGTCCTGACTTACAACTCTACCTAACATATAGAGTGCACAACAAAACTGGTTTAGCTTGGTACAAATATTTTCCACTTGGGTTTTCCAATTGACATCACAGTCAACATAAATACCTAAATATTTTGTATTTTCTACTCGAGAAATTTTTTGTTTATTAAATTCAATGTCAAGATTATGTAAATAATTTTTCCTATTTCTAAATGTCATGATTTATTCATTTTGACAGAGTCACTTTCGCATGTACCATGTGTTATAGGTATAGACTGTGTTTAATTTTTTGGATATGAATAGAACATTGCTCAATCATTTTTTTACAGTCTATTGTAGTAGTGTATATAATATAATTATGTAAATATGTATTTCTTAGATATCTTTCTTTATGTATAACCTATTGAGTGCCTTAAAATTACAGCATATTTTGTTAAGAGTAGCTATATAAATACGATAAACAAAACAATAATTTACTTATAATTCATTTATTTATTTAACAATTTAATATAATATTGATATCATTTGGATCAGTTTCCAAATGCGTCTTATGGCAACATCTAATACGAATACTTAGTAGGATAGAGTTCCTCCCACACTCGGAACCGATCTTCGAACATATTCTGGCGAATGGTGAGCTGATCTCCGCGGTGCAGATAGTTCCTCATGTTGGGCTTCATCAACGGCCACTGTAGGGAGCCAAGTTCTGGTGTATCACCGCGAGGATTTGGGTCACTGAGAAAGGAAGTACATAGATTAATATGTATGTGTAAATTGGAAGGAAATATTTAAATAGCCAGCAATAGATTCACTCCTTTATGTTAGCTCGTAATACCTCTTAATTCTCGTCTCCCGTTTTGTTAAGGCGAGAGGTGGAATTCTTTTGCTGCAGGTTTTAATTTACTTCGGACTTTAGGAGTGCTAAAACTTAGAGCTTGACGTAATGTCCACCGTTAAACCTGGCTATACAGGTGTCACAGAGCAGGGAGTGCAGGTTCAACGTTCTCTATGGGTCTAATACCATAGAATCCATTAGTCCCATAAAAAAGGGCCAAAAACTATACCGATACAGTATACAAAAGAACATATAAACCAGTTAATGTATGTAGATATATCTATCCGATATACCAGTTGTCAATAACTATAGCCTGGAAAAGAAAGAAGAGAAAATGCTCACCCGTATCTGGCGAAGTTGTACCAGATGGCAGTCATCTCATCAACGACATGGGAGTCGGGGCTGGAGGGCTCGATGGTGGGGAACTGATAGCTCTGCGAGAACAGGTACAACGTATCGTCGTGATGAGAAGCACCTGTGCGACAAGAATCATTATTACTGGTGTTAATTTTTTTTAGACAGTGTCTGCTTGTATTGAGGTGTTTTTTGTTACTGTTTTACAAGGCAATGGGCACTAAGTACGTTCAGATTAGTCGATTGCATATTTTTTATACCATGGGTGCATCAATTACGCAGCACATATGGCTCAATGGCAGTGGCCAGTTGCGACTTTAGATATTTAGCAGGATATGACAGACATACTAAACACTCTTTTTATCTAGGTTATTTGTGACCAGTACGGCCTTTGGTCAACGGCCAAAGACATATGACCTCTTTCCACCACCTAATAAGTATAAGTTATAAATCAATGTAAGACCCAATTCACAGCTGTACCTGGTATTAAACTATGTTTTTGATAATGCAAGATATAATGGTTAAGTTTAAATTTACTTTATCAACGTACCTTGAGGTTTTCCGTCAGGGTCCTGGTAGTAGCTGTTGTTGCCGATGTACGCGAACTCAGTGTAGTATACTGGCTTCTTCGAGTAGCGGCACATCATGTTCGCTAGCCTGATTGACATTAATAACATTAGTTATTCTGACTTATTACATATTGAGACTAGGTATATGGATATATACGGGATTTAAAGTGTTGAAGGATCTTTTCCTGTTAAGATAGTTTCGGCACCAGCACGAAGTTTGGGCTCGTAGACGGAAATAGGACTAAATATATGGCTGGTAAAATATGAGTGTGATAAACCTTTTTTTTAGGCTTTGGTTTTGATTTTGTACGTTAATTTTTAACTAAAAGATAACCAACTGGATCTCTGCAAGTACAGCAACAAAGAAGAAGCTCATTACCCAACATTAGAATTATTTTTGGAGGTATCCGAATACACAATATTGCATTTTCGTTTTTTTATGTCTGTCCTGTTTTGTGTATTACGCAAAAACTGTTTATTGAATTTTGATGCTGTCCTCACAATTAAGTTACAAGCTAATTAAATCGTTGAACCTAAAAACTATGCCGAGGCTAATGCAATTCCGTTAAACACTGGTTTTACACCAGTGTTATCGTGTTACCTACAGAATGACGTCACAACCGAACTATAAGTTTCTGCAGGTAAAATCCAAGGGCAAATATCTCTACCTCCAACTAACCTGTGAACTCCAAAACCGATAATTGAGTCTCTGTACAAACTCTGTAGTGCCTTCAGGCTCTCCGTGTTATTCTCCAACTTCTTATTGTTGAAGTATACTTCTCGCAGCCTCGTCACAGCCACTGAAGAGTTCTCCTTGGGCAGTAAGAAAGAAAGAGGAGCTATGCGTTCCCATTCCTCGTTCATGGTATTCATAAGAGTTTCGTTTTCGAAGATAGCTGAAAGGGAGCTAATTTTTAGATGTGGCGTCGTCGGGTGCGTTCTCTAGAATATTGATAAAGTATGTAATACTTATACTTGATGAGAATGTGTAGCTATAGCCACACCCATAGCAAGTGAAGGTGTTATATGGCTATTTCGTCAAGTAATTAGCAGTACGGGATATTCCACTGCATAAAAATGTAGACGTGAATATTTTTATTCACAACTAAGCCAAATTTGAACATGGCTAGTAAAATGCGAGTATCTAATTGGTTGGGAAGAGACGTAACACCTCTTCTAATCTTCTTCTTCTTACAATTGAATATGAGAACAACTTGCAAGAGATACATTACCTAGTCAAATCATATTAGAGTTGTAAATGGATATTTCAAGATTAGACCATAAAATATCTGTAAGGATGATAATAAATGAATGCTTACGGAAAGCCTTCCAGAAGAACTCGTCAGTGGTTTGACTGATGATGTAAGGAACCTCGTGCATCTTGCCTTGTCCAATGGCATCCTCAGGCTGGATGGCCAAGAACCGCTCCTGGCCGTAGTCAGGTTCTACTACTGGACCCCAAAGACCTACTGGATCACCCGGGCCGAACTCCTGAATACGATAGATCCAGTCAATATTTATGTGTAAAAGTTAGCTGAAGTCAGTGTAGTGAATCTTTGTCTATTATAGTTCCAGTGGTACTAACAAATAATTATATAAATAGCAGACGTGTTCATGACCTGGCCCGTTGCAGAACACGGATCTTCTCTTATTAAAGATTAGAGTAGTTTGGTCACTGTACCACGTTGGCGAAGGGCGGCTTAGTAGACAGACACGATTCAAAAAGATTATAAACATTATTTAACATTTTCATTTACATAACTTTATAAGTCTGAATTATAGGCAGTGATATAAAATTTAAATGTCTCTTATAGCAGACTAAAGGTTATTCTATTAGTCTAAAACTGGTAATTTAGAGATTAGAGATAATGATGACAGGTCAGTTGACTTACAAAGAACTTCAGAAGAGAGTCCCCAAGTTCCCTCCACGGTTTCTTCATGAGGCAGTCAACGATGGCAGCTGAGCTATTGGTCGGGCAATTCATGAACTCCGCCTGCATTACCGCCAGGTGGCGCTGGTCAGTCACCATCGGTCCTTTGGCAAAGGGGGATGCGCTCATTGAAATGCCCCGGTGGAACAAACCTGTAAGGAGATCAATTTAGTGTAATAAAAAAGTTAATGCGGTATTTATACGCATAACTATGAAAAATAATGTTTAGCAAAATCAGGAGCTTATGTCAAAACAATACAATCCTTATTTCCAAAATATAATTGCTATTATTATTCCGACAAAGTAATCTATAATATAATTATATTTTTTTTATACCACTAAGGTGATAAACATGCGTACGGCCCACCTGATAGTAAGTGGTCACCGTAGCCTATGGACGCCTGCATCACCAGAGGCATCACTTGCGCGTTGCCGACCCTTTAGGAGAAAAAGGAAGTGGGAAGGAATAGGAGCGGGAAGGGGAGAAAAGGATAATTGGGCCTCCGCCATTCGATCACTGAACGAAACACAACAGTAGGAATACTGCTATTTCAATATTCTGTGAGAGGGTAGTCCTTCCCCGGTCGAGCCGGCCCATTCATGCTGAAATCAGCGAGGCTGTACTACTTGATCATAATAATTCAACAATTAAATCTCTTGTATCTGAAAAGTTATATTGCGTATGAAATTGATATTGTTTGGAATATAAAAAGTTTATTGTGTTATAGTGCTAGTGATCCCTAATCACCCTATCACTTTTGTACCCGCGTGAGTCGACAGTTATACTTAAAGATAGACATAGAGCAGTATACGGTCCTCCTTAACCTCGTTGTATTAGTAACACTATAAAAATATATGGAAATCTTATCAGCAATCAGATTCGGTTTATATGCCTCCTACCTTTCGACATGGGCGAGATCATGTGCAGCATGACGCTGATGGAGCCGGCGCTGCAGCCAGTGATGGTGACCAGGTTAGGGTCTCCACCAAACGCGGCGATGTTCCTCTGCACCCACTTCAGCGCAGCCACCTGGTCCTTCATACCGTTGTTACCAGTTGCGTACTTGTCTCCCGTAGTCATCCAACCTGTAGTAAAAAGTTATTTTAAGCGAAAAACGGTATATTTATTTTTTCTTATTTTCGCGTTGACCTACCACCAACCGTACCGTGGGTTTCCTATAGTATTCGGGTGCAGTACTGTATGTGGCCACGTTAATTGCAGCTACGCTGGCGGTTATCAGCTCGTGAAGACGTGCGGGCAATTGTGCGGACATTTTGGACACACAAGCAGAAACTTCTACTCTGCCAAACTGTGTTTGCAGCCTACTTGGGTACGCAGACAATTGATTGCATATACATAGGTCACTGTTGAAAAGGTTTCGTAGTTCAAAAAGAAGTTGACTGACGGATGTAAGTCGTACCTAAGGATCCAATCCTGTAGTTGATAGTGACGAGTACAACATCTCTATCCAGGAGGTAGTGTGGGCCAGCGAGGTCACTGCGTCCCGTCATCGAGTAGAAAGCACCGGGGTGGATATAGAAGATTACTGGTAGAAGTTTGGAGCTGGAAAAACAGAATAATATGGTATTGTTGCCACGCTGGTGATTAAAATATCCTTCTTTCCACCAGTTCCATTTCGTTCTGATGTTACTAAGTATGATACGTAAAGCGGCGGCAAAATGTTATGTTCTTTTTCTTTGTCGCTATAGTGATCTCGAGGTTTACTTTTTATATCACTTGTGATTAGATGTGTTGTTTGGTCACTGGGCCGACGACGTTACCAAATTATTGGTTCAGACTTAAACAGTAGCGCTAAATTATATCGTTTGAAAATACCATAAAGATGCCCAAGAATGGGTGAATAAGGCGGCCTGATAAGGTAGAAGAATGTGTCAGGTTTGGTATATACTGCCCTGTTCTCCTAAACGTCTTAAATATATACATGTCGCAGTAGAATAACTAACATTTGTCACTAGATGGCGGCCGTGAGCTCATTTATTATTATCGTTCGTTTCACTCATCTGTGAGTTGTTACTGTCAAGTAATGTCAGAGCTGTCAGTTGTCACTTACGGGTGAGGCGCTCAAAATGTGATCATTCGAACGTTAGAAGGAACCGAAGCTCGCGTCCTCCATCCGTTTCCATCGCGTGTAATTGAGATTATTGTGATTTGCAAAGTTGATAAAATAATTAAAGAAGATTACTACTATCCGTTTGCGGTATTATTTTCTGAATCCTTGAAAATGTTCGAAGAGGAAGGTGTGCCCGAAAACAACATTACGAATCCTTCTCCGTCATACATATATCTGTCCCTTGTTTAAATAAGTTTACCGTTTTATTACCTTACTGGTCCCCAGATGGAATTGCCTTAACCCCAGTCAATCGTGAAGTCATACATTATATGCTGGAATAGATTAAGTATGGGAATTGGAAGTGGTCTATAATAGTATTTGTGTGTGTGTTTGCCTTACCTGTTTCTCTTTGGCATGTACACATTGACGGTGAGGCAGTCCTCATCGACGTAGTAGGTGGGCGGCACGGGCAGCGGGCACGCCGGACCCTCCTTACTAGCGTCTACCACGCCCTCGTATGTCAGCTTCAGCTTCGGCGCCTTGACAAATAGTATAAAGTATTAGTTGCTTTTTTGGTATTGTGGCAGAAGTATGCATGCGGTCATGAGTTGGGTTATAGTGTTAATGGGTTTTAACCTGACTCACTGCTGGGCACCGGCCCCTTCTCAATGTGAGAAGGGTTAGGTCATAATCATTTTAACATATCTTGAGAACATTATCGTGAACTCTTAGACATACAGGTTTCCTTACGATGATTTCCTTCAACGTTAAAGCAAGTGATAAATAACTATTTAATACGCACATACCTTCCAAAAGTCAGACATGTGCGTCTTGAGATCGGAATCGAGACCTCTGCGTAGCAGTCGAACAGTCGCCAAATAGGGTTTTACTATTAGCTAATTAATTATCAGAACCGACACGAAGTTTAGAAATAGCTGCTGGTTTGTGTTTAGAAGCTGGTGACATGTGAGAGTGGAATCTACTGCTGTGAAATTAACTGACATTTTGTATCTCATCCTCTTACCCGTATAATGTCAGTTCAAAATTCAATAGTCAAAAATCATTTGGGTCACAAAGTAACACCTATGAACGTCAAAGGGGTTAGTGAGTTTATTAAATTCACTGAATTGACATTTATGTTAGTTGCTAGGTTCAGCTAAAACGCCTATGAGACGCCTTGAGCCTATGAGAAGATACCTGCAAGAAACTCAAGGCCACTATTTTAATATTAATTTAGTTCTAACGGAGGTCCCACTAATGCAACTAGTCACTATGCTCATGGCTAAGGGTCTTTATTGAATCTAAAACTGATCGGGTTAACCGATAATATAAGTAAAAGTAAGACCGATTACGATTAATTATTTAATTTCAATTCATTGTTCGCTATTATGGAGTTCAGTAATTCATGATAAAGTCGTTTACATGTTTAATAAAGTAACTTAACGAGTACAAGGACCTCAAATTCATTCAATAAAGATAAAATAATTAATGACTTTATTGCCTTGTAGTTGTTCAAAAGAGTGAACATTTAAAGATAATAATAACGTGCATTAACCTTATTAAATATACTTCTGACATCAGAATCTGAGTGTGATCTATTTGCTTCGGGATGGATGGATGTGCGTCGTAGTTGTTTCAGATTTTGTGAGATGATGGATGTTTAGTTAGTTACTATGTTTTGAATCTTTTATTGTACTCATTTAAGCAGATGTAATAATAATTTATTATTACATCTGCTTAAATGAATGAAAAATGAAAAATGAAAAAAATATATACCTTCTATAATATTATGTCTGGTAATATTAATGTATATAATGATAGATATAAGTTTTAACTTGTACAACGATTCGGTGTATACTGTTATGTTGTCCATTATTTTATAATAAATAACTAAATAAATAATTTACGTTACAAGAGTATAATAAATCGGCTATAGGAATATATAATAATAATATCAGCCCTGTATTAAACTGTCCTACTGCTGGGCGCGGGCCGCTTCTTAGTGTGAGGAAGGTTAGATCGTAGTCCACCCGCTGGCCAAGTGCGGGTTGGCAAACTTCACATATCTTCGAAAACACTATGAAGAATTCTCAGACATGCAGGTTCCCTCACGATGTTATCTTTCACCGTTAAAGCGAACTATAATTAATTATTTAATGGGCACATAACTTCAAAAAGTCAGAGATGCGCGCCTTGGTATTGAACCCGAGACCTGTGCGTGGCAGTCCAACGGCCTTCCACTAGGCTATCGCTGCTGATATTCGTTACAAAAGTACAATAAATCGGCTATCGCAATACCTAGCATAGGTTTTATCTACCATATTTACATAATACATACGAGTATATAATTGTGTGCTTTCGGAAAAGTGTGATGTAGAAGCATGCCTACCATCCTATATGTATACATCCCCTCTCTTTACACTAGTCCAGTTTATGATATAGCGTTCCCCTACACCAACCGTCCTGTTATAATAGTGGAAGCCGCTGTACCTTCCAGTGCCCGAGAGCACATTCCGGGACCAGTTATAGACAGGTCTTGTCCCTAAATCTCGATTTCTCCATTCTAACCTCAGAGATCCGGTTCTCGTAAGCGAGCTACCTCGTGCCCGAGTGACACTACCTATTCTCCAGATAGGTACCGGAGCAATAAAGCCGCTCACCACACGCAACTCTGGGAGTTCCTAACGTAAACCTCGCTGAAACCGCCTCTCATATCTCCAGTATGGTACCGGAGCTGTATAAGGCACGCTCACTTCCCGGTGTACATCCATAAGCCTACCCAAATAGGCCTACAAGCCGGGTGGGGCTCGAGTCACTCTAGCTATGACTCTTATTTGTTGCAGCCAAACCACGTTATGGCAGCGAGACCACGCTGCCACTTCGCTAAAGACAATTCTGTGCCTCGCGCGACCGACTGGTTCGCACTAGCCACACATGAGTCCGACGCTCGAACGCCACTTGCTTGCCGAGCAACGAACATGTCGTCCTCAGCCGCTAACCCCATACCCCTGCGAGTCCAACACCAATGTCAGGCACCGCGCACTGTAATCAGCGGTCGATAGAACACACCTTTCGAGGCGCAGTGGGCTTCCTGACTCTGCAGTACCCTGGTCCTAAGGAGGAGACCCATAGTTCTCCCTCTGAAACCCTATCTACTCGGGTCCTAAAGATAGGGACTGATATACAGTAAGGTGGCCGCTTCGAGCCTTTATCTGACAAGTCTTAGAAAACCAGACATTATAAAAAAACAATTAAATGCTGGTACCCTAAACACAAGTTGAATCTTATTCTGGGTACCAGAGTTTATCGTAAATACTACTCGTTTGTGACGCTGTTATTGTATTTTTTTGCCAAGTTAAGAATATTTTTTTTTTAATTGCTTTTGGCCTCCGGGCAGCCTCTGCGACTCAATAAGTTACGCTTGATTTTGGCATTAGTGCTAATAAATCTGAAAAGTTTTAAGTCCATACCTTGAACCTTAGCTCGCCCACCGGTGGCTCGGCATACCTAATCCCTCTGAAGGCATGGAAAGGTCTGCCGCGGCGAGTCTCCATCAAGGACCCCTTAAATGTGCCCGACACACTTGTTACTAAGACTCCGTCTGCAGGGGAAGCTGTCGTAGAAGTAGGGGGAGGTGGAGATGTTCCTGTATTTTTAAAGAGGACAAAATGTTATGAAGTTTTACTGATATGGCTATTGCTGGTTTTAGGACAGTTTGAGGTTCTTTATATATTTGTATATTATATGCGCTATTCGGCGCTTTTATAGAAAACTAGGTTTTGCCCGTAACTTCGCTAACATTAATCAAAATTTTGTTAATAAAGTATTCCTTGTAAACAGTACATTTTACTGGATAAAACCTTTAGGGCTTGTCCCACCACCTCCAAATAGCATTTATTTATAAGATAAAAGCCTCGCCAACTCCCTTCTTTAACCTAACAAGAGTGAGACAGCATGCGATTTATCTTTCGGATAACTTTTACTTGTTAGTTGTGGGACTGGTTAATCTTTTATATGTCCGTTTCTGTACTTCTGACAATGTGTATGCGAATTTTCACGATGATCGGTTCAGTTGTTAAGGCGTCAAAGCGTTACAAACACACGAACTCACATTCGCATTAATTATATGTACTAGTTAGTATCTAAGGACTTCATGTCGGTCACATCGCACATAAAGCATCCTTTGAATGCTGATTTGCTTGTGTATACATACATACGAGTCATAATTACTAGTTATATAATAGAACGCAATCATACGTCTAAAATAAACTCACAGTAATATATATCACTAGTTAAACCATTATACTTATCACTTAAAACCAAACAATTCGATCCTGTTTTAAATTGAACAAATTAGAGGTTAATAAGGCTTACTATTATATTGATGATTTTCTAAATGATAATTACTTAAATTATTAGTTGAATTTTAATGTAGTCGTAATTTTCTTAAGTAATGATATTAGTTGACTGTTGAGGACTTGTAAATGATATTATAATTTGTACACCATAATTATTATGTGATAGGCCATAGCGTACTTATATGTATCACGAATTAATGATTATGATTATAATTATGATTATCACAAACATTCAAACAACAGCACACCCAGGAACAGCTATTTCAGGAGCATACAAATTTAAGTCTCATGTGGGAATCGAACTTGCAACACATGACGCAGTGGCAATGACGAGGCCTTTAATCATTGTTGTTTTTTGACACAGAATTAACGTCGGGTAAAGAATAAAATAAATAGTTTAATCATAGTCAAAAAGTTGTGGTTTTTAAATAAAAATTACAAAAATGGTAAAAAGTAATTTTTTAAAGTTTCATCAAGCTTTCTTACTTTTAATAACAATATATTATGATTAAAAATATGAGTTACCAAATATAAATGGCTAATTATTCTAAAAACTAAAATATTTTTGTATAACAAATGTTTAAAATATATACATAGTTTTCTAAACTTCATCTGAAACTACTTTTTGTATTGAAACTTGCAAGTGTCTAGCTCTGCGGTTTGACATTAGTCAGTTATTATAGCCATATTCTTGTGCTCCCTCGTTTAGCTATTGGGTCAAGGGATTCTGGCCTTAACGCCTTGCACAGGCATGAGCTTTTTGCCGATCGTACATCGCGACCGGTTTGCAAACACTTCTAGTAAACAGGTTTCAGGCTTTTGATACCAATATTATTTTATATTTAATTTGCTACTTATATTATAAATGTGACGTTTAGAGATATTTGTTACTCAATCATGCGTAAACAGATAAATACATCAGGATAAACACAAAGAGACCATATCCTGGATACAATTGTACTAGGCGGTAACTCTTTATCCCGGAATGAGTGGCTATCACGCGGGCGAAGCCACGAGTACAAGCTAAAAATATTCTCATTAAAAATTGAGTTATGGTATTCATTTTTCGGATGTGTATTTCTGCACATTTTATAAGTTCCAGGTTAGGCAAAATATTTGTTGGTTTTTCTGTTACAAATTTTCACCTAAGTTTTAGATATTATAACAGCACGGCGTTCTCGAGAAATGCGTTGGAATACGTCTGGTCAGTAAGCCTGGTCCCCTAAAAACAGAGGACGAAACAACATATTATGTCTTACACTTTAGACATAAATAGTCCTGAGTGTATGCGTATAAACAATAACAAATAAACAAACCTTTATGTTCATGGTCATGTTTGTGTGCGTGACCATGTCCATCGTGAGAGTGTGCACACACACTTGCGCACACGCACGCGGTGACACACAGCACTACTCGCAGATACATGTCGGTGGCGATAGAGGGCGCGACTGACGACTGAAGCGATGCGCAATTGCACACCAGTATTTATAATGAAAATTTTAGGTATATTCTGCAGTATGCATCACTTGTTTTGTTCATAGCTTTTCCTTCACAAAATTCATCGAATCTTTTGTTCCGTAAAATAAATGCGATATTTTTGTGCCCCATATGTCACTACCAGAATACTTGTTATCCCACTGCTGGGAAAAGACCTCCTTCTCCTTCCTTTCTCCACTTGATCTTACTGTATACTGTCTTTCTACTTGTTGTTTATATGAACATTGGGATTACTTGACGTATTTATTACAATTCGAGAAGAATAGTCTACCCAAGGTCTCGCCACAACCAGTGCGACGAGTATTAGATCTCGACAGGGGACAACATTTGTATAGTCTATATATAGGATATACTTCGGGTCTGGGTGTTGTTATGTTATAAAGTCCTCCACGACAGGATTCCTAATGCGAGGCTTGATGTTATTTTTCTTTTCTTTTAATTAATGCTATTGCTGGGTAAAAGCTTTCTAGGACTTTCAAATCACCCGCCATCTTCGTTTAGGTTTGCCCTGTCGCCCTCGACTGTCTCGTGGCCCCCAATTGTTGACGACTGGTACACACCTATCTGGTGCATGCGGTCTGCCGCATTCGGATATGGCCAGACCAGACCAACGATCTCCCACTAGGCTAACACTGCTGTGTAGAGTTGACTTTAGAATAAAAAAGTAGTAACGTAACAGGTAGGAAACATAACGAGCGTGAATGGAGTCAACAGTGAGTCACACATGTTGTTCGGTGCGGCGCTTTGGCACTGACGAGGTCACCTTAAGCCTCCATGCAGTCCGCCTATCACCTCTTATCGAAGTACCTTGAACTTCGTGTTATCAATCACCTTTCATTCTCGATACTGCATATTTTTTATAACACTATGATTGTGTTTTAGTAAATATATGATACGCATCAAATATTTACTAGAACATAATCATAGAGTAACAAAAACAAGGAAAACGAGAAAACTGCCAAATCATTTGATTTATAGTTGAATTATTTAACGTCGTGGGAAATTTGTCGATAAGTCATCAATAAAATTAGCTTTGCGCGATTTTTGTCTACCTTAGCCCAACCACGCCTCGATGTGGCTCGGTATAATATTAATTACTTATTATGAAAGAAAAGTATTCTATTTCATGGATATATCGAAATGTAACGTGTAACAACAAATACACAACCAATTACATCTTTTTTTTCCGAACACCTCTCTATACTTTCTTTAGTTTCTGATATTGGTTTGACGATTCGATAGTTGACTACCATTAAAACCCAGAATAAAATTTGTTAATGAATCACACAAAATTCTTATTTACTTCACTACTTACAAAGTAGGTATGTGTTTAGAGATGTCTGGGTTTTGCTTGGCTTTGCGATTAAATTGGTGACTAATGGTGAATAATTTTCGGTGTCATGCCAAACATTTCAATACTTAGATTGGAGAAATCGCCACTAGGGGACAACACTATTAAATTGTTTTCATTTTTAAAAGACGACTCGTAAATTGGTATGTTTCCTATATTGTGAGGGACTTTACAAACATTCAAACAACAACAACAGACACAAAAAACGACCAGACTCGGAACAACCATTTAAGTTTGTGGATCAAACAAATTTTTGGCCGTGTGGCATAATAAAAGAAGCGCTATCTAAATATGAGAGTAGAGGAGTATAACTGTATCGATTAACTATCCTATTATCCTGTCAAATTTGGAATGACATAACTGAAAACCTTTTGTCTACCCACCAGTGTGCCGCTGCCACCGATCAGGTTAAACATGGCCTACTTATTACCATTATTTTCTGGTTATTCAGTCTAGTAATTAAAAAACTACGCCTAATGTCGATAATGAATATATATATATGTCATGTTTGAATTACGTCTGTATTACCATGATTAGTCTCGGAAGTTTATATAGTCAACCAAAAATGTTATGCAAGAATATTCCATATAAAACGTGAATAATAACTATAAATCTGTATCATGTAGGAGGAAAACCAGATTATGCGCTACGTTTGGGAAAACCTTGCAACAGATGTGAGCTGTTGAGAAAGCTGCGTGCCTTATATCCATTATCCAATTAGCTACAGCGCAGTTAATCTATCATATTTTAGATATACCTATGTAGGGGTATGTATGTATGTGTGCGTCGAATGTATGTGTGCGCAAGCGTGGTGTATGCAAGGCGAGTCGGCCAGTTGCTGTGCACCGGCCCGACAGAACGCTAGGTCTTTGTAATATGTAATTAGAATTAGTTATATAAAATATATTGTGATTTTTACCTATATATGTATGTATTACCAGTGTGTGTGTTCATAATAAACAAATTATATATTATTAAAAGGTGTTATCTGTCGGACCAGTGCCGGTAATTCCCTTGTAGCGTTTTAGGAAGTCTCGCATTATTGCATATCGTGGACACACGAGTGAAATAAATAGTAGATGCGGGTTCGATTCCCGTGGAATTTATAAGTTAAATAAAATAGGTATACAGGCACTAGATCGCCCCAACATTGGTGACACCGACGAGTGCAATAAGTGTGGGATTTCCAAAGGGCTACATTGGTTAATTAATAAGGGTAAATATAAGTGTAGAATAATAATATAGTGTACGATGTTCCAAGTGCCGAGCCCCGTGAAGCCAGCTTACATTTTAAATGAGCAAGGTAAAGAAAGTAAGGAACATCAGGTAAATAAAGTACAATTTTGCCAAAATAAAGTGGATGATAAATGTAGCAATGATTACCTCAGCGTTAGCAAAAACATAAATAATAAGTTAGTTGATAAGAAAACGAGGTATGGTCGGCAAATAAGGCCACCAGTTAGATTTAAAATATAGTTTTTTTTAAACTACATTGTTTCTTATGGTATGTTGGTAGGATAAAATTCATTATAGTAAACTCAGAAAAATCCGTTAAACGTAACATGTTTATGTATATACATACTTACTGATGCATGAAAATCATTGCATCATATCCATGTAAGCAAATTTATTATGTATGTTGAAACACAATAATAACAAGAAAATAATTGCACCATATTCCATGTCAGCAAATTTATTAGGTATTTTGAAACACAATAACAATAATTAATTATACAAACTTGCGATTTAACGTAAAGTAGAGTATAAACTATTATGCAAATTATTGATAATTATAAGGTCGCTTGAATATTTCATTTAATATCTGCATCTTAAACGAGTAACAATTCTAATCAAGTAATTTTGTGTCTGTAAAAAGTCAGTACATTTTACTAAATAATTGTAACAATGGGCAAATCATATAGTAAAAACGAAGAAATAATTATAGCCCAAAATGGAGCAAACCAGATGGATTTTACTAACATTGAAAGTCATATGAAAAGTTATGGAGGATTATTGTTGATAATTTGCATACTATTGTTTACAGCAATTATGTGTAAATGTTGTGGATTCTGTTATAACAGAGGAAAGAAATGGGTGCAAAAACAGACGGAAGGTTCCATACAAAAATTACAGCAAGCCCACATACAACAAGTATAGACCGGAAACATCTTTGTAAACACTGTAGTCACCGTGCGGGCTCAGTGTGCCTATGCCCGAAGGCGTGTAACATGACTCCCTGGTGTCGCAATGCTGTTATCAGTATAGCGAGTGACTGTTATAAATTAATGTAATGAATAAAAGGTAATGAATGATAGGGTGACCATAAGATTTTCGATATGCGAATTGTTCTATTGTAATTTGTTTAATTTTTTCTTTTGTAATATTCATGTAATAAAATTTTTAACTATGTAAAAATTTGGGGGGAGTATTGTAGGGGTATGTATGTATGTGTGCGTCGAATGTATGTGTGCGCAAGCGTGGTGTATGCAAGGCGAGTCGGCCAGTTGCTGTGCACCGGCCCGACAGAACACTGCATATAATTTGCATAATAGTTTATACTCTACTTTACGTTAAATCGCAAGTTTGTATAATTAATTATTGTTATTGTGTTTCAAAATACCTAATAAATTTTCTGACATGGAATATGGTGCAATTATTTTCTTGTTATTATTGTGTTTCAACATACATAATAAATTTGCTTACATGGATATGATGCAATGATTTTCATGCATCAGTAAGTATGTATATACATAAACATGTTACGTTTAACGGATTTTTCTGAGTTTACTATAATGAATTTTATCCTACCAACATACCATAAGAAACAATGTAGTTTAAAAAAAACTATATTTTAAATCTAACTGGTGGCCTTATTTGCCGACCATACCTCGTTTTCTTATCAACTAACTTATTATTTATGTTTTTGCTAACGCTGAGGTAATCATTGCTACATTTATCATCCACTTTATTTTGGCAAAATTGTACTTTATTTACCTGATGTTCCTTACTTTCTTTACCTTGCTCATTTAAAATGTAAGCTGGCTTCAGCCTATCTAAGGATATATTTACTACTCTGTTAGGTAACTGGATCGTAAATACCTTTGCGTTCCTTTCTAAGACCCGATAAGGTCCTTCATATGGTGACGTCAGCGGTCTGCGTACTGCATCATTCCTGATAAAGACGTATTCACACTTACCTAATTCGTTGCGCACGAACAGGGTGCGCGAATCTCGAAATGTACGCGTAACTGGTTTCAAACTACTTATATGTTTCATTAAACGATCTAAGTACTCGTGGTCTAAAACACTTTGGTTGTTTGAGGTGTCATAAAAATCTCCCGGCAACCGAATTGTTTTACCATACAAATATTCCGCAGGACTGACCCCATTATCACTTCTGCCTACTGCACGCAACCCAAGTAAGACCGTAGGCAGCTCGTCACTCCATGACGTATTGTTTGTGAGACGCGCTGTTAAGGCCTGCTTCATGCTCCTGTGCCAGCGTTTCACTATTCCGTTGCTCTGGGGTCTATACGGTGTAGTTCTATATTTTTTTATACCCATTATCTTTAAGAGCTCTCTAAATAAGTTGCTTTCGAATTGCCTGCCTTGATCCGACGTTATTTGGTCAGTTACCCCAAATCGTGCAATCCAATTTTCGTAAAAAACTTTTGCGACTACTTCAGCTGTTATATCACACACAGGAATGGCTTCGGGCCATCTAGTGCCTCTATCTATCATGGTTATTAAATATCTATAGCCTTCCCTGGTTGGTGCTAACGGACCGACTATGTCAATGTGAACGTAGCTTAACCTTTTAGCTTCTGGAAATTGTTGTAATTCCGATACTGTGTACCTGCCTACTTTATTCTTTTGACACTGGATGCACGTTTTGGCCCACTGACCGACGTCTTTATTAAGGCCTGGCCAAAAATATTTTTGCGCTACTAATTTTCGTGTTGCCCTGATACCCGGGTGACTAACACCGTGTACTGATTGAAAACCTAACGTCCTAAATTTCTTTGGTAAATAAGGTCTACACATCTGAGTCGAATTTTCGCAATAGATAGGCTTATCACAATTAGGTACAAACATTTTTTTTAAACGAATGTTATTCTGTTTCTCTTTTAATAATTTTGCTAAGTTGTCATCCTGTTCTTGTGCGGTCGCTAATTCCGCGTAATCAAATGTAGTGGGGCAGTGTATGGTTTCAATCCTAGAGAGCGCGTCAGCGGTTACATTGTTATTGCCTTCGACATATCTGATATCCGTTGTAAATTCACTGATATATAGCAACTGCCTAGTACGTCGAGGTGTTTCGCTTTTTGACTCGACTTTGTTGAATGCAAAGATCAATGGTTTATGATCGGTAAAAATTATTAATTCTCTTCCCTCATACATGTATCTAAAATGTTTCATTGCTAAAAATATGGCTGTAAGTTCCCTATCATACGTAGAATACCTTTGTTAAGCTTTACTAAACTTCTTAGAAAAGTATCCTAACGGTAACCACTTACCATCAATCAATCGGTTAAGCGCTGCTCCAGCACATGTGTCCGATGCGTCTGTGTGTAACGAAAGTGGTACATTACTTACCGGATGTGATAACAGCACCGCATCTCTGAGACTTCTCTTGCATTCCTTGAATGCTTCATCGGATTCCTGTGACCATGAAATTTTTGTCTTGTCTCTTTTCTTGGCACCTTTTAAAAAATTATTCAGCAGTGATTGGTGCTCAGCTGCATGAGGAATGCTATTTCTATAAAAGTTGATCATACCTAAGAATCGACGAAGTTGCTCCACGTTATCCGGTCGAGGATATTCTACTATGGCCTTGACCTTGTGGTCGAGTGGTCGAATGCCTTCGGTCGAGACTTGGTAACCTAAAAATTCGATACTTTCCTTGCCAAATTCACACTTTGATGTATTTATGGTTATGCCAAATTTTGCAAATCTTTCAAATACCTTTCGTAAGTGCGTTTTATGACTCTCCAAGGAATCACTAGCGATAATTATATCATCGACAAAGCAGAATAGGAAATCTAAGCCCTCGAGTACAGTATTATTTATGAATCTTTGAAAACTTTGACTAGCTGTCCGCAACCCAAAATTTAATCTCATGAATTCGAATAGCCCGAAAGGTGTTATCACCGCAGTCTTTTTTATATCTTCCGGTGCAATTTTGACAAAATGATACGCTTTATTAATATCAAGCTTTGAAAAGATTTTCTTACCTGCCAGTATGTAATTGAAGTCGAGCAGTCTTGGTACGGGATAGCGGTCCGGCTTGGTGATGGCGTTCAATCGCCTGTAGTCCCCCACGGGCCGGATATCTCCATTTTTCGTTGCTACGACATGCAGCGGGCTAGACCATTCACTCTTAGACGGTCTGCAAATACCTAGTTCCTGCATTAACCTAAATTCCTGTTTAACCTTATGATACCTGTCAGGTGGCAACGGTCGCGCTCTAGCATGGACGGGGGCCCAGTGGTTTCTATATAATGGAAAACATCGTGACCAGAGTCATAGTCCATATTTTTGAATGAGACAGGCTTAGTTATTTCTGAAAATTCTGACAATAAATCACTAAACGGATGATTACTATCCACTGTGGTGATTGATAAATTATCGCAAAGGGTTAAACTACCTAGCGTTAGCAATTTTGTTTCCTTATCAATTAATTTGCGCTCACTTAAATCTACTATTAGCATATGATGTTCCAAGAAATCCGCACCTAATATGGGTTGGCTAACCTCCGCGACAACAAATGTCCAACGATATGAGCGTCGGAGACCTACGTTCACTTGTAAAGTCTTTACGCCGTATGTTTTTATTTCACTTCCGTTTGCTGCAAATGATTTATAGTCCGAATGCGCTCCTAATAATCTTTGTTTTCTGCTAACTGGAATGACGGACACGTTCGCTCCTGTATCCACTAGAAATTTTAGTCCATTCTCCCTATCAAATACACTGAGGCGGTGGTTACTACCCGGTACAATCACCCCCGCCACTGTGGGTCGTACCGTGTCTAGTTTCCCGCCTGTGGCACTGCTGGTGACCTCCATGCACAGGGTTTCTCGCACTTCGTTGCTCTGGCTCGGTATCGATAATGCCACCTGCACAACCAGTTTGGATCCGCTGGTGTTCTGGATCTAGACCTTGACCGTCCCCGGAAAGCTCCACGACCTCCACGGCCACGGAATGCGCTTCGACGATGCTGCGCAACCTCTTCACGCAGGGACGCTACTTCCAAGTTCAACTTGTGCATCTGCGTTAATATCTCGTTCATCGGCGGTTGAATGGGCTGCTGGTTGTTGGTATAAGCGCCGCTCACCTCGGCGACTTCCCCGCTCCGTATATTCTCCATAACCTTGTCTGCTATATTTGCCAGGTTCTCCAAGTTTTGATCCTGGCTGACCGTCAGTACTGCTCTTACAGACGCTGGTAACCGCGCGATCCAAAGGCTGTGTAACGTTTTGTCTGATGTTTGGGCATTTCTTCCCAGGTCCCGCATCCGGCGCAAAAGCTGTGAGGGTTTTTGTGTTCCCAGCTCCATTTCACCCACTAGCTTCTGAAATTGGCGCTCTGCACTTTCCTCGTATACCTGTAGTAGTCGTTCCTTGATGGCGTTAAATTTTTCTGTGGCTGGTGGCGCTACCAGAATGTCGCTGACCTGCTGTAACGCATCACGTCCCAGCTTCGCTACCACTAAATTGTATTTAGCCTCATCTCTCTGTTTTTGCGGTCCTAGAATGCTCTCTATCTGCGCGAACCATAGTCGTGGCATCTCCGCCAAAAATTCTGGCAATCGTGACTGTACACTTATCGCGGCGAGCTCACAAGAATTCAAGTTCGACATACCTGTGTTCAACTTCTCGTCACTGTTCATATTATCACTTTTGCTTGGCTTCACGGGGCTCGGCACTTGGAACATCGTACACTATATTATTATTCTACACTTATATTTACCCTTATTAATTAACCAATGTAGCCCTTTAGAAATCCCACACTTATTGCACTCGTCGGGGTCACCAATGTTGGGGCGATCTTATGCCTAGCGTCCTGTCGGGCCGGTGCACAGCAACTGGCCGACTCGCCTTGCATACACCACGCTTGCGCACACATACATTCGACGCACATATACATACATACCCCTACATATGTATTACCAGTGTGTGTGTTCATAATAAACAAATTATATATTATTAAAAGGTGTTAGCTGTCGGACCAGTGCCGGTAATTCCCTTGTAGCGTTTTAGGAAGTCTCGCATTATTGCATATCGTGGACACACGAGTGAAATAAATAGTAGATGCGGGTTCGATTCCCGTGGAATTTATAAGTTAAATAAAATAGGTATACAGGCACTAGCTCGCCCCAACATCTACATAGGTATTACACTAAAGTATGTGTATATATTTTGTATTAATATAAATTACTAATATTTAGAAGAAAGAAGAAGAGGCCCGTGCCCAGCAGTGGGGCAGTTTAATACAGGGCTGATATTATTATACTATTATTTATAATAATGACCGCCAGACCGAACTTCGGTCATGGCGGCCAATCTTAACAAGACTGCCCATCTGCGCAGGAAAAGTTATAAGTGCACAAGTGAGTACGCTGATATAAGTGCACTCTCTGTTCTTTAACTCTAATTAACCGATGGGACGGTAATCCGATACGGATGGAGAGAGATCAGACGCACGACCAACGGCTTTACGTGCTTGCAGAGGCACGGGCTGCGTAACACCGCCGACTTCCTAAGGGCTGCTATTGAAAAATTATTGGTAGAAAAAGCCAATTATCTTTTTATTGGCCCTATCCGGGATTCGTATCCGAGACCTGCTGTGAGCAGTCGCATTTACTACCGCTGCCATGTCATTTATTTAGTAGGTATATTTCGTTTATCCCAAAGTTTATTTATTTTACTTTAGTATCTTTATTTCATACCACAGTTAATATATTTTTCTTTAGTATCTTTCTTTCATCCCAAAGATAATTTAATTTTTCTTTCATTTTAAAATAAATTATTTTCTTTAGTATCTTTCTTTCATACCAATGTTAAATTATTTTTCCTTTAGTATTAAGATACCTAAGAAAAAATAATATAAAGTTAATGTTATTTTTTTACTGTAATAAACTAATTTCTTTACGAATCATTTTCATTCTATATGGTCCAGACCAGAAAAGCCGACCCCAAGTGACTTGGGAATAATAAAGGTTAAGAGAGAAGAAGATTGTATTTCGCGTGCTGCTGCTAAGAAAGTCTTTACAGTAAAACAATCACGCTTTGCTCGGCCCGGGAATCGAACCCGAGATATCATAGCAGTCGCCTTTACCAACCTACTAGTATTATAAATGCGCGTTAAGCCCCTTAACTCGTATACAGGTTAACAAAAATTTCACAGGAATAGTCCATAGCAACGGATGAAATTTATCACATGGATGAATACATACTAGCGGTCGCCTAGAGGGGTCGAAATTCGACAATTATTATTTTAATATTTAAGATTGATAGTTATTAAGGTTTTATTGTCTAGAACTATACCCTTATAATAAGATTTCATTTAGATTTCGATCTATACAGGTTAATTTACCTATCTTTTTCAAACAAATTATTATTTAGTTTCTATACTCTCTAATTGACGATATTCCTAAGCTACTTTGTTTTCTTTTATACATATAAATACGTAAATATATTATAATATAAATAGCATGTTAGAGGTAATAAAATACACACCAGTGTTGTCCCTAGTTATTTGATTTTTTCATATCATTAATTCGTATGGCAACACTGCGCAATGTCAATCTAACTGTCAGTAGTGCGTTCGTTCGTTAATAGAGACTATGGAGGGTAGAGGTAAGGAGTCATCTTATTTGGTAGAAAATTTAAGTGTCCAGCTGTAAGCTATAAATAACAGTTCAAAAACCTTTCAGAATGGCGCTGGTGTAGACAAAGGGTATGGTATGAATGTAGCAATTGTAAACGGATGGAAGTAGACCGAGTTAAAAAAAATTATATTATTGTCGACTTAAGTAGTTACTTATTGAAAATGTCAACTACTTGCGTAGTAAAAAATAATGTAGTAAATATAACCTTAAAGAATTATTATGAGAAAACGTGTAGCTAGAGTGATTTTATTCGTGAACTGTGAACAGTACGTTTATTGATATTTGGCGCTTCCTTTAAAATTTACTCTGATGCTAATGTGGCGCCACCCTAATTTAATGCATTTTGACGGACACTTTTTCATGTACACAGATGATTCTCCTTACCTCTACCCTCCATAATAGAGACTCGGTTGCTCTTGGCACGACGCCTGCGCCGGGTGTGCGCATTAAAAGCTATAGAAAATCAAGATGTCAGACGTTAATAGTAAACACGTGGATATCAATCCGTTTGAACCTGTGACAGCAGCGGTGGGATAATCCCAAAATCCAAAGACCCTGCATGTCTACCGCAATGTCTGTTACGCAAAATCAAGAATATTTATAATATAGATATCTATGAAGAATTTTCTGAAATAGTAAATGGAAGATTGATAGGTTATTTTAAGGTCTTTAATAAAAAATAAAAAACATTTTGTGATGTTTTTGTTTAATAATAATAATAATCTATCACATACACACAACACCATCTAGCCCAAACTAAGCAAAGCTTGTACTATGGGTACTAGACAATGGATAGACATACATATATACTTTTTTTTTGTAAATACGTACATATTATACATAGAAACACCCAGATCAAGACAGACATTCATATTCATGCACACAAATGTTTGACTTGTGCGGGAATCGAACCCGCGACCTCAGGCGTGGCAGTCGGTTACACTAACCACTATGTACGCCATCGAGGTCGTTTAAATAAAAATGATATTTATTTTAATTGCCGTCTAAAATTATTATTACATAAAAACATCATTTCTTCTTATAAAACTATTAATTTTAATTAAAATTACTGCAATTACATTTAGATACAATAAAATAAATTTGTTAACAATATATAGGACGATTGTAACAATTTACATAATATGCACAAAAAAGGAAATTCGCAAACAGCTACAAAACAGCAGCACACACCCGCACGGACGCGCATTGCGCGTACTCACACACTCGCATACAGTCACATACACCATGTTGTAAATGCATGAATAGTCGTATTATTTTATTACTATATAGGATTCAAAATAATATCTAATAAACTTTTACCCCTGTCTTCTTTACAGCCTTACAACAACTTCATTTCAAAACTCAATTCATTTATAAAACACATATTTTACCAATTTAACATTTGCATGAACCTTTTGCTTTTGGTTGTAGCCATATTCGTACGATTAGAGCAACCAATTTTAACCTTTGTATTTTTGTATTGAAAACCCAATTAAGAATTATGAAAAGTGATAGAACAAAAGTTGTAAAGTATAAATAAGGCATAGGTGAAATGTTATTAATATTTTTAATAAAGAAAAATCTTTTAGGAGATATTAAATAAAAAACGCAAAGTTACCTTTATAGTGTTCTGAATTTAACTAGCGAGTATGATACATATTACACATTTATTGTTGAAATCAAAACTTTAATAAAATAAGTACATTACATATATGCTAAGGTTTATTTTATAGTCTACAAAATAATATAAAACTATTTTGTATATATTGGACTTAATTTTGAAGTATGAGCGTTGCTCATGCCTCGCTCGGCGCGCGTGCCCCGCCCACAAGGCGCATGGCCTTCCTATCTTTATTCCATGTTCTGTGGCTTATCATCCATGTGTTTACGGTAATGTACATTTAAACTGCTCTTTTGAGTAAAATAGTTCATACAAATATTACATTTGTATGGTTTTTCACCGGTGTGTATACGGTAATGTCTATCTAAACGGCTCTTAAGGGCAAAACATTTCATACAAACATCACATTTGTATGGTTTATCACCTGTGTGTACGCGGTAATGTCTATCTAATCTGTTCTTTTCAGTAAAACATTTCATACAAATATTGCACTTGTATGGTTTTTCACCGGTGTGTATACGATAATGCTCATCAAGATGGCTTTTTCGAGTAAAACATTTCATACAAACGTCACACTTAAATGGTCTGTCACCACTGTGTACCCGGTAATGCGCATCTAAAGTGCTCTTTGTAGTAAAACATTTCATACAAACATCACACTTGTATGGCTTATCACCGGTGTGTATACGGTAATGTTTATTAAAATGGCTCTTTGTAGTAAAACATAGCATACAAACATCACACTTGTATGGCCTATCACCGGTGTGTATATGGTAATGTTCATTAAAATGGCTCTTTGCAGTAAAACATTTCATACAAATATCACACTTGTATGGCTTATCACCGGTGTGTACACGGTAATGTGTATCTAAATGGCTCTTTATAATAAAACATTTCATACAAACATCACACTTGTATGGCTTATCACCTGTGTGTACGCGGTAATGTCTATCTAAACTGATCTTTTGAGTAAAACATTTCATACAAATATCACACTTGTATGGTTTATCACCGGTGTGTACACGGTAATGTGTTTTTAAACTGCTGTTTTGGGTAAAACATTTCTTACAAACATCACACTTGTATGGTTTATCACCGGCGTGTTTACGGTAATGCACATTAAAACTGCTTTTTGTAGTAAAACATTTCATACATACATCACATTTGTATGGCTTAAACCCAGTCACTGAATGTTCGCGAATGTGTGCTATTAATAGAATCTTATCGCTGAATACTTTTTTGCAGCTATCACATATATAAAATTGTATATTATTACATGAACTACTACTGTCCCTAACATCACTGTCGATAATGCCTTTAACACTATCTCTGCAGTCCTCGCTGAATGGTTTTGAAATGATATCTTCAGCATCTCTTGTGTGAGTGGCAAGTGCAGGTTTCTCAGGAACACGGGCACCTTGAAACATGTACAATAAAGTAGTGGTCATACTACGTCCTATTTTAGAAAGCGGGTGTAGCTCAATGGTTAAATATTTGGATCTAGAAGACGAGGTTACAATTTTTCTTGAAGTTAAGTGCAAATTACATATAAAATTTGAAATATAAATAATAAATATTATATATGAAATTTCTTATTGAATAATATATAGGACAAGATACTGATGTACCGAGACACGACTATATAAATTACGATTTGGCGTATCTTTAATCTAAATAAGGATGTGGAAAGATCTGCAGAGGAAAACTCAGAGTCGTAAGGAGATATGTATCTACAGGAGCAGTAAGTTAAATATAGTACGAGGATGGTTAGTAAAGATATTCAGATCTAAAAACTGCGACATGACTTGATACTCTCCAAACTAGAGAAACACGAAAGCAAAGAAGCAAGATATTTTGAATGTATCAGAACGAGTCGCGGCGTCATATGCTAGACAATAGAAAGAAAGTAAAGTGATTTTCACACAAAAGAGCACATTTAAATCATGACAGAAAAAGAAATAATAAAAACAAAATAATAATATAAACTACCATAGTAAGAAGTTTATCATTACTGCTCACTGACCTCTCCCGCTTCACTAATCGGAGACCAATTGGAATCGGAAGCGGGCAACCTGTATTCAAGGCAGTATTGTCAGTGAGCAGCGATACAAACATTAAACTATTGAAATTATGTATATGAAAATAAGTTTATTAATTAATGTGTGTAACCCGTCAGTGCTGAAATTTGGACATCGCTCAGTACCTACACGTGGCGATTATTAAACCGCAACACTGGTATTCTACGAAATCCAATTTAGTGACGCCAGCGCGAGTGTGTTTCAATATAAGAAATATACTTATATATAAAACATATATGAATAAATAAGATATTATAAACATAATTACTAAATAGTGTATAATATGGAAATAAGTGTGTATTCTTTTAAGCAAGCGTGCAACAAATGACAGACTGAGCGGTGGCAACAGGAATGAAAAAATAATAATACGATTTTGTAGCTGTCTCACTCAAAAGCCAGTCGTACCTTAATCAAAATGTAGATTCGTATGCATAAGACACGCTATGCAATTCATTTATATCAAACAAGCTTTATAAAAAGAGTAGGAACCTGATCACAGCATGTCAACAATGAAGATAAGCACAGCAGTCATCTTATTTGAACATTAAACAACATAATTAAATTGTCAATTGAATAATATAAATGGGTAATTAAAATTTTTATTCATTTGCTTTAAGGATCTCCAACAAAGGATGTAGGTAAACATCTTATTCACAAAATAAAAAAAATCAAGACATTTATGGTTTGTGTATCTACTCCTTCAATTACAGGAGACCACATCATGCGTTACATACAGCGTCTAAACATGAAAGTATGTTATAAAGTATATAAAATTTAAAAAAAATTAGATAAACATGCAAGTGCTAGTTATTTGGAAAACCATACCCAGTACGTACAACTACCTCAGCATCGATCTGCAGTGAGTCAAGGTTCTGTTTTAGGAGTTCTGTTCAGTGTATCTTATTCAAGAACAAAGCCTCGACACAGCAGTTGACACAGCAGTAAAGTAACCCAGGTGGGTTACTATACTGATCTGTCAACGCTTTGTAGGCAACACCTCACCAAAACGAGTACCGCAGACATTAGCGATCCCTTACAAATGTATAGAAAACACGCTGTTTGTATTTAACAAAGTTAATAAGTTATATAGATACTAACACAAATGGTATGTATGCAAGTCGATAGTGTAATTATCTATGCGTCTGTGCCGCGCGAAATAAATGGTTATTATTATTATTATTATTATTATTATTTGTGTCTTAAATGTTTTGTTTTTTTAATAGACAGTGGCTTTGTTTTTGTTATCCTCTTATTTAAATATAATTTCGCATTTGAGTATATATTTGAATTTGATTTCCTTTTAAACCTAAAAATTAGAATTATTCTGTTTTGATGCAAGCACTTGTACGTTTATCTAATTATTTTTTTAAATTAATTCGTTGAGGTTTTGTGTAAATTGCTTGAAATATGAAGATAATTCACAGATTAAGTTCTTCCATAGTAACTGTGTGTGTGCGTGTGTGCGCGTGTGCGTGTGCGCGTGCGCGTGATCGTGTGCGTGCGTGCGTGCGTGTGTGTGTGTGTGTGTGTGTGTGTGTATGACTCTGTCAGTGAGTGTGATGTAGGTACTTGTGTCTACTTACTGATGTGCTCCTCGAAGTGTAGCCGCGTTCGCAGCGAGCGAGCGAGCGACTCGTGATGCGACGCCTGAGTACCAAACACTTTACTTTGACTTTAGAAATAAATAATGCACAGTAACGATAACGAATCGCAATACTCAATATCAGAAGTAATACCTTGTGGATGTAGTGTTCCTAACGTACACATGTTGAGGATTGACACACAATAAAAAGACGCATGTAAGATTGGCAGTAATATGGCACAATGATCGAGTATACTCGTGCTATCACAGACGCTAGGACATAAAGTCTTCATCGATAGGCGCCCGGACACAGATCTTCACTGACCACTAAAATCCTAAAGATATAGAAAAGATCACCCTAATTACGCGTATTCACAACCTAGCACTCAGTTTCACCTAAGTTCACGTGTTTCTTACCTTATATAGATATACGTATTCACGTTGATACTACGTAATATAAAACAAAAAAAAATAATTACGTATGTACATATATACATCCGTAAGTAATTTTATGTTTTAGTATTTAATGGTTTTATAAGTTAGTTAGTTTTATAATTTTATGGTTTGTTAAGTTTCCGAATGTTTAATTAAGCAAGAGCACTTAAAGTATATAAGGCTGTCCAGACTGGCCATTTGCGCCAATCCGACAAGACCCAAAAGAGATCAAGCCCAGGACCAACGGCTTTACATGCTGTGTAACGTTGCTGTTTCTATTCTGATAATTTCTTGGCGGAAAATCCCAATCAATGACTGTTTATTCGATCCCGAGTTCACGTACACAGCAGTCGCATCCACTATCACTGCAGCGGGTATACGTAAGTATCTGCAATATACCACGTCTTGGAGAAGATCGAAGCGTGAGACAAAGAAATTCGATGAGCATAAGATAAAGCTACAACTCTTCACTATTACCAATCATTGTATCGAAGCTTGTTTATTTAATGAGCCGCAAATGAAAAAGAAGCGGCATCATTTGTACTGATGGCACAAGTTTACAACTAGAACTCCACAGGATTGCATCCTGGGACCAGTTAAATCTAAGTACAGACTACAAACAAGATTAGGTACCAGGCACGCACACTATAACATTATGTCGGTCTGTAAAACTATCTTTTACGCATGCACACATATTCGGTACAGCTACGCACTCATGACCACAACAGCAGTCAGCGCACACACGTTATATTTTTAACAGACATTCAACGTCTGTTAAAAACATAACTCGTAATCAATCGACCAATATTTAGCACAAACTACGTATAGCTTCCATGGCTGAATCGTAGTCACAGGCGGTAATGTGAGAGGTTTCGAACCTCACACAATGGCGATACGTTCTTTTGGAATTATTAGATCTTCTCTCTTAGCCTTTATTATTCCTATGTCACTTGGGGTCGGCTTTTCTGGTCTAACCGGATTTGACTGGATATCAGTTTTTACACGGAGCGGCTGCCACCTGACCTCCGCAACCCGAAGGCTAACGATACCCTAAGGCTAGACCAGTGTCAGGATATTAGAGGGTACTGACTTTCCCAATAACGACTGCCATAGATGTTCATGGCAGCCGGGACCGACGGCTTAACGTGCTCTCCGAGGCACGGAGCAGGCGATAATTGTCAATCAATACGCACATAATTTCGAAAAGTCATATAACTTCCGAAAGTCAGAGGTGCGCGACGTGGGTTCGAACCCGAGACCCTCTGCATTGCAGTCTGTTGGTCTCCCCACTGAGCTATCGCTGCTACTTTTGGAATTATTAGATATTTAGTTAAATTTATTAATTTTTCTAACATACCGAGTTTACTCGCTTTTTTATTCTTGAAAGTTTTAGCTAAACTAGGTAATGTCTCACCTAGTTTAGCTTAACATTTGTAAAAATAATCTTATTATTTAAATTACTTACATCATTTATTTATTTTATTAATTATAATAAAAGATTTTAAACTTAATAAAACAATTATTATTATATGATGATGCATGTTTTATTATCTTTATTATATCGTTTAATTACAAAAATATTGGACGACATAATTATATGTATATATATATATTAGCTGTTGCCCGCGACTTCGTCCGCGTGGACTTTAATTTATTACCCAATACCTACTTTTAATTTGTTATCTAATTTTAATATATAAAACTACAACTAAAGAAATTAATAACTCTAATTACACCTATATAGGTGTAGTTAGCTATATATATAGCTAATACTTAAAAACTACCTACTAATATTTAGAAACTACCTACTATATCTAAAGAATTATATCTTTTGAATGAAATGTCCGATTTTAATAATTTAAAAAGTATTTTACGGGTATTGAAACGGTCTTTAATAAAATATCATTTAATGGGATAAGGATTAATACAGAGGTATGAATAATATGGTTTGATTATTGTCGGCACTTTTATCAACATTTAAAATGTAAAAAAGTAGTTATAGTAGCAAACTACAGTAGTTGGACATATGGTATCGCGGACTTTTTTGTAGATATTGATACGTTCTATAATACTGTAGAACATTTTTTTGTTCTATCATCAATAGTTTCCGCAGCGCACGTGATGGCAGATTTTTTATGACAAATTTTTTCACACCTTGGGTTATATTATTGCATTTTTATTAAGGATCTCCTTTTTTTTTTGAAAATTTAATATAGCCTCTGTCACTCAGTGAAGATGCAGCTTTCTAATGGTGAAAGAATTTTTTAAATCGGTTCAATAGTTTTTGTGTGAAAACATTACAAACATACATACAAAAACACAAATGTTTCCTCTTTATAATATTAGTTTAGTTATATATATAATCAAGTAAAGAAAGTTTCAGTAATAGTCTCTAACGCAGAGTGACTCACGATTCAACAACTAAAGCCGTGAAGGAATCTTACATACATGTGGGTAGATTGCTTTTAAAAAGAAAATATGATATATAAGAATTGTTTAAGACAGCAGACGATATAAATCCAAGGAGTAGACGAGACCTCCACAGACTTGAGCTTAGTGATGTTGCAAGGTTGACTAAATATAATAAAAGCTGTCTAGTGATGTGTGTACGTATATTTAATAAGATACCTTGTCATTTAAAAGTGTTAAATACTCGATTATTTAAAATACATTTATATAAATGGCTTAATGAAAATAATTTTTAGCCAGAAAGAATTTATTGAAAATAAATTTTATTGTTACTTTGTGCCTACCAGACTATGTCTTAAATGTATTGCGTGCTATGTTAAGCTAAACATGTGTAACTTATTTCACAATGATGATGATTTTGATGTAAATAAATATTATTATTTATTATTATTATTATTATATTGATTTTCTTGTATTTTCTCGGCTACCCGGCAAGAGAACTGATGCCACGGGCCTAAGCCAAGTGTACATCAGCAATAGGTTGTGATTGAGTTGTGAACAGAGTGGCTGTGTGTATACAGGATGTGAGTTTTCTGATTCACATTGTAGAAATTTCCTTACTATTCTACAGGTGTTGAGTACTGCTTTTTGTAGCAGGCAGTAGGTCTTAGGCGGCAGTTTTAAAGTTTTGAGTGATTGGTGTAGTTGTTTGGGTATGTCGCTTGTAGTAGAGAGAACAATAAGGACGATAGTTACTTTTTGCAGGTGCCAAAGCATGTAATCTCATCCTTTAATTCTATATAACTGCTTAGTTTTTCTGCAATTGTAGTTTGTAGGTTGTTGTAGGCAATGTCTATTAAGTATCCTGTTTTAGTTATCTTATTTATTAAGGTTATGTCCGGTCTATTGTAATGGATGGTTCGATCAGTAAGGATAGCTCGGTCATAATATAGTTTGGTAGTGGAATTCTCTAAAACAGTTTGAGGGCTATATTTATAATATGCTGTAGCTGATTCTATGAGTTTATATTGATGAATAATAACTTACTGCATTACGGTATGGGGCGGCACGATCAAAACGGGTATTATAAGGGTGGAAAGAGCTCAAAGAGCTGTGCTGAAAGTAGCCCACTCATTGCCCTTTCTCTATCCCACTAGAGACCTTTACCGTCTTGCTGATGTCCTGACAGTTCGCCAACTATACATCTTAAATGTAGCTCTGAAACAACACTCATCTCTTACATATGATCCCTCATATACGAGAAAAAGATTAAAACATAAAGTCTGCCAAAATACTGATCAATGGTCCACAGCTTTTTCTGGCAAGTTCTTTGGTTTCATAGGGGGATATCTGTACAATAAAATAAATGCTAAACTTTCTATCTACCAACTTACAAAGTACAATTTCAAGAAGACTGTCTCATTGTGGCTAAAATCCCTAAGCTATGAAGAAACAGAACAGCTTTTACTTATTCCCTCTTAACCAAAACTTTTATCTTTTTTACATTTTTATCTCAATTACTCATATGTATACAACACAATGTTAACAGATCTGCTATTCTTTAACATTTCTGATCCCAAGACCATAGGTCGTAGGGTTAACTAACCAACACCTAAAAACTACCACCTTTTACACACACAATGACACACATACAGGCATGAACACACACATTTACACTAACACACACATACACACAAAAACACACACGTACACACACGCACGCACGCGCGCACACGCGCACGCGCACTCACACGCACACGCACACGCACACGCACACGCACACACACACACACGCACGCACGCACGCACGCACGCACGCACGCACGCACGCGCGCGCGCGCGCGCTCTCTCACTGCTCAATGTTAACTAAAACGTACTAGTTTCACTCAATACACGCTCCACCTATTCAGAGTCTGGAGAGGCTGGTAATCTGTAATACAGGTCTCCTAGTACAGACACCAGTCCCTCACACAGATTGTACTATATTATGAATAATATGTAACTAGATACCTACTATTGTCTTGTTTTTGTAAAACTGTGTGAGAGAACAAATAAAGTTATTTGTATTTGTATTTGATGTGCAAGATTTTGGTGTATAATATTTGCTACTTGGACATGTCTATATTTGTAGTCGGTTTGAACAATTGACTAAGCTTCCTCTTAGCCGCGCAGCTCTCGGCGTACGCTGTTCCACCTTAGCTTGGGTCCTGCTCCTAACTACTCACCTACCAGTGCCACGTTAGCCACGCCAGTAAAGTTTATATTGTCGTGTGTCCGCCCCCCACGTGATCAGGTGGTCGATCAGGACGTGTGGTTGGTTTTCAGGTTTCATTTTTAGGCAGTGGAAACGTATATTCTATTTTTATTATTCTATAGAAATAAATATTATATTATAAGTGGGTAGATTGCTTATAAAAGGACAACTAAAAAAATATGAGACACTCGCTGTGGAACCGAATGTTTAAAATAATGAATAATTTTAAGAAAAATATCTTATAATTCAAAAAGTTCGCATCACCATTGCGAGGTTCGAAACCTTACATATTGCTGCGTGTTGCCACGGATTCAGCCACGGAAGCTTTGCGTTAATGGTGCTAAATATTGATCTTGTATTACGAGTAATGTTTTAACAGACATTGGCCATACGTATGTGTGTGCGCTGGCTGCTGTTTTGGCCATGAGTGCGTAGCTGTACCGTCTATGTGTGCACGCGTAGATGATAGTTTTACAGACCGAGATAATATTAAGTGTGCGTGCCTGGTACCTTTACTTGTTTGTGGTCTGTACATAAATCACACATCTAAGTATAACTCGATCACTTAGAAAGAAAGAATTTGAGCACTTCAAGGACCATCGTGCGTAACACTAAGACTACTGCGAAAAATAATATAAATGTTAAGCATGGTGAACTGAACATGAGAAACACACTGACCTCTCCCTGTTCTGTTTGTTTCTCGTGCTTGACTTTAGGTATCGATGAGTTGATTGTCAATTCATTTAGGTGATCTTCAAAACTGTAAATAAATGGAAAACATAAGAAGGAGAGAGAAAATAATAACAAATTGAAATTAACACACTGAACCTATTATCCGTCTACAGACTACTGCAGATCACAGGTTGATACAAAGTATTTCTAGGCAGAAAAACACGATAACACTGACCGACCCGGCAACAGATGGACATAATTATACAGATCGCTAGTGCCACGGTGGAGACCCGCGATCGTTAATCACGTTCAAGGTTATGTCTCTGAATCAACGCGGCAGTGTTATAAATGTCACAATCAACATGACTGCAAATATGCTTACCGCCATTCTTCTATTGTGATATTATCGTTGAAATAGTTCTCAAATTTAACTTCTGCTATTTCAAGTTTGATTGATGGTGAATTATTATTTTCTTTTACCATTTCCTGTAAATAATTAGAGATAAACACAGAATTCTTCAACATATCACAGTTCTCACTTGTAACAACCTGTTAAAGTGGTACCTTTTCAGCTTGAATGCCCGACAATTCGTAGTACGCAATACTTGTTTGAGTTAAGTGAGAGCTCGTGTTCTCGACGCCTGCGAACTGACAATAAACATATTATTGGATAATACAGTTTACAATAACAGCTATTCAACAATATTCCAAACTAATTATACAATATACGTGAACCTAACTTAATTGTTCTCACAATGATGGTACTCACCGGTATACCCTCTGTCGCATATTGATACAGGGTGTAATGTGATTTTATCATTTTATTTCTCAAAATAACAAATTTCTCTAACAAAGCTGAACATTCATAGCACAGCCAATGTGGTAACCCATCTGATGGTGAGATCTGAAATGTAAACAATTGTATTAACATATAACACCCAAAAATAGGAGCCTTGCTAAGTGAGGCTCCGTCGACTTAGTTTGATCTCTTTAAATATATTTTGCTGTGCAATTAGTATTTGTTTGCTGTGCAGTTAAATACTACCCAAATATAACGAGAGCAAGTTTACTATTGTTACATTTTAATTGAAGTTAGTTCACTGATGATATAGTTAGGAGAATAAATTAATCTTTATAACGTTCATTTATTAGAAGTGCCCACGCCTCCAATAGTTGTTCATCTTAACAACTATGTCCATAATTAAAATCAAATTAATAATAGCTTAATTTTGCAAAAGAAATCTCCAGATCTTACAAAATACAACTACAACTAACGATCATTTTTTTTAAGAAATTTAGTACATATTTACTTATTCCTACGGTTTGGATTATATATGGACATAGATCATGAAAGCAGTAACACATTTCTTAATGTTATGAAACTAAGTTGCTGTTTGTCTGCATATTGCTACTAAACTATGCAATGGATTCTGATTCTGTTTTCAATATCATTATATACAATCATTTTGTTAATACTACAGACAAGTTAATGCTTTGTAATCAAGTTGACAGGTATATAATATATTAAGGCATTTACACAGCTTACATTATAAGATACATCAATGAATAATTAAAATAAATCTAAATAATATATTAAAGAATTTTTGATATTATGAAAGCCCATAAAAGTTCTCCTTTATATTATCAAGTTCATGTATATAAATTGCGGTTGTGTTGTCTTGTAATTACTTCTGTGATACCAAGAAAACTCATTAGTTGTGTGATGCTGTGCGGATTGTTCATTGTAAGTTCATATATTATAGTGTAAGATTACAGGTGCCCACACCTACATCATTTTGTCAATGAATGTGTTACTATTTTGAATGTGCTTACTACTTAGTACCTTGAAAGTGGGACCTTTTCACAAAAGAATTGAGCATAGGTTCGGCGTCCATGCCATAACGAAATATAGGAATAAATGAAAGGTGCGCTGAGTAAATAATCAATGGATCAATATTAACAAACTGTAACAAATACTATAACTTCAGTTTAATCCTAAGCTTTTTGTCTTCTCTAATCTATTAACAAATAATAAGCTTATTATAAATGATTGAAACTTAAGTTTTGAATAATGCTTGGTATTTTATTAACTGAATTCAAAACAGAGGAGTCTTAATATGTTTGTATTTTTCTTTGTAGAAGCACTTTGACCAGTTCTGATTTATCAACTTTTAAGTATTTTTTATACCGTGTGGTAATACACATTTCGTAGAGTTAAAATCAATGTTATTATGTAAATAAATTAAAGAATAGGTATAGAGTAGCTTGCTACTGTTAGAATGTTTCGTGCTTTGAATTTGTTTCTTAAGTCTTGAGGAAAGGTGGAGGTTCCAAGTGTAGCAAAGGATGTGCAACTTTTTTTGGACAGAAAATTATTCGTGAAAATAAATTTCCTCTTAACCGGTCGTATACCGCCGGCTCGCATACCAGCCGGCAGATTTGTACCCGTCGTAGGCCGGTGGCTCGCATGCGAGCCACCATATTGGCGCCAATTTACGCCGCGCTTAAGCGAAGGCGGCGCGCGGCGTTCTGGCGCCAATTTGGTAGCTCGCATGCGAGCCACCGGCCTACGACGGGTACAAATCTGCCGGCTGGTATGCGAGCCGGCGGTATACGACCGGTTAAATTGTTGTTTTAATTAATGCTATCTTATAAAACGACAAAAATAAGACGCAAGTCATCTTGGAACTTTTTGTCCAAGATGAGTGGTTTATGAGATAATCGTACGCCCCAGTTTAGCACGGGTGCAATTCAAAGAGACTGAGTCGACGGAGCCTTTTTCTGGGTGGTTAACAAAAAAAAATAACCATCGAAGGCTACGGCGGGAGCCATGCTCCCGCCTCCGCCTTTCAACCTAACCTAACAGAGTCGGTGTGCTCTGAGTCGGGGTATTTTCCTAACGTGTTCTCCTGGCGCACCAAAAGTGGCAATTATCTGGAGAACCACTCGTCACAGACAAAAAGTGCCAAGATGACTTTCGGCTTATTTTTAGTCGTTTTATAGGATATAATAAAGAAAACAACGATTAAAGAAAATTTAAATTTTATGAAATATAAGTCCCAAAAAGTTGCACACACTTAGCTACACTCCTACCAAGGAGGATGTACTCACAATTAAGCCAGTCAAATCCCTGTACATAGCTTCATATCGTGTTGCACTGATCATCCTACGGTCACTCGCCAGGCAACCTCTACTCATCTGTTTAAAAGTCTCCTGTCCGTCCATGTTTTCACTCATAATATTACTGGTATTGTCCAAAAACACAATAGCCTAATATATGACAACAATAGACCAAAGAAAACGTCGCACGTATAAGGTATGTCAAAAACAGGTGTTTAGGAGTACTCTTGCAATCCAGCACTTTAGGGTACTTGGATATCACCTCTATTATAAAATAAATGAAGTTTGTAACATTTATCCACTGCCTAAATACTAATGTAAAAAGAAAGTTAGTAGCTGGCTTATGACTAAATCCTATGACGATACTGAAAGCTTATGAATATACACAATAACTGAACATTCTTCTTACTTCAATTTTTAATAATGATGAGGTAGGCAGCTCGTTCAGCAGGGAACGGGCAATACATGGTGGCTCATTGATACTGATAAATAAAAAGCTTAAATTTAAAGAGCGCCATGACATTGTCAGTTTGTCTGTTAAACGAAATATTGAAATAGCCTGTGTGGAATTACCTCGACTTATTGTATTGAGTATATACAGGCCTCCTTTAGCGTTATATGATTGTTTTGAAACGGTTATGGATGAGATTCTATATAAAATTTCAAAAATTAATAAGAGTATTATTAATTGTGGTGATTTTAATGTGAATTTACTAGAGGATAGTTGTCTTTGTACTAAATTAAAAGCATTGTTTCAATCACATAATCTGAAGAACTTATTCTTAGAGCCCACAAGAATAACTGCAACTACTGCCACATGCTTGGATAGTATATTTACAGATATTATAGTTGATAACGAACAAATTATCAGTCAATTAGATTTAGACCACTGTGGCCAACAAATCACTTTTTTGGATTATACTAAACATGTGGCAAAGCGAAATATTGTTGTAATACCGAAAAATGCAAATCGTATTGAGAGTTTTAAAAATAAACTTGCTTTTAATCTCCCATTGTTAAACAATGATGGTGACCCAAATTTATTACATAACGAGTTTTATTACATTCTGTACCGAATTCAATTCAGTCTTTACTCCTAAGACGATCACAGTTAAAGGTAATGCAACTTTTAGCGAATGGGCGACTGCTGGCTTACACAAGAGTAGGAAGAGACTATACGAACTAAGTATATGGAGAACGAAATTATAATAAAGTGAACAATTCCATGAGTATGTTAAAAAATATTCAAACTATTTTAGGAATACTTGTAAAGCTGCTAATACCCGATATCTGAGCTCAAAGATGAAAAGTAGTCATGATAAAATGAAGATCACTTGAAGTATTATTAATAGCGAGACCGGGAAATGCAAATTTAGAAATACAGAATTTTGTTTGAATTTTAATGATACCACTATCACATCAGATATATTGCACAGCATTTGAAAAATTTTTCACAGACTCACCAGTCATGACTACTAAATCTTTGAACTCATCACTCACTGCTGCTAAATCCCTTCTAAAAGAAAATGTTACCAAATGTGACAGTGATTTTAAATTTCAATATGTTATGTATCTATCAGATGTGTATCTATCAGATATTATAAAAGTTTTAAATAGCCTAAACGTTAAGAAAGCCTCTGACCTCTGTGGTAACTCCATTACAGTAACCAAATCTATTATTACTTTAGTAGCATTCAGACCAGATTTAATTTTTAATAAATGCGTAGATTTTGGTGTATTTCCTGATTTAATGAAGAATAGTAAAATAATACTTCTCTTTAAAGCAAGTAACACATCAGACCCAACCAATTTTAGACCTAATTCTATGTTACGTATGCTTAGCAAAATTTTTGAAAAGATTATTTTGACTCAATTGCAGATTTTTTTTTATAATAATACATTACTTCATAATAAACAATTTGGTTTTACAAGGGGTCGCTCCACCACTGACGCCGGTTTCAAGCTTGCAAAACATATTTTTGACGCCTGGGAGGAATCACGAGACGCGCTAGGTATTTTCTGTGATTTGACTAAGGTTTTTTACTGTGTACCTCATGAAACAACATTAATCAGGAAATTACGTCACTATGGAGTCAAAAATTCAGCACTGAATCTTCTTACATCTTATTTGAGTAACAGGATTCAGAAAGTTGATGTTAATGGTAAGCGATCTCCGGGGTCTGTGGTTAAAATGGAGGTTCCTCAGGGTTCAATCCTCGGCCCGTTTTTATTTTTAGTTTATATTAATGACTTACCCCACCTAGTGAGAGATAAACATGAAATAGTACTGTTTGCTGATGATACCTCACTATTATTGAAATTAAAACGGCAAGAACGGTTCTGGACGATGTAAACATTGCTATCTCTAAAGTAGTTCACTGGTTTGATGTTAACAACCTACTATTAAATGGGGGAAAGACCAAATGTATCCGATTTTGAACCCCAAATGTCAAACAAGTGAAGACATCTATAAAAATTAAGGACGACGTGTTGGACCTTGTTGATACCACCCAATTTCTAGGGATTACACTAGATTCAAAGCTGCAGTGGAGCCCATAAATTAGTAAGTTGTCGAATCGGCTCAGCTCTGCAGCGATAGATAGATAGATATCGCTAGGCTAGTTCTTCATACTGCAGAAAAAGGTTATTCGAGCAATTTACACATACATAATAATTTACAATCACAATCTACATAAATTTAAGGGAATAATTAACAGTAGCCACCCAATAATTATATGAAAATTTAATTTATGTAATAAGAACATTGGTTTATACTTGAAAAGCGACATTCATAATATATTTATACAAGAAACAAAAACAGACGACTAGTGGCGGTAAATGTCAATGTGTGCGCTTTTACAATAAACTCCCAAGTGACATTTAAAATCTAAGTTTTAATAAACTTAAAAGAGTTGTAAAACGAAAATTATATTCGAAAGGTTATTACTCAGTTACTGAATATATACAAGATAAAAATGCTTCGGATTGAGCTGCTTCCACTCACAGGTTATTCCTAATCATATTATTAAGTTAACTGTAATATGAGTTGCTGTGACAATTATTTCATTTGTTATTAATATGTATCCTAGATTTAACAAATTTTTACTTTTTAAATCTTATTGAAATAAATAACTGTAACAACTACACACAGCAGCTCATATAAGGAAAATAATATAACATTGAATTGTATTGATGTAAACATTTGGCGATTGGAAAAAGTGGCCATGAGTTTCTTGCCTGCTTCTTCTCATGAAAGCTTTACTCATCGAACAGGCTTTTTTCAATGCTGGTTCTGCGATAGGCGATGTGCGATGTGTTCATTCGTCGTTGTGGCAAAGTGTCCACGTCATCAGAATGGCGTAATTTATATTTCACTTCACCATTGACATACAAAAGATCTCTTATGTCTGTCACAGTGGCATCGCCAGCTTTTTTACCTGGTCTTATAGTAGTAGTAGTATATGATTTATATAGCACATTTAAACGTTAAAAGTACTTCGTATTAAATAAGACAGTTTGAATGGTAACGCTATAAAAACCGCTGAGACATTACTATTGATTGATTCGATTACTGATCGTTGTACAATATACTGGCAATTGAGTGTGCATGTGTGACTTTTATTGAAGCCTATTTAAATCCTTGATTACACTACGTAAAAATTTATTTTTGTTTTGATATGCACATCCATCGGACATCAAAATCACTTTCTTTTTCCCAATGCAATATATTTTAATGAAGTCCACAATACAGCTAATTACATTATTGGCTGTTACTTCTCCATCACATTCATGCCAAACATATAGGTATACGTCTTTGGTGTCCTTCACATGAAACGTGTAATTATGAAGCGCTAATTTCATTTTATAAAATTCTCTGATACGGGAAGCTTTGGACATTATAGCACGCTTTGCATATCCATAGACACGACTATTACGTCATCCGACATTTCCTCTATAGCAGCAGCTTTTGCTGCGCGAGCCTCGTCCTTCTTTATGATGTGTAGTGAGTGTGTATCTTCTGGAATATTGCCTTGCTTGTAACCAACACACGTATTGCACTGATCTTTACGTGGCCTGAAAATAGATATATTCTCTTCTTTTAAAATCTCTTTAAATTTTTCTTTATGTTTTCACATGCACTCTATTTATACGGGCACCAAGCCGTATAAATCGAGTGCATGTGAGTAAAAGATTCGAATGATTCTTCAATATATGTCCTGGTACTATTTGGTCGGCAATAATGACTTGGCACTTTTGGTATACCTTGAAGCCACTTTTTTACGGACTCCGACTTAAGATTTTTGCTTGTAGAGTGATTAGCAACTCTATCGATTCTTTGGATACTTTTATCTTCAACTCTCTCTGCTAAATTTATGTTAGATCGAATCCATAGTTGTAATATGTCTTTCTTTAAATCAAATGTAGCAATAAAAGTTAATTACAAACACGTACCTTCACGCCGTAGATGCCAGGCAAATATCAAACAAATCCAAAAAAATTTTTGGTACATCTCTATAAGTTTTTCTTCGGCATAATATGTTTCGCGCCTGAATGAGTCCATTTATGTAAGACTTTTTTGCATCCCATGTGGGTAATTGCCAAAAATATCGGCCCGCGTTTCTTCATTAATTGCAGCACAGGAATAGCTCCTATCTGTTTTTTTCGCAGCTCCATGTCCACAAGGCTTTTCTCTCATTTGTCTACCTGGTTTTGACACTTCTTCTAATGTAATATTCTCGTCGACTTTCGTAATTTTATGCCCTGTATAATTATTTGCTAAAAGCCTTAGTTCTTGATTCTTCTTTCTCTTTCTATTATCTCCTGGAACTACTATTTTCTTGAATGGCATTGAAAATATTTTCTTTTTCGATGATAGGTTCAAAGCAACCAGTTTGATCGTTTGAGTGAAGCATTACCTCATAATCCGGTGTGGCACTACTGCATAGCTCGGAGTTGGTTTGTACTTTTAAGCAAGATTCAGCATCAATTGTGCCGATAATAGCTGTTGTGGTTATTATAATTTGAGTGGCACCTGTCATTCCTGTGATTAATGTTGTCGTAGTAATGTTAAGGAGGTCGGCAAAAGAATTGATGGCGTCTATATTTACACATTCGCTATCCTGTTGGACCGTTGTATTTTTTTTATTGCCCTTGGTGGCAGACGAGAAAGTGGTCCACCTGATGGAAAGTGGTAACCGCTGCTCATGGACTTCAGCAATGTCAGGACACAGCAAAGCCGCTGCCTACCGTGAAAGAAGAACTCTCTTTAAACCTCGTTTGAAGGACATATCATAGCGCTCAGGAAACACCGAAGCATGCAGTTCATTCCAGAGCTTGCACGTACGTGGGAGAAATGATCGATGAAAGCGTACCGTCTTAATAAATAAAATAATTTAGAAGACTCTTCTTCCAGATCAAAATCCAACTCACGTATCGACTTTTGTTGTTAAGTGTCTTCTGTGCATAATAATACAAGACGTTTGCTTCTCAAAAAATTAGACATTCTTGTACTCAATTCTAAAAGAGCAGAAATAAAATAAAGCGTTATTTAAGTAATTAGCAGTAGGTAATTTGGCGCACCGATAGGTATAATAATCAATAGTCTAGATTAATAAATAGTTTTAACCCCGGTTAATCGATAAAAAATGAGATTCCTACACGGGCAGAGCTATGGGCGTAAACTATTAATTTATAACGATGACTTGAACAAGCATATTGCAGTTATAATCTGTTCACCGCCAACCAAAGCAACCCAAAAATAAATCAATCCAAAAGTTTAATAATACGTAGATACAAATTATTTACTTACTTGCTTGATATACTCGTTGTAATTAAGAAGCATTATTTCGCACTTTAAAATGAAATACAAAAAGAATACTTAGTATTAAGTAAATTAGTAGGTATCAGTTAATCACTGTTTAAATGAACGTATAATCATGCAAACTGTTCGAACAACACTGAACAATCTCGTAGAAAAATGAAGCTATGTGACATTTGACCTGTGCATTGCACCAACAAACATGTATGAACGCGTACAAAAATATCGCTGTGTCAGTAAACACATAGCGGGCGCATTTGGTGAATATGGTGTAATACCGAACTTTTATACTTATGTGATTTTATGTACATAGTGATTATTTAGGAACATTGAATGTATGAATGTCACATACTCTTTTTCATAACTTTGTAACTAATGATTGTTTTACAGAACTGTTTTTGCACCTTGCGGGTAATAGTATAAGGATCAAAATTGCATCAAAAATCAAAAATCGAGAAAAATCATATAGCGACTTTTGCAGGCTCAACGACGAGGTGCGATCCCAAGGCAACAACTGTTTAAGCGAAAGCATGAAATATGTTCCTCAAGTTCGTTTTTATTCTCAAGATGTAATGTCCATAATAGTCATGTGAAAACATCAAAACACATCATATTAGGTATGACTTTTAAGAGTAACAAGCAGTAGGAAAATTATTGACATTATTAATTGATACGGCCACTGTATTAGTTATCAGGGCATCGAGGAACTAGAAACTGAAACAACATATACTTCTTTTGAACAATCCAGTTTATACCCAGAAACGAAAAACAAATATTCTTGATCTTTTTACTGGTGTGGCATATGACAATTCCGATCATTTTGTGGAAACTACAAGCGAAAAGCATAGTCTACACAACACCCTTAGGAATTATTTACCAGTGTAAGATTACAGGTGTCCACACCTACACTATTTTATTAGTGTTAGGACTATTAAGAATGCTCACATACTCAGTAGCTTGAAAGTGGTGCCTTTCACAAGAGATTGAGGCTAGGCTCAGTACCCATCTGCAAACCTAGCAACGAAATACACATGAAGAAAACAAGTATGTCCTTACCTAATCTGTACTATATTCAACACCAAGTTGAGGTCTCTTGTGTGATAGAAGGCTTTTGTCACATGGGAGTCTTACACTAAGTGATTTTGTAGTATATATTATTATGTATATACAAATATATGTATATTCTAGCTGACCCGGCCAAACATTGTTATGACATATAAATTATTTTGTAGCAGTATGAAATTTACATTACAGCCTATTCTCACACCTACCAAATATACATAAAATAATTCATAAAAGTCTGTCAAGCTGTTTCGGAGTAGTGTGATCACAAACACAATGACATGATACCTTATATATATATATATATATATATATATATATATATATATATATATATATATATATATATATATATATATATATATATATATATATACATTTATATGAGATATATTAACGATATCTGGTAAACAAGCAAACTTGAAATCCAATTTAGTACAATAATAGTACCAAGTGTATGAATGAGAAATTTTGACATCCTTGCTCTGTAAAAACTGGCAATCATATTTGAGTCAAGTCATTCCAATAGTAATACAAATAGAAATAATTGTATATTCAAAAAAGCTAGTTTAAGTATAGAGCTTACATGAGAAGAAAGGCAAAAAATTCATATTTAATATTCAATTGCCAATTCAATACAATATATTGTTACATATTATTATACAAACTGTTTAAATTAACCAATGGATCAAGAAATACTGCAACTTCACTTCAATCCCAAGCTTTTTGTCTTCTCTAAAAAAGGAGGAGAGCCTCAATATCTTTGTATTTTTAAGATCTTAAAAGCTAGCTATTATGAGCCACAAAATTGAATAGTTGTTATTTTATCTTCTATCTTCTGTATATTAATACGTGATTTAAGTGAAGCAAAAACTTGGTACCCCTTTTTACAAATATTGCGTGGACGGAGTATGAAATTTGGCACAGTTAAAGTTTATATAGAGAAGGAGGGGCAAATCCTAATATTTTTATAAAAATATGCATTAGAAATACATTAAATTAATGAAAAAACACTACACGTACACAATCACGCATTTGACACACGCAGTCGAATCGCGTTCGTAGTATTTCGGCATTGTTCCTCTGACGTCGTACAATTCTTTGTAACTAAGGTTACCTATACTTTATTTATATGTAATAAACGATTTTTGATCGAATTTTGACCACTATGCGAACGGTACGGATACACTAGGTAAATAAATGAGCCAAACATATAAAGTAGCTTGCTACTGTTAGAATGATTACTGTTCTGAATTGGTTCCATAACATCTTAAAGCAAGGAAAATGTACTCACAATTAAGCCAGTTAAATCCCTGTACATAGCTTCATATCGTGTTGCACTGATCATCCTACGGTCCCTCGCCAGGCAACCTCTACAAACATTCATCTGTTTAAAAGTCCCCATGTTTCCACTCACAATATTACTGGTATGTTCCATTCGAAATAATGTATTTCTTTATAAACTAATGAATCAGCTGCTTATCAACATAAAGGCCTCGACAAAATCGTAACAATATCTACAAAAACAAATACCTAACATCAAGTCAATGTCTTTAGTAGACTGACACAGACTGACATATTATTATCTATGGACCAGGGTTGCCAACCGTAGAACTTTATTCCTCGTACAGAAGCAGGCAAAATCCTCGTATTTTGGATCTCAAACCTGGTACATTCATTAATGCATCTAAAGTGAGATAAAACTAAAAAATAGGCATATCAAACGATTGAATTTAGAACGATTAACATTATGAAATAATTAATTGCAAGTTTTCTACTAAAAAAAACATCACTTTATATTGAAAATAATCTTTAATGTTGGCGTCGTATTATTGGCAGCGTATTATTGCTTACCACAAATTACCCTCAATATTATTTTAAGCAATGAAACAAATTTCAACTATTTTTAATATATTATACACACGTACACGCACACGCGCACGCACACGCGCACGCACATGCATACGCACACTTACACCATCAAACGTATGACCACAACATTTCAAATAAACATTTACCACATGCACATAAACAAGTTTAAAAATGCTATAATACATATAATACAAATTATATTGTTAAGAACTATATTATTTACAATTATAACTACTAAAATCTATATCAAAAATGTAACTTAATATCCACATACATATATGTACATATGTAAATTAACTAGAGCTCACAACTACTTCACTGCTGTTTAATGTCGTAAATCCAGCGGAGGAACACTGACTCCCAAGATACAGGTTATTACCTAGTTTGGGAGACAGGAGTCCTATAAACATAAAAGTGCATTGTAAATAGCTCTTAAGTAATCATGTCATATCATTATGATATGATAAATAAACTGTAATTTTTAAAGGGAAATAAATTATTATTGTTATTATTATATTATTATGTCCACGTGCAGGTGTTCAAATCAGGATGATTGTTGAAACTCGCCGAGCGGGCTAATGACGTGTCGATGAACCTTCGCTCGTTGACAGGTGATGCACGCTTTGGCCCATCTACCTGTATCTTTGTTTATAGATGGCCAGAAAAACTTTGTTGTCATTATTTTTCTTGTTGTACGAATGCCACCACCGACTTAGTTTGTGTTGTGCTTTGAAGGCTGCGACACGATAAGGCAATGGTAGGTATGGTCGAATGTTCGCTGTCGGTGTTTCGCACCAAATAGGTCGTTCGACTCCCGGTAGGTTTATGCAGGAAAACTTCAGTCTAGGGTTATTCATGCAATCGTGTAGCTCCGCGTCCGTTTCTTGTTCTTAAGATAACTTGTCGTAGTCCATCGTTGCGTTCAGCGGCTTCGTTCTTATCACCGTAAATGTATTTGATGTTAGTGCAGAATTGACTTATGTAATGAAGTTGTCGCTCTCGACGCGGGGTGTCGCTGCTACTCGGCGTTCGTGTTAGTGCGTACGTCAATTGTTTGTGATCCGTACATATGGTGAGTTCGTTGCCCTCTATCAGTCGGCGTAGGTTTTTAACAGCTGTATACATTGCTAGAAGTTCGCGATCGTATAGACTGTATGTTCTTTGTCTCGCTCATTGTTTTTGAGTAAAAGGCGAGTGGTTTCCACACGTTGTCTAATTTCTGTTGTAGGACTGCGCCGAGGCTAGTGTCAGACGCGTCGGTTAGTAAGCATAACGGGGCGTTAGGTATTGGGTGCGGTAATAAAGTGGCCTCTAGTATGCTTTTCCAGCATTGCTCGAAGGCTTTTTCAGCTTCATGTGTTTTGTTGTTTTTCTTGCTATTGTGTAGATACTTGTTTAGTAAAGTTTGGTATTTGGCTTGATGGGGTAGGCAGTTACGGTAGAAGTTGATCATGCCTAAAATCTTCTTAACTCTTACACTGAATTTACATTGAATGCGTTCTTCTGTGGGTTTGATTCCGTCCGGTGTAACTTCATAGCCGAGGAACTGTATTTTGTCTTTGCCGAACTTACATTCATCGATGTTAGAGTGACGCCGTAGTTGTCGAGTCGTTCGAGACTTGTTGTAAGTAACGCTTGTGATCCACTGGGTTTTCTGAGTGCACTAGTAAATCATCGACGAAACAGAATACGTTGTCGTCGAGCCCTTGTAGTACTTTGTGCATGAAACGTTGAAATGTTTGGCCGAAGTTGCGTAAGCCGAACGTCATACAGTTGACCTCGAAGAGGCCAAAGGGGTTTTTATGGCCGGCTTCGCAAAATCTTCTTCTAGTTTTGAAAAGATTTTGTTCCCTTGTAGCTAGTACGTAAAACCTTGAATTCTCGGAATAGGGTAGCGATTGGGTACTGTAACAGCGTTCAATCTTCTGTAGTCGCCACACACGCGTAGCGAACCATCCTTTTTCTTAACGACGTGAACCGGGCTGGCCCATGAACTGTTTGTCGGTTTACAGATTCCCGTCTCCATCATCTTCTCAAATTCTAACTTCGCAGCTTTGCATTTATCAGGTGGCTGAGGGCGCGGCCTTGAATAGATTGGTTGGTCGGTTGTTTCTATGCGATGAGTTACGTTGTGCTTAGTCGGAGTTTTGAGTGACATGGGTCGCAGTACGTCGGGATATTCTTTCAAGATGTCTTGATAGGTGTGATGGTGGCTGATAACGTATACGGCTTCCTCGGTGCTATGGATTATGATGGTGTTAACGCTGAGGTCGGTAATGCGGTCGATGAGTTTTCTTTGATGTAGATCGACAAGTAATTTGTGCTTCGCTAAGAAATCTGCGCCTAGTATTGATGTTTTCACGTCGGCCACGGTAAATGTCCATTTGTAACTTCTACGTAAACATAAGTTGAGCTCGAGTGTGCGCTCGCCGTAGGTACGTATCTCCGTACCGTTCGCAGCAAACAGTTTGTAGGTACTTTCAGTCGGTTTCACGTGTTTCTTATTTCTTGCGGCTAATACGGATATGTCGGCACCCGTGTCGACTAGAAACTTCTCTCTGTTGTTAAGATCGATAACGCAAAGGCGGTAGCTTGGTTTGCTAACATCGACGCCCGCCATAGTCGATGTATTCTCTAGTTATCCTGCTTCTTTTTTTGCGCACTGTGATTTGCATCTACGGGCTTCATCTCCAAAGCGCAGGTGGTAATAGCACAGCCAATTGGGATCGCCGGGTTTGCGGTTTGAGTGAGTAGGTACTTATTTTTTAAGCAAAATATAGCCTATGTTATACGATGATAATAAAGCTTTGTAATGGTCAAAGAATTTTTTAAATCGGTTGAGACGTTTATGAGATAAATCCTTACAAACAAACAAACAAAAAAATTTAATCTTTCCTTTTTATAATATTAGTATAGATAAGTAGTAGAGCCTTTTGGTCGAAATTCGGCCACAGCTAATTAAATATATTTATATAAACTTTAATAAATAAGTACTAACTATTTAATATCACATAATTTCTCCTGGCGCTTGTAAAAAGAGGTTCAAAGTTTTCTCTTAACGTATTAATATAAGTAATAATAATAATAATAATAATAATATATCGTTTATTTCTCTCATAAAGGTAATACAGTAACAGTGGTAACACTTAACATTACAGCTTTAAATATAGGTACCTTTGTGAGAGCTGGAGTCTGAACTAGGTTCAAGACCTGTATGACAGATCTCCAGGCTCTCTCTCCGGTCATTAGTTTAGTTGTACATTTTAGTAATTAACAGATTTTATATTTTAGTTGATAAGAAATGAGAAATTTAACATTAAATCTGTATGTAAATGTGTGTGTTTTTGCGTGTGTGGGAGTGTGTTTATATGTGTATTTGTGTGTGAGTGTGTGTATAATGTTTTTATAAAAATATGCATCTGGGTTTGTGTAAGTAAGATAGAATGGTACAAGAGTAAAATATACCCATTGTCTATTTTATTACTTGGATGAAATTTTCGATTTTAGAGTAATCCAATCCCAGTAACCATTTTATAACTGTTTGTTTACATTCTTCTTTACGCATTGGATGAATATTTAAAATTTTATTTATTTTATTATAAATGAAACTACTGAGGAAGTAATAGCATCGTTGAGCTAATGTCGTGTTTGTTGCGACTGGTATACAGACGGTGTGTTTGCGTCTCATGGTAGCAAATTTAGACGGCTCGTAAGTAAGTATACACTAAATGTTATGATTACGACTGCATCGATCGATGGCGTACTGATTTAAGTGGTCGTCTCGACATTGCCACTGTATCGAGTGTCGTAGGTTCGATCCCCATACGGGTCAAAAATGTGTGTACCTATATAATTGTTTCGAATCTGGGTGTTCTTTGTTTACGTTGTTTCAATATTTGTAAAGCCCTCCACTACGGCCACGACATAGTAAAAAAATAAATAAACATAACTATGTTAATTTTTTTTTATACGACTGATTTGGCAACCAAGTATACGGCTCACCTGATGGTAAATGGTCACTGTAGCCTATGGACGCCTGCAACGCCAGAGGCATCACTTGCGCGTTGCCGACCCTTTAGGAAAGGAACTGGGAAGTAGAAGGAGCGGGAAGGTGGAAAGAGGGTGATTGGGCCTCCGGCACTCTCATTCACCGAACGAAACATAACAGTAGGAATACTGCTATTTCACGTCGATATTCTGTGAGAGGGTAGTCCTTCCCCGGTCGAGCCGGCCCATTCATGCTGAAATCAGCACGAACCGGCCGGCTCGACTTGTGTGATTCACTAATAGTAAACATGTTTACGGCTGCTGACAACCGAAACGTCGGGCAAAGGTCTAGTTTGTCTTTAAATCTTAATAGTTTTTAATAATTAAAAGTAGCTTGCAGTAGTAAAGGTTCAATGGTAGGGTATTATATGCAAAATTACGTTATAAACGAGTTAATAAACAACGCGACAAAATCAATAAAAAGTTTATTTTAAACATACAAAACACATTATAAAATAATCAATTATTCACACAATATTAATATTGTATAGGATAGAGTTCCTCCCAAAGTTTGAACCTATCTTCGAACAAGTTCTGTTTGAGCGTGAACTCGTTGTCGATTCGCATGTAGTTCCTCTGGTCTGGCATCATGACCGGCCACTGCAGGGATGACAGCTCAGGAGTGTCGCCACGAGGGTTCGGATCACTGGAACCAAATAATCAATATGAACATTTGGAAGCACTCACACTGCCAATATTAAAATAGATTTAGTTTCCTTTAATAAAAATATTGTATAATGGAAAATATATTTCCAAACTTAACATTTAGGTTATATGATATGATTGACTTATTTAAGTTGCATCTTTGAGAATATTCCATTAATTTCTCGAAGATACGTGAAGTCTGCTAACTCAGGTTGGTGGATTATTTTATAATTACTTAATCCATATTTTTTTATAATTATAATTTATAAATTTATTATAAATTAATTCTTTACAAACATTTTCACAAACATAATTACACATTTTAATAAATCTGAGAAGAATAAAGAATGTACCTACTATGTACTGTACTCTTGCCCAGCAGTGGGACAGTTTACACAGGGCTGGTATTTTGTATATACTTTAGGTATTTTGTATATATTGAAATTTGTATCTGTCGCATTTGGATTTTTATTTAATTTTATAGTTATTGTAACTGTAACAAGTAATTATTTTCTTACCTCTCTATTTCTATTATCGTAATTATGTGTCAATGTGAACAACTTAGTTCTCTTCGTAAATAAGAAAATTCAAGAGAAAATACAGCTATAATTGTAACATGAGTAGCCAAAGAGCCAGCAGACTAGTGCGGTATATGTATATATTACCCGTATCGTGCGAAGTTGTACCACAGGGCGGTCATCTTGTCGACCATGTGCGAGTCGGGCGTGTCAGCGACATCTATCATCGGGAAGCGGTAGCTCAACGTAAACAAATAGATCAGGTCGTCGTGATGAGCCACGCCTGGGGGAGAACAACATAATTAGTCTAACTTTTTCGGGTTAATTCTTAAACGAAACTGCTGTAGTGCCACAACAATTTCATTTCATTCTTTGCTTTTATAATACAACTTGCGGAATAGGAATAAATCCTGTGTCGCAGAGGAATCAAACAATGGACACAAAAACAGCTAGACTCGGAACAACTATTTATGGATCACACAAATGTTTGTCCCGTGTTGGAATCGTACCTACTACACTTCGCGCATTAGTAATGGCGAGGTGACCACTTAAACAACTTTTTTGTGCAAAATTCTTGCTTGCCTGAGAGGATAATATTCTTGAAGGTGCGAAAAGTGTGTTAAGCTGCACTTAGCCAATATAGTTGACTATGGCCTAGACAGTTCTTATTCTGATAAAATATCTGAAAGACCGTGATTATAGATACATCGTTACTATGTATTTTAATACATAGTGTCAGTTATTTTGAGTTAAGTCAAGGTCAAAAAACCATGGGCACGCCGCAATAGCGGCGGTAAGTCCAATCCTGGAGGAGTGGCTGGAGCGGCGCCATGGCGCCCTGACCTTCCGGCTGACGCAGGTCCTCACCGGGCATGGATGCTTCGGGAGGTACTTGTGTCGTATAGGCCGGGAGGAGACGTCTTGTTGTCACCACTGCGGTGACGGTCCCGAGGATACGGTGCTGCACACACTCGTGGAGTGCCCAGCTTGGGAGGAGCAGCGCCGGTCGTTAACCGGGGCACTGGGTGTCCAGGTCCTCTCGCTGCCGGAAATGGTTCTGTCCATGATCCGGAGCGAGGGTGCATGGGAGGCCGCCGTCGCCTTCTGCGAGGCAGTGATGTCCGCGAAGGAGGCGGCGGAACGGGAGAGGGAGCTGGTCTCTCCCCACCCAAACCGCAGGAGACGTCCAGGGCGCCGCCGTAGGGCGCGCACAGACCTCCAGCCACCCTAGGGGTCGGCCTGCGGGCGGTGGACTTGGGCAGTCTGCCGCCCGAGCAGCACAGGCCCGAGGGAGGGGCGTAAGCACCCCGCGCGCCCCCCTCAGTGGAGGGGAGGGCTGTACCATCTAGTCCTCCCCCAAACAGCTGGGGCTCGCCTCGCTACGTGGCGGGCCAAGACCTGTCGGTGTCACGGTGAATACTACTACTAGCGTGAATCCCGTGGCACCGACACCGGTACGTGGGGAACGTCGTCAGGGGTTTAGTGGGTATGGGGCCGGCCTCACTGGCTCGAGTCCCACACACCCGCGCCCTCTGCCCGGGCGCGGACGGTGCGTAAACGCATTCCCCTGACGTAAAAAAAAAAAAAAAAAAAAAAAAGGTCAAAAAACCATTTATTCATTTAGACCACAAAAAAACACAGATGATAGTGCGTTAAAAAGCTTTAGTATTATTTACATATGAATTTTGCCCGCGGCTTCACTCGCGTAAAGGTGTCATAAGGTCAAATGTTTTTTTAATGAAATGTTCCCTTTTCTGTACCCCCGACATCGTGTATGCAACATTTCATGATAATTGGACAAGTAGTTGAAGCGTAAAAGCGCTACAAACAAACAAACTAACATTCGCATTTATAATTTTATAAGCTAGGATTTTAGTTTAGAACTTATTTTTTTATGTTGGTAATGTTCATTTGTTGACTTACGGACTGGTTTCTTGGTGGCAGGATCTTCGTAATGGCTGTGATCGCCGACGTACGCGAACTCGTAGTAGTACACGGGCTGTTTTGAGTGGCGACACATCAAGTTTGCCATCCTGTGAAGGAGATGTGTGGTTACTAATAATTATACTATTTATAGTGTTAACGAATAAATCCTGTAAACAACACCCAAACTCGGCACAATCATTTGTGAATCACGAAAAGTTTTGTCCCGTGTGGGATTGGAACCCACAACACTGCGCAGTGGCAATGGTGTGCATTTAACCTTTGTGAAATCGGCACAGTATAATATATACAATATACTTAGTCTGGCCATAAATACTGTTAGAATTAAAAAAGAACAGATATAATATTACATTTGAATTTAGAATCTGTAATTCTTAATTATTCATTGTGTTTTACCATTTTCGCACCAATCGGTGTTAAATATTTTTGTGATATTAAAATGGAGTGGGTGATAAAGAGAACCGAATAGCTGTGATAACATTACACAAAGTAGGTATGGAGGCAAATGCAGTTCCTGAAACTCTCCATCCGCTTGGTATTAGTCGGATGTTTGTGTACCGGGCTATTGATAGATACAATGATACGTCCTTTGTTTGTGACAAAAAAATTTCTGGCCGGCCACGTAGTATTCGTACAAAAAGAGCGATCAAAGCAGTGAAGGAAAAAAGTCAGAGAAAGGAAGGAAGAAACCAAAAGAATTTATCTATCTCGGGATATGAATATAGCACCTAGACCCATGTCACGTATAGATGACTTAGGACTTGAAGCCATTAAGAGACGCACTGGTAATTATTTAAATGATAATTTAATAATGGTGGTAAAATCAAAACAACTGCTTAAGAGGTACGCAAAAGTGGGCACAGAAAAAAAAATTACCTATGAGTCTTTTTTTACTATTGAGCAATTTTTCAAGAAGCAGAATGACCGAGTTTATGCTCAGAGCCCTATAGAGGCTTCCCAATTAGTCAGTAGAGTACAACGTGGACACTATTCGACTTCAGTGATGGGTTGGTGGGGCGTTAGCTATCAAGGAGTGACTGAGCCTTATTTTTGTGAAAAGAGGTGTCAAAACATCGGCACAAGTGTATCAAGATACGAATCTTGAGAACGTGGTTAAGTCTCTTAACAGTACCATGTTCCATAACCAAGAATGGTCCTTTCACCAAGACTCAGCCGGTGCTGAGTCTTGGTGAAAGGACCATTCTTGGTTTATGACCCGGTGGTCATAAAGCTCGATCTATCCAAGCGAGGTTGGAAACGAACGTTTCGCACTTCATCAGAGCTGAAGGCCAGTCTTAAGCTAAACCCAAACGTTCGTCAACTAATCCCGATCTTAATCCGCTGGATTATGATTTAAGGTCAGTTTTAGTGAGTGCGGCATGCTCTAAACGCCATGATAATTTGTCCCTAAAACAATCCATATGATTGGCAGTGAAAAATTTTCCCATGGAGAGAGTGCGTGTTTATATTGATAATTGGCCTCAACGTTTAAAGGACTGTCGACTGTATTAAAGCCGATGGACATCATTTTGAATAAGCTTAATATATTTTAAATGTTATTATATTGTAAAAACTAACACACATTACAGAAATAAATGTTTCAAGCAATAGTAAAAAAAGATTTTTTCTTGTAACAATATTTATAGCAAAACTAGGTATAATGCTAAGTCTGGCCTTCCATATAAAACTCATAAATCTACCTAAAGAATAGATCTACCGTTACTACCTTCTACCTTGTGGTTATTATAACTATTCAGGCTTCTTTAGGAAACATTGTTTTAAACAGTTGGTAACGTAACCTAGTTAACGCAAGCCAATAGGATACGGCAAGTGTTTACCATCAAGGAGGTTTTTCTTTTTCTTTATCATTAACATTATCTTAGCATAAAAAATATGGTTCACAATTACCTGTGCACAGGGAAGGCAGTGATCGAGTCTCCATAAATCTTCCCCAGTGCGTCTGCAGTGGACTCATCGTTGACCAGCGGTTTGTCACCGAAGTAAGCCTGCCTCAAGCTCACGAGGCGCTCATGTGACTCGTTGCGTGGCAGCCCAAACGAAATGGGGGCGATTCGGTCCCATTCCTTGTTCATTGTGTCCATTAAAGTATTGTTCTTGAGGACCGCTGTGTATATCAAGATTTATAGAATATAGGGAGAAAAGTATCAGCATACATTATTTTCAGAGTATTTGCACTCAAATCCACTGATGAGCCCGCTATAATGTTACCAGTGAGTCAGTTCGTCTAGGGGGGTACTATCTTCTTATAGAAAATCGGCGAAGGACTAACTAGTAACACTTATAAAGGCTCACATCGCATACCTTTCATCATAGTTCTTTGTCGCCTGGATTAGCAAAGCGCAAATGAAACCCTGGCATTGCAAACAGCTATAGACTTCCTAATTGCTTATCATTAACGATAAAGATAAAAATATTTATTTTGTAAAACACGAGTAACAAATAAGTAGGTACATGGTGGTCAGTTAAAATTAGGCAGGCCAATTGCTGAATTGCAACCTTGGCACACGTTTATCACAGGAAGTTATACCACTTATACCAGGCGTTCTACGGCACTGATACTTAAAACTAGGATAGGTCTACATAAACTCTAGTAAGCAGCTAATACTTTTTTGCGTAGTATCGCTTAGCAAAATGTAGGTACATATTAGAAATTGGTGTTGTGTCAGTCAGGGTGGTAAGGATTGATGGCCTGATGAAGAAAATAATAAATTATGACAAATAAACTATCTATAATCTCAATTACTTTTTATAGAAACATTATTATATATTTGCGAATTAATAAAGATGTATTTAAGTAGAAGAATACTTTCACTTACTAAAAGCTTTCCAAAAGAACTCATCGGTGGTCATGCTGACGAGGAATGGCACCTCGTGCATCTTGCCCTGCCTGATGGCGTCCATCGGCTGAATGTCCAGAAACCGCTCCTGACCGAAGTCAGCCTCCACGACCTGACGCCATAGGCTTAGCGGGTCGAACCCGAACTCCTATAGTTGGACAAAATACATAACATACATAGACTCACGACTGAAACGGCAAGCAGAGGTACACCTCTCGAAATCTGTATGCTATGTATAGCATACACATTTCGAGTACCAGTGCGAGCCTTCTTCTGCCTCACATAAAATAATTTTCTCAGTTCTTGCAACATTTATCATTGATGCTCCTCTTCTATATAGCTTATAGCCTTCCTCGATAAATGGGCTATCCAACACTAATACAATTTTTCAGTTCGAACTAGTCGTTTTTAAGATGAGTTCCTCAGCTTTATAAAATTAGTATAAATACAGCAAAGAATATTAACAATTTGTACGACCCAGGCTTTGAATCTGAGAACTCATGCACCGTAGTAGCATACATTACTGCTTTCCACCGAGTACACTAAAGCGGGTCATCCATTGGCGAGCCGACGAGCTATCGGTATAAATGGTTCGTTGGCTCGTCGACTCGCGATGGTGATCCATTAGCGTACCAAACAGTCTAGTCTCATCCTTGGCGAAGTCGTGGCGTGCTCCCAGACGGAGTTACTTTGTTACTTGGGTATACTGTTACATCAGGAGAAAGAACAAAAAAAGAAGAAATAACGCCATAAAGTGTGGGTAAAAAATTGGCTGCAGGAAAGACAACGCTTGTCCCATTTAAATTTACTGTTAGAGCTTATTGGTGAACTAAATGACTATCGAAATTATTTGAGGATGACCGAGGAAGTGTTTATGGAGCTGCTAGGTTTAGTGTCCCCTCTAATAGAAAAATAAGGTACAGTTTTTCCTGTACTAATTTCGCCACTTGAACGCTTATCTGCCATTCTCCGTTTCTTGGCAGCTGGTGGAACACAAACTAGCCTACAATACTCAACAATAATTTCCAGGCAGGCGTTGGGACGGATTATTCCAAAAACATGTAAAGCTATTTATGAGATATTGAAACGAGAACACTAGAAGGTAATTGTTTATTTATTAAAGCAATAAAGTAATGAACACACATTTTTATTCAGGTGAGAAATTATTTAGGTAATTCTGAACAGATGATGGTGTTTTATTATCACTGTAAGGAAAAAGATCAATCAACTGATTTCCTGCATTTAATGTTACAGATTCAGGTTGTGTCATTAAATTTGAATAACTGAAGTTACTATTATTATTTGGTACAAAAGAAGAATTTAAATTCGTATAGTTACTTTTGTGATTGCCAGACTGAGAAAAAGTTGAGTTGATGAAAGGAGTACTGCATTGAATAGGTCTTTCAACAACAGTATCTGTGCCAACAGTTCCGGTAATAATACGGGAGTCAAAAGTTAGATGTTTTAATGTTCCATAATAAAGAGCGTCATTAATTATCTTTTCCGTGTAAATTCTTTGGTCAGCGTCCATAGCCCTTAACTTATTGGCCATATTTTAACAACAAATTCATCTTCTGTACTCTTAAGTTTTTTTTTATATTTGTTCCATTAATGTTTCGTATTGTTCCTGCTCGTTGGGTTTTTTGCGTCCTCTTTGTGACAACGTACCCGTAGAAGGAGATGAAGCAGGTAAAGATGATACCGATGAAAGCGCCGACATCTATAAAATACTTATAGTTTAACTTTCACTATTGTTTGTTACAGTTTCCTAGCACGGGAGAGGAGATAAAAAAAAATAGCCAATGAATTCAAAAATAAATGGTAATTCCCAAACTGCCTTGGAGTGGTAGATGGAAAGTACATTGCCATCATACCACCCGCAGGTACCGGATCAGATTACTATAACTACAAAGGTTTTCACAGTGTTGTCCTGATGGCAATTGCTAATGCAAACTACGAGTTTATTGACGTAGACGTGGGTACAAATGGACGGATCTCTGATGGAGGAGTAATACGAAATACTGAATTTTTAAACGTTTAGACGCAAAACTCTTAAAATACCTCCTCCAGAAAAACCAAGCATGGAAGCAGAAGAATTACTCTTCGTTTACATCGGTGATGAGGCCTTTGCTTTGCGACTTTTTAAACCGTACCCACAAAAGGATCTAGAAAATTCAAAGAGAATTTACAATAATTATCGATTATGCAGTGCACGGCGAATCATTGAAATCGCATTTGGAATATTAGCTGCAAGATTCCACATATTCCATGCCCCAATAAATATGAAACCTGAACACATAAATACTGTGATATTGGCTTGCTGTGCACTGCATAATTACCTGAGGCGCAAGCTTTTAACTGCGTATACAAGATCTGAAGACCTTGACAGAGAAAATCACAGCTGGAACAATCGCATGAAGGCTTCAGCCAAACAACTATCTTACCCCACTGGCATCATCACTGGCATCGTTTACAAATTATTCTAATGATGCGCAAAAGGTATGAGAAGACTTCGAAAAATATTTCAATACATATGGTGCGATTGAATGGCAGGACCGCATGATATAGTGAATATTTGAATGTATAAAACAAATACAATTTTAACAGATTAAACCCAATTTAATATTGTAGTTATAATAACATTGTACCTAGCAGTATAATTTTGTCCTTGTAACCTACTAAACCAATATTGCTGTAACTTTTACAATAAAAAATAATCATTATTATATGATTTGTAGTTTCTGAGAAATAAGAGGACAAACAGACATAATACATTTATGTATCTAGTTATTAACAGATCTCAAAAAAGGAGGTTATCAATTCTTTCTGAATCGTATGTATGTAATATAATTTGAATTGCACAATATTAAATATTAGTCTATTAGGGCTTCTAAACAAATATAAAAAATCATAAGTAGGTATATATGTACATACGAAACTGCTCGAATTGATGACCTCCTTTTTTGATAATATTGTCTTCTATTTACGCGAATATTATTCATTGAAATTAAACTGCTATATACGGATTTTATCGCGTTGTTTATTTGACACTTTATTACAAAATTTTGAAAATTTTTACACTACTAAGTACTACTATTAAACTTTACTAATTTTTAAGCTAATTAAATTATTATTAAACTATTTAGATTTAATTTATTTTTACACTTTCCCCGACGTTTCGGTTGCTTTTCAGCAGCCATGGTCACGGGGAGACTCTGCCTTTTTTACCCCGTGACCATGGATGGACCAGAATCATGTTCCTTAAAACATTGTATAAACTCCAACACAAACTCGCAACGAAACGAGCGTAAGTAAATCCATTTATGTAGGTAGCTACTGGACGTTGCCGCGCAGCGCGTGCGGTCGCCACCAAGTTCGCAAAAAGACTGTCGTTTCGCCGGCTTGACTGATCCACTGGCGGTTTTTTGCACCGTGAACTTAGACTTTCAAGCATGCACAAAGAGCCAGCGAGCAAGTCCGCCGGTTTTTAGGTCTGCAGACTTTTAAGTGCTCCATTGGAGAGACCTTTGACTCGCGAGTTCGTTGGCGTACCGGTGGTTTTACTCGCAAATGGATCACCGCCTTTGTAGTATTTTTGGGTTATTGGTGCGTTCTGGATCTTGATTTAAATCGTTTATCATGTTTGAGTCGTTCGAGTGAGTTCGCTAATCGAGATGAGACGCTATTGCCGATTATTTGGTGACAGTTTTACATGAAACCGGTTAATAAGAAGTGAGTTACTTCTTATGTGTTACGACGTTTCGTTCGGTGAGTAAGGGTGCCGAGGGCCTAAATATCTCTACCTGTTCTATTATTTTTCTAAGGTCTGTGACTGATTATAGGGCAGAATTCTGTAGCTGACAAGCATACAATAATACCACTTACGGTATAATTCATTTTCACGTATTTGGGGTGTTAATTGTGCATTTTTGTCATCAATCACACATCTATAAAGCGGTGAACAAAAGTCAGACAGAAAGTCTTTGAATATGGAGTTATTATCCCTTACCTCTCAGGTACAGAATTATAATAATTTAGTACTTTTTGTATCTAACTATGCTAGCCTTATTATAACTAATATTACTACAAATATGTTTGTTAGGTTTGCCTTCTTTTGTTGTTTTGACGGCATACATTTGAAGCAACGAAACAACGGAATAATATGATTTTTTGCGTAGGGTTATTGTATGTGATGGAGAGTAACATATAACATAGGTACTTTTACTTAAGTTTGTTGCCCACAAAAGCGCATAGCTCTTGTGTATATTTTTAGCTTAAAACAAGGAGGTTAAGTCACGGGTTAGCACTAAAGAACAACATTGCATAAATAATTGAACTATGAAATCGAAAAGGTATAACAGATCACGGGTTCAAGCCATGCTACATGATTGATTTTGACGATATTTGATTCAATTTTCTCTTTGTGTAGCAAAATATACAGGCTGATTGGTAAATGACTGGACATATTGAAGGAGGGTATTCAGTACTCGATTCTGAAAACAAATACCTAAAAAAAATTGGTACTTAAAACTTTACCTGGTTATCCAAAGTTATGTGTTAACCTCCCAACCCACATTAACGTTATGGTTAATGTGGGAACACTCTTGCGCATATACCAAAGCTAAAACCACCAAAACCTCCGCCCCCGCCCCCCCGGCTACCGCACCCGCAGTCTCCCGAATTTGCACCCCTGCCCGTCCTTTTCTTATCAAAGGTCATAAGCCTCCGACAGCTGTGTGTTACGCTCTCAGTGTCCACATTTTATGGATATTTCATACAAATTTTCATAAAGGTTTTCTTTGCAGGCTACACAGATTCTTTTTCTTTCTTTTTATAAGTTATATCTTTCCATATATTATCATGTCCTTAAATATGTACAATGTTTAACCAGTCACATTGTATATAATATTCAATTCAGTTCTTTTTTTTTATAGGCGTACTTACAGTTTTTGTATGTAATCTTCTGTAACACGATTCTAATTTTTTTCTCATTTCTCGTGTATATTATATTTAACTGTAACTAACTGTTCTTTAGTATTATATTGTCTTATGTTTACGCGAATGTTATACATTGAAATTAAACTAACTTTATACGGATTTTATCGCGATAAACTCCGTATAAAGTTTGTTTAATTTCAATCGTGTATATACTTATACTTAATATAATGCTAGATAACGGGTCTTACTCACGACAAAGTATTTAAAAGGTAATAAATACCGTGTATTGATTTTCCGACGTTTCGACCAACTTGCATCGATCGTGGTCACGAGTTGACTGGTGTGAGCTCACCGGCGCCTTCGTGAAGTGCGGGTTTCGTTAAGATCCGTTATTTAGCATTATATTAAGTTTGTGTACAAATCGCGATAGTCAAAAATCTTTGATTCTCGTGTATATCTCCGAAAGGATAGTCAAACGTGTATGAAACCTACCTTCGCAAGCTATTATTTGACAGCTCACGTGTCCCTACCAACCACTTGCTGTCTCCCGGGCACCGCGCACAGAGTCAGCCGCTGTGCTACTAAGAATTTCTTGACCGAAAAACCTTATAACTAATAACTCGATTCGGTAATCGAACCCGGGACCTATACATGCCAGGCAGTAGTCTATTTCATATAAGGTCACCCGGGGCTATTATAACCAAAAATAAGAATATCTAGCAAAATATAAATAAAGATAATAAAGTTGCCTTTTTTACCACGTCTAGGTAAATAAAAATGCAAATGAGCTTCATTTTTTAAAGATAATGGCTAAAATCTACTTAGTGAACATACTAGCTACAATTGCCCCCAAACCGGTTAACCCCAAACCCGGGCGGCGAGGTTACTTTAAATATTTGCCAAACTTGGCTTCTCTTAAAGTAACTACAAAACGGTAACTAATACTAATAAAATTATTTACATTCGATTCTTAACATTGTGTACTTAGGCTATATATTACGAGTATGTCGCCTGGAAATTTTCTACAGTTGCAGTGTCAACTTACGAAGAAGCCAAGCAGTGAGCCCTGTATATCTCTCCAAGGCTTCGTCTTCAGACACTCGTAGAGGGCCGTGGTGTTGTCTGCGGGGCAGTTGGACACCTTGGCCTGCTTCTCCGCCAGATCCAGCCGGTGTGGCGGGTCAGGCAGTTTCGATGTTGCACTGCCTGATACTGAAATCCCGCGATGGAATAGACCTGTAGGATGAATTCATTATTGATAAGTGATGCAGTTATGTATTCGTAGTATCCAAATCGAGGTATTCAATAGATTGTGATCCGTGCGGATGTCGTAGTGGTTTAAGTGATCGCCTCGCCACTGACATTGCATCGAGTCTTGTGGGTTCAAATCCCATACGGGACAAAATTTTGTGTGATCTACAAATGGTTTTTGAATGTTTTTAAAGTTCTTTGCGACACAGGATTCATTGCTAGAGCAAGAGATGTCTTTCTTTCAAAAAAAGAAAACGAATAAGATGAAGAGTTTAAAGTCAAATAAGAAAAATAATTAATAAGTAAAAAATCTGTTGCTACGTTCAGCACAGCAAGAGCGTCAAACCAATGAGAAATGCGAGCAACTACACAGGTATAGTGACTACATTAGTAATTTATTAATAGTAGTTTATTGTTGTTACCACGTTAGTTACAGTCTTTAACGCACTAAAAGCAGAAAAATGCTTCAGATTGATGATTGAGCTTCGAGAAACAATATTACCTTCTTGTGGTCGTATAGAATAGATCTATGGCTTTTAGCATGTTTTTGATAGATTAAAGTTTATTTATTTGATCGATTTTAGTTAGTCTCTTCGTTTATACCTTTCGACAGAGGCGAGATCATGTGCAGCATGACGCTGACGGAGCCGGCGCTGCATCCAGCGATGGTGACTAGGTTAGGATCGCCTCCAAAAGCGGCGATGTTCCGCTGCACCCATTGTAATGCTACCACCTGATCCTTGAAGCCGTTGTTGCCTGGAGCTAGCTCGTTGCCTAGAGATAGGAAACCTAACAGAAAACAAACAGAACCTCTTAATCTTGTCGATGACTGAATGCCTCGTAGTATTTGTTGGTTCTGTTAGCTTCAGTGTATTCATTGTCCAGCGTGCTCGTTGCAATATTTTTGTTTTATAGAAGGCTACAGTGTCGTCTTCTGATCTCACTCGGCGTTAAACATATTTTTGTGTTGGAAAGTGGAACAACTACCTTTGTGCTTTTCTCGAACTGGCAGAATTAGGAATTTCTAGTCACTACAATCTTTTAGCCCCGTCTTTAGCTCTATTCACTGTCATCGTTTTCGTTATACACGTTTGTCGGATGAAAATACCCAGGAGTATCATTTCCAATATAGCACAAGAATATTAGTCTAGTCGATAGACTTCTGTAGATAGAGGTCTATCGGATATGGATAACATAACATTGTCTAAGAAAGTATGTATTTCATAACATACTTTCTAAGACAGTGTTATGTTATCCACGCTTTACTTTTCGAATCCATAAAGTGAATACGTCTGTCTTAAACTTTCTTTTATCATACTATTCCTGTTTTGTGTCTACATAGCCAAACTACACGAATACAATGATAATGTTATTCAGCAAATTTTTAATTCGACAAAAACTGTAATTTTCTAGTTTCTAGTAGTCTTAGTTTTAGTAATTTTATGGTCTGTACCCAAAGAGCCAAGCCTATAGTTGATGGTGACGAGCACAACATCTCTGTCCAGTAGGTAGTGCGGTCCGGCGAGGTCACTGCGCCCTGACATCGAGTAGAAGCCTCCGGGGTGGATGAAGAAGATTACTGGTAGAGGGTCGCAGCTGCGGGAGAAGAAACCATAGTTATAGTTGTGAAACGATAACTCTTAGTGTAAAAATGATTTCTGTGTCCTGTAATATTTATTTATGATTGAAATAAGGGGCCTTCCATAAATTATGTCACATAAATTTCATGATTTTGGACTCCTTCCCCGTCCTTGACACAGCTGGTCACATTTATGAGTCTCCCCCTCCCTAGAGTGACGTCACATATTTTGCAATTTTACATCTAGAAATAATAATTTTAAACAGCAGTTCCAAAATTAGTTTTATTTTCATTTACGAATGCCGACTTTAACGTGTGACGTAATTTTGTAGATGGCTCCTAATGGACTCAATGAAGACCTAGAACTGACGTCTACGTAGACTTACGTCTGTGTAACTCAGAAAGAATACAGCCATATTTCGTCATGTGTACTATCTATTACAAGCCTACAGAGTAGAAGGTGCATTTATTGTCGTCTACTGGGCTCAGTTACAAACTGCATGCTAAAAAAGATTAGGTTTAGACGTCTTTAAATTAGTAGACTGCAATTAATTTTTCAAGAATATTTCCAATGTACAGATAACTTTATCGCTCTCTATTCACATAGCTGCTAGAATGTGGGTGTCACATGTATACACTTATTCAAGCTTGAGGATAATGTATGTCTGTATAAAATACATACAATAACCAATAGTTGCTGACCTGGTTGCAAGTGGTCTTACTTGATTCATAATTTAGTCACCTGTACCTAACAGTTTTAGATATCACTGTGGTTGATTTTCCTATATGTGACGAGTTTTATTGTTAATTATTTAATAACCCAAAGGTCAAGAGCTGTGGAAAATCGCAATTAGTCATTCGATTATTGTGTTTATTTTCTTGTAAAACATGTAGTTTGAGTGCCGGAGGCTCGCATACCACACCCTTGTCCATACACTTCCTTTCATCCTATCTATAAGTTTTGAGGGTTGGCAACGCGCGAGTCATACCTTGGTATTGCATCCGATCAAAATAACCGTGTACCGTCAGATGTGCCGTATTCTAGTCGTTTCGACCAGCTACCACTGGATTTGGTCTCAAGCTGTCCCAGTTAGCTTGAGACCACGAAAAATATAACTAGCTTATACATATATATACATATATATATATATATATATATATATATATATATATATATATATATGTATATATACATATATTTATTATATCTATAATATACACACTAGAAAATATATACTAGAAATATATAAATAATATACTAGAAATAGAATCACATACACACATATTATACTATGATAATACAATCATCCATGTTCATGCACACAAATGTTTGACTTGTGTGGGAATCGAACACGCAACCTTAGGCGTGGCAGTCGGTTACACTAACCACCACGCCATCGAGGCTGACAAAGAAGGTTAACCTTAGTATACTTGATAAGAAAGAAGTAATGGTTACCTGTCATTTGCGGGAGTGTACACATTGATGGTGAGGCAGTCCTCGTCCACGAAGTACCCCGGGGAGGTAGGCTGTGGCGCCGCCGGGCCCTCCTGACTCGCGTCCACCACACCTTCATATGTGAGGATGGGTTGCGGAGGCTGAGAAATACATGTATTCGATGTAAGAAAAGGTAAATCACGTCCGATATTTCGACGTTATGAGCGGCCCCCACCAATCTTAGTTGGCTCGGATCGGCTCTATGTTCAGATCAAGAGCGTTTATTGATTTGTTATTATTACATTTCTTGTAATAGTTAAAGACTCTTCTTTAAAATCTCTTTATTGCCAGCGAGCAAAGAACATCTAAAATCAGATCAACTAGCAATACAAAATCATATTTTTTTTTATCTTATTTCGAAATCGGACTCAAAACACGCGGTTTTTTATCCCCACTAATTTGTAATCTAACGATTAAAATATCGGTCCTGCGGTGCGATCCACTTTTCAGACTGTTACACTTTTAAGATCATCGAACGTAGCTTTGTTATGTAGCAGTAATGACGCTATTACTACTAGGATACCACATTAAAGAGATGTGTACCTGGAAGCGCAGCTCTCCCACGGGTGGTTTTGCGTATCGTATTCCTCTGTAAGACTGGAAGCGGCGACCGCGACGTGTCTGCATCCACGACCCTTTGAACGTGCCAGACACACTGTGGGTCACTGGGGCATCGACCGCCGCACTTTCTTGTTCTAAAGATACAAAATGCTAGTTAGTACAGTGTCGTAACTAATTATATCCTTTTATAGATCGTAGTGCTTTTGATAGAGTTAATTATCAAAATTAGTTACGGCTCTTATCGGAATAAATGCTGTTACGCAGTATTTGTATTTTTATTTTAATATAATTTTCGCTCTATGTTTTAGTTTCAAATCTACAGCACAGGGCGTAGTAGCAAGAAGACTACTGAAAATCAATGCGCTATCCGTGCACTCGTTAATTTAAATTGATAAGTGATTGTCAAAAGTCATGTCCCTTTGCTGTGGAGTGTCATTTATTTTGGGTTGTTTAATGCTGATATTCTGTTTGTCTTTCACATCAGTAAATATAAAGTTGTAAACAAAATTTCAATCAACATACGCTATGATGATGGAAATTTTGTTTACAACTTTATATCTAAGTACAATAATATAGACGTTCAAAACAAAGCAAAAATTTTAAGTACTACTTCGCGTTTAAAATCCTCCCATCATTCTATCAAATACGGTTCAGTAAGTTATTCGTTATGTCGGCAAAAATATACAAACAGACAAAAATCTAAAATCCGATGCTTTTAGTTTAACTCCTTTATTATATCTAAGACACATACAACCTGTGAATCGAACGCTAATTATTTGTTTAAGGAAAGCAGACGTTCGTTTATACAAATCACAATATGTCACGCATGTTATTATTTATTTAACTGACCTTGGCCATCACTCGCCGCATACAACGCACAAAGTAATATTATTTTCAACATTTTCCTGTCGCGCCGCCAAGAACACTGCGCGCGCGCCGCAAAGTCTACCAGCTTATATTATATCTGAGTTGTGTTTATTAGTATGTCTCGTGTTTTGTGTGTAAATAGAGGTTTAAACAATAATTAGCTAAGATAAGTCTTTCTGCGTATTCGTCTACAACTTTTGGCCGACACGGACAGTTATTAAAAGACGTGTACCTTGATTATTTTTTAGTATATTGATTTTATTCCGCTGGCTTAAACATTTTTAAGACATCTGACAGTATTCGATACGGTATTTTTTCAAAATTACATTTACGTACATACCCATTAAGACAAAAAGAAAATCAAAATAACAAGTCTGCCTTTGCAGCCTTTTTAAACTATAGGTCAACTCGGACCGTGATATGGAATGATGAAATATGGAAATTTACTACGATGTAATGAGTGCAATGAACCCAATTCACTAACATTTAAAAATAAAATCACATTAAGTTTTATCTTCGCGTGATTTGTTACAGCTTATTCATGAGCATATTTGTTTTGAACTCATGTAATTTGTGTTGTAGAATTTTGAGAGTTAGGCGATATAAGCCGTCTAAAGCATGTGCAGGATTCGTTTCGTAGTGGGATAATCATGATATAGGGACAATCTATACTTTATTTATTTATTTTATAACTTTTAAGTCTAATGTAAAGTAATTTAATGTACCGATTACTATCAGCTGCTTTACTATTTTTAGGCCTAAGAAGGCCTGTCCATTAATTAAATAGTTCAACATTCATGTTTTAAAAAGTATCTCTACAGAATTCGCGTACAATATTCGCAATTATGGTGATAGTTCCCATTGGGGTATAGGGTTGGTTTGGTTAAATGATAAAAAAGGCCTAGACCAGCCATGAGATCTTGCGTATAGGTACACACTGCAGCTGTCTGTGGTGCCTGGCGCCCACTACGCAATAGTGGAGGCCGCAGGGGAGCGTATTGTGACCGTGAGCGTGGAGAACTAAATTTTATCATAATTCGTTAATTACTTACAGGATACTAATGAAACCTCATATACATTTGGAGGCAGTTACAAGCTATAAAATAACGTTTAAAGTAATTCGTTACAGCTCTTATTCAAAGTGTTAGGACGTATTGAAGCGTTTTTATATTTAATTAAATAACCTTTTTTAAAAAGTGCATTATTTCTGTTTTTTTATTGCACAACTAATTATAACTAATTTTTACAAAGTCATGTACAAAGGATAAATAGAATCCGCTTAACCGTTTCAGAGATCCAGCAAACCCACAAGTGTTACTCCAGCAGGATCTCGAATAACTTGGCAGCCGAAGAAAGAACAATTACGAAATAAGTTGCAACATTTACCTCGTCTAGACAACTAATTATATAGCTAATATTTATTTCAAAATTCCCATTAAAAAAGAAAATGTGTGGCTGCGGTAACGTTACCCCAGCAGGAAATGTTTTTGTGATATAACTAAAAAACTATACGTGCAACAAATTTAAAAATGTGCGCAACAATTATTGAAACTGGACAACTAATCATCTATAACATTTAAATTACTATTCTCGACATTATTTCGCTGCGGTAACGCACCGCATCAGGACTGCAATACGGCCGTAACTACTACCTTAGACTTATATTCTTTGTTAGTGCCTTTCCTTTAGCGTAAATACGTAAAAGCCAGAGATACGTTGATATTTATAATATCCCATGTTTAAAAAGTAACGCATTGTATGAAATTGTCGGCCTCTATGGCGTAGTGGTTAGTGTAACCGACTGCCACGCCTGAGGTCGCGGGTTCGATTCCCGCACAAGTCAAACATTTGTGTGCATGAACATGGATGTTTGTCTTGGTCTGGGTGTTTCTATGTATAATATGTATATATTGTCTAGTACCCATAGTACAAGCTCTGCTTAGTTTGGGCTAGATGGTGTTGTGTGTATGTGGTAGAATATTATTATTATTAGAAATATGGATATGCAAGGTATCGTAAAGATCCTATAGCGCTTGCCTAATTATTAAAATGCAATGCCAAAATCTAATTAAAATAAAATGTGTAAGTTTAAGACGCCAATCTGCGTTTCGCCCAGAATTTAAAAAGTTCATTTTTCTTTGGAAGGCGATATTTGTATGTTGCCTTTTTGTATATTGTTATTTCCATGCCAACTTTATAGTTATCTTTGTTTAAAAGTTCGTTAAAATTGATTTTATGTTTAGGTGTGTAAACGTAACAAATTGACAGAGTCACTTTCGCATTTACAATGTAATAAAGGTATGTGGGGGCCAGTCAGTGCAGACCGGCGACACTTCGACCCAGTGGGATCTTTTGTGTCGACACTCTCCCAATAACGACTGCCATAGATGTTCATGGCAGCCGGGACCGACGGCTTAACGTGCTCTCCGAGGCACGGAGCAGGCGATAATTGTCAATCAATACGCACATAATTTCGAAAAGTCATATAACTTCCGAAAGTCAGAGGTGCGCGACGTGGGTTCGAACCCGAGACCCTCTGCATTGCAGTCTGTTGATCTCCCCACTGAGCTATCGCTGCTCTTTTAATAAAGGTATAGATTGTGTTTAATTTTTTGCATATGACTAGAACATATCTCAATCATTTTTAAAAGCCTATTGTAATGGGTATGATATGTAAATTAAAAATAAAATTAAAAATACATTTAATTTATCTTTCTTCATTTATAACCATATTGATTGCCTTAAAATTACAGCATATTTTGTTACAAGTACCAAAACACGATATAAAAACAATAATTTACTTATATTCATTTAACAATTTAAAATAACACTGATATCATTTGGATCAGTCACCAAATGTGCCTTCTGGCTACATCTAATACGAATACTTAGTAGGATAGAGTTCCTCCCACACTCGGAACCGATCTTCGAACATATTCTGGCGAATGGTAAGTTTGTCTCCGCGGTACAGGTAGTTTCTCATGTTAGACTTCATCACCGGCCACTGTAGTGAGCCAAGCTCTGGTGTATCGCCGCGAGGATTGGGGTCACTGAAGAAGCAATGACACAGATTAGTATATATTGAAAAGTAACATCTAAAAACGATTAGATATAAATGTGTAAAAGCTAGCAATAGGCTCAGTCTCATACGTAAGTTCGGAATACCTCTTAATTCTCGTCACCTGCTTTGTTAAGGAGGGAGGTGGAATTCTTTTGTTGCGGGTTTCAAGACAGTATAATTTATTTCGGATTTTAGGAGTGCCAAGCTCTCGGTAATCTCCACCGTTGTCAGCTATATGATTGGCCAGCTTTATGGGTGGAATTAATCTCATAAGAAAGTCGTTAAAGGGTTTTCGATAAAAGAAAGGTCTGTGGATTTAGTACACATAAAAATATAAACCAGTCCATGTTATTTTACCAGCTGTCAATTACTGAAGCCTGGAACAGAAAAAGAGAAGCAGTTTACCCGTATCTGGCGAAGTTGTACCAGATGGCAGTCATCTCGTCTACAACGTGCGAGTCGGGGCTGGAGGGCTCGATGGTGGGGAACTGGTAGCTCTGCGAGAACAGGTATAGCGTATCGTCGTGATGAGAAGCACCTGCGGGACAAACATAGTTATTATAGGTACTTTTTCTTTTAGACAGTGTCTGCATGAATGAAGGTTTTTGTTACTGTTTCACAAGACAATGGACACTACGAACGCCCAGATTAGTCGATTGCATATTTTTTGTGCCATGGGTTAATCAATTACACATATGACTTAATAGCAGTGGCCAGTTGCTACTTTACACGTTTAACGCGATATCGCAGATATAATAAACTCTTTTGATCTTAGTTATTTGTGACTAGTACGGCCTTTTTGATATTTAAACCACGGTCAAAGACATGAGATCTCCATGCACCTAATAATTATGAGTCATAAATCAATGTTAGACCTAATTCGAAGCTAATCGTGGTATTAAACTATGTTCTTGCAAGACATAATGGTTCAGTTTTATTTACTTTATCAACGTACCTTGAGGTTTTCCGTCAGGGTCCTGGTAATAGCTGTTGTTGCCGATGTACGCGAACTCAGTGTAGTATACTGGCTTCTTCGAGTAGCGGCACATCATGTTCGCTAGCCTGATTGACATTAATAACATTAGTTATTCTGACTCATTACATATTGAGACAAGGATATGGATGTATACGGGATTCAAAGTGTTGAAGGTTTTTTCCTGTTCAGATAGTTCGGCACCAGCACGACAGCACGAAGTTTGGAAAGAAAAAAAAAGAACATTGGAGTTATTTTTGGATAATAATTTGCAAAAACTGAGGTATCCGAATACACAATATTGCATTTTAGAATTTGTTATATCTGTCCTGTTTTGTGTATAACGCAAAAACTGTTTAACGAATTTTGATGCCGTCCTCACAATTAAATTACAAGCTAGTTAAATCATTGAAACTAAAAACTATTCCGTTTGATATTCCGTTAAACACTGGTTTTACACCAGTGTTACCGTGTTACCCACAAAATGACGTCACAACCGAACTATAAGTTTCTGCAGGTAAACTCCAAGGGCAAATATCTCTACCTTCAACTAACCTGTGAACTCCAAAACCGATAATTGAGTCTCTGTACAAACTCTGCAGTGCCTTCAGGCTCTCCGTGTTGTTCTCCAACTTCTTATTGTTGAAGTATACTTCTCGCAACCTCGTCACAGCCACTGAAGAGTTTTCCTTGGGCAGTAAGAAAGAAAGAGGGGCTATGCGTTCCCATTCCTCGTTCATTGTATTCATAAGAGTTTCGTTTTGGAAGATAGCTGAAAGGAAGGTAATTTTTAGATGTGGCGTCGTCGGGTGCATTCTCTAGAATATTGATAAAGCATGTAATAGTAATAAAGAATGTGTAGCTATAGCCACACTCATAGCAAGTGAAGGTGTTATATGGCTATTTCGCCAAGTAATTAGCAGCACGGAGTATACCACTGCATAAGAATGTAGACGTGAATATTTTTATTCACAACTAAGCCAAATTTGAACATGGCTAGTAAAATGTGAGTATCTGAAGGGTTGGGAAGAGATGTGACACCCCTTCCAATCTTCTTCTTCTTACAATTGAATATGAGAACAACTTCTAAGAGATACATTACCTAGTCAAATCACATTAGAGTTGTAAATGGATATTTCAAGATTAGACCGTAAAATATCTGTAAGGATGATGATAAATGAAGCTTACGGAAAGCCTTCCAGAAGAACTCGTCAGTGGTTTGACTGATGATGTAAGGAACTTCGTGCATTTTGCCTTGTGCGATGGCATCCTCAGGCTGGATGGCCAAGAACCGCTCCTGGCCGTAGTCAGGTTCTACTACTGGACCCCAAAGACCTACTGGATCACCCGGGCCAAACTCCTGAACAAGATAGTTCCAGTCAATATTTATGTATAAAAGTTGCTGAAGTCAGTGTAGTGAACCTTTGTCTATTATAGTTCCAGTGGTACTAACAAATAATTATATAAATAGCAGACGTGTTCATGACCTGGCCCGTTGCAGAACACGGATCTTCTCTTATTAAAGATTAGAGTAGTTTGGTCACTGTACCACGCTGGCCAAGGGCGGCTTAGTAGACAGATACGTCTTCAAAACGATTACATTTTCATTCACATAACTTTAAAAGTCTGAAGTATAGGCCATGATATAAAATTTAAATGTCTTTTATAGCAGACTAAAGGTCTTCCCATATTGACTTATGTATATATCACTGGAATATTTCCATTAGTCTAAAACTGGTTATTACAACCAGTTAGAGATAATGATGACAGGTCAGTTGACTTACAAAGAACTTCAGAAGAGAGTCCCCGAGTTCCCTCCACGGTTTCTTCATGAGGCAGTCAACGATGGCAGCTGAGCTATTGGTCGGGCAATTCATGAATTCCGCCTGCTTTACCGCCAGGTGGCGCTGGTGAGTCACCATCGGTCCTTTGGCGAAAGGGGATGCGCTCATTGAAATGCCCCGGTGGAACAAACCTGTGAGGAGAACAGATCAATTTTGTGTAATAAAAAAGTTAATGTGGCATTTATATGCTCATAGCTATGAAAAATAATGTTGTTTACTCACTTAAGAAGATTTTTAAGCAAAATCACTATAGGCGTGTGAGGCGCTTATGTCAAAAGCAACCCTTATTTGAAATTGCCAAAATGTAATTACCATTATTATTCCGGAAAAGTAATCTATTCTTTGAGGTAATACAAAAAGATTCCCTTTTAAAAAGAAAGGGTTGATACAATTATTAGATTAATTTATTGATAATAATTCAATAATTAAATTTCTTTGAAAAGTTTTATTGCGTATGAAATTGATATTGTTTGGAATATAAAATTTTTATTGTATTATAGTGCTAGTGATCCCTCATCGCTCTATCACTTATGCACCCGCGTGATTCGACGTTGACACTTAAAGATAGACATAAAGCATTATACGTACCTCGTTGTATTAGTAACACTATAAAAATATATAGAAATCTTATCAGCAATCAGATTCGGTTTATATGCCTCTTACCTTTCGACATGGGCGAGATCATGTGCAGCATGACGCTGATGGAGCCGGCGCTGCAGCCAGTGATGGTGACCAGGTTAGGGTCTCCACCAAACGCGGCGATATTCCTCTGCACCCACTTCAGCGCAGCCACCTGGTCCTTCATACCGTTGTTACCAGTTGCGTACTTGTCTCCCGTAGTCATCCAACCTGTAGTAAAAATTTTTTGAAATTAAACTGCTATATACGGATTTTATCGCGTTGTTTATTTGACACTTTATTACAAAATTTTGAAAATTGTTTCACTACTACTACTATTAAACTTTACTAATTTTTAAGCTAATTAAATTATTATTAAACTATTTAGATTTAATTTATTTTTACACTTTCCCCGACGTTTCGGTTGCTTTTCAGCAGCCATGGTCACGGGGAGTCTCCCCGTGACCATGGCTAGTAGCGAAACAATTTTCAAAATTTTGTAATAAAGTGTCAAATAAACAACGCGATAAAATCCGTATATAGCAGTTTAATTTCAATGAATAATATTCGCGTAAATAGAAGACAATATTCTGTAGTAAAAAGTTATTTTAAGCGATAAACGGTATATTTCTTTTCCCTTATTGTCGCGTTTATTTTCACCTACCACCAACCGTACCGTGGGTTTCCTACAGTATTCGGGTCCAGTACTGTAGGTGGCCACGTTAATTGCAGCTAAGCTGGCGGTCATCAGATCATGAAGACGTGCGGGTAATTGTGTGGACATTTTGGACGCACCAGCTGATGAGACTTAGTCAGGTCTAGCGTACCGTACTTATAATGGGTGAGGAATGGATCTAGAAACCTCTACTTTTCCAAAGTGTGTTTGCAGCAGTCTACTTCGGTACGCAGACGATTCATTGCACATACATAGGTCACTGTTAAAAAGGTTTCGCAGGCCAAAAAGAAGTTGGCTGACGGGTGTAAGTCGTACCTAAGGATCCAATCCTGTAGTTGATGGTGACGAGTACAACATCTCTATCTAGGAGGTAGTGTGGTCCAGCGAGGTCACTGCGTCCCGTCATCGAATAGAAACCGCCGGGGTGGATATAGAAGATTACCGGTAGAAGTTTGGAGCTGGAAAAACAGAATAATATAGTATCGTTGCCACGCTGATGATTAAAATATCCTTCGTTCCACCATTAAGATGTTACTAAGTATGATACGTAAAGCGGCGGCAAAATGTTATGTTCTTTTACTTTGTCCTTAAAGTGATCTCGAGGTTTACTTTATATATCACTTGTGATTAGATGTGTTGTTTGGTCACTGGGACGACGACGTCACCAAACTATTGGTTCAGATCTAAATAGTAGCAATAAATCATATCGATTGAAAATACCATAAAGATGCCCAAGAATAAGGCGGCCTGATAAGGTGGAAGAATGTATCAGGTTTGGTATATACAGCCCTGTTCTCCTAAACGTCTCAAAGATATACATATATCTGTCCCTTGTTTAAATAAGTTTACCGTTTTATTACCTTACTGGTCTCCAGATAGAATTGCCTTAACCCCAGTCAATCGTGAAGTCATGCATTATATACTCGAATAGAGTAAGTATAGAATCTGGAAGTGGTCTATAATAACATATGTGTGTGTGTTTGTCTTACCTGTTTCTCTTCGGCGTGTACACATTGACGGTGAGGCAGTCCTCATCGACGTAGTAGGTGGGCGGCACGGGCAGCGGGCACGCCGGACCTTCCTTGCTAGCGTCTAGCACACCTTCGTATGTCAGCTTCAGCTTCGGCGCCTTAAGGAATAGTATAAGGAATTGGTTGTCTTTTTTGGTATTGTAGCATAAGTTTGCGGACGGTCATAGGATCGGTTAAAGTGTTAATGGGTTTTAAATAATATCAGCTCTGTATTAAACTGTTCCACTGCTGGACACGACCCTCTTCTCAATGTGAAAAGGGTAAGGCTATAATCCATCACGCTGGTCCAGTGCAGGTTGGCAGAAATAACATATCTTCGAGAGCATTATCGTGAACTCTTAGACATACAGGTTTCCTCACAATGTTTTATTTCAACATAAAAGCAAGCGATCAATAACTATTTAATACGCACATAACTTCGAAAAGTCAGAGATGTGCGCCTTGAGATCAAACTCAAAACCTCTGCGTAGCAATCCAACAGTCTCCTACTAGGGTTTTACCGTTAGGTAATTGTTAGAACCGACACGAAATTTGGAAATGTGTACGGCAGACGGTAATATGCTTGTCTCGCATATCGCAGGATGTAATCGTAGCTGGTGACATGTGAGAGTGGAATATACTGCTGTGAAATCAACTGAAATTTTGTATCCCATCCTGTAACTCATATAATGTCAGTTCAAAAGTCAAAAATCATTTATTCATTTAGATCACAAAGTAACACTTACATTGAACGTCAAAGGGGTTAGTGAATTTATTACATTTACCGAATTTACATTTATGTTAGTTGCAAGGTTCAGGCAAAAGGTTGAGCCTATGAGAAGATACCTGCAAGAAACTCAAGGCCACTCTTTTAATATTAATTTAGTTCTAACGGAGGTCCCACTAATGCAGCTGGTCAATATGCTCATGACTAAGGGTCTTTATTGAATCCAAAACTGGTCGGGTTAACCGACAATATAAGTAAAAGTATGAAATTATGTAAGCACACAAAACCGATTCTTGATGTAATTATTTAATTTTAACTCATTGATCGGTATTGTGGAGTTCAGTAATTCATGATAATATCGTTTACATGTTTAATATAGTAATTTAACGAGTACAAGGACCTTAAATTCATTCAATAAAGATAAAATAAATGACTTAATTGCCTTGTAGTTGTTTAAAAGAGTGAACATGATAATAATATAATTAACGTTATAAGATTGAAATTAAACTGCTATATACGGATTTTATCGCGTTGTTTATTTGACACTTTATTACAAAATTTTGAAAATTGTTACACTTCTACTACTATTAAACTTTACTAATTTTTAAGATAATTAAATTATTATTAAACTATTTAGATTTAATTTATTTTTACACTTTCCCCGACGTTTCGGTTGCTTTTCAGCAGCCATGGTCACGGGGAGAAATTAAATCTAAATAGTTTAATAATAATTTAATTAGCTTAAAAATTAGTAAAGTTTAATAGTAGTAGAAGTGTAACAATTTTCAAAATTTTGTAATAAAGTGTCAAATAAACAACGCGATAAAATCCGTATATAGCAGTTTAATTTCAATGAATAATATTCGCGTAAATAGAAGATAATATAACGTTATAAGAGTATAATAAACGGTCTATAGGAATAATAATAATATTAGCCCTGAATTAAACTGTCCCACTGCTGGGCATGGGCCTCTTCTTAGTATGAGGAGGGTTAGATCATAGTGCACCACGTTGGCCAAGTGCGGGTTGGCAGACTTAACATATCGTCGATAACACTATGGAGAACTCTAAGACATGCAGGTTCCCTCACGATGTTATCCTTCACCGCTAAAGCAAGCTATAAATAATTATTTAATGGGCACATAACTTCAAAAAGTCAGAGATGCGCGCCTTGGTATTGAACCCGAGACCTGTGCGTGGCAGTCCAACGGCCTCCCACTAGGCTATCGCTGCTGACATTCGTTACAAAAGAACAATAAATCGGCTATCGCAATAGCAAAGGGTTTATCTACCATATTTACGCCACCTGTAGTTGCGCAGTGTCGGCAGAGTGTGACGTAGAAACCTTCCTACCATCCTATATGTATACAGTAAGGTAGCAGCTTACCAATCAAGCCTTAACCTGTCAACCAGACTTTATGTTAAATCTATTGTTTCTGGACGCTAGTGTGCCACTGCGACTTAATAAGTTAAGCTTCATTTTTCCATAAGTGCTATTAAATCTGAATTATTTTAAGTCCATACCTTGAACCTTAGCTCGCCCACCGGTGGCTCAGCATACCGAATCCCCCTGAAGGCGTGGAAAGGTCTGCCGCGGCGAGTTTCCATCAAGGACCCCTTAAATGTGCCCGACACACTTGTTACTAAGGGTCCGTCTGCAGGGGAAGCTGTCGTAGAAGTATGGGGAGGTGGAGATGTTTCTGTGTTTATAAAGAGTACAAAAAGTTTATAAAGGTTTCTTCCTGATATAATTAGTATTGGTTTTAGGATAGTTTGAGGTTCTTTCTATGTATACTAACTAACACTCATATTATATGCCATTATTCGGCACTTTTATGGAAAACTAGGTTTTGCCCGCAGCTTTGCTTGCATTAGTCTAAATTTTGTCATTAAATTTGTATTCCTCGGAAACAGTACGTTTTCCTGGATAAAACCTTTAGGGCTTGTCCCACCACCTCCAAATAGCATTTATTTACAAGATAAAAGCCTCGCCAACTCTCTTCTTTAACCTAACAAGAGTGAGACAGCATGCGATTTATCTTTCGGATAACTTTTACTTGTTAGTTGTGGGACTGGCCATTAGTCTTTTATATGTCCGTTTCTGTACTTCTGACAATGTGTATGTGAAATTTCACACAATCAGTTGAGTGGTTAAAGCGGAAAAGCGTAGCAAACAAACAAAAACACATTATTGTAAGGACTTCATGTCGGTCACATCGCACATAAATCATCCTTTGAATGCTGATTTGCTTGTGTATACATACATACGAGTCATAATTACTAGTTATATAATAGAATGCAATCATACGTCTAAAATAAACTCACAGTAATATATATCACTAGTTAGACTATAATATACTTATAACTAAAAAACAAAGTTTCTGTTCCTGTTTTTAAAGATACAACCTCCGCAATAGTAATAAATTCTGTGTCGCGGAGGATTTGACAAACACTCAAACAATACACACATCAGACTACACGCAGACTCAGACTAGCTATTTGTGGAGTATATTTGTTTCTCGTGTGGTAAGCGAACCTACAACAAATGGCGCAAGGGCAATGATAATCATTGTTGTTTCTTTGAAGCATAATAACCTTTGGGCAAAAAATAAAATAAAAAGTTTAATCATAGTCAAAAAGTTATAGTTCTTAAATAAAACACAATAAAATAGTAAAAAGCAGATTCAATTTTGTAATTTTTGTCAAGACTTTTTATTTTTAATTACAGTATTTTATGATTAAAAATATGAGTTACCAAATATAAATGGCTGGGTATTTTTACTACATAACATAATGTTTAAAAAATTTTAATATCCAAGATTTTTCTTAACTTAATCTGAAATATAATTGTTTTTTTGTATTTATACTTTTATGTGTCTAGCTCTAAGGTGTGACATTAGCCAGATAACAAAAAAAAACTAAGTTAAAGTCATTATTATTATAACTATATTCTTGCTCTCCCTTCTTTAGCTATTGGGTCAAGGGATTCTGACCTTAACTCCTTGCACGGTCATGAGCTATTTGCCGATCGTACATCGCGACCGGTTTGCAAACCGGATCTAGTAAACAGGTTTTAGGATTTCGATACCAATATTATTTTAGTGAAAAGTACAAAAAATCAAGCTTATTTTGCTACTTATATTATAACTTCTTCTTTCTTTAACTGTAAGTATAAAAGTGTGTAAAATTGTATATCTGTTTTGAAAAATAAATATTATTATTATTATTATTATTAAATGTGTCGTTTAGAGATGTTTGTTACGCAATCATGCGTAAACCGTTAAACACATCAGGATAAACACAAACACAAGGAGACCATATCCTGGATACAATTGTACCAGTACATACGATTGTACTAGTCGGTAACTATTTATCCCGGCATGAGTGGCTATCACGCGGTGAAGCCACGAATTTACAAGCTAAGAATTTTCTCATAAAAATTGTCTTGTTTGAGTTATGGCATTAATTTTTCGGATGTGTATTTCTGCACATTTTATAAGTTCCAGATTAGGCAAAATATTTATTGGTTTTACTATTACAAATTTTCACCTAAGTATTAGATATGATAACAGCACGGCGTTCTCGAGAAATGCGCTGGAATACGTCTGGTCAATAAGCCTGGTCCCCTAAAAACAGAGGACGAAATATGAGCTTGATAAACATATTATGTCTTTCACTTTAGAAATAAATAGTCCTGAGTGTATGCATATAAACAATAACAAATAAACAAACCTTTATGTTCATGGTCATGTTTGTGTGCGTGACCATGTCCACCGTGAGAGTGTGCACACACACTTGCGCACACGCACGCGGTGACAAACAGCACTACTCGCAGTAACATGTCGGTGGCGATAGAGGGCGCGACTGACGACTGAAGCGATGCGCAATTGCACACCAGTATTTATAAGGAAAATAGCAGGTATATTCTGCAGTATGCATCACTTGTTTTGTAGTTTTAGTAGCTTTTGTGTAGCTTTTCCTTCACAATATTCATCGAATCTTTTGTTCCGTAAAATAAATGCGATATTTTTTTTCCTTATGTGTCACTACCAAAATTGATATTATCCCACCTTCCTTTCTCCACTTGATCTTACTGTATACTGTCTTCCTACTTGTTGTTTATATAAACATTGGGATTACTTGACGTATTTATTACAATTCAAGAAGAATAGTCTCCCCAAGGTCTCGTCACGCAACAACCAGTGCGACGAGTATTTGATCTCGACAGGAGATAAAATTTGTGTAGTCCATAAATAGGATATACTTCGGGTCCGGGTGTTGTTATGTTATACAGTCCTCCACGACAGGGTTATTTTTCTTTTATTTAAATTTATGCTATGTCCTATTGCTGGGTAAAAGTTTTTAGGACCTTCACATCACCCGCCATCTTCGTTAAGGTCTGTCCTGTCGCCGTCGACTGTCTTGTAGCACCCAGTTGGTGACGACTGGTACCCACCTGTCTGGTGCATGCGGTCTACCACATCCGGATATGGCCCGTCCAGTCTCTCATGACCCTGGCGGCTTTAACACCTACATCCGCTATGCGAGGATTTATCCCTTGTTTTGGAGCATAACGTAGAGTTGTATATATGTATAATAATATCAGCTCTGTATTAAACTGTCCCACTGCTAGGCACGAGCCTCTTCTTAGTGTAAAAAGGGTTAGGCCATAGTCCACCACGCTGGCGCAGTACGGGTTGTCAGACATCACATATCTTCGAGACCATTGTGCAGAACTCTCAGAGATGCAGGTTTCCTCACGATGTTTGCCTTCACCGTTAAAGCGAGCGTTAATTAACTATTTAATACGCACATAACTTCGAAAAGTTAGAGATGCGTGACTTGTGATGGAACTCAAGAGACCTGTGCGTGGCAGACCAACGGTCTCCCACTAGGCGAACACTGCTGTGTAGAGTTGACTTTAAAAAAAAAGGTGGTAAAACGATATACAAGCTAATAACACTAATTTTGCCCATATATGGACTATTGTAACCACTTAATCCGCTGTACCACAAATGGAATTAAATGTAGAGTTGCAAGCTCCAGTTTTGATTCCTCGCTTGAAAGAGATATATGAGAGCTTTGCCTCGGAAAGTGCGCAGTACTACTGCTGGCAGACGGGATCCCTTCTTTTCGCATAATGTTTGTTTTCCGAATATACTTTGGCATAACTATTTTAGCATAATAATACTTTGTCATAATTTAATTAACATATTTATTTATTACATAATTTCTTTTGGCATACAGTGTATGTTGACCTAATTATCTTAGTGACAACCTCAAAAACAGGTTTCGGTTGTGGGCCACTCCAAGCGGCCAGTTGTGATAATATAAAATTCAACTTTATGATTATGCTTAAAAAAATTGCGTATTTATGTGTGAATATAATTACGATAAACAAAAGTATGGATAGGGAACCCTGGCAAAGTCCCATATTTTGATAGAGAAGAAAAGTATTTTGAAATAGCAGAAGCGAGGCTACTGAGGTTCGCTGGCATAAGCGGCGCAACGATAATGTTTATGGCAATCCAGAAATGTTTTCTCTGCTGTGGCAAACTCCCACAAGTTACAGTAGAATTCCTTGTCGGAAAACCCAAAAGTATTTTGCCTGAACCAGGAATTTATCCCAAAACTGTTGTCTATCGATCTGGTAATCTTAAATGACGATTAACGTAACAGGTAGGAAACATAACGAGCGTGAATGGAGTCAACAGTGAGTCACACATGTTGTTCGGTGCGGCGCTTTAGCACTGACGAGGTCACCTTTAGCCTCCATGCAGTCCGCCTATCACCTCTTATCAAAGTACCTTGAACTTCGTGTTATCAATCACCTTTCATTCTCGATACTGCATATTTTTTATAACACTATGATTGTATTCTAGTAAATATATGATACGCATCAAATATTTACTAGAATATTATCATAGAGTAATAACAAACAAGGAAAACGAGAAAACTGCCAAATCAATAATTGCTTTATGGTTGACTAATTATTTAATGTCGTAGGAAGTTTGTCAATAAGTCATTAATCAAATTAGCGATGCCCGATTTTTATTAATGACTAACCTAAACTCAGCCACGCTTTGCTATGGCTCGGTGAATATATATTTTTTAATTTTAAAGTGACTTCTTCCTTTCTGGGAATAATTCCTGTATCGCGGGGGACTTTACAAACATTTAAACAACGGATACAAAGAACATCCAGACTCCGAACAACCTTTAGTGGATCGCACAATTGTTTGTCCCGTGTGGGATTCGAACTCATAACACTTGGCGCAGTGGCAGTGGCAGTCGTAAGGCGATCATTTAAACCACTGCACCATCCGTGCAGGCAGTATTCATTATAAGGAAAGAAAGTCTTCTATTTCATGGATACATCGAAATGTAACGTATAAAAACAAATTAATCCACCGACTTTCCAATTTTGCGGACACGAACGTATGGAAGTATATTTTTTATATATAACCCACCAAATTTGACAAACTATGCCTGTCCAATAACAGCGCCACTTACCGGGAGCAGTTGTGTATCTTAACCATCCAGATATCCACTCACATACACGAACAATTCCATCTTATTTTTCCGAACACCTCTCTATACTTTCTTTAATTTCTGATATTGGTTTGATGATTTGATAGTTGACTACCATTAAGAACCCAGAATAAAAACTGTTAATGAATTACACAAAATTCTTACTTACTTCACTACTTACAAAGTACGTGTTCAGAGCTGTCTAGGTTTTGCTTGGATTTGCGATTAAATTGGTGACTAATGCGCATTTTCAGAGTTCCATGCCAATCATTTCAATACTTAGATTGGAGAAATCGCCATTGGGGAAAACACTATTGAATCGTTTTCATTTTAAAAACGACTCGTAAATTGGGTTATTTCCTATGTTGTGGAAAACTTTACAAACATTCAAACAACAGACACAAAAAACATCCAGACTCGGGACAACCATTTAATTTTGTGGATCACACAAATTTTTGGCCCGTGTGGCATAATAAAAGAAGAAGAAACCGAAGAAGCGCTATCTAAATATGAGAGTAGAGGAGTATAACTGTATCGATTAACTATCATATTATCCTGTCAATTTTTGGAATGACAGACATAACTGAAAACCTTTTGTGCCTACCCACCGGTGTGCCATTGCCACTGAATAGGTTGAACGTGGCCTACTTATTATTAACCTATTTTATTAAAACTGTCATTATTTTTTGATTACTGTGTCTAGTAATTAAAAAACTACGCCTAATGTCGATAATGAATATATGTATATGTCATGTTTAAATTACGTCTGTATTACAATTAGTCTCGGAAGCTTAGGTATAGTCAAACAAAACTGTAATGCAATAAGAATATTCCATTTAAAGACGTGAATAATAACTATGAATCTGTATCTTGTACGAGGAAAACTAGTTTATGCGTTGTGTTTGGGAAAACCTCGCAATAGATGTGAGCCGATGAAACAGCTGCGTGCCTTGTATCCATTATCCACTTAGCTACGGCGCAGTTAATCTATCATATTTTAGATATAGGTATAAGACTAAAATATGTGTATATATTTTGTATTTATAATAATGACCGCCAGACCGAATTTCGGTCATGACGTCCAATCTTAACAAGACTGCCCATCAGCGCAGGAAAAGTTATAAGTGCACAAGTGAGTGCGCCTGCCGATACAAGTGCACTCTCTGTTCCCTAACTCTATTTAACCGACGGGACGGCAATCCGATACGGCTGGAGAGAGATCAGGCGCACGACCATCGGCTTTACGTGCTTGCCGAGGCACGAGCTGCGTAACACCGCCAAGTTCCTAAAGGGCTGCTATTAAAAACTTATTGGTAGAAAAAGTCAATTATCTTTTTATTGGCCCTATCCGGGATTCGAATCCGAGACCTCAGTCGCATTTACCGCTGCCAAGTCATTTAGGTATTCAGTAGGTATATTTATTTTATCCCAAAGTTTATATATTTTACTTAAGTATCTTTATTTCATACCAAAGTTAATATATTTTCTTTAGCATCTTTCTTGCATCCAATGCTAATTTGTTTTTTCTTTCAACTCAAGGATAATTTATTTTCTACCTACATATGTTGTCATGACCCAAAGTCGATAGCATTTATTTGACATGTTCGATCATTTCAAAATTAATAACTTTCCCTTAGTATCCTTCTTTCATGTTAATTTAAAGTTAAAGTTAGTTTTTTACTGCAAGCAAATTTCTTGAAGAATCATTCCATTCTATATTGTATTTCGCGTGCTGCTGCTAAGAAAGTCTTTACTGTAAAACAATCACGCTTTGCTCGGCCCGGGAGTCGAACCCGAGATATCACAGCAGTCGCTTTTACCAAGCAACTAGTATTATAAATGCGCGTAAAACTTCTTAACTCGTATACAGTTTAACAGAAATTTTAGAGAAATAGTCCATAGCAAGGGATGAAATTCATCACATGGATTAATACATAATATTATATGTACTTTTTGTCCCGGTATAGGATTTACGCGTGCGAAGCCTTAAACGTTGTTCAATTCTTCCACTGGCACATGACCGCCAGCATGCAGACACAGTGACTACACGTACATATGTAGTAGTGGTTGAAGGCACCTCGCCACTGGTCGCCGCCTCGACTGTTGTGGGTTCGATCTCTATACGCGACAAAAATGTGTGTGATCCACAAATAGTTATCCCACGCCTGGGTGTTCTTTGTGTCCGTTGTTTGAATCTAAAGTCCCCTGCGACACAGGAATTATTAACCTCTGAGTCAATGAAAACACTTTGTAACGGTCTGTGTGTCTGTCTGTCAGTGACAGTTTTTTAGTGACAGGAATAGCTGCGGAACCACTGGGCCGATGGACTTGTAACTTGGTGCGCAGACACCTGGGGGTCATACCTCGGTCGAGTTTTAGTATGGGCCCTGTGGGTCAAAAGATCTCCGAGATATAGGGGTCACAAGGACACATGTATTTTAATGGTAAAGTGGTTCATTTATATGCAGAGTAGTGGTATGCTGATTCGAATTGGTTGCTGCTGTTTGCTTTCGAGTTTTGTCTTGTGCTGCGTTTTGCAACACGACATGCCCAACAGTGGGCATGATGCCCAACCGTGGGTATGATGCCCAACCATGGGCATAATGCCTAACAGTTGTTATAACTCCTAACAGTGAGCAAGATGCCTAAAAGTGGACATGAGGCCCAGCAGTGGATAGCAGTGGACATGATGTTCAACGGCGGCAATGATTGAAAAGTACGTTAATTATTTATTATTAAAACATGTACACACTATTATAATTATATACAACATTAACCTAAGTAAATGTTTAAATATAATTGAAACAAGGTCACATGAAGACGAAGTGGTTGAATCCTGGGTTTTTACACCCATCTCGTTATTCCTAGTGCTTGATACTTTCAAAGCGACGAAAAGAAACGACGACTCGATGGCGTAGTGGTTAGTGTAACCGACTGCCACGCCTGAGGTCGCGGGTTCGATTCCCGCACAAGTCAAACATTTGTGTGCATGAACATGGATGTTTGTCTTGGTCTGGGTGTTTCTATGTATTATATGTATGTATTTACAAAAAAAAAAAAAGTATATATATGTATGTTTATCCATTGTCTAGTACCCATAGTACAAGCTCTGCTTAGTTTGGGCTAGATGGTGTTGTGTGTATGTGTTAGAATATTATATTATATTATTAAAGCCAGTTTTATAATTAAATCCAATATTTAACACACGTTTTTATTAAATTCATAATGTTATTTAAATTTAACAAAAAATAATAAATTTATATTTGAATAACATCATATAATTTTCAACTTGAGCCCGCTAGGCGGCGCTACTGTCAAGCCCATAGCGAATAGGTTTCCATGGAATTATCGCGAGCGCAACCCTACAACTGTTCAATTCGTCCATTGGCTTATAGACGCCGGCATTTACACACAATACTTTTATTATTATATCTCAATATGGTAGACCTGGCAGGTTAAATAAAACACAATGTGAAAATAAATTTTCTTTGTATTTATCTTGAATACTTTTATAACATCACAGATCGTAGTGTTAGGGTGACTGGTAGCACGTTCAGTCGATGGCCAGGGTCCTGAAGGACCCACTCATTTGGGTGTCCACGCCGCCGCCCTCGCTGCTGGCCTTCTGTTTCTTACTGAGGTCTGCCTTCCAAAAGTTGTCGTCTAAGAACAATATCCTGGGAAAGAAAAAGAAATCAAAATATACTTAAACTGATTGAATAGGTCTTTTCAGTAGCAACATCAATTTATATTATACTAGATTTTGCGCGCGGCTAGGCTCGTGTTAGATCTAGATTTTGTCAATAGATTTCTATCCCTCGGGAACAAGTTTATTATAATAATAATATTGTATTACATACACACAACCCCCTCTAGCCCAAACTAAGCACAGCTTGTTCTTGTTTCTTTTTGGATAAAACCCTGTCGTTTTCTGTACCTCTGACAACGTGTATTTATGATCACCGGTCGAGTTGTCGTGAAAACGTAACAAACAAACTAACAAAGTCAGAATAAATACATAAATAAAATAAATCGCGATAATATCCGTTTCAAATCATTTAGTTTTAACGTTTCTGTTCAAGACTTAGGCTTGTCTCGTCTCGCACTGCATCCACAACTGAGGGTTTGTCTTGATCCACTTTAAAAGAATATGCAATCGGCAAAGTAACTATGTTATATGTTACATAACAATAATTCTAATTAAAACTGGCTGTGCTAATCAAATAAATAAATAAGTAAGGGACGTGATGTAAAATTATGCCATGTGACCAACAAGGTGATCAATAAAATTGGAAAATCATTATAGCCTAGCTGTCCGCCGCGGTTTCACCCAAGTTATTGATTACTACTTCGCTCCCGGGGCTCGTAGTGTGATGTTATACTATATCTTTATATATAATATTATATAAAGATATATATATATACCACTATTACTAGATAATATAAAATAAAGTCCTCCGCCACGTTTGTCTGTCTGTACGCGACAAATTCAAAAACTACTGAACAAATGTTCATGCGGTGTTCACCAATAGACAGAGTGATTTACGATGATAATTTGTTAAGGTTTGGTAAAAGATTTTGGTAGTTGCAGAGATAACGCGTCCAAACAAAATACTAACAAGCCCTTTAATTTTATTATATGTAGTATAGATATTAGGTAAATACCTTTTTTTACCAATATCTGTGACCCAAACTGTGTTCTGCTCTGCCAAGCTCTCACAGTCACCGCCGTAGTCTTTCGGCAGGTACTTCTTGTTTACAAACTTGTACAGGCCTGTGTGGTCCGGGTGAAAGTGAATCTGAAATTATATAATTATTAATTGACCTTACGCTTATATGCCTCTGAAGAAGTAGGCAAAGGTTTATTTTGATTGAGGTCACAAATCGCGAGCTATGTTTTGCAACACCTAAAAACGAGGGCGAGTAAGATGTACCTACTATTCCGAGAGAGATATAAAGTTTCACCGTAAATATTATTTTATTTAACGCGTATCGTAGATAGGAAAGATAAATTTCATTACCAATAACTCATTGAATATGATAATAATTACAGGTACATATGTATATATAGTGGTTTAAATTATCAGTTTTACTAATAATGCGCCGATGTTAAGAGACAGCTCTGTCCAGCCCTTCGGACATATTATCGGAAAAACATATTACACCCATATTGGACCAAGTATGGTTTTAGGTCCTAAGTAACAGGAGGCGAGCTATTTAGCTAATATAGTATAGTGCCTCTTTTAACAAAGAACTTTAGCGATATATACTACGAAAATGATACTACGATAGATTGACAGATAGCAAGCAAGAACTAAAATGATAAAATTATTTAGATAATTATAGTTTTGAAATGCCTATTCGTCAATACAAATATTTTAACAGGTAAAGTTTTCCGAGAAAGGACCAGCCTCCGGTTTCTGGAAGCCAGATCACTACAAAAATGTGTTAAATGACGGTCAAATGCATGTTAACTGCTGTAATACGCTGACAGAATTAGCAATAGCCACGTTGTAGGTGACCCTTTCAGAAATCAGTTGTTACTGAATCATAGAATGTACAAATTCGTACCATATTGCAGATGTAGTCAGGTAGCGCCGGCTTGACCAGGTTGTACACGTAGTCGCAGAACGAGGGACAGTTGATCAAGTGCACATGCTTCAGTCGTACCGGCATGCTCTCCTGTAATACTCAATACAAATTTAGTTAATATACGGTATGAAAGGTAAGTCATTAAGGTTTTTCCGTTTACGATTGAAGCCCGTCAAGAGCATAACTCTTAGGACTAAAACACTATGGAATGAATTCTCTACAGAAATCGATTTTCTTGAGTATAATATTATGTTGTATTTAATTTCCTATTGCAAATATGTTTAATCGCTGTAAGATCTTTGACTACGTACAAACAAACGTTATTTAATAGGTCTAATTAATTTACTAAACCGAGTTCTCTTTTTAGTTTTTTAATTCTAGTGTATATTGTTAGCTCATAAAGTTTTAGTATCTTGTTATTGCTTATGCTGTGTTTACCTTTAAGTAGTTGTTATTCTGTTTTTGTGTTTAAGTCCTAGTATAAATAATGTTGCTAATTGCGGTGTACCCAGTTGTTAGTGAACCTAACTAAAATAAAATAAAAGATTGCAGCGTATTCAGGTGGGATATGCAGTAGCAATGTGTTGCGTTCTTGCAGACATTAGGGATTTCTGAGCTCATAGAGGAGGCTATTATATTATTAGTATTTATCCCTTGCACTAGTGGGGCATTAGTATAGTCATAGCGGCATAAGTCGAAAATTATTTGTGAATTATTTGAATTGCTGTACTATACACAGCTTTGGTAATTCCTCACCTTTTCTACAGTAACAGTTAATTAAAGCACACTTATTCGAATCACAATTCATGAATAAAGAACTATAATAAGTGAAGTGTTTTTTGAATACTGTTACAAATTTATTTTGTGTTCAGCTATTTACGTCACTAACTAAACTTTTATGGTTGCTGTAATAGGTTTTTCTATAAATCACACCTCACACTTAATTAACAAGATTGATAGTTGTATAAAAATAAACTATTTTTGAACTGGGAACGGTCTAAACGCATAATGATAAAGCATACTTACCAACATGAAAATGAGGAACTTCTGCAGATAGAATATATTACACTTGGTTATAATCTTGAGCGTGTGATACTGCATGTCTAGCACGATGATGTGGTTCTCTGGCAGCACGTCCAGGTCCCTCATGAGCCAGTTGTCGGCCTGGATGGTGAAGGCTTTCATGCAGTCGTAGAAGTCGAAGTTGTCCGGCGCGCACGACAGCTGGTGGATCAGTATCTCGTCTTTGTCTGCCATGTATGTTGTCACAGTTCTGGCGAAATAGCAATTAGTGGTTTAAAAATCGTGTATGCTTTGTGGCCTGTTATGAATGGCAACATCGCAATTAAGGAAGTGCATGGATGGTGTAGTGGTTTAAGAGGTCGCCAGGCCATTGCCACAGTACCGAGTGTTGTCGGGTAGATCTCCACACAGAACAAAACATTGTGTTCCAGAAATAGTTGTGTCGAGTGTGGGTGTTCTTTTGTCCGTTGGTTGAATGTTTGTAAAGTTTTCCGCTAAATAGGATTTAGCCCCAGAGCCTGAATTGCCTTTAAAATATATGTTGAGGTTTTTAAATTATATTAATTAATTTGGGTTTTATTTCCAAAATATTTTAAGATAATTATGTAGATATACTTTTTACCTTAGTCTATAATACCTTAGTCTGTAATTATAAAAGATTAAAATAATTTTGGCAATATAATCCAAATTAATTAATAACATTATAATATCTCAAAATGGAACTCTTTATTACAACGTTGCTACTCATAAGAAGCCACTTTTTTTTTTTTGTTAACGTGGGGGAATGCATGACGCATACCCCTCCGCGGGGGCGGGCGGAGGGGTTATGTCGGACTCGCCGGGGTGAAAGAAAGATGGAATAAGTATAAAGTACCTCCCGGAATACCGACTAAACCTACCACGGTGTTCCTCGACAAAACCGCTATCGACGTGGCCGCGCGAAACACTTGCGCATGCAGTCGCGACCCCGGCGAGGTTTCGGCCCGCCGTATGAAACGGCAGACCACAACTCGATAAGACCTACCCTATAGGCACTTCGCAAAAAGAATCCCTACTGTCCCCCCTAGAAGGGAGACGGACTCGACACAGAGGCGCGCGTGGGAACACGCACGCCGCCTCTCGGATCTGGTGCTGAACGGATGGCGGGCAGGCCCACAAAGCCCACCACCCCCAGGTCAATCCTCAGGGTGGCTGGAGGTCATCTCGCGCCCTCCGGCGCCCGATTCTGCGGTTGGGGAGAGGGTTTAAACGCTCCCTCTCCCGCTCCGCCGCCTCCTTAATGGAAATGACTTCCTCACAAAAGGAGGCGACGGCGTTCCACGACCTCTCACTCCGGACCATAGACTGAACCACGGTCGGGAGCGAGAGGGCAACCAATCCGACTGCCGCGATCAACTCACGGCGCTGCGATGCCCAGGCGGGGCAAACCGCCAAAGTGTGCAGCGCTGTGTCCACAACAACATCGCGGCAGTCGCCGCAGTGATGACATCCGGGCGTCTCTTGCCGGCGTATACGACACAGGAACTGGCATAAACAACCGTGGCCAGTCATTACCTGTGTCAGCCGGAAGGTGAGGGCGCCATGCCGCCTCTCCAGCCACTCCTCAAACACGGGACTTACCGCCACGATCGTGGCGTGCCCGATAAGAAGCCACATGACGTAACCTCTCTTAACAAGTGTATTTTACGTATAATATTCTTATTTTTATTTAAATGCCATGTTAAAACTTGCCACTTTGTTGCTTGACTACCAGCAATTCAAAATTCAAGTATAAAGTGTAGCAAAGTTAAACAAATTAAATCTTTCTTTTCTTTCTTTGTTTTTTTTTTTGGGTACCACCATCCCAGCGTATTTTGCTTGTTCCCCTGACATGGGGATCAGGGACCTTATTTTCTCCCTTTATTAAATGTGCAAGCTTATAATATTTCTAGGTTACATTTCTTATTATTTACACATATATATTACATATAGTTTCAGTCATGTTTTACAGTTTTATTTCTATCTTAATATTACTTATAACTACATCTTGTTACCGTGTGTTTGTGTTTGTTTTGTTTCTTGTGTTGAGTTTGCTTGCAATTAATTTGCAGTAGTCTTTGAAAGGCTTTCTTGACATTTTATTAGTTAGGAGACTATGAAAATTCTTGGCATTTATATAGCAGTCCAGAGTATTTTCTATGTCGTATCTGGGCTTTCCATACAGGGGACACTCAGCCAGGATGTGTGAGACGGTTTCGGTCTCTCCCAACCCACATAGACATGATGGGTCCTCTTTACACTTGAACCTGTGCAAGTATTTAGAGAACCCACCATGTCCTGTGAGTATTTGGGTGAGAAGAGAAAAGGGCTTGATATCACGGATGACTTATGTAGATGGTCCGGATGACCTCCGGGTGGAGTCCCCAGCTGATCCTGGCGGCTCGAGACAGCTGTTTATAAACGTTAACAGCCTTCTTGCAAACGTTTGTGGCATGGCTGTTAAACGTGATCTTTAGATGAAATACTTACCATTAAGCGGTCACCCATCTATAGACTGACCGCACCCAACGTTGCTTAACCTCGCTAATCGTTTACCGATCAGTGATGGCAACTGGCTACGAGCGAAATAAATAAAAACAGATTTAATTTATTTCATTTCACGTCTGAGAGCTCTGCATAATATACTCAAACACGTGAAATCCACCAACTTGCACGATGGCTCACCATGGTAGTAGGTGGTAGGTTATGGCTTAACCCTTCGCATTCTGAGGAGAGGCACCTGCCCAGCAGTTAGTCTTTTTATTAACAGTACTAATATTATTAAACTTGCCGAAGTATGATCACGACAAATTGAATCTCAATTTAAAATATAATTTAACGGAGCATGACACTACCTATAACTTTAATTTTGCAACGCAGTATATCAACTGTAAACTACAAAATATTTATTTATTTATTTATTATATCTCTCATATAAGTAACAGAAAATGTTGCCTTTTGAGACCAAATGTGTTAAAAATATTTAAAGAAATATTATTTAAATCGTGACTCAATGTAACCTAATATCATAATCATTTCAAAATAATATGTTTATTTAAATATTGTACAAATCACTTACACTGTTAGAATGCAATAAATAAATTATTTTACATTAATATTGTTGCAGATAATTATATTGATCATGAGTGACGCATTTAAAATTTGGTCACATATTATATTGTATAACATTTTGACTTTCTAGAGATCCCGACTGCCTGTATTGTATACATACTTATAACGCGTTTACTGATCATGTCTTTTAGCACTTTAGGTTTTTGTTATAAGTCTTCTACACTAATATTATAAACAGAAAAGATTTATTTTTGTGTTTGTTTGTAAGGATTTAACTTAAAAACAACAACCGATTTTAAAATTCTTATACCATTAGAAAGCTACATTACCACCGAGTATCATACGATATATTCTATTTTTAAAAAGTACTGTTACTAACATAATCTTGTTAGGCAAGATTATGTTAGTAACAGTACTTTATATATATATATATATCATAACTAGCTTTTGACGGCGACTTGGTTGTTACTCTGGGCAGCATTTTTAATGTTTTAGGGTATTTATTTATTATTACACGTTGTTCTGTTTGTTTATTTTCAATTGAGGGTAGGTATTTCCACAATTTTCATTTTCTGAGGACGCCTAATTACTTCTAATCATTATGGAGTTTATCTTATCGCGATAGATCGTTTAGTTTAAAAGTTACACTGTTTTGGTTACACTGGAGTCGCAGTAGCAAATAAAATTATTAAATGTCTATAATTGATATAAAAATAAAAAATATAGATTTTTATATATTTTTTCCATCGATAAAATTAAGCACAAATTCCCCCATTTCGATATGTGCACATTATAAAGACTCACAGATATTGTTCTTGTAAAGACCTCCAGCTATGCTAATATGCTTGTTTAGTTATGCTAAGTGGGTTCACGTCGGTAGTGCAATGGATGGGATCCGAACCTACGACCACGAGTGCAAGTACGATGCCTTATCCATTGGGTTGGTTGGTTCTCACGTCTATATCTCCAAAGAGCAAGAGAATTTAAAAAGTTATGGTTTTAAGTTGGATATAAGGGGGGACTTCAGGGTGCTATTCAGAATTTCGTGTTAGAAAATCCCAATGCTTCTTTGTCCGAGTCGGGAATCCAACCCGAGAACTCATGCACAGCGGTCGCATTCTCTACCGCGGCGCTACTGAGACAGACTTGAGTAACAGTATTCCTTTCAATAACCTGTTTTGGTTACTTTAAAAGTTTAAACTTTGAGCGTACACATATAAAGACCTTAAGTCTTCGAGAAGAGGAGGTGGCAGTACTCACGTGATGCTGAAGACAGTCTGCATGCGCTGTGACAGCGGGTCTCTGCCGGTGTAGACTTCAGGCATGCCAGCGCGCCGTGTGCTGAACTCCTCGATGCATCGCTTCGTGCGCTCCAAGCTGCCATCACAGCTGAACAGGAACTTTTTTAGCATCGCGTCATCTGCCAAAAGTCAACAAGACCAATGTAAAAATCATTTATCCAATTATATAAATGAATGAATGATTTTTTACATTGTTCTGTATGTTGTAGCACTTTGTGATGGCTCACAGTAACACCAAGGAGACCCGCGCCGTGCTCCACCACGGACTCGCGGGCGCTAGCGACGGACTCCCGTCTCTCGCAGCGCCGGCAGTAAAGAAGCAGCGCTCACTGATTTCCTGGAAACAGCTCCGCTCACGTGCTCAGTCACGCGGACACGTTGTCCGCGGGGCGCGGACGGACACCCATGATAATAGAAAACAGCACGCCGCGCGGGCGCCCGCTCCGTGCTCTACTCGCGACTCGCTACTCGCTTAACGCAGCGGACGGCCTTATGAACGTCAAAATATATAGGATAGTGAGTTTACTAAGTTCCTGAAGCTACATGTAGATGAATTGCTCGGTTCAGACAGCGCTATCAGTCAGTCAGTCACACAGTCTTGAGGGAATTCTATCAAGAGTGGTAATAACGCTCGTAGTTTATTCGTATGTGCTCATTAGTTTCTCGGTAGAACATAGTTTACTTTTAAGAGACTGTTGATAACCCTTCATATATGGACTCGTTGTACTTTCAGCGCTAGAGATAAAGATTACTCTCGTTCACTAGATCCTAATAGCGCCAATAATCAATATTTTGATAAAAATTATTTTGTATAGAAATACAAAATAACTTTTATCAAAATATCCAAGAATGGATGCGTAAACGTAATAATCAAATAAAAAGAAAATAGAAACTGAGCATTAACTAAAACGGATTTTCAGGTTTTTAATTATAAATACAACGTTTAACAAGTTAAATGTTATTTTAAACTATTAGCTCTTTTGTGTCTCCGTGTCAACGGCTGCTGCAATGCAATCAAGACCTTAAGGTAAGTGTCAATATAAATATAAACTTTAAAAGAGTATTAAACTAGTTAGTATGTTTAAACTAAACCCTAATTAAATCTGTATAAAGTTTAATTTCACTTACCAAAGGTGTTTGGTAAGTACGGCTCCTTATCGATCCACGTTTTGATCGCTTCCACATCGCTATCACTTACTTGATACATCTGAAAATCAATTGAACCAGTTGTTACATGTGAGTTGTAACGTCATGGTTGGAAGGAGGAACATACCAGGTACCCTCGGATGGTGAACATCAATTGCGTTAAAAGAGGTTGACAATACCGAACTCTTTTGTTGATAGATGTAAGCGTCATGGGCCTTCGCATGTCTCTTAAATTGATATGTTCTGCTGCTTAGAATTTTCCTAAATATTTTCGAAGCGAATACTGCAGTATTCGCTTCAAAAATATTTAGGAAAAGCGTAACACGTAACAACACTCCAGTACGTTGCCCAACTTTTACTACATGATCATCAATGAATCAATCTTGATTAATTATTGACAACAAGACAACAATTGGACTGCACGGATGGCGTAGTGGTTTAAGTGGGCGCCTCGCCTCTGCTACTACTCCGAGTGTCGTGGGTTCGAATCCCATACGGTACAAAACTTTGTGTGATCCACAAAAGGTTGGGTTGTGATTGATTCCATTATTTAAATGTTTTTAATGTCCCCCGCGATACAGGAATTATTCCTAGAGCGGGAAAAATAATGTTATAAAAAAACAATAAGTATATATAGTTGAAATCTTCGAAACACATGTTGAGTGTTTGTTTTGGTTTAGGAAATATTTACTGGATCATCGAACTTAAAGTTTGACCTTATTCAAATTCAAATTCAAATTCAAAGTAAATTTATTCATATTAAGTTACAAGGTAACACTTATGAATGTCAAAGTTACACAATTATTTTCTGCGAATTTACAATTACTGCCACGTTCAGCAAAGCGAGGGTGTAGGGCTCATGAGAAGAACGGGCAAGAAACTCATGGTCACTCTTTTTAATCGCCAAGTTTTTGTTTACAAATCATAAGAGCTGTAAGGTGCTGCAACCATTTCTCCATGAACTATTACTGAACATGCTCAAGCATTTAATACAATTTGATGGTAGCCTCTAAAGCAGCAGTATGGTAAATAGGAGCATCCACTTACATGTACATTAATAATCAAGACAAGGCATGATTGTAGTCCGTAGTTTAATCTAACTTATCGTTTTTATATTTGACTAAAATGAAAATAAAATGAATAAGGCGTTTAGAACTATCTGCTACAGCAGTAGCTTGCAGTTTGTCAGCATTCCTTGTCATCTCATCTCGTCGCATCTTATAGACTGCACGGATGACGTAGTGCTGGGGCTATGCTTTAGTAAGTCTAAAAAAAATTGGTCTTTCAGAATTTTTGTAAAGAGGCATTTTATTATATAAATACATCAAATAAATGTGCATTTAGAGAATTTAATGTACTTTAAGATTTAAATTAAACTGCTATATACGGATTTTATCGCGTTGTTTATTTGACATTTTATTACAAAATTTTGAAAATTAATAATTTAATAAATAATTTAATTATTAAATTAAAAATTATTAATAATTTAATTAGTTTAAAAATTTGTAAAGTTTAATAGTAGTAGTAGTGAAACAATTTTCAAAATTTTGTAATAAAGTGTCAAATAAACAACGCGATAAAATCCGTATATAGCAGTTTAATTTCAATGAATAATATTCGCGTAAATAGAAGACAATATTATGTACTTTAAGATATAATTTTTTTTTAATATCTTTTTCGCTTGCCCGTAGATGACGATCTCCTGAAGGTCCTCCGCAAAAATGTGTTTGGCGGTGGGCAAGATATCTCTGGTACAAATTAAATGAAATAAAAAAAATTAAAGATATATTTTCAGGATAGATAAATACAGGTAATGAACGAAGGAATAGTCAAAATTATGATTTTAGACAAAAAGGCGATTTCCAAAAGAAAAATTGCTGTTGTTCGATAAAATTCTTTTGGCTTGAAAATGGAAATTTTTGTCAAAAATCTTATTCCTTCGTTCATTACCTGAGAAATGTATCTAAGAAAATTTTGTATAAATTTTAAAACGATCGGTCCAGCCGATTAGGAATAATTTTGCTCACCGACTCTGAAAATACCGTTTCGAGAAAAACGCGTTTAAAGTTTGAAGAGACATTTACACTTAGTTAAAACATTTTTTCCTACTTACTTTCGCTCTCAGGTATAAAATAGACTTTTTATATTACCTTTATAATTACAAGGACAATTGAAGGCATGGACAAAGGGTAAGAGAAGCAGCTGCTACTCCGGTTTGTGCTGCGCCAACTTTCGAGCGCTTTGTGACGTGGTTACAAAGGCGCTCAAGTCTTCGAAAATATTAGCCGGATCAACTTCAAATTTTCAGAGAATATACTTAAATATGTGTACATTTGAAAAATTCGAACAACAAAAACCTACGTTTTGAAAATTCTATGTTGGTATAACCCCTTAAGTGGTCGGTTGACTACTGCCACTGCGCCGAGTATTGTGGGATCCACAAATTATGATGTTCTTTGAGTTGCTGTTTAAATGTTTATAATAAATTGGGATATATCTATACCAATATTATAAAGCTGTAAAGCTGAAGAGTTTGTTTGTTTGTTTGGTTGAACGCGCTAATCTCAGGAACTACTAGTTCGAATCGAAGAATTATTTTAGTGTTGGATAGCCTATTTATCGAGGAAGGCTATAAGTTATATAACATCACGCTACGACCCACGGGGGCGGCGCAGTAACCATAAACGCGAGTGAAACCGCGGGCACATCTAGTAATAAATAAATTATGAATTATTCATTATTATGCGGATGCTGTCTTTAAAAAAAAAATAACTATCGGTTCCGTTCTGAAACCTACTCAGTCTGTAGGTAATAGCTGTGTTGTGGGCAGTTTTATAAACATTTAACATATATAACTATGCAAAACATAAACGATACAATTAATGTAATAAATTAACTATAGAATGCAGATTGTTTGTCCGCAAACACGCACATACGCACACGAATAACGCTTGGCACAATAATAACGAACATCTAATACCACCAAAACAGGTGGAACTAGTTTTTATAGTAACTACACACAGTTGTGATAAAACTGGTCTCCGAATGTGTTACTGTTCAAAGTTAAAGATAAAGTATCCAATTTTTATAACTATAAAAATGTGTGTGTGTAAATCTTGGACACGTCTTTTTGTCAATTAACTCATTTAGCACATGAAATATTAATTAAAATAATATAATATCAGTTGTGTTTAAAACTGTTCCACTGCTGGGCACGGGCCTCTTCTCATTGCGGGAAGGGATAATAGATAAATTCATTATAATATAATAAAAAGGAAATATATATATGTCATTGAAAAAGCCTCTCAAGAGAAGAAGCTGGCAAAAAAGTCACGGTTCAACGTCTTAGTTGGTGATTTTAAACAGTAATTTTCAATCTCCAATTGTATACAATATAATTCTAATTGATACAAATCAATTAAAATACTCCTTTTCTCTTTTATAAACCGATATGTATACCTATCAAATTATAACATTACAATCCTAGTTCCAGATTGAAAAATTTTCGGCAAAGTATGATAAATTAACCCAGAGTAAAGAAACACAGGGTGTAGCTCAAAATGTCAGTGCTGTATAGTGATACCGTTAATATTTCAGAACAAGATTCGGTGGGTAAATATATGTATATTATATTTTTTTATAACAGCTACAAGAGCGCTGCCCTATATTACTGAATGATATAATTTGACTGATTTTCAAAACAAATTATTCAGAGAATAGTATTGATAGTCTTTTCAGGTTATATCTACAAAAACAAACAATTATCACTTACCTTAACAGACCAAAAATCACGTGTATAACGCACTCACTTACTACCAAATATTGCGTTACAATGTCGACCAGTGGCGTGCGACTGTCGAGTCGACGCGCAGAATGTGAAGCAAGCGCTGTGCGATTGTCTGAGCGCGCTGCGACACACGCGAAGGTTATTCTGCCCGCGCGATTGTCGCAATCACTCTAATCTACTATGTTACCAAATTTCGACATTTCTCCCTCCAAATGTTTGCCATTAACAAGTGTTTCACAATCTTGTTTGTATAATTATTTTAATTATGTGCATCCATCAAAATATTCTTTCAAATTTATTGTAAACTGTTTGAATTTCAAACTGTTCTAAGGATCCCCCGCGTCTGGTTTAAGCATCGGCCAAAATGTCGCTTCAAACAAATAGCTTTTCACCCCTCGATTATATTTCGAGTTTGCAGCGGAATACTACAAGTTGTACGCACGTCTTGCACGACGCGGCCGACTATTATTTATTAGAAGAGATCGGTATAATTGTCCACCTTCTTCTATTGTAGTAGTTGATGCGAGCAATCCGAAGATGCGTAGTGTGCACATTTTTATGACTTATCTGTAAGAATCTTCTTACAATGTATTTTTGGTAACATATAATGTGTGTATAGTGGGTTGTACAGACTCCATATTATGACTAAATTTATTGTCAGTAAAACCCAAAACACTTTGCTCGATACGGCTGTTAAGACGAAGATCTAATGCACAGTGCATGAGTCGCATTCTGTACCGCTGCGGCAGCGAGACCGTCATCAATATATCATTAATTTATAAAAATTATAAATTTGTTCTCAAAACGAGGGTAATCTTTACTACTGGCACTAGGAATTATTCCTGTGTCGCAGGGGACTTTTACAAACATTTAAACAACGGACACAAAGAACACGCCGACGCCACGTTCGTGGATCGAACCTACTACATGCGGCACACAGCACGGCAGTGGCGGGGCGACCTCTTAAAGTAAATATCTATTCAGCCTATTTCTACTATTGAAAATAAATCTCACCTATAAACAGCGTAGAAACTATCTGTCTTGCACAAGATGAATACTTAAAATGACTTTGTATATTGAGAACCATATCTCTCATGCGTATAAAATCTCTTAGCAGGACACTCTGTACAAAACAAAAATGAAATAAATAAATATCGCAGATCATGTAGTCTATAAACAATATTTTGTAGGCTTTTAACAATATTTGCCTCAAACCGATCCTCGTATGTCTGCTGAATTTACTACTTAAGAATTTCGCCGAGTACGTTTCGACTGAATAATAAAAATATTGAATGCATTTGTGACACAAATGGGGTTCTTCTAAAATGCTTCCACCTGGACATAAATTACAGTGACCGATCTGGAAAGCTCTCAATAAACTTCGATATGAGATCGACTGGACAATCTGAGTTGTTTGTGCGGTGTAACCCAAACTAAATCCCACCTTAGACATTAAGAACAGCGTGTCCCAACACATGCACCTGCAGTTAATGTGAGCAAGTCTGAACCGCATCGATATTACAAATTGGGCTGATTTACCAGTCACGCATACAACATTATTTGTGTCATTTTTATAACTTTCACTTACCGATATACGAGTAGCAGTGCATGTCCACCTAACTATAAGCAGTAGTGAAGCTCAACAAAATACACCGCCATGCCAATTCAAGAAGTAGCACAGCGGTAAGATTGAAGAAACGCGAGCATATTTTAGTACAATTTTGTAAACATAATGAAATTACGAGCGCGTTGCGCCTTTGATTTATTGAAATACTGCAAGACTGAACAAGGTATTGGATGTAATAAAAATTTAATAAATGCTTTTATTTAATTATCATATCTCTTATCTGTTGATTCGTTTCGTCTATTATGTTAATTTCACATACTTAACTTGAGTTGAAATTTAATTATTATATGCTTATATATTAATCATATTATATACGTATTCGTACTTGTTATATTGCGGTTAATAAAGGTCACGGTTTCATATTTCAGTTCATGGTTGTAATTTTCATATATATTTTTTTATTTTCTTTATAATTTACGTTACGGTGCCCATAACTAAATACAATTATTATTGTTTTCGATACACCGAACACATTCCCTAAGTCTATTGCTAGTTACTAAGTAGGTACTAACCAATAACAGGGTTTATTGGTTAGTACATTCAAAAGTGGTAGTCTGTGACCTAAATCAGTAAATGATTATGGGCTTTGACTTTGATATACTAAATAGTTTAATTGCAATAGTGAGAGGTGAAGAGACCGTTGAACAGACAAGACTTACGTAACTGATTCAAAACTACGCCTAGCAACCCTGACTTAATAATTAATTTGCGACTGCACGTGTGGCGCAATGATTTAAGTGGATAGCTCGCTATTAAGCCGCGCTGAGTGTTATGAGTTCAATCCGAATACGCGTTATTGTATAAATCACAAATGATCATATATTATCATAGCAAAGGTATTCTTTGTATCCATCATCCATCAATGTCCGTTAAGTTTCACGACACAGAAAACATTCCTATATGTAGTGCCTGAATGGGATTTATAAAGGAAAGAAAGGATTCTTTAAAAATATATCGTTAGTTTTAGAGATGCAGGATAATATCGCGATTAGTGCTACGTAGCCGGAATCTCTTATTTCGAAGTAAAAAGTTTACGGTTTCTTAAATTTGTTATAGGTTGGTCTAACCCCTTTTACAATAAGAATTGTCCGTGCCCATCAGTGGTACAGGATAACAGGGTTCATATGAGTTCAGTTTTTTACTTACCTACTTAGTAATATTATATTACTTGCTATAAAATAATCTACTATATTACTAATATAGCTGTTATGTTATACGATTTGAGCCCGCGGTTATCGGCTAGCTAACATCAAGCTACGAGTCTCCTGGGTCGGAGCTTGATGCCTACGAGCTAACCTATAACTTTCCTCAATAAATACGTTAAAAAATGCAAACCGAAATTTTCAATCTGACGGTTAGATCCAGATATTAGAGCATTCAAACAAACAAACCATTTTTTTAATGTATTATATAATTGATACTTTAACGTAACGTAAGATAATATATTTTTTTAGCTTTATAATAATTATTTGTATAAATAAAATGCAAACACCGCAGTTAATTACTTAGAAAATATATTCATCGGGTTTTTCTTAATTTTTACAAACGCACAAAATGCTTTGTTTAAAAGTGTAGGTACCTGCCTATTACGGTAAATTGCTTGAATTCTTCCTAGTACGTCATAAGTCATAACCCGTCTGAACCAAAGTACAACACTGCTTCAGATGTTAACCTGGGTTTAGTTAATGACGTTTAAAACTCAGAATAGGCATTCATGTTTCTCCTGCCTATATGGCGTGAGTACGGATGAGTTCTCTTAGCATTGAGACTGTAATATCCATAAACAGTAGTAAAAATTACCAGCAGGCGTACCGCTGCGCTGGCTCTACCCAGTACCAAAAATACCATAAAATGTACATTTTCGGTATCAGTACACGTCATTTGCCAATGAACGACAAGCCTCTATTAGAAGAATGTACCTACAGGTACAAAGCTGGTATGTGTATTTATTGTAACAAATACGTAAAAACGTATATGGTACAAAAAGCAAAAATACTGTGTACAAACTGTGTGCACAAATTGGCGTATTTTGTGTAAAATACATTGTTTGTGTAAGAAAAACAAATAAATGATTTAAAAAAATTTAGTTTTAAGGGTTAGAGAGAAATCTATCCTGGTTTGGCCCGTTTGGGATAATAGGGATAGTAGAGACGGAATAAGCAGAAAGAGGCAACTTCAATTATACAGGGTGTAATTCCTTTTAACCACCCATTCTATTTTGGCAAAATTAATGTACTGTTTTTTTCGTGAAATGGTGTCGGATAGTCATATGTTAACCACCCGAGGCAATTTTAATTTTTTACTAAATAAAACAAATATTATGTCAATAATTAATGTCGTAAATAATAACGGGCGGTCCTTTTTATTACCCCTTATTATTTACGACATTAGTTATTGCTATGTAATTTTTTTTTAATTAGTAAAATATTAACAGTTAGGTTTAAAGATCTTTATTTCTCATAAGAACATTACAGTCCACTTATAATGAGATTAACATAATTAAATTAAATAAATAAACAATAGCCTCCAGAGTGTTAGAAATGGTTACAAAGTACATATTCCTTAAGTTTACGTTTAAACAGATTTATGTTAGCACATTCTTTAATGTCGGCAGGTAGATTATTAAAATTCACAACATTTCAAAATCACTCTGTATAACACCCACATTTGGGGCGCTAAATATTAAATCCCACACAATAGAGGGACTTTTACGTGTGTTAAAGGTTTCCAAACGCAGTGCCGTTACTGAGAATTACCTAACAAAAAAATCTAGCAATATACTCGACCCTTGACTTTACGACTCTGCTGGAAACATACGGTTAAACTTAAGCTAAGACTAGCCTGACAATTAAACATATAATTTAGTATATATTTTAAAGGTGACGCTTTGTCTGTCAAGCAGACAAGGTTATGTCAATAGTCGTCACACTTTGTATCTGTTATTACGCATTTTATTTCATTCCACACTGACTTGCAAATAACAGGATTATTGTAATTTTACACAGACTCACGCCTGTTTCCAGGAACAGTAGGCAGGCTAGGGATTTCCATTTACTACTATTCTGACGCTGTCAACCTTAAGGAGGGCTATGTCCAACAGTGTCAAAGGTCATAGTAATTTTGGGGGTATATCCACTATGCTGAGTCGAATGGCGTTGAACGCGAGTCTCTAGCTCTTACGGTTCTTGAATTGAAAGATGGTATCACGTTACCTTGAGACCGTGATCAAGAACCGTAAGAGCTAGCGACTCGCTGTCGACGCCATTCGACTCAGCATAGTCAATATATCCGGATATTACTATGACCTTTGACCTCTGGCCTCAAGGCCACGTGATACCATTTTTTTCGAACTCTAAGATTTACGGCAATTCGTGGCCATTTCTCACTTGTTTATTTAACACTCACTTTAGTATCACTGCACGGATGGCGTAGTGGTTTAATTGGTTGCCTTGCCCCTGCCGCTGCGCTGAGCGGGAGGTGTGGGTTCGAATCTCGCACGGGACAAAACTTAATGTGTGTTTGTAAAGTCCCACGCCACACAGGATTTTATTAAAAATATCCAGATGCAGACATATTTTTTGATAAGCCTTATGTATTTAGTAACCACGTAATGACATATTTAAATAATGCCTAATTGTATAAGTTTTAATTAATTCTAAAATGTAATTACTTTTTGACATTTAACTGTATTATAATTTTTCTTGCTAATTGTATTCTACTATTATTTTATATATTATTAATTTGTATTTGAATTAAATAATACTGTAAAACCCTATTTGACTTAACATATAAGCGCCTTAGTGTTACACTGTAAGCTTGTGTTGTTATCTAAATTAATAAATGAAATTCCTGGTGCAATGGCTTCTTCTAAAAAAGAAGAAAATGCACTAGATTTCGCCCGCGACTTCGCTCACATTAGTTTAGATTTGATTAATAAATATCTATCCCTCGGTAACAGTACTTTTTCTGGATGAAAGATATGTCGTCTTATTTTGAACCCTACCCCGAACAACGTGTATGCGACATTTTATTAGTTAAGGCGTGAACGCGTAACATAATATTATGAATGCGTTGGTACGCATTCATAATATTAGTGAGGATAACGTTTGTAGTGTAGGTGAGCATGATATCGAAAACATCTCTCTCATCAAGTGGGATAATTAGCCAGGATGAGAGACAGAGAGATAAAATCCATCAGAGGCAAAAAAGGCTGTAGTTATAATAATATTGAGTTAAATAATAATCACTTTTAAGTTGCATTACTCTGTCTCCCTGTCTTACTTCTCCTGGCTAATTAACCGATACAGGTGACTTGGAAATCTATAATCTATAATAAAAAAGATATATATTCTCACAGTTAATTTATTTCAAATTACAAATGAATTACTTATGAATAACACGTAGACACAATTAGAACTTAACAATAAATTCATATTTCTATCACATCTTAAATTATTTATTTTATCATATCTTGAGAAGTGTTCCCAGGACTCCTTGTTGAGTGCCCTTATTTACACTTATCATAATCTATAGGATACAGTTCCTCCCACACCTTAAACCGATCTTCGAACAAGTTCTGTTTGACGGAGAACTCCTTGCTGATTTGCAAGTACTTCCTCTCATTGGGCTTAATTACTGGCCAGTGTAAACCTGACAGTTCAGGAGTATCATCGCGTGGGTTCGGGTCTCTGGAAAGAAAATCCGATCAGTAAAATAAAAGCTTTTTGGGTGACCTCAATGAATGGCAGGTTATCGAGCAGTAATATAACACAGTTTGATAGGCGTCAAGTTATGTCTTACAACAAGGATATACAGGAGAGTATATCCTTATGCAGATAAATATGTTTGATTGAGTTTAGCTTCTCCAATTTAATCGAAAGTTGTTTTAGATTTGGTTTCGATATTAAAATACAACAATTGCTCAATTTAAATATTCAATCAGGTATTGAACCTTGTGGCATGCCTGTTGTTGTAAGTGCAAATTTAAAAAGGTATTACTTTCCTGAAACGATTTCGATTTAATCATAAACTACAGCAATTTTAAGTCACTAAGTAATGACTTAAACAAATGTTGTTTGTTTGTTACATTTTCATAAAATATCTCTATTTAGTGTACATTATTAAAGTCGTATATCTTACCCATATCTCATAAAGTTGTACCAGATGCCAGTCATCTTGTCCACCATCTTCGAGTCGAGAGAGTCCGACACCGGGATGGATGGAAAACTCGCGCTTATGTTGAATAAGTAGATCAAGTCGTCGTGGTGCGCTGCTCCTGTATCATCAAGGGATTGTTATTTGCCTTAGAGTACTAGACAAAGTCTAACTTTTAATAACAAAAAAAATCAACCGCAACAATTCATGTGACGTGTGTTCTTTGTTTATTTATTAAAATCACTCTAAAACAAAGTCGTATCAGTCTGTCTGTCTGTCCACGATAAACTCAAAAACTACCGAATGGATTTTCATTCGGTTTTCACTAGTAGACAGATTGATGCATGAGAAAGGTTTAAATGTATAATTTGTTAAGGTTTTGTAATACCCGTGCGAACTCGGAGCGGGTTGCTAGTTGAGTATAATGTGCTCTATATTTTATTGCAGTAACATAATGCTGGCATTGAAAACTTACCCATAGGTGTGTTGGTGGTAGGGTTGACGTAGTGGCTGCTGTTGCCGACGTGCGCAAACTCGTAGTAGTACGCTGGTTGTGATAAATGACGAGCCATCAGGTCTGCCAATCTGGATGGAACGGCAATCACACTTATATATAACTCTTAAACTTATAAAAGAAACTATACGTAAGTTTATTTCCAACTTGTTTATCGTATCAGTGAAAATATATGCTCTATCGCTGACCCTTAAACTGTTGTATTATCGATTACATTTTGTATTGATTAGTCTGTTTCATTTTCTGTTGAATACTGACGATGCGCCGCAGAGGGTCTAACAAGAGCAAAGATAATAAGAAACAAAGATGAGTGTTTACCACTGAGGTTAGCGATCATCACCTGATTTATTTCTCACCTGTGAACTCCAAAGCCAATAACAGCGTCAGAATAAAGTTTGCCCAGTCCGTCAGCGGTAGCACTATCGTTAGCTATGTCCTTGCCGCCAAGGTACGCCTGCTTGAGTCTGTCTGCCTGTGTGTTGGTGTCGCCGGTCAGGTAGAATGATATAGGTGCTATGTGATGCCAATCGTTGTGCATCTGAGTGAACAAGGTTTCGTTTTCTAGGACATCTGAAAATAAACGATTCAATTAGGAAACGGCTAGGAAGCTATTAAGCGGTGTTATCTATTTCATACTGCGAGCTACGAGTATAAAAAAGATAACACCGTTAAATACCGCTATATACAGTCATCAGTAATTAGTAGGCAAATCAATTAACTAAGTCAAGAAACTCATTTGGGATTTTCTGTCAGGAAATTCTAAGTAGGCATAATTGTGATTCATGTCTACCTAACTTTTCCTAGATGTATGTATATGATTAATGATATGTGTAAGTAACATAGCGTTTTATCGTAATACTTATATAAGTATTACGATAAAACGCTGTAAACTCGCATTGATTGTTACAAAAAAGCGGCTTAGCTGTGCTACGTTTTAAGGGACAACTATTCCGAATATGGGTATTTGTTTTGTGTACAATGCTTAATCACTGCTATTAATAGCTACTAGTAAAATACATTTATTATTATATACTGTAACCATCAAACATCTACTTTAAAGTAATGAAAACAAAATTGATATCTTCCATTAGGTCTTCCTGAGGTATGTTATGAGAGGAAGTCAAAGTACAAGGGCACGATAAGTATACTTACTAAAGGCCTTCCAGAAGAACTCGTCCTGAGTTTGACTGACGATGTACGGCACCGGATGTAGATCTCCGTTACATAAAGACTCGCTAGGCTGGTTAACTAAGAACCTCTCTTGTCCAAAGTCTTCTTCTTGGATCGGCACCCAGAGGAGGACAGGGTCATAGCCGAATTCCTATACAATGGAATTAGGTTAAATGTAGTATTATAGATATTAAAGACGTGGACAATCGCAGGCAGTTGACGCCTTAATTTTATCGGCCATGACGTAATGTGAGCCCTATATGTCAATGTTCTACTGCTGCACACAAGTCGTCCTTGTCTCAATTACTCATATTTTGAGATGGCTTAAGTCATGACTTAAGCCACCAAACACTGCTTAAACCACTATTAGTACCATGGCACTGATAGTGGTAAAACCAACTTATAGCCAAAAAAGATCAAGATATTTTAAAGACCCTGGGCCAAATGATCGCGCAAATGCGCACCCCACATTTTTTCACATCCGCTATGATGCTAAAAAAACCTCTCAAGCACTGCGGAATCTATGATCGTACAATTGAAACCTTTGGAGAAATGATTTCTAAACATTTTCCAGGGCACAAATTACTTACAAACATACGGTCCAGGGAATCTCCAAGTTCCTTCGAAGTTTTGGTCTTGAGACAGTCGATGATTGCTTTGTTCGTATGTGTGGGACAGTTTAACAGTTCCGCCTGTCTGACAGCCAGGTGGCGCTGGTGACGAGGGATCTTGATCTGAGAGATTGGGGAACCGCTCATTGAAATAGCGCGGTGGAATAGACCTGCAATAATGGTATTTGATCATATGTATGATAATCATAATATGGCTCATCAGTCGCCAGACGTTGGTGAGAATTTGATTATAAGTCGCTTTTATCAAAGGTTTTCTTACTTTTAGTTTCACTTATTGTATATTTTGAAAACACTGAATCTTCATATCAAATAATATATACAATTTTCAATAGAATCAGCCAATAAGCCTATGTCGATCAATCCAGAAATTGATTCCAGAATCTCCTAAACCTTTTGCGCAAGTGTTCTTGAAGACTGTAGCCAGATAGATAATTATAATGGCAATCAAACTATAAACTAAGTAAGTTTTAAAATAACATCGTCATTGGATACCTTCACCATTAAAATAAATATAGTCACATACCCTTGGACATAGGTGAGACCATATGCAACATGACGCTAAATGATCCCGCGCTGTAACCCGCGATGGTGACCAGGTTGGGATCTCCGCCAAAGCTTGCGATGTTCCGCTGCACCCACTTGAGAGCCGCCACCTGGTCTTTAAAGCCAAGGTTACCTGGAGCGTGTTTGTCACCCGTACTTATGAAACCTGCCAAATAATTAAGATGTGTTACCACGACTTATAACACAAAGCAAAAACTACGTTGTAAAGTAAGAATCCTATATGCTTTGCCTTTTGGTAGGTACTCCATATTTTAATAATAATAATATATTCTCCTGATTATCACTATAATCAGGAGAACATATTCTTACCACTGTAACTACTGGTTTTATTAGCGGGATTACCTGTCAACCCACACCAGTATATGTTCTAGACTGGAAAATGACCACCATAAAATAAAATGCAAATGTAAAATAAAAGCATTTTGCATCCTTCCGTCAGTCAAGATCCGCTGGTAGTTTCACATGTGTATACATAACCTTGGAGTATAAATAGAAATACCTGAATAAATAAATGTTGATCAAATTAGAGCAACTAAAGTTAACGTACTGACCTAACGTGGCGAGCCTGTAGTTGATAGTGACGAGCACTATGTCCCTGTCGAGCAGGTGCTGCGGGCCGGCGACGTCGCTGCGCCCCGACACCGAGTAGAAGCCGCCCGCGTGGATGAACACTACCACCGGCAAGCGTTTCTTACTGCACAACAACACATACTTATTCGAAATGACTTTAAAGACTATATACTGTAATATCAGCCCTGTATTAAACTGGCCACGAGCCCCTCCTCAGTGTGAGAAGGCTTAGGTCATAGTCCCCCACGCTGGTCTGGTGCGGGTTAGCAGATTTCCTATAACTTCGAGAACTTTATGCAGACCTCTCAGACATGCACGTCTCCTTACGATGTTTGCCTTCACCGTTAAAGCTTGCGATCATTAACTATTTAATACACACATAAATTCGAAAAGTCAGAGATGCGCGTACCCTGCATAGATGATAAAACTTAGATACCAACAGTTGACTCTGACAAAAATGCAGCCTAACTTTACGGAAGCAATTGATTCAAGTTACTGAATCCTAACTAATATAATAATAATAATAATAATAATATTCTACCACGTACACACAACACCATCTAGCCCAAACTAAGCAGAGCTTGTACTATGGGTTCTAGACAATGGATAAACATACATATTATTATATGCTTTTTTTTTTTGTAAATACATACATATTATACATAGAAACACCCAGACCAAGACAAACATCCATGTTCATGCACACAAATGTTTGACTTGTGCGGGAATCGAACCCGCGACCTCAGGCGTGGCAGTCGGTTACACCAACCACTACGCCATCGAGGCCGTAACTAACCTAACTAATATTATAGATACGAATGTGAGTTTGTTATTAGTTTGTTACGCTTTCACGCCTTTACTACTTGATCGATCGTCATGAAATTTCACACGTTGTCAGAGGTACAGAAAAGGACATAGGATACCTTTCATCCAGAAAAAGAACTGTAACTAATGTAACCGAACTAAACCTTACAAACATTCACGCGAGCGAAACCGCGGGCAAAATCTAGTCTAAAATAAATAAAATTCAGTGGCAATATATACATAGATAGAAGATACGAAACCTGCATGTAGCTTAAAAGATGATATTGATATTGTACTTACTTATCAGGAGTGTACACGTTGATCCGTAGACAGTCCTCCCCCACGGGGTAGTTGTCAAACACCGGCTGAGGGCAGATGGGACCGTCTTGAGTGGCATCCACCTCGGAGCTGTAGCTCTCTATCATTACCGGGGGCTGGAATAGAAGAGCTTCTTATAACAAATGAAAGGTGTAAATGTAATACCTATGGGTATATGTTTAGTAAGCAAATTTTAGGTCCTACGACATGAAAAAGGCGGACCTATTACACATAGGTGTACTCTTACTTTTCTACTCTACCCCAAATCTCTACTTTCTAATCTACTCCGACCTGTTATGCCTATATACCGCAGGAATAACCGTGCGGTAGATAGGATTTAAGTATTGCGTAAACTTATTTCGTGTAATCCTGACTGATATTATAAATGTGAATATGTAGTTTGTTTGTTACGCTTTCACATGAAATGATCATCATAAAATTTCGGATAGGTACACGTTGTCAGGGAAACAGAAATGGACATAGGGTACCTTTCATGCAGAAAAAAGTACTGTCACTAACCTAGGTGTAAAAAATGTAGGTTAGGTTAACTTACATTTTACCCCGCGGGCAAAATCTAGTTTCTAAATAAAATACACAGAGACACCTGATCCGCTGGTTTGAGCTTGGCGTTAAGCCAACTAGTTGTATATTTACCTGGAACCTGAGATTGCCGACGGGTGGTTGAGCATAGTGTATGCCCCGGTATGCCTGGAAGCGTTTACCGCGGCGAGACTCCATCCACGAGCCCCTGAAATTTCCTGACACGCTGTGCACTACTGGCGCGTCTGTTGTGCCGGGAGCTACGACAAATAACAGAAAATAAATACAACAAACATACACAAATGCACTCTCCATTCTATAACTTCCATAGTTTGGTAGGACGTCTATGCGACATGACCAGAAAGAGATTAGATCAGGACTGACGGCTTTGAGTAATATCCGAGGCACAGAAGTATTCAGCACCACCAACTTCCTAACTCCGGGCTGCCTCTGAGAATTTGTTGATAGAAAAGCTACATAATATTTTGTTGACCCGACCAGGGTTCAAACCTCAAGCTCAACAGTCGCGTTCACTACTTCTGCGTCACCTAGGCACTTAATTAACCATCGTAATATTGTCTAAAGTCTCTATCGTCTTTTATGTTAACAGTCACGAACATCTAAAACATTTTCTATTTATAGGATGGCTCTTACACTTGGGATATTTCTCTGCATTGCAAACATTGAAACAATGGACACGAAGAATGCCGTGACTCTAAACAAATATATAACTGTGTATCAGACATACAGATGTTATTCATATGTAATACTTGTACATGTAAGATAAATCTCTTAGTCATCTTGCACATTAAAAGAATTATTCATGACGAAATATAAGCTGTAGCGCTCAAATTGATTTCCTTAATCCAGTCTGAGTAATACACGAAATATAGGCTTGGTTAACATAGCTCACACTCATATACTGATAAGTAAGATTTTTAACACCTTAGTGTAAAACTATTTTACTTACTTAAAGCAATTTTTTCATAGCATATTATAATTAACGAATTATTTTTATCTTTGGTATATTATAAAACATTAAACACCAGACAATTAAAATTAACAAACTAAATATTCTCCACTAATACATTTTAAAACATTTTCTGCTGTTCACCTTTAGTATCATTGTTGTGATGATGATGATGATGTTTTCGTGCATCGGCGCCGGCGCACGCAGCGGCGACACAGAACAACGCGATGAACAACATGGCGCAGGCGCATGCGGTTCACTACTGAGCCGCGCACACGCACATCTTATATATATTAGCTAGGAAGGATAATTCCCATATTATTTAAGTACAATGGCCAAAGATGCAATAAATGTCTATGAGTCAATAAACGCCAGCATGTTCGTCACATGAGGCGTGGGTCAGTCGTTATGTTAGATCCCTGAAAACCGAGCACACAACATTTTCAATTTTTTTCTTCAATTTTCAATTCGAAATTAAAGGCAGAATGAGAATACATTACTTTAGGTAAAAACTTTCTGTACCGTATTCAATCAAATAAATGGTTTTATATTAGAATTTAGACGCTATAGCACTAGCGTTTCGGCATTTAATGGCTTAAATACGTAATCATTATTGAGGTTTTTGTATTTGCACCACCTGAGCGTTAATTCTGATGAAGCAGCATTCGCACAACCCTGCATGCTAAGACGATGCGATGGAGGAAGTGTATCAAGTCAAGTCGCGCTCCTCACCAAATGACTATCCATTTTCCAGGCCAGTCATGACATACGAGGGTGCGTTTTTAAGTTCGCGGAATGGAGGGTATGGAAGGTGGTGGGGGTGCTTGTTTAGTCACTAACGTGTTTAGCAACTAATAATTAGTATATATACCGAGTATTATCATAATGAGGTCATTAGTCTTTGAACTATCGTCCCTCAAGCAACTCAATCTGGAAGAAATTGTGAAGTATGGAGAAAATCGAGTTCCGCGCCGTTATAAAGTTCCTTACCAAGCAAGGAAAAAATGTTCAAACCATTTTGGAAGAGATGTCATCTGTATACGGGGACTCTTGTCCAGGAAAAACCATGGTATACAAGTGGCACAACCTCTTTAAGCAAGGCAGGGAATCAATTGAAGACGATTCCCGGCCTGGGCGGTCTGTTGAGGTCACCACTCCAGATCTTATCGAAAAAATCGAAAAATTAATATTGGAGGATGCACGTTTGAAGAAAAAACAAATCGCAGAGATGGTTGGAGTATCTGAAACGACCATTTTCAAGGTTCTCCATGATCATCTCGGCATGACAAAAGTCAGTGCAAGATGGGTGCCTAGAATGCTCACACCGCCTCAAAAACAGAAGCGCGTCGAGTGTTCGCGTGCGTTTTTGAGCCAGTGTAATGAAGACAAGGATGGTTTTTTGGAGCGAATTGTTACTGGGGATTAAACTTGGGTTCATCACTATGAACCTGAGTCTAAACAAGATTCCATGCAGTGGCATAAAAAGGGTACACCACCGCCTAAGAAATTCAAGGTGTCGCAATCGGCGGGAAAGCTCATGGCGACAGTTTTTTGGGACACAGAAGGAATTTTGTTGGTTGATTACAAAGAAAAAGGTGTTTCCATAACCGGAGAACACTACGCTTCAATTTTAGAGCAGTTAAAAGAGGCAATCAGAGAAAAAAGAAGAGGAAAATTGACCAAAGGTGTCCTGCTCTTGCACGACAATGCTCCTGTTCACAAGAGTCGAGTTGCGTTGGCTGCTTTGCACAAGGTGGGCTTCGATATCATTGATCACCCACCTTATAGCCCAGACTTGGCTCCCAGCGACTATTGTCTCTTTCCAAATCTGAAAAAAGAGCTTCGAGGAAAGAAATTTTCAACCGATGAAGAAGTGAAGGATGCAGTTTCGGCGTATTTTTCAGAGAAAGACAAAACATTTTTTTATGAAGGTATTCATAAGTTAATTCATAGCTCTGAGAAATGTATTAGGGTTTCAGGTGAATATATTGAAAAGGATAAATAATTTTGTAATATTATTTCATCCCCTTCTATTCCATTCCGCGAACTTAAAAACGCACCCTCGTACCATCTGGTCTCTTGCCGTCGTCGCGTAACAAGCCGTGAGGTTCAAGCTGAGCTTGAAAGCCAGTGGTTGCAAGAGCCCGACGGACTTGGTTGGCGTATAATGATACACGACCAGCACTCTTGCATGACAGGCCATAGTGATCAAGGTTGTTCATTGCTCCTTCTTAATGACGTCGATACAATACAAGGTTGATTGTTTGTATAAAATAGTTGGGCGTGTTGTGACATATAGAAAATTTTCTTAGCTTATCGTACCTATGTAGTGTGTGACGCGCCTTCCCTACTATATAACATAAGGATAGTTTGTAAGTGGATGCATTACACGACAGTTTACTGCCGGAGTAACATCTTTTATTTTGACACCCAACGCCCAACATTGCATGGCGACGCTGCCAGTGCTGCCTTTAGGCAGTGCTGCGTGTGTGGTATTTTTTTTATTGATTTAAACCAATACTGTGGACCTCATGCTAGTAAATTTTTGTTGTTGGCTTTTTTGACGGACCGATAGATTACGTATTTGTACGTTGTTTCTGTAGTTGCAATTTACATTTTCCTCATTTTAGATCGTGAGTTATGGTTAATATATTTGCACTGCTTAGCTAGTTCTTATTGTGAAGTGGATTATCCACGGTAAGCAGGTACCTACTCTATTTACATTACTTATTTGCTACTTCTAAAGAAAGTAATCTCTTTCATTTCTTAGTATATGTGCTATTGTGATCTTGAATAAAATTTTCAAGTTGGTCCAAGTAGAATAATGGATCGTCACCGACTTCAAATTGATTAGAATATACGTTTTTATTAATTAGCAGCATAAGTTTCTGTATTGGAAGTATATTTACTTTTCCTTATACATACATCATATCAGTCGTTCTCTCTTATAATGATAGTAATTATTGTTGATAAAGAATAACCTATCAGCTGTTTTACTATAGATAACGAACAAAACATTACGTTATAAACAAACAACAAGTGACACAAGGTCTTTGAAACTCTATAATCGTTCTCGTTGAGGACAACGTGCGGGGAACTCCCTGTGAATGGAAGGAATGCAGCGTGCCTTGTAGTCCTTGTAATACTTCCTAATAAATTATTCACTACAACTTCAGGTCATACGACTCATGTGCACTTCTAAAGAGTAATGAGCATAGCATATCGGAGGCGGTACATCAGATAAATTAGATTCTTAAGTTTATAGATACGCATACAGACCTATATATAGGTTAGCGGGAGACCGTTGAACTGCCACGCAGAGGTCTCGAGTTCGATCTCAAGGCGCGCATCTCTGACTTTCGAAACTATGTACGTATTAATTAGTTATTTACCGCTTGCATTAACGATGTAGGAAAACATCGTGAAGAAACCTACATGTCTGAGAGTCGTCCATAATGTTCTCGAAGATTTGTGAAGTCTGCCAACAGTCTTTTTACACTAAGAGGAGGCCCGTGCCCAGCAGTGGCAGAGTTAATATACAGAGCTGATATTATATTATTATTATACAGACTCAATCATGGGATGCATGTAGCTACATGTACCACGTGCAGCGATGGCGTCCATTTCCAGGCGGGCTACAATAACTATACATACTAGGGGTCAGCTATAATAGCAAGTCATGCTACGGTGGCGGTGGCGGTGGCGGTGGCGTTACGCTGAGTACTCGTTAAGTTTCTTTTATGTAAGACCGCATACTAACCATTATGTTTGCGTATAATAAGGTTAGGATGAAAGTATTAAACACGACTTCTTTGAAATAGACTGTACAGTTTGATTGCGTTTAATCTTTTAATTACACGCTAACATGATTCTGTGCCAAATACAGTCACTAACTTGTGGAAAACAATAGATAATTGGTTAAATAGCTAATGCAATACATTGGGCAATTAACAAAGATTTCATATTAGTTATGATGATCACGTTATAATAAAAAGAAACACATTCGCATCCTAATAACTTTTAGACGCTTCATATGCCATACCGCCATACAATCTACGAGTGGGCCCGCTAGCGGGGTGCTCGGTGATACAGATGCACTGGGGTGAGCCCACGACGTGGGTCTGTGGTATACAGCAATTACTCGTAACACAAGACCCTCTCGTTATTAGGAATATGGTCATAGTTCTTCTAGATATAGGATTCCTGCAAGTATTCTAGTGCCGTTTTCTAGTTAGATTGTACATACACTAAGATATGGGTAAGTGAATTTTTTTTTTATATTCGCTGTTATCATGTGACGTATATCGTCAACCTTTTTAGAAAGATCAATTAAAATTGTCTATTTTCAATATATTTCTAAACCTACATTTTTCACACCCTTTTATTAACTATTTTTTTTAATTTCAGGTCATCGTAAGGTCATGAAACGTCCGGGAGGTACGTTATCATCTTTACCATCTTCTTTTACCCCGGCGAGTCCGACATAACCCCTCCGCCCGCCCCCGCGGAGGGGTATGAGTCATGCAATCCTCACCCACATAAAAAAAAAGGGTCATGAAACGTGGTAATAACTTAATTAGCGAAACGCAAAATTTTAATCCCGAATCTCAGTATATGTTTACAGAATATTAAACTTTCGAAAGAAAACCAGGGTATGAACAGACGGCTAAGAAACCTGGGTCTCACAAGATGAATTACCTGATACTCAACCTTTTAATGATTTATCCTATTCCAGAGAAATTGATAAATATATCCACAAAAATACCATTATCGCAACAAGAGAAATTGGTATTATGACGGAATACGAAGGTTGCAACAAGAGTGCAGAAAAGCAATTTCAATGTAACGAATATTTTTAATAAAATTGGATAGGTACATAATATAAGATAAACACTAATGTTTTAAATTAATTAAAAATATAAGCTCAAGTCAGTTTTTTATAATTTTTTGGTTAAAAATTATTCGTATAACTTCAAATCATCGATCTTACATATAAATTAATATAAATTTCATTTGATAATAATTGATTAAAATGTGCTTAATTTAAGTTGATTTTGTGAATAACATTAAAGTTGTATGCATAATATTATTATTATTTACCACCCTGTTATACAACCCACGCGGAGGGTCCTTGGCATCTAGGAAGAAGTAAAAATATAAAATAATTCAATATGTTTAAATCTAAAAACCAACACCTGAATTAGGAAGATCTGTTAAATAAAGATACTGTAGTATTTTCTTAATTTTTATTGTGTATTTCCGTGCCCTTAAATGCGGCAATAGTGAGCCCACGACGTGGGTCTAAGGCAATGAATGTGTTAATGATCATAAGATTTATTTATACGGGTTTTTATTGTTTTTGTAAGAACATGTTTTTGATGGTCATTTAATTATTAATGTAATGTAAAAAGTATGCTCCATGTTATGAATAATCGGTTCTTGACATGAACTCAATGATTACAGTTAAAAATACAATAATAATAAAATATAGCATTATTATCTGTGCATTGTACAAATAAATGACTTGTTCGATGGTTCGCATTTAAGCGCATTTGTAATAATTGTTTGTTAGATACTTAGTTGCTGTTAGTTTTTAAAGACGGTATTTGGGGCTGTCTCCGGCTAAACTTGCCTTATAAAGCCCTATCGTAAAGCTTTACTATAATTGAAAATAAGCTGAAACCACAGGAATATTCTGTGTGATTTTATGTACATGTAATATAGCTAAAAGTGTGTTGTTTACTATTCGATTAGCACACCTCTGATGTATAGCATATATTGATAATAGTAAAACGGAATATCTTTATAAGTGTAATGGCCTTTAAGCAAAGGGCGAACAGCACTAGTGATGTTGCATTTACATCTAGTGACGAGTCCGAGATTCGCTTGATAAACTTGTGCCTAGTCATAATATTTATTAGTATTTGATTGCCATCGGTAATGCTACAGTGAATATAGATTTAACATAGACAATAACAGAACATTTTCTTTTCTCAAGTTCGCATAGGTATACAAGCGAAGTGGCCGCTAAAGCCGCAGTGGCTAATATATGGGTGAAACATAGAGCTCCACAATTTCTAGTTTTAAAGACTTTTCTGTACAATTTGAAGTAAGTTTTCGTTCCATTCACACCTAAATGACTCCTCTCCTATAAAGAGCTTAAATTCACGATCCCTAAATTTAATATAGAATATTTTATTAGATGTAGTGATTATTTTCTAACACCCTCGTAATAAATGCGTTTTCCAGAAATTAATTAAAACAGTTATAATTTGTATGCGATTTATCAGGTGGGGTTTTAAATATAGTTCTACAGCAAGTTACAAACAATTGTTTCTATACTACTATATTATTATCAGGCATGAGACGGCATACTTATTGCTGTACTTACTTATTTAGCTTTATTTATTTATCGCAATTATTTTTATTTAAAACCTCTTCGTTGCTAAAAAAAATATGAAGTACAAAAACTAATACGTACGTATAACGTTGCATTTCTTTTTTATTTCAATATATGCAAAGAATCCCTTAGCAAATTATACAAGCTTATTAATAAAAAAATAAACCAACTATAACATCGTTTATTAAATATTTTATTTACATTTTGAGAATAGCACCTAGGAGAAGATTCTGTAATGTTTCCTTATTGACACTTATCATAGTCCATAGGATACAGTTCCTCCCACACCTTGAACCGATCCTCAAACAAATTCTGTTTTACGGAGAAGTCTTTGTCGATTCGCAAGTACTGCCTCTCATTTGGCTCCATCACGGGCCAGTGTAAGCCTGTCAGTTCAGGAGTGTCCTGTCGAGGGTTCGGATCTCTGAAAAAATAAAATTGTTGAGTCGAGCTTTTATGACTGATTGATTTTGGAGCATTTATTACTAAAGCATGGAACCAGCAGTCAAATTCCCAAAGAATTAGACAAAGATAATGTCATTCACATTCGATCCAGTTTTGTTACTACAGTTTAATTCAGTAAGCCAGGCAATTAGGTATCTGAGTTAATCAATTGTAATAAGTTATACATGTACTAACTAGCAACCCGCCCCGGCTTCACTCGGGCAGAACAAAACCTCCACAAACTATACACTTAAACCTTCCTTATGAATCACTCTGTCTATTGGTATTGGTAAAAACCGCATGAAAATCCGTTCAGTAATATTGAGTTTATCGCGAACAGACAGACAGACGCGTCGAAGGACTTTGTTTTATAATATGTAGTGAAGGTTAAAGAAACGAGTCCTGTGGCATGCCCGCTGTTACTGGTATTCCAAAGACTTTCTCGTAGTACTAGCAACATGTAAATACATAATTTTAATTAAATAATTTCACCAAGTTATTCTGTTTGTGGTCTTGTATCGAATAGACCATGTTTTTAATACATTTAGTGACTATATATGACGTTAGCACGTCCTTGACTAAATTCTTTGAGATTTTTTCATGAATGTACAGCTTGAAAGTCGTAATTTCTTACCCATATCTCATGAAGTTATACCAGATAGCAGTCAGCTTGTCCACCATCTTCGAGTCGAGAGACTCGGACACCGGGATGGATGGAAACCTTACACTTACATTGAACAGGTAAATCAGGTCGTCGTGATGCGCTGCTCCTGTGTCAAAGGTTAAAGAACATAATGAAACTCAATGTCTCTGTAACTCACTCCATCATACCACTGAACGCTTTATGTCTACAAGTGAGGAATATGTATACTTCCAATAAAATTATTGTAGAGTCGGCATAGCGATTGTAGGCTACAACCGCTCACATTAGGTGAAGCGTGTATCCATTTAGTATAATCAAAAACAAATCATGGTCTGGAATAGAAGTTACTTTCCGAAAGGCATTACGACTGCAAATAAAACCTTTAAACACTATTGACGCAATAATTAATTTTAATTTTTACTTATGACCTCTTTTTGCAAAAGCTTTCAAATGGTAACATTATCACATTTGCGGACTACACAGCACTTCTTTTCTATGGTGATACTTGGGAGGAAGTGTTTCACTTTGCGCAAATTGGTTTCACACAGGTGAAAAGTTGACTCAACGACAACTTACTCACATTAAATACAGACAAAACCAAATACATCACATTCTCCCTGCCACAACACACCTCAAACTCGACTCATCTCTAAATAACAGCCCTAAAATTGAAAGCGTATATTGCTTAATCAAGTATATTGGTGTAATTATTGACAAACACTTGTATTTTAGCATACACATCGATCTGCTGACTAAACGTATAAGAAAGCTTATTTATATATTTAAAAACCTGCGACACGTTGCTGATACGACAATTCTCAGGACTGTGTACCTTTCCTTATGTCAGTCATTACTAACATATTGCATCACTACATGGGGTGGGACTTCTAAAATCCATATGATTAAATTAGAACGTGCAGAAAGAGCGGTCCTCAAGATAGCACATTGCCTTCCTTTCTTTCATCCGACTTCTGAACTTTATACAAAGTGCGAGGTGCTTACAGCTCGGCAACTATTTGTGATCCACACTATCTTGCGCAAACATTCCCACATACAATACTACCTAAACTTATACTTACATAAACGCAATAAAACTAAAGTATGTTCATCAAAATTCTTCAAAACTGGTCTTTCGCATCGGAGCTATTCTTTTCTTAGCGATTATTTATACAATAAAATGAATGCTATTGCGAACATCTATCCTCTGACAAAAGTGAAGTGTAAGCAAGTCCTAACCTCGTATCTTTTATAACATAATAATTACGAGTATACGGAAAACCTCTTAATCGTCCCCAAGTAAAGTTGTGACCTTTAGGGTTTACTTTAATAGAAATGTAGATATAATTAGAAAGTACAATGAGAGAAGGTATAACAAATACACTTTTAATGTATTAAGATTACAAATAAAAGAGACAATCTTTACTTATATAACTATAGTCAGGGCGTGGTTCGCTAAAGACTTGCTTCGTGGTCCTTGTACAATCAGGACACTTAGCTGAAGGTGTGAAGCCGGGCCGCCAGGACCGTGACTGACGCCGTCCGTTCCTTATATAGTCTCGCACCACCGGTCGCGAGAGGTGGCTAGTGACGTGCGCCCGCGTTCGCCGGGCGTCTAGGCGATTATCGTCACAAAGTTCTGGCATATTTCGTCACCCGCACATACATACCCACATGCTCTCGCGCGCACACGCTTACACGCACACATGCGCACTCACACACACACACACACACACACACGCACACATGCACACTAACACATACACACACTCTCTCACACACACATCATACACAATCCCACACACACTCCATAGCTTACATTTAGTTACTGATATATTATATGCTATTCCACTTTGAAAATAATAGTTTAGTAATACTTACATTGTTTTTTGGGGGCCTGGTAATCTGTGTGACAGGATTTCCTAGTGCAGATACCAGTCTCCCACAAGGGTCTATTGTTTTTATTGTATAAGTATTTTAATCATAGTTTTAAGTTACCTTTGTGGAAGAGAAAATAAATCATTACTATTATTATCATTATTATTAATAAAATTATGTCATAGTTCTGACAATTCTATCCGAATCAATAGTACAAACGAATCAACGTATATTAATTATCATTTAAATCAGAAGACGTTTTAAATCAGTTCGCTGGTTTCTGCTCTCCCTCAGATATCACCGTTTCGACATATCTATATTTATATTAACATATGTATGCTGTAAATATTCTAAAATGGTGTCGTTACCTATAGGTTTGTGGGAGACAGGGTCGACGTAGTGGCTGCTATTGCCGATGTACGCCAACTCGTAGTAGTACAGCGGGTGTGGCGAGTGCCGCGCCATCAGGTTCGCCAGTCTGATCAAAACAAATATTACACTTATATAAAGAAACCAAACTACAGTCCAACGAGAACTTATTTCTGCTGTCAACAGCATCTAAATAAACAAATTATGGTAATATTAATATATCAATAAATGAGCCGCAATGATATAATTAGCTGCAACGTGTCAATATTTTGAATTTATCAGTCTGTGTTTGCACAAAATCGTTTTTATTTCGATTTCTTCCGTCGTTTCTCTTACGCTGGAGGGATACGCTGCAGAATTTCTAGTTTCCATTTTTACAACAAGTACTATTAGAAATGAAACATTTTTAATCAGATTTAACCAATTAATCATAGTTACATCTATCTAGAAGGCCGAATGTTCAAGAAACAAAAATGTTGCCTTTCATTATATGAAATAAATGTAATAGAATATCTGTTCTATATGTTTAATGATCAAGTGATAATAAATGGCGTGACCCACACACTCACGCCGTTTATTATCACTTCATAAACTATATTTCTTGATAAACTACGATTTGAACCTTTTATTTCTCACCTGTGAACTCCAAAGCCTATAACAGCGTCAGAATAAAGTTTGCCCAGTCCGTCAGCGGTAGCACTATCGTTAGCTATGTCCTTGCCTCCGAGGTACGCCTGCTTGAGTCTGTCTGCCTGTATGTTGGTATCGCCGGTGAGAGAGAAGGATATGGGTGCGATACGGTGCCAATCGTCGTGCATCTGAGTGAACAAGGTTTCGTTTCTAAGAACACCTGAAAATAAATAGATATAACTGCATAATATATGAAAAGTTTTACAAATGTTGCAGCGTTGCAGGCAGTGTAGTTGATAAACGATGACTGTAACTTGCAAGAGCAAGTTACAGTCATCGTTTATCAGAAAAGCAGCGATTTAACTAAATTAAAAAACTTTACATGTCTTCAACAAAGATTAATAATATTATTTTGGGTAAAATGGTTCATATGGCTTATAAAGTAGTATTTATTTTAGTTATGGAAGTGTTGCACCACTGCTAATAGTAAGATACAATTTCTATAAGTACTCTCAACCAACTGGCTGATATTGATCTTCTTCCCATTTCAGTAGGTGGCAGCTTGGTTGTGTATTCTTGGCAGGGCAAGACCTCGATAGCACAGCTATGCCTTTGAACTTTGGTTTCAACTTACAATAAAATTGGTGGTCTACTAGCTTATCAAATACTAACGTCAATAGAAAATCTTATGAAAAAAAGGGTCCGGCCGTTAGAGTCCCATTCCGCCAAATTCAAAAACACTTGTTTTCAATAGTATTTGCTCAAGTGTCTTCTCCGGTTGTTTTACGATGGGAGCGTCTCGACCGGGCGCAGCGGAATAACAAATTTTTCACTGTGGGTGCGTCCCGGTCGGGTGCGTACCAGAATGGGACCCTAACGGCCGCACCCAAACATTCTGGAGTCACAAATTGCATTATGGTATCTATATATTAATACGTGAAGCATTAATTTTGTACCCCTTTTTACGAAAATTGTGCGGACGGGGAAGTATGAAATTTGGCACATGCAGTCGAATCGCGTTCGTAGTATTTCGGCACTGTTCGGCTGATGTAGTACTATTCTTCGTAACTATGGTTACATAATTATATCAATATAATAATTTTTTTGACAAAGATGGGTAATTTAACCTGTATAGATCGAAATCTAAATGAAATGTGATTATAAGGGTATAGTTCCAGACAATAAAACGTTAACTACTATTAAACTTAAAATTTAAATCAATTATGGTCGAATGTCGACCTCTACGCGTCCGCTAGTTATGATTAAGACGTCAAAGTTCATTGGAATAGTAAATCTACTTACTGAAGGCCTTCTTAAAGAACTCATCCTTCGTTTGACTGACGATGTACGGCACTGGGTGTAGGTTTCCGTTACATACAGATTCGCGGGGCTGGTGAAATAGAAACCTCTCTTGTCCATAGTCTTCTTCTTGGATCGGCATCCAGAGGAGGACTGGATCAGCGCCAAATTCCTGCAAAGTTGCAATATTATCTCAGTCTTAAATTGGTCTCAAAGTAAACTAAATAAATCAAAACAAACTTAATTTACCGGTTCATGTCTTGCCCTATCCTCCATAGAGCAAGACCTCTCAGGTGCTTATCAGAACACGGATAACACATATTAGGATCACAATAAAATCACAATCCATAGCTATGTATATGTTATATCTACTCACAAACATACGATTTCGTGAATCTCCAAGCTCCTTAGAAGTTTTGGTTTTGAGACAGTCGATGATCGCTTTGGTCGTTTGCGTGGGACAGTTCAACAGTTTCGCCTGTCTAACAGCTAGGTGGCGCTGGTGTCGAGGAATAACCATCTGAGAGATTGGAGAGCCGCTCATTGATATAGCGCGGTGAAATAGACCTGAAACATGTACACATGTAAGCAAAGCTAAGAGCAATAATATGTATGTCTGTATGTATCATATGTGGGGGCCAGTCAGTGCAGACCGGCGACACTTCGACCCAGTGGGATCTTTTGTGTCGACACTCCCCAATAACGACTGCCATAGATGTTTATGGCAGCCGGGGCCGACGGCTTAACGTGCTCTCCGAGGCACGGAGCAGGCGATAATTGTCAATCAATACGTATATAATTTCAAAAAGTCATATAACTTCCGAAAGTCAGAGGTGGCGACGTGGGTTCGAACCCGAGACCCTCTGCATTGCAGTCTATTGGTCTCCCCACTGAGCTATCGCTGCTCTGCTGCTGAGCAATAATATAATCAATCAATAATTTAAAAAACGCGTATTCTGTGTCGTAAGTAATAGTCAGTAAAGTGTAATAAGACATGTGCTCTATTGATCTTAGGCATTTACAAATTAATTTTAATTACTTCATCATTGACTTATTTGTTATTGTAAGAAACACCCTGATCTACCAATAGAGTCTACAATGTCTTGCTGCAATATACAAGCAACAATAGCGATATTGAAAAAATAATCGTCAATCCATAGAATTATGTTTAGCATGTCCTATGCATTTAAATAATAAAAAAATATTGTCCGTTTAGAAGCTCCTTAAATAAGCATACTATAACTGGCATTTAATAGACCGTGAATATTTTTAGGATAAATTAGGTGTTTTTATATTTTTGTGTATGAAATAAGTCACATATGTACCCTTAGACATAGGTGAGACCATATGCAGCATGACGCTAAATGATCCGGCGCTGTACCCCGCGATGGTGACCAGGTTGGGGTCTCCACCGAAGCTCGCGATGTTCCGCTGCACCCACTTAAGAGCCGCCACCTGGTCCTTAAAGCCAAGGTTACCTGGAGCGTACTTGTCACCCGTACTTATAAAACCTGACAAATAATTTAAAGCAAATGAAACCAGAGAAATGTGTCAGGATCGTAGCAAATGGAAATCCGTAGTTTCTGCCTTCCCCTCTGGGAAACAGGCGTGCATCTATGTATGTATGTAATAAAAAGTTTAAGTTCTGCAAAAGCTCCTAAATCCCATATATAAAGATCTTCAATGCCTGCTATATAATATTCTATCACATACACACAACATTTAACAAATTTATAAACATACATATATACTTACTTTTATCTGTAAATAGATACATATTATACATCGAAACACCCTGACCAAGACAAACATCCATGTTCATGCACACAAATGTTTGACTTGTGCGGGAATCGAACCCGCGACCTCAGGCGTGGCAGTCGGTTACACTAACCACTACGCCATCGAGGCCATATTATAACAAGACAGTATTTTTGATTCTAGACCACCCGGCATTCTTCATAGATATAACTATGATTTATAGGTTAAGTATAATTGGATATACTATGGCAATTATTTAAAATCTGGTGGACCAGCTTGTTGACCGCCTTTGAATAAAGTGGCTACTAATTTATGTAAAAATAACGTAATAGGTACCTATTACAGTAAACGCTATAATGCGGCGATGAGAGCCACCTTCAATTTCAGGCTAAATAAAAATGCCATCTCCACTATCATATGTCTATATTTTCTGGCAAGGCCAAGCACGGACAAAAGGCAATAGCAATATAAAGTTATTTAGTCATTATGTTCACATAAACACAATCCTAATGTCATGATTTCTTATTTTTGTCAATAATTCTGTTCGCGAGTTTTTATTTACCCAACTGGCAACACAGCCAACCGTCATTTTTAGAGTTCGAGAAATCTCTTACACAACAGCTTTGTCCGTCTATTATACAACTTTCAACTCAAGATTCGTAAGAGCTAGAGACTCGCGGTCAACGCCATTCGACTAAGCATAGTCGATACACCCCTGAAATGACTATGACCTTTGACCTCTAACCTCAAGGTCACGTGGTATCATGAGACCTTTACATATTACTTGAACCATTTTTCCGAACTCTAAGATTTACGGCAATGCATTGCCGTTTCTCACTTGTTAAATAGTGGGGTTATTGTGGAAGGGATAAAGTGACTCGGCCCTCGGCGAAGGATCGCTCAGTGAGTGAAGAACGAGCATTTAATTTAGTAAGACGGTCTCAACAGTCCTTGTAATTGCTATGAATTTAGAAATATAGTCCCTTTATATTTTAGATGAGTGAGTTTCATTATACTACGTAATACTGGTCTAGTGGACGAATAAGAATTCTCATTATCAGGGTAAAGGAAAGCGATTACTCAGTTAAACCTAACGTACTGACCTAAAGTGGCGAGCCTGTAGTTGATAGTGACGAGCACTATGTCCCTGTCGAGCAGGTGCTGCGGGCCGGCGACGTCGCTGCGCCCCGACACCGAGTAGAAGCCGCCTGCGTGGATGAACACCACCACCGGCAAACGTTTCTTGCTGCACACAAATAAATAATTATCAAATTTCGTTATAATGACTGCATAGATGAAACAGAATTGTATCTGTATCTGTATCTTATGTGGGGGTCAGTCAGTGCAGACCGGCGACACTTCGACCCAGTGGGATCTTTTGAGTCGACACTCTCCCAATAACGACTGCCATAGATGTTCATGGCAGCCGGGACCGACGGCTTAACATGCTCTCCGAGGCACAGAGCAGGCGATAATTGTCAATCAATACGCACATAATTTCGAAAAGTCATGTAACTTCCGAAAGTCGGCGGTGCGCGAAGTGGGTTCGAACCCGAGACCCTCTGCATTGCAGTCTGTTGGTCTCCCCACTGAGCTATCGCTGCTCTTAAAAAACAGAACTGTAAGTAGTCACTGCACTGCTACCACGGACTCATTCATTTCACTAAAGACATAATTTAAAGTACAGTTTTGCCGCTCGGGAAACTGTCACGTCTTTAAATGTACCGTGCTGCCGTGTTCACAAAAGTAAATGCTTGGAGCCTGGGAGAAAATGCAGGAAGATATTTGCTATCACTTTTTTTTTGCCGCCAATATATTTTATTATGTTTATTTTAGTCAAAAGCTGTTAAAGATATTACCTATTTTCCAAAACTACGTCTACGACTAATCATTTGGAATTTTACTTCTCTTAGCTACGATTTTGGATCATGTTTATTAGGTTACCAAAACTAATATGTTAATTTACACTTACCAAAAGCTTATCTTCTCTCTTAGCCTTTATTATTCCCAAGTCACTTGGGGTCGGCTTTTCTGGTCTAACCGGATTTGACTGGATATCAGTTTTTACACGGAGCGGCTGCCACCTGACCTCCGAAACCCGAAGGCTAACGATACCCTAAGGCTAGACCAGTGTCAGAATATTAGAGGGTACTGACTTTCCCAATAACGACTGCCATAGATGTTCATGGCAGCCGGGACCGACGGCTTAACGTGCTCTCCGAGGCACGGAGCAGGCGATAATTGTCAATCAATACGCACATAATTTCGAAAAGTCATATAACTCCCGAAAGTCAGAGGTGCGTGACGTGGGTTCGAACCCGAGACCCTCTGCATTGCAGTCTGTTGGTCTCCCCACTGAGCTATCGCTGCTCTTACCAAAAGCTTATAATAAGTATAATTATATGGAACAATTAATTAAATAGAACTTTGAACTCACTTGTCTGGAGTGTACACATTGATTCTAAGACAGTCCTCATCCACCGGATAGTCACCCAACACCGGCTGAGGGCAGATGGGACCGTCTTGTGTGGCATCAACCTCAGAATTGTAGCTCTCTATCATCACCGGCGGCTAAAACAAAAACTGCAGCATGTGACGTACTCGATACTAGATATGGAAACAAACTGCAGAAGAAATGACACGAAGAATTAAGACCTGTTGCATAGCTATTGGATACGTTAAAACATGCTTCTACATTTCACTTGGAAATGTTATATTCGAATGCGATTATGCACAACCCAAGTATGTTACATCTCAGCTAAACGCTAAGCCTTTTAGCAGAAATTATGTCCTCTAGATAGGCTCCATTTACCACGACATGCTTTTGCAAAGAAATTGCTGACGGGATATTCTAAGGACACTATTCTAGCATCTAACACTTATGTTTCTAAGTCGAACCCTCCTTCGCTGTTTACCTGGAACCTGAGATTGCCGACAGGTGGTTGAGCGTAGTGTATGCCTCGGTAGGACTGGAAGCGTTTACCGCGACGAGACTCCATCCACGAGCCCCTAAACCTGCCCGAAACACTGTGCACCACTGGCGCATCTGATTTGGCGGAAGCTACAACAAATAACAGTATATACATTTTTCATTTATTAGTACCCAACTGCTAATTAAGACCACGAAGCGACCCTTTTTAAGGGGACAACGTGCAGATATAGTGTACTCGAGATAGCAATCCTTACGCGGAACAAGTGCATTCTTTTTGAACAAACAATGTGTGACTAAGCATTTAATTTTTGTATTCTATCTGTATTTGAATGCATATATTTAAATCAAACCAAAAATATGTCAAAGCGTCTCAATTTCGTTTAAGAATATTTCGTAAGCTTTTCTGATAGTTACCTGTAACTTCATGGTCTTGATAATGATGGTGATCTTGCCGGGCGTTGACGCCGGCGCACGCAACACAAAACAATGCGACAAACAACATGGCGCAGGCGTACTCGAATCGCTACTGAGCCGACGAGGAAGAATATGTCTCATATAGTTTAGTATAGTGCGCCTAGAACAGGCAGTAACGTTTGTTGACGGCACTAATGAGCTAGCTCGCCCGGGGAAGTACCAACCTCTTACGGTAGTACCTAAGAGGTTGGTAACGTAAGAGCAGTATAATAGTTAAACCTAAAATAACACAAAAAATTCGTTAGAAAATGGCTAAAATGAATATGAGAAGAACTTGCTACATTGCAAAGTTACGCTTCGTGTAGTTATGCCCATGAAGCGCACAAAAACTACAAGTACTATAATTGTTATAGCCGTATTCTAATAATAATTATAAACCTGTCAGCTATTTCGCAACAGATAACCTAAAAATATACGTCTATATAAACAAACCACAAGTGATACACTGTCTGTGAAACATGATAAGGAATAAATTACGTTGAGGAAAACGTGGAGGGAACTCCCTTTGCAAGGACAGAGTGTAGCGTGTTGAGGAGTGACGCTTACCTAAGCCTTTACTCACTAAAACGTGTATATAGCACGTAATAATTTATTTTTATTTAATTTTCAATTTAATTTAAATTGAGAATTTTACAATTGTATCTTTACAATTGCATAAAGTGCACTTATAAATATTTGTCCAAACTTGGTTAAAACTGTGTTTCGAGCGAGAAACAGCTATCTTTAAAATAGTTTTAATAATAATTTAATTAGCTTAAAATTAGTAAAGTTTAATAGTAGTAGTTTCTAAATTATGTAAAAAATTGTCAAATAAAGAATGCAATTAATTGTCAAAAATCAGCTATCGCTATGTGTTCGTTATTAATTTATATAAGGCAAGAATGATATAAAGATTTATTATAGCAAATAATGACTAAATGTTATAATTTTATGTTATATCTGTCAGGCGTTTAGAAGATTTCACTATTCAAAGTCAGTCAAAAGTCATTTCAAAGTCAAAGTCAAAGTCAAAAGTCATTTATTCACATATGTCACAAAGTAACACTTATGAACGTCAAACGGGTTAGTGACTTTATTACATTTATTGAATTTACATTTATGTTAGTTGCAAGGTTCAGGCAAAACGTTGAGCCTATAAGAAGATACCTGCAAGAAACTCAACGCCGCTCTTTTAAATCGCTATCAAATTATAATTTCAGTATTTTACAACTCATTTATGTACCAGGTGTTGCAGTCATTATACCATATGTCACTGTCCTTATAAAACTAAATTCTAAAAATAAAGGTAAATTTAATAATTTTATTTATTTATTTATCCAGCACACATTGTTAATACAGGTTACAGACCCAATGCAGCAATGCAGCAACAAAGCTATTATATTGTACTAAAGATAGCTAATATAATCCAGTGACAAATCCTCTCAAATTCCGCCAAAGAACGAACATAAATATCTAAACGACGAGACACTTCATTTAGAATATTTAAAGCTCTCACCGTGGGAGCAAATTTCTGCAAATTAGTGCGGGATGTAGGTACCTCAAACACCTTAGTCCTTGGCGCCGGCTGCAGTCTTGTATTTGGTACAAGCAACTTTACCTATTCTAAAACCCTAGGGTTTCTCAATTTACCCCTGAACAATAAGAATATATATTTAGCCAAGGCTAAGTTTCGCCTTACCTCCAACTTATAATATCCAACCACCCCTAACACAAAGAGGGTTGGATACATAAGCGGATAGAAGGGATACACGCCGTACTGTTTTAAGTAAAGGTAACGTGTAAATTTATTTTGCATTTTCTCCACCATCGAACTGTATTTAGTTTCATGGGGGTTCCAGATGATGCACTAGTCTTTAACCTACTCCGAACCAATGCGTTATACAAAGACTATACAGCATTAGTGTTATGGAAATCCTTTGTCTCTCGCATTATAAATCCTAAGTTCTGATAGGCCTTCTTACAGATATTAATAATAGGTATGTCGTGTAAATTAAGGTTTGGCAGAGAATAAGACACCTATTAATTATAACACCAATATTGGGTAAGAAACATTTCAGGTTTGAAATAATATTTATCTGTAGTAATTTGTAATAGACAGTAGTATGGCATGAGGACGCATACACTTACACTTTGTGACATATGTAAAGGTAGTTCATGACTAAATGTAGTTAAAACAAAATTTATGTTAATACTTACAACGGTTGTTTAAAAGAAAAGAAAGATACTTTAACATCACAAAATAAACACGAAGTACCTACACATAACTAAATTAACTTATATAATAGACACATTGTTTGAATCCTGTATGAAACAAGCAACTAGTTCCATGAGTTTTATCATTTAAGTAAACATTGATTGAATAATAGCCCTTCCGGATAAGCTGACTTTTAACAGCACTTTTAAATTTGAGTAAAGGTAAATTTATATATCAATCGGTAGTTTATTAAAGAAGCGTATACCTACTGAGTCCCGCAAATTAGTTGTGACCTTTATGTAAACGATGATACGGACCTACTATCAATCAGCCCACCGCAGTCCACTGCTGGACATAGGCCTCTCCCATTTTACGCCACAACATCCGGTCTTCCGCCTTCCGCATCCAGTCTGACCCAGCTACCTTTTTTAGGTCATCGGTCCACCTGGCCGGGGGGCGTCCTACCTTACGTTTGCCAAGTCGCGGTCTCCACTCTAGGACTCGCTTGCTCCAACGGCCATCGGTCCTTCTACAGATATGGCCAGCCCATTGCCACTTCAGCTTGCTTATTCTGCGAGCTATGTCGGTAACCTTGGTTCTTTGACGGATAACCTCATTTCTAAGTTTATCCCTCAAAGAAACTCCTAGCATAGCTCGCTCCATAGCCCGCTGAGTGACATTAAATTTTTGGACTAGCCCTACCGTGAGTGTCCACGTTTCGGCACCGTAGGTCATAACAGGTAGGACGCACTGATCAAAGACTTTGGTCTTTAGGCATTGCGGTAAAGACGATGAGAAAACCTGACGAAGCTTACGAAACGCTGCCCACCCCAACTGGATTCGCCTGTCGATTTCTTTCTCGAAGTTGTTCCTACCAAGTCGAATCACCTGTCCAAGGTAGACATACTCTTGAACAACTTCGAGCATCGACCCTTCGACGTAAATCGGCCTCGGCATAACATGTCTATTAAACATGATCTTGGTTTTATCCAAGTTCATGCCGAGACCAACCCGTCGCGAGGCTCCATTTAGGCTGTGCAGCATCCCGCTAAGCTGTTCCAGCGACTCTGCTATAATGACGATGTCATCGGCGAACCGTAGGTGTGAGATGTACTCACCATTTATATTGATACCCCGTCCAGTCCAGTCCAGTGTTTTAAAAACATCCTCAAGCGTGTTGGTGAACAATTTGGGAGATATTACATCTCCCTGTCTCACTCCTCGACGCAGCTCTATCGGGTTTGTTTTCTGGTCCTGAAGCTGGACGGTCATTGTGGCGGTGTCATACAGGCATCTCAACACTTCTACATAGCGCCAGTCAATGCGACATCGTTGCAGAGCATCCAGGACTGCCCAAGTTTCGATGGAGTCGAAGGCTTTCTCGTAGTCCACGAAAGCCATACACAGCGGCTGATTGTACTCTTCGGTCTTCTGTACAATCTGCCGAACAGTATGGATGTGGTCCACGGTGCTGAAGCCTTTTCGAAACCCGGCTTGTTCTGGAGGCTGGAACTCGTCAAGTTTTCTAGCGAGACGGTTTGTGAGGACTCTCGAGAACAACTTGTAGATGTGGCTTAGGAGTGAGATGGGTCTATAGTTCTTAAGTACGGTTTTATCACCTTTCTTAAAGAACAGAACCACCGCACTCCCACTCCACGCCTGAGGTGTTAAGCCCTGTTGGATGACGGAATTGAACAGGCTAGTTAGCTCCTTCAGGATTGCGATTCCGCCCGCTTTTAAGAGTTATGTTGTAATTCCGTCATCACCGGAAGATTTATTATTCTTAAGCTGCTCGAGAGCCGCTCGAACCTCGCTCTGGTCGATATCCGGGATGTCCTCGGTGAAGTGACGCGTGAGTGGGGCTCTGTGGTCATCGGCGCTATGTCCCGAAGGGCTCGCCATACGTGATGCGTACAGGTGTCGGACCTACTAACTTATGCTTATTTCTAGTGTTTAAGTTGTGAATATCACAATTCTTATTATATAATAATAATAATAATTTATTTCACAAACACACGTACCATAAGTTACACATGAAATGTTACAGTTTTCTATAAGTACACTATATATTTGAACATCGGTACCCATGCTAAGATTTAACTTGTGTTATGGGTACCAGAGCTCTCTCTCTCTCTCTCTCACTAAATAAACACTAACAAAACAATAGTGAAGACTTTTGTTGTCCTCGAGAATGGGCACAGGTACTATTTATTTTAAAACAAAATACTAATCAATGTGTATAAGTACAGTATTAATAATAAGAATTATGTATGATAAATAAAATAATTAATTATATATGAATGAAGAATATCAAGGTACATCATTAAGTTATATTATAAGTTATAATAATAGTAAACAGATAATGTAAAACTACTAATAAAATTTTAATACATGTATAACAGAGTAAAACACGAACCTATTTAAAAAGCAAATAATAGTAATAAAAGCGACATTTTGAGCAGATCTTCGATTTCTGTGTCAGACAGAGTTTGAAGCCATTTATTGACGGCAGTTTAGCAGACACATTTATTTAAGAAACTACTACATGCAGTGGTTTAACAAAATAGAATCTTTTGTCAATAATGTCAAAGGAATTGTACAAATTTTAGGCGATCTTAATTTAAACAGTGCTTCGTTAGTTATAAGAAATTATTATTGTTACTTTATGTCTTTTTGTGGTTTGGCTGAGCAGAATAATGTGAGGAATATATACGGTGGTATGCTAGATGTTGTGCTGACCCGAGAGAGCGAAGATGTGTATGGTGCAACTGTTGCTGATACCGAAGGTATAGTTTTCCCAGACGCCTACCATCCTCTACAGGATATTGAGGTAAGAGTAAACGTTGTGCTTTGTCCCGATGTGATAGAACCTAGTAATCTTGATATTACTAGAGATTGGAATTTGAAAATGTAATTACGATTTGCTGGTGTCTTTGCTTTCTGAATAGTCTTGGGAATATGTTTTTGCATCTTATAACATTCAAGAAGCTGCACACAATTATTATAAAGCGTTATACAATATTTTTGATGCTTGTGTTCCGAAATATAGGCGCCCTACCACCAAAAGTAGATTGTACCTGGTATGGTTCACGAGGGATATAATATTAGATACCAAACGCAAAAATAAACTACTTCATGCTTGGAAGCGCACTGGATCTCAGGAAATGTATAAACTGTTTCCAATTTAAGGGCCAGTCTAAAATCACGCGTAATGATTACTTATAGCACGCATTTAAACAGCATTGACAATACTATTAAGACAAATCCGCAAGAATTTTGGAGACATATCTCAAACTTACGATCGAAAGGTGGCTTTGAACCAACTATAACACACAATAGCGAGACATTTACCGGTATTCAAGCAGCAGAAACATTAGCAAAATATTTTCCAGAATATTTTTACCTGATGTACCCCAATTAGATACCGCGAGAGTGGCTAAATACGAAAATATTAGTGACAGTAATTATATAAATATTGTTGATATTGGACTAACTGACTTCGGCCTCGATGGCGTAGTGTAACTGACTGCCACGCCTGAGGTCGCAGGTTCGATTCCCGCACAAGTCAAACATTTGTGTGCATGAACATGGATGTTTGTCTTGGTCTGGGTGTTTCTATGTATAATATGTATGTATTTTTAAAAAAAAGTATGTCTTATGTGTGTTTATGCATTGTCTAGTACCTATAGTACAAGCTCTGCTGAGTTTGGGCTAGATGGTGTTGTGTGTATGTAGTAGAATATTATTATTAACAAACTGAAACCAAATATCTCCATAAGTCCCAATGGAATCCCTCCTTTAGTGCTCAAACGAGGCTAAAGATATTTATGCCATCCACTTAATTTCATCTATAATCTAGCATTAAAGACCAGTGTTTATCCACCACAATGGAAACAGTCCAGGGTAGTTCCAACCTCAAAGTGTGCACAGAGGGTTTCAGCTGAAGTATACCGACCCATAGCAGTTTTATCATCCTCGGCAAAAGTCTTTGAGACAATCCGCCACCAATATATATATATTAATTCGTCAATAAATATCTGAGTGAGGATCAACATGGTTTCAGACCCAAAAGATCCGTTAACTGCAATTTATTGACTCTTGTTGAGTTTATATCCACGACAGTTGATAGAGGTGGTCAGGTAGATGTAGTTTACTTTGACTTCAAAGAGGCTTTTGATAGGGTCGACAACGATATTTTACTGTCGAAGCTTAGCGCTATTGGAACTGCTCCGGGACTACTTAAATTATTTGCAGACTATCTGCGGGATCGACAGCAGTTCGTTAAGCTAGGCATATATGTATCCAAACCCTACCATACGCGCTCGGGAGTAAGTTAAGGTTCTATACTCGGTCCTCTACTTTTTCTCATTATGATCAATGACCTACCAACTATGCTAAAACATGCAAAATGTCTTCTTTATGCTGATGACTTACAATTATACTGTGCTGTAAGCTTTCATACTGATTGTATCCTACTTCGGAGTGACATCGACGCTCTACATAAGTGGGCTCTTGATAACAAAATGGAATTAAATTCCTCCAAGTATCTAGCGATAACTTTTGGACGTGTCAGAAGTCCAATCCACTTTTACTATAAGCTAAATGGTGTTACCATTTCTTGATGTACTCGTATCAAAGGTTTACGTGTAGTGTTTGATCCTGGCCTCACTTTTCACGACCATACCATTGCAACGGCGAAGGACTCTTTCAGTCGGCTTAGATTCGTATTAAGAAATGTGAAGGACTTCAGCAGTGACGATGTAGTCAGGATCATCTATAATTCACTTGTACGCAGCAAAATTGAGACAAGTTCTTATGGCATCCTCATGAAAAAACATAGACGTTGCTATTAGAAAAGGTTCAAAAGGCTTTCTTGAGATTCCTTTACAAGCGCTTATATGGCTATTATCCATTTCTGTATCCGACAAAGTTCCTGTTGCGTAACCTAAAATATAATTCTCTAGAAGTTAGAAGGCAGTTAGATCAGATCGGAATTATCTGCAAAATCCTTCGTGGCATAATTGAGGCACCAGAAGTTCATGACGTGGTATTGAGGATATTTGTTCCTAACAATTACCGCCGCGGCAGAAAGCACAAACTGTTTGCCTTACCAGCTTGTCGCACAGTAGCCCGTGCTAATTCGCCTATATCTCGGTCTCTCACCACACTCAACGCTCTCCTTGTAGACAACACTCAGTGTGATATGTTTGCGAATGAATGGAAGAAGATACTGTCAGTGTGTAAGGAATATTGTGAAAAGGTAATATGATAGTTGCGTCCTTAATTAGTATAAGTGGCCTGCGGCCGTTCTAATTAAGTAAATTAATTAATAAATAGAGTATCATTCGCGCCTGTACAACAGAATGCGTGAATGCAAAATTTTAAATTGATATTATATAATATATTATTAAATAAACATAATATTCGTAAATATATATTGCGACGCAACGGTAAGTATACCAATTTCTTTAAAACGCTCTTTCAGTGAAACTCGTGGCCCTAAATTATAAATGCTACGTACTGCACGCTTTTGAAGAATGAAAATTGTTTTAATATCAGCTGCCTTACCCCACAACAGTAAGTCTCCCTGCAAGACACGATATTGAGCGCCCCACTAAAGTTTATCATCTAAAGTAATGCCTAAGAAAACTGTTGATTGTACAAATGTTATTGTTTCATTATTTAAATTAATGTTTATGCTAGGACTCTTTACATTAAGCAAAGTAAACTTAATACATTTTGTTTTTTTAGAATTGTGTAGTAAATTATTCGCCGTGAACCAGTGCAGGACTTGCGCGAGTGAAGAATTAACACCCTGTAAATTCGGTACCTACGGTCTACTTTAAAAATAAGAGATGTGTCATTAGCAAATAATACAATGTCGCACAACGTCTGTACGAAGAACGGCTAATCATTCACGTATGCTAGAAACAGAAAGGGTTCTAAAATTGAGCCCTGTGGCACGCCCATTGCGACTGGTAATTCAGAAGATCTACTTCTGTTGATTTCAACGTGTTGTAGTCTATTGCTTAGGTAAGAACCAACGAGGTCGAGTGGAGCATTTCGAATTACATAATGCATGAGCTTTTGCAATAATGTTTGATATTCAACGCAGTCAAAGGCTTTTGAGAAATTACAGAATACGCCAATGGCATCTTGCGAATTTTCCCAAGCAGCAAAAATATGTTTTAAAGGTGTAACACCCGCATCTATTGTAGATCGACCCTTTCTGAAACCATATTGTTGTGTATGAAATAAATTGTTTACGTTAAAGTGGCTCTCTAATTGCTGTGATATCATTTTTTCAAATATTTTACTTATAGCAGGTAATATAGATATCGGTCTGAAATTACATGGATCACTTTTGCATCCATTTTTAAATAATGGTATTATTTTACTACATTTCATTAGATTAGGAAAAATGCTCACATCAATGCATCCGTTGAATATTGCAACTAAGTGTGGCGCTATGTTATCAATAATACTTGTAACAAATTTTACAGAAATACCCCAAATCACAGCTGTTTTTTTAAATTAATTGTTACTTTTATTATGTCATGCGGATGTACATATTTAAAAGTAAACAAGACTTTACACTCCATCACGCTATCCCTAACCAAGGATTCCGCTTTAAATGGGCAAGACCTTAAGGAACTAGTTGTATTAACAGGTATCTTTGCAAAGTAGTTATTAAATGTTTCAGCTTTTTGCAATTTATTTGATTTTATATTATTATTTTCATTAAGTTTAATGGTATTATCACGCAGCTTGGTGCGTCCAGTTTCATTATTAATAATGTTCCAAGTAGTTTTAATTTTATCGTCGGCATTTCGAATTTTTATTTTTTAATAAAGGGACTTGGCTGTAGCACAAGTCTTTTTAAATAATTTTGAATAATTTCTAACTTATTTAACAAAATTTGGATCAAGATAACATTTTTCATTCCACATAATTCATATAACTTAGCTCTACTTTTATATATAATATGTATTTCTCAGGTGTTGCCCAATCACAAAACTAAACTTTTAATTTTTTGTAAAATGTCTTTATTTCAAAGATTTTTTATATTCCAGTGTAATAACGTTAAGCAAAGACTCATATAGTTCGTCTGGACTATCGCAATCTAGGTCCATATTGACAACCTTGGCATTAATGTTATTATTAAATTCATTTAGGCGATTAGATGTCATTGTTTCTTTTTTAATTGTATTTATAGAAAATACAACCTTCTGCCCACAATGATCGGATGTCAAATCACTCAATATGGCCCTACTTAGAAATTCGCATTCGTAAAATATATTGTCTAAGCAGGTAGCAGAATGTAATGTTTTTGTAAAATTAAATTATTTAAATAAACTAATAAGGCTTACAGAAATAACTGATTGCTGAAGTAAATTAATATTTAAATCACCATACACTACTATATGCCTATTACCATAACTTAAGCGTTTCAAAATATCCTCCATTACTATTTCGAATACACTAAAGTCACTCTGCGGTGGTCGGTACACGCAAACTATGACATGTTGCTCCAGCTCCACACAGGATAATTCAACAGTGCGCTCGATAGAAAGATTTACTATATCATTTCTTTCCTTACATTTAAGATTATTACATAAGTACATATATTAGAGAGCCACCATGTATAGAGTTCTTTCTTACAAACGCACTTACAACTGTATAATATTCATTATTAAATATTATTTAACTACTTCTTAACCAATGTTCTGTTAAGCAACATATTTGAATGTCATGTTCTTTAAAGAATAAATCTAATTCTAATTACAATACTAACATTTATTCATTTAGGTCACATAGTGACACTTACAAGCTCAAAATATATAGGTTAGTAAGCTTACTAAGTTATTGAAGCTAAGTACATTCAGATCAGTTGCTAAGTTCAAGTTAATTAATAGAATAAAGAAATATGAATGGTTTGGTTGACACATTCCTACGCTTAACATAATTCCTAGTTCGTATAGCTCTTTACAAACATTCAAATAACGGACAAAAAGAATACACAAATTTGGAACAGCTAATTTTGTAAATGACATGTTTGTCCCCTGGCCGCCATCGATTCCGCAATATTTGACGCAGCAGTAGTGGTGCAGCAGGCACACTCCGTATTTATCTGCATATTAAGTTAACTATTTTTTAAACATACAAATTTAAATTATATATGGTACAACAGGAAAACCATCATGAGAAAACCAGCATGTCTGAGAGTTCTCCATAATGTTCTCGAAGATATGTGAAGTCTGCCAATCCGCACTGGGCCAGCGTTGTGGACTATGGCCTAACCCTTCTCACACTGAGAAGAGGCCCGTGCCCAGCAGTGGGACAGTGTAGGTAATACAGGGCTGATATTATGGTACAATAAATCAAGAAGTCATGTCATTATAGCTATTATATTATGCACAATCGTCGTGAACCTACTCCTAAAACAATCTGTACGGGACATAAATACGTGTAGAATGTTAAATAATTGAACCGATACAGAACAGATGGAATGAGTCAATGATACATAATTTCCTTGTTCAACTTTTATATTTTACAAGATAGACAGACGTTTATAATTGCTGATGCCAATTGTGTAGGCGCTTAAATACAGGCACATTAGGGTTACACTAGCTAGACGGGTGAACAAACATGTTAGCAATTTGTAACACAAAATACCATCGATATTTAAAAATAACGAAATGTTTCTGGTTCATTGTTAGTAGTTTAACTAGTACTTATGCATATGAATACACAGATTACATTTAACATTTATAGCGCATGGCTAACCATAAAAAACAAATCCGACTCTCACGGTTTTGTCAGATACCTCATACCAATACCTGAAACTATTAATTAAATGCCTCCGGTCCATATAAGAATACCCGTAATTATATTTAATTATGAACAGTAGGTTATAATTGAATATTTCAAATTGCAAATGATTGAAATAGATACATATGTAGTATTAGACAGGCACAAGCACAAGAAACTGTGAATGAATGATGATACGAACGTCCCTTTTTGTAGGTACAGTGTTCAGTTCGCCATGTAATGACAGTGAAAAATGAAATTTAAGAGTGAAAGAATCTGTCGTCCCGGCGTAAAAGTAGTAACGCTGGTATTGTATTTCGTCCGGCGAAAAAGAGGTACTGGACTCACAGACCTGTCTTTCTTACTCCTTTCTTACTTTCATTCTATTTCTTTTGTTTTTATACAACTAAGGTGGCAAACAAGCATACGGCCCACCTGATGGTAAGTGGTCACTGTAGCCTTTGGACGCCTGCCACACCAGAGGCATCACTTGCGCGTTTCCGACCCTTTAGGAAAGGAAGTGGAAAGGAAAAGGAGCGAGAAGGGGGAAAGAGAGTGATTGGGCCTCCGGCACTCAAAATCTTTAATATATCTTCTTATGTCTTTATTTAATTCCTGTTCCCAATAGTCGGTACAGCACAAGTATTTAGACATAGACTACGCTTATCCTCAGCCAAACCGTCTGTGGTTTGTCATCTCGGTAGTATAAAAAATGTTGCGATCGCTTCTGATCTTGTTAAACCGCTGATCATAGCGCGACAGCCCATAACCGGCAAGCAGCACTCGCGCCTCGTTGAGAGAAAAAAAAATACTCCCGCCGTCATCTGTCTTACACTTATATATATATATATAGAGCTGTCGATGTGTAGGTTTACTTCGTTTACCGTGACTAGGTTTTAAAACAAGAACCAAATTTATGTGGCATATCGATTCAAATACAATAAAATTGAAGTGTCTGTTGCTTATGTCAAAATAACATATTTTTACTAAACTATATTATAATAATAATATTCTACCACAAACACACAACAGCATCTAGCCCAAACTAAGCAGAACTTGTACTATGGGTACTAGGCAATGAATAGACATACATACACCAATACTTTTTTTTTGTTATACATACATATTATTCATGTACATAGAAACATCCAGACCAAGACAAACATCTATGTTCATGCACACAAATGTTTGACTTGTGTGGGAATCGAACCCGCGACCTCAGGCGTGGCAGTTGGTTACACCAACCACTACGCCATCGAGGTCGACATGAAAGTATATACGGCACTTACATAAAAAAAAACATTTAAAACTTGTTTGTCTCTATGTCTGTTTGTTCCGATTAATCTCTGAAACGGCTGGACCGATTATGATGCGATTTTAAATTTAACAAAAAGCTTTTTGTGGCTTCCTAGCTGTCACCTAGCTGTAAGTGTGGAGCGACGATAGGGATTTATTTTAGATTCTTGCAATCTTAAAACCATAGTTGAATGCTTTATATATGTATGTTTATCCATTGTCTAGTATCCATAGTACAAGCTCTGCTTAGTTTGGGCTAGATGATGTTGCGTGTATGTGAAAGAATATTATATTATATTATTATTATTATTTAAACATTCAGTATTACTTCTTTAGGTCGAATCCTAAAAGAAAATGTTTAAGAACTAAAGAACCTTTTTGTTTTATTCTCCTATATCTTAATTATATATGTCGCTATTAAATCCAAGTAACGATTAACAAAATCATATTGAAAGTACTAATTAAAATATGTGTCCCCAGGATCTATGCGCTCAAATTACTAAAATTTCTATTACATTTTGGTTGAGTCTGTCTATTGATATGACTATATACCTAGGCTAATTAGTAGTATTAATAATAATTATTCAAGCAATAGCACAGAGTCATTACTCCGAGTCATAGGCTGTTGGCCGAGCACAACAAATATGACAAGGAGTAACTCATTAACTACTTGAGATGTAAATAGCTTGCACCCCAACCTACAATTTCTAATTGATGACTTCATTACTCACTTGTCTATTTGTAAAGGTGACCGCATTTATGACAATAAATCCACATCATTGGGTATTTATTAAATTGACAATTAGAAATTACCAAAATATTTTTCATGTCTTAAAAATAGAATGTTCTAATTAATGTATTTATTTTGAGATCGTCGTTTAGCAAGACCTATTTATTTCATTAAAATAACTATTGAATTCCGAATATATACTCAAATAATTAAAAGCTATTTATAGGACAGCAATTATTTTTTAGTCTCATCCTTGATAATGTGTGGTAACAAAATATTGTTATTTACCACTAATCAGAGTATCGTATAAACCATGCATTACATTTTTGCCAAAAGCACTCATAAGATGTCAAGAGTAAAATTTAGCTGACTTCAGCAAATATATTTAACTTGACTTCATCTACTGTACTAAGTTGGAAAAGGGTCAATATACTTAGTTAGTAGCCCAAGCCGCATATCTCAGCAGGTTAAACTAAACATTAATTTGTACAAATCAACAGCTCTATACTATATCCTCTCTCCGCGTAGTTTCAATTTCCCGTTCTCTCGGTGTCCCGCTAGAAGCAGCAGTGCATCACGCGCCGCACTTCCGAACGCGCCGGCCGAACGCGACCGCGCCTACGCTTCTATAAAAAAATATTAAAAAACGTTTTATCCGCCCGCACCACAGCGCACGCAACCGCGCCAATTCGAAAGTCACCTGTCAAATTATATTTTTTATGTTAAAACATCTTGTTTATTTAGTTTAATTTTATAAATGTGAATTGTGCTACTTTCTTCTTGTGTTGTGTGTACAGTAACTACGGTTTAGTTGGTCAACATGGCGAGATATTCGCTTATATTTTTGGTGAGTTTCCTCTACTTACTTGAATGATAATATTTTATAATATTAATATAGGTAAGTACTTCTTTTATAAGCTATCCCTAATCTCGGATAATTTCCCAAACGTGTATATACGATAAGTACATCAATACCTTTGTAGACATATATTATTATTTTCAAAAATTATCCTAAAAGTTGTGAAACATCATATCTTTTGTCTGTTGAGTAAGTATAACCCAAATAATTGATGATCTAACATAACACACATTCACGTTGACATTAAAAAAGTAGTTCCGATGGTTATTTTAAAAGTTTGGGGTTGTTTTCAAATCCGAAAACGACGCGGGCACAGCTAACGAGAGCATACTTACACATATAAAAAGTAAATCAATTCTTCGAATGAAAGTCGATTGTAATATACTCATACATAGCAAGTACGTACGCAGTAATACAGAATGCACACACTTGTGCAGCACCTCTGATAGAAAGCAACCATTTACATTAGGTATATGCGATCGTAGAGAAATTTTGCGATGACGAATCGATATCTGAACATATTACCTATTTCACAAAGCCACACGTTATAACTCACCACTTCGAAGTTAGAAAAACATTTAAGACGCTGCACGCATCGCACTGCATTTTAATTTATTGATCTCCACTTCTACACTGCGCGGATTCGATTTTTACGCGAGACATCATTTTTATGGTTCGTAGATAGGTGCTTTGAACCGAATCAAGGTGATATAAACATGACTATAACTGGTTTCAAACATAATTCTAACTGTACTTCAAACTAGACTTAACTAGAATTTATCTTAAGAAAACATGCTCCAGAGAATCTGAGTGGTGTACAAAATGTTATTAGCATGCGTGAATTTTGTAGAATCATCGTTTACCTAATGTGAAGAACACATAGAAACCCGTATCCGTCGTATGATAATAGTATGTCTTTACCTAGTGGTACATTCATGTATCAACTGACTATTGAAAATCCGCGAGGTGGTAGGTATATAGCACCCACATTTCATTCTTCCAAGTCAGCTAGTTTTAGGACACAGTTAATCCTTAGAGGCGAATCTGTTGCCGTCTCTACCGTCTCTCTTACCTTTTCTACTCAGAGTTGTCTAGCATACAATTCTTATAACAAATCAAAAGCGATGTGGCTACATATGTATAGGGATAATTTATTATTTGCATATCGATTTAACGATAACTAGAAGCTTATTAAAGTTTCCACTTAAGCTAACTGCTTGTGCTAAGAGTGGGCAGCATTTAAAAAGGCTTCGACCGCAAGGTACTTATTCTATGCATTACCCTATCAATTCATAGAATGACGGACATTATTAAAAGCCTATTACTTCCGGGCGCTGGTGTGCCACTGCAACTCAATACGTTAATAAGTATACTTCAAAGATTACTTCTATATTATTGCATCGAATAACATATATAGTGCGCAAAATTTGCGGTAGTATATGATAACAATTAGTAAAATACTGCATAACGTACATATTTCGATATACATTTTGAGACGCTGCGGCCCAAGCGCGGTCTTACAATGTTGCTTTTTAATGATGTCTGGCATTCTAGAAATTCATAGTTTTTATAGATTAGTTGTGCTATAGTCTAGCGTTCTTATCATGACAATGTAGCGTGTACTGTTATGTATAAACATTGCAATTTTCATTGCATCTATAGCTCTGACCGCTTAATTTCACTCAGCCAGCTGGACAGCCTGTTAGATGACCTCCGTTGCTTGGTTCTCTTTCTGTATATTACTTAAGCAGTCTGGTAATTTTCTATCTCGATCTTTGCCTCATCCAAATGCAAATAAATTTATAAATATATTGTTGTATGACGGCTCAAGACGCATAAAATCACTCATGTACTAAACTGTGCTCAAGATGTGCGAGTAGAGCGAGAGCTGTCAGTCACCGGTACGCTTCGGTGACGAGTGAGCTCTCGTGATGGTTAGTTTACTTTCGGGGTCCCTCGATAATGATGACGATTGTCCTACATGACAAGTGAGCTAATGAAACAATCTCGCTACAGCCATTAGATTTGTAACCATACTCTTTATATCGCAAATAGCAACATCAACCAAAATATTTACTTATTACGATGAACACAGTTCATCGAATTCAAAGCTTGCTTGGAATACGCACTTTGGAGCCAATTTATGTGATTTGTATCGACTATAGCGTCAGCCAGCGCTCCATAAAAGTGTTAACAGTTGCTTATCAAATCTTGTAGCTTATTTGTACACAAGCTTAAAGTCCAATTGAAAATATGTAAATAGTAGAGGTCAAATTATATTAAAGATATGGGCCTTTACCTTTATGAAAGTGAATGAAGCCAGAGAAGTGTGTCAGAATCGTAGCAAATGGAAATCCATAGTCTCTGCCTACCCTTCTGGGAAACAGGTGTGAATCTATGCATGTATGTATGTATGCCTTTACCTAGCTAAACCACTACGAGGCTCACAAAACTGAATAAAATTACAAATAAGATACATACTTACATATTGATTGAAATATAATAATCCTTGTAGTGTTTATTGCCATGTCAATGTGCCTAGTACTGTTCATCGTATTCTTAGTAATGTATTTTCTCCATAATTTAATCTAATTGGCGTTCATTAGACATCATTAGTAAATAAGACTACCGTTGTTCCTAAAGTGGTATTTTCGATTATAGACATAAAAGCTTCACCTGAATCCATGGCTTATGGTTACCGTCCACGCACATTGACTGTTCTCGGTATTTTAATGTGAGTCATAGACCTTTAAAAGCATTTTACGAGCTGAACAGTTGTTTTGGTAACGGCAAGTCTCCTAACTGTAAATCTTCGTCGTATGTAAATCAGCTGAGTTTTGGAGAACGGAACACATAAACAAACTTTCTCCCACAACAATTGGTGCAAGCGTTTTGTATTCACTTCCACTTTTGTAGTTGGACGATGTAAAAACGAGTTAAATTTACTGCATATTTTTGTGCGGATTTTAATTCAAAATTGAATGTTAATTCGAGATTGTCGGCAGATGTTTAAATGTATTTTTAAATGCAGTAGTCATTATAAGAAAGTAATGACCAGGTTAGTGTGTAAGTGTGCTTGAAGTGCAGTTTTTATTTGTTGCATTGGCAACGACGCCTGCGGATTGATTTCAGCAGCGTGAGCAAAATATTCGATTCTCAATTAAATCGAGCATTAAAAGATCACTAGCGGTCATCTAGTTGTCAAAATTTGACCAAAATTCCTAAGCTTGCTACTTTGTTTTCTGTTTTTTTTTAGTTATTACATATAAATAAGGTATAGGTATGTATGTATCTTATGTGGGGCCAGTCAGTGCAGACCGGCGACACTTCGACCCTGTGGGATCTTTTGTATCGACACTCTCCCAATAACGACTGCCATAGATGTTCATGGCAGCCGGGACCGACGGCTTAACCTGCTCTCCGAGGCACGGAGCAGGCGATAATTGTCAATCAATACGACATAATTTCGAAAAGTCATATAACTTCCGATAGTCAGAAGTGCGCGACGTGGGTTCGAACCCGAGACCCTCTGCATTGCAGTCTGTTGGTCTCCCCACTGAGCTATCGCTGCTCAGGTATAGGTAACTATAGTTACAAAGAATTGTACGACGTCAGAGGAACAATATCGAAATATGTACTACGAACCCGATTCGACTGCGTGTGTCAAATGCATGGTTGTATGCGTGTAGTGTTTTTTCATTATTTTAATGTATTTCTAATGCATATTTTATAAAAATATTAGGATTCGCCGCTCCTTCTCCATATAAACTTTAACTGTGCCAAATTTCATACTACTACGTCCACGCAATTTTCGTAAAAAGGGGTACAAAGTTTTTGCTTCACGTATTAATATACAGATTATTAAAAGATCATGATTCGATTTATTCAATTGAACATCGGGAATCGATACGGCTGACTTGATAAACAAGAAAGCGAGATGTGTAAGCTCAAGAAACATCAGATCACTAAGTTATCGCGTGTGGACTTTTATTTTTGCTTTATGCACCAAAATTTGAGATCGATTTGATACATCGCGATTTGATGAGTACTCAGAATTTACGAGATTGAGCCACTATTCAAGATCAATTCCAAAAATCGCCTTTTTTTCCGCAAGCCAAGAAAATTCCAATTTATTTAAATGCACAACTGGTTAAGTTAACTGCCTTAAGTTTTACTGGGGATAGATAGTGATGTGACTTATAGAAAGTTATTTCTTGTTAAGACAACTATAGTTTTAATTTACAATTAGGTGACACAGAGGCTTTTTTAAGAAAGATTGTGAAATATAAAATTATTGCCTGTGTTTCGTGATGGCATCCAACGATCTGTGGCCGGGCGCCAATATTACAAGTATACTGATGTATGTTAGTAGGATAACAACGCAACGGAATGTAATTCTTAACGCTATTTATTTGGGGTATAACGCCCGCTATTGAATGTGCCAATGTGAGTCGATCACGACACGTGCCGTTACCGATGAAATTTTTATGAGAAGTGCGCTCGCGTAACGCCGGGTCCGAACGGTCGGGCTACTATCTCCGGAGTAGCAACAACACAACTACATGTAATCTTGAAAAGCTTGTGATAATTATACCACAACATCTTACTTTTTCAATCTTTATGCAAATTGTACTTGTAACTTGTAATGTAAATATTTTACAAGAGACACATGTGTCTATGAATACCTCGTACATACCGTGACAAAAGTTTGTGCTCATGCTTTTTATGCCTACTATTTGTCTACCCGGTCTTACGAATTGTTTATTACTTTTACTGTTAAGAAATTTTCAATAGATGTTCTAAGCCTGGGAAGTTTCCTGGTGGATGACAAGAGATTAGCCACCATATTAAGTAAAACTAAGTTTAGCTAGAGAGCTGTGAGTACAATACACCACATACAATACTACCATTTCGAAAATATGTAGGTATGAGTGTATATTTACATTATGTAAATGTTAAAGCTGGTTACCGAATTATTTTGGAGGTTATGGGTAGCCCTAGGTATCTAATTTACTGATACCTCAGCATTCTGCTTAAAATAAAAAACAACATGCGTGAATTCCTAAATAACTGGACCGCCAATAAAGGAAGTGTGCTGATACTATCCAGAAAGGCGAAGGATGATCACAAGTCTTAAAGATAAAAGCCCATTATTTTAATGAATCTCTCTATATGTGTGTGGCGACTCCGCACAGACGAAGAAGTTACGCCTACATTTAACAGATGGCGATACAATCGCGCTTAACATGACGTCATACAATTCTGAATCGCACAGGTGGAGTTTACACAGCGACTAAGTATATATTTCTGATTACATGCGTCGCTTCATCACGCACGAACTGTGACACCAAATATAATGGCTTTGCAATCGCTCATTTATTTTTAACGTGGTCTGTGGAATTCACTTAGATCGTGATGACTATTCATAGCGAATGTAGCCGCCGTAACCTCAGTTGCGTGTAAGTATTTTCTCTTAAATAATACAATTCTACTACGAAGAATAATAATAAACCTTGTGAGGACTTTTTTAATCCGCAAGTAGCAATGGATATATGGACCGGTGGACCCCTATTTTTAAGAGGTAAGTTTTTGAGACAGAGTCGTATAGGACACCAAACACCCTTGTGAAGTATTACTGTCTTTATTAAAGAAGCCAAACGTCAATAGCTTTGACCAATAACAGTCTAGATACTAGCGTAGAGATTTTTAAAGAACCAAGTACGTTCGATTGTTCTGTAGGGTTATATTCTGAGAGTGTATAAAATTTTAATATCTATAAAACTCCTCGCAATAATGTCTGTAAATGTTAGATTATTGTAAAGCAGATCAACATAACGCGTTGATGTCTATTACAAGTCGTAGACACACGATCTAAACTTCGCTTTAATTGAGGCCCACCAATAGCGGATTGATATCACGAAATTAAATTTAGTCAATCTATAAATGTTACTAATCTGGTAAATAAAGTAGGTCACAAACGCACCTAAGGTTCGATATAAATCGCGACCTACCCACACCGGCCCCTTATCCGAGGATACGCGTGTAATTCGTACACAACAAGTTCCGTTAGGCTTTCTCCATACACTCCTAAACCGTCAGCCGAGGAATTAAGGCCACGTTCACACTCAAATTAATGAGATAAACGTCGAAAAAAACATGATATATCGTATGGCATTTTTTTCCTATCGCTTGAATTAAGGGCATAACTATTAAGTTTAAGAATTCGCGAAATAGTCTTTATAATGTCTTTTCAGAGCGAGTTTGGCCTACTATTAAAGACAATTAAAGAAACATTCAACCAAGTCGAAGAAACATCAAACCAAATCAAAGATACATTAATCCAAATTCAAGGAAGTTAGAATCATAAATTTAGAAACACTGTTTCTAATATTTGCCGTATAATTTAAAATTGATATAATAATAATAGCCCAATAGATAACAGCTAAAGAAATTGTATGTATTTGAATAACTGCGGGCTTGCAAGCCTTAATAGGCAACAGTTGCTGCTCACCATTAGACTGAACGAATGTTTTCTCGCCACTTCTACAATACAACAAGAGAATCTAGCCACTGCTCTACTAAATCTACACCAAATACAATCACTTAACTTAATTAGTCAGTATACGAGTTAAGAATTCATTAAAAATATAAGTAGACTTATAATTATATATTTTAGAAGACTAAATAACAGCAAAAGTATTTATTTCTACCGATAGAAGACTCTATACAAATATGACAATCAGTCTCGTCTTGAAAGTACCAGAAATAAGTACACTTTACTCATATATCACAAAGCTTTCACCCCATCCATATCTGTCCATGTCAAAGTATGCGTAACCTCATCGATCGTTTACCGATCAGTAAAAGCAATGGCTCTGACATTGACTAATACAAGTTATAGAGACGTTTTGTGTAAAAACACAAATGTTATGTAAACGTGACTTGTAAAACATAAACCGTCCATTGTCACGATGATAATTTAAATGTGACAAATGGAGTGTCACGAGAATAATATTGTTGACTGTAGTCAGGGGTCAATAGTCGCGAGAAATATATTACAACTAGTTGCCGCTCACGGTTTTACCTGCGTGGCATATCGAAAATTATCACGAAAAGTTTGAGTTTACAAGACTTCCCCATAGTCGATAAATTCCATCCAATCGTAGCAGAGATCGATTAAAAGCTAGTTATCTCTGCTGGGGCATTGTAAGATCATTGGAGTTTACCCATAAAAAGAAACTTTATTTTCTCCGTTCATTCAACTATGTGTTTCAATTTCTGTTCTTTCCCACATAAATAAAGCACAAACAAACACTTTCATGTTTATAATATTGGTCAGTATTCGTAGAAAAATATCATGTTGTTTGATGTATATGGAAATACCGGGCCCGGTTTAAATAAGGTAGTTTAAATAATAAACGTCTTTATAAATATACAGCTGAAGTGAGAGATTTCGCTTTCACGAGTGTGCGTACATAAAACTGTCTCTCTTTTATGGACATACCACGACAACGCCTTTGGAAGGTTCTTCTGGAAAATTCCAAGTATGTCATCTTTTTAGTTAAGTCGAGTCAATATCATAGTCATCTTGAATGGTAAAAACATCTTTATTGCTGCAATACAAAAAAAAATAGAAGTGTTTGTGCATGTCGTGGAAAATGTGCAAGCTTTTACTTTATTGTCTATTCAACGTGAAATTAAACTACTATATACGGATTTTATCGCGTTATTTATCAAATAAATAACGCGATAAAATCCGTATATAGTAGTTTAATTTCAATGAATAATATTCGCGTAACCAGAAGACAATATTATTCAACGTGAGTAAAACTGCTCGTAGCAAACTGACACATGGCAACACTTATAAACCTTAAACTGACTTTGTTTTCCTTCCTTGGACCTCTATGAAAGGACGAACCCAAGTTCAAATGTAATAATTGAGGAGTAAATACACGTGAGTTTCCTATTATCACGGCCCATCTGTATAAACACAACATGAATTCTAAATATACATTTTACACTTACTTCCGTAAATTTTTTGTCATTGTTAAATGCCAATGCCATACGCAATAGGTATGTAATTATAATAAATTAATCGATCACTGTATTTTTTAACGGCAACATTCCATTATGGAAAAATCTGTATGCCCGACATTTCTCGTAGTGTAAGTTATGTGACCTTCCCACTTATCGATAATTCAGGTGCAACTGTTGATGCGCATGCACAACTTTCTAATACATAAATGTATGCGTGTTTTAATCGTCATGTTATGATGACGTGAGCGCATCCCGTTGGGTTCGTGACCTTCACCTCGCACCGTCTGTGCGGTCGCCGGTTGACAACCGGCCACCGTAACACTACCGTTGTAAGCTCGTTTGTTTGTAGGCTATAAGCAACTTGATCTGTGTTACGAATGTTACAGATTTAGGTCACTTTTCATGTAGCAAAAGATAATATACTATTAATTGATTTGGAAACTCACTCTCCAGTAAGAGTAGGCAAAATAATAAATAATAATAATATTCTACCATATACACACAACACCATCTAGCCCAAACTAAGCAGAGCTTGTACTATGGGTTCTAGACGATGGATAAACATACATACATATATACTTTCTTTTTGTACATACATACATATTATTCATAGAAACACCCAGACCAAGACAAACAGCCATGTTCATGCACACAAATGTTTGACTTGTGCGGGAATCGAACCCGCGACCTCAGGCGTGGCAGTCGGTTACACTAACCACTACGCCATCGAGGCCGAATGTTAGTAGCGTACGAAATAAATCGTTGATTATTAAAAGTTTTGTATTAACAAGCGCGGCTTTTGTCTAATCACTTAAAGTCATATCGCAGCGTGAAACGTTTGTTCCAGATAATCAAAGATGGCCCTTTAAAATAGTTAGGTATAGGAATTTTCTTTGATGATAGACGAGCCCGCGCTTTTGATGCTTTATCCGCCGTTTATAAAAATGGCAGTATCTTCAGTCTTCAATTCCTAGGTTTAGATATTGCTAAATTAGATATTGCTAAGATAATACAGTCAAGCAGCTGCCTACTGTAAGCAAAGGCGCACAGTGACAGTCAATTCATAAATGATTCTGTATCCAGTAAGGCAGGAGTTTCTACTCCACAAACCATGTAGGCCAGAAAGGGTAGACGTATGGATGTACGTCGGGAAGGGAGCGTGCCTTATACAGCACCGGCACCATACTGGAGGTATGGGAGGCGGCTTCTCCATCGGCCTCAGCGAGGATATCATTAGCAACTCTCAGAGTTCACGAGTGGTCAGCGGCTTTATTGCTTCGGTATAGGTACCGAAGCAATAAATCCGCTGTAAAGTTAGTTTAAGTTAGTTAAGTGGCAGTACCTATTGTCTATTGTCCAGATAGGTCTGGACAATAGACAATAGGTACTGCCACTTGGGCACGAGGTAGCTCGCTTACGAGAACTGGGTCTCAGGATTTGGAGACAAGATCTCTCTATAACTAGTCCCTAAAGGTGCTTTCGGGCACGGAAGGTACAGTGGCTCTCACTTATATACCTAAAAAGGTGGAAAAATGGGAACGCTATGTCATAAAGTTGAGTAGTCTGTATAGGAAGAGGCTGATACTGCCGAAACGGCATTTTAAGCATTAATGACTTGATGCGATGGAATCCCATATCTGAATCAACAGAAGACTAAACAGGTTACAACCATGGTAATCAGCCTTAGATTATAAATATAATGATTTTCGTTTATCAACTGCTACTAAACAATCGTCACATAGTAGTAACGGTCTGTAGACGCACAATTATATGACAAGAACCTATGGAACTCCAAAGTACGTACAGTCCTATAAGCCCTAATATCCTACCATATACTATGTGATGAATAAATAGATAAATAAATTATGGATGCTTAGACCATGCGTCCTAAGGTAACTAGCGGAGAGTAGACGGGATGTTCAGGCTGAGAATAGATAACTCACTTTCAGTCGAGCAGACTCACACCACTGATCAAAGATGGCTAAAGGTGTCTTGGCCACATTTAGGGGTTGGTAAGGTATTGAATCAGCTACCGTTACAATATTATTCATGTGTGCATAAATAAAATTTTACAGTAATCTATATAATAATGGTGTGTCTATATATTATATTGAATAAACATCAGGTGCCGGTTACACCACAGAGAAGACGACGTTTGCATAACTTGACGTTTAAAGTATACAGGCAGGTTGTATATAAAATAATATTCGTGTGATTGATGTTATTTGTACACAATTGTTTTATATAATACACAGCTATTACGTACTTTAGCAATGTGCATTTATTTGTTGTAGGTTTGAAAAGACATGACATAAAGACTTTTAAGTTTTTAATACGTAACGTGCGTGCTGCGTGTGCTGTGCTGCGTAACGTGTGCATAATAGTTATTATTATTTGTTGCCTGCAATTATTTTGATTCATACATCGTTATCTCAATCTGCGTATAATTAATGATAAGTTCTGGATTGGTGAATATTAAAAAAACCGGCTTATAAAGAAACTTTCTGAGATACTTAGCTCTTAATTTTTTATTGAAGTCTTTCTGTCACTAGTTTCTTATCCGCGTATTTTCCTACGTGTACCTTACAAAACGGGCACATAAAAATATCCTATATCCTTTTTTCGCTATAACATGTGCATCTGAGTGTCAAGTTTCATCTAAATATTTTGAACGGATTACGCGGGATAAAGTAACAAGCATCCAAAAATCTACATAAAGTTAGACATTTTAAAATAAATCTAATAGTAATATTATAGTGCGATTATATTTTCGTGTAAGGTTTCAGATTACTAACATCCACGTTTAAACAAAGGAAGTGATTGAGTCCATAAGGACAATTCTTGCATCATGATAACTTTTGCAGCCACCAGAATATCATAATTTCACGTGTTTTACAAGTCAGATCTGCCATCTACTTAATAAGAAACCACTTGAATATAACGAGTACTAAGTATAAACACAAATAGGTGAGTGAACACATCGTAATGTTGACGTCACGCTGGGCGGTGGTACCGGCGGTACCGGCGTGAGATCGGTGGTACCGTTACCGGAGCTTGGGTGACCTTCACCCACTTGCGGCACGTGCAGGGCGTTGACTCACGAACTCCCGGACAGGACCACAAACCCATGTACAACATACCTTCTTGCACGAGCTTTATGTTTTAATGTTATCTACTTATTGTAACAAAGTCTATATAATCATAATATGGTAAACTAAACCATAAGAAATACCGGCAAACAGTGAACTGGGAACGGAGTGAAAAGTATGTATATATAGTAGTAATGTGTAAACTTTTGCAATACTAGTATTTAGTCTAATTAATCGTTAATAAGTTAATCGTTATACCTCTAGAGGAACAATTAATTAGACCCATTGCTCATACTAAAATAACTCATTACACAGCAATGGACGAAAATCTCAAGCTGAATATCGCACACCAACTAAACTTCCTAACAAAAGAATCCAATATCAAAGAAAATACGAAGTCTTTTGTGCTCTATTTATAATTTACTCAGTTGGAAACGGACCATTTTTTTTTTGGAATAAATGTGGTTATACCGTGACCATTGCAAAAACATTAGACTCTACTATATCAGTATCTTTAAGAATATTATGGAAAATTCCTTAGCAAACATATATCAGTTTACAGTGTTTCCTTTCTGCCGTTAAAACAAGCGATAGTTAAGTTTTTTATACGCACGTAACTTGTAGGAGACAGGTGCATGTCATGGATCGCGCGACACGCGACACCGCTAGATTATAAATCTACGTGATCACTGCTTTTTGATAAATGGTTGTTAATCGTGTTAACTTAGTTCACTTAGTCGACAATACGAGTACTCTAAAGTTGTGAGAATTTGTTGACATGTTTCTTCTCATTGTAGCCTCACTACGGCTACTATTAATATGTCCAGTATGACCTAATCTGTAGTACGTCTATCAAATATGATAGTTGCCCCTACGGCAGTTTCTTAGTACCTAAATCTTTCAAATCTTAGATAAATGCTTTAGCAGATTTCATAATCTAGTCTACATAATATTGTCTTCTATTTACGCGAATATTATTCATTGAAATTAAACTGCTATATACGGATTTTATCGCGTTGTTTATTTGACACTTTATTACAAAATTTTGAAAATTGTTACACTACTACTACTATTAAATTAGACTGAAGTCTAATTCTAAAAATTATATATTAGATACTTTGAGCTCATTCTGCGTAAATAGAAACACCAATGATTAAATTATGTTCGGGTACTTTGAAATAACTACACTGAAACATTGAGACAACTGCCATTTTAGTCTCCCCGTGACCATGGCTGCTGATAAGCAACCGAAACGTCGGGGAAAGTGTAAAAATAAATTAAATCTAAATAGTTTAATAATAATTTAATTAGCTTAAAAATTAGTAAAGTTTAATAGTAGAAGTAGTGTAACAATTTTCAAAATTTTGTAATAAAGTGTCAAATAAACAACGCGATAAAATCCGTATATAGCAGTTTAATTTCAATCATAATCTAGTCGTCACATTCTGAGCGGCTATCACAGTCTTATGATACGGGTACGCTTATTTATGACGACTCGATGGCGTAGTGGTTAGTGTAACCGACTGCCACGCCTGAGGTCGTGGGTTCGATTCCCGCACAAGTCAAACATTTGTGTGCATGAACATGGATGTTTGTCTTGGTCTGGGTGTTTCTATGTATAATATGTATATATTTACAAAAAAAAAAGTATATATGTATGTTTATCCATTGTCTAGTACCCATAGTACAAGCTCTGCTTAGTTTGGGCTAGATGGTGTTGTGTGTATGTGATAGAATATTATTATTATATTATTTATGATGAGAGACTTAGAAAAAGAAACAAATGTGCGATATGAATTTTAAAAACAATTTTTGTTTTTAAAATCATAACTGTTCTTTACTAATTGACCACGCTTCTTATTGTTCATATCTTCATATTTATAGTAACGTAATAGTTTCCTAATAATTATTCAATATAATATATAATCAAAGCTATTAGCTAGGGTAAAAGATCCAGTTATGATCCGCGCCGCTTGGTCGCGCTCTGTTTGCGGTGGCGCGTAACGGCACCGCGGCGTAGGCGCAGGTGCGGTGGTTCGCGCATGCGCCGTAACACCAGCGTAATGCTCACTCATATCTACTATCAAATGACGTGTTAATAGTTGGAGACAAACTGTGAACTCGCTAAGTTATGTTTTAATTCGAAACACTATATTATAGTTGAACAACACGCGTTGGTCGATGACACTGCTAACTGCACAAACAGTTGATAATCTAACTATATATTTTATTATTAGATACTTTTTATTGGAGTAAACAAATCTATAGAATTAGATGATTTTATCATCTAATTCATTCAATCTATACTAATATTATAAAGCTGAAGAGTTTGTTTGTTTGGTTGAACGCGCTAATCTCAGGAACTACTGGTTCGAATTGAAAATTCTTTTAGTGTTGGATAGCCCATTTATCGAGGAAGGTTATAGGCTATATAGGCACGCTACTAACAACAGGAGTGGAGCAGCAATGAAAAATTATCTTATATGAAGCAGACGAAGTTACGCGGGTCAGCTAGTCAACTATATAATCAAAATAGTTACGGTACTGAATGTCAATTCCGGTGTTCGTAACAAACCTTGAGAGTTTAGTGAGACATATTGCACATTCTGGGTTTTGTTATAGAGACAGATTTGCTTCACACAATAAATTATAGAAATGGGTACTCGTAGAGACCAAATACGAGTACTTTTGCCCTAAGATATGCTCTAAGATAGACACCCTTTTGCTGAGCTTTCTGACAAGTATGACAAGCCAGCGCGTAAACGTTAGTACGTTCTTACGACACGAAAGAGTGAAGACTTTTTATGATAACTTTCCTTTATAACATTTTATAAATACATATTACACCTGCTTTATGAAAGTGCAATTTAGCGAGCCTTGCAAAAAATGTGTGTCAGTGTGCCGCCGCCTCAAGCGGCCATCGCGTCGTCGCGTCGCCCTCTTACTGCACTGACGAAATAAAAGAGAACCACTCGCAGTGTTCGCGCAAATTGATATGAAGTTAGTTCTTTAATTACAGAGTTACTATACTACTGCTATGTGCTAACATCTTGTGCGAAGAAAGAATGAGTCAGTACCAATGGTCAGAGGAAAAATATTGAAGTGAACAACTTTTGACCGCATTGTGTGTAGCGTAAAAGTACCATATATTACACACCGTGTCCACAATAACGTATGGTATAACTTAACGGGGTGTCTTTAAACAGTTCGTTTGAAATATATATAATCAATCACATCACTACCGTGTGCCTGCCTCGTTTTAATTTCCGTGTCGAGTCTAAAGTGTAATAGAGTTTTCAGTTTAAAAAACTTCTGGTAGTAGTGCGAAGCCTGGAAATGCCTTCAGTAGATCAGTCAAAAGTACAACTAACTTATTACGTAACGTCGGTACGTTTTACTCTTCAAATATATATATATCCATCCTTATTTGTATCTTAAGATATATTTTATGAACTCTTTTTTAAAATTCTTATCTACGTTTGCTTTTATGCATTACGTCCTAACAAATTAGTGCTTATTTGAAGAATACATATTCAATATTTTTCGTGCTAGAGGGAAGAAACTGCTTGAGTGAAGACATTTCTTATTACTATTTGCTCGCTAACTTATTTTAATCATATTCTTGAAATCATCTGCACGTAATTTATACGAGCATATCAGTAGTCATAAATAATTATCATTATGACTTTCTTTCTGGACCTGATTCCTGAGTTAAGCGTAATGTAAGCCTGATGCTTGTATTAGAAGCAATTATTAAAGATAGCACGGACTAGGCTAGTGAAAGACCTTATCAACTTACTTTGTGCCTCATAGAGAGCCATTATTGGCGCCGGCTATCATAAAACTCCACTGCTAATGTAGGCATTAATCCCAGTTAAGGGTCAGTGGTCTTTAATAGACCTGATACTAGTTCTTCTTCTCCTTTAGCCCTTATTATTCCCAAGTCACTTGGGGTCGGCTTTTCTAGTCTAACTGGATTTGACTGGATATCAGTTTTTAGACGGAGCGGCTGCCACCAGACCTCCGCAACCGAAAGGCTAACGATACCCTAAGGCTAGACCAGTGTCAAAATATTAGAGGGTACTGACTTGCCCAATAAAGACTGCCATAGATGTTCATGGCACTAGTATAGACCTGATACTAGTATAACGACAAATTATTTGCATACTTTGGATGCTCTTTATGTCCGTTATTTACAGTGACAATCCCTACTAATATTTTAGATGAATAATATATTTCTTATAATTGTAATTTATTTACTAGAACTACTTTTGTAGATAATAATCTATAAAATAAATTTCCACACGTGCCATGCACCTATTTATATAGATGGAGGCAGTGTACGACAAGTACATAATATGTAATCATTTGTGATGTTGGTCTGGCACTAATGAGCAAGTAAAAGTGAACAGCTGACAGTTTTTGTGGCGAGCAGCACAACAGAGCGCGCACCGCAGCCCTCACTAATGACTGTGCTCATCCCGAGATGCGAACAACCTCGCGGATTAAGGGATCTGCATCTGCCACATCATTTAGAAATGGTTTTGAAATTAAGTTATCATTTATTATGTTTTTAGCTCTTCTGACTTTGACTATACTATTCAATAATTCTCTTTTTCCCCAAATCCAAGAATACTTATTACTAATTATCTACGCCATACAGTAACATATAACAGCTGTGTGAGATATAATTATTGTTTCTGTTTTTGATCTAAGGAACCGAATCTCGGTTAACAAGCATCGTTATATTTTATGTAGTTTTGATAGCCAGTTTGTGTCGCGTCTAGCGAGTCGCGTAATGACACCGCGGTGGTGTGAGCAACCGCCGCTAACTGCTTGTGACACTTACTCGTATTAATGTGCCAACAATATCTGGGCACCTCACCCTGCACCGGCATATCTTGCACAACCAGATCTTCACAGTTAGGTGCGCATGTAGGCGATGCCACCACCACTATTGACATCTTTAGACGGGTTATTAGGGCACGAAAATATGATGGAAAAAAATCACCGCAAGAAACAAAGCGTTTTTACTGCCAAGCTTTATTATTGTCAGCGTATTATGGGCGGTTTTTCCTCTTAACCAACATAATTTAGACCTGAGTTACAGTTAAGGTAAAGCGGTTTACCCTTTGAGAACCACAGAGACAAAAACTTTATACTACTTTTTTAGCTATAATCTATGGCGTGCCAATTTGTTTATTTTACGGGTAGCAAACCTAATTAAATTATAGTACGTACGTACTCAAGTAAAAACCGTGATAAACATAGCGCATTATAGCAATTGTTACAAAGTCTACTGCACCAAATATGATTTAAGAAGCCAGAGGCAAATACTACCCTTTCCAGCTTAGTAGTACTTTTGGTACGGTACGTTCGGTGCAATAGTTGGCGAGTGATGGGCGCGCTCTGTATTATATCTAGTCTAAGCATGATACCATGCTACTGGTTAAATTTGATCGCATAGCTTCTATGACATATAAAGGGTAACAACTGACTAATAATAATCTTACCAGATAATAATTAGTATTACTAGTTATATCGATCTCCAGGCTTATCTAAGATCTGCAACAGAATCGTTTTATCTATAAGAACAAAAGACTTTCTGCCATTGAGTAGATAATATATCTACTGCAAAATCAAAGCCAGGTAGGACAGTAATAGATACGTTTGAGAAAAGCTACAGCTATTTGTTCGCATTTCCATTTCCAAGAATCTGATATAAGATCAGTGAGCTGTGTTGCCAGTAAACGCATTAAATCATCATGCGATGCGATCTAAAGGACCGCATCCAGTTGTGATTCAGAATGTTAATAGGTATAGCCCTATTTGCGGACAGACTGTGTTACAAGCGCACTTTACGATATCAAATGGGCCCATCCGATGAAGCTGTGATAGTCTACATCGCGAGCACGACTCCAAGGTACGTAATTCTGCTGCTACTAATCAAATACGTAAATGCAGATTATCACTCTCTATAACGGTGAAGATAACTGTGATCTTTTAATTACTAGATACTCGTCAATAATCCTTATTAGTGTTATAAATGCAAAATTGTGTTGATTTGTCCTTCTTTAACGTAGTAATGGAGCAACGGAATAACTAAGAGACTTTCTATTATACTTATAAGCCTTTTCATTACAAAATTATGAAGTCTCCAATGGAATACTTATACTTACTTAGAAACAGGATCCTTACGCTGTGTTTCTAAGTAGGTAATGTGTCATTGAACACATATAAATAAATTATTTTATCGATAATGACAATCAGAATATCTATAACCAAGGGTTACGTAGCTTATGTCACTTACAATTTGTACTTTTCGTATGTAGTCTGCACTGGCTAACTGCATCACAAAGAAAACATTAAGATTCAGATAATATTTAAAAAAAAGCACCAATAGTAACACAGCCATTGCGTCGCGTAGAAGTCAAAATTATACACGCCTGACTATAAGCAATCTCTGGCTCTAGATAACTATAGATGATGTAACTTTAAACTTTCAGCATAAATCGAATTCAACGTCCAATTTGGTATTAGCAAAGTAGCCACATATTTGAATGATTATTGATTGTATTATCTGTAGTGTCACTTTACTCTACTTGAAATAAGCGTTCTACATAATTAACTCAACTATTAAGACGCAAACGACTGACGCAGGCGTATCAGTAGGTAGCAACAATTCCAGAACTGCCAGTTTTCCCTCGCCAGTAGAAATCACTCGAAACTAGCATAAATTATATTTATGTATGTATTAAAACTTGCTTCCATTAAAATTACCTCAATAGCATAGTGGTTTAATGATAAGCGCATATGCAATATGGCGAATGTAATGTCCTAACCTCAATACCTACCCGGGCTTAGCAAAATGTTGTAATTGACTGGATTCTGGCAGGGATATCCGTAAAGCCAGAGCCCGTGCTTCAGTAACTGTAGTACTGTGTTAGGTAAGCAACTATAGGTTCATTCAATATCTGCATTTTATATATATTACGATGACAATCAATATCCTAGTGGTAAAAGTTTACCATAGCTGTTTTTCCATTAGTAAAAATAGCATAAACTCGGGTACTTTTAATATGAATTCGTCCGTTCGAGCTGGTTTGTTGCCTGTAATCCGAATTAAAACATTTCTATAATTACTTTTCGTAATTTATGTTCGAAACCTACATTATCTGGTAATTTTACTGTTAAAGTAGGTGTGTTGACGTCAAAGAATCTTATAATTACGATCTTTGATAAATTAAAAATAAATTCGTGGTTTTTATTTGAAAACGTTTTAATAAATTAATTGAAAGTTTATATCTTTTTTATGAGTTTAGGTAGCTTGTTTTAAACTAGTTAATGACTGCAGTTTTGTTCGTGTTGACCTTAGCTTTTGTGAACTTATCTATAGCATAGAAAGTTAATAAAAGCTAAACCGAGTAAGAACCCACTGTCTAAATTAAACTATGTATAAATATAGATTAAGTTCTGAGTATGTTTATAGTAACAGATGAAATTCATACGAATGTGAATTGATAAGAAGTGTACTCCTTAAGGGGTAATGTTGCAACCTACTGTGGTTCCACATTGCGCCATAGGAGACGAGCAGGCTGCCGTCTACCCGGACTGTATCACCCATTGCCCGACTCAGGAACCAAACTTGAAACCTTATGCAAATCAGTATGTATGATTTAAATACAAAACTTATTTGTTACTTTTTATTTGTTGCCGCCAATCAATGTAGATAATGTAATGTGAGACTATCAGCAACACGAAATTAAAATTAATAATAAAATAGTCTATACGAAGCTAACTCTCATATTTATAATATCTGTAGTCAAATACCACAGCAAATATTAAAGAAAAAACTCATATTGCTGTTTTTCTATAATTACGAAAGTTAAATTGGCCTTTCTCAAATAGACACAATTTTCAGATTCTGAGAATGAAACTACTTATAATGAGTGAGTAAAGATACTGTTGTCTAGAAATCACATCGGAATCAAAATAATAGCTCAATTATAATAATACGCCGACACGTGGGTATATTGAAGAAATACAATAAGAAATATATGTCATACTAGTTCACGCACCCAGCTTGTCTTGCGAGGTTTACGATTTTCGTGATTTCGTGAGCAGTTCTGCCATTACCGTTGCAGAATACATAGACGTATTTAAAAAATGATAATATAAGAAATAACGTTTAGTTTATGTTGATCATAACATTAAAAGCTACAGAACAGTTTTATTGGTTACCTCAATGAATATAGCCTGGGTAGTGGCAGAGGTAGTTAATAACACCCAGGATTCGAACTCAATATTTTATGTACATAAGACATAAGGTCTGGGATCTGATTCCAGGGTCTAGCAAATTGTTATTGTGCTTTTCTATAAAAAAATAGTTACTAGTAAGTAATCTGGAACCGTGGCAATCTGGCAGACGTAAATAGGCTCACTTTCTATTATATTGAACCTAAAAATATAGCTGGAGCAATGTGGTTTTACGTGGTCCCTAAAAAACACGTGGCACAAGGCGAAATGTGGTTGTAACACACCGCTTTCTACCATTTCGATTATACCTATCTATGTACATAATATGTTCAATCCCTCAAATAATACGTGATTCCATATGAAATTGCGATTTTTGCTGTTGAAACACTACAGAACTTTGATTCAGCTGTGATAGAAAACAAAAACACACAAACACACAGCACTTATTGCTCGTGTGCATACGCTTATCCGATGGGACCAAGATGGCGAGTCACACACAGTTTGACATAAGTGCGGGGCAATCTCACGCACCGTCTCAATTCTCATAGCTAGTGACACGGTCAAGTCAACATAATACAATGATACGCGAATAGTTATGGCGCGGCAACTAATCACATAATTGGACAATTTCATGCTATCTCCCAGGTTCAAGTAGACAGTTCAATTGTGCTCGGTTTCACTTGTTTAACTACCAGTTTATTTTTCATGCTCTTAGCTCTTGATCTTCATGATGTGACTTCCTCATATCATTACTTATAGTATGTTGGACCGTCATATCTGTAACAGTATCGGATGTACAATTTTTTACTAATGCCTTGGGTTCGACCCACACAGGCCTATCCTTAATATTTTTAATATTTTTACAATAGCGCTGACGCAAATATTTCTCTGTCGTATTTAATACAAATGTCCAACAAGCAATATTACGTAATACAACAACAATAACTACGAGAAAGAAGTACTATAATATTAAACCTTGGATTACGTCTGGACTAATTGGATGTATAAGACACAGAGATAAGCTTCATCAGAGATCTAAGCGTTTCCCTAATAATTTGGTACTTCAAACAACTTACAAAAGGTACAGAAATTACTGTAATAACCTTTCATAGAAATTAAACATTAATTACGATAGACACATATTGCATAAGGCAGGCAAAAACAGTAAGCACATTTGGAAACATTAAAAACGTCACTTATATCTCTACACAGCATAAATCAAATTCATGTTTACTGTACACTCACTCTTCACCGATTTTGTCAGCTAATAATGTTAATAACTATTTTGTAAATGTAGGTAAAAATCTTGCTGAGCGGACTCAGATACAAACTTGTAAAAATACTGGTTTTGGTATTCCCCAAGGAAGTATTATCGGTCCGACGCTGTTTTTCATTTATATTAACGATTTATGTAATCTTATATTAGGAAACGGCAAGATAATATCACACGCCGACGATACCGTGCTAATATTCTCCGTTAAAACCAGCAACGAGTTATACGGGAACGCTCAGCTTGGCTTTAATGTTGTGAATAACTGGCTTCATCAAAATTTACTAAGTTTAAATTCCGATAAGACGAAATATATTCACTTTTGTATGCGCAAGAATAACTATGTATAGTATAACTAACTCACCTATATATGCACACAAATGTCTGCTTCAAAACCCCGCAACAAACATGTGTAATTGTCCTCCTATCCTGCAAACTAGGAGCATAAAATATCTTGGGATCATAGTAGATGATAATCATAATAATCATTTATTTGTCAAACATCGGTATTTACATATAAAGATCTTGGATACAAAATATTTGGTGCGGTATGCTATGCCAATATTGACATACAAATTATTAACATAGAAACATAATTAAATTGTAATAACTAAAATTACAAAAGAAAATCATAATAAAAATAATAGATAATAATTTAACAGTAATACTCAAAATGTCAATTTAACATAAAATATCAATGCAGTCAATCAAATTTATCATTTAAGAACTCGTCTAGTTTATAATAACACTTTTCTACTAACAGGTCAAATAAGAATTTTTTGAACGTTTATACAGTATATACAGCTTCCTTTAAACAACATATCGATAGTTTAGTAAATAGAATTCGTAAATTAATATATGTATTTAAAAACTCCGAACAGTAGCAGATATTAAATTGATTACTCAAGTTTATTTAGCTCTATGTCAAACAATTATCCAATATTGCATTACTTCATGGGGTGGAGCAGAGAAAACTACTATGCTGCCTCTTGAACGAGCTCAGAGAGCAATTTCAAAAGTAGCCACCTGCCGTCCTTTCCTATTTCCTACAAGCTTGTTATATAAATCCTGCAAAGTAATGACTGTCCGTCAAACCTTCATACATTTTTCACACAATACTAAAACAACATGCGATGCTTACCTATAACGCTGACATAACTAACAAGCGTCGGCAAGATATAATCTGCACCACACAATCATGCTCAAAACATATTTTTATAATAGATTTTTTGCATTTCTAGAGCCATTCTTGTACAATAGACTAAATAGCAAGCATTTATAAATTAACTCATTTTAGCTATAAAATCTTATTTACTACTTACATATATTTAAACTCTACCATATGACCAAACCGAGCAGTTACTTGCAATCTGTGAATAAAATTTTGCTAATTTAGTTTTAAAGTAGAATATTAAACTTATTTTAATTTTATTGTTTTTACTATTACTTTTAGTTTATTATAAATGTTATTATAATGTAAATTTATTTATACTGATAAAAGTATGTAAGCACTTTGTCGCTCGAAACACAGGTTTAACCTAGTTCGAGCAAATATCTATAAGTGCACTTTATGTTATTGTTAAGATGCAATTGTAAAACTAAGAATTTATACTAAAATAAATAATAGTAATAATAATAATTATTATTTTATGATCTACATAATAAGAGTTGTTCAGAGTCTGGGTGTTATTGTGTCCGTTGTTTAAATATTTGTAAAGTCACCTGCAATACAGGTATTACGTAAACATTGTTCATATGTTGCAGAGGGTGGGCGTGACAGGTGAAGAAGTGACTACATTTAAAAAGTTAATAAACAGTGAATAATTTAGTTGTTAACCACATTTTAATGCCCGAGGCAGAAGTAATGTTAAGTATGTTTGCTTAATAGCTTCTCTAACCAAACTTGTTAGGTTGATCAATCTAATATTTGGTTGGTAAATGAATAGCCAACAATAACACCACCTGAAATTTACTTTTAATCAATACCTGCAGCGCTATGAAGAACCACTACCGACCAAGGTTCAAGAAGTGGAAATAAAGTGATGCGTGTGCTATTTTACTTTCAGCGATTTTATAGTTAATTTAAACTAGAGCTCAGTTAAGGAGGACAGCGAGATCTTAAAATATAAGCAATAGAAAGACCTGTTTACTAAGAATACGCTGAAAATTCGTGCACACTAGTAGAAACTGAACGTAAATAATGAAGTGAGTGTAACTGGTCCGTGTCGAACCAGCGCGGGCGCAGCCGCGTGCACTTGTAACGGTTAGCTTCTATCTGGTTCAGTGTCACTTATATACTCACTTGAATGAAACGCACTATGCTATGTTTAATACCTATCTTAGTTTATGCTACGCTTAATATGTACCTATGTTGAAACGAAAATAAGTAACTGATGGTTGTGTGTCACGCACATGTAAGGACAATAGCTGACATATTGTTGCTTTTGTTTCTATGTCTATGTCTATGAAATACCTATGGTTTCTGGTTTTATATTCCTTAAACGACTTTTAAACCTTTGTTTGTACTAAGTACCTACTCAATATTAAAAATACGAAAGAAACTATGTTTGTTTGTTAGGTTTTCACAGCCCACCGCTTAACCAATATTACTGTCGGGATAGTTTGAATAGTAAGAACCCCAACATGTCAATTCATTTTTAAAAGCATGCGCAAAGTTTGTAAGTTCCAGTCACGTTCAAGGCGAAAGTTTCCCTCAAACACGTGTATGTAACATAGCTGATATAAGTTGCGATATGATATTACATGTTCACACATTGATAACACAAAGTGCGTAAGCGCCGCCGCGCCACCGCGCCTGTCGAATCGGGCGCAGCTCGGTATGCGGGGCAGTGCGCCTGCGCCGCTAACGGTGCCGCGCGCCGCGGAACATGCGACACGCGACTACACTCTTTACATAGTATAGACTACTTGAAAGTGGAGCACACAGAATAGCTAGGAATAACTACATATTAACTAAATAGTCCAAACCTTACATGTCCTACCGCTTTCATTTCTCACATGTGTACTTGTAGGTATGCGTATAACTATATATACAGGTACAAGGTACGAGAGCATTCTCGTACCTTGCTACTAGCTAAATATGTATTGATTATGAGAACCCGCATCTTGCCATTTAGCCCTAAATATTTTTCTAATAAAATAATCATATCATCATTCCTTGTATTCTTTGTAATGCTCTTGCGATAAACACATCATTCTTTCTGCAGAAGATGTTGTTTAGTATTATCTAATAGGTAGGTAGTATTTTTCTCAATAGAGTGCAGATACTTTAAGATCATTGATACAACAGACACAAAGAACAACTAGATTAGATTTTTTATATTCAGATTTTAATCGTAGTTATCGAAGTATTTGTAGATCACACTATTTTTATCCCATATGTATATACAGATATCGAAGTCATAATACTCGAGGTGCTGGCAGTAGCGAGATGAATATTTGACAACAGCGCCATCTGCAGTCAATAGACTGTCTGCAGACTCGGGTACGACCCCGTCGCGCCGAGCCATCAACCTGTCCTTTTACAGCTAGCTCGATTACGCACATAATACATATTCATATGAATCACAGACAACTGCCTCTAATCTGAATGATTGTGTCTGTGGAGTACAGTGGGTCCTTTACAGAGATGCTAGACTTTCTTGTGTAAGTTGTAAGCCTTTTCGACGCCCATCTATATAATACGCGATGTGTCCTCCAGCGCCACACTACAAATGTATAACGTATCTATAGTAAAACGTAGGGATGGGATTAATGTCCTATTGACAAATAATATTATAAGTTGAAATTAATATTCATTTACCTAATTACGTGGCGCCGGCGATAAATAACAATAACTGAGTTATTGTTATTTATTGTCAACAACTTTTTTGCGCTGTGTCTTTTCAATAAACTAATAATTTGGAAAATAGGACGCGTTCTTTGCTCGCTCGAAATTGACACAATTTTCATTTAAAGTTTGTCGATTGAATGTGTTTACGTGTCATTCCAGTTCGAAGCGTGATTTCTTAATATTTAGGAAAAAAATATGTATAAATAAAATTTTGCTGACAAATCTAGGTACCTACCAGTCTGAAGATCTACAGATAGGTACGTAACTGAATATTCAACGTGAAATCGTATAAAATACCTATGTATTTTATAGATGAAAAATGTTATATTATTGTTCTATAGTAAAAATTTGCGATTCAAATACCAATCCTTTAGCTATTACTGCTATATAAAATCGTTCAAAATCCTTAAATTGTTTATCGGCTTATGTCGCTTACTACCTATCTTTGGCTATCTAACATAATTTCTCTGTTCTATGGATGACCTGGTGCATGAATGCCTCTCCGGCCTCCGCCATGCTGGCGCCAGTGATACGACGTTGCCCTAGAATTTTGATTAAGTACATTTAGTTTTATACGTTTTGAATTTCCAAGTTTGAGGGTAATCTTTATATTCGATATTCCGCTATCTAATCAAATTATAATTTTGTATAAGTCGCAATGTATATATATTATATATTATATTATATTATTATATATAATTTGACAGGACATTTTTTAACAGGCTGTGAGGTTAAAGGTTAACAACCTCATACCGCCCTGGCGGCTCGACACAGTCAACTCTATAAATGAGTAGGGATATATCATTATCCTTCCAAGAGTTGATCAACGACTTTACTTTATTAACTAATTTTACAATTCTACATAAGGAATCATAAGGAAATTTAGAGTAATGCTAAATTGGATTAAAATCTTTGCGTTCAATCAAGCGCTAGGTTTTTGAACGAAAGTCGGTAAGCATCATAACCCTGTGACAACATAAATATCAAGTGTCATGTCATGTTCACCGAATAACATTGCAAAAGTTGTTTTATTTATTTATTCATCTGCACCTCGTGTATTCTATATGCGTCACAACATTCATACCTCGACAATCCTTTCATTTTTATTTGATAAATATTCCATCTGATAACAATTATGGGATCATTGTTAGCTTGAATAGGCAGCACAGAGCTAGCCTACATCCCTATTGGCTACATAGACAGCGCGCTGACAGCGGCACAGTGCGCGGTGTGCACGCGCAGGTATTCGGCGAGATGATCTAGAACCGAGCGTGCCACTGGCACGGTTGTGTGGCACACTTGTGTGCACCACACCTGCCGCACAATGGACGCAAGTGTGACGCTCGCCTTACTTGTGATTATATGTACATGTTGGATTGAATAGACGCATTAATTAAATAGTTATTTCTGCTCTATCCCAAATACTTTAGTTATTGGGTTTTTTGTTTGTTTGATTGGATGTTCTCAGTAGTGGGCTCGCCCACTATTATGTGGGTCCTTAAACTACATCTAGCGACATGTGGGTGTGTTACACCTTTGATTACCCTTCAAGGATATAGGCGTCAAATTAAACTTGTATGTATATGTACGATGGCGTACATTTACTGCACTTGTGCACTAAGCAGTATGCGTGACCTAGAGCCGTCACAAGACATTTGCTACATATTAAGTACAAAACTAACTGGCGAGTAATAATAACGTTTAATTACTCTCTGTGTAAAAACGAACTAGCAATAAATACTTTTAAAAGATAATTTTTGTGTACTTCTTAACTATCCAAACTTTATAACAGCTAACTATGAGAACTATAAACTTTACCACGTGTACTGAGTTAAACTAACCCGTGCAGTATACGTTAAATGAACAAAAAACGGATAAATAATAATTATATGTAGATGTACTTAAACACATATTATTACCTTTATCACGAAAGCTTTATATGTATTTAAATTACCGACAAGGTTTACTTGTCGTAGGTTCAACGCTTTTATGCAATGTACCTGCCACTTACCATGACCAACGGGACTACTAAGAATCGAGTTCATGGCAAGAACGCTTCAAAACTCTAATGTAGCAAGACTACCTACTGAAATTGACAAGTTGATATTCTACTGACAAGTAATGAAATGTTTGACTCTCCAATAAACCAGAATTTCACAATAAAGCATAGTTTAAGCGAGTCATTTTAGATTATAGTATTTGTATAAAGTGGTGCATTACAGCGTGCACGGCAGTGAGCAAGCTATATCTATCGAACAAACGAGTGTTGGAGTGGACCGCAAAATGGCAAACTAGATGTTGTGCAAATTGGGAGAAGCCTATTTATGCCATGCAGTGGAACAGGCTGATTGATTGCTTGATTGATGACATAAAAATTTTGTGTAATAGTTCTTTTGCCTAATATTATTATGTACGTATCGATACCGAATCGTGTAAGTACTTACATAGTTTGTTATCTAGTTAATTTCAAAAGATAACTGTCCCACTAATAAATTCTTCTTAGTGCGGCAGTTATCTTTTTGTGTCACGGGGGACTTAACAAACATTGAAACAATGGACGCAAAGACGGCCGAAACTCGGGCAACTATTTGTGGATCACATACATTTTATCCCGCGCCCGTGTCACACAACCCTGCGCGCTGGCGCGCGGCGGCGCAACGCAGTACACGAGGCATATATATATGTCACGAAGTGCGGCTACACCTAATTTTAGCCGGCTACAACTAGGTGCAGCCAGCCACATGCGGTAAGGTTAGATTCCGGACGCTCAGTTCGGATTCCGGGAAGGACGTTCGACGATCGGGGCCATTATGCGCCTGAGGACCGCGGCCGAGGAGGCGGTCGTCGGTGGCGATGTTCTGTTGGCGGTGTCTTTAGACATCGCCAACGCGTTTAATAGTCTGCCATACAGCTGTGTCCAGGGGGCGCTTCGATATCACGGAGTACCTTTTTACCTGGAGCGGCTGGTGGCAGACTATTTGAGAGGCAGGAGTGTCCTCCTCGAGGTTCGAGGCGAGGTTTGGCGGCGGCCCATGTCGTGCGGTGTCCCGCAGGGATCGGTTCTTGGTCCGCTCCTGTGGGACATGGGGTACGACTGGGCCCTACGTGCTGTCCTACCCCCCGGGCTGCGTGTCATCAGTTACGCTGACGACACCCTCGTCACAGCCCGTGTGGGTACCTTCGAGGAGGCGGCCCGTTTGGCCACTATGGGGGTTTCCCAGGTGGTCGGGCGTATCGAGGCGCTGGGTTTACGGGTGGCTATTAACAAGACGGAGGCCCTGGTCTTTCATGGGCCTCGTCGCGGTCCACCCCGTGGCGCCTCGATAATGGTGGGCTCGACGCGCGTTCCCGTCCAGGCCCACATGAAATATCTGGGCTTGGTGCTGGACGGAAGGTGGCACTTCGACGAGCATTTTAGACAGCTCGCCCCGAAGCTTCTCGGCACTGCGTCCGCCCTCGGGCGGTTATTGCCAAATTTGGGCGGGCCTAGTGCTGGTTGCCGGCGACTCTACACGGGGGTTATCCGGTCGATGGCGCTTTACGGCGCACCGGTGTGGGTGGACTCCCTGACCGCTCAGTGCAGGACTCTCTTGCGGAGACCGCAGAGAGTCATAGCGGTCAGGGTAATACGAGGATACCGCACGGTGTCGTCTGATGCAGCTTGCGCATTGGCCGGGACACCCCCGTGGGATTTGGAGGCTGAGGTGCTCGCCGAAGTGTACACAGTGAGTGAGGAAGTGCGGGAGGACACGGGTTGCCGTCCTCTTCCGGCTATCATAGAGCGCGCGCGGAATCGGGCCCACCAGGGCATGATTTTAAAATGGAAGGCGTGGCTGGAGGCTCCTATGGCCGGTTTCAGAACCGTTGGGGCCCTCCAGCCGGTGTTGGAGCGGTGGGCAGGGCGGCAGCATGGGACCCTTTCCTTCCGGCTGGTGCAGGTGTTTTCAGGGCACGGTTGCTTTGGCAAATACCTGCACACGGTCGCTAGGAGGGAACCGAGTCCCGTTTGCCACCACTGCGAGTCTGTGGAGGACACGGTGCAGCACACGCTCGAGCAATGTTCTGCTTGGGCGGTGCAGCGCCGTGAACTCATTGAGGCTGTGGGTGAAGAACTCTCGCTGCCGGCCGTGATCAAAGCCATGGTCGACAGCGAGAGGAAGTGGGCAGCGGTCGCATCCTTCTGCGAGGACATCATCTCGCAGAAGGACGCGGCGGAGCGGATCCGTGAGGAAAGCATCCTTGCGGATCCGAGCCGTCGACGGCGAACCGGGCGGCGCAGGCGCGCATTGGCACGCCTCATGCCGCCGTAATGTAGGCCGCGGGCGGGAGAACGGGGATCTTCCACCCGCGAGCCATTGAGTCGGTCCGACGCCCTCTGTAGTGCCGGGGCGTCGTCCAGGAGTTGTAGTCTGCTGGGTGGGTCGCTGAGGTAGTTCCTTTACCAGCGGCCCATCCACTATACAAGGCAGCGAAGGGGCACACCGTGGGGTTTTAGTCCGCATGCCCGAAATACGGGAGAGCCGGACATAACCCTCTCGCCTCACCTCCCACACCACCACCACCACACGTAAAAAAAAAAAGGTGTAGCTGCACTTCGGTTATTAGCCGTAATTTAAATATATCAGCCTTGGTATTAAACTGTCCCTTCTCAATGTGAGAAGGGTTAGGTCATATTATCGGCCTCGATAGCGTAGTGGTTTGTGTAACTGACTGCCACGCCTGAGGTCGCAGGTTTGATTCCCGCACAAGTCAAACATTTGTGTGCATGAACATGGATGTTTGTCTTTGATCTGGGTGTTTCTATGTATAATATGTATGTATTTACAAAAATAAAGCGTATATGTATGTTTATATCCATTGTCTAGTACCCATAGTACAAGCTCTGCTTAGTTTGGGCTAGATGGTGTTGTGTGTATGTGTAGAATATTATTATTATAATCCAGCACGCTGGCCCAGTGCGGGTTAGCAAACTTTACATATCTTCGAGAATAATATGGAGGACACTCAGAAATGCAGATTTCGTCTCGTTGTTTTCTGTCACCGTTAAAGCAAACAATATTTTACTATATCATACGCACATATCTTTAAAAAGCCAGATCTGCGCGCCTTGCGATCGAACTCGAGACCTCTGTGTGGCAGTCCAAAAGACTAGGTCTAGCACTAGTCCCACTAGGCTATCGTATATAAACTAAAAAAAATGATTAATTTAATAAACTTGTCTTTTTTTTTTAAATTAGCGGTCCTAAATTTTTTGCCATTTCATTTTGTTTTATTTATAAGTAATTAGGTTTATTAATATTAGTTACTAGCGACCCGCCCCGGCTTTGCGCGGGTAGTAAGTATTAACTTTTACAAATTATACACCTAAACCTTCCTCATGAATAATTATGTCTATTGGTGAAAACCGCATGAAAATTCGTTCAGTAGTTATTGAGATTATCGCGAATAGACAGATACGGGGAACTTTGTTTTATAATATTATGTAGTGATGATAGAGAAGTTGTAAATTATGAATATTATGATTGTTGCTTTTGTTCATATAAATAATAGAACATAAATATTAAAATATTGATTAGCCAACAAATGTTATTTCTTTTCCAGATATTATGTATAAGCACACGGGCAGTACTGCCAGAGCCCACGGCATCACCGCCTACGAGTTCGGAAGCGGGAACGGACGCGAACGCGGAACCACGCGACGAGGCGCTGAATGATACTGAAGAACCCCCGGAGGGGTATTACGCATTCGTCGAGTCACCCAACGCCACACCACCCAGGTAATAAGACGTTATCTTATAATAATATCAGCCCTGTATTAAACTGTCCCACTGCTGGGCACGGGCCTCTTCTCAGTGTGAGAAGGGTTAGGCCATAGTCCACCACGCTGGCCCAGTGTGGGTTGGCAGACTTCAAATATCTTGGAGAACATTATGGAGAACTCTTTTTTTAAGTTTCCTCACGATTTTTTCCTTCACCATTAAAGCAAGCGATAATTAACTATTTAATACGCACCTAATTTAGAAAAGTCAGAGATGCGCGCCTTGGATTCGAATTCGAGACCTCAGCGTGGCAGCCCAACGGTCTTTTACTAGGCTATCGCGCTTAAGATAAGCGCGATAGCCTAGTAAAAGACCGTTCTCTATATTATAAATGTGAATGTGAGTTTGTTTGTTACGCTTTCACGCCTTAACTACTTGATAAATTATAAAATTTCGCATACATGTTGTCAGGGGAACAGAACAAGGACATAGGGTGTCTTAAATTCAGAAAAAAAGTACTGTTACTAACCTAACCTAACCTACATTTACGCGAGCGAAACCGAGGGGAAAATCAAGTATACGATCAATTAAAAAGTTGGCTTGCCTCTTAATCTTCTGTGAAACTGAAGAGCTGAGCAGTGTTGGCTCGATGTTAAAGCATTCAAACCAATGATGAATGAAAGGTCATTGTTCCAAACGCAGTACCACCCATCGCAGTAGCTCATGTACAATCCAAATATTTCAATATAAATTTAAGTAAACGTAAGCAAGATCACTTTCAATTTCAGAGACGCGAAATTTATTACTTCGTTTTTGAATGTTGTCTATCTGCCAGTGCTGTGCATATTTGTAATTGGGGTAGCACATGCACTTTGGTAATTGTTAATTATATGTGATTGTCTGTGTTTACCCTGTGAATATGCCTAAATAAATAAACTACTAAAACTACAATGAATAAACCCAGTAAAATCTTGGTTCCTCAGCCTTTTACATTTTGCATAAAGCTAGCCAGCCCAGTTGCATTATTTTTACTGCCAGCTAGCGTAATTAACTCATTAGTGTTACAAGTATTTCTTATCACAAATAAATAGTATACTGACACACTTCTACACAGACAAATGTACGGTTTGAGGATTATCTCTCTTATTTCTATTTATTTTAAAGGCAACTCCCACACTAGGAATAATTTCTGTGTCGCGTTAATTAAACTTTCGAGAATGCCTCCACTCTGCTAGAACTGATGCAACACCATTGCTGTGATGCCTTTTATATAAGGATGAAATGTAATGGGATCTTTAATTATTCAAAAAAAAATTTATTGATAAAGAAGATCAAGATTATCAGGCAATTTCGCAGTTCAATTATTTTGACTTTTGAAACTACATACTACATACTACGTACTACATACTACATACTACGTACTACATACTACATACTACATACTACATACTACATACTACGTACTACATACTACATACTACATACTACATACTACGTACTACATACTACATACTACATACTACATACTACATACTACATACTACATACTACATACTACATACTACGTACTACATACTACATACTATGTACTACGTACTACGTACTACATACTACGTACTACATACTACATACTACATACTACGTACTACATACTACATACTACATACTACGTACTACATACTACATACTACATACTACGTACTACATACTACGTACTACATACTACATACTACGTACTACATACTACATACTACATACTACGTACTACATACTACATACTACATACTACATACTACATACTACATACTACATACTACATACTACGTACTACATACTACATACTACATACTACGTACTACATACTACGTACTACATACTACATACTACATACTACGTACTACATACTACATACTACATACTACATACTACATACTACATACTACATACTACGTACTACATACTACATACTACATACTACGTACTACATACTACGTACTACATACTACATACTACATACTACGTACTACATACTACATACTACATACTACATACTACATACTACGTACTACATACTACATACTACATACTACGTACTACATACTACATACTACGTACTACATACTACATACTACATACTACATACTACGTACTACGTACTACATACTACATACTACATACTACATACTACATACTACATACTACATACTACATACTACATACTACATACTACATACTACATACTACATACTACATACTACATACTACGTACTACATACTACATACTACATACTACATACTACATACTACGTACTACATACTACATACTACATACTATATACTACATACTACGTACTACATACTACATACTACATACTACGTACTACATACTACATACTACATACTACATACTACATACTACGTACTACATACTATGTACTACGTACTACGTACTACATACTACATACTACATACTACATACTACGTACTACATACTACATACTACATACTACGTACTACATACTACATACTACATACTACGTACTACATACTACGTACTACATACTACATACTACGTACTACATACTACATACTACATACTACGTACTACATACTACATACTACATACTACATACTACATACTACATACTACATACTACATACTACATACTACATACTACGTACTACATACTACATACTACATACTACGTACTACATACTACGTACTACATACTACATACTACATACTACGTACTACATACTACATACTACATACTACATACTACGTACTACATACTACATACTACATACTACGTACTACATACTACATACTACGTACTACATACTACATACTACGTACTATATACTACGTACTACATACTACATACTACGTACTATATACTACATACTACGTACTACATACTACATACTACGTACTACATACTACATACTACATACTACATACTACATACTACGTACTACATACTACATATGTCACCATAATAATGTTCAGTATAGGTATTCAATGTAAGTGTTATGTACCTACATATTGAATTGCTACAAATAATATTAGATGTGCTATCCAATATTATTATGACAAAGCTACCTTCTTCAAGGAGTTGCATTTTGTTTCATATTAGTTATAATCTGAAATTAATTATAAAACAATATAATAAGTAGTTTGAAAAGCCAATTGTATTGTCAAGCACATCAAATTCCTATAATTACGTACCCATCTATATGAATACTTTTTATTTTTTTAAAGGTTATATTTTTAGTTAAAATTAATTAGCAGCGATAGCTCAGTGGGGAGACCAACAGACTGCAATGCAGAGGGTCTCGGGTTCGAACCCACGTCGCGCACCTCTGACTTTCGGAAGTTACATGATTTTACGGCATTATGTGCGTATTGATTGACAATTATCGCAAGCTCCGTGCCTCGGAGAGCACGTTATGCCGTCGGTCCCGACTGCCATGAACATCTATGGCAGTCGTTATTGGGAATGTCAGTACCCTCTAATATCCTGACACTGATCTAGCCTTAGGGTATCGTTAGCCTTCGGGTTGCGGAGGTCAGGTGGCAGCCGCTCCGTATAAAAACTGATATCCTGTCAAATCCGGTTAGACTAGAAAAGCCGACTCTAACAGACCTGGGAATAATAAAGGCTAAGAGAGAAGAAGATTATTAGGTAAAATTATCAAAGATATACAGTATGTTTATGAATGATGATTTTTACTGAACGTATATTGGCTTACTGAGAGGTTGATTGACCGCATTACCGTGTGTAAAAGCATGAAAGCCTGCGCAATTGCCATAAGTAAAGCCTCATATTCTCTCCTTGGGCCTGCAATTCTCTATCAAGTCATAAAATAGCAGGCTCGCTTCTTAATGCTAATCTTTATTTTCCCAATAATTGTATTGAAATCGGCTTTTTAATCTTATATTGAATCGAAGTAGGCGTTACCATTGTAATAAAACTATTGGGCAGAGTGGAACCAGCCGCGCACCATCGGATTGCTCACCCGAACTATTGCAATAGAAAAAGGTTGACTATACCAAACTCCTCTGAATAGGGACAGCCACGACGTGGGACCCGGGTGAACTCCAACTTGCAGTACCTATTCCGCTTCGAGCACAAAATATTATGCGTCTTAATCTTATCAGTACGCCAATTCAAACATTGAACCGATATGATTTTTTTGGCTACGAGCCCGTACGCCCCTTGACTTTTGCCCTTTTCATAGAAAGACGGAGCCCCGCTTCGCTATTTTTGGGTTGATTAAAGAGTAGGAAACCTAACAAATACGTACTAGGGGGCCATCATTGAGGGGCGAACGGGCTAGTAACTATTTTTCTTGTCGATTAGGTTTTTAAGATGTCTAATTTCAATTTCGTTACTTCATAGCAACGAAATCAGAACTTACTGTGTGTAAGACATTGCATTGTCGCCTTTTCGCACTTGTAACAATCGTGATTTGTAAGGCATGTGAGAATATAGGACGCACTGGTTTAAATTCATTCTGTACTAGATTTCACCCGCGACTTCGCTCGCGTAAATGTAGGTTAAATTAGATAACAAATAATACTTTTTCCTGGATGAAAGGTACCCTATATCCTTTTCTATACCCCTGACAACATGTATGGGACATTTCATGATAATCAGTCGAGTTGTTAAAATGTGAAAGCGTAACAAACAAACTCACATTCGCATTTACAATATTAAGTTAGGATTCTTTGACTCGGTAAGTTGTCAGCCCTGCACACAAGTAACATGACATATAGGATGTATGAATAGGACCGTTAATGAGAGGTGTGTGTGGCCACGAGATGTGCGACCACTTTCAGTGTCTGTCTTTCTGACTGAGTATCCGTGTATTGACAGTGACGCGGCGCCACCGCGCCGCCGCCGCACATGAATGGATGCAGCCGGATGTTAGGCTTGCATGTATGGACACATGTTGCTTTAGCCTTTGTTGAGAATAATAGCTAACCAGATAATAAGATAGATGCAAAGTTATTCTATAGGTACAGCTCGATGCAGAAAGCTGTGTTCATACTTTAGAGGCATAAGTTTAATCCTAACTAATATTAAAATGCGAATGGGAGTTTGTATGTTTGAATGTTACGCTTTCCGGCATTAACTCCTCGACCGAACATCATGAAATTACTCGACCGATTATCATTAAATTTATGATATATTATATTCCCCGCGACACAGGAAATCCATCCCTCCATCCATCAAATCCAGCTCTTTATATAAAAGAGGTAATAAAAAGTAATGTATTGTTCCAGGGTCCGTCCGCCGCCGTACCGACAGGTGGCGTCACCGTGTGCCGAGGCTGAGTCATCTCGGCCGCACGTTTCCGCCAACAACCTATGTGGTGACCTGAACAGGGGCGTCATACCAAAGAACCCAATGGGACAGAACCCTAACGGCGAGCCTTACCCATTGTGAGTATAATAATAATAATGTTCTTCAGACTAAATTTCAATTACGGCAGCCAATCTTAACGGAGACTGGCCATCTGCGCAGGAGATATTATGGTGTACAAGTAGGACTGTGCGCAGACACAAGTGCACTCTCTGTTCCCTAACTTTCATGATCCGAAGGGACGGCAATCCGACACGACGGGAGAGCGATCAGACGTCTTTTCGTAGTGGCACGGAGGTGTCTAACATCGCCAACTCTGGGCTGATTTATTGAGATTTCTTAACAGAAAACCCAATAAATTTTTATTTGCTGCCTTGGGATTAGAACCCTAGACTTCGCATTCACTGCCGCTGCGCCATAGAGACATTTATAGATATACTAACATTACAAATGCCATCATTTTTCGTCTTCCTTAAAACACATCGTAAAACCTGCTTTTTACTTAAATATTTCAAACATTATACTTGAATACAATAGTAACGGCACTACATATAGGTAGCTGTGTATCCGTTGGAAATATGATTGGTGGTTTACTGGTTGTAAGTTTTAGTTTTTAGTATTTTGGTTGTAAGCCGTAGCTTACAACCAAAATACTTAAAACTAAAATTACACTTTTTTAAACTCGTAAGTTTAGTTTGTAAAATGATAAGTGTGACATCCGCGCGTTCCCGTTGGGATCCAAGGTAAAACCACTGCCAGTTCTAGCGCTCTGGCAAATGCTGAACTAGACATCTTTTGCAACAACCGTGAGACACAAATTTATTAATTTAAATTCATTTGTTTAATTAGAACTTAGTTGATAAGTTCGTATTGTATGGTTTTGGTCGTTCAATTGTGTCTTATTGTCTATAGTAATAAATATTCCTTACTTTCTCCTTCCTTAACTTACCAAAACTTGAATGCAGAGGCCATTTATACCTGGAAGTTTTATCTGTGGGGACAAAGGGAATATCTTTTGACCAGGCTAGGTGATAGAGCCTGGTGGGAACTTGTGTATATAGGTACTTAGTCGCTATGTACCTAAACTTCACTTGTGTGATTCAGGACTGCATGGCGGGCGTGATTATAAGCGCATATAGTATACAGCGCCATCTGTGGTGTGCAAGAGGAACTTCTTCGTTTGTGTGGAGTCTAATCAATGCGATTGTTATAATATTGCAGTGAGTTGATCCGCAACCAGACGCTGCGCTTCCTGTCCCGCACGCTGCCAGTGTTGCGCGCGGACGACACGCTGCCGCGCGTGGCGCACGTGGCGCACGTGGCGCAGGCGCCGCCGCCGGCTGCCGTGCCGCAGCTGCAGCACAACCGGTATGTGCCGCACCACACTGTGTGACCAGTGTTGTGTCAAACTATAATTATCTAAATTAGTATTATAATTAACTTATATTTAAGTGTACGCCTAGGATAAGATTATAATTTGTTGTAGGTATGTGTTTAAACTTTCTCATGTTGGTGAATTATTGTAATTTCTAATGAGAAATATCTAATGATATTTCAAACCTTATAAAGAGGAAAAATTAGATTTTTGTTTGTAAGGGTTTAACTCAAAACCTATATAACCGGTTTCAAAAATTATTGCACTATAAGAAAGATATTGTACACCTAATTGAAATATAGCTAACCCACATAGTAACCCATTTCAAATTTTACTTTTCCATAATTCTATATCATTCCGGTGTAAATTGTAAAATTAACCCAACAAACAAAAATAATCATGGCGGTCGGACATGAGTCAAGGTGGAAATGACAGCTACTGTCAGTCTGACATTTTCTTTCACTTTGTCAGCTATAATTGGTAGTCTGATTTTTGTAGTTTTGTATGTACTCTAAAAGAAAATATAGAAATAGTACAGAATTATACTTAAGGAAAATATCACTCCCTCTCATTTAAGATAAATAACAGAGACTTCTACATGAGTATTTAACAAAAAGTCAATTATAGGTCTTCTCTTATGCCAGGAACTCATATGGGCTATAGGTAGGATATACTACATACTATGTATTACTTATTTAAGTATTCCTTGGTTTTACCTGTATTATACGAAGTCGTCACAATTAGTGATGATTCAGGGTGATTTGCAGGGAGTGATTTGTATGTTAATATTAATGTTTTACCATTTTCATTTTTTAAGTATTTACCTAATTATTTTGGTACATTTTATTGAGTCCAATACATATTATCATAGTACTTCAGGGAAAGCATAATAATTATGTCTTAAATGCAGGAACCTAACACAAACAAGAATTTTAAATATTTGTTTAATTAATAAGCAGATATTACTATAACAGAATACATAAGACTATAACAATCATACTATCCACCTTTGTACAGTGCAATTATTTGTGAAGGCCTATATTGAGATGAAACTATAGTCAGGAAATGTAAGTTTTAGGTTGTTTACATAAAAAAGAAATACATATGAAATATGAGGCAAATAAATAAAACATAATTTTAGTGAAAAGATTTAATTCATCTATTTCATTTCCTAAATCATGTCTAATTAATATTCCATCCAGAAAAGGAGCCGGAGCCTCTATATTATTTGGATACCGAGCCCAACCTAAGTACCACACAATTGTCATAATGTGAGCACAGCAACCCATCGTTCTTTGTCCTGAGACACAACTGCAATAATAATTGATGATCTTATCATGCCAACTTGATCCTGCCCAAGTTCATAATATATACGTATAGTATAATAGAAGGACCTTGTCTTTGTTGCATTTCATCCACATTTGCTGATCGTTGCACATTTCTTCGCACTGATACCCAACAAGCATAGCAAACCAGTCCTCCGGGTGGAATCTGAGTTATACAAAAGAATATTAGGTGTTGATGTATAATTACTTGCACTTATTTGATTTTTATTAGTGAAATAAGTAGACACAATACCTGTGTAGGATATATCCTAGACAGGTACAGTAGCCATAATTTCATCCCTCTCAGGTCCTTCTAGTATACTGTGTCTGCATGTTTGGGTGAGAGACTGTAGACACCACACACATTCAACCTCTTGAGAAGCTATGATTCTCCAACATACGCTGTGTATATTGCCAACATGAAAAACATAACAATCCTCCCTCAGGTATCTAAAACAAAATGGATAAATAATTACATTTATACCAGTAGGTTCTTCATTTTTAGTATCCACATATTATTCTTTAATTTTTAAGATCATTCCGATTCAATTATTGTTATTTCAATTTATAATAATATCAACATATTGATTAATGATTATTATTAATTTTAAGAACTAGTTAATAATATCAGATTAAATCAATAATAATTATTAAATTCTTTTTAATATATATGTATCGCTTGCATTGCAACAGTGTAAGAATTTCTACATATTTTGATAATCAATCACATCATATCAGCTTATAGTTTTTTAAATAAAAAAACAAAATCCTATCTTGGAGCAATGTTTTCTGCTATGAAATCTCTTGCCAGACCTTCTGAAAGAGACTGAGCTCTCCTTCCAAATAATGAAGTGCGACACCTGACACACTCAATTGTGTCGTGGCGTTGCTGGAGATTATGCTCATGCCCTGGAGAATGTCTAACAGTAGATGCGGTTAAAACATTGTGAACATAACACTCCATCATTCACTTCACCGTCCTACAACAAACCAAAATCAAATTATCATCTGTCCGACACAAATATTGTAGCAATTATGTGATTAGATGGATTATATAATAATTATTCTTACCTGACGGCTAAGGAAGTTCTGTTCCAAGACAGAAACTATTTCAGGACCCAAATTGCTGACAACATAATGTTGGTCCACTTCTGCTATGCCAGAAGTGCAGTATACGCAATTCATCATTGCCAAAATAAAACTGCAATGAAGAAAAAACACGTAAGGTTATTAAAAAGCTATTTTATTAACAATAAATGCAAAATTATAAAAAGAAAATATTGTGCCATCTATTTACGTTATCACCTAAATGCTTTAAAAGTAAATGCATCAAAACTAGATCCATACGAGAAAAAACAAATATGGGGATGGGCATTCCAAGAGATACAATACGAATTCCTGCTGATACAATGTAATTGTAGAAAATAAAACAACATACATAACGATACTTTGGCAAAGCAACTAGAAAACACAATATGGTTACACACCTGAACAAGAATTGATGAAACGGTGCGGTGTAACAAACACGACAATGTCCAAATCACAATGAGAATCAGAATCCTTTAAACGAAAGCCACGTCAACATAAAAGAAATCAAACGGAATCCACAGAAAAGCGGTGTAGTAAAATAAAGCTCAGAACACTGACCACATTCAAAAAGCGCGAAACTCTGAATAAGTTCAACTTCAACCGTCAACGTCTCCAGTTCTCCACTACTTTGACATAAACTGTCAAAAATGTTGACGGTACATGGTTCATACGTTCAGAAACTATATTTTGCGTAAGCATCTAACTGCTACAGCCTCTCAGCGGCATTGAGCTACTCTCACTCTCGCCATATGAACATCACGAAAGTATGAGATTATAATGAAACCAATTAAGATCTTATTTAATTGTTATTTTACTTAAATAATAAAGTGGAATAAAAAAAACAATGATAGGAACATCAGCAATGCGCCTACGCAGTTATTGAACGATATGCCACTTATCTGTCAGTGTGGTCATATAAAAATCGTATGGATTTAGATTTTCATTATTTACACATTATTTCTGATTTAAATAAATGCAACTGTATTTTTCTGATAATCCCTGATTTTTTCCAGTTTTTCTATGCACTGTATATAGTGCAAGCCCACAATGAAACATCTCCTTTATATTATTACCTACAATAGTAACATATGCTATATTTTATGCGAGCAAAAGCTAGTATGGTATATATTTAATACTAGATTTCGGTTGCGGTTTGGCTTGCGCTAATGCGCATGCACGTAGGTAGTCAACGGCACGAAAAGGACACAAAATGGACTACTCGTTCAAAAATAAAGTGCTGTCTTCGAGGGATAACTAATAAAAAGTAGTTTTAAATTTGTTATACGATGGGAGAGTCCTCCTGTGTTTATTTAAATTATGAAATTATTTTTTGTTTCTTTTTATACCTACATTTAAGTAACTTAGAAGTTACCTACTTGTACTGTAAGTTATTTACTTATAATATAAAATGTGAAGTCTGGCAACATTTCTGACTTCGTCGTAATGAAGAGTAGGTACCTACCCAAGTTGTGGTTTTTTTACAATTAGCATAATATCGGCAACAATGGAGGAGGCTTTTACTTGTTAGAACGGGATTCTCGCAGACAATTTATACTAACTTTAATGAACATAGAATTAAATGTAGATATTTATTATCAATCTTTTTACTCCTTTTCTATTATGTTATGCAAGAGAAAAGGTTATTGTTTTGTTTTCTTTAAAGTTTACTTTAAATGACAACTTCTATGGAATAATTCGTGTGCCGCGGGGACTTTACAAACATTCAAACAACGGATGTTTGTTTCGTGTGGGGGCCGAGCCCAGAGCTGTATCATGTGCGTGTGTGCAGGTTGGAGGAGCGCGCGAAGCGCTCGGTGCGGGGCGACAGCGCGGCGGGCGCCGAGCAGCGGGCGGCGGCGGGCGCCGAGCACCGCGCGGCGGCGGGCGCCGAGCACAGGGCGGCGGCCGACGCCGCGCCGCTGGAGGCGCCGCGCGAGAGCCGCAAGTTCTGCGACGGCGGCGGCGTGTGAGTACACACATATGACTGTATTTTTGCCCCGTTATGCTGTGTCCTTGTCAGCTGCTCTCTAATGCACTATTATCCCGTGCTATCTCTGGAACCCCACCTTTCTCGCCCTATATCGCAGATGTGTAACTGTACTACTATAAGTATTTTTTGCACGTGAGGGGAGCGTTCACGCTTAAATACCTCTCGCTGTTAAAAGGAGAAAAGGGGGTATGTAGGGCTGGGCCAGGTGAAACCTCGAGTTCCACCGATTAAATCTACCGCGGTGTGGCCGACTCACCGCATTAAGTAGTGAGTAGATCGCTTATACTGTAACTACTCCAGCGACCGACCCAGTGATGCCCAGTGCGGACGTAAAATTCTACGGACGAGACCTCCGAAACGTTACCCTTTCACATCTTAGGACGTCTCCCCATCTACTAAACCTACAACAACATCACTAACAGACTTCTGATGAAACTTGCAACTAAATTACTGTATTCTCAATAATTTCATACATTTCAGAATTAAATACATCGTCTAAGATATATATTTCAGCAACACCCTTCAATAAATAAATTCACAGAAGACATAATTATAACTCAGATATCTTTTAGTAAAAAGCAATATCTTTAAATACTTCACATCAAAAGCAAACACTACAGAATGCCCTATTTTCAAAATAACTTAATAGCACATTTTAAACTTAAAACTTATATATATATATATATATATATATATATAACTTATTCAAAAAATCATTCAGATGCAATAAATCAGCCTTTTAAAAAAACTGGTATTTCGGCACCTAACTACAATAAATATAAATAATCATATTACCGTCATTTCACTCACACACTACTACACTTAACAGGTTAATTCGACCCTACAAAAACAATCGAGAATATTATAAATTAACCTTTTGACCGCCACGTCAAAAAAGCAAAGACGTGCCCTCTGCGCCGAGCTATGAATTTCTACTTTAATACCTACAAAACAGTAGTGAGTTGGGAATTATATCGATGAAGAACATGATAGACTATTTGTTTTTTAACATGTACTATAAACGGTTACTATACCGGAAATATGTAACACAGGAGTTTTATTTCATACCGCTTTGCCTTTATGACAGAAATCATTCTGATTTATGTCACAGTTTCGACGTTCTTCATAATTTAAATTCACGATTAACAAAACAATCGATAAAATCAAGTCAATACCATCACAACACTATGTCCAATATTGATGTACTTTTTTGTCACCATATGAAGATAGTGGCGTAGCTAGCACGGATTTTTAAAATTTACTCGCCTTTGCACTAGAGCTACACACTAGAGCTGCAACCGATATTTATTCATAATATCAAAATAAGTAATAATAGCTATTTTATCTTTATGGTTTCAGGTTTTCTATACAGTACCAGCATTTACAAAAAATACATTTTAAGTTTCTTTGAAAGAACAACCAGTAATAATGCCTTAATTTACCATAATGTAGGTATCCACTGATGTTATCTCTGCTCCATTTATTACTATATACTTTTCAGAATAAAACGGAAATACGAAAGCTGATTTAAATCATCAAATGTATTTGTATTTTATCAATATACGAAATTTCAGACTTAGGATTTAAAAGTCAAAGTCAAGTCCGGGTTTTGCCGGGCGTCCCAGAATTAACGCAAGATTTGAATTTGGGACCACTTCTGCAGTAAATTGTTGGTAACCAGGTAACCGTAGAAAACAAATAATTCGATTGTTGAGAGTTTAGGGTTACTAAAAATGAAGCGTTACACCATACAACTACGTGTTTTCATAATTGAAAGATATCTCAAAAATAATGAAAGTTTGGGGGCCACAGTTTGAAAATTTTACTGTCGCATCAGCCGCGCGCATCCGGCGCCGCGACGTGGCAGCCATACACGCACGGTGGATTTGGCCGCGATACATGGAATTGCACCTTAAGGGAGACGAATCTGTTTCAAGAACTCTCTATAGCGTATACTTACAAAAAATTGTGTCTTCATGTGGGTACCCAAATATCAATTAACAGACCACAATAATGCAGAATAATAATCTTTACACATATAGTCTGATAACTTAGTCTGACGTTTTTTGCTATGCCAGTACTTGTTTTGTATTGTAACAAAAGCAAGACCGACCGTTTTTACAAAGTTGGTTTACGAATGATAATACGATAGGTACCCAGTATGCTTGGTTGAAGACCATCACATTGAAAACAAGTTTAAGTCGATTCATATAAGCACTTTTTTTATAGAGATCAGTATGTCAGTGGTAAGTTAATATTATGCAAAGAAGTATCTAATATAAGAATAGGTAAGCGACTGCGCGCCGCGCTAATGAGACCTTTTTACTCAAAATATAAATTTATTTTTAGCAAAACTGTAGCGAACTTTGACATTAAAATTTAATCTTATTTATTTTCATTTACACCCTATTACACGAAATATGATTGAGTTTGTATTTACGTAGTAAGCATAAAATGAATGAACTTACCCCAAAATCTTCGTCTACTAAAAATTCCACAGTGTCTTCCATGACTAATGTGTCATTATCGACTCCTTGTAATATATTTATTAATTCTTCAGTACTCATAATATTATTGTCGTCCATTATTAAAAAATAATTGTAAAGGTTCAGCTCTATTTGAAAATTTTCTGCGTGTGACGTCATGGGATTGTCGCGACTAGAAGACAGTGGCGTTCCAGGCACAGACAAAATGAGAATGTGATAGAGATGGGCATTAGCCATTAGTTAACGATTTATCGATAATCAACTGACACCAATATTTGGCGAACAGATAGTTCGTTATTATAAAATTTTCATGATTTATCAATAATTCTAAAACTTTAACATTGAGTTTTATTTACTTATTGTAGAAAACTTAAAGAAATTATATATAACGAAGGTTACCGTCGAAGTCGATATTCTTGTTATATTGGCTGTTATCTACATCACTATGCGTCGTGATAGGACGATTGTGGCGTAGAGGACACCATGTTTTTTAAACTTTATAATGGGTATTAGTTTTTACCATCTTATGTTGAAACAGATGAAATATAAAGCAAGAGGTTCAACTAATGTAAAGTAGGATAAGGCAAGGAACATAATAAGCAAAAAAAATAAAAATATCAATGTTGTTTTATAAGATTTATTTACGTGTAAAAGTCTGTCGTGCAGTCGCGACCGTGACGTGCTGGGCACTTTTTGGCTTGTCGTCTATAGATGACTACGGCGGTCAAAAGGTTAATTATATCATAACTTATTATTATAAATGTGAGTTTATTTGTTTGTTTGTTACGCTTTTACGTCTTAACTACTCGACCTTCATGCAATTTCGTATACATGTTGTCAGAGATACATGTAAATGACATTGGGTTAACTTTCATCCAGATAAAAGCGAGCAAAGCCGCGGGCAAAAGCTAGTATAAAATTAAACACATGTAAACATAATGGAGATAATTTATTAAAATAATAATGTAACAAATATCTAGTTAAATCTGATACAGCACTAAATACTCACAATCAAACATTACATCTCACCTTCCATCGGTACACAAGCTCTAGTCTCAACACTTCAGCGCGCAGCAGTGTTACGTCCCAGTTCACATAGTTCATCAAAACGTTTTTACATTACGTATTCGAATTATGTAGTGCTGATATTTTTCTCGTAACATATTTATGACTAACATATAATAAATAATATAACCTTTCCCTATGAGCAATTAAATATGTTCTATAAACATTTACAACAATTTGCAAGCGTGCACTGAGCGAGACTTATCGTGTTTGTATAAACTGACTTATTTTAAACATTCAACATTGAGTCTACTCTTACCGTACATTGTGCAGGTACGATTACACTTATTTTAATTTTACGGCAATATATCTTTGAGGTCTTTAGATAAGAAATTCAACATTACATCATATCATATAATTAAATTTAATATACATCTACTGTCTCTGTATGATCTTTGAGTTGCAAATTCCTAGCAGTCTTATAAGACCATCAGCTAAATAAATAGTATGAGCAAAAGAGTCACATCGTTTGTGTAACGGATGGAGATCGAACTTACGACCTCTCGATTGCAAGTCAGATAGCTTAATCATAAAATCATAAATTGGCTACCGCCAATTCTATTACTTATGATTTATTAATCCTCTGTTATTTTACATAACCATCGGCAAAGCAGTGAATTATAATTTAGTTATTAATGTTATAAAGCAGTAAAATTAAAAAAGTGTAATGCTATCAACTTATAATTCATCCCAATAACTGTAACATGATATTGTTCAATATTCATTATGACTATTAATTTACCTACTTAACTACCTAAACACGTTTTACTTATTGTGTAATTTTCATCCCTTACGTCTAGACTTGCATCAGATGACGAGCAATAAACGCGCGTTTAACTACATGCATTATATTCAAAAATACATAAATACGGACTTGGTTCTTATTATCCAAACATAGCCTTATACATACTGTATCATTTTAACATCATCAGCATTCCTTTAGTAAAAAATTACTATTCCAAAGCTTTGACTTTTACTGTGAGAGACAAATCCATATCGTTAAAAGCCCTGCTCTGTAAGCTGGGTAATTATGCCTGTGACCTTAAGAGCAAGAATTCTCTGGGGTTTATTTTTACTTCAAAAAGGATGCAAGGTCACCTAATATTGTACGAAAATATAGAGAGTAGTAATAAATATAAATTTACTAGTACATGTTAGATAGAGCTAACAATTATAACAGTTAGTGCATCAGTGTCGATATCAAAGGACTTGGCTCTAAAGTTGTGTGCGCTTAAATTCATCCGCGTTATACGACGAGATACGACGTGGCCTTACAAGACTTTCGAGTTTTAGATATGAATTCGACACATAAATCAACAATTTATAGCACAGATTCGATAAAAGATCTATTATGTAATATTCGATATCAACATCTATTACGTAATAAATAAATTTTAAATAAAAAAATTATTCGTGGGCACTTTATTTCTGTTTTTAAATAGCATTTAGATACCAATTTCACATCAAATCATCATAACGAGCATGACTTAGCTAGTATTATTACAAAAATCATGTGCATAAGCCACAATCCAATATCTGCATAACATTTATAATCGAATCGAAACACGTCGATCAAAATAGTCTGATAGTCTGACAATCGAACAAATCGATACATTACGTGTCTATTCACATCGACTAACGTTTACTTGCTTGGTGGCGACCTTAGAGCATTAAACACGGGAGATGCCTTACGCGCGTGTTCCCGTCTAGCCAAGGTACATGACACTTTGTGCGGTCAGTTTATAAAATTTAGTTTGCGTTAACCGTCTCGCAGTTCATGCGGCCGCGTATCGCTAAACGGAACTCTAGTAAATGTAATAAAATGGTTTGTTGTGCTGTTTTAACATGCAAAAAGCGTTCAAATACTTCAAATTATTTCAAAGATAATAACTTTTAAACTTTCGCGTAGCATGATATATATATATAATATGTAATGGGTATTAACGCGATCATCACAGCACCAGTCAGCTTGTGACCACGGCCGGTGTAACCTGGTCGAAACGTCAAGCATAAAAAAGGTAAACATTATGCATGATCGCGTTAATACCCGTTACATATTATATATATATTTCAAAGATGGTATTTCGTTTCACATGTAAGTATTATTTTTATTATTTATGGCTTATAGACAATAATTTGCATCACCACATGAGCGATAGTCGACTGTATTGAAAATTACAGAGGCTCGTGGTACGGAGGCATATCATCGTGGCTCAAGTAGGGATGTATATAATGTGCGAACGAATGATTGAATGAATGAATAGTAATAATAAAAGTGAATCGCAATTTTTTTTTGGTATTTCCTACATTTATTTCACTCGGTCTTGTTAGAAGAAAATAAAGATTTACTTATGATTTTATTTCAATAATAAAATTTGGTCATCGTTTAAAAATTTTAACCCAAAATTATTAATTTTATCTTAATAAGATGATATTTTCTTAAAGATAGTCCAAATAGGTTTGATCGAAATTTAGCCATCTTAGTAGGTATCTACCTATCGAAAGTGGTTAACAATTTTGATGTAGGTACTTATATGTGTTATATAATTATTAATATGTCAATAAACCAAGTACGAGCACGTTAAGCCGTCGGTTCGGGCTGCCATGAACATCTATGGCAGTCGTTATTGGGAAAGTCAGTACCCTCTAACATTCTGACACTGGTCTAGCCTTAGGGTATCGTTAGCCTTCGGGCTGCGGAGGTCAGGTGACAGCCGCTCCGAGTAAAAACTGATATCCAGTCAAATCCGGTTAGACTAGAAAAGCTGACCCCAAGTGACTTGGGGATAATATATGTATAAATATAAATATTTAAAAACGAGGTAGATTTACTGGTTTTAGAATGACTGGGCCAGCTCGACTGAGTAATTACTAATCACCACCAGTGCTAGCCGTCAATGTTTTAAGACTTTCGCAATTTGTATACATACTATAATATAATACTACGGGTCTGACTCGCGTAAATATTTAAGGTATAAATAGCTCTTGTTGCCCGACCGTACGAGCATCGCCACATCATTTAACTTGTCATACTTTTTTATTGTATGAGCAATAATAACTATGTCGCACGTTTTGCTGACGATCCATGTCTGCATAAACGAATGCGTCAATTATTGCTTAATACAAATAAAAACTTAATACTTTTCAGTACAATACATACTCTGGCTATTTACGGACACTCAAAACACTCAAAACACTAAAGTTAATTTTCTGTGTACACCCCGTTCTTAGCCATCGCATCTACAACACAACACATCTCAGTGTAGGGTAAACTGCTCGTACACCGACGTTTCGATCAGTTAACCTGAGACCACGGCCGGTCAAGTCGGTCGAAACATCGGGAAACAAGAGCATAGCTAGCACCAAGGCGATGTTTGAAGATCTTGTTTTTAAAGGCTTAAATACATCCCAATGCATAAAATTTGTCAGGATCGCATAGAAATATTCTTCGCAGTAATACGAAGCCGTGGAGGGTATTCCGACAATCCTAAGGCTCGTCAATTTGAAGCCAGTTATAAGAAAATTCTGATACATAGCTAATTACAACCCGTGTCTTCAGGTGCTAATTGTATGCCATTGGAAAAATTTATTATTTTAAATTGCTCATCAGCGATCGAGAAACTAAATACAACTTCAAAAAATGTTGACGCACTATTACCTCCCGATACATCAAATGTACCGAATGATTCATGCGATGAAATTGAAATTATAAATGACATAGAAAGTCAGTCATACCTTTCACCATTCGGTGAAAAGGTGCTAGAATATATAGCTGGGATTGTTGTGTATTCAATTACAAGAAACATACAAAGCGCAACCTGTATTAAGGGATTACTAGGACCACCGAATGAACAAAGCCTGACTTATCAAAAAAGCCGCGTACACCTACTATACGCATCTAAGGATGTTACAAATTTATGTAGGCGATGTGAAATTGAAATACGGCGTAACTTAGATGACACGAAAAGATTGAAGCAGTCTTTTTCTACAAAACATATTGTATCAAAAATTTTAAAGGACTATGTAGGGAAAACAATATTTCCAAATATAAAAAGACATGCCATGAGGAGGAAGGTTTTCAGGACTGGTAACACGCAAACAATACGTTTGGTGTTGTAACCATTCATATGTTATGGTAGCCACTAACCACTAGATGGGCCGTAAACTTTAGTTAGGTGACACTCAGTTGTATGACACATATTTTTTAAACAACGACCTTTTTAGTCGACATTTTAAGCAAAATGAAAGCGCAAATTGTTTTTGTATGTATTTTGTTATTACGTACAAACGAAAACAATTTGTGCTTTATATATTGTTATATTTTAATTTAAGCTATCTTATGGGTCTAGAAATCCCTATCTATGACTTTCATTCATTTAGCTTAAAAGTATTGTGTCCCTTCCCTGGCAGATTACACTAGTTGACGTCACGGTAACCATGTAATTACAGAAGATTCTTTGTTAGTGTGAGTGACTTGTATTTGTGGGATGGTTTTTGTTTAGTGTGCATGTGATGCTACACGAAATTTATTTTCATTAGTGTGTGATAAGATGTTGTGTGCTGTACGTGTGTACCTCGTCACCCACCGTAAACAGCACACAAAATTCATCCCGTCAGGCAGATAAAAGGCATCTCCCGTGTTTAATGCTCTAAGGTGGCGACGGCAACTCGCATCTCTAATTGAGTCAGTCTAGCGTATAAAGGAGTACAGAGGTATGTTACTGTTACGTGGGGTAGGTGTTCGCCTTGAGTAGTTGCAGGTCGACCATTACAACGTCGAGAGCGTCCGCCGCGGTGCCGTCTATGATCTTCACACGATAGTCCTTCTCGATCTGAAACAATTCAGTAGCATATACATAGGTAGAATACAGTAAATAGACCATGTCATCGGATGATGACCCCTGACTTTGTATGACTACATCTTTGATTTATTTGTTGTAAAACTAATAAAAGTGTATCGACATAGAAACAGCCTGTCAATACCAATTAGACTTTTATAAACCGTGTTGCAAGACTGAGCCGAAAGCCACGTGTTTTATTACTATACGTGGAAATGGGGATATTGAAGGTCGAAGTCAGAATTTCATTTTATGATTTTACAAGTCGGTTACAAATGTAAAAACAATACTTTCTTCTAAATGAACATACTCGAAATGATTGACTTTTTCTAATTAAAGCCTTTTGAAATGAATAATCGCGATATACTACGCGCCTCGATACGAGGCATGCACACGCACAGCACACGAACGTATGCAGTCAATGTCGAGTGCAACGGCGGACTGCGCACACGAGCACACTGACGTGTCAGCGTGCGCTACGTACTATACGTTGCAGGCTACCTATTTAGCTCTTAATACATTACCGAAAAAAGCAGTGATAGCCTATTGGGAGACCGTTGGACTGCCACGTCGGTCCTACGGCACGCATCTCTGACTTTTCGAAGTTATGTGCGTATTAAATAGTTAAATATTATCGGTGAAGAAAAACATCGTGAGGAAACCTGCATGTCTAAGAATTCTCCACAATGTTCTCGAAGATATGTAAAGTCTGCCAACCCGCACTGGGCCAGCGTGGTGGACTGTGGCCTAATCCTTCTCCCACTGAGAAAAGGCCCGTGCCTAGCATTGGGACAGTTTGATACAAGGCTGATATTATATACCTAAAAATCAAAGTCGTTTTCCAAAAATATTTTACTTTGACTTATTTTTTATAACTAATTAAAATAGTTGAAATCTAGTTTTGCCCGGACTACAACATGGTCGATTATTGTTTTTGTTACCTTATGTGCATGTAAGTAGATGCTCCTATTTTGCCTTGCTTGATGTTAGAGTAGAGGTTCCAGGACCTTTTCCTCATAGACCACTTTCAAAATTTAATAGGTTCCGGTAGACCCCCTGCAGCTACAACATTTCTACCATATGCATCAAATCTCAACGGACTGAACTTTTTATAATTTTTTTTTAAATTCTTTACCGTAAAACTGGTAGGTTCGAGACCACTGAATATCTGAATATGGAAGATGCAAGTTTTTACAAGTAACAGCCGCTGAGCTTTTTTGAATATGATCCGCCTACAGTGATGGGTGAAGTCAAGCCAACATTTTAGTTCTTCATTATCGAAAGCAAATAAATATTCGTGGGGGGAAAAATGGGGATCCACAATTCGTAAGCTTTCGAATTGTGGACCCCCATTTTTTCGTCACGCCAACGTAGACCTCCGTCGAGTCTCCTGTGGACCCCTGGGGTTCCACCTGGACCACTTTGGGAACTAATGTACTAGAGGCTAAGATAAAAAAATTCTATTCTGTTTTATTTTATAATTTTAAACGTAAGTATATTCAATTCAGTAGTTGGCAAATGGTATATTGGTTGCAGCTCCTTACAAATATAATTTGTAAAATAAGCAGCATTGTTTGCGAAAATTGGCTAAATTGGCAATTAAAAAAAGTGGCCGTGAGTTTCATGCCTTTTCTTCTCATTGGTTCTACGGCCTCGCTTTGCCGAATGTGACAACAGGTAAATGTAAATTCATATTATTGTTTAGTTAGTGTTGTCCTTGAAGGTCATAAGTGTTACTTTGTGACCTAAATGAATGAAGATATTTTGATTTGATTTGTGTTACCTGCGCGCGGTACTTGAGATGTTCGGGCCAGACGCACTGTTCGAAATACCCGGGGATATCAGGCGGATCGTAAACACGGAAGCACCGCCGCGCCGCGCACTCGCCGAACTCCAGCACGAAGTAGTAGCTGCCCATACACAAACAGAGTATTATATATATAAATCAGAAACAGTAACAAAAATATTAATAGTTAAAAAGATTCAAAGAGAGGCGATTTTGATAAAAACTAAAAGTACATAATTACATTTTTGAAAATCTATGTTTCCAGCCATGAAAAAAACTCGTAAATTTTAGAGAAATAATGATTAAATTTCTATTTTTTTAGGGATATAATCCTTACAATTAGTAACAGACCGCAAACTGAAGGAAAATGTTGAAGGAATCAGTTCATTAATTAACCTCTGGTATGCCGGAACGTGGATCTGCGCGAGACACAATGCTTTTTCTATTATGTCTGGTATTCTGGCATACAACAGGTTAACTGATTCCTTATTTCCAAGCATTACATAATAAGGCTTGACGTGTCAGAAGCGAGTCTATTATAATCTGTCGCGCATAATTATCATCAGAACGTCGTGCTACCATTAAGGATTCTTAATAATTTATAATTTAATAACACGAGGATACAGGATCTTCCTATCGTCAACAAGTTTGCCTGTGCAATTAATATATAACCTATACTAATATTATAAGGAGGAAAGATGTATATTTTCATATGTAATGTTTAATAAATAAATTCAAAATTACAGGACCAATTTTAAAAATTATTTATCCAGTATGGGGGCGATCCACGGAAGCAGAGCATATATCATGAACGTAGGTGAAACCGTACGGGATAGTTCGCATATTCTCACCTCAAATTACAAATATTGATAATTGGCTCAAAATTCAGCACCGTAAACCCTTCAGCAACCAGGAACTTCTTGCCGGGTATTTTGAATTTGTCCGGAGCATCTTCCAGGCTTGACGCGTTTGACTTGTCCACGCCCTCTATCGTTGACTTGATGTCATTGTACATAGCGTTCATATTCAGCGCCGACAGGATATCATAGTTATTATGATCTAATTTCTCACACTTGATGTGATGTGGACTATCATCAGGATAGAAGTATTTATCTTGATGGAACAGATACACAGGAAAGAGCTTTTGTTTTAGCTGCAAAGCCAAAGTGGTTTTTCCTCCGCAAGTCACTCCCGATACGCCGATTATTACCCATTCGTCCTTGTGCTGCATCTCTGATGCTTGACCCACGTATCTCAATTTGAACCCAAAACGTGTCAGAGGTATGGGTACACGTGGTAAAGAGTGAATGACATGAGACCCCCGATGAAGAAGAGACCCCAAGTGCCGCAGAATAGTAGAAACCACTTGGGGTCTGGCACTACTGGATGTAATCCAGATTCTGGAATTGATAGAAAGTATATATTACTTAAGAACCCATCACTGATACAATTGCTGATTGGTTAGTAATCAGATGAAAGTATTGGAGATATGGTAGCTATTGAAATGTATCTATGGGTGCAGCCAGAAGCCTTAGGAACTGTACTGGCCACTGACTGGGTTGGACTAACAAATCTTCGGACTATAGAGTTGAACTTACCCCATATAGTCAGATTATTTTTATAAGCGAATGTGTTGTAATCTGATAAATTGCGGGCCAAAATGGAGGAGGCTAGGAGGCTGGTCGAACACCGCCATGCACCACCTGCGCATACGTACCTATTGTCACCCTGCTCAGTATACCCTAGATTACCAAGCAAATCTACATAATATATATTTTGGCCAAATCATTAGTAGTCTTGCATTAACCAAAAATCTAGAAGAATCTTAGCGACATGGCGCTGAGGCTGAAGTGTTCGCAAGATGCAGAATTAATCTATCAGTTGTAACTGGTTTAATAGCTGCAGTTTTCTAAAACCATTTGTTTATAATAAAGTAAATAAAATGTGTAACATACACATTACCTGTGCGCAAAGTAAAGACCATTATTAAAAAGGAACTTTTAAATTGGAACTACGAAAAAACAGAAGGCCTTTTGAAAACATTGTTATAATAAAATATTACGTTTTAAAATTCTACAACACTACTATTATCCTATACTATTATTGTTTACTTTAAAATTATGGTTGTTTTTATTATGTCTTCTTACCTAGAATTTATAAAATACATACCATAAATTATATTTTATAATTGTAATAATGTTGATAGAGAAATACATATAGTTAATAATTTAATATATAGATATACCATCTGCTCATTCATTGCCTCAGTAAATTAGTAAATTCAGAAATAAATTGTTTAATGTCATAATAATAATTGTGAACTGCCCGCAGGACAGGCTCAACCTAATGCGTGTACCTAGTTATGGAAATTGCTAATCATAATTAAATTTTTATAAAAACCTGTAATTAATGTAACTGTATAATGTGAACTATTGTAAAATACCTTTATGCTAATAAATTATTATTATTATGATTATTGATAAAGACACTAGTCCCTGATAAATATACTCAGACTTGTACATTAACGAAAGACAGGCAGTCGTGTAAACACAACACTTCGCCACCTATGTTTGAAGGATATCACGTAAGGGAGCATTCTGATTGTCGTTAATTTCCACACTCCCCTATTATCTCTATTCTCTGTAATATATGTTATTTGCTACTTTACATTCCCTATCAGAACAACTTTACTACACTTTTGCCAACCTGGAAATTCAGAAACGGTAGCATTTTTATGCCATGGGGCCGATGAGAGACCCTCATGCATTTTAGAAAGACATGGAAAGATCTACAACCGGCTTAAATACTGCTACAGTTAGTACAAGTGTCGTGTGCATGCGAAATTAAATGTTATATGCTAGCACTTAACTATTATAAGTATCCTATATAATGCCAAGCCGGCACATGTATTCTAAACAATACAATTTATTTTTTACCACTCCTACTAATATTAAACACGTGAAAGAGATTAGCTGGATGTTTCTAACAAAATTACGCGTAGATAGTTAAACGGATTTAGATACAGCTTGGTACACAGATAGAGTATGTCTTGAATAGGATTGTTATTTACTAATATACTTTCCTGTACGAATTACGAGCATGGCCGAAAGCAGCAACTCTTAGGCAATAATCGAGAAACAGAAAATACGTAACTAAACGTGGACAATACAGATAAATCGTAATTATTCGGTTCATAATTACTGAGGCACCGAGACAAACCGCGTTTGGTATAACTCATTTATTACTGCCACGCTAATTTGATTCTTGTTTTCTTACAATTATATTAGCGTTTGTCTAAATAAAGAAGATTTTATGGAACTATGGTTATCAATTCCTTGATATCAGAATCGTAAATAAATTAAATTATATTATGCGTTCTTATTTATCGATTGAGTAATAAATCTGTCTGATGTAATACCGGCTCTGTGGTCACAATCGTGCCTAGGTATTATATTTTAATAACCACTATTACCGAAGCAGCGATAGCCTAGTGGGATACCGTTGGACTGTCACGCAAAGAACTCGAGTTCGATCCCAAGGCATCGTGAGGCAACATACATGTTTGAGAATAATGTTCTCGAAGCAGCGTTGCCAGAAGGTTACATTTCTTACATTTTTCGTAACTTTAGACCCCCTCGCGTAACATGTAAGTAATTTTTATATTTAAGGCAATTTTCGTGACTTTTGAGAACAACAAGATTTATACCTAATACTAGATTTTTATTGCAAACAGTTTACGAATGCATCCAAATTGAACGCACCTAAAACTGGCGCGTCTAGAATGTATTTCACTCCATATTATACTCAGAGATGGCTCTGAATGAAACGCGCCATGGCAAAATGATACATATTCTGCATTAATTAAAACTTGATTTTGCTTGAGCGTGTGCGCGTACGTTTCCTACTTTGCGACTTCGCGCGGTTTCGTAGGTTTCTCTTAAAGCCTGTGTTGACAGAACACTTGAACAACATGACGCTTTAAAGGAATATTTTCGAATGGAAGTTTTTGAGGATCCCAGCAAAACAACAGAAACCATTTTGGAAACCCTAAACAGCTAAGTAGTTAAAATTTATCTAGAATTTATGTCTTACACCCTGGAACTTCTTAACGACTTCAATAAATTATTTCAATCAGAAAAACCACTACTTCACTGTCTACAACCGGAAGTTGAAAAAATAATAAAAACAATAGGCTCCAATTATTTACAATTCAATTACATGAAAATCACACCTGCCTTCAAAATAGAACACGCTAATCCAAGAAATTTCTTGCCTGTAGAAGCTATATATCTGGGAATCTCAGCACAGGCGTCTATAAAAGAATTAGAAGATGACAATCCTTCAACCTCCACCAGAGCGGATATAGCAAATCTTAGAAAAAACTGTCTGGCGTTCTATATTGAAGTCATCAAACAAATTAAGCAAAGGTTTGATTTTAGTGATCCAATATTTGAAACGATATCCGTCTTACATCCTAAAGAGGCACAATCATTTAAAATTAAGGATTTGTCAAAAGTAATAAAGAGATATACAGTGTTAAAAGAGTGTCTCAATGAACAAGATCTTCACACAGAATGGCGTCAACACGCTTTTCTGGAACACAAAGAACTGGATTTATCACCAAATTTAAATGCAGAAGATTATTGGAATGCTGTATTCCTTTTAAAAAATGTCGGGCAGGAGCCTATGTTTCCAAATCTGCGAAAAGCATTCGCCCTTCTTCTTGTTCTTCCCTTCTCTAACGCTTGTGTGGAAAGAGTTTTTAGCCAGCTGAAACTCATTAAAACTGACCATCGCAACAGGCTAAATACAGACACAATAGCTGCTCTAATGACAGTCAAGCAAAATGTTAAAAGTGTTATTGATTATGCACCTCTTATATCACTTTTAACAAGTCATGTTAAGTTATATTAACAACTTAACTTTCCAAATTATTTTTGTTAACCTAAAGGTTTGTGGAACGCTGTTTTGCATTAATTTGCTTTGCTATTAACATTTTATTTTGTTGACAAACTGCATGTCTATGTTTGCAGCTAAACTAATAAAAATAAAAATATTTTAAGCATAAATATTTTATTGCAGGCGCATGCAAGTATAATTTCTGTAGAAAGTGTGGAAACAAATCAACGATTTTTAATTAATGTGATTTAAACCTCTACGATTATTACATAACGATATTATAAAAACGAATGCTAGGTTGGTGGATTTGATGTTCTTTTTTGTTTCCAATTCGCTATATATTTAAACAATATTTTTTTTAGTTTTCGTCTTAATATAATAAGACAGTCCAATTATGATGATTCGTGAATTAAAAAAAAAGAAAATTTTAGAAAGTATAGAATAACTTACACTCCCTAGTACTCAATTTAATACTTAATAAAGAGAGATGACAAATCATCGTCGATGATGTAAGATTTTTTTGTATTTTTGCATTGGGCCGATTTTGCCCGTTATTAACAGCCCTCTTAAGAACATATGGTAAAAAATTACGTTAAGAGGGTTCTATACCTATCGAATATTAATAGTTAGTTCAGTGTAAAACTAACAGATGCACCACCTCTCGTGGATTTGGTTCAAACTAATAGAATAAGTTAGGTGCTAGACTAGATAGTAACAACTGTGAAGATGGCGCTGCGAACAAATGAAACTAGAGTCTGTTTTATCATAAGATTAAATATACCATAGATTCCTTTATATTCCGCCATTTTGCTAATATCAATTTGCCACCGACGGCAAAAACACGAAATTAAAAAAAAATGTAACTTTTGCAGCATAAATGTAACATTTCAGGAAATGAAACGTAACTTTTGACTTAAGGGCCCTGGCAACACTGTCTCGAAGTCCACCACACTGGCTCAGTGAGGCCCAGCAGTGAAACAGATTATACACACGGTTGATATTATTATCAAACACAAGAAGACTTTTTGTTTGGCAACTTAGGTGCAGTTTAGTCAAATACGTAACTGAAATGTGTATTTTATATTCGTAAACACAAAGATAAATAGTATAATAATGCGACTCATGATACTCAATTATAAAGGAGACCTTGAAATGCTTAAGTCCATAAAAAATATAGACGTGTAGCTTCGTAAGGTGTGCAAAAATTTCTTTCGAAATAAATTAGAGCACACGAACGTCAACTAGAACATTTAAAAGACGTTGTCCGGAAATGGATCTGCAGATTTTATGGAAAAAGCAAATAATGCAGCAAATATAGAACCTCGTTAGTCGAAGTCAGTTAATTACTAGGATGGCACATTTACAATATGTTCGAATACTCTTAAGGAAGTTATTAATAAAATATTGTAATGGTTCATAACAATAGGTGTACCTGTTAGAATTTAAATAAACTATTTAATTTCAACTACATACCTACCTATTATTTTACATTTATTTAATATCATTGTGTTCATTGTATGTTATAAATATTACTATCACACTGCACTAAGTTAAGAACATTCGGTATCATAAGGCCGTATAATCAATAGGACTCACCTTCGTCAATGAACGGATAAGTGTTGATCCAGAAGGCCAGTATTAGAAATATGGTAGCGGTACACCCCAACACAACCTTGCCGAGCACTACGTCACGTACATCCATAAATACGCATGTTTCAACACCACTACACAATTTATAACTTTACTGGAACACTTTCAAGACCAATTATACAACACTTTACGTATCAAAATGTTTAAAAAGATGCATTTACGAGTTTAATATCTAAAGAGTAAGTGAGTTTTAACTGCAGAACAGTTCAGCCTCGAAATCTTCGAACGTCTCGGTTCCTTCAGGGAACAATATAGATTTGTGATCGTCTGTCTTCACTTCTAGTTTGTCAGCCAAAGGTTTCTGCTTTATCGCACGTTCCACTATCTGTAAACGACAAATATTAGCATGGTTAGACAACTGACTTGATAATGAAAAATATGTGATGTATGGGACACAAGGAAATGAGTAATCAGTAATGTACATACATCACTCATTTGTCTCTTGTAAATAGCACCTGTAACACAATAATTTAATATTTTTTTACAGTTGTTTTGTTTCAGCAGGCTGAGACAAAACAACTGTAAGTTTATTCATTGTCTAGTACCCATAGAACAAGCTCTGCTTAGTTTGGTCTAGATGGTGTTGTGTGTATCTGACAGAATATTATATTATATTATTATACATATGCAAACACATGATCCTTTATTTTTTATTTGACTGACATTTAAAGCAAACAACCTTTTCAATAACAGTAAACATAATAATGACATACCACTCTCCCCGCTGAGGCGGTTGTTGGCTTAGCATGAGATAAACACAATCTCAGAGGGCATAGTACATCAGACTTTAAGAAGCATTTTTCTTATCCATCCATCTTATCTCCGATGATACTGTCAGCCCGCCGCTGTAACCTGTCGAGAGCTTTCAGCAAGTACTGCGCGGAGCCATCCCAAAGATGAGAACAGTACCCACGCAAGGGCGCACTAGTGCCTTATACAATAGGTGCAGCTGCCCAGGCGCGAAGAACCGCCTCACCCTGTTCAGAACTCCCGAGTTTTCGCAAAGCTTGCTTAATGACGCTCTCGATATAGATTTTGGGATTAAGGGAGCAGCAAAGATCCATACCTAAGATGGAGAGGCTGTCACGTAACACCAGTGGAGTGTTCTTCAGAGAAGAGAGGGGAAGAAACTTTTTTGTTGAGAACGCGCATGCCTGGGTCTTCTTGGCGTTGAACTGGACCAAGTTCTTGGCACCTCGTTAAGAGATGCGGTCCAAGGTCTGGTCAAGTTCAACGACAAGATCCTGCCTTTTCCCCTCAACCTCAGGCTGATAGGCCCCAGTAGTGATCCTCCAGGTAGCGGACAATTTAGGCGTTTATAATTTGCTTGAACACCTTTTCACCTCGTGATATAAAAAAGTCTACATTCAACATTCATTCATTCATTACTGTAAATATGTAATTTAAGTAATTGTTAATTTTTATTTATATTTATTTATTTATTTATTTATTTAGCACAACCACATCATATGTATTTATACATTTATAGGAAACATTACATAGTATTGCATCTGATACATATGACAGTTACGGTATGCATAACATTGGCTATAATAAGGTAGTTACTTATTTTCTAACTTATAACGACTAGTCATTCAAATAACAACAAATAAATTCGAAATGTGTGGAGAATTAATCTAGGGAGAATAGTTTTAACAATTTAGTCTTATAATTATTGTAGGAATCGTTGAAGATGTCAATTTCGGTGTCGCGACTTTGTATACTATTGTACTGATCAAGAAGTCTATGTATTGGTGATTGCCGACCCAAGTTGGTTCTACAAAAAGACGTGTGAAAAATTTTTGAGATTTTACGCCGGGGATAAGAGTGAGGAATGGCTAAAGACACTTTATTTAATAGAAAGCTGCACTGTATATGATTATTGATCAATTTATGGAGGAAGCAAAGGTCAATGATACGTCTACGATTGTTTAGAGTGGTCATATTAAATTTACATAGTCGTTGATCGTATGGGTTTCTATGGGAAAACCCACTGCAAGAGTATGCAAGACTTCTGGTGAAGGCTCTCTGAATGCTTTCAATCCGTTGCGAACTAACAGCATAGTATGGTGACCAGACAATACTGGCGTATTCAAGATTGCTGCGGACTAGTGTGTTATACAGAAGCAATTTAGTATCAAGTTTCTTAAAGCCTACTGTATTTCTTCTCAGAAAGCCGAGGATTTGCGCAGCCTTTGTGGCAGTTTGGTCAATATGTGTTTTAAAGGTCAGCTTTGTATCAATGATAACGCCCAAATCACGAATTTCAGTGACTTCTTTTACATAAGTGCCGCCAATCAGGTACTTTGAGGCAAGTGGTTTTTTTTTGCGGGTATATTTAATGTAAAAACATTTATTGACGTTAAGCGTCATATAATTAGCGCTGCACCAACACAGAATTTCATTCAGGTCATCTTGGACTAGTTTGGAATCACTGGTTGTTTTAATTGAACGATACATTTTTAGGTCATCCGCGAATAGGGATATTTTGCAGTGTTTGATGCGAGAACTTATATCGTTAATAAATATAAGGAACAGCACTGGTCCTAAATGAGATCCCTGAGGCACGCCAGATACAGCAAGGTAAACTTGTGATTCAAATCCATTGATGGCTACTTTTTGAGATCTATCTTTCAAATAGGATTTAAACCAGCTGAGTAACGATCCGCCTACACCGTGAGCATTTAATTTTTTTAATAAAATTTCGTGATTCACCCTATCAAAAGCACTACTAAAATCTGTGTATATTGCATCTATCTGAGATCCGGCATCAACTTCCTGAGATAAATCGGAAACAAAGTCAACTAAGTTCGTTAAAACTGATCGACCACCTCTAAACCCATGCTGATGTTCAGTGAGACTATTATTGACTAATGCCACGATTGAAGGATAAAGTATGGATTCAAATAGTTTAGAAAAACACGAAAGTATGGATATGGGCCGGTAATTTTTAACATTAGCATGGTCCCCTTTCTTGAAGATGGGTAAAATACGTGCCTTTTTCCACTCGTTAGGAAATGTTCCCTCTGATAAGGAAGTGTTATAAATTAACATAAGGGGTAACGCAAGTGATCGTCCACACCGCTTAATGAAAATAGGAGGGATCATATCAGGTCCTGCACCTTTTAAGCCATCAAGTCTTTTTATGGCACACTGAATATTGGTTTCAGTAAATTGTAGTTTCGACATATGCTTGTTAGTGGAGGAAGTTACTGAATCTGACGAGGTAATGTTAGAAATGTTGGAGTACACGGAACGAAAATGAGTCGCAAATAGATTAGCTATGTCGTTTCCGTCCTGCGTTACTATATTGTCCATAAACATTTTAGCTGGTAGTGTTGAATGTCCACCGCGCTTGCTTTTAATGTAACTCCAAAAAGCTCTGGGGTTTGAAGATATATTAGACTCTAATGTATTTTTATAATTATTGTAACAAGAATCATACAGTTTATGGCAGCGATTACGTAGTAAGTGGAATTCAGTTTTATCTCGGGGATTACCATATATTCTAAATTTTTTACGAACTTTATTCTTCTCGTTTAAAAGTTTGATCAGTGCATTACTAAACCATGGAGGATAACGCGCCTTCTTAGCCTTCTTGAGTGGCACATGTGTGGAAATAATTTGTCTTAAAATTATGTAAAACTCGCTCACCATTTCATTAACGTCTTTACATTGATAGAAAACACTATGCCAGTCAATCCTATTTAAATCTTTAACAACAATCTTATAATCAGTCCCATAAAAGTTGTATCTATCCATAGGATTAGGAACTAAATACTTAATATTGCCATCATATGGTAAATTTACTATTAGACTAGGATGTATTTGGTAACTTTTACTTAAGGAACATAATGGCCTAGTTACATATGTATTTGATATATTGCTAATAACTAAATCCAAGAGACGATCGTCACTATTCTTAATACAATTAAATTGAGCTAAGTTGTTTGACAACATAAAATCTATGAGAGAGTATCCTAAATTTACATTATAATTAAATGGGGTTAGGTGTGTATAATTACTATCCGCGCGCCAATCAATAAAACCTAGATTGAAGTCCCCAGTAATGACGACGTCGTTACTGCTGTTATTGCTCATTACATTATCAATGGAATTTAATATTGTTAATAGTTGATTTAATTTTACCGGTGGTGGCAAGTAAACTGCACAAATAGTAAATTTTTTCATACTGTGATTTATAGGAACCTCAATTGATACCCACAAGTCCTCGATATCGTTAGTCTCCCAGTTTTGTACTCTTGCAGAGAAAAGGTCACGCGACACTGCAATCATAACCCCTCCGCCATCTTTTTTAGCGGTTTGTGAACAAATTCGATCCCTACGGTAAACAGTATATCTATTATCTATCAACTCAGAACTGCATATACTATCGTTCAACCATGTTTCTGTGAATACAATAATCTTATAGTTTATTGTATTCACAGAAACATGGTTGAACGATAGTATATATTATATAATTTACTATGAATTTTAAATACGATCTTGTTAATTATTGTAAACATTTTATATGATATATTTATTTACGTCGAGTCAAAAATAATGAATGGTAAATGTGAATTAAAAGACTACCTACAGGACAGGCCTAGCCTAGTGTAGGAAGTCTTTGGCAAAACAATTAATTCTTTTCCTTAGTAATATTATTAATTAATATCTGAGAATGTGTATTTCTTTATTTGGTGAATAAATATTTTTATTTATTATTTATTTATTTATTTAACAACATAAGGCAATTTACATTCCCAAAGGTTTGAAGTACTTTAATATACACAATAACAATAACTCCTCATCTTTTAATGCAGTAATGATTCATATTTTAATGGTTAAAGAACAGCTATTTTAATTATGATTTATTACAATAGAATTCATAAAATATTGTTACAAATTTATTTAATATTCAGCTATTTATGTGGCTGAATGTATCACTAGGTTAACTGAAAAGCGCATACACTGTCAGATTATTGTACTGAATAACATAAAGAGCTGGCCAGTGCCTCCAAGAAGACTTTGTTTGGCTAGGCACTTATCATCTCTTGGCTACTGAATATAGACCAAAGATAAGAAAATGGTCTGTTAAACTAACTGCTCTGTGTCCAGTTTTCCAGAAAGACAATAGATTACTAACTCATTGGCTTCTACGGAGAATGTATGAATAATAAAGTAGGCACTGAGTATGTATTGAGAGTATGATCTATAGTATAATGAGTAGTGCTATTAGCCGTACTATGAGATATAGGCTTTTCCTAGTACAATGTCCCACAAATGTTCACATAAGGATGGAAAACACGCTTAAATAAAGCAACAGTATCAGGAATATTTCAATAATAAATGTTTCTTTATATGTGCCTAACCTTTGATCTGTGTAGATACCAATAAGTCATCTTCCTCTCTCTTAGCCTTTATTATTCCCAAGTCACTTGGGGTCGGCTTTTCTGGTCTCAACAGATTTGACTCGATATCAGTTTTTACATGGAGCGGCTGCCACCTGACCTCCGCAACCGGAAGGCTAACGATACCCTAAGGCTAGACCAGTGTCAAGGTATTAGAGGGTACTGACTTTCCCAATAACGACTGCCATAGATGTTCATGGCAGCCGGGACCGACGGCTTAACGTGCTCTCCGAGGCACGGAGCAGGCTATAATTGTCAATCAATACGCACATAATTTCGAAAAGTCATATAACTTCCGAAAGTCAGAGGTGCGCGACGTGGGTTTGAAACCGAGACCCTCTGCATTGCAGTCTGTTGGTCTCCCCACTGAGCTATGGCTATAATATAAGTCATGATCCCCAAATTTTCATCCAGTCAGGATTCACTCAAAATTCCCACAATGTGACCACTTAAATCTTATATATAAGCGTAAGCGTAATTGTAACCGACTGCCTAAAGTTGCGGGTTCGATTACCGCACAAGTCAAACATTTGTGTGCATGAACATGAGATACTAACATTACACTAGTAACTCTACTGCACTCAAACATTATCTAATCAGATGTGATGGTGACATGCATTACTACACTCTTAACAACTTGTATACATATAAGTACCTACATTGATATTATAGCTAATTCATACATGTAAACATTATAAGTGTGTATCGCTATTTAAACCTGTATTATCCTTCATATTTGTCATCAGCATATTTATTTAAATGTGAAATTCTAAGTTCCTATGACTTACAGTACCTACCGAGTAGGCTGGTAATATTCACACACTCAATCACAATATTAATTTAAAAGCTTTACCTTTTCTGTGGTCTTTGAATCAGCTATAGGTTTTGACAATGCCAACAGTTTCTTTATATTTTCTTCAGCTATTTGTTCCTTAGACTTAGTTGGCTCCTTATTTCTTTTAGTTTTGTTCTTGAACAGGTGCCGATGATCTGATAAACCGAAAACTTATTTCAGTATTATGCTTATAGCAAGCATATACTTAAATGTATAAACGGCCAGGTTTATTATATAAGGTAAGCCATCATAATACATGTGCCGCAATAAAAGTACAATAAATTGATGAGATTACATCGAGTGATATGACCGAGTGAATAACACTCGATCGAAATGTGTGACGTAACACGAACCTTGACCTGCCCGCGCCGGCCGCCGCGCGCGCCCACCACGCTTCTTCACCACCCACTCTAGAACAACAACAAATACACAATAAAATTCTATACTTTCGAATATTCGAAACATTCAGAATAATAGTTAAAACTGTAGTCTACTATGTATACCTTCTTGGTCGACTAGTTCGAGAGCCTGTCGCACTAACGCTGAAGACATTTTAACACAAATAAATGTTGTATATACATTTATTTATTGCACAATAATTTACACGGTAATTCTAATTCTAACCTAAAACGGAAAAACAAAAGTCAAAAGTTCGAAATGTCAATTGTCAATGCTGTCAGTACGGGCGGGACGTTTCTCTTATTATAATCCACAGTCAACTTAGGAAAAGATTACTTCGAATAAACGTTTAGTTATTGCTATGAATTAATCCCCAATGTTTATAATTTAACTAGCTGTTGCCCGCGACTTCGTCCGCGTGGACTTTAATTTATTACCCAATACCTACTTTTAATTTGTTATCTAATTTTAATATATAAAAGTACAACTAAAGAAATTAATAAGTCTAACTACACCCATATAGGTGTAGTTAGCAATATATTCAAAAAATACATATGGTATCGCGGAATTTTTGTAGATATTGATACGTTCTATAATACTGTAGAACATTTTTTGTTCTATCATCAATAGTTTCCGCAGCGCACGCGATGACAGATTTTTAATGACAAATTTTTTCACACCTTGGGTTATATTATTGCATTTTTATTAAGGTTCCTTATTTTTTTTGAAAATGTAATATAGCCTATGTCACTCAGTGAAGATGCAGCTTTCTAATAGTGAAAGAATTTTTGAAATCGGTCCAGTAGTTTTTGTGTGAAAACATTACAAACATACATACAAAAACACAAATGTTTTCTTTTTATAATATTAGGTTAGATAAATAATAATAAATAGTAAATTTTACGTAGATCAGATTGGATCAGGTTTATAATGTTTAGGCGGCGTGCGTGTTCCCACGCGCGCCTTTGTGTCGTGTCCGTCTCCCCTCTAGGGTGGGGACAGTAGGGATTTTAAAAGTAGTTGTGACCAAAAGGTAGGTCTTATCGTGTAGTGGCCTGCCGTTTCATACGGCGGGCCGAAACCTCGGCGGAGTCGCGACTGCATGTGAAAATGATTCGCGCGGCCCCGCCGATTGCGGTTCTGTCGAGGAACACCGTGGTAGGTTTAGTCGGTATTACCGGGAGGTCCATTCTTATCATCATTACCATCTCTCTTTTACTCTGGTGAGCCCGACATCGCTCCTCCGTCCGCCCCCGCGGAGGGGTATGGGTCAAAGCATTCCCCCAACTAAAAAAAAAAGGTTTATAATATTGCAATATAAATATGATTTGCTTATTCTAAGGAACATGAATTAAATACAATTTTAATTTATTAATAAACATAACATATTACATATCTCAACAGCAGTGGCGTAACGGAGGTCCGTGACAAAATTATTATGGAAGACCAATTTTTCGATTTTTCTGGCCTGCGGGAGCCCGTGTCCCAAAAAGCCTTTATGGACTACCCTACAACCAACATAACTATTTTGGTTTACCTATCCATTTTGTGCAGAAGTCAGAAACGTACTTTAAATAGCTTGTATGTGATTGCTCAGGTTCTGCATGCTGTACCGCGCGATCAACGGCGACAGCGAGTCGGCGGGCAGCGTGGAGCGGCGCGAGGACCCCGGCGTGCAGCCGCACCCACAGCACGCGCACCGATACGAGGTCAGCTCTCCTACATCACTCTTGTACTTTGTGCCCATGACTCCCACTTGTGTTGTCACGACAATGACAACGGCGACAGCGAGTCGGTGGGCGGCGTGGAGCGGCGCGGGGACCCCGGCGTGCAGCCGCACACGCAGCACGCGCACCGATACGAGGTCACCTCTCCTACATCACTCTTGTACTTTGTGCCTATCACTCCCACTTGTGTTGTCGCGACAACGACAACGGCGACAGCGAGTCGGCGGGCGGCGTGGAGCGCTGCAAGAACCCCAGCGTGCAGCCGCACCCGCAGTACGTACACCGATACGAGGTCAACTCTCGTACCTACATCACTCTTGTACTTTGTGCCCATCACTCCCACTTGTGATGTCACGACAACGACAACGGCGACAGCGAGTCGGCATGCGGCGTGGAACGGCGCGAGGACAGAAGAAAGAGAATAGATGGAAAATGGAAATTTCACGCATGCCATCCACCTACAAAAAATTTATTAAAGCCAATCAAAGCACAAAGTATTCGAAATTAAAGGTTATGCGCTAAACAAGCAGCGTAATCGAATAAGTGAAACAGAAAGTAGACTAAGTACCTATCTGAAAATAAGCAAATAGTGTCAGACTTGTTAGCCGCTGATCAAAGATGTGTATGACACGTTAAACGATAATTTCAACTTAAAGTTCAATTATATGGCTGCAATTTTATTTACGATAGAGATACTATTATGCCAAAAAGGGAATATACACCGGGAATATATACATATCTGTACTAACCTTATAAAGAGGAAAGAATAGATTTATTGTTTGTTTGTAACGATTTATCTCAAAAACTACTGAACCAAGCCTAAAACTCTTTCAGCATTAGAAAGCTATATTATCACCGAGTAACATACGGCATACAGATTATATTTTATTTTAAAAAAGTACTTCTTCTTATTCTTGTCGTGTCAACAGTCAACTCAAAATATCAAATCTGCTTTGAATAAAAGGTGGCCGTCTCAATAGCGGGTGGGCTGGCCGCATTAAGGTCTTCCTTGGTGCAGGTGATCGGGCACAAAGGGCACACTAGTAGGTGTGACATCGACTGGACTGGGTCACCGCAATCGCATGCCGTAAGGCAGGTATCCCTGAATCCCCACTTGCACATATTTTGCCTACAGCGACCAACCTGAGTGCGAAGGCGATTTAGTGACTCCCATATGGGCCACGGTAGGTCGTGTCCCGGTGGGAGTTCCTCCTGTGGACTTATAAAATTTTGTGGTGGTGGGTACTTTCCAGTCCACAGTTTACATCTGGTGGTGGCGGGATTCTCGTTACTAGACATTTTGAAGTCGGATCTAGGGGATGTCGATTGTCAGACTCCTGCTTGTACTTCTCCATGCAACATGCCACCTCTTTTCGAACTCCAGGAGATGATATTCCCGCTAAGGGGTACAGCTTGTTTAATGGAGTGGGTTGGAGGCAGCTAGTGATTATGCGATAGGTATCATTCAACGCAACATCGACATGATAAGCGTGTGTGGATCGATGCCACACTGGACATGCGTATTCTCCAGCAGAAAAACACACGTTATGCCTAGGTATTTAGAGAAGTGGCCGTGTTCGATGTTTAATCCCTGCCAATTGATATTTAGGATCCGATTCACCTGTCGGTTTCGGAGATGGAAGACGCAAATTTGGGTCTTTGATGGATTAGGCTTAAGGCGATTCTTATAGAGACATAGAGGAACCTTGTTGTACATCGGCTAGAAGGTTGGTCATTTGTATAAACGTTAAAGAAAGTTGGTGCAAGCACGTTCCCTTGGGGAAGCCTATTTTTTACACAGCGCCATCTACTTTTATCCGTTAGAAGGGGGACTTGAAAACGGCGGCTACGAAGCAGTTCACCCAGAATTCCCACGAACCCACTATCACGTGTAAGGTTTTCAACTTTTCGGAGCAGTGTTCGAATGTTGACAGTATCATTGGCGGCTGAAAGGTCAACGAGCGCCATACCCGTGATCTTGTTCCGCTCAAAGCCGTCCTCGATATGTTGCGTAAGCGTAAGGATTTGTCCGCAACATGATTTTCCTGGCCTAAAACCTGCTTGTTCGGGCATGAGTTCTGGTTATGAGCGGTGTGAGGTGGTTAAGGAGAAGTCTCTGAAACAAATTGTACAGGTGACATAGAAGTGAAATGGGTCTGTAGCTCTTAGGGTCATCGGGGGACTTACCAGGTTTTAGAAGTGCTACGACTTTGGCTCTTCTCCACATTTTAGGGATTTTCTGTGTTTCAAGACAGTTATTGAAACATTTTAAAATCCATGAGATCTCTAGTGGTCCAAGGTATTTAATTTGCTCTAACATCAGATCGTCTACACCTGTCGCTTTCCCGTTTCTGAGGTCCTTTATGCCATAGATGATGTCTGTCATAGTAAAAGGCTTGCTGATGTGGTTTAGGGTTCCTACGGGATTAAGTGCGTCTCAGATGTTAGGCAGCCATTTGGGTGGTGTGCTGTTGAGCAGAAGTTGGTGGGCAACTTGATTAGCTGTGACTTGACCTTGGTTTGTGGCGGGAGGTGGATTTCCTGTCAGTTTACGTATAGTTGCCCACGCTCTTTTGCTGTTGTACGTCATATTCACATTGGACACTGTGGTCATCCACTTTTCTCTACGATTTCGACTGACCGCAAACATCAGCTCGTTGCCCATTAAAAGTGTTTCTTCTGAGAAAGGATCGTGTGCAAACTGTTTATCATACTTAAGGAAAAGCTCCATAGAGTCTTTGCTGAGGCCTGGAGATATTATGACAGCCCCTTGGAATATTATTTTTGGAGGATGAATTTTCATAGTTTTCAGGCGCAGGCTCTATATTATGCAGCACCAAATCCACACACTCTGCAAAACGCTCCTAGATTGCGTTGGCCAAGTTGAATCCGCGTTTAAAGGGGACTTGCAGTGATATTATTACAGCCTGAATTTGGCAGACAATTGGTCTATGCTGCGTGTTGGGTATTAGGGAGCATACAGACTTGGTACTTAAGGGCGCAATATTCGAGGTAGTAAATATGAGGTCAGGATTGTAGCCCCTTTTCCATCACCGACTGTAAAATTATGTTGGTAACTTAGGGTCATGATGTAGTGTAAAATCTAGTGACTCCGCTCATTCTTTGACTGCGATTCCGTCACGGTTGGTTTCTTTGTAACCCCAAGCTAGATGATGGCTATTAAAATCTCCAACGACTATTTTTGTTGTTCGGTTATTAAAGTTGGTAGTGTCACTGAACTCAAATGGATGGTTTGGGGGTTTGTATACTGCTGTGACAGTACATGTTCTGATCTCTATTGTAATGATTTCAATAGTATTGAATAATTTGCTTGAGTCTAATGTTACCTTGATATTAGATCTAGTGAAAATGGCACTACCATACCTCTCATGCGGTATTTCGGCTGTAAGAATCCAGCCAGGTATTTGCGGCCTTTGGTATTTGTGGCAGCGGGGAGTTTCTTTGACACAAAGTATGTCGCATCCAGTAGTATCGCCAAGCTCTGAGAGGAGGATTGACTTGTTCTCCGAGAAGCCTTCAATGTTGATGGTGAAGACTTTCAGAGCTGGCTTAAAGAGAGGTGACTCTTTTTTGCAGATCTGAAGGGATCCATTGAGCCTAGCCACTGCGTTACCGTGACTAGCTGCTTCCGGGGTGCGCAGCGAGGAGGCTCCTTTCATGCACATTACAAAAAAGTACTGTTACTAACATACATAAGCCGCGGGCAAAAGCTATTTCGTAAATTAACGACAAATGTGTATTATTTACTAAAATGTGTTGTATTGCCTTCAAAGTAAGCCCCTACTGAAATAATACTCTTACGCTGACGAATAACCAATCATCAAAACATTTTCAAACGCATTTTTTACCGCGGTACTTACCGCGAATTTACTTACTGCGAATTTTCTTTATTATCATTAACTAAAAACGTGTACCACGAAGTGATATTTTGAGTTTTAGAAAAAGAAAAATGTCGGCCGGTGCCATATCAGGGTATATAGCGGCTATTTGATACGGTTTTTAAGCTTTGGCCAGAAGTTAGTTCAGAATGATAGCCTTGAGTCTTCAAAGATGGTGTGTTATCGTGGTGCAAAATCAAGAAGATATTTTGATTTAGATTTTTGAAGACGTTGATGGCCCACCAGAGCTTGGTAAATATGCCACCATATTTCGACAGCTTTTTAATGAACTTTACCACTCATACGTACGTGTTTATGATGAAGTCGATTTACCGTAAGGCTTATGTACCATTTCCAGGTCTTCATCTCAAGAAATTCCATTTGCAATGCAAAATTTCAGACAGCTATCATGTTCTGTATTTTATCCATTGTAAAAATCGCATTTCGACTGAAATGACAAAATGGGCACTGTAAACTAACTACGAGTAAACGGCAAATGACGCTCAAACTCTGCGTGAGTATAAAAAATTAGTTGGACTAATTTAGTAAGGAATATTTTTTTACAATCTAGGGATTGAATTACCAGATTTTTTAAAATGCTCGTTGCCCGTTACTTTCTTGACTGATTGTACATGATCAAAAGCGTTTCTCTCATAAGTTGTTGTTGTCACAGCAACTATTTCAAGTTATCTTATATACCTCGTGATTGAATTTGTATGATTGATAAATATTAAGGAGAGCTCAAGTTCGTCTTGTATCAGAGTATGTTTTTAATTGAATCTGTTTTTGTCCACGGCTAGGGTCCTCCCACTCCGTGCCCAGCTCGCGTGGAGTACGCCACACCAGTGTTCGCTCGCAACTATCAGGGCGTATGGCGTTACGTGGTGCAGATACCATACGAAGGATATTTCACACAGACCGTTGAAGTTACCAGGTTAGTATTTTTACGCTATGATCTTTTTACAGATTAGCACAAAAGCCTTAGTAATTGATAGGAGCTTGAAAGCTTCAATTTTGTGATTTTGGTGTGATGTAAAATTATAATTTACAATTGAATAGCAGAAAATATGTATTCGTTCAATCAGATTATCATCCTTTCGTAATCCACTGCTTCTGAAGTATTCAAGTAAAGATTATTTTATTATTTTGTAAATATTTATTTATTTATTAAATTAGAACGGTTACAACTGTACCCACGCACGACACCACAAGACATTTAGACAAGACCAATGGTTTCCAATTGCGCGGGAAACAGCTCGCTCCAACGTTAGCGCCGCGCACGGAAGTTAGCGTAGCTCTTTTCTGATTCGTCAAATGTTGCTATTGGTTACATTTCTGTGAAATATTTTATAAATTTTATTGGCTAACGCAAATTTGGTGTGCTATAAATTACGGTGTAAAACTCAAATACCTACATACATTCTGAAATCTGGAGTCTACGTCTACATGTTATTATACTCGTCACTATGTTCAACCTACAAAGTAACCTCTAAACTGGTGACCCCGAAAAGAAACATACAGACTCAAGAAACCTGAAGCCATAGACTAGTATATATTATCGGCCTTAAGCTCTGCCCATAAACAACAAAAAAATTTCAACTAAGCGAACCACCATGGAATAATCAGCTCACACAGCGCAGTCAGCTACTCTATACCTCATTGCTGAAATCAGAAAACTGTCGTTGGAAATAGTCGAATTGAAATCAAGACAGTATTACGACAACTACAATAATAATTATCGTCGCAACCGCTACCCGTCCCGCCATCGCGAATCATCTCGCCATCGTTACTCATCCCGCCATCGCGACTCGTCACGCTCACAGAGTCGAGACGCGTCATCGTAGCCATTTTGTTATTACCAACGACGATTTGAAAAACAAGCTCAACGCTGCAATTGACCCTGCATATTAAAGCCTTCGGAAAACTAGACCGCACGTTGGCTGCGGCGGACTCCGATGTTCATGAAAACTCGCACCGCCTTTACCTCACCGATTGCAACGCCAATATATCCTTCTTGGTCGACACGGGCGCTAACATATCCGTGCTACCGAGAAGGAAAGGACAGATCGCAACACCGCTACCTTTCAAACTTTACGCAGCAACAACACATCTATAGCGACGTATGGCGAGAAAACATTAACACTCGACTTCAACTTATGACGCCCGTACAAGTGGAAATTCATCGTGGCCGACGTTTCGAAACCCATACTTGGTGCAGACTTCCTCAAACATCATCAACTCATCGTAGATTTGAAAAATCGAAGATTAATCGACGGTGTTACGAATCTTAAGGTAGGTAAACGCTCCGATACGAGTTTCAACAATGCCTACAATTCGTATCACGATATTTTAGCGCAATAACCCGGCATAACAAGGCTAATATCTATGCAATTAACGGAAGGACCACCTATAGCCGCGCTCGTCCTATACCTCCCCACCGGTACGAGATAGTAAGAAAGAGTTCGAAAATATGATTGAACAGGGATTATGCAGACCAAATAAGAGCCCATGGTCCTCACCACTTCACATCGTACCTAAGAAAAACGGCGACATTAGAGTTTGTGGTGTCTATCGCCGCCTTAACTCAATTACCAAGCCTGACCGCTATCCAATTCCACGCATCAATGATTTCACTCACCATTTATCAGGCAAGACTATATTCTCAACAATCGATCTAAACCGCGCTTACCAACAGATGAGCATTAGAAAGAAAGAAAGAAAGAAAGATTTTTTAAAATTCTGGCTCACAAAAGGGCACTCCCAATCATGAAGAAATAAAACAAAAAAATAAAATAAAAATAAAGAAATATATATATATATATATAAATAAAAGCAGAACAATATGTAATAAACTAGTAAAATTAAACGAATATAATTTCATTTCGTTTCTGCTCACTGGCAACACCACGCTTTCCGCTTAACTTAACGGAAACCATAGATTATATGACGGAAACTGCCTCCCATCAAGTCAAGGCTAGTTGTCAGTGATACAACAATAATCTATTGAATTATATAAATATAAGTTTGGCTTAAGTTTTAAAAGTAATATGAAAGTGTGTGTCCTATCAGTGCCAAAATTTGGACATCGCTCAGCGTACGTTGCGATTGTTAAATCGCAACACTGGTATTTTGCGAAATCCAATTTATTGATGCCGGCGCCTAGTGTCTAAACAATAAAAATAAAATATACTTAAATATGTAAATATACGAGTAAATAGGATATAGACATAATTATGTACTAAATAGTGACAATGGTACATTAGAGACGAAGATATCGAGAAGACAGCCATAACTACGCCAATAGGGTTATTCGAATTCTCGCGCATGTGGCCCGGTTTAAAAAACGCTGGGCAAACATTTCAACGATACATTTATGAAGTATTACGAGCTCTAGATTTTGTCTATCCATTTATAGACGACATATTATTAGCGTCTGGAAGCTAAGCTCAACATCGAGAACATCTCCACACTGTGCTTAAGCGATTGGAAGACCAAGGCATCACCATCAACCCCACTAAGTGTAACTTAGAAAAAACAGAAGTGCAATTTCTAGGCTACACAGTAACAAAGGAAGGAATTAAACCGAACACAAAATTCAAGCCATCACAGAGTACCCTAAGCCCAAGACAATTGAGGAGCTCCGCAGATTTCTTGGGATAATAAACTTCTATCGCGATCATATTCCCAACGAGGCAACTCTACAAATTACTCAAACTACTACTCTAAAACTACAAGGACATAGCGACCGTGCAAGAAACAGACAGCAATATTCGACAATTATTACAACAAAACATCGACCTCAAGAGAGTGGCAATACCTAACATAAACATAGAACTATACTGTGAAACATCTACATCATATATACGCCCGTATATACCCGAACAACATCGACAATAAGTTTTTAATAGCGTGCACAATATCAGTCATCCCGGTACGCGCACGACTCGCAAACTTATAACAAAAAAGTAATTTTGGCCATCTATGAACGCAGACGTCACCCGCTGGACTCGAACCTGCATACGATGCCCCCCCCTTTGAAAAAAAGGATATAACAGAAAAATTATACGGAAACAAGAAAAATTAATGTAAAAATTAACACACAAAAATAAGTAGGTATAAAACTAAAACAGATGTAAAGAGCCTAATAAATTATGTACGAAATACCTAATAATAAAAACAATTAACTAATTGATTGCAACTAGTGCTTATACTGCAAATCGCACGATTTCTCGGCCGGATCGAGTGACATGTCGGCGCGCGCTCGTTTTTGCTGATGCACGCTGAGTATCAGGTGCAAGCGTCGGTGTTGATGACGTCACTCTCGTAGGCGGTAAATTGTGTGCGTTGTTTTCGTTTGTAGTGTCTACGATAAATGCAGGTTTTAGGCGATCCACGGATACGACAACTGTCCTGTCCGAGAGCTGAAAAGTGTAGCATTTTCCTTGACGTTGTAGGACTTTGTAGGGACCTTCGTATGGAGCAGTCAGCGATTTCTTGATCATGACTCTTCTGAGGAGAACATAATCACACGACTGCAGCTCCTTGTGCACAAAACATTTCCGACTCATGTTTGACTTTACTGTCTCTTTTCGTGAGGCGCGCATGAAATTTGATAATTGTGTGACGTATACGGCGTCGTTGACCGATGTTTTGATGTTGTCAGCGAAGAAGTCAGCTGGCAAATGTAGTGTTGCGCCGTACGTCATTTGCGCTGCGCTTACTCCGGTTTTCTACCGTACTGCTGTGCGAAGTCCGAGCATGACCATAGGCAATTCTAGTACCCAGTTGAAGCTGCTACAAGTGGCTATGAGAGCCGATTTCAGGCATCTGTGCCATCTTTCTATTTGCCCGTTAGCTTGCGGATGATAGGGAGTCGTGTGGATCTTGTTAATTCCTAGTCGCTTTGTCAGCTGATGGAAAAGATCCGACTCGAACTGGTGTCCTTGATCCGTTGTAATTGTAACGAGACAGCCAAATCGCGCAATCCAACCGCTAATCAATGCTGTAGCGACAGTTTCAGTGGTGATGCATCCATGAAACGCTAAAACGTTTGAGCTGCATTGCGTAAGCCGAATGTCATCTTCATAAGCTTAAACAACCCGAAGGGTGTGATTATGGCTGTTTTAGAAATGTCATCTGCGTGGATATTGATCGCATGGAATGCTCTTGAAATATCCAGCTTCGAGAAAATGGTTTTGCCCTTAATGATATACGTAAAATCATGTAGGCGGCGGGGCACGGGGTAGCGATCGGGCACCGTGATCGTATTTAGGCGGCGATAGTCACCGCATGGCCGAATCTCGCCGTTCTTCTTGGTAACCACATGTAAAGGTAAGGCCCAAGGACTACTTCACGTTCGGCAGATTCCGTCTTCCACCATCTTCTCGAATTCCTTTTTAGCAGCTTTGTAGCGTTCCGGTTTGAGAGGTCGAACACGTTCGTAAATCGGGGTCGAACTTGTTGTTATTATTCTGTGCTCAATATTATGTATCGGAATTTGCGAATTACGCGGATACTCGCTGTATTTCTGCAGAATTTCATAATAAATGCTATTACGGTCGATTGTGTGAACTGATTCATCAGCACATTGTATTGTTTTTGTAATAACGCTCAATTCTGTGACCTTATCTACTAATTTCCGAGCATGTAGATCAACTAGCAGCTTGTTGCTTCTCAAAAAGTCGGCACCGATAATGGAACGTCGTACGTCGGTGATTATGAATGTCCACTTGAAGACACGTCATAGTCCTAAGTTGAGGTACAATGTTTTATCGCCGTACGCGTGCGTATTGGAGTCCCATTTGCAGGGTATAAGTTGTAAGCGCTTTTGTCAATGAGACTTTTCGGTTTTAGACTGCAAGCACAGATACCTTTGGCCCCGTATCTATTAAAAATTGTGTGCCACTCTTTGAGTCGGTAACACATAGATGGCAGTTTGGCGTTGGGTTGACGCCAAGTCCTGCCACAGACGGCGTCGAGGTTAGTTTTCAACTGCTTGACCGGTGGAAGGTACAGTTGCGTTTATCCCGACAACTGTAAGCTTCAGCACCATACTTGCTATAGGCCCAACAAATCCGGGATCCTCTTGGTGTCTTCGATCTTGACCGCGATCGATATCTATTTCGTGGCCGTCCTCTTGGCTCCCGATTTTTCTATAACTGAGCCAGCTCTAGAGTTATTTGTGCCAATTTTGCATGCAAGGCAGTTATATCGCTTGCACGTGTAATCTGCGCGACCTGGTTTGGCGGTGCGATGCTATCCATGACAGTATCTGCCACCTGCGATAATTTCTCGAGGTCAGATGTATCACTGACACTCAAAACTGCGCGTACTGAGGGCGGCAGTAATTTAGACCACATAATGTGCAGTGTATCGTCTGGAATTTTCTTCCCACCAGTTCCCACATTTTCCACAAAATATGTGATGGCTTTTGGTCGCCGAGTTCCATCTCCTCCATCAGTATTTGGAACTTCTGGGACTCTGATTCCTCGTAAGCACTGATGAGTCTGGCTTTCAGCGTCCCGTACTTATCCTCGGTGGGTGGGTTTGAGATGATGTCGCTTACTTGTTGTAGTGCGTCTAGGCCTATCCGGGCGATCGCAGCTTGATAACGCGCGTCATCGCCTTGTTTCTGTGGCGCCATAACCGCTTCAAAGTGCGTAAACCATAATCTGGGATACGCCGGCCAAAAGTCAGATAATTTTGACTGAATTGAGAGCGTATCAGTTCACCCTCCGTCCTGTGCCGGTGCCTACTGGCAGCACTGAGCTTGCTGGTGTTGAGATACAACCCTGAAGCATTCGGCCTGCTCGTCGCCATAGGGATCGGACTACACTGGTATAACGCAAACTAACGATAGCGTGAATATAGCTTCTTGAAATCCCTGTGGTGAGACCCGCTTGTGGGTGGCCACTTGCATGTACAAATCACGAGTATCACTAGAAGGTGGTACGATCGTTACACCAGCCGGCAGGCAAGAACCGGGTCCGTAGCTGGTATCACGTCGGATTCGCCAATGTAGTGAAAACTACGATCGCGTGTTCAGAATGCTTCTTTATTTGATCATCACGAGAGCATTTATATTATAATATTAAGTATGTGTGAGCATACACATATTCACACATGTAAACAGAAATATATGACTAAGTAAAAGTATTAAATAATATTCAGCACAATTGAGTCGATACTACATACTTACTTGTAATGTGCCTACACGTGCATATCGACATCGTCGGACCGCTACCTACGTCAGCTCAAGGACTCAGGCTCTATCATCGTTGGGTATCACGCTTCAGATGCCCAACAACAATAACAACAGATCAAGGTCGACAGTTCGAAAGCCAGCTGTTTCAAAACAATAATTAACAAAGCAACGGCATAGTAGAGCGATGGCATCGCTCGCTCAAAAATGCACTACGTGCGATACTCACCGACACAAGTATATGGATTGACGAGTTACCTACAGTGCTACTTGGATTACGCGCCGCTTTGCGTACCGACACAGGTGTAAGCGCCGCCGAGCTCACATACGGCTACAACTTACGTTTACCCGGCGAATTCTTTGCACCAAGTAATGACACACCTAATATGGATTATACTTACGTTGAAAAACTGCGAAATATAATTCATGTAAACAAGCCGCAACCCCTCGCCGAACATCACAGTAACAATAAGCGTGTGTTTATATATCAAGACCTACGCGATTGCACTCATGTGTTTATTAAGACTAGCGGTCACCTAGTGGTCAAAATTGGACCAAAATTCCTAAGCTTGCTACTTTGTTTTCTGCTTTTCTCTATTACATATAAATAAAATACAAGTAACCATAGTTACAAAGAATTGTACGACGTCAGACGAACAATGTCGAAATACTACGAACGCGATTCGACTGCGTGTGTCAAATGCATGGTTGTGTGCGTGTAGTGTTTTCCATTAATTTAATTTATTTCTAATGCATATTTTATAAAAATATTAGGATTTGCCCCTCCTTCTCCATATAAACTTTAACGGTGCTAAATTTTATATTACTCCATCCGCGCAATTTTCGTAAAAAGGGGTGCAAAGTTTTTGCTTCATGTATTAATAATATATAGAAGATAGATGCAGTTAAGAAACCACTTCAAGCACCATATGAAGAGATATAAGCTACCCCTAGAGAGTTATAAGCCGAACAGATAAGGTATTTACTATACATTTACCGGATCGACAAGCAAATATGTCTATTGATCGATTGAAGCTTGTATACGTCATAATAGAAGATAACAACCAACATACCAGTACCTACAAGCTATAACCATACCTTCAAGCAACATACTCGTTAACCAAGAACCTGTGACCTCACCGCAACATACTGTCAATGAGCGACAAATACCTAAACCTTATCTGCGAACAGACACCATGACGTCACAGCCAGCCACGGTAACACGCTCGGGCCGTGTCGTCAAACTGCCGGTGCGCTTTTGCTTGAAGGGGAATACTGTAGCCACGCATGACAAGTAGACATTTAGACAAGACCAATGGTTTCCAATTGCGCGGGAAACGGCTCGCTCCGACGTTCGCGCCGCGCACGGAAGTTAGCATAAACTATACTCTTTTCTGATTCGTCAAATGTTGCTATTGGTTACATTTCTGTGTAAATATTTACACAGAAATGTAACCAATATAAGCTTTTAATGGCTGACGCAATATTTGGTGTACTATAAATTACGGTGTCCAAACTCAAATACATACATTCTGAAATCTGGAATCTACGTGTTATTATACCCGTCACTATCTTTAACCTCCAAAGTAACCGCTAAACTACAACCAATTACACTAATTTAGGTATTTACATTATATAACTTAAAGATAGCTTTTCATAAAAAGCATTACAAATTTTATCCCTCGACAACAGTACTTTTTCCGTATTAAATGTATCCTACGTCCTTTTCTGTACTCATGAAACCCATGACCTCATGAAATTTCGCATACACGTTGCTGACAACGTGTATGAAATTTAACGATGATAGTTATAGAAGATTCAAGATGAGTGTTTTACAGCACTACTAGCTCCAGATCCTGCATGAAATTAGATGCTTATAGGTATATGTAATCAGTTCAATAGAAGAGAACTACAATGTGATAATATTGGTGCAGGTGCATGCAGTCCCGGTGCCACTACCTGGACGGCGGGTGCCTGAGCTCGCCGCGGTGGGTGTCGCTGCTGGTCGCAGAGCTGCACTACCCGCCCCGACAACAACAACCGCAGTCACATCTACAGGTAAGCACTCGTTCCGCGGTCGGGTTCATACATCATGTACTATTCATTGAAAAGCTTCTCGATATTGTATATGAGAACTTAGGCTAGCTTTTTGTGTATGGATGTAGTGAGTCTTAATACTATTCACCATCTCAATCGACTAAAATAATGCCGCAGTTACAGTTACGGCAAACCGAGTGTTATAGGTTAAATGCCCACACGAAACAAAAAAATTTATGATCTCTACCAATAGTTGTTCTAAGCCAGTTCATATTCTTTGTATAAATTTTAGTAAGGTCTTCGTGATCCAGGAATCATTACTAAAACAGTAGCAGTCTTTTAAAAAATATATTTGATATAATAGTATAGTATATTAAGATATATTTAATAAGCATTTCTCATGCTCAGATAGAATGTAAGTAATAAATGAGGAACAATACAATCCATAAAGCAGGACTTGAACCTGCGACCTCGACAAATCGTGTCGCTTTGCCAACTAAGCTATCCATATTTTTATTTTATTATGTAGGATCCGAAATGTTGCCTCTGTTTTGCATTATACAAATAATACATGGATATTATTAACGTTGTGTTTATATGTCAGGACTACCAACAATACCTACAGAACCGCGCGGGCCAGCAGTCAGAGCCTGAGCCGAGCACAGACAAGCCACCGCACTGCGATGGGCACGATGAGATGGGCTGTTATCAGGTAAAACATATGCTTTTAAATCTACTTCACCTACATACTTAGTAACTAGGCGGACATTATTTTGATTATGCTCAGATATTAATAACATTATTTTACTAGGGGGGACTTTTTGCAAATAAACAATGTTAGTTTGAAGATCAGCAAACTGATTAACGATCATGGCAACAATTGTAAATCAATGGGCTTTACTCCACCACTTACTCTTACGAATACTTTTAAAGGCCAGTTCATTCCTACTAGCTAAAACATTGGACCTACAATTGAGAGGTCCTGGAGCACTAGCGAAGTGAACCCACTCCTATCACAAGCACTAGCGTAACTAACAGGTTAACAGGAATAGTATATCTTGATTTAACAAAAATATGTAACAAAATATTAGGGTACAACACATGACGATCAACACTGTTCGAATCACCCAAACAGTCAAATAATTTGAATTTTTATCGTACATTGCTACCTTATTTGCCGCAATCCTTCTTATCTTATTCATTCGTGAGAGTACTCTTAACCTGTTCCTCCATAACATCTTTGATCTTGTGAAGGAAAACTAAACTATGTTATTTTATTATTAATCCCAACAATGTTTTGCACTAGGTTCGTCTATACTACGACTGGTTCCTGGTCCCCGGCTCGTGCAAGTGCTGGCGGCCCGACTACTTCGCGAGGTACGTCAGACGCCGGCAGAACAACGAGCTGTAAGCGACGCATGGTGGGTGCAGGCTCGGCACACAGCAGCACAGTGGACGACCACACGACGTATATCCATCACGGCTATGAACTTAGTACGATGGAATATCATATGAAACAACCCGTGCTCGTGAGTTGACCTCGAAGTAATCATTACATCGTCTAGATATACCTAAATTAATATTCACATGATAGAATTCAAAATACATGATAAAACTCGATATTTACACTATTTCAGAAAAGATAAACAATATCTCATTATTTATGTGTTCGATAAAATTGTGTTTGTTATGATTTTGTCCTTATAGTGAATACACTCATCTTTGATTGTATTCACTTCATAGGTCCACGATATGTTTTCTGTGTAAACCTCCGAAAACGCAAACACATAATGTATAAATCTAAACTCTCACTGATGTGAGTCTAATGATCACAAAAATATTTGATAGCAATATAGCCTCAAAGACTACAATAAAATCTAACAATATACTATTTAAGGAAGTAAGTAAATATAAAAACTATCTATCTTGTGTTAATTTTGGTGCTACTGCTAACTTGAACGTTGTGACATTAAGACTGTATTTAAATAAATAATTTGTGTATTACATAAGTAGGTATATTCGTACCTAAACATATTGGAAGGAGGTGAGATCTCTTCGCGATAGTAATAATATGGATTAAGTTAGAATGTTTGCGTCCAGAACCCCTCCACATACATGTATATCTACTATGCAATTAATTTGTATCAATTGAAGCCAAACGCGCTATCTTGCATTGCAGTGAAGTGAAACAAATGTGTAATATATTTTATTGTAGTGTCAATTTCTCGTCTTCATTCTGGCTATATCTGTGGCTATCGCTCGCATGTCAAATGAAGCTATATATACAAAAGGTTGTATAGTTATGGTTTGCAAAATGGCCACATGACCAATGTCAGAACAATTGGATTGAATTATATATTCATTTGAAAACATAAATTAGAATTAATAACACATTTATAATATTATGGCGCATTTAGTAAACAATTATATATTGTTTTTGTAATTATTATTTTATATCCGTCTTGTTAACAACAAATATACGATCCCTGTAGAAATACTCGTTATGTTAGATAGTAAAACAATTACCTATATTGAAGCTCAAATTGCATTTATATTTGTAACTATGTAAAGATTTACTATAACTACTTAACCATGCTTTCTTTTACCTATTCATTATTTCATGTTTGTAAGTAAATGATATAAAAATGTTTTAATATCGTCATTCATGGTATTCGTCTACTACTAAGCATAGGTCTGGTTTTAAATAATATTGTGTTTCCCCAGTTTCTAAAACTTACCGAACCTTATTATGTAATCGGGCTTTATTTTATATTATCGCTTCTTAAAACAAGTGAACATCAAAGTAAACTGAAATAAACGCTAGAGTATTGTATTACGAGCTCCTACGATAAACAGTATAATATCTGGATATGAGCTATTATAGCCAAAAAGCTGGGCTTACAGAATAATACTTCAAAACATAATCACTGAACGAGAGTTTCAGAAAGCATGGTTTTAATAAATAATTAAGTAACTGTACGTGTAAAACTAATTCTATAAGTTAGTTCATATCTATTTATACTTTAGATTTAGTATGTTTTAGTTGTAAAAATAAAGCATATAAACAGTAATTTAAATGGTGTTTTAATTATAGTTTTGAATTATTTGATTCTTTCTAGTTATTGAATTTAATGCCCTTAGTTATTCATTCAGTCTGCTATGATACTATGTAAGTATTTAAAACTTGAAATGTTCATAACAACTCGCTAATAAATTCATCATAAACTGTACCGGGCACTAATAAAACACAACATCAAGAAAACAAAATTTATTATAAAATGTAAATGATCAAGACAGTACAATTGTAATATAGTAAAGAGCGCCTACAAATATATGTGGGGGAATGTGAAGTACCGTAGTCTACACTAGCGCTGGGCGTGTCTCTACAAAATTACAAAATATTTACAAACTAGTGAGTTCAGGTATCAGGTATCTTTGGTAAGCACCTACTCTAAGTATTTACGTACGTATACAAATTATATTAATCGTTAACGTGACTCTCCTGTGTAGGCAAGTCCGCAGGATGGGCCGAGACCACTACTGAAACGATAACTTTCCTTTCAGCTTTCGGCACTAGGCAGTTAGGTAGGTAGTGACAGTGACAGTATCTACAGACATCATTATAATAATGTAATATTTGCCAATAAATGGACAGAGACTAACGTTGGTTGAATAGTTTTGGAAATTGGTCAGTTAGCGAAATCGGACAAGGAATTGTATGACGACATATAAATATGTATTACAATATTAAATGTTGGCTCCACCTCTCTGACTCAAAATCACTTTATGGTGATGAGGTAAGGTCAAACAAAGGATAATATTTCACTTAAGATCAAAATTGCTCTCTCAGAAACGTCGTCACAAAATCAGTGCTACTATACAAATAAGCGGATCTTTTTTGACGCCTTTGCAGACTGTGACTTAAATAAAGTTAACCTCGTCGGACGTTTTATATGATTGGGTGATCGTGCTAAGAAACGAATAATGAAAAAGTTAACCTACATTTATAAACTATAATCTACTTATTTTTTAAATAAACTTCCATTAAAATGACTACTTTATAATAGTTTTCCCATTCGTGTAAACTTAAGAAAATACTACGATAACTTAGTTGACTTATACCAAATGTAGCCAAGTGCGGACTGTGCCCTAACAAGTATATTATAAACAGCGCAACCGACTAATTATAACACTACATAGTAATAACTATTGTCAATGACTGAATAGCCTAAACTTAAATCTGGTCTGGTCACAAGAGATAAACATAGAATCAGTCCTTTGAGAGCTAAAACGCAACAAACGAGCTCGTCTGCTTGGGAACGCCCCGAACTGTCTGGTTAACTGGTAGAGTAAACGTCCTCCACGATATTACAATATATCATTAACAATAATCATACACGAACCTCGCAGCTACAACCAGGAGCCTGATACATTACTTTTATTTTGTTTCAAGCCTCCGACAATGCATTGAGTCGGTTTAGAGCTAATTTGTTGTGTTTTAGATAGACTGCTATTCTGATAGTGATTGTGTAGTACAGGTAGGATGGTAGAGTAATACAATTGTAATTTTAATGTTGTTGACTTCAAATTGATCATTTAATACAACGAGATCATTTAGTAAGAGGCTTTCACTCTCTTATCTTTTTATCGAATGCACCAAATTATTATTTGAGCATAGTCCTCAAATTCATTTTGTATTTAATCCCGTTATCGCCGCAATACAATGCTTTGTATGAGTATTTGTTTTCATAAATCGTTATACAAAAATAATTGCATACAACCTATCACGCTCGCACCATAATACTTCGATTATTATTCATTATATACTATCTAATTAAGGACTTGACATCTATAACAACACACGAGACAAGTCCAGCTAATCGCCCTTCGTTCTACAAAATATAATCATATTAGTATTCCGAGGACTTTTAATACATCTCGATATTTTAGGGTACTCGATTATTTAAAGGGTGTTTTGTGTCCCTTTGTAAACACACTAACTTCATAATTTTACTTTATGCGTTAATGATTTCAATCGGTCATCAGAAGTTCAGAATATGCTATGAGTGTCAAGTATCCCGTGCAGTTGGATATAGTAGATACAAATAAACGTACGTCGTTACAGTTGTCAAGTTACATAGTCAGCTTACATTACAGTCAGCTTACACAAATATAATTCTGTCATGGCTGATGTTTTCTGCCACGTTGTCGTTAACACTGTTCCCGATGACAGTCTCTCCTACGTTGGCGACTATTTCTGGCACATTGTCAGTACTATCGATATCTATTGTTCTTTCAACTATTCTACCATTATCGAACACCAGCTCTACTCTCATAGTACTCTCATCGTAATTATTTTCATCGGCGTCGACTCTGTGACGAGTTTCTATCAGATCGTTCTGGACGTTATCTATTTCAGAACTGGTCTGTGGTTCGTCATTCATACGTCGTCTGTGTATATGTACCGTTGGTATATCTTTATTGGAGAAGCCTACGAGACAATCAGAGTACGGAGGAGGTGGTTCCTCAGAACTAAGGCTGCTGAAGTTTTTGTAGATGTTGGCGTTATGTTTTAGAGCACACTCAGAGTACGGGGGCGGTAAGTCAGAGTTCCGTTGACCCGGGGACGAGAATTCTGAGTCGTCTAAATGTGGTAATGAGCCGCCATCCATGTTTTGTTGTTGCACTGAAATAAACGAGATAATAATATTACTTTCATATAATGTACTATCTCAAGCCATCGAAATATATGTATGTTATATTCTTGTGTTTGCTATAGGTATTCTTAAACCGTGTAGTTAAAACTACAAGCTTCATTTGATTTAATTTTAAGAAATATATTACAAGATAATTTAGTTAGTGGTTTAGTGATCCACTATTTATTGTTTTATGCTAGCACTTACGACTCGTAGCCATGACGCTCGGCGTGGGCCACTCTTCTGACTGTCGTCTTCTTGCTGCTGAAAACATTAAGATCATTTATTTAAATATAATACTTTTGGATAATCCTAATACCATAATAATATAAGACAAAGAGTTCCCTGAAAACAAAACGTGGTCTCAGAGTAACATCTACATTCCTAGTTCTTAGTACGATAACCTCATTATGATAAACAGTCACATTACTTCAAGTCACCTTCATTTATAATTATTAGCGTTACGATTGTAGGTAATATCGATATCTTGACATCTACAGTAATTTAATAAACGAGCACTCTCTCTTCTTCTTCTTCTTTTCTTTTTCTTGTCGTGTGGTTAGTGGTCAACGTGTTGTCAGGAGTTGTTCGAGCCGCCCGTAGGCCTCTGATGTGGCTTAACGACTGCTGTCAATTTGGCAACAACTGGGACCGACTTTTCACGTGCCCTCCGAAGCACGGAGACGCTCAGATGAAATACCACTAAACGGTCACCCATCTATAGACTGACCGCACCCAACGTTGTTTAGCCTCGCTAATCGTTCACCGATCAGTGAGTGCAACTGGCTATGAGCACTGACACGTGCTCAATTATCATTGAAAGATTTTAATGACTGAATCCTATTCTGGGACCTTAACTAGGACTATGGTTTAGCTCATATATACAGATATGGTTATGTACATATTTCAAAATATCCCTTCTAAACATGCAAGGGTAGTAGGTGTACACAGCAGGAATCATAGCGGCAACGTGTGATAATAAGGTATAAAACATCTACAGCGAGTTAGCAGACTATTGACTATTTGTTTTGTTAAAAGATGTTTTAAATACAAAATAATGAGTCAGTGGCCGTTCGTTAGTAGCTTGTTCAATAAGATATTTTAAAACAATAAATTTTATAAAGGTCCACTTCATTTTTATCAGCATTATTAAAATATCGTGTCCCACTAAAATTTATCTGCATCGATAACATTTTTTTATGATGTCAAATCTGTACTAATATTAAAAAGAGGACAGATTTGATATTTTGTTTATTTGTAAGGGTTTAAATGAAAAACAAACTAAACTTTTTGAGTAGTGGAGCCTTGCTGATTTCAGCATGAATAGGCCGGCTCGACCGGGGAAGGACTACCCTCTCACAGAATATCGACTTGACATAGCAGTATTCCTACTGTTGTGTTTCATTCAGTGAGTGAGGGTTCCGGAGGCCTAATCACCCTCTTTCCCCCTTCCCGCTCCTTCTCCTTCCTACTTCCTTTCCTAAAGGGTCGGCAACGCGCAAGTGATGCCTCTGGTGTTGCAGGCGTCCATAGGCTTCGGTGACCACTTACCATCAGGTCAGGATCAGGGCCGTATGCTCGTTTGCCACATTAGTTGCATAAAAAAATAAAAAGTAAAACGATTTTCAAAAATTCTTTGTCATTGGAAAGACCTGGTAACATAGGCTACTTAATTTTTTTAAAGTACTGTTTCTAACATAACCTCACCTACTTTTACGCAAGCGAAGCCGCGCGCTAAATCTAGTGTGAAATAAAAGCAGAAAAATCAGGCAGACTGTCCCGTGTACCTATGTTATATGTCTGGGTAGACTTTGCTAGCGTTCCAACACAGATGCTTTATCGTTTATTTAGCGAGCTTAAGTACGTTGGAAAATAATAGTGAACGAGAAAGATTGTAACGTTGTACGTTGCTAGCCTTAAGTTAGAATTTCTAAAACTATCAATAAAAACACCTTAATTAATATATAAGAAACACTATTTACAACTTATCAAATTTAAATAACTAAATTAAAATATAATATAATTCATCTACATTAAACTATTAATAAAAAAAATATATACACTACGGAACCCACCATTTAATGTTTACGCGAAGGTCCTCGTATCTATTGCGCCTAAGCATCTCTAAATAAGTTAAAAACCAGTCGTGCCGCACGCGACCGCTCGGCTAGCTTCGGGTGCATTCGTAAAAGGCAACGGCCAGACTACTTAAACGCATCGGACGTGACGGCTGTGTCACTCGGTCTCAGATGACCTACTTTTGTATAGTGTTTAATTAATATTAAATTGTCTAAACAAATTACTATTCGGAATCCCGCTGGGGTGAGTTTCCATGCATTTGTTTAAAGTGTTCTATTGTAAGGTGTTTCTTCTTCTAGTTTCGACCTAGTATTAGCTGTTCCTCTTTTCTTTGTTTGCTGGGACACTGTGACCTTTGGACCCGGCTACGTGGTCCAAGCTTTGCTAACGCTTGCCTTGTATCTGCGCTTCCAGGATTTCAATTTATATTCTACCTTTTGGGACCCTCGCTACGCGACCTTTCTCATCTGGCGGCGAGTGGAAGACCCAAGCACAACCTGGGAAGGAGCTGGGCCGCCCAGCAGAGCTGCACCACAGTTCAGGCCAGTGTTCCCAGTACTACCTACTACCTCAAAGTCTGGACGTGGTTAGGCAACAGTAGTTGGCATAAATAAAGACTCAATTCCTAAAGATTCGTGTTCTTTATTTAGCGAACCCCTACCTACCTGTCGGCCAGCCTGCTACCAGGATACCCAGGTGCCGCAGTGGCGCCCTTACCGTGGTTTCTGTTGCCCTTATCACGTCTAGATTCTAGGTCTCTGGTCAGCTGCTAGTAAACTGTACCTACCTACATCATCTTGTGAACGTGACGGTGATACGTGACTCGGCGAACTGGTACGTACCTACTTTGAAAAAAAATTTAACTGTACTCATTTTATGTTTTCTATCTTTTATTTTCTGTGTCGTTTTTTTATTTTTTATTTTAGTTTTCTGTTTTGTGTTATTGTTAACTGTTGCGTATTGGTGTGTACGTTGCTTTTGGAAATAACACTAAAATTATTTTGAAGAAAAGAAATCTACCTACATTTGTTTAATATTTTGTTAAAGAAAAATAAAACTAGAGAAAATTTAACGTTACCTATAATTACATTCTGTTATTGAAAATTGTTACTAAAGCTGTAATGTTAACTAATTCTAAATAGTTAAATATTATTAATTTTGTAATACGTAACAGTTCGCACATTTTTTTCCCTCGTACTGTTCTATCATTTTTTCACCTACCCACTATTTATTTTCTAAATTAATTTCAATTATTTTGGTTTATTCATTTTTTTCATCACCTCATCGTAGTAAAGGTAGTAGTTACTTGTAGTTTGTAAAGAACACCATTTCATTTTTATTTATCTAGTAGTTAGTAATTATTTCTGTTTTCGTTTTGTTACTTTCCGCACTTTAAGCATCATGGAAACCTACCCTATTAAATTCTTTTTGCTAAACAAAAATGAATTAGCGTACGAGGTGCTTATTAGAGGCGAGGAACCTGCGTCAACAGTACTTGGACTCCGTAAACAAATTAATAAACTAACACCTATTATTCCTACTTCTGATATTTGCGAGTCGGGCATAGAACCGGACGTTGATATTTCGGGTGCTAGCACATCTTTAAGCGAACTATTATCACGCGTAAAGAAGCTGGAGGATAATTTCGATAATAATCTCTTCGAACGTACTAGGGCTTTATGCAATCACTTATATCACCGTATAAAACGTGTAGATAGTTCCGATTCTAAATATGCAGAAAAAATAAAATCACTGTCTAAAAATATTACTGCATTTTCGGCTAAACTAAATTCTATAAATAAATCTGCTAACCCTACCACTAGCTGTGAGCCTGTAGCAGAAGTTTTTAATCCAACTGCGTCTAGTGATGTTCTGCCTAACGTGTCGATACATTGTGACCGTTCACATATTAGTGACTTACAAAAGCTTAAATATAATGGTAAATCTTGCGTTCACGCCTTTATACAGAGAGTAAAGGAGTACAGCACGGCTAGGAACATATCTTCCTCTAAATTATTAGCTTATGCCACGGAAATATTCACGGGCGATGCATTACACTGGTACCGTAGCATAAAAGCCTCTGTGTCTACGTGGGACGAACTTACAGCACTACTAGTTGAGGACTTCAGTCAGTTTGATTATGACTACCGGCTTCTGTCTGAGATTCGGCAGCGCACTCAAGGTGATACTGAGAATATCACAATCTATTTTGCTAAAATGCAAGAATTATTTTCTAGGCTTAGTAAAGATATTTCGGAAAAAGAAAAGCTTGAGATCCTACTACATAATATTCGACCTAGTTATGCTAGTGTACTGGCTTCTAACTCATCATCAATAAATACCATAGATAGCTTAAAAACAATCTGCAAAAACTTTGAAAAGATACAGTCCTTAACTTCGCAATTTAAAGAACCGCCAAGAGTTACAGGTGAAACTTTAGCTCCTGATCTCGCTTTCTCAGAAATTTCTGAAACTAACCCAAATAAACCTAAATACTACAGTCAATACAGATATAATAATAAATGTAATAACAATTCATCTTACAATAAAACTAATTTAAAAGATCAACATAGTTATAATAATTCTAATAACTTTCATAAAAAACCAAACATAGCTGCTATCTCACCTTCTAGTTCAAATACGAAAACTGTTTTCTGCCCTCGTTGTCGTAACTCTGATCATCCCTTGAGTCAATGTAAAGCTGATAGGTATCCTATTTGTTTTAAATGTGGAACGAAAAATGTAAAATATCCTGATTGCCCTAAATGTCATATAAAATCTAATTCAAAAAACTAACTAGTGAAGATTGTGGTAACATAAACAACAAAGCTAAAACTAAAAATTCTAAAAACTTCGATGATAGCGATTGGCAAAATTGGCTATCAACTATTAAAACTTTCTTTTCAAGCTATTTTGTTACAACAATCTTCGATAAAAAACCTATAGATGATATACGTCCCTACGCAACTGTCATGGTAGGTAGTGTCACACTGTGTGGATTGCTAGACTCTGGTTCAGCAGCAACTATTCTAGGTAACAATTGTCTTGAATATCTAAAATCTATCGGCTTAACTATTCATAAAGACCTAAAAACCTTCACTGCTGCAGGAGGTGAAAACTTACCTACGATTGGTTATGTTAATTTACCCGTTACATTTGAAAATCAATTTCATATTTTAAAAGCTTATGTTATACCTTCTATAAAAACAAATCTCATTCTCGGTGTCGATTTTTGGACAAAATTTAATCTCTTTCCAAAATTTTTTAATTCTATTTCGCTACATAGTTTGTCTAATTGCCCCACTAATGTAAACACTGTCTCTGAACCTACTAGTATTTTACATTCCTACAATGAACTTACTGAAGGTCAACGTGTCACCGCTGATAATGTTATTGATCAGTTTAAAGATATATCTACTGAAAAGTGTGGTTTGGGTAGAACTAACCTAGTCACACATCACATCGATACTGGAGATTCTTTACCTATTAGGCAAAGATACTACCGCGTTTCTCCAGAAAAGCAACGTATTTTATCTGAAGAACTGGATGAAATGCTAGCGCTAGGTGTAGTTGAAGAATGCGAGAGCCCTTGGTCTTCACCTGTCTTACTTATACCTAAAAAAGATGGTAAGCTTAGGTTCTGTCTTGATAGTAGAAAACTAAACTCTGTGACTAAAAAAGATGCCTACAAGTTACCCTACATCTCAGAAATTTTAGATAACCTTAAAAATGCTAAATTTCTAAGTAGTATAGACCTATCTAAGGCCTTTTGGCAGATATCAATTTCTGAAACTGACCGTAACAAAACTGCTTTCTATATTCCACATCGCGGTACCTTTAGATTTGTCACTATGCCTTTCGGGTTGACAAATTCACCAGCTACACAACAAAGACTGGTTGATACCTTATTCTACGGTCCTGAATTTGAAAACTCTGTATTTGTTTACATAGATGATATCGTAGTGGCTAGTTCTGAGTTTGAAACTCATATTTCCCTACTTCTAAAAGTACTCAAAAAACTAAAAATGGCTAATTTGACTATTAACTTCGAAAAATCTGTTTTCTTTCGTAACGAACTTAAATATCTTGGCTATGTGATCAACTCTAAAGGTCTTCATGTTGATCCTTCAAAAATTGATACTATTGTCAACTACCCTACACCTACAAATAAAAAGGAGGTTAAACGATTTTTAGGTATAGCTTCTTGGTACCGAAAGTTTGTCCCTAACTTTAGCTCAATTGCTGGTCCATTAAATAAATTAACTTCTACTAATAAAAAAACTAATCCTTTTGCTTGGACTACCCAAGCCGAAGAGTCTTTTAATAAATTAAGAGAATTACTAGTTTCTGCCCCTATTTTATCTTGCCCTAATTTTAACATTCCTTTTCAAGTGCAGACTGACGCTAGCGACTATGGTGTTGGAGGTATGCTAACCCAAACCATAGAGGGAGTTGAACACCCTATTGCCTACTATAGTAGAACCTTGACTGGACCTGAAAGAAACTATAGCATTACGGAGCGGGAAGCTTTGGCTGTCTTAGTAGCTTTGGAGCACTGGAGATGCTATCTTGATAATGGTATTAAGTTTGTCGTCTATACTGACCATTCAGCTCTCAAGTGGTTCCTAAATCTAAGCAACCCGACTGGACGGTTAGCTCGCTGGGGTGTCCGTCTATCAGCTTTTAATTTTGAAATTAAACACAGGCGTGGCGTTGATAATGTTATCCCTGATGCATTGTCACGTTCATGCAAAATTTCGGCTATAGATGCTAATAATATTCTACCTAACACCAATGATCAGTGGTACTTAAATATATTTAATGGTTGTCAAAATTCTCCTACATCATTTCCTAATTACCTAATTAAGAACAATCGTTTATTTCGTTATTCTAAAACTAATAATCCTTTACAAAAAGAGTTTGAGTGGAAGGAAGTAATTCCTGCTGAGTCAAGACAAGCTATTGTACTCGAGAACCACTCAGACCCAACAGCTGGTCATTTCGGTATTTTTAAAACTTTTAAACGTCTAAGTCTTAGTTATTTCTGGCCTGGTATGCATGCAGATGTGGTGAAAAGTGTCACTTCTTGCGATACTTGCATCGCTCACAAACACCAAAATCACGCAGTTCTAGGTGAAATGGGTAGACCTAAACATTGCACTAGACCTTTCCAAGTTATTAGCATGGACCTAGTAGGACCCCTACCGCCTACTAGGAAATTAAACACCTTTATCCTAGTTGTCACTTGTTGTTTTAGTAAGTACTGCTTACTATTCCCAATCAAGCGCGCTACCGCTGAGATTATTACTAGAATCCTGGAGGAACATGTATTCCTAATACATGGCATTCCTTCCACTGTGATTTTAGACAATGGCAAACAGTTTGTGAGTACTACGCTAAAACAGATGCTAGAGAAATATAAAGTGCCTAAACTCCATTTTACACCTAAATATTCACCTCACGTAAACACAGTCGAACGTTACAACAAAACAATAATGACTGCCATTTCTACGTTCATCTCTAACGATCATCGTATTTGGGATCTACTAGTGCCTAAAATACAATTTGCAGTGAATTTTTCCGTAAATGAAGTTACGGGCTACACCCCTTCATTTCTTGTGTACGGACGTGAACTAGTAACTTGCGGTACACATTATATCGATACTGATACTGATGACGATCTAACTTTTCAACCTCGCGATTTCTACGCGGAGAACTTAGGTGTCCTATCTTCTATCTTTAATAAAGTTCAGTCACTACTGCTGCAAGCTCACAGTCGTAATTGTCAACATTATAATTTACGTCGAAAACCGGCTGAATTTAATGTGGGTGATGTGGTGTGGAAAAAGACATTTTACCTTAGTGACAAGGACAAATATTTTAATAAAAAGTTAGCACCAAAATTTATAAAATGTAAAATAATCGGTAAAAGGTCTCCTCTTGTCTATGAATTAGCTGATATGTCTGGAAAACCACTAGGTTCCTGGCATATCAAAGATATTAAAATAACAAACTATAAAACATAACTTAATAAATCTACCCTAGTCTTAATAGTAACATCTGATCTACTCAACTTATGTATTAAATGACTAATTAGTTTTTTACACACAAACTTACTAATGAGAACAATTGATACTATATAATTGTTACTCTGTTTGTTAGGGTCTCAAGTCATAAACTAAAAGATTTAAAGACGGTATGATAAATTTTAGGTAAGCGTGAAGTATGTATGTTAGCATGAACGTATTAGTAAGTGCAGTTGGTAGTGTTAGCGGATTTTCCTATTCTAAGTACGGAAAATCCTTCACTTTGCGACGGGGTACTGTAACGTTGTACGTTGCTAGCCTTAAGTTAGAATTTCTAAAACTATCAATAAAAACACCTTAATTAATATATAAGAAACACTATTTACAACTTATCAAATTTAAATAACTAAATTAAAATATAATATAATTCATCTACATTAAACTATTAATAAAAAAAATATATACACTACGGAACCCACCATTTAATGTTTACGCGAAGGTCCTCGTATCTATTGCGCCTAAGCATCTCTAAATAAGTTAAAAACCAGTCGTGCCGCACGCGACCGCTCGGCTAGCTTCGGGTGCATTCGTAAAAGGCAACGGCCAGACTACTTAAACGCATCGGACGTGACGGCTGTGTCACTCGGTCTCAGATGACCTACTTTTGTATAGTGTTTAATTAATATTAAATTGTCTAAACAAATTACTATTCGGAATCCCGCTGGGGTGAGTTTCCATGCATTTGTTTAAAGTGTTCTATTGTAAGGTGTTTCTTCTTCTAGTTTCGACCTAGTATTAGCTGTTCCTCTTTTCTTTGTTTGCTGGGACACTGTGACCTTTGGACCCGGCTACGTGGTCCAAGCTTTGCTAACGCTTGCCTTGTATCTGCGCTTCCAGGATTTCAATTTATATTCTACCTTTTGGGACCCTCGCTACGCGACCTTTCTCATCTGGCGGCGAGTGGAAGACCCAAGCACAACCTGGGAAGGAGCTGGGCCGCCCAGCAGAGCTGCACCACAGTTCAGGCCAGTGTTCCCAGTACTACCTACTACCTCAAAGTCTGGACGTGGTTAGGCAACAGTAGTTGGCATAAATAAAGACTCAATTCCTAAAGATTCGTGTTCTTTATTTAGCGAACCCCTACCTACCTGTCGGCCAGCCTGCTACCAGGATACCCAGGTGCCGCAAGATGAAGCCGTCGTTCGACGTATGTTACAGCCAGAAACGTGCTAGCAGTCAACAATTTCCTAATGCACATTGTATAACATTTTTGAATATTAATTTAAAGACCCAAAACTGTACATAGACGCCGATGGAGTTCAATTAAATATATACCGTTTGTATATTTTTGTAATTTCGTAAAACACTTTTGAGTGCCTGAAGCAATTATTACTACATCACTATCACTACATATTATAAAACAAGTCGCCCGCCGCGTCTGTCTGTCTGTTCGCGATAAGCTCAAAAACTACTGAGCCGATTTTCATGCTATTTTCACGAATAGACAAAGTGGTGCATGTGGAAGGTTTAGGTATAGGTATAATTTGTTAAGGTTTAGTGTAAATTGGTTGAAGAAAATGTCGGCTAAAGTCAAGCTACCTAGGAGCTTTCAACAAAAACGCCTAATCGTGCGAAGCCGAGACAGGTCGCTAGTAATACATATAGTAATCTAGCTGACCCGCGCAACTTCGTCTGCTTCACATAAGAGAATTTGCCCCGATTGTGCAACGTTTTTCATTTATGCTCCGTTCCTTTTGGTCGTAGCGTGATGTTATATCACCTTTAGGCTTACATAGCCACCTATATAGCCTATAGCCTTCCTCGATAAATGGGCTATCCAACACTAAAATAATTTTTCAATTCGTACCTACCATTAGTTCCTGAGATTAGCGCATTCAAACAAACAAACTCTTCAGCATTATAATATTAGTATAAATAAGTATAGACTGACGTTTAAACAATCTCCTGTCGAGACACTTCTCGGCGGCCTTCACGACGAGCACAAGCAGGGCCAGCAGCACGACGCCGGCCGCCCAGCCGCCCCACGCCGAGCCGCCGCCGCCGGCAGAGTGCGCGCCGGGCGCCGAGCGCGCGCCGCCCACGCCCGCGCCCGAGCTCGAGCCACCAGGGACCACCACGCCCATCGGAGGGTAGTTGTGAAACCGCTGCTGGTAGTCTATTACCTTCTGAAACAAGTGTGTGTTAAGTGTTGCCATTTTATACAGCGACTAAGAGTTTCTATGGCACATGACTACATATCTATTTCCATTAATAATAATAATAATAATAATAATAATAATCTTTATTGTTCAAAATGATATGACACAAAATACAATCAGAAATTAAGGCTTAAGAATATGCACTTGTCTAGAAACTCTAGCCCCTGAAGTAGGTATATATACCTGTATTTCAGTAGTCAGCGCCCCCCGTATTAATGTATCCATAGTGAACATATCATGTTATGAAGCGTAGGGAAAATCATACAAAAAAAAAAGGGAATAAAACAAGAAAGGAAAACCATTTCAATACAGGTTAGTATCAAGAATGTGTGTGTGTGTGTGTGTGTGTGTGTGTGTGTGTGTGCGTGTGTGTGCGTGTGTGTGTGTGTGTGTGTGTGTGTGTGTGTGTGCGTGTGTGTGCGTGTGTGTGCGTGTGTGTGCGTGTGTGTGCGTGTGTGTGCGTGTGTGTGCGTGTGTGTGCGTGTGTGTGCGTGTGTGTGCGTGTGTGTGCGTGTGTGTGCGTGTGTGTGCGTGTGTGTGCGTGTGTGTGCGTGTGTGCGTGTGTGCGTGTGTGCGTGTGTGCGTGTGTGCGTGAGTGCGTGAGTGCGTGCGTGCGTGCGTGCGTGCGTGCGGGCGTGCGTGCGTTCGTGCGTGCGTGCGTGCGTGCGTGCGTGCGTGCGTGAGTGCGTGCGTGCGTGCGTGCGTGCGTGCGTGCGTGCGTGCGTGCGTGCGTGCGTTCGTGCGTGCGTGCGTGCGTGCGTGCGTGCGTGCGTGCGTGCGTGCGTGCGTGCGTGCGTGCGTGCGTGCGTGCGTGCGTGCGTGTGTGTGTAGCACATAACCGCAAGCGGCCTATCTGATGGTAATTGGTTATCGTGCCTATGACTATATCCAACAAAACTTTTCGATGGGGTTTCATTTCTATAAGCCTAAAAATCCTACTCATTACAAAGCGAGCTATTATTATGTGAATACCGCACAAGGTTGCAAGGCCGCAAATTTCTGACACTCGCCCAAGGTGGACAAAACTTTTCGGGATTTTTCTTGCATGCGTGTACTAATCGGAAATAGTCGAAGCAAATGATTTTTCTATATTCGAATAATGCAATAATGAGTTTACCTTCCGATGCATTTTGGAAACTTCAGGTGAGATATGCGCGCGCCACAATATATCTTCTTTGGCGAAGGATCGTCGCCACGCCTTCAGCAGCTCGTCGTCGAACGACGTCGGCAGCTGGACGATGTTGTCCAACATGTCCTCCACCCTGGAATCGAACAGGACGACACCCATGACTATGCTTTTTGACACAATTGGACAAGCGTGTACCTAGAGCACAGCACAGTTTAACTAGTTAAGTAAAACGCAATAGTACGTATCACCTTAAATATAAAACAACTTTTGCACTAATGATTTTATCTTTGAGTCGTAAGTGTCTTAACCAATACAGAAACAAAAGGCACAAAAAATATCCGACTCGGTACAACTATTTGTCGACAATTATCTGTTCCGTGTGAAGACTCGCAACATTTGACGCACTGACAGTCGCGGCTAGCGAGGCAACCACCTGCATCACTGCATCAGTCAACTTGCAATAATGATTATATCCGAGTAGGTACTAACGACGATATTTCTTATAATGTGTTGCATAAAGCCGATATCCGTGATTGCTCTTGCTACAATGATGTCCTATAGACCGAAATTCGGTAATGGCGGCCATCTTAACGAGAGTGGTCAACTGCGCAGGAGATATTATAATGCAAAAGTGAAGCTAGAGATACCTGATGACGTGCAGGTTGCGCGTGTTCTTAGAGTTGAAGATGTTGTTGTAGAGCGCACGGCGCTCGGGCGTGAGCGCGGGGCGCGCGGGAGGCGCCGACTCGTGCTGCAGACGCCGGTACAGCGAGTACCACGCCGGCAGCCACGCCGCCTCCGTCGGCTGCATCACGCTGCACACACCCACACACCACACACGCCTTGCATTAGTAACGCGCATGATTACATTCTAATTATATTCGAATACCAGTACCTACTTTGTATAGTTAAGGACGTAGCGCGTACATGTGCATAATTGTGCGTTATTTATAGTGCACCAAAAACATTTAAAGGAGGATGCAAATTCCGGTCTCACCTTCCAATAGCTATGTGTGTTACATCGTTGGATAGGTATTTTTGAGCTGAATATAAGTTACTATGGCGCCAAGTTCCAAATCTTAGTCCGTTCAGAGTTATTCTTTAATAAACATGATAGTTTATTCAGTAGGCAAGTAATGCTATTATTACGTAATAATTGCATTTGTGCTTTATACACGTAGTGTAGACGGTAACGCAAACCTTTTTATCGGTCTGTCTCACTCGCACTCGTTAAGTATGCTTAGAACAATGAAACTGGTTAGCGGCACGGATAGGCGGCGAGAGTGCGCGCAAGCGCAGGTAGTCGTTCGTTTGTAATACGTGTGTGACTACGTCTTTTCATTCCGTTCGTTTACAGTTTCTTTTTATTTGACCCCGGCTATCTCTTGGACTTTTTTGGTATCTGTTTATAATTGACATTCGGCTTGTATTAAGGATTATTGAAGTGCTTTTCGATTGGACTATTGTTTGTTACTATGGATGTTTCACGGAACTGTGTCATGTGTCGTAGAGGATTCTATCGCGGAAGATACCAGCAACATCTTTTGACTAATGAACTTACAAGAATGCGACCAGAGTTTGCAACATACATTCAGGAAAATGCATTGTTGGAGGTAAGTACTTCAAGAGATATTGCGCTAGACACAAAATAGAGAGACTACAGAAGTTAAGCATAGTACTACGCGCGCTCGAGCAACGCACACACACATGAACACGCACTCATTTAAGAATCCGGTTTCCTAGTTTAAGTTCCGGTGTATTCCGTGTCGGTGGGTGGGAGGATGTCTGTGTGCGTTGTTTGAGCGCACGTAGTACTAAGCTTAACTACTGTACTTTATATTTAGACTATGATGTATCTATAAAAAGAAATAATGTGTTTATTAAGTATATTTTTTTACAGGTTGTATTTGACAACACGCGGAGTGTGTGCCATCGATGTTGGCAAAGAGTTGAAAGTGCAGTCAGACCGCCTCCTCCATTGCCTCCTCCTCAAGAAGCAAACGACGAGCCACAAGCACAAATCTCAACAGCAATTCACGTTCCCGAGTATTCACGAGCACCAAACACTGCTAGGCATTGTATTTTCCTCAACTGTCGTAATGTCACTCGTCATAGAATACCAGAAGTCATAAAAATACACACTTTCTGTGAACACAAGTTGTACATCCCCAATAGCGCCAGAGTTTGTCAAGAACACCTAGAGAGTAACAGTTGGGACGAATTACCTCAACATTGCAATGTCACCCATGACTTCAATGCAGCACAATTCAGTGACATTAGTGACATTATGAGAAAAGCTGTACAAACAGGTTCGAGGTTAGATTTTAACACGATTGGTGCTGTTACTAGCGAAGAAATGCACTTTTGGACCGGCCGTAGTTTTGAGCAATTCCAAGAGATGTTGGAACAAACTCCATCATTGAGCCAGAGATGTAAAAATCCTAGAACCGCTTTAGGTATCTTTCTAACAAAGCTGCGAACCGGTGACCCAAATGAGAGGCTCGCGACTTTATTCAATATGTCGAGACAAAACCTTGAGCGATTGATGGCCATAGCTCGTGAGCGTCTCACCAATGAGTACGTTGATCATCACCTAGGGCTCGACCATATAAATAAAGATGATATTTTACGTCGAAACCTGATGATACCAAAAGCTTTATTTGGAAACGATGAAAATACGAAAGCTATCTTAATATGCGACGGGACATATGTTTATATAAATAAAAGTTCGAACTTCCTGTTTCAACGACAGTCTTATAGCTTACACAAGTTTCAAAATCTTTTAAAGCCGTTTGTTATAGTCACAACGGATGGCTATATAATTGACGTCACAGGGCCCCATGCTGCTACAAAAACAGACGCAAACATAATGAGCGATATTATGAATAATGGTGAACATCCAATTCACTGTCTCCTTGAAACTAATGACGTATTTATTTTGGATCGCGGATTTAGGGACAGCTTGGATGATATAGAAGCCTGTGGTTATGAATACCATGTCCCGCCTTCAAAGGATAGACACGAATCCCAACTTACTACTGACCAAGCCAACGAATCTCGATTGGTCACTATTTGCCGCTGGGTAGTGGAAGTGGTTAACGGTAGGTTCAAACGGGATTTTAAACTGTTTCGCCAAAAATATTTCAACAATGCGTTGCCGCATATGTTTTCTGAGTTTAGGATAGCTGCTGCTATCACAAATCACTTTCATATACCCATCGAAGATAGTCAATATGCAGAAGCTATCGTCACCGAAATAAGGCTGAAGTTACATACCCCTAATATTTTATATGAATATGTGGAACGGAAACGTTTAAACAGCAGAAGAGCGGATTTTACAAGAATAGAAGCAAGTGATATTGATTTTCCGCGATTCAGTGAAGAACAAATAATTTTGTTAGCTTTGGGAACCTATCAAATGAAGTTAGTGAAATCTTACTGCAGCGAACATCTACAAAATGGAATGTATACAATAGAAATATACCGAGAAGCTGCACTGGAGGATTTACCTGATTTTGGCATTGATGAGGATGCTTGGCTCTTACGTGGTCGTATACAGTCGCGACACGTGAGAGCTAGAAAGTACTACTGTTACTTATTAGTTCGCAACAACGATATTATACAAAGATATTGTACCTGCATAACGGGACGACGTACTGTAGGGACCTGTGCGCATATCGTTTCAATCATTTGGTACCTAGGGCACGCCAGACATGAGGGATTTGTAGGCCCAGCCTTATTTATAATAACGTCATTGTAGACAACGATGATTAAATAAATGTAAAGGTTTAAAATACGCTATTGTGTTTTATTTGCAAAAATATAGCATTTTGTCAATGTGGACATCTGTTTAACTTTTTGTCATAAGGTTTGCGACTCAGTGACGCAATTGATAACCGTAGGTTAGTATCTACACTACGTGTATAAAGCACAAATGCAATTATTACGTAAAAATATCATTGCTTGGCTACTGATAAAACAACCATGTTTAATAAAGAATAACTCTGAATGGACTAAGATTTGGAACTTGGCGCCATAGTAACTTTTATTCAGCTCAAAATTACCTATCCAACGATGTAACACACATAGCTATTGGAAGGTGGGACCGGATTTCATAGAAACTCTGGCATCATCATTTCATTCCAAGACAACTTTGCAAATCGAAATCTCGTATCTACTAATTAATCTAATTATAGGCTTCTTCACATTTATAATATTACTGTAGATATACTAATATTATAAAGCTGAAGAGTTTGTTTGTTTGTTTGGTTGAACGCGCTAATCTCAGGAACTACTGCTTCAAATTGGAAAAATATTTATTGTTGGATAGCTTATTTATCGATGAAGGCTATTATATAGGCTATATAACATCACGCTATGACCCACGGGGGCGGCGCAGTAACTATAAACGCGGGTGACACCGCGGGCACATCTAGTATGTACATATAATGCATTTCCTGAATTAATATGTATCATATCATGTCAGAAAATTTGCTTTAGAGTATGGCAGCTAACAACTTGTGCTCCATTGCCTAGAAAAGAGCGTTTTACGTCTACTTCTACTTATTATCCAATTGCTCAACAGTAAAAAAAATATCGTCAGTAAAATGTAGGTGTTATGTGGGTTGGCATTGTCCACTACAACTAAACCCTTCTCACACTTGAAGAAGACACACACACACTAAGAAGATGCCCGTGCCCAGTAGTGGGACAGTTTACTACAGGCTGATATTATAATTTGTTAATGTAAAATGTTGGTAGGCGCTATAGTTCGGTGGGCGCACTGTAATACTCGCGCACGGTCAGCTAACGTGTGGTAAACGATCGTATGTGAGTGTGACACAATAATCGGTGATGCGATACGTCGCGGCTAACACATTATTGACGAGGGCTGAACCATGGCAAGTACTAGTTGTCAAACAAGCTAGATGTTGATGCTAAAATTGCTTTTTGATTATCTCTGAGATTAAGCAAATTTTTTTTACATGCCTTCTAATTCTCTAGTGCTCTGTTGCCATGCTAACCAAGGAAAGGGTAATGCCTATTCTCCGTAGTGTCTCAGGCCAAAGGTGGACATCAAAAATTACTATAAAAATGTAGTGTTTTAAGATCTTAACAGTATTACATATCTAAAAAATATATTCAAAATGACGCCACTATTTTAGAAATACCAATAAGACATAATGTATCGAGGGTATTTTTTTATACGAAAATGTGCCTGGCTGTGAGATAATTCAAAAACATCCCTTTCCTAATGCTCTATTATTTAATTATGATAGGAGGTGTGTTTGTAATATATTTTTAATCAGTTATAGGAAAGGGTGTCCTCGTTATCTCAAGTACTAATTGTCACAAGCTCAATATTTTGAAAATTAAAAGGATTTAAGGAACGCGAATATTGACATTTCCGAACGCACCCCAATGCTACCAACATTAGAAAATTATGGCCGTCAGACTCTTGCGTCGACGTGTATTGTAAAGAATAGATAAATAATTTTGCTGAGTAAATTTTGGTTTGTATTGCGATTTCAGTTATTGACTATACTTATCTATGCAATATGGTGTTTCTTATATTTTTTTAACAGTGTTATCATTTGTTTATTATTAGAGGTATATTTCTGTAAGAATCTATTTTTCTATGTGAGGTTCTAGGAGGAGAAAATGTTGTCTCAAAAAAATTGGGGCTTGTTGTCACTATGACAACTAACTCCAGTTAAATTTATAATGTTCTAACAAGCTTTATGTTTATGTTTCATGTAGTTAAAATGCCTAGAAATCGAAAAAAGCCTCACTGACCGCGGCCGGACGAGTGCAGAGGTGATGATTCAAGCGGTGATTCCATCGTATGTCACTGATAGACCAGAAATCATTCAATCGAACAGATAACACAAATTCAAGAATATTAGAAGTTGCTCCAAATACAGAATTCAGCTCGGTTACTTGCAGAACACCCTCCCCAACTCCTGGAACCAGTGCAGTTACTCCTCCACCACTAAATTTACCAACGCCTGAAATTATACGACCATTGCCAAAAGCTCCAGCTAAAAAAGCAACAACAAATTGAAGAAATAGAGTTTCCGCAGTTTTAACTGACACCCCAATCAAGAATGCGTTAGCGTAGCAACAGAAACAAAAAAAAAAAACAACGTAAAGATAGTCCCAAAAAAGAAAATAAAAGACAGAAGCAAGTAAGTAGCGAAGAAGAGGAAGATTCAGAAGATACGTCGTGCTTAATATGCTTTGAAACTTGGTCAAGTAGTAAACCCAACGAAAGGTGGGTTCAACGCACAAAATGTAAGATGTATGCATGAGAAATTTGGTGGAAATAAGAATGTGTTTTATTGTTGCCCAAATTGGGTCTCCGACGATGACAGTGATGTCGATAGCGACCTGTGACAACCAGGACCGTCACCTGAAACAACCTACCCTGCGTCGGGTGTAACTTGTCTCACTCGACTTTTATTTTTGATCTTATAATTATTCGTACAAATAAGTGATAAATTATCTAAGAAATAAGTGCAACTAATAAAGGCTGATTAACCAAATTACGATTAACAAAGAAAATTTGGCAGTTTTACTTTTAGTTTTTAAATTAAAAACATTTACATTTTGTGAGAACTAGTACCAGTCTCCCCTACTTAATAGGGTATGAAAAAAACCAAATTTGTTATTTTAATCGTCTATTTTCTCTTCATTGTCATATACTATTAACAAACTTACTTTTATTTTTTGGTTTTTTCAAAAGCCTTAATTATTTTTTTATCTATTTTTTGTAAATTGCAGTGGCGTCAATTTCAATAAAAGTAAATAAATATTTTTTTACAATAAAATCAACTGGAAAGTATTTTTTCTTTAGCCTCTAGTCCACTCATAGCCTCAGATGGTCGTTCCCCTTTGTATCGTATCCTAGATATTATTTAATTTTGATAAAGTGCTTCCTCAAAAGTCAGAACTGCTCACCGTAGAGTCAAACCCGAGGTCTATTCGAGAACGTCCTAGCTATGGCTGCTCATTATTAGCAAAGTTTTTGCTAAGGTGTCACGTAGCTACTTACATGAATTACATTTTCAATCCACAGATAGGTGTAGTATTTTTAGATAATCATTTATTAATCTGTATTAATATTTAGCTCAGTTGTAAAAACACGCACGTTATGCTATTATATAAAGTTTTAATTGAATAATGATTTACGTGCATCATGTTTAAGATAGAAATCCTAATATTTTAATGTTAGTATTACTGTACAAGGTTAGGTATTACCGACCGACCGAGCCGTGTCTGTGTGTCCGTGTCCGTGTGTCTCTCGCGGCGCGCGGTAACGTATAAAAAGGTGAGTGATTCATCGCTCCCCGGGGTGCGACGGAAGTTTCACATTCAAGCACAAATCCCACGGGTATAATATTATAATTTTCTAATGTATCCTTTTAATTTAATACAAATTTGATTAAATTTCACGTTAAATTTACATCTTTTATTGATAATTATTTAAATGCAATAATGTATAATAATAATAATAATATAATAATAATAATAATATTCTACCACATACACACAACACCATCTAGCCCAAACTAAGCAGAGCTTGTACTATGGGTACTAGACAATGGATAAACATACTTATATACTTTTTTTTTTTTTATGTCATGTCGTAACAAAGAATTATGTTATTAATGATGTAGGTACTAACTTGTGCCCGTTGGGGAACAGTACTTTTTCTAAGTGAAAGGTGCCCTGTGGATTTTCTGTATCCTTGACAACATGTATACAAAATTTCATGATGATAGTCGACCGTAACGAAGACACAAACAAATTCACATTCGCATCTATAATATTAGTTAGGATAAGGAACTCATTTGCCGTGTAAGTGCTTTCATAAGCAAGAAGTAAGAAATGTTGGTCCAGATAACACGCATTTATTCTGTTATTATACTAGATATAGTATTGTTTAATTAGTTGCCATATAACACGCACTGTTATGTAATAGAGGTGTATGATAGACAGAATCAAAGCGTGAATTGTAACGTGGTTTTTTCAAACAAGTGTATATTTACCAAACAAACTTAGCAATTTTATAACTATATTGCGAAATGTGTTTCAATCATAGCAAGTAATGATCAGCACTGTTTTCTTTCGGTAAAATTTTACGTGAACGCATTATATATTTTGTGACTTAAATATAGTCAAATAACAGACGATTAATTACCGGTTAGTTAATTACAATTTACAATACATGTGCATCACAGCCTACTCGCATGAAGCTTGTCGACAATATTACGTGGAATCTATGACATGACATGTATAAACTGTTAAAAACCGAATTTGGTATTTGTACTAGAGGTGGTCGTTAAATCAAATCAACTGTTTTTATTAATGGCATTTTGTTCTTTAACGAATCAACTGTTTTTCTTCAATGAAGAAACCTGTTGAAAATATTAACCTAATAAATTCTATCAACGTCTTCGCAACGCAAGTCGCAACTAGGAGCGAGAATAAAAAAAAAAGGTCGCCCCGTTGACCTCAGACGTGTTTGTATACAATGGTTTAATATTTGACACAAACTCTTTAAGGTTTGAGCACAAAAATCAGGTAATAAAAGTAGGTATAATAAGTAACGTCTAGGACGGAATATCGTTAGGTCGATATCCACTGCTGTACACTGATTAGTGCGGAAGACTCGAACGAAGCACACATGTATACTTGTAATCACTGATCATTTATATCCGTGGGTGTTACGTACGTGACGTGTACAATGACTATAACAATTATTTATCACAGTGTTATGCAATAGTCGATATGATTGTTAATGTGAGTACACAATATCAGACGGCGCCCAACCCGTTCAATATAAATTTAGGTCAATGAGACTCTTTTTAATGTCAGTGATTTCGCTTTTTGCATCGCGTATACGGGACTCCGCAGTTGCGATATTAAATAATTTTGCAGTGCATCAAGGCGCGATGTTGGGCTTACAGCCAAGTCAACGTCAAGCTTTTAAAATGCGAAGTCATAGCCGCAGTCAATAGCTGTGTGTGGGCGCTGCACGAATAGGTCACCTCGTTCAACATTCTCATGATTTTGCTGTAAAAGAGTAGTGCTTTAAGTATCCATGAAAGAAGTACTACCACTCTCTCCTCCTGCATTTATTAACTAATATCGCAAGGACTACATTCACGTCAACACATTGAACTATTATTATCAGTAGATACTACATAGAAATAGAAGAAATATTTTTTATTTTATTTCTTTCTTCTCTATACTACGTCAAAATGTCACGTGAACAAGCTCTGGATGCTGACAACAGACACTCCAGACAACTAATAGCAGCCCTGAACTCATTGATTGTCTTCGAAGGGACAACTAGTTCGGTCTCAATGAAACAGATTGAATAAATTGTTCAATAGATATCTATCGTTTACAGAAGGATGTGATCTCAGCAGTAAATTAGCGATAAGAATAAGCCGGTCTGCAAAAAGGGCGTATAACGTAGCACGTCTGTGAATCGTATAAATTCCTACTTCATATTGCCCAGCAGTGAGAAAGGTAGGACATAGTCTACTATGCTCTATGCTGGCATTGTGCGGGTTGGCGGTTGTCAAATATCTTTAAAAACATTGAAGAGTTCTCGCAGTCGTGCAGATTTCTTTGCTGTGTTTTCCTTCATCGTTTAAGCGCGCAGCAATTAACTATGTATTACTTGACTTCACGACGCATGGCTTTCAAAAGTGAAAATTGAGTGAACGTCAGAAGTGAGCAAGCGTTAAGCTAGCCGCACACACACAATAATATTGTCAATAAACTACATATTGTCAATAATATTGAGTGTATGCGGTCTGTATTGTTCAATATTATTATGGATTTCCAGGTATTCTGATTTTGTCACGACAATATCGGGGGTAGGCAGGGGTATTTTATTTTATTTTATTTGGAAAACTAACAGTATCTTTAAACTAATTAACAACTATATAAACATCTTTGAACCATTTAGACGTTTTCACATTTTAGTGCTTGATAACAATTGCAAGCAAGACCATGGACTGTATAAATAATCAAAAACTGAGCAATTAGAGAACCGATTCAAACCACTGGTCGGTTATAAAACGCTTAAAGCTAGAAGGACTTGTGTTAGATAGGTCTAAGTCACGCGAGTCGCCTAGTTTGTTGATAATGCTTGCAGACCTTACGACAAACGATCTGTTTCTATGGTTGGTGGTACCACGAGCAACATGTACAGGATAGGATCTTCTAACTGATCTGGTGGGAACTCTTAAGTTTATCTTGTCAAGAAGGTAAGGGGAATCTATTTTGGCAATCCAAAATAGATTCCCCTTACCTTCTTGACAAAATATAGCCCAATGGCTATATTCACTAAAAGTGAAACATCTGAAGTTTTCCTCGTTACATATAATGGTAGTAGGTGTTGTCTCCTACATCTCGCCTCATAGGTATCATCATATTTCTTGCACTTGTATTGCAGATATCTGGCATATTTTTGTTATATTGATTCTAATCGTTTTATGTGAACGTCATACTGTGGGTTCCAAACTTGTGAACAATTTGTCAATAATATTGTGGTGTACGGGCGCGCGACAATATTTTAGTTGAGGAAAGGATTTCAGAGCAGACAGATGTCCTTTTTATCGTTCCACATGGAGGACGAAAATAATATGCATAGCGAAAATAGTGTTGACACTGTTGATAATAATACTCCAAAGAAAACAATGATTTGTCTGTATAAATAAAAACTTGGGCAACGTTTCCCGAATTGTGGAATACGTCCTGCGAAGCATATCGTGGATAAAGTTAGAAAAAATAATGCACTACTTAATTAAGTTACTCGAAATTTAAAACTTTTATCTCTGCATCACCCACTGGTTGACTGGTAGATAATGCCCTTGGCATTAAGTCCACCCATGTACTATTTTGAGCATAAAGTTTTAAATAAACAAATAATAATTTATGAAAGAATCAAAACAAATAGCACGCGAGAAGACATAAAGAAAAATTTTAATTCTCTTTTAATCAAAATCATCGGGCTAGGGTACCGATGAGGTTTACGTTCCGTCTGCCTGGACGTATTATAAGTTGTTGTTTTTGATAAATGATGAACAATCGTTAAAAAAAAACAACGGAGTTTAGTATTATATTTTGATAAGTTTATTAATTAGTTTTACAACAAGCAACACTTGAGGACTCTGACTCTGAACACTGAGTTCTTCTTTCACAGTAGGCAGCGGCTTTGCTGTGTCCTGACATAGCTGAAATCCATGAGCAACGGTTACCACTTTCCATCAGGTGGACCACTTGCTCGTTTGCAACTAATGGCAATAAAAATATATTAAAAAGTGCGTATCGTATTATAATTAATACAATATCTATATTTCTGATTATTAATACAATACGTATACCTAGCTTTATAATAATACGAAAGCGAATAGTGGAGAAAACCATTAGACTGCTGCGCATTGGTCTCGAGTTGCATGCCCAGACTCCCTAGTGGGGAAAACCGTTGGACTGCTGCGCAGTGGTCTCGCGCTGCATGCCCAGACTCCCTAGTGGGAAAAACCGTTAGACTGCTGCGCAGTGGTCTAGTTTCATACCCAGACTCCCTAGTGGGGAAAACCGTTGGATTGCTGCGCAGTGCTCTAGTTTCGTACCCAGACTCCCTAGTGGGGAAAACCGTTGGATTGCTGCGCAGTGCTCTAGTTTCATACCCAGACTCCCTAGTGGGGAAAACCGTTGGATTGCTGCCCAGTGCTCTAGTTTCATACCCAGACTCCCTAGTGGGGAAAACCGTTGGACTGCTGCGCAGTGCTCTAGTTTTATACCCAGACACCCTAGTGGGGAAAACAGTTGGGCTGCTGCGCAGTGCTCTAATTTCATACCCAGACTCCCTAGTGGGGAAAACTGTTGGATTGTTGCGCAGTGCTCTAGTTTTATACCCAGACTCCCTAGTGGGGAAAACCGTTAGACTGCTGCGCAGTGCTCTAGTTTCATACCCAGACTTCCTAGTGGGGAAAACCATTGGATTGCTGCGCAGTGCTCTAGTTTCATACCCAGACTACCTAGTGGGGAAAACCGTTGGAGTGCTGCGCAGTGCTCTAGTTTTATACCCAGACTTCCAAGTGGGGAAAACCGTTGGACTGCTGCGCAGTGCTCTAGTTTCATACCCAGACTCCCTAGTGGGGAAAACCGTTGGATTGCTGCGCAGTGCTCTAGTTTCATACCCAGACTCCCTAGTGGGGAAAACCGTTGGACTGCTGCGCAGTGCTCTAGTTTCATACCCAGACTCCCTAGTGGGGAAAACCGTTGGACTGCTGCGCAGTGCTCTAGTTTCATACCCAGACTCCCTAGTGGGGAAAACCGATGGACTGCTGCGCAGTGGTCCGAGTTGCATGCTTTGAATTTTCGAAATTATGTGTGCATTAAATATAATTAATTTCCTCTCGCTTTAACAGTGAAGGTTAACATAGTGCGTAACTGGATGTCTGAGAGGTCACCATAATAGGTATTCTTGAAACTGTGTGAAGTCTACAAGCCCACACAAGATCAGCATGGTGTACTATGGCCTAAACCATCTTACTCTGAGATGCAGCCGTGCCGGGTAGTTTATAAACAGGTCTGATTTGTTTTACTAAATATAAATATGCGAACACATCTGTGTATAAACTGAAGCTAAACATTGCTTCTATCTAGAAGCAATATTTAGCTTCAGTTTATATGGCAGCTCCTTCTAAAAAGCAGTGAAGCTTGATCTCTAAACATACTAAACCGATTTAAACAACAGAGAACATAATCTGAGCACATCGGAGACAACGTCAGCATTTGAATACCGACGATCGTGCACATAAAGTGCAGATACATATTATGTGAGAGTCGTACCAGGTGGCATGCCGTAGTCACTGCCTGCCTTTCCTATAGGTTATAGGTGTGAGTATATGGAAGTAGAAGAAGATAGAGATCTGGCACAGTGAGATTACTATGCCAGATCGATATGCGATAGGTGATCACAGTGATAGATAATGATGATAGCATAATTATCTATCACTATGATCATCTATATAGATATAGATTAGCGACGAGTGATAATTAAGTTTGACGTCCACACTCACCCTCGGCCGTTATCACATCCTGTTGCCATACTCATATAACAAATACTCAATCTATGGCCCGTACTAAATATCCACTTGATGATTTTTTGATAATTCTGAATTGTTGAACTTATTTTCTGGTTCAACGAACAAACTGATTTCTTTTATTAAATCTCATTAAAACGAGATTAATTTTTTTCGGAAAGTTGTTCTGCAACAAAAAACTCATGAGAGTTTGGCCTGTGGGCGCGATTTATTTTCATCTACAGGGGACCGTCGTGGTCACACTGTTTTAAAAATACAAGTGTATATCGGTATTTTACAAATTAACATATAGCATGTTAGCCTTGTTGCTTTAATATATTACCTTTTTATATTAATAGTGCTAAATTGTTATATCAATTTTATATACCTAGAATGTATTAAATAATTATAATTCGTTCGAAGTTTAATATGATCACTCTATCGTGACAAGGTACTAGTTTGTTGGTGACACGCGTAGATCTTTTGCCACTATCGGGAATACGATATGTATCTATTTTACTATAATTTATACTTATATTTTACTATAATTTATACTTATATTTTACTATAATTTATACTTATATTTTACTATAATTTATACGTATATTTTACTACAATTTATACTTATATTTTACTATAATTTATACTTATATTTTACTATCATTTCTAGTTGATTTGCTAAAATACAATAAAACTGTGTGAGCCGTGATAATTGTGCTGACAAACAGTGAATCAGAACAATTCTTCAGAGGAGCTAAACGCGACACGCTCACGCACCTGAAACACGCAAGGAGAATCGTGAACCCACGACCAAAGCACTGAGTAGATCGGCCACTCCCCCATTTTAGAAACGTTATCCCTACTAATCCTAATTTACATAATATTATAAATGGAAAAGTGAGTTTTCTTGTTTGTTACGTTTTCACGACTTAACTACTCGACCGATGATCATTAAATTTTGCATACATTTTGTCAGGGTACAGAAAAAGACATGGGGGTAGGCTTTCATCTAGACAAAAGGAGTGTTTCCTAATCGATAGAAATCTAATGAAACAATGTAGATGAGTGCGAGCAAAGCCGCGGGCAACATCGAGTATATAATAAAAAGTAAATAAACTGCCATTGTTACGTTTAACGTCTTAAGTAACATACTAATGTTGATAATTGAATGAGGCAGTAGCGTGATCTATGAGGAAAGATACGCTTCGAAAGAAATAATGAAATGCGAACTAAATTGCGATTAACATCTAGACTATGATAAAATCGATACATGGATAGTATCCAAGGTTATGTGAACATAGGCAAAGCTGCCACACGGCATTTGATTTATACTATGAATTTAGAAGTAAGACAATTTGGTACAAGTTCTCGTTTTACATATTTATGTACTTGTCCAATTTAGATGAGCATTGAAGTGCTTCTATCGGTTCTCAAATATTCTGCTATCAGTAAACGTATAGTAAGTCAGCCACGCCAAAGATTCGTGGATCAGTCGAACAAAGCGCTGAACACCACCTAGTGAATATTATAATAAATAAAACAATAAAACGCCTAAGCTTGTTTCATAAAGAGCGCTCGCTGTTTTGGAAATTGATGGTATGGTTCCCGAGTCCTGCGATAACTGTTCCAATTGTGTTTTGTTCTTAGTACCTATATCATTAAAACCTAATAGTCACATAATGACGACTCGATGGCGTAGTGGTTAGTGTAACCGACTGCCACGCCTGAGGTCGTGGGTTCGATTCCCGCACAAGTCAAACATTTGTGTGCATAAACATGGATGTTTGTCTTGGTCTGGGTGTTTCTATGTATAATATGTATGTATTTACAAAAAAATAAAGTATATATGTATGTTTATCCATTGTCTAGTACCCATAGTACAAGCTCTGCTTAGTTTGGGCTAGATGGTGTTGTGTGTATCTGATAGAATATTATATTATATTATTATTATTATATTATTATAATATTGAGAATTCACGCCGTAAGAAACGACAGGCCACTACACAAATAGACCTACCCTTTGGGTACCACTAATTTAATCTAATACCTACTGACTCCCTGAGGGGGGACAGTAGGGATTAGTTAGGCATGGAATGGAGGGGTCCATGGGATGGAGGGGAGCCAGCCATTACCTGTTTCAGCCGGAAGATGAGGGCGCCATGCCATCTCTCCAGCCACTCCTCAAACACGGGACTTACCGCCATGATCGTGGCGTGCCCGAAGACACTTATACGTGCCTCAAGCGCGTACAGTGATTATAACGACATGTACAACATCAATACATCAATGGCGTAGTGGTTTAAGTGATCACCTCGCCATTCCCACTACGCCGACCGCAGTAAGTTTGAACTCCACATAGGACAAAATTTGTGTCATCCACAAATAGTTATTTCGAGACTGGGTGTTCTTTGTATCTGTTATTTGAACTAGAGCAGAACAGTAGCATCTGTTATTTGAAAGGTCATCCACGACACGGTATTTAATCCTAGAGTATGAATTCTTCTTTAAAAAAAGATATAAAATGATTCTGAACATTTAATTCCTTGAAAATCACGAGCGGTGTTCGCACCCGGCGCGCGGCGCTTACTGGTGAGACACCCAGTATATGAACGACTTACTAACAAAAGACGTACTTTGTTTGATCAAAGAATAATACTATGCCATAACGTACTGTTAGAGATTAGCTTAGGTTAGAGAATGGTTACCTGCCCCGACACGACCCTGAACTGTATGCTGGCAGCCATCGTCACACAGTACACAATACAAACTACACACTCTACTGACATATTATGTGACCAACAAACACGGTTATGTTCATAAAATTATCATTATCCTGTTATTATACCTATAAATAATTTAAGGAAAATATTGTGTATATATTAATCGAAATAGATCCATATTATTATTGTAAACGAGAAACTAAGTTTACTTTTCATTGCATTTTACGGCTTAACCCTAAAATAGACACATTTTACTTTCTTACTAATATTATAAATTCAAAAGTAACTCTATCTGTCTGTCTGTTACCTTTTCACGGCTAAACCACTCAACCGATTAAGATGAAATTTGGTACAGATATAAAGACCTGGGGAAAGACATACTACCTTTTATTGATGTAGGTACCACGAGAGCGGAGCCGCGCGCAAAAGCTAGTAATATAATAAAAGCTTAATTTATAGAAATGTCACATTAATAAGTGTCACGAGATGATAATGTAGCCTAGCTGCGTGACTGACCATGGAGCGCTACACATATGATCTCCGAGATCATTATGTTAGACGCTCTCTGATACATATAACCGATTCTTGTTATAAGACATGTTCAAAATAGAGCTCCGATCTGGTCTCCGTGTCATAAATATCACAAAATAGAGCTCCGATCTGGTCTCCGTGTCATAAATATCACAAAATAGAGCTCCGATCTGGTCTCCGTGTCATAAATATCACAAAATAGAGCTCCGATCTGGTCTCCGTGTCATAAATATCACAAAATAGAGCTCCGATCTGGTCTCCGTGTCATAAATATCACAAAATAGAGCTCCGATCTGGTCTCCGTGTCATAAATATCACAAAATAGAGCTCCGATCTGGTCTCCGTGTCATAAATATCACAAAATAGAGCTCCGATCTGGTCTCCGTGTCATAAATATCACAAAATAGAGCTCCGATCTGGTCTCCGTGTCATAAATATCACAAAATAGAGCTCCGATCTGGTCTCCGTGTCATAAATATCACAAAATAGAGCTCCGATCTGGTCTCCGTGTCATAAATATCACAAAATAGAGCTCCGATCTGGTCTCCGTGTCATAAATATCACAAAATAGAGCTCCGATCTGGTCTCCGTGTCATAAATATCACAAAATAGAGCTCCGATCTGGTCTCCGTGTCATAAATATCACAAAATAGAGCTCCGATCTGGTCTCCGTGTCATAAATATCACAAAATAGAGCTCCGATCTGGTCTCCGTGTCATAAATATCACAAAATAGAGCTCCGATCTGGTCTCCGTGTCATAAATATCACAAAATAGAGCTCCGATCTGGTCTCCGTGTCATAAATATCACAAAATAGAGCTCCGATCTGGTCTCCGTGTCATAAATATCACAAAATAGAGCTCCGATCTGGTCTCCGTGTCATAAATATCACAAAATAGAGCTCCGATCTGGTCTCCGTGTCATAAATATCACAAAATAGAGCTCCGATCTGGTCTCCGTGTCATAAATATCACAAAATAGAGCTCCGATCTGGTCTCCGTGTCATAAATATCACAAAATAGAGCTCCGATCTGGTCTCCGTGTCATAAATATCACAAAATAGAGCTCCGATCTGGTCTCCGTGTCATAAATATCACAAAATAGAGCTCCGATCTGGTCTCCGTGTCATAAATATCACAAAATAGAGCTCCGATCTGGTCTCCGTGTCATAAATATCACAAAATAGAGCTCCGATCTGGTCTCCGTGTCATAAATATCACAAAATAGAGCTCCGATCTGGTCTCCGTGTCATAAATATCACAAAATAGAGCTCCGATCTGGTCTCCGTGTCATAAATATCACAAAATAGAGCTCCGATCTGGTCTCCGTGTCATAAATATCACAAAATAGAGCTCCGATCTGGTCTCCGTGTCATAAATATCACAAAATAGAGCTCCGATCTGGTCTCCGTGTCATAAATATCACAAAATAGAGCTCCGATCTGGTCTCCGTGTCATAAATATCACAAAATAGAGCTCCGATCTGGTCTCCGTGTCATAAATATCACAAAATAGAGCTCCGATCTGGTCTCCGTGTCATAAATATCACAAAATAGAGCTCCGATCTGGTCTCCGTGTCATAAATATCACAAAATAGAGCTCCGATCTGGTCTCCGTGTCATAAATATCACAAAATAGAGCTCCGATCTGGTCTCCGTGTCATAAATATCACAAAATAGAGCTCCGATCTGGTCTCCGTGTCATAAATATCACAAAATAGAGCTCCGATCTGGTCTCCGTGTCATAAATATCACAAAATAGAGCTCCGATCTGGTCTCCGTGTCATAAATATCACAAAATAGAGCTCCGATCTGGTCTCCGTGTCATAAATATCACAAAATAGAGCTCCGATCTGGTCTCCGTGTCATAAATATCACAAAATAGAGCTCCGATCTGGTCTCCGTGTCATAAATATCACAAAATAGAGCTCCGATCTGGTCTCCGTGTCATAAATATCACAAAATAGAGCTCCGATCTGGTCTCCGTGTCATAAATATCACAAAATAGAGCTCCGATCTGGTCTCCGTGTCATAAATATCACAAAATAGAGCTCCGATCTGGTCTCCGTGTCATAAATATCACAAAATAGAGCTCCGATCTGGTCTCCGTGTCATAAATATCACAAAATAGAGCTCCGATCTGGTCTCCGTGTCATAAATATCACAAAATAGAGCTCCGATCTGGTCTCCGTGTCATAAATATCACAAAATAGAGCTCCGATCTGGTCTCCGTGTCATAAATATCACAAAATAGAGCTCCGATCTGGTCTCCGTGTCATAAATATCACAAAATAGAGCTCCGATCTGGTCTCCGTGTCATAAATATCACAAAATAGAGCTCCGATCTGGTCTCCGTGTCATAAATATCACAAAATAGAGCTCCGATCTGGTCTCCGTGTCATAAATATCACAAAATAGAGCTCCGATCTGGTCTCCGTGTCATAAATATCACAAAATAGAGCTCCGATCTGGTCTCCGTGTCATAAATATCACAAAATAGAGCTCCGATCTGGTCTCCGTGTCATAAATATCACAAAATAGAGCTCCGATCTGGTCTCCGTGTCATAAATATCACAAAATAGAGCTCCGATCTGGTCTCCGTGTCATAAATATCACAAAATAGAGCTCCGATCTGGTCTCCGTGTCATAAATATCACAAAATAGAGCTCCGATCTGGTCTCCGTGTCATAAATATCACAAAATAGAGCTCCGATCTGGTCTCCGTGTCATAAATATCACAAAATAGAGCTCCGATCTGGTCTCCGTGTCATAAATATCACAAAATAGAGCTCCGATCTGGTCTCCGTGTCATAAATATCACAAAATAGAGCTCCGATCTGGTCTCCGTGTCATAAATATCACAAAAGGTATTCTTCCGAAATAAACAAACGTCGATGTGAACATTAATTGTGTTTCCATTCACATTTGACATTTATTAGAGTTTATCGGCACTATGTTTTGATCATATTTTATTACGGACACAAAAAGTTACACCTTAAATGTAATGCAACAATTTTATATGTACATGTAAAGAAAAGAGTTAATATGTTTGTAAGCACCATCAATGTCCGTAAATTGATATTAAAAAGATATAGGAATAAAGTAAAATAAACACGCGCGGTAAAAATCTGGCGTTAGCTAATTATTTTAACAATTCAATAGTTTGTCTACGAAATTTTGAATTGGCACTCCGTTAGCGAGACATTGTAATAAATACATCGTACTTGCTAGGGTTTGGATTTTAGAACCTGTGACCCTGCTTGGCAGACGGTCAAATAGTCTTTCCAGTGAGCTATCAGTGCTCTTAAGGTTCATAAGATCTAATTAGTAATACTTACCACTAAAAAATATTGAATTCGAGAGTTGATTGTAACTTCATCCATTTGAGTAAACATAAAAATGTTGATTAAATATTACTGCAGGTCATTTTGTTTACTTTTGTTAAGTACGTACTTTGGGGGAGACAAGTGAAACAGTTGGTAGCTAGTAACACACTGCTTTATTGTCGGGTTGACACATTGAGCGGGCGCAGCCACGCACACAAAGACATGAGTGCACATACACAACAACTTTGTAGGTATATTATTAATATATGTTATCTTTTTATCGATCAATGTAACTAACTAAATTAATTACGCAATAAGCCGATTTATTTTGATACGTGATTCAAATAAATAAAGATAATATTAATCGGCTTATTGTGTAATTTCTTAATTTATAAACATTGTACATTACAATGTTTATTCATGGTTATTATTGGTTATCAATCAATCATTATAATGATTGATTGGAAACCAGGAGAGCACACAATGCCTGTTCTGTTCGTTTCAGACAGTCATAAAGGTGAAAGATAATATCGCGTGGAAAACCGACTCTTTGAGACTTTAACATAATCCAGTCTGCTGCCGGTGACGTGACGGTACGAATGAACCAACTTGCCAAAAGCAGCACCATCTTACAGTAAACTAGCGAAAGCGTAATAACTCTGTTACTCCTTTTTACCCCGTGAGTAAGGCTCATATCTCTACCTCTCTCATTTCTTGCATGCCTTTTCCTATTTTACCTCGCGGCATGACACTTTCAGTATAGCAAGCGAACAAAGGCTACGGTAACCGCTTACCATTAAGCACATTTAAAATATCGGTACATTAAAATAGCCTAAGTGTCGGCACTGATTTCCCCTGTAGCGCTCAACCCGGCGCCGCCGCCGCGCAGGGTGGCCGAGTGAATAGCTTATAATAGGAGTATTTGCATTTATTTGTATGGAATGCAGAATAACTATTTTAATTGGAATATTAAAGTACATGGTAACTGCAATAGAATTTCCTAGTTTTCAATCCAGTGCTTGGATGGAATTTGCATTTATATGCATCAGTATTCATATAGGTAGGTAGCATCAAATATAAGCTTCCTTATTAGTCGCACGATATAAATACTTTTTAAAAGCCAACGTCAAGAATCCTGTGTCGCGGGGGCCTTTACAAACATTCAAACAACAGGAAAAATAACACCCAGACTCGGCACAACAATCTTATTTCTTTTACAAAAATACAAATCCCGCACTAGGCATAAACCCTGTGTCACGGCGATCTTTATTTGATCAAACATTCAGACAAGGGGTACGAAGAACACCCAGACTCGAGGCAACTATTTGTATATCACACACTTTTTCGTCCCGTACGAGGGTCAAACCCAGAGCACTCGGCACAGTGACAGTACCGTGGCAACCACTTAAACCACTGTGCAATGAGTGCAGTCGATGGATTATGAAGTGTTACTTAGTTATCCGATGCCGTCATGCGAGAGATTCTCAGTTTCATCAGTAGTGTTTGTTTCGCAGCCGCAGCGCGAGTACTTTGTGTTTAGGTACAATGTTTGTTCACAAGTTGCAAGCGTCCATAGTATGATAGGCTACGGTTATTGTAAAATACTTGCTGGTTATCCAAGATAAAAAAACGAAAGCAAAATGCAACGTAGTCTGAGTATGCTGTAGGTAAATTATACAAAAAGAAATAATCATTTCATATTTCGCACACACTTTCTAGTTTATAAATGGATGACGAAATGCTTACTGTACACTTTTTTATTACGCATTATAAAATTAATTATAATTACGTAATAAGTGTGTCTTCTTACTTTCGTTCAGTCTGTCGTCGTCTTCATCAATACTGGCTTTTGCTCGCGACTTTGTTCGCGTGATCTCCAGTTTACCTGTGACGTCATTTCCTTAGTTCACAATAAGTATAACATATCTAGATCGACGTAATGGAATCAGATGTAAAGTGACCCATACTGAAGTTAAACCCGAAGTAATTAACTATAACAGCTGATTGCTTTAAAATAAAATATGTTTAGTAGTTTTTGCGTCCAGTGTAAACTTGCAGTAAAAGCACGAATGCCGAGACTGCGACCAAAATATGGCGCACACCAGACTCCAACCGGCTATTTTTATTCATTGATGTTGCTTTACTTTACGTCTTACTCGATAATCACTCCAAATTTAAAGCTCTTATGTTTATACGATCGAGAAAATAATAATCATAACAAAACACTTTCGTTCAACTAGCCCTCAATGTTAATATCTGGTTTTATTTATTATTTATGAACATTGTATATTTTGCCCGTGGCTTGGCGCTCGCGTAAGTATATTGTATGTGAGGTTAGGAGCAGTACTTTTTCTGGATGGAGGTATGTCTTTTCATCCTATGTCCTTTTCTATTCCTTTGATAACGTGTATGCGAAATTTCATGATGATTGGTCGAATAGTTAAAGTGAAAGCGTAACAAACAAATTCACATTCGCATTTATAATATTAGTTAGGATTCTATGAATAATTAAGGACGCTTCATAATACAGTTCATAAACAAAGTAATTTAAAGGTATGAATAACGAGTTGTCAATCCTCGTCTTCAAAATGAAATCAGAACTTAATTTTGACTCAAAACCAGATACAAACTTAACACACAGCCCGACTGTATATTCCCGTAAAGTTAAACAGATGTGTATTTAATCTGTTGAGTCACAGCGGCACACACAGATCACACAGACACGACACTTGACAGATTTATACACCCACATTTTACCGATTGTAATTTTGTGGAGAATCTATTAGCTGCGGGCAAACGCCACCGCGCTGCTACTAAACAAAATCCCAACAAATAACTTTACTCAAACCGAGAATCAATTCTTCTCAAACCGGGACTGCGCCGTCGCGCACAAACACGCAAACTTACATGCAACAATAACATTGGCACGAGTATCGTGTCCGCACATGAAACAGTATGGGATGAGGAATGTCGCACAACACAATGGCTGCAGCAGTTCTACGTAACGCGTGCCGTTTCAGAGTTATTTCGCGACATCCTCGTGTGACGCCTCGCGTCTTCTGGTGACGCCAGAGCAGCAACTTAACACACAATCCTTACTAATAATATAAATGCGAATATGAGTTTGTTTGTTTGTTACGCCTTAACTACTCAACGGATCATCATGAAATTTCGCATACACGTTATCAGGGGTACAGAAGAGGACATAGACCATCTATCATCCAGAAAAAAAAACTGTTCTCGAGGGTTTAATAAATGGAAGATATTTATCGACGAAATCTGTATTCACGTGAGCGAAGCCGCGGGCACAATCTAGTCTAGTCAAGCGAAACGATACAAATGACGAAGTAATTAATTATGAGAATATTACGAATAGCTAGCGCTATCTAGCGATTCATTTAATAACTAAAGGAAATCAATAGGTTTAACCAATAACATGCACAATTTGAAAACCGATGATAATTAAAATGTTACACAGTACGCATGTAATATAATAGATGTAACATATACATGCACATATAATATTCTATCACATACACACAACACCATCTATCCCAAACTAAGCACAGCTTGTACTATGAGAAACTGAACGGCAGAGGGCTCTTCACAGTGGGATATGCAGATGACCTTGCAATTCTTGCGACCGGATGCTTCGAGGACACACTATGTGACTCTGATGAGATCTGCCTTCAGAATAATCGAAGAATGGTGCATAAGCCATGGTCTATCGGTCAACCCGACAAAAACAGAACTCATAATATAGTGAATATTATGAGTTCTGTTTTTGTCGCAAGAGAAACTCAAACAACCTCAGACTACCGAAACTATTCAACACCGAAATAAAACCTACCAACGAAGTCAAGTATCTAGGAGTCATACTAGACAGCAAATTGCTGTGGAACAAACATCTTGACTACAAACTACAACGAGCGTGCGCATGCTTCTTCTAATGCAACAGAATGCTCGGAAAGACATGGGGACTCTCCCCAAAAATAACACTGTGGCTATACACCGCCATAATCAGACCAACAATAACATACGGTGCCATCGTATGGTGGACCCGAACTGAACTCAATACCGTCATCACCAAGCTGCAGAGATTCCAGAGAATGGCATGCTCAGCAATAACAGGATGTATGAGAACAACACCGACAGCCGCCCTTGAAGTCATTCTAGGGCTGGTCCCCTTAGATCTCTACATACAACAAGAAGCGACTATGGCCGCAATATGGCACAAACACCAGGGCCTGTGGGGAACCACTAGGAGCTCACATGCATCGATCTTAGAGCGAGCTACAGCTTACGAACCACTGCTCGCAGCCCCGTGTGATAAGATCTCCAAACAACATTTGTTTAAAAAAAACTACCATGTACGTCTTCATGAGGAACAGAGAGATCAATCGGGAATCAACGAGGTCCGAGTCTACACCGATGGCTCAAAAGCCATACAGGGAACGGGCGCGGGAGTTCACTCCCTGGATCTCAATATAAACATATCTATGACACTAGGCTCACACAGTTCTATCTTCCAATGCGAATGTGTGGCCATCACGGAGGCCTCCACTGCGATCGATAGGACACGGATTTAAGGCTACAGGATACGAATCCTCTTCGACAGCACAGCAATACTTAGAGCCCTAGAGGGCAATGGCTGTAACTCCAGGCTCGTTCACGAATGCCACCTTGCTCTTGAAAGAATATCCACAAAAAACATAGTGACTTTACAATGGATAAAGGGGCACAGTGAATTGCTGGGCAATGATGCTGCAGATGAGTTGGCTAGAAGAGGATCGGGAACTACCACGGAAGGTCCACCTCCATTCCTCCCTCTACCATTCTCACAACTAAAAAAATGGATGCACTCAGAGCCAACATAATAAACGCTGGGCACGGTTAACGGACTGTAGACAGTCGAGAGCAGCCCTACCGGCCATCTCACCACGTCTGACACACCGCCTGCTCAACCTACAAAGATTGGACCTTCGGACCATCGTGGGGATCCTAACAGGACACTGTCCCCTGAACAAACATGTCTACAACATCGGAGCAACAGACAGCCCACTCTGTAGGGGATGTCTGACCGAAAAAGGATCTGCTGCCCATGTAGTCCTGAAATCTGTAGGAGTAACAGCACAACGTAAGGAAATCCTCAACAACTCGAGGTCACTCCGCGAAGCCTGCGAACACCCCAGGAAACTTCTGTGCTTCTGGGCGGAGTTGGGCTGGCTACCTCCATAACCAGCTGACTCTCACGCATAATGGACCAACTTAGAGTTCAAATGCGGAACAGGGAGTCCAATTACAATACAATACTATGGGTACTAGACAATAGATAAACATGCATATATACTTTTTTTCGTAAATACGTACGTATTATACATAGGAACACCCAGACCAAGACAAACATCCATGTCCATGCACACAATTAATGTTTGACTTGTGCGGGAATCGAACCCGCGACCTCAGGCGTGGCAGTCGGTTACACTAACCATTACGCCATCGAGGCCGACATGTTCAATTTAATGTTAAACACTGTCACACCTATGGAGGTGTAAGGGTATATAAGTTTGTTCTACCTCTTCAGGGATAGCCCTGAAGAGGTAGACAAAGAGTATTACACTAATATTCCGATAGCTACAGTTATAGGCCCCACGCCATTGGGAGCGAACCTATTCTCGTGTACCGGACTCAGTTCCCGACTTCGTACTAACACTGCGAATTTATTAGCAGAACAACCTAATGCTACTTTGCCCGGTAATTGACTCCGAGACTTCATGCGACCTTGAAATTTCCCATGCAAAATTACGATCTTAAAGATGCTGATTTCAAAAATGCTCAAACAAATTTCGACCTTGACCACACAGTTTTAATTTAAAAGTCAGCTTAAAAGGCTCGTGTACTCTTCGTATGTTGCTTTGATGAGTCAAATACACATAATATCCTTGCTCGTTCTTTTACCGGAACTTGTCATCACATTCATTTTGTATGAGCTTCAATATCCGATCTACCTGCTCTCCAACCGCCGCCCCGGGGCCAACGCGATGGCCCGGTTCCGACAACGACTAAATGAAAACTCGAGACGAAATAAATGACGTACTGTAAACCCGAATTCATGAATCTTAAATGAAGGCGGAAGCTGTGGCCCCCGACTTGGGCTACTTGAATAATTTGTAATTAAACTCGGTGTGAGCTAACCGGAAGCTGTGATACAATTACGTTACTTCAAGTGTTATCTATAACGTGTAACCGTAAGTGCGGCTTGTTAAGTTTAACTCTAATCTATATTAATTGGTATACAAATTTTAGACCGTTCACGTACTTAAAATGTTCATCTTATTTCCGAATAGTTTAAGAATATATCGTAGTTGTTTCAATATGAAACATTACAGTGTAACTGAAATGCAGCCGGTATGCCAGTATCAAAAACCATATAGATAATATTGCGTCCTAAAATTGTAAATAAGACAAAGACTATTATATAGACTATAATATTATATTTCTTAATATCTATGCGTTGTAGTTAGCTGAAGCACTGAACCGATTGTGATGATATTTGCTATGGAAATAATTCAAACGCGTGAAGGGGTATGCCCTCTCTACTTTACTCAAATCTTTCTACAGTTACAAATAAACCTGATCAACCTTTGTTGCACTCCATATCGTATTTTATAATTACGCAGTTAAAAAACGGACGTGAATCCTGAATCAAAAATCATTACTAGAAATTCAAGCAATATCCATAACACTATTTTGTGTAATTTAGGAAATTCTAAGAACTAGCAAGGAGAACTGATTTGTACGGTTAACGGTAAACCGTAGAGGGTCTACCGTTGACCCCATAAATCAGTTCTCCTCCTTGCGATGGGCCTAACTCTAGTTAGCGAAACACTAGCAAAACAAAAAGCTTAAACTTAACTCTAGGAGATTAGAGACATGGTGCTATAGTAACTTAAAACATGCCAATAACATACAAAATGTACCGTCAGATGGATCGTAAAATGGTTATGCAATTTGCAAATATAAAATGTGTTCAGATGCTTAAAGCTCTACTAAAGGTCACACGTGCCGCGGCAGGTTAAGAGCACAAGGTCGCGTAGATATACATATTTATTTTAAAAACGTTGTCATCATCCGAATTTATAACAAGACCCAAATTGGATGTAAGTCACGTAGAAGATGAGTCAATGTGAAGAAAAATAAATATTAAATGAAATACCAATGTGAATACCACAGCACATAGTTAAAAGAGAAAGCTAATTTATAATCCAAAATAATCTTATAGGAAAATGAGAGGCACTGGACCAGCTTATAGGCACATCACAATAAATAAAGCTAAATGAGTATGTTAGGAAAGTAGCACGTAACGTGCGAATCGTAGTCTCTGCGTAGCCCAAAAGACGGGACCTTTTCATAATATTCGTAATGTCGCGGTATTTAACAGAACTGAATTATTATGTTTTATTTTAGGTACCTTCTAGTCCATCGTTTTCTTTTTACGTGGGGGAATTCATTGACGCATACCCCTCCGCGAGGGCGGGCGGAGGGGTTATGTTGGACTCATCAGGGTAAAAGAGAAAGATGGAATATAGATGATAATAGACCTCCCGGAATACTGACTAAACCTACCACGATGTTCCTCGACAAAACCGCTATCGGCGGGGCCGCACGAATCACTTGCACATGCGGTCGCGACCCCGCCGGGGTTTCGGCCCGCCGTATAAAATGCCAGGCCACTATACGAACAGACCTAATCTTTAGGCACTCACTTACTTTTACTACTAGAGGGGAGACGGACACGAGCTCAAGCTCGCACACCTACTGTTTTATAAATGTATTCAAAGTATTCGTGAACAGTGGAAACAATGCGGTCAGTGCATAAATGTACTAGTTATAATAAGTAAGTAGTGACTGGCCGAGCGAGCAGGTAAGTACACAAGTACCTCGCGGCGCATAGCTACCGGCGCGCGGCGCCGGCGGCGGCCTACCGACTAGCCAACGTAACAATAAACTACTTTCTGCACATTATGCTATTTGTTTCGTTTACACTTTATTTATTAAAGCGATAGCCTAGTGAGAGACCGTTGGGCTGCCACGCAGAGGTCTTGAGTTCGATCCCAACGGGCATTCCTCTGAATTGCCGAAATATGCGTATTAAAAAGTTAATTATCGCTCGCTTTAACAGTCAAGAAAAAATATTGTGAGGAATCCTGCATGTCTGACAGTTCTTCATAATGAACTCAAAGATGTGTAAAGTCTGTCAACCCGCACTTGGCCACGTGCACGCACGTGGTGAACTATTGCCTAACCCTGCTTACACTGAGAAGAAGCCCGTGCCCAGCAGTGGTCCAGTTTAATACAGGGCTGATATTATTATTATATTTACTTATTTATTCTTACGCGTCAGATACTTTCTAACTTCAACATCAAATTTATTAAAAGCTATCTATAAACTAAGGCTAAAAAGAATGAATGAAAAGAATTAGAAGGGTAATAATTGTCCCTGTGATCATAGACGCTGGAAAGTATCTGTAATTTCGCGTCTGTGTATAGAAAGAGTGCATGTAAAAAGTCAAAGACATTTAAAGTAATTTAATCTCTATGAAAAAGTGAGTTGACCTAAAACGATCACGACAGATACAACGTTATAGTCAATATACAGAAAATATTTATATTTATATCTTCAGAGAGCGCGTGTTAAGAGATCATCGAAGGATTTGGAAAATATGGCTCACTAGCCGGCTCCCGCGGTTTTACCCACAATTATGATTACTGTACCGCTGTACCGTGATATTATATAGCCTATGTTACTTCTAGATAAAGCAGCTTTCTAGTGGTAAAATGGTAAAGCTGATCCAACATTTTACGGAATTATTTATTACAAGAAATACACTTCTTACCTGTTAATAATATTGTTATAGGTGTGAAGCAGCTAAAGCAGAGGAAGAATTAATTTCAACTATTTTAAAACAAATTCATAAGGTTCTTTCTCAACTTTCGTTTGATAGATAAATTGTCACGCAACATAATGATTGCAGGGCGGGAACTAAACGACTGTTAGGGGAGCCCGATCCCCTCAAATATCGTAACTGATAGCTATTTAGAGTCACGTCATGAGGGTTGAGGTGGAATACAATTTTGATTTACAAGGATACACCATTCGAAAATGATAACCAGTTGGTATGAAACAGTTTCAATTATTCGGACATGTCAAAATTTATAGTTTTTAACTGAAATGATAATAGTTTAATTGCCAACTTTACCTATTTTTCTGAGTAACTAACCGTTTCATTATTTTAAAATCACTATTTTAATTTTAAACTCACTTGTCAACCTTTTAGTTGACAAGGTATCTTAAAATTAAAATAGAATTATAAGGAACGTCAAAAAATTAAGTGATATAGTTAATTGTCAGGTTTAAGAGTAGGAGATTGCCAGTTATTCTGTGATATAAATCTCAGCACAAAATCACGACCATTGTTTTTAAATCGTCATTAAATTACAACTGCAGATATTCACTATTAAATCACAAGATGTCTTAATAATTACACGCTTTACTACTGTAAACCTCGGCGCACTCAATCTGTTGTTGTTAGTGTTACATATAGTTCTGGCAATAGCGCAGTAGTCAAGGTCAACACTCAAACTGCAATCAATTTCTATATAATATTAACTGCACTCACCGTCCGTTCCTCGCCGGCCACCAGACCAGAACTAAACTCACTCGACGAAGTGCGATCACTCACTGCACGTTACATTTCACTGATAACCCGCCACTGACGCGTCGCTTATATTGTATTTTGTTTATTTTAATTAGATATTTGTATTGACGTTTGGTTTGGTTGATAATCACGCGATAAATAAACAGCGGGGTGTGTCAGCGTCGGTGGCGGCGCGCGGCTGGGAGGCGCGGCGCGCTCTGCGCGTGCGTGCTGCGAGCGCCCGGTGCGCCCAGTGGCGGCTGGCGCATGCGTCCTAACGCACGTCACACATGTCATAACTTTCATAATTTCATTATAAGTAGCCGAGCAAAAATCACAACTGTAAATATAAAGATTTTGCAAAGAAATATTATAACCTATATAATGTTATTGATTCACATCTGTTTACTGACGGGATGAGCTACTGTTTTCGCTTGCATATCTCGAATGTCTCTCTTGCTTCAATGACATTCTTGCATGCACTCTAATCGGCTTTGGGTACTTTTAACCTGATACAGGTAATGACTGGCTACGGTGGCTATGGCCATTGGCCAGCAATATTAGAGACAGAGAGGTTATTAGTGTTGTCACCACTGCGGCGACTGCCGCGATGTTGTTGTAGACACGGCGCTGTCTACGTTGGTGGATTGCCCCACCTGGGCTTCGCAGCACCGTGAGTTGGTCGCAGCAATCGGAATGATTACCCTCTCGCTCTCAGCCGTGGTTCAGACCATGGTCTGGAGTGAGAAGTCCTGGAATATCGTCGCCTCCTCCTGTGAGGAAGTCATTTCCATCAAGGAGGCGGCGGAGCAGGAGAGGGAGCACTTGAACCCTCTCCCTAACCGCAAAACCGGGCGCCGGAGGGCTCGAGACGACCTCCAGCCACCCTAAAGTTTTACCTTGGGGTGGTGGGCTTCGTGGACCTGCCCACCACCCGATCAGCTCCAAGTCCGAGAGGCGGCGTGCATGTTCCCACACGCGCTTCTGTATCGTGTTCGGCAATATTTTGATTATATTTTTGGGTAAGGTTTGGCATGAACAAAAACAACAATCATAATTTACAACTTACTAATATCAACTAATTTTACTTAATTGGTTACATTGGATACAAATTGTCGTGTTATCGATAATTAAGTTGCAGTGAAATTTTTAAGCGGTTAGAAAGACATACGTACATACGACGTATGCAGAGTTGAGTTTACAAATATTGAAATAACGGACACAAAAACACCCAGACTAACAATTTGTGGATCACAAAAATGTTTGTCCCGTACGGGTATCTAGCCCACAACACTTAACGAAACGGCTTTGACTACATTATCTGTGATTGATAATGTTTGTCCAACATTCTAAATGTTTGGCATATATTTTTGGTTGGTCATCTATTTATTATTATCCAAATGACATTTTATTGACATATTCTCTGGCTAACCATCAGAGGGTCTACCCAATAACTTAAAGTTAAATCAAATTAACTTATCTGATAAGAAATTCGCTGTAACAGCACGTCTATGACAAGACCTAACTATTAACAGCTGTTTAAAATGAATTTTCGCAATTAATCTATACTATATGCTACAACATCAAGCTACGACTAATAAGAGCGGAGCATCAATGAAAAATGTTGCAATACTGGGCAAATCTCTTACGTGAAGCAGACGAAGTTGCGCGGATCAGCTAGTTGCTACATAAATGGGTATTGACAACAGTACATTTTAACTAAATGGTAATCACAATCACACGATGTTGGAATTATTTCCCTCCACCCCTTTGTAAGTTGAATACTATTGCCAACTTTAACGTATATATGAAAAGATATCTTTTAAATTCACAAAAATGGTCTTAAATAGTCTGTCTTTTAAAATAATAATTAATTATATACCTACTTAAATAATTATGACATTGAAGTATATTTTATATTTGTTTTTTTATTATTTATTTATGCTAAACACACATATTAATTTTACTTGATTATCAATAATTATATTATACAATAAATGCATCAATATTTTTTTTGAATTCTTATAAAAACGCTGTATTTCTTATTTGCTCCACACTCAAACGCACTACATATACATCGGTCACCGAGGTGTTGCTGAAAATCAGCGCTGTTTCACTTATGTGGACACAGCTTCGGACTGAGCAACACCTTTTTTGGCAGACACTGCGACGCACGCTGCACGCGCTCGCGTGTGTATTTATGAGCGGGCCGCGCCGAGGCTTTCGTTATTATTTTTTGGCAGACACTGCGACGCACGCTGCACGCGCTCGCGTGTGTATTTATGAGCGGGCCGCGCCGAGGCTTTCGTTATTATTTTTTGGCAGACACTGCGACGCACGCTGCACGCGCTCGCGTGTGTGTTTATGAGCGGGCCGCGCCGAGGCTTTCGTTATTATTTTTTGGCAGACACTGCGACGCACGCTGCACGCGCTCGCGTGTGTATTTATGAGCGGGCCGCGCCGAGGCTTTCGTTATTATTTTTTGGCAGACACTGCGACGCACGCTGCACGCGCTCGCGTGTGTGTTTATGAGCGGGCCGCGCCGAGGCTTTCGTTATTATTTTTTGGCAGACACTGCGACGCACGCTGCACGCGCTCGCGTGTGTATTTATGAGCGGGCCGCGCCGAGGCTTTCGTTATTATTTTTTGGCAGACACTGCGACGCACGCTGCACGCGCTCGCGTGTGTGTTTATGAGCGGGCCGCGCCGAGGCTTTCGTTATTATTTTTTGGCAGACACTGCGACGCACGCTGCACGCGCTCGCGTGTGTATTTATGAGCGGGCCGCGCCGAGGCTTTCGTTATTATTTTTTGGCAGACACTGCGACGCACGCTGCACGCGCTCGCGTGTGTGTTTATGAGCGGGCCGCGCCGAGGCTTTCGTTATTATTTTTTGGCAGACACTGCGACGCACGCTGCACGCGCTCGCGTGTGTATTTATGAGCGGGCCGCGCCGAGGCTTTCGTTATTATTTTTTGGCAGACACTGCGACGCACGCTGCACGCGCTCGCGTGTGTGTTTATGAGCGGGCCGCGCCGAGGCTTTCGTTATTATTTTTTTGCAGACACTGCGACGCACGCTGCACGCGCTCGCGTGTGTATTTATGAGCGGGCCGCGCCGAGGCTTTCGTTATTATTTTTTGGCAGACACTGCGACGCACGCTGCACGCGCTCGCGTGTGTGTTTATGAGCGGGCCGCGCCGAGGCTTTCGTTATTATTTTTTGGCAGACACTGCGACGCACGCTGCACGCGCTCGCGTGTGTATTTATGAGCGGGCCGCGCCGAGGCTTTCGTTATTATTTTTTGGCAGACACTGCGACGCACGCTGCACGCGCTCGCGTGTGTGTTTATGAGCGGGCCGCGCCGAGGCTTTCGTTATTATTTTTTGGCAGACACTGCGACGCACGCTGCACGCGCTCGCGTGTGTATTTATGAGCGGGCCGCGCCGAGGCTTTCGTTATTATTTTTTGGCAGACACTGCGACGCACGCTGCACGCGCTCGCGTGTGTGTTTATGAGCGGGCCGCGCCGAGGCTTTCGTTATTATTTTTTGGCAGACACTGCGACGCACGCTGCACGCGCTCGCGTGTGTATTTATGAGCGGGCCGCGCCGAGGCTTTCGTTATTATTTTTTCTTATTTGTTTTGTATTTCCTTTTGTCTTTTTCTTTGTATATATTTTTGCTTCCTCTTATTTCATGTTCGCTTGATGTAATAATTATTTTAATTAATGATGTCATAAATTTATAATATTATTGTATTTTAAATTGTCATTTACTTTTGTCCTAGTGACCCATTGTCTTTTCCTGTCTAACTGTATATTACGTTTATGCTATCAGCAGTATGTGTTGTGTGTTTTCTCTCAAAATAAATATATTTTCTTTCTTTCTTTCTATATATTACGTTAACTAAAAAAAGGTAAAATGATGACAGGAATGGTACATTATCAAAGCAATTACCGAGCCTTAATAATAATTGTGTATACTTAAAATGATACGTATAAGAATGTAAGTATATCTTTCGGTTTGTTAATTATGGACATATGTGGCAAAGATAAATATCAGATTGTAAAATATTTTAATCGTAATGCAGTCACACAGATTAATACAAACATTGTTTTTTATGATTTATGTACGTTAATATATTTTTGTGTATTGTATAGAATTTAAATGTGTTTAAATATAAACAATAATGATTGCGAGTTGCTACTCGCACCTTGTGTCCATGTTATATATATATGTATGCCTCGATGGCGTAGTGGTTAGTGTAACCGCCTGCCACGCCTGAAGTCGCAGGTTCGATTCCCGCACAAGTCAAACATTTGTGTGCATGAACATGAATGTTTGTCTTGATCTGGGTGTTTCTATGTATAATATGTATGTATTTACAAAAAAAGTATATATGTATGTTTATCCATTGTCTAGTACCCATAGTACAAGCTCTGCTTAGTTTGGGCTAGATGGTGTTGTGTGTATGTATGATAAAATTTTATAAAATGTAAATTTACACACAAGCTGCCCTGCGGTCTGTGCGCTTTAAGTTAACCTGCGACACATTTATATATAAAAGCTAAAGTACTGTGCCCTCCGGGATCGCTTTAGTCTCATGGTGAGATATACAGATATTATAGTCTACAATAAAATATGAAATATATATTTATTTATTGTTAAGTAAGCATTAATAATCTAGAAAAACATTAGATCTAGAAAGCTCATATTGAATCACCACGTTAAAAACTAGATTGATCTTTGTTGTTTGAACTAAAGACACTGAGAAAATGATCCGATTGATTTTATTATAACGAAATACATGACTATGAATCTATCTTACGTGACATACTAACAAGCACGTGTATATCGCACTCTTAATAAAACAGCGACTTAACTCGAAATTTGAAAGTAAGGCAATTTGTACTCTAATTGTATTTTTCTTTTTTTTTTTTTTTGTTAAATTCTAATATTATATTTGTGTTAAGTAATTGCAATAGAGTTCAAATTTGTTTAATCCAAAATACTGAGATATACTTATACAAGATACTGATTGAAATCAAAAAACATCCTAATTTTAATAGAGAAGATGGTTGGAATGTACCACCAGCTTGGGATCCAGTAATAAAAATAGTCAAACCCAAGAAGAAGCAAACCACAGCTAGACTTCATGATACTTTGAGCTCATTCTGCGTAAATAGAAACACCAATGATTAAATTATGTTCGGGTACTTTGAAATAACTACACTGGAACATTGAGACAACTGCCATCTTAGTCTCCCCGTGACCATGGCTGCTGAAAAGCAACCGAAACGTCGGGGAAAGTGTAAAAATAAATTAAATCTAAATAGTTTAATAATAATTTAATTAGCTTAAAAATTAGTAAAGTTTAATAGTAGTACTTAGTAGTGTAAAAATTTTCAAAATTTTGTAATAAAGTGTCAAATAAACAACGCGATAAAATCCGTATATAGCAGTTTAATTTCAATGAGTTATTATAATATCAATTTATTTAAAACTGATAATAGTATGAAAGCAGCCTGTCGCTCGAAACACAGGTTTAACCTAGTTCGGGCAAATATCTATAAGTGCACTCTATGTTATTGTTAAGATGCAATTGTAAAACTAAGAATCTATACTAAAATAAATAAATTATTATTATTATTATTATTTAATAATGTACGTTCGGAATATCCTATCCCTCTGTAAATACAAAAAATTAAAAGTTATTCAGTATTACCAATTCGAGTTATTATAACATTAACTCAAATTTTGTTAAGTGTAACGAGCTTAAAGAGGTATACTGCCATTGAATGCGGACATAATTATGAACTTATTAATGACTAGGTTGTGCTCGCGGCTTCACTCGCGTAAATGTGAATTGGCTCAGGTTAGGTTAATAATTAGTGACAGTACTTTTTTTCTAGATGAAAGATACCCTATGTCCTTTTTTGTTCTCCCTTCAACGTGTATGCGAAATTTCACGATGATCAGTAGTCACGGCGTGAAAGCGTAACAAATAAGCAAACAAAGTCACATTAATTAATTATTATTAAAGATGTGAAGTATCAGCCAGTGACACAGGCATGCACGTGCATTAATTTAAATTTCCAAGCTAAGGTCATTCTTAGTAACAAAAAATGACATAAATAATGCAGATAATAGCCTAAAAATACAATATAAGGAAAATCATAGATTAACGACCATAAAATATTCACACTTACAACAAACTATAGTAAAATGACTAGAGTGTTGATACTTAGGACATGGCATAAGCCGTCTCTCTGCGCGGACATCTACGGCGAGCTACGTACGCGCCACGGCAGCTACGAGATCTAGCAACAATAACGATGCACTCCTATATGTTACAGATGTTGGTGTACCTGAACTTAGGAAACGATGTTATGATGATTGATGTTTATAGCGGTTAGTGCAACTATCGCCTTGAGCTTTAATATCAAATGACATAAATCGATTGATGAACTGACTATAAAAATTGACATAGAATATCTACTTTTGTTACGCTTAGTAAAAAGTGTAACAATCTGTGTGCCTGGAAAATTATAACGTATGTTTTCTTTATAATCAATAAGATAATTATGTTTCTCGAAGGATCATTATTCCAGACTAGCTTTAACCGCGGTTCCGTTCGCCTAGAAGTAGGTTACGTTAGTAATAGAATTCTTTTTTAAATAACATATAGCCTATGTTATTCGGTGATAATATAGCTTTCTAATAGTGCAATAATTTTTAAATCGGTTAAATAGTTTTTAATTAAATCCCTACAAACAAAAAAACATACAAAAAGTCAAATCCTTTCTCTTTTTACGTTAGTATTAGTTGTACGGTCTCACTACCGTACATTGCTGCCTACACGACAAGTTGCAAGGCGCGTGTAGCTGCGCGCTCAGCATTTATCGTGTGCTACTTACTATAAATTAGTGATACAACAAAATGTATGGACTCAGTTGAACGTTAACAAACATATTATATAAACTAACTTTACGAGTGCATTAAGAGAAAGAATTAGTCTTATTTTTACTGTAACTTGTCTACTTATACTTTAAATAAATTATTCACGTTATAATTCTTTTCTCTACTACTTCAACATCTTATTATAGTGTGCGGAGTTACTAACTAAACATCCCGTACATTAAATGGTCCTTCGAGTTTAAATTGTTTGGGTAAGTGTATTTCTTGCTATAACAGCGAATCGGCTTTTCTGGCCTTCCACAAGCGGATCCCACCAGATAAGTTGAGAAGGCGCGCATACTGTAGCGGAAGTACAAGTGCCCTGAACAGACACCTTTAAAGAACCAAGCACTAACAACTGCGTCCAAGAACATCAACTACTACTAGACTACAACTACTACTACTCATATTGCCCGAGCTACAACGTGAACTGCGAGTGGTTCGAAGCAACAAGGGAACTAACTGGGACACAACTACGTGTTCATTACAGCATCTTCAACAGCGTATTCCAGCTAACTAGTCGAGCTTAAAGTCACAAAAATGAGTGACATTACTGCACAGACTGAAGTTTTCGAGTCAATCAAGCGTCTTTGTAGTAACTATCAAAAGGACAGTGTGACTCGGAAAAACAAGGAATACTTAACTCAAAGATTGATAACATTGGAAAATCTTTGGCAAGACTTCACGAGCAGACACCAAAACTCGTGGAAAAGGAGGACAAAGGAATCCAGTATTTCACAGGAAATATCTACGAAAAAACAAAACATCTTTATGATGCTACAAGAATTGACATCCTACAACGTTTGTTGGCGTCAGAAGGAAAACAAGCAGATGTTGTCATCCCACATTCTCAGGGAAGTGACACTAAAACCAAGGAGCTCCTGGAGCGTCAAGAATGTCACCTGAAAGCCCTAGAACGAGCAATGTCAAAAATTGATATTGACAACATAACGGAGAAATGGGAACTGGAAGATCATTTGGGTGTCCTGAAAAACAAATGGGAACTCGTAGAAAAATGTCACTGGGAGTTAGAAGCCATTTTGAAAGGTTCAAACGAAGTATACAACGATTTGTTTGCCAATAAAGAACGCCAGTACGATATTATGAAAAGGTCTCTCAACGCAAAAATATGGGCCAACGCTCATTATCAAAAATCAGCACCAAGGATTCAATTACCTGAGTTCACTGGTAACTACAATCAGTGGCTCACATTCAAAGAGATGTTTTTGGAAACAATACATAATAATACAGTTTTTTCAAAATCACAGAAAATGCAGCATCTAAAATCTAAGCTGAAAGGAGAAGCTGAAAGACTAGTCCAACACTTAGTCAGCGCAGAAAATTATGAAGCTTGTTGGGACATTCTCACTCAGCGATATGATAACAAAAGACTGCAATTTACCAACTTAATGAATATTTTAATGCATTTACCTACTATTCAGCACCCTAACGCATCGGTGCTTAAGAAAATGCATGATGTGATTAACGAATGTATCAATAGCATGCAGAACATCGGCCTTAATATAATAAGTGCGGGTCCGATTATTGTATACTTAATGGCACAAAAATTAGACACGACATCTCAATCAGAATATACACGCGAACTACAGAACCAAAAAGAAGTGCCTAATTTGGAAGAATTCCTTGCATTCTTGGAGAAAAAGTTCATGGCATTAGAAGCAGCGAAAGGATATCAAAAGGATTTTTCGAATCAACTAAAACAGACTTTTAATAACAAGATAAAAGGAGGTCCTAGTAAACAGACATCGGAAAATAACAAAAGAGATGTTTTTTCAAGAATATATCACACATCATTCGGTAAATGTTTATTGTGCAAAGGCCCTCACGTGCTTATGCAATGTCCTAAGTTCAACGAAATGGACACACGTGATAGGAATGACACAGTGAAGAAATTACAAGTGTGCAAAAACTGCTTGTATAAACATAATAATGCAGAATGCACGTCAAACAAAACTTGCAGAGAATGCAATAAACCACATCATACGTTACTACATTACACAACGCAAAAAATAACTTCAAGATTTAGCACAGCCAATACGGGTCAACGCTCTCAAACACGTGATCATCAAACAGCATCTTCTACTGACCAACATAGCACATATCATCTGTCGAACCCCAACCTGACGGAAGTTTTACTAACTACAGTCGAGCTTCAAGTAAAAACTTCGAAAGGTGATTTCATAACTTTGCGGGCCTTATTAGACCAAGGGTCTCAGATAAATCTAATTTCGGAAAACGCAGCTCAACGACTGAAACTACCTAGAAAAAGGCTAAACGCAACAATTTCGGGCGTAGGAACAGTTTCAGGTGACTGCAAGGGACGGCTAGAGTTGGAGTGTAAATCGTGTTGTACTGACTTTACGTTCCTAACAAGCGCTCTAATCATTAAACGAATTACAAACAACTTACCAATCAAATCTTTCGAAAAAAGCGACTGGCCCCATATACAGGGATTGAAACTAGGCGACCCTGACTTCAATATATCACGGAACGTGGATTTACTACTTGGAGCAGACATCTACTCTCAAGTATTATTAGAAGGCGTCCTTAAAGGGGACACTCAAATGCCGATAGCCCAGCAAACACAACTCGGCTGGATTCTATGCGGCAAGTTGACAACTTTCAACTGCCATGTAGCAGTGGTTGATCTTGACGATTTGAAGAAGTTTTGGGAGACAGAGGATATTATACAAAATGATGGAGACTCTTCCAAGGACGACTGGTGCGAGGCTTATTACAAAAAAACTACCGAAAGGACTTCCGAAGGAAAGTATGTCGTGAAAATGCCTTTAGTACCGGGTTATGAAGAAAAACTGGGAAAATCGAAACCAATTGCAATCTCTCAGTTTAAGCAGCTTGAAAGAAAATTTGAGAAAAATGCCAAACTTGCATTAATGTACAAGGATTTCATACAGGAATATATTGAATTAGGTCATATGAAACCTACGAACTCGACATCAAATTTTCAACATTTCTTACCGCATCACGGAGTACCTAGAGAACACTCAACAACAACAAAGTTAAGAGCCGTCTTTAATGCGTCGCAAAGAACCACCGGCGGCTGTAGTCTTAATGATGTGATGGAAAAGGGTCCTAATCTGCAAAAGGACATTCAGGCCTTAATCATACAGTGGCGTAGTTATAAATATGTCTACACTGCAGATATAGAAAAAATGTACCGTTGCATATGGTTACATCACGAACAACAACCACTCCAGAACATTATATGGCGCAACAAACCAACTGACAACCTGCAGACGTATCAACTATGCACATTGACATATGGTACAAAAAGTGCACCTTGGCTGGCGATGCGAACGCTGAAACAATTGGCGTTAGACGACGGTTACAAGCATCCCGAGGCTGCGGAAATTCTATCGAGTCATTTCTTCGTTGATGACCTAATTAGCGGCAATAACTCGATAGAAGACGGCAAGGATATTCAAACCTCCATTATACGATTGCTAAAAGGAGGGGGAATGAATCTACGCAAGTGGTCGAGCAACAATCCCGAGCTTTTACGAAACTTGACAAATGATCAAATATCAAAGAATATTTTCGATTTTAAGAGTGACGAAGCAACGAAAACTTTGGGCTTAGGCTGGAACCCGAAAAATGACGTCTTTATATTTAATTGGAATTTAGATGACTCAACTCGCAAGGAATGTCTTACTAAAAGAAACTTACTATCGCAAATTTCAAGACTGTACGATCCTTTGGGTTGGCTTGCACCTATTACTGTGCTAGCCAAACTACTATTCCAAAGGGTGTGGATGACTAAATGTAGTTGGGATGCTAACCTACCCCTTGAGATTCAAAAGGAATGGTGCCACCTAAGTAAAGAACTACATTTAACTAAAAACTTGAAAGTAAACAGATGGATTGGCAGTACACAGAAAACATACAGCTACATGGGTTTTGCGATGCAAGCGAGAAAGCATGCTCATGCGTCATATATACACGAGTAACTGACGAAAAGGGAAATCCTAAAATCACAATACTAGTGTCAAAGACAAGGGTGGTACCAGTTACGCAAAAAACAACACTACCTAGACTGGAACTTTGCGGAGCACTCCTACTCGCTAAACTCATGGATAAAGTAAATAAATCGCTACCAGAACTCGAGATTACAACTTATGGTTGGTGTGACTCAAAGGTGGTACTAGCTTGGCTTCAAGGTGATACGTCGAAATGGGAAAGATATGTATCTAACAGAGTCGCAAAAATATTAGCTGTGATGCCCCCTCAACAATGGCGTTACGTGCGATCAGACACCAATCCCGCTGACTGCGCTTCACGAGGTTTATTGCCTAGTAAAATACTGAAGTTTGATTTATGGTGGGACGGACCTGCATTCCTGAAAAACTTTAAGGAATTGGAGACGCCATACAACATGAATTGCTATTACACTACGAAAATAGTGCGCAGAATTGAACCCACGAACGGCAGTACGCAAGCTAACAAAACCGAACATTTTATTTATAACTTATTAAATAACAATAGTTCATTAACTCGAGTTACAAGAATTACCGCTTGGATTTTGCGCTACATTGCATCACTTCGACAAAAATTACGACCTAGCGAAATTTACTTAACAACAAATGAATTAAAAATATCAGCGGAATATATATTAAAGTGTGTTCAGCAAGTCGAGTTTGAGCAAGAATATAAACAACTGAAACAAAACAACTCGGTGTCAACTAAAAGTAGCATTTACAAGTTGAAACCTTATCTAGATAAGATGAGTATCATTCGTGTTGGCGGCAGACTACAGTATTCGGATCTACCTGCTAGTATGAAGAACCCAGCTATAGTGCCCTACTCTGGTCGCTATACCCAACTGCTTATCCTCCACGCACACATGATAACACTACATGGAGGGGCCCGGCTGACGCTTACCTATATACGACAACGGTATAAGATAATTTCTGGCAACCGGGCTGTGAAAGCAAGAATACGTCAATGTGTAAGGTGCCATAAGTTTAGAACAACTGACAACGCCCAGCTTATGGCAAGCCTTCCGAAACAACGAATTACACCGAGTCGCCCATTCACCCACACTGGGGTTGATTTTACTGGTTATGTGGATGTAAAGCTGAATAAGGGACGAGGAGTTAAGACTTCAAAAGCTTACATCGCAATATTTGTTTGCATGGTGACTAAGGCCGTGCATATCGAATTGGTATCGGAACTCAGCACGGAAGCTTTCATTGCAGCCTTTCAAAGAATGTGTGCGAGGCGAGGAACTCCTACACATATGTACTCTGACAACGGTACTAACTTCGTTGGTGCATCAAAGGTGCTGAAAGAAGAATTTCAGCATTTCAAACAGCTACTTTCTCCCGACTTCTTTGACGAGATCGCCAAATTGGAAGTTCAGTGGCACTTCAATGCTCCCGCTTGGCCAAGTGCGGGTGGAATATACGAAGCAGCCGTGAAATCCTTGAAACATCATCTACGACGAGTCATGGGAGAACAAAAACTCACCTGGGAAGAGCTTAGCACACTTTTAGCAAAAATTGAAGCCTGTATGAATTCAAGACCTCTATGTCCGCTTACAGAAGATCCAGAGGAATTCTACAACACGCTCACCCCAGGCAACTTTCTTACTGGCAGTGCTACGCTGTCGTTACCTCAACCGCAGCCCGATGACAGGAACATGGATTTGAGAAAACGTTGGCAGCTAACAGAGCACATGCTTGACCAATTCTGGAAATCGTGGTCCAATGATTATTTGACTATGCTTCAAACTCGCTGCAAATGGAACAAAGAAGTGCATAACCTCAAACAAAATGACCTCGTACTCATCAAAGAAACGAACCTTCCTCCCGGCAAATGGGTAATGGGACGGGTTATGGAAACTCACCCCGGCAAAGACGGTTTAGTACGAGTGGCCACCATTAGAACAAAAACGGGCTTAATAAAACGCCCAACTGTCAAACTATCACCACTGCCGATACCTGATAAATGCCTGCCAATACCTGAGCAAACCAGTCAAGAAAATACACTGACAAAACCCAGAGCGAACAGTATAAAAAGAAGGCCTATGTTTTCATTTGCAACACTATTAACTATGATATTTACTTTTATTCTGGGAGCAAGTTGTTTGAGCAATATATCCACCACCCGTATTACTGAGTTGGAACCAGAGCGCCCTATTTACTATGACGAAATCGGCAAAGTACAACTGATTCATGACGAATGGATTCTTTTGATGTACTATAACCTAACTACTTATTGGCAAAGCACATATCAAATCAAGAACTACTTGAAACATGTCAACAGTATTTGTTAAAAGCTGGACCCTAATTATTGCCAATCTACTGTTCAACAACTACAACATGAGACGGATATCTTAGACAAGTACAACGAGATGCTGTTACTGCCGCAAAAACACATGCATATGCGAAGGAAACGTGGTCTAATAAACGGAATCGGCTACTTAGCAAATAACTTATTTGGTGTACTAGATGAGCGTTTTGCAGCCAAATATGAAGACGATATTCGAAATATCCAAGAAAACGAGAAATACCTACTTCAACTTACAAAAAACCAGACATCTATAATCAAAATTGAGAATGAAATATTGAAGAAAAATGGAGACAATATTCAACGGCAGTTTGATTCCATTAACAGTTTTATGAATAAAACTAATTTAAGTCTAACGAAAGTAGAAAATGAAATGCAAATATTGATGGCTGCCAGCTACTTTGGCACAACCTCAGTAATGGCTTATTTTCTCCTAAATAATCTCAGAAATGTACAAGACATGATCTTCAACTCGATCTCACAAATTTATAAAGGAACCATGGATATGCATCTTCTCACGCCTGATAACTTTGCTAGGCAGCTGAACGACATTGCAGGAAAGTTGCCGAAAACTTTGTCGCTACCTATTGATAACGCACTTGAGGTCAAAGATCTCTATAAAATGCTATATGTAAAGGCACGAGCCACTGAAAGCTATGTTCTATATGAGATACATATTCCACTTCTCTGTGACGAAGAATTTATATTGTATCAAATAATATCGATACCAATGATTCGCAACGGGACACCACAGTCGATTAAACCAACTTCAACACATATAGCCATCAACCTAAGGAAGAAATCATATATTAGTTTAAATACTGAATACTTAAAGCAGTGCATACAAGGTATCGCTTATAGCTTTGTGTGTAACGCTGTCCTGCCGGTGTTCGAGTTACATAACAATAATTCGCCGTGCGAAGCAAAAATGATAAGTCAACGCACGACTTCGGCATGCGACCTATATCGCTCACCTTGCACTGAAGCCTGGATCAAGTTACATGTTTCGAACAGCTGGCTTACCACGTGCTGTTACGGACAATGTTCGTTTCAAACAATATGTGACGATGACATAACTATACATACAATGAGATAAAATGATATGAATAAATGAGATAAAAAAATGTAATAATGATTTTAGGAAAATATGGTGTCACATAAATACATGGATAGGTAAACCGAAAATGAGTCTAGATGATGTAATTCTTAAGTATTTAGGACAAACCAGTAATGTGCATAGTATTTGTAATAAGTTCTCTGAGACGTTTACAGGCGAAATACAGAAAATAAAGCATAATTGTAAAAATGAATTCCTTACTAGAAATTCTTATGTAAATCCAAGTGATAAGTCTTTTTATTTTAAGAAGGTAGAAGCCTCCATGGTAGAGAGATATATAAATAAGTTAGATAACAACAAAGCACCGGGATTAGATAAAATTAGAGTACAAGATGTCAAACAAGTTAAAAAGGAAATAAGTCTAGTATTAGCCAAATTTATAAATATGTGCGTAAGTCAGGGAGTTTATCCAGACCTATTAAAAAAAGCAATTATAAGACCAATATATAAACAAGGCAGTCATCTCGATTATAGTAATTATAGGCCAATCGCTATATTATCGGTGATAAATAAAATAGTGGAAAAAGTAATTGTGAATCAGGTAAGCTGTTATTTAGAGCAACATAACATAATATCAGAAGCGCAGCACGGCTTCCGTCGCAGGCGCAGTACGGACACCGCGCTCGCGCAATTTACGGACTATGTCAATAACAGCCTCAATGAGGGTAAGTTTGTCGCTGCACTTTTTATAGATTATAAAAAGGCATTCGACACTCTGGACCATGACGTACTCCTGCGTGCCATGGATGAGTGTGGTATCAGGGGTCCAATAAATCTATGGTTTAAAAGCTACCTGCAAAATAGAACTCTTAGCACAATGATAGACCGAAGCATAGGAGACGAGGTGAGTGTGCGACTTGGAGTGCCGACCGGTTCAGTATTCGGTCCGGTTGGGTATATTATGCATGTCAACAGTGTAATTAACGTTATAGCACACTGTAAGACGCTTATGTATGCAGATGACATGTGCCTAATGTACTCAACCGACAACAGGATAGATGCACAAAAATATATACAGGAAGATTTTGAGAACATAATTAAATGGGCCCATGATAATGGCATTATTATAAATTTGGCTAAAACAAAAGCTATGTACCGCCCTACAGTAACATCAATAAACAAGGTATGTTTAGTATACGTATAATTGGACACACATACGAGTGTTTACACCACAATAAAGTTCATTGTCAGTGCGAATACATAGACGTAGTTGATAAGTATCGATACTTAGGGTTAACAGTGGACACGAATCTCAACTGGAAATTACATGTAAATATTGTATGCAACAAACTGCAAACAATATTGGGTAAATTCTATCACCTTAGTAACTTTGTAAATAGAAAAATCTTGTACGTACTTTATTATGCACTAGCCGACTCAATAATTAATTATGGGTTAAGCAGTTACGGATTAACATTTAAAACACAAATGGATCGTATAAAAACATTACAGGTTAGACTACTTAAATACCTAGTTAGCAAAAAAGTTAAATTAAAATGTAAACCAAATTATGATGAACTATTTAACATATGTAAAATATTACCAGTACATGAAAAAGTAGAATATCTCATTGCTATAGAACAATATAACATAGATAAATATAAGGAACTAATTACACATAACTATAATACTAGACAAGTTGAGAAGGGAAAATATGTGGTACCAAGTATAAGAAATTATTATGGTAAAAGAACTAGGAAATACTTAACTCCAATAATATATAATAAAATAGATATAATAAGAAATACTTCTAAAGATTTTAGTCAAACAACATTAAAAAAAAGGCTGAAAGACGTGCTGATATAATCGTGCGTAATGTTCCTATTAGATTATGTTTGTATTTACTAGAATAACAATACTGTACCTATTTATATGTATGCTGCAAATATGTATAGATTTCATAGACTTAGAATATTTTCGCTACATAGATTTATATGATTAAAAGAGTGCTACTTTCGCCAACAAACTGTTGCCAGTTTGGCGATATTTAGAATTAAGATAAATGTATGTATCTTTTATATAAATAAAAAAAAAAAAAAAAAAAAAAAAATAACAAACACGAATTTGATAACGCTTGGACAGAATTGTATTGTTCAATCTAAAGGACTTACTATTTATTCGCATAACACATACAGAAGCAATATTCAAGTTACACCTACTCTACTGCCATTTTCACTGAATTCATCAGCGAATAAACTCATAAGCTTGACCATACAACGTACTCCGAAAGCTATATGGGCCGTCGATCCTGAACAAAATGAGCTTAATCGGCAAATCAAGCAGCAGGAGGAACAAGAAAGTCGTCCGTTAAATTATATATCCAGTCATGATATTCACCAATACAGCATTTGTTATACACTACTCGGGTTATTCGTCATAGTCGCTTTAGTATGGATTATAAAAAGATTCTGCCGAAAACAGCAAGCCAAATCAACAAACCCTAATGATAACCCTACCTATCAAGACATAGAATCTGTTGATCGAACGAAGCAAACGAATTTGGAGCCAACGAACGCGATGGAACTGACTTCGGCAGTGCCGCATACATCCCAGGCCGGCGGCAGACCAGGGAAGACGCAACCTGACCTCCCTCGTAGAAACAACCCAAGATTTACGTTTTATTAGAATTTTAATGTTTTATACTCTATTTTTTTATAGCTATCAATTTTTTTTATGTAGATTTTATTGTTTGCTTTGTACAGGCTGTCGTCTTTACTCTTAATGCACAACTCTTTTCTTCCTTTTGGGGTCGGTAATATGTACGGTCTCACTACCGTACATTGCTGCCTACACGACAAGTTGCAAGGCGCGTGTAGCTGCGCGCTCAGCATTTATCGTGTGCTACTTACTATAAATTAGCGATACAACAAAATGTATGGACTCAGTTGAACGTTAACAAACATATTATATAAACTAACTTTACGAGTGCATTAAGAGAAAGAATTAGTCTTATTTTTACTGTAACTTGTCTACTTATACTTTAAATAAATTATTCACGTTATAATTCTTTTCTCTACTACTTCAACATCTTATTATAGTGTGCGGAGTTACTAACTAAACATCCCGTACATTAGTAATATAGAAATAAATAAATAAAATAAATAAATAAGGCTACACAATTGAGCGCGATACTGTTAGATGCTTGCTGACTTGTACGGCCACTAATCAATATAAAAGATGGCCACTGCCTCCGACCACGATCACATCATTCCCAAAAGTGAATGGTTTTACCTGACCAGAGACAACATTTACATAACAATCACCTAAGACTGTAATCATATGGTCTCGCGTTTATTCTGTGTACACGTAAGTAGATGCATCTTGTCTACCGTAAACTACTATTAGAGATTAACTTTTAATGATGACTAGTTGTTTGAGAGTTTTCTGTGTTTACAGATATGATTTGTCAAATAAATAATTTTGTAAATCGATTAAAAGAAGAAGCCGAGCGTTTCATGCCTGTTCTTCTTAAAGATTCTACGCCATTGTATTGCTGAACATGCAACAGGTATATGTAAATTCAGATTAGGTACCAGGTGTAACTTTGACGTTCACAAGTGTTACTTTTGTGACCTATTTTAATAAGGACAATTTAGATTTTTGGAATCGTGTCTTAAATTTATAACTTCAGCTTCACTGCAGGCACAATATATTTTTAAGGTCAAATAATTTGTTCATCCGGGAATCGATTAGGTTCGTAGTTCGAGCTGGTAGTTGTGTAAGTGGATGGATGGAGTTGTTGCGTTAGCGTTAACCTAGTTGTGGTGTGAGAGGCGCGAGCTGCGGCGCGGTTGTGCGGCGACACTCCGCGAGGCGCGGGATCGATGCCGGCCCGACACTCCGGCGCCAGCCGCGCGCGGGACACACTGAGCACTGGGAACTACACTACTTTTGATATACGTTATTTATTGAATGCCATATTTGATGTTTAAACGAATGAAAGTCGAAAGAAGTAATAGTAATAAATATAAAGGTAATGATAGCTCTGCTGCTATGAAAGACAATAAATAAAGCAAACACTTTAAAAGTATACTCTGCAATATAGTTACACAAAAGTATAAAAAGTAACTCACGAAAGGCAGCTTTGACTGAAGAGACCTGTCCGGCTGTCATTGTTGTTCTAAAAATAACATTTACATTGTGAGGCAGCAAGCTCATGATATTGTAGTATTACACGTAGAGGAGTAGACAGAGGCGGCGCGGGACGCACCTCTTATTTTTCGAAATTATGTGCGTCTTAATTAGTTAATAACTATCGTTCGCTTTGACGGTGAAGGTAAACATCGTGAGGAAACCTGCATGTCTGAGAGTTCTCCACAATGTTCCCGAAAAATCTGCCAACCCGCACCGGACCAGCAACGTGGTGAATTATGGCCTAACCTTCCTTGCACTAAGAAGAGGCCTGTGTCCGACAGTGGGACGCTTGTATACAGGTCTGAGTAGTTACTTATTATATATTAGACTTATAACGGGCTTGGCATATTGTAATGGCAAACATGATCCTAAATGAATAAAGAATAAATAAAATACCATTGACACAATTACAGCATATGAGCAAAATGTAAGTATTGTAATTTAGTAAACTTGAGGCACAATTTGTTGTTTAATTTATAGTTCAGAAATAATAATTTTACTACATAGGACAGAGCATACAGCATTAAAAGTATTCAGTTAAATGCATACTTGCGTTTTTCTTTATCGTAAATTTACCTCTTTTTTATTACATAAATATTATAATACAATATATCATTTGATACGTGATAAATCCCAAATCAGATCCCAAAATAAAACTATATACATATATGTGTAAGATGACGCACGATGTCCCGGTGTGTCTCCGCAGCATCAGTTGTACTCTCGCTGTCGCCGCCGCCGCCGGCGAGAGTTTTGGCAGCGGCAGCGGGCAGTCGTGCTCGCACCAGCATAAACAACCACACCACAGCCTCCGCCACGGACACACACTCCACCCACACCACCACACACCCAACACTCAACACTCCAGTAGCAGTGGCTCGCAGTACTGTGATTATGTAAAACGTGCACGATCAGCCGAAGCAGGAGTATCTATATCTACCTACAGGTATGCAGTGTTGTTTTTTTATACCATGAATGTGGCCCCACTAGGACATTCCAAAACTGTGCTCATTATCACAGGCCAGTCGTTGTCCAAGGCATCTAAGTGACCCATATAATGTGTACTTTTTTATAGTTTTTCTGTAGTTAGTATCTATAGTAACTTACGTATGATGTGCGACGTCCGTAAAGAATCTTATATCCTATGATATTAAGCTTTCAATGTAGGCTTAGGCTCTGGGCTGGTAGTGTTACTTACAATATATGCTAATGAACAATACAATAAAGCGTTATTTTTGTAACAATATATTAGCATATCGATAGATGGAAAATAAACAACGCGAGAAAATCCATATAAAGTGGTTTAATGTCAATGAATAACATTCTCGTGAACGTAAGACAATATCATCGATTGATGATCAGTAACTGTACTATTGTACAATTATTAGTAAAGGTAGAAAACCTTAGCTTTTAAATTATCCATTAACAGTTCAGTTATCCGTGACTTCATTCGCGTATTGACAGCAGTGACCTGTCCTTAGATATTAAATTATGACTGATGAAGATGATGTTAAGTAATCAGATGATATTTCATTAATATGTGTTCTGCTGATTAGTAGTAAAATTGTAACGAACAGACAGGAATACTTATGTACGTATAAATTGATATAAGTATAGATTTATAGAAATTACAAATAATTTTGTCTTCTGTTTACGCGAATATTATTCATTGAAATTAAACTACTATATACGGATTTTATCGCGTTGTTTATTTGACACTTCATACTACTATTACTGTTAAACTTTATGAATTTTTAAGCTAATTATATTGTTATTAACGACTTGACTTGACGGCCTCGATGGCGTAGTGGTTAGTGTAACCGACTGCCACGCCTGAGGTCGCGGGTTCGATTCCCGCACAAGTCAAACATTTATGTGCATGAACATGGATGTTTGTCTTGGTCTGGGTGTTTCTATGTATAATATGTATGTATATACAAAAAAAAAGTATATATGTATGTTTATCCATTGTCTAGTACCCATAGTACAAGCTATGCTTAGTTTGGGCTAGATGGTGTTGTGTGTATGTGGTAGAATATTATTATTATTATTATTAAAACTATTTAAATTTAAGTTTACACTTTCCCCGACGTTTCGGTTGCTTTTCAGCAGCCATGGTCACGGGGACACTAAGATGGTAGTTGTCTCAATGTTCCAGTACACATAATTATTTTTAACCTCATAAATCTCTACCATTCAATATTGTATTGCGCAGTTATGGCCCGTCCACATAGACGCGACGCATCGGCGTAAATTGTATTGAATTGTATTGTCAACACTTCTTGAAAACACTACGCACATTTGCGAGCGAAAACAGACATCAGCGCGCTCTCGACCGCGCTTTTAATAAATGTAAAAATATAGAAATGACACAACAAAATGTAGCCTGTGACTCTCCCCTGTCTCATACCTTATCAAGTTTAGAGACTATGATTACAATGACTGACACGGCACTCAATCAAAAGATCAGCTTGGCGATGTCTTATTATTTTACAATCAACATAATCACATGTATATATATGCAAATGTTAGGATCTATACACATATTGCCTTGATTGTCACATACATTTTAGAATTTATATACATTTTTAGAATTTATACCATACCTTTATTTAATTAAGTAACATATGCACTGTATTAAATTATAATTATATAAAGTAGAAGTTATAATTTATTTATTAATTGATTCGATGTATTCAATATATTTAACAGTAATTTATATTTTGTTTACACATAAATTATTGCTAGATTAATTTAGTTTCAATTTATTATTGCTTTAATAAGTCACTGATTTGACTAATGCCCCGCCATTATGATATCGTTTTGTTTCATTCGTCATGATGGCGTGATATAGAGGTAGCTAGTCTGTAGAAATTGTGTGCATTCGGTGTCGAACAGCAGTGAGAATAACAAGTGTAAAGTCCAAATAAAAACCAGTGTGAATTACAAAAACGTTACGAGTTTTATTTCCACCTGACCTAAAAGGTCAGAAGTGGGATAAAAACAAGAATTATTTATATTTTCTTGCCACGCCCGCAGCTCGGATAAACGTTACACTATAATGGATAAGGCCCGAGGTAAAGGGTCCAATGAAAGGAAGGTCCGAGGTGAAGGGACCAGTGGAACGAATACCCGAGGTAAAGGGTTAACTATTATTGGCGTCCGAGGTAAGGATACCGATGTGAACCAAACCCGAGGTAAAGGGTCCGATACTATCAGAACCCGAGGTAAAGGGTATATTGATAGTGTGATCAGTCAAGGGGAAGGACTGGCACACACGTTGGAAGGCGGACTCGAGGTATCGAGTCACGATCTGGATGGTTCGGATTCGGATAGAAGTCTGCACCAGGCTAGGCGAGGGCGTAATTACGCTGCTTCAGATGAGGATCAAAGTGTTATAATTGGCGAAGGTCGATCAATGTCACGTGGCCAGAAGATTACACGATTAAGAAGCAAGCGTCAATACTCTATATCATCGGAATCTGGTGATGAACTATCATTACCTCAAAGAAAAAGGACACGAAAGGAAGCATCAAATGACAGGTTTTTGATAGATAAATTTCTTACTATTTTAGAAAAGGTTAAGGGCTCGGATAGACCTAAAATGACGTTTAATACAAGTGTGATACCGGAGTTTGACCCTCTATCCAAAGACCAAACAGTGTTGACATGGTTGACTAAAGTTGAAGAATGCGCTGCGATTTACGGCTGGGAGGAAAAGGAGATTATCCATTACTCTTTGCCCAAATTAACCGGTGTAGCTAAGACATGGTATCAGGGTCTGACTTCGATACTACATACATGGTCAGAATGGAAAAGAAAACTTATAGAATCATTTCCATGTAGAGAGGATTATGCAGAGCTTTTAACCGAGATGTTAGCTAAGAAAGCAAAATACGGGGAGTCATTGGAGCATTACTATTACGCGAAAATTAATTTACTAAATAGGTGTAACATATTTGGTAGAAAAGCAGTAGATTGTCTTTTATATAGCATAGAGGATCGCGCTGTAAGGGTTGGTGCTCAGGCAGCCCAATTCAAAGAACCAGAGCAGGTACTGAATTATTTCAGAACTGTTAAAAGTGGTCAGAGCAGGGAGAACCAAGATTCGATGCGGAGAATGTATGACCGACGTTCTGGGAGCAACCCCAGTCGGTCAGGTCCATCAAAACCAGGTACGAGTAGCTTTAATTCCAATATAAAGTGTTATAATTGTGACACCGTTGGTCACCCGAGTTACAAGTGTGACAAACCTTTAGTGAGCTGTACAGTATGTAACCGGTTGGGGCATAGAACTGATAACTGCTTTAGAAATAGAAAGGCGTCAACCGCAGAGAATGGAGGCCCAGGTAATGAACCAAACCAGAAACAGGTATCGGAAGTTACAAGTGAAGATATAGGTTTAAATAAATATATATTAGACATCAAGGTCAACGGATCGAAAACCTCCTGCCATATCGATCTTGGTAGTCAATGTTCTCTTATTAGAATAAGTGATGCCAAATCTCTTAATCTTCAGATTAATTCTCGACCAAACTTGCCTTTGTTTCGAGGTATCGGTGGTAATTTAATATGTCCTATAGGAGTCGCTTTGGCTTCTATCGAAGTCCAGGAGTTAATGGAAACTATAGATCTTTATGTAGTAGAGGATTATGTATTGCTTCATCCAGTCTTACTAGGACACTCGTTTACTGAAAAACCTAATATTTTGATAATTAAAACCCCTGATGAAATTCGGTTCCAACGAATGCCACCAAATAAATTGGATATAATGGCGCTCGCTGACACGGAGGTTCCCGGCAGTGCTCTACAAGCAATCAAGGTTTATACTGATGTTCGATTAGATTGTGATATTTATGTGAATGGTACGTTGCGAGGTCCCGAAGGTAAAGAGTACTATTTATTTCCTGGCCAGTATGAGATCAAAAATGGACGTGGTGCAATTCTGGTCTACAACCTATCACTAGTTCCTGTCCATTTTAATAAGGGGACTCTTTTGACTAGATCCCTCCAAAGACACTCGACGCCGTCAGGTAAAATTTTAAATTCATTTAGTGTAACATTTGATGACGCAGACATGGAAACTTCAGTAAATTGTAATCCCAGTTTGAATGAACACCAGCGTCAAAGTTTACAAGATTTGCTTGCACAGTATAATGGCTGTTTTTCTAATGGATTATGTGACCTAGGATATACACAAATCACTGAAATGACAATTGAACTTACCGACGCAGACCCGGTAGTATATCGCCCTTACCGCATGTCGTATGCCGAGCGATCACAGGTTAGGGACATGATCCAAGAAATGCTTGATAGCAGCATAATCAGGGAATCATCATCACCCTACGCAAGCCCAATTGTTATGGTTCAGAAAAAAACAGGTGAGAAACGCTTATGCGTAGATTATAGAGCTCTTAACAGGAAAACTAAGAAGGATCACTACCCTTTGCCACGCGTGGAAGATCAACTAGATCTACTAGCAGGTAATACTTTATTTACCTCCCTAGATTTAGCTTCAGGCTATTATCAGATCGCTATATCGGAAGAATCTCGTCCAAAAACTGCCTTTGTGACTCCTGACGGGCAGTATGAATATAATCGTATGCCTTTTGGTTTAGTCAATGCACCGTCTGTTTTTCAACGTACCATAAATAAAATCCTTCAGGAAGCCAGAATTAAATACGCAATTATTTACATGGACGATATTCTTATTCCGTCTAAAGATTTTGATGAAGGTCTTCATAGACTTGAAGAGGTTTTGTGTCTGCTAAAAAAAGGGGGGTTGACATTAAAATTGAGCAAGTGCCACTTCTTTCTCGACTCTATAGACTTTTTAGGTTTCGATGTGAGTGCTAATGGTATCAGGCCCGGTAGCAGAAAGGTTGAAGCTGTCTCCAAATTCCCAACTCCACAGAACCAACATGACGTGCGGTGTTTTCTCGGTCTTTCGGGTTTCTTTAGACGTTTTATTAAGGGGTATGCCGTAATCACGGCGCCATTAACAGATCTATTGAAGAAAACCACTTTATGGGTTTGGAGCAACGAGCAAGACAATGCCTTCACTAAGGTAAAAGACTTACTTGTAAATCGACCAGTACTTGCACTGTATGATCCCAAGGCCGAAACCGAGTTGCACACAGACGCCTGTAAGGATGGCTTGGCAGGTATATTGTTGCAACGGAACAATAATAATGTACTACAGGTAGTATCCTACTTCAGTCGCAAAACTAACATTGATGAACGTAAGATGCACTCCTACGAACTCGAGACGCTAGCAGTTGTTGCCTCACTGAATCGTTTTCGTGTTTATCTGGTAGGTATACCATTTAAAATCATGACAGATTGCAACGCGCTAAGGTCAACATTAGTAAAAAGAGATATTATCCCGCGGATTGCGCGCTGGTGGGTCTTACTCCAAGAATTTGACTGCACTATTGAGTATCGCCCCGGAGCTCGAATGGCGCACGCAGATGCACTTAGCAGGAACGCCGTAGACGACCCGGTTAGTGAGTTACATATTTTAGATGTCTTATCAATACAGCAAACAGATCAGGACTGGATTGCTACGGTCCAATCCGCCGATGAAGAAGTCAAAAAGATCAAAAGTATTTTAATGGATTCCTCCATGGAGGAGGCTCTTGAGGTACGTAAAAATTATAAAATAAAGAATGATAGTGTTTTCCGGATCGTAAATGAAAATTTAAAATGGTTCGTTCCACGAACGGTACGTTGGCAAATCCTAAAGATGAACCACGATGATGTCGGTCATTGTGGATTTGAGAAAACACTACAGCGTATTAGGGAACACTATTGGTTTAAAAAGATGCGACGATTTGTAAAAAAATACGTCTCTTCTTGTCTGGAATGCGCTCATCACAAGACCCCAGGTGGTAAACAAGAAGGTGAATTACACCCTATTGAAAAGGTTAGTACGCCCTTTCATACCATACATGCAGACCACCTGGGACCATTTATAAAAAGCAAAAAGGGTAATTGCTATTTATTAGTTATTGTCGATGGTTTCACAAAATATGTAAGTATCAATCCAGTAAGGAACACCAAATCTATTACTTCAGTAAAGATAATCAAACAGTACGTTAGTTACTTTGGTGTTCCTACTCGTTTAATTACTGACAGAGGTACGAGTTTTACTAGTAAAATATTCCAGGATTTTGTCAAATCTTACGGCATAAAGCATATTCAAAATGCCGTCGCAACACCAAGGGCAAACGGGCAGGTCGAGAGATTTAACAGAACTATTTTAGATGCGTTATCCACTTCAAACCATGGTGGTGATGATAAATCCTGGGATGAACACATCTATGATATACAGATTGGCATTAATACCACAAAACATAAAACAACTTTGAAAAGTCCTTCAGAATTACTGTTTGGGTTTAATGTTACCAGTAGAACTGAAGGTAAGTTGCATAATATTATTAATGAGACTTTGAATAGAACCTCAGTCGAGGAACTAGAAGACGTGAGACAAAGGGCAGGCGAAAAAATAAAAGAACAACAGGTAAAAGACATTATTCGTTATAATCAACATAGGAAGGCTCCAACACAGTATAAGGAAGGTGACTTGGTACGCGTAGAAAGACAGGTCCCGCATGACGGTAAATCCCAAAAACTTGCTGTCAAATACCAAGGTCCATACCGCATAGTAGAAATGCTCCCTAATGACAGATTCCTAATTAGGGACACACCTTTAACTCGTAAACGTGGTAAGCAATATGAAAACATTGTTGCTATAGATAAAATTAAACCTTGGATGAATTTTAACAGAGACTTAGAATCAGATTCATCTAACAATGATAGTACAAGCGAAAATGAGGAGGTATGTCCCTGATTTATCAAATACAGCAATTAGTGCGTAGTACTTATAATGTTAACTTTTAAGTGATAGTCTTAAATATTGTAATATAATACAGTTATGTAAACTCAACAACTCATGACGCATGCAAGTTACGTATTTTTTTTAGTAGTATGTTATGTTCTTAATAATGTTATAATTTAACAAAAAGCGAAGGGACTCGCTTCATACAGGATGGCCGAACTGTTAGGATCTATACACATATTGCCTTGATTGTCACATACATTTTAGAATTTATATACATTTTTAGAATTTATACCATACCTTTATTTAATTAAGTAACATATGCACTGTATTAAATTATAATTATATAAAGTAGAAGTTATAATTTATTTATTAATTGATTCGATGTATTCAATATATTTAACAGTAATTTATATTTTGTTTACACATAAATTATTGCTAGATTAATTTAGTTTCAATTTATTATTGCTTTAATAAGTCACTGATTTGACTAATGCCCCGCCATTATGATATCGTTTTGTTTCATTCGTCATGATGGCGTGATATAGAGGTAGCTAGTCTGTAGAAATTGTGTGCATTCGGTGTCGAACAGCAGTGAGAATAACAAGTGTAAAGTCCAAATAAAAACCAGTGTGAATTACAAAAACGTTACGAGTTTTATTTCCACCTGACCTAAAACAAAGTAATAGATACGAGGATAATTATTGTAAGTGTGTAAAATGCACCTTAACCAGTTTGCTTTTTACAGTATCCAATGTTGTTACACGTTATTAAAATTGTGTGTAAAAGGAACTTACTTTTACATTTAATTTTATACATGATCATATAAATCATTATAAATGCAACCCTTGTTGTGCATGTACACACTGTGAGCTATTTTTAATAACACTGGCTACAATTTCAGATTCTATATTGCTATTTAGGAGAGCTTTTCGGCTGAATTGAACCCCACGATTAACAATCGCGTTGGTGTAGGTAAGTATATTAACGCTTACACAAGAAGAATAATGAGGCAGCCTCTGAACTCATAAAAATACCACGTTATGACTTCGTTACTCATTCCTGTAGATTATATTAGCCTGTTTAGCTTTTGACATTTCAGTATATTTGCATAATGATCGTTATAGTTATGTTATACCTACATTAAAGCGTTGCTGATGTTACTGATTTTTCAACTATCACATGTTGATTGTTTCTAGGCTTGCTAGAATATCTGTCTGTACCCGTTATTTGCTTGCGAGTTTAGCAAATAATAAAAAGTTTAACATAATGCCGTGTATACTATTTTAATATGCAAGATGGATTATTTTAATATGCAAGATGGATTATTTTAATATGCAAGATGGATTATTTTCATGACCTCTTGCCAGAAATTGGACTTATTAAGCACTAGCTATTGTTCCAAGACATTCCATTACTTCTGACTCTTGTTACCACCTGTCGGGAACTGTTAAGTTTGAATCAGCAGCTCTCCTATTTTCAGAGATTTGGTGCTCCAATACTCTTAGAATAGAAGAGTTACTAAACACACGTTAAGTAAATAAAGGCTACTGTTACATCGCCAGGTGAGGAGTGGTAAGGAGTGGTGAGGAGTGTTGAGGAGTGGTGGGGAGATGGGTGTGGAGGGCGGGTCGTCTGGGCTGGCAGGCGGCGTGCTGGGCGCCGAGGTGTGCGCGCCGCTGCTGCTGCTGTGCTGGCTCTGCTGCTGGCCCGACGACGCCAACTCCGGTGAGCCAGCCTCTATTAACTCCTTCACTTGCTGAACCAAGTCGATGTGAGCCCAGTTGCACGAAACACCACGGACTGCACGGAGGGCGTAGCGGCTTAAGTGCTCGCCTCGCCGATGCCACTGCACCGAGTGTTGTGGTTTCGAATCCCACTCGGGACAAAAATTTGTGTGATCCAAAAATGGTTGTTCCAAGTCTGGGTATTTTGCTTTGTGTCCGTTGTTTGAATGTTCTTTAAGTCCCCCGCGGTACAGGAATTATATATCACTAGTGAGGGAGGTGTCTTAAAAAAAAGCTATTTCCTCACACAGAATGATCTTTATAACATGATTGCATTAATTTCAAAATGTTTTGAATCACTTCGACACTGTTATTACTCTGACTAATTATGAAGCCACGCAGAGCTCTACTGCTATAGCTGAGCAATTCCAAGCGTAATCTGCTAGCGTGTTAAGTTTGTAGACCAGTCGAAATGATCCTTTTTGTTGTTGTTTAAATGTTCACAACCACTATAAATCTCTGTTTCGCTAAAGTCCCTGTTTCGCATGACATGCTGTTTAATTAACGTTTATTATCACACCGGTTGCAGACAGTACATCAGGCAAACACCCCCAGCGGCCGATGCTCGCGCACGTCCACGGTACGTACGGCACCTCGCGAGCGCATTGTTGAGCCTAGCGTGAGATCAGCTTACTTTTGTCAACGTCCTTGTACTAATTTTCTATTATTTACATGAACAAAAGCAACAAGCATAATTTACAACTTAACTAATAATAACGAATCTAACTATTTATAAGTAAAAACACACAAAAAACCAAAATATAGGAGAACAAATTAAAAAAAAAAAACAAAAATAGTAAAAATTTTGCTGAAGCCAGCGTCGTAAAATTTCTCAGCATCACTGTCGACCAAGAAAGTGCCCAGAAAACTGGCAATATTGCCACGTTGAACGGCAGTGCTGATTTTTTAATCCAAGAAAAGTCTAGACTTCTGGTCACGTGAAGCGTCGTTAGCCACTTAGAAATATCTCTAAAAATCGTACGAGCGCCCGGATCCCAACAGTATTTGGATTTTAGTTACCCCATTAGTTTGTACTAAATAGTATTTGGCGCCCAACATGGGGCCCACGTTTAACGATGATTTATTTCCAGAGTCGGGGTCTCGTCGTCGCTCCAGTGACCTGTTCGGTCGGCGCATCGGTAGCAGCGCCGTGTCGCTACACCTGCCTAGCACCTCAGGTACAATACCTACCCTCCTTACTGTCTAGGCTCCGATGACTTTGACTTTTCTCTCCACCCTGGTTTTTTATGTTCAGTGAACGAATAACGTGTTAATCAAAACTGTTAGCCCATTTCATGAATATCCTAATATTCATGAAATGGGCTAACAGTTTTCATTAAACAAAATTTATTATAACGATAAATAAATAAGGGTACAAAGAAAACGTACAGAAGTTACTACTTTGTAACCAAGTTTAAAATAACATATTAATCTGTAACCAACACCAACTGCTTCGTTAGCACAATGTTGCATTTCAGTTTACTACCCAATATCATATCCCACTGGGATTTTCTGATTATAAATTCTCATTTGTAGCATATAGTATGGCGCAGAACGCGGCGGATGGTAACCGACATGGCGGCACGACCGCTATTATGTTGAAACAGCCATATCTGGCGAAACGAGGATATGATGATATAAATGTTATAAAAATATAAAATAACTTTGCCTGAAACACGAATATCTTTATTTACATTAAATATAAGCCCAATAGACAATACAAAGCCATTACTAAATCGGAGAAATAATGCCCTCATTAAAAATGGCTCCTATTATTTTATTGTCAGAGTCAGACAAAATGTATAAAACGCTGATCATCACAATAACCAAAAGTAACAGGCGAAGCAAATTAAATATCGCATGAAATTCGGTTCAATGACCTGTGGGATTTAGCAAACTCATCAAGACGGCGACCTCAGATCAAGCAGGACGAGACTAACGCCTTGACCCAGTTCATGCGATCTTGACGCTGAGCCAACCACTATAAGTTATGGAAACCCATTACTGTTTAAACAGTAGCCTGTTCTCAGAAATGGAAAGAATCGAAAATAAAAAGATTATCATTTAGATATATGGTTATATTGTCATTATTTCTTTGGCGCTGATTACCTAGCTAATGTCATAGCTGGTTAACTTTGAACGTCAGAAAGAAGTGTATGACGTTCACATGTCGCCGTGTATGACTCAGTAGGGACAAGCCACAACATGCTTATTCTCTTTAACATATAATTATATCTGTGAAGCACTACCTGATGTTGTCTATTGGCCTATGTCTACGTCATAAATTATTATTTCCAAATAACAGTGATGCCTACTTCATATTAATAGAAAAATAACCATACTCACATAAACAGTCTCTATTCATATCTAAGATATTATTGTTTCTATTTGCTTTCCAAAGAAATTTATGAATACGTACTTGTAGGAGTGTCCGTAAAATTAGCGGCATAGCCGACTTCAGTAGGGTTCTCTGGTAGCGAGTTCATGGCGTAAATTACAAACTGCAACTATACACTTCTCACAACCACTTTATTTCACAGTAATTACAGACGTAGTTACACTAAATAGTTTCAGAGTAGCAATATTACCACTTATTACAATTTGAGCCAAAAGATACAGTAATCCTGTTCGGATGGTCCGATTTTCTTCGTAGCTTGCGAACGAATGCTCTCTGACGTTCGTTTCGCTTCTAAATATAACTATCACCCCACCAAACGATTGCACTCACATGACTCGTCGACGACACGACGTTTATCTCTCTCGCTTCAATTGAGTGTCTTACTTTCGCTAAATTATCGTAGTCGCCGACATACTTATTACTTAACCTTGTTGCTGAACAAGATTTTGTATGTTATCTAGAATTATTTGTTACATCAAGCATTTTGTGCGAATTGTTCTTAAACGTAACTTAACTAATACATTTTATCAGTGACACTGTTTGGTTAGTATGTAAGTTTATTATTTTCACTACTAGCTTTAGACAATTAACAGATATAAAATTAAGAATCGCCTATTAGTTGGTATCTTTCTGTTAAATTACATAAAAGCTAAAACATATAACAAAAAGAACTATTGTTGATCAGGTTACAAAAAGCCCCTGGCGGCCCATCGCAGCCACGAGGAGATCGGCAGTCGCCGTCGGTCGAACCACGACAGCACCGACCAGGAGACGCGCTACCACTCCGCGCCCAGCGTCATCGACGAGGTGCTGCACCGCAGGGACTGGGAGCGCTCCACCAAGGACCTCTACATCCCTCTTAAACCTGAACCCAACACCGAACAGGACCTCGATTCCAATTCCAGCGACGGCCTCGTCCGAGCGCCACACGCAGAGCCCGAGTCTTCATCTATAGAGGCTAAAAGTAACGAAAACATTGCCAGCAAACCGTGCAAGAAGCACCACACCAACATCAAATCTTCTCGCGGCCGAAAAGAAAAGCAATCCACCGATATTAAAGATGCTGACGCGACCGAATCCAACTTTTACATTGGAGATACTCATGAAGAGGAAACTATAATTAAAAACAACGAGACGAAAGCTGAAGATGTGCTCGCCAAGTCCATATATAAAGCTAAAGAAGCGAAACAATCCTTCAACGAGTCGATCAGGTCTAGGGAGCGCCCTCGGGGGTCGTTGGCTCCGGTGGATGAAACCTTGACGTACACGCTGGGCTTCAGTCTGGACGACGTGATCGAACAGCTGGACTCGCTGGACCGCTCGGGCGCGGAGCACCACACCATCGAGTCGCGGCTCAGCATCAACAGACATATGTTCCCACCACCATCTGTAGGTAAGTCCCACACACAAACTCACGCTACTCGTTAACTTGCCTGTGTCTTGTAATTTATCTTCAACTGTCACTGAAATGTTAGCATGATCTGGAACCAATAATACTGAAATCTCAATATCTTGTGTATATGCCAACTTCCTCAGCCTACTACATTTTTATTGCTACGTATAATTGATTTCTCAGAATTTATTCCTAAATATTTAAACCTTAAACGACCAGTCAAGCACGCCTTTATTTTTTAAGTGGTTTCATGCTTTGACGCTTACTTCTACGCGGGGCGACGGAGAGGTTATGTCGGACTCACCGGGGAAAGATGGTGAGCGACATCCCGGTAATACCGACTAAATCTACCACAGTGTTACTCGACATAACCGCAATCGGCGGGGCGGCGCGAATCGCTTTCACATGCAATCGCTACCCCGCCGAGGTTTCGGCCCGCCGTATGAAACGGCAGGCCACTACACAAATAGACCTGCCCTTTGGGCACCACAAATTTTATCCCTACTCTCCCCCTGAGGGGGAGACGGACACACGATACGCGCGTGGGAACACGCACGCAGCCTCTCGGACCTGATGCTGATCGGGTGCCGGACAGACCCACGAAGCCCACCATCCCCAGGTCACACCTGAGGGTGGCTGGAGGTCGTCTCGCGCCCTCCGGTGCCAGGCTCTGCGGTTGGGGAGAGGGTTTAACCGTTCTCTCTTCCACTCCGCCGCCTCCTAAATCACTTCCTCACAGAAGAAGGCGACGGCGTTCCACGACCTCTCACTCCGGACCATAGACTGAACTACGGCCGAGAGCGAAAGGGCAACCAATCCGACTGCCGCAATCAACTGACGGCGCAGCGTTGCCCAGGCGGGGCAATCCGCCAAAGTGTGCAGCGCCGTGTCCTCAACAACGTCGCGGCAGTCGCCGCAGTGGTGACAACCGGGCGTCTTTTGCCGGCGTATACGACACAGGAACTGGCCAAAACAACCGTGGTCAGTCATAACCTGTGTCAGCCGGAAGGCGAGGCCCCTGCCGCCTCTCCAGCCACTCCTCAAACACTGGACTTACCGCCACGATCGTGGCGTGCCCGGAGTAAAATATGCCTTTTTTTTTGTTTTTTTTTTTTTACTTGTGGGAATGCATGACGCATACCCCTCCGCGGGGGCGGGTGGAGGGGTTATGTCGGACTCGCCGGGGTAAAATAAGATGTTGAAAAATAAAGGACCTCCCGGAATACCGACTAAACCTACCACGGTGTTCCTCGACACTACCACTATCGACGGGGCCGCGCGAATCACTTTCGCATGCGGTCGCGACCCCGCCGAGGTTTCGGCCCGCCGTATGAAATATGAAATGATTAATGAAATAATCCCTACTGTCCCCCCTAGAGGGGAGACGGACTCGACATAGAGGCACGCGTGGGAACACGCACGCCGCCTCTCGGACCTGGTGCTGAACGGGTGGCGGGCAGGCCCACAAAGCCCACCACCCCCAGGTCAAACCTCAGGGTGGCTGGAGGTCGTCGCGCGCCCTCCGGCGCCCGGCTCTGCGGTTGGGGAGAGGGTTTAAACGCTCTCTCTCCCGCTCCGCCGCCTCCTTGATGGAAATAACTTCCTCACAAAAGGGAGTCAAGCATGCCTAAAAGATGAGAACCTAACCTGTACCAACACAAAGATCGATTGTTAAACTTAGTCTCTATGAATAGTTTACTCTTGTTCTTTAATTAATAATATTGTATTATAATTAACCATACTGTCCTGATACCCAAAAGGGTAATACTTGGTAATATCAGCATTAGTCGTCGTCGACAAAACTTCGTTAAGCGATTGTATTGCGCACGTCGACTTGACCAACAATCAGCTAATAATACTGTAACAGTAAACGAGCATGAAACCCCAACTACAAACCAAGGTGCTTTTTACTTGTTGTCATCATAATTTTGCAAATTTGAGCCTATAACTCCCTTATGTAACGAGTGTACGCTTGTGTACTTCTATCGCACGTTCCAAAAGCTTTTACAGATCAAAGCCTATGCTTAGTGTGCAATATGTCGCACGTGTGTGTATGGCTGCATGTGTATGGTGGCACAGAGCCGGTCGGCTACGACGGTGGCGCGTGCTACCTGGCGGAGGCGGGCGCCGCGGCGGGACTGCGCACGCGCGCGCCGCCGCCGCCGTCCGCCGGCGCACGCGCTGCGGCGCTCGGCGCCATGCGCGCGCGCCACGCCAGCGACGGAGACATACTCGCGCCGCCGCACAGACCTGAGTCTGGAGCATTCTCAGGTGATGCTTAACCAGAGTATCTGAATCACACCATCTTTATAATACCATTCATCATCATACTCACTTCAAATATACTTTATTTTCTTGCAGCGTCAACATCTTGTAAGTTATCTAATAATCCTATTAATTAAGCTATTATGTGGCACAACGGCGCGGCAGCCAGACACAATAAGTTTTCTATTATGTCTGGCATTCCACGACGAATCAAAGCGGATCTTAGTATACGTACCAAGATCAGCTTTGCTTTACACACCCTTGTTTTACACTCGTTGTAACTCTTTAAATAGCACTGTATAGGCACCCAATCAAATATGTCACAAGAGCAACTATTAACCGCGCGTATGTGTGTGTGCGTGTGTGTTGCAGAGAGTGACTTGGACCTGGAGCTGGAGGAGAGCGAGGAGCGACCGCCCGCCTACGACGAGCTGCAACACTACGCACCGCATGATCACAAGGAGACCGCCATATAATACACCACACCACACTCTACTACACTCCTTATACAAGCGGTCAAAACAGAACTCTAATAGTACTTTATAAAAGACTCAATATAGTCAATACTGTTCGGTTAATAATGAAATGGAGTTTATTTCTCGATACAGTCCATTATAGACGACAGAACAAATATTAATAAATAAGAAGAAGATAATAAAGAAGAATGATTTCTTTCTTTTCTTTCTAATATTTTTTGAAATATAATAAAATAAGATGTCTTATAGGAAATTAAATTATAAACGCAAAAATGTTTTACCATTAAGAAGATATTACTAGTTCTCATGTTTTTAACCAGCCTGCAGTATAATGACGTCTTATAATTTCTTAAGAGTAATCCTTTACTGTTACACTATGATACTGTTAACTACTATTTTGTATATTTCTCTATTTTATATTTATTAGCTAGTAAATACATACTTTGGTATTTGTGAATTCTCCTAGAATAATAATAACAATGCCTGTCAGCCAAACCAGGGCATCACTTACACTTTTGTGACCCTTGGGAAAAGCCATTAAAGGTAGGACGAAATTAATGCGTTAGATAGGTATTTGAACGAAAGGCATCGGCACTCTGCCACCGATTTCAGTTCAGAGGATGGTATTACATTGGTTAAGATTATAAACGATGGTAGACTCTACTTGTGACTGACAGACATCATTATTATTTGTGGAGTACAGATGTACAAGCTTAGACCTGCGCGGTCACTACTGTGGAAGTGTGCCAATATGACCCGCAGTTAAGTACGTAGTTAAGTCAATTAGCCAACATTCTCAAATTCTGGTCCTATAATTTACTTAACATTAGTAACTACAGTAATGTTGTAGGTCAAACAAAATACATCCCTGATCTACACTTACGTGCCTACGCACTTGTAAGTGCTTTGAGTATAAACTGATACGAATATAAACATTCAGAGTTCATGATTATATATTTAACATCAGTGTGCGAATACATACATTCTTCAAGATGGCCTCCAGCTATAATTTTTTTAAACTAATTAAAATATATGGAAAACATGATGACGTTGAACGTAATCGACAGTTGTGAACTGTTTTCCAGGTCACTAAACGTTTTAATGACTTTTATAATTTTATGACGAGTTTGCCAAAGTCGTTATATCTAGTCAAATGTAACTATTTGTAAATCTTTTATATTCGTTACTGTTTGTGCTTGACAATGCTTCGCGTCTTTACAATCTTGAGCTTTCGATATACAACATTATATATCTACTATGTGAATATGTTTGTTAATGTATCAATTAAACTTTTTCTTCTACTAGTTCCTACAAAGAATCGATAAGAGTTCAAATATATTAATATTTTCAATATTATATTTTTTATGTGTATGACACGTAGTGAGAGTAAGTTTAAGGGTAAGTAACGTCGTTAAAGTCAATAAATGGATGGGTGTACCGGCCTGTGTCTCACTCAAGTCGTGCTCGTATATAGTTTCCGTCAATTAATAGCTGCGTTACAGGACGTGTCGATCACTACTGGAGCACGGCACTCGTGGCACCTGCAAGTTGCACACGTTGCACACGTTGCACACGTTGTGCAAGTTAGACAGCTATCGCAGTGGACTGCTTACTTGTACATAATATTAAATATTGAATTCAGTGTTAGAAAACATCTCTAGTCAATCGTTTGGTGTTAATAAAGTTTATGTTACAAACACAGCATTGTTTTATTTCAAACTGCGAGTGTAATGTGTATTTATAGAGAGATAATATAAGGGGTTAAAGTATGAAATTGTCGATTTGTACTGAAAAATTGAAACTCGTTTTTTTCTAAGATGTACCATATTTATTTAATCGAAATATTTACCCTCGTTATCTATTCATTGCTGCCATCTAAACGGAAGTTCATTTATGCCTTTACGATAGAATTCCAGCGATCTATGTAGATTCGACAAACTGTGTGAAAGCATTTTGTACTGCTTCCTGGGAATACAATTTTTATCAAGTAGAAAATAAACCAAATCACAAAAAAAAAATTGTAGTCCGTTGGAGCAAGGTCTGACGAATACGGAGGAAGACGTATGGTTTCTAACTGCAGCTCCTGTAGTGTTACAACTGTTTCTCGTGCAGTGTGAGGTGTTTGCGTTATCATGGAGCAATAATGGTGAAGATCGATTCACGAGTCGGGGCTGTTTCACTGCCAGTTTCGCCATCATTGTTCGAAGTTCAGCACAGTAAACATCTGCTGTTTTTGCTTGACCAGTCCTGAGAAAGCTATAGTGAATAACACCATAAAGAGACCACCAAACAGTTACCATTACCTTTTTATTGGTAAGCTTTGCTGTAGGGCACTGTTATGGCGTTTGACCTGGGATCAACCATTGCATTTTTCGCTTACGGTTATTGTAAAGAATCCACTTTTCGTCACATGTCACAATTCGATTCAATATTCCTTCATTTCTGTACCGATTCAATAAGACAACACAAGTTTTAGCACGCATTTCTTTCTGCATGTCAGTCAAATCATGGGGCACCCATTTTTCATATGTTTTTATCTTTTTGATTTGATGCAAATAAGCCAATATTGTAGGTAGGGTAACGTTAAACCATGCCGCTAATTCCTGAGTAGTTTGACTCGGATCGGCTTCCACCATCTCCTTCAATGCCACGCTATTCACCTGGGTAGTTCGTTCTTCAAGTCGAAGTTTCCATTACGAAAACGTTTAAACCAAAAACGCACGGTGCGTTCATTAGCAGTCGCCTCTCAAAACGCAGCGTTGATGTTGCGAGCCGTTTCTGCCGCGTTAGTTCCGCGTCGGAACTCGTATTCAAAAATGACTCGAATTGTCGAAGTATCCACCTTTCCCGTCTAAGCTGAATAAAAAATCAATTAAAGGTTGAAAATCGAATGTTGCACATTTCTTTAAAGAAGAATCTCATCGTCTTCGACCGAAGGAAACAGACCCATAGCAGTGAAGTTTGTTCGAAAAATCAAAAGAGATGAGTTGCTTACAGCAGCAAGTAAACGACGTGGTCTCACTTCCAGCGATATAGTGAGCGGAACATCCTCACCACTTTAATTCAATGAAAGATTAACCAAAACTAATAGGAAATTATTTGGCGAAGCACGGAGAAGGGCTAAGCAGAGGAATTTTCGCTTCTGCTGGATTCGCAATGGTAACATTCTTGTCAAAAAATCTCCAAACTCGAAAGACAAGAAATATCCAGCATTTATTATACGGTCATTTCTTGACATTGACAAATTTATTGGTCCAGTCGATGATTATAACCCAGAGCCGTTACTTGATTCAACTTGTATTTCCTAAAAAACATTTTTTATTTTTCTATTTTCATTGTTTAATGTTAGTTTATAAGTTACTATTTTTTTCACCCTTACACACAAAATACCATATAGAATATTTGTATATTGTTATCACTATCTTCGGCATTTTAAAAAACTACTCAATTTCTCACTTTGTGGCCAGATCTAATTTAAACAACTATTCAGAACAATTTCTTAGTAGTTCGATATGACCTCAATCGATGTTTTGAACGATATTGACAATTCAATAAACATAACGTGCCACAAACTGAACAAAGCCGAAGAGTGTGCAACTATCTTATCACAGTACGAAATTAAAATAATGTCTTTAAATATTCGAAGTCTACAACAAAATTTTGATAAATTCTTGGTTCTGTTAGAGCGAACGCATGTAGATTATGATATCATAGTGTTAACTGAATGTTGGATTAGGGAAAGTTCAGTAATTAGTCAAATTAATGGTTACATATCATATTCTACTTCTAAATACATCAACCAATCGGGTGGTGTAGTGATTTATGTTAAAGATGTTGAATTATACGTACACACACACACACACACACACACACACACACACACACACACACACACACACACACACACACACACACACACACACACACACACACACACACACACACACACACACACACACACACACACACACACACACACACACACACACACACACACACACACACACACACACACACACACACACACACACACACACACACACACACACACACACACACACACACACACACACACACACACACACACACACACACACACACACACACACACACACACACACACACACACACACACACACACACACACACACACACACACACACACACACACACACACACACACACACACACACACACACACACACACACACACACACACACACCCACAAAACACGAGCACACACACACACACACACACACAAAGCACGAGCACGCACACGCGCACATATAGACACAAGCACTCATACATACATACACACACACACGCACTCACACATGCAAGTGATCTCGCTCATGCGCGCGCTTACATAGACAGACACATTAATTTTATTTATAATTTCTTATTTTAAGTAAACGTTTCATTTTTATTGTTTTCTTTTGTTGTTTTAAAATAATGGCTTTTTATTGTTACAAGACTCACGGGTAGCACTGGTCTCTAAGATACAGGTATATACCTAGTTTAGAGATCAGAGTTTTTAATTATAGTACATAATTATATATAAGCCATATTTCTGTTTATAATGTGTATTTTGTTGAGCAATAAACGTTATTATTATTATTATATATTATTATAATAAGGTTAAAAACAAAGGATAACCATTTGAAATGTATTTTTATACAATGTTATCCAATGTTCTCATGTAAGTGACTTTGTCTTTTTGAGAATAAATTCTTTAAGCCTGAATACATTAAGCGACCATTATACATTCTGACGTATATGACCAATCACTCCGTCAACGTTTGATAATAAAAATTATTTTATTTTGTTTCTGGACCAGTTCACTCATTATTGTGTTATTTATCCCTTGACATATAAATCAGATGTATTTTCGGCATTCGGAGATTTTGTTGCAAAAAGCGAAACAAAGTTTAGTTTAAAAATTAAAATTGGTTACTTTGTATAAGTGATAATAAGTGGAGAGTAACTGTTGACTGAAATGAAAGACTACTGTAAAGTAAATGGTATGAGTTACCACTTAACAGTACCCAGAACTCCACGGTTAAATGATATGGCTGAATGTATGGTTCAAACCATAACTGAAAAGGCTTTTTTACGTGGGGGAATGCTTTGACGCATACCTCTCCGCGGGGCGACGGAGAGGTTATGTCGGGCTCACCGGGGGAGTAATACCCCGGTAATACCGACTAAACCTACCACGGTGTTCCTCGACATAACCATAGACGGCGGGGCCGCGCGAATCGCTTTCACATGCAATCGCGACCCCGCCGAGGTTTCGGCCCGCCGTGTGAAACGGCAGGCCACTGCATAATAGACCCTCTACTGTCCCCTTGTAGGGAGACAAAAACACGGCTCAGAGGCGCGCGTGGGAACACGCACGCCGCCTCTTGGACCTGGTGCTGATCGGGTGGCGGGCAGGCCCACGAAGCCCACCACCCCCAGGTCAAACCTCAGGGTGGCTGGAGGTCATCTCGCGCCCTCCGGCGCCCGGTTCTGCGGTTGGGGAGAGGGTTTAAGCGCTCCCTCTCCCGCTCCGCCGCCTCCTTGATGGACATGACTTCCTCACAGAAGGAGGCGACGGCGTTCCACGACGTCTCGCTCCGGACCATAGATTGAACCACGGCCGGGAGCGAGAGGGCAACCAAACCGACTGCCGCGATCAACTCACGGCGCTGCGATGCCCAGGCGGGGCAATCCGTCAATGTGTGCAGCGCCGTGTCCTCAACAACGTCGCGGCAGTCGCCACAGTGGTGACAACCGGGCGTCTCTTGCCGACCTATGCGACACAGGAACTGGCCAAAACAACCATGACCAGTCATTACCTGTGTCAGCCGGAAGGTGAGGGCGCCATGCCGCCTCTCCAGCCACTCCTCAAAAACGGGACTTACCGCCACGATTGTGGCGTGCCCAATAACTGAAAAGGCTTGTGCTATGTTACACACTTTTGGGCTGAAGCCGTGTTAACTGCTGTTCACTTATAAATATTACACCCACAAAAGCCCTAAATCAGTCTAAAGCTAAATATGGGTTATGGCATGATAGAAAACCAAGTATTAAATCCCTTAGGTTGTTTGGTTTATCTGTGTATGTCCATAATAAAACCAATAAATGTAAATTTGATGATAAGTCATATTGGTGGGCTATAATCCAAATGGTTATAAGGTATGGAACACAGAATGCGATAAAAATATAACTGTCAGAGATTTTGTAGTAGATGAGATATTTTTTATGTGTCCAGGCCTACACTAAAGCCTGAATGAAATAATTTTAAAAATTTCCAAGACAAAACTGATATGGACCAAGTGATGAAATCAGTGTCAACCGAATCTCAAAATATAAGTAGCCCTAAACCAGATACCTACTTTAAGTTCTGATGTACGAGACAGTACTAGTAGAAATCGCAAAATAGGTAATAAGGTTGCATGTGAACCTGACATTGACATGGTTTCCTTACCTGTAAACAATAATGTAACACATTTACCTAGGAGTGATAGACTCAAAGGTCATCCTCGTATTTGTTTTAAAGAAAGTGATTATAATGATGACTATTTGTTTAGTGTCATTTCATTTACATGTATAATACCTAAATCATTTCAAGAGATAGTCACTTGATAGTAGGACTTACTGGGAGAAAGCTATTGAATATGAACTAGAATCCCACAGAATAAATAATACATGGTGTCTGGTGCCAAGACCAGATGATAGAAATATTGTAGACTAGATGAGTCTTTACTATTGAAACTGATGATTTTGGAAAACCTTTTAGATATAAGGCTCGTCTTGTTGCCAAAGGTTTCAGCCAAGAATATCTTAGTGATCATAATGAAACTTTTGCGCCTGTCGCTAGAATAGCTAGCTTTGTTTTATAATCAGTTTTGCAAATCGACATAAATTATTAATTCATCATATGGATGTCAAAACCGCATCTGAGTGATCTCTCGAAGAAAGGGGTTTTCAAAATACATCGGTTGATAGGTGTATATATATGTTAGACAAAGAAAATGTCAAAAAATATATTTACATTGTATTATATGTTGATGATTTGGTTATAGTATGTGCTGACGTTCAAACAATGAACGAATTCAAACGTTATTTAATGACTGAATTTAAAATGATTGATTTAAATGATATAAAGTTCTTGCTTGGCATTAAAATAACTAGATATGCTGATACAATTACATTAGATCAATGTGCTTATATTCAAACTGTGTTGAATAAGTTCAATATGATTCATTGTAATCCTGTGAGTACACCTACTGAAGCTAAACTTAATTATGAAGCGTTAAATCTAAAAGAAAATTTGATGCACCATGTCGTAACCTTATACTTAGAATGTTTGATGTACATTATGCTATCTACTAGCCCTGGTTTAAGTACATCTGTAAAGATATCAAGTCGTTATACACAAAATGATAAGAAGGAATTGTGGCATTGCTTAACATGCGTGTTCAAATATCTTGAAGGTACTATGCATATACAGTTAACCTATAAAAAAATGATTATGATAATGTTTTATATGGATAATTGTAGATTCTGTTTACGGTGGTCATGACTATTCTAATCGGAAAAGTACTACCGGTTATTTATTTAAACTATTTGAAAAGTGTACTATAACTTGGTGTATAAAGAGACAAACTTCTGTTGCAGCTTCATCTATTGAAGCAGAATATATGGCCCTTTACGAGGCTGTAAAAGAAGCCTAATAAAGCCTATGGTTTAAGTCTCTGGCAGAAAGTATTAATATACGCATTAATAAACCTATTGTTATATTTGAGGATAATAATGGCTGTAAAAGCATTGCTAATAATCCAACTAGCCATAAGAGGTCAACAACTGGCTGTGATGTTTTGACAAAGATGTTACCAACAACTTCTTTCCAAGAATTAAGATACAAAATGGGTTTAGAATAAGTATTATTACTGTGCATATGTGTGTACATATCTGATTAACTTATGTAAGTGGTCTGGTTAGGTTTTTCTGGGTTTTCCCTAATCCTAGCAACAAATGTTGGACCATGTTTATACATTTTGCCCAGTAAACATTTGGAGGTGATATATGATCTGTTAAGATATTATAAATATCTACAACAATTATTATTTTTTGAATTGTATAAAGCAGTGATTAATTTTTGAGGGGGCGTGTTAAATTATATACATTTATACATGAAAAAATTAATTAATTATTATATTTAACTATTTACAATTATTGCACCTTAGTAATTGTATAATATAACATCATACAATATAAATAGTAGTCAAATACTTTACAGTTTGATTAGCTATGAAAGACGTAACAATACTGCTATCTATCACTTCTTGTTGTGAGCTGTAAGTGAACGGACGTATAAAACTTCCTCGTGTCAAAGTATAAAATAAATAGTTAAAGTGTCTGTACAGTGTGTTATTTAATCCATAACCTCTAATAAAAGAAGCCTGGAAAGCCATAGTTAAAGAACCCGATATCTCAGATGCTAATTGTTTGCTCGTTCACATACATACCTGAAGTTGTGACATTGTTGGGAATTTACCGGTCTCCGTCCTTTCGTGATACCGATCACTTTTAAGTTCACCCGAATCTATAGCGCCTACGATGCCTACGACACAATGCTCTATCATGACCGGAGATATAAATATCAATATAAAAACAGTGACAACTGCGCGGACTACATGTGCCTTATGGCTCAACTTGGGTATGTAGCGGCAATTACTTCCCCAACCCGAAATGATGCCATACTTGACCACATTTTTCTAAAATCCCGTACCATGTCTGAGTCTATAATTTGTTCATCGACTGTTACTGACCATTACCCAATAATGATCGGCATAGCGTCTAGAAGACCTCGTGCTTCCTATAACCTAAAATTTAAATGTAAGTCAGATTTCGACGCGATCCACGAGGAACTAAAAGAAACTAACTAAATCTCCTATACTGGCAAGCTTATGTCCATCCGAAGCTGCAAACAAATTTTCGTCCTTATTGAGTTCAATTATAGACAGTCACTCCCGAATCGTTAAAATCAGTCGATCACAAACCACATTCAAGATTTGGATGACACGGGGATTAATTAAATGTTCTATCCATAAGGATCGATTGCACCTGAAGGCCAGAAAGAGGCCTAATGACCCCATTAAGATCCTCATATTTAAACGGTATAGAAACTTTTACTGTAGCCTCATACGCAAACTAAAAAATCAATATGACCAAGACCAGCTCGCAGAGACAAGAAAACTTACTCAGAATCCAATAAAAATAACTCACAAGACCTATGCACAACTAAATGGAATGTAATTGAATCACTTGATTACTGTAACTCACATTTTTCAACTATAGGACAAAAACTTGCTGACAAAATATTAGAAGAACTAAATGAATCACAAGAATCACTTGCGACTAAAGTTGGAATCCCTACCTCTTCAGTTAAGTCCCTATTTTTAATCCTTCAACTAAATGACAAGAGAGCACCCGGTATAGACGGCATTAGTAACCAACTACTCAAACGTATTAAAAACCAAATAATTCTACCATTGACACACATATTTAACTTGAGTCTATCGACTGGAACTTTTCCAGAGGTTTGGAAAACGGCACTGGTAACACCGATCTATAAATGTGGCAGTTCGGACCACCCAAATAACTATAGACCCATATCGCTACTTAGTTCGCTTTTTATATTACTGGAGAAAATTGATAATACACAGCTCCTCGCATTTCTGGAATCAAACAATATCCTATCGAGCCAACAGTACGGTTTTCGTCACCAAAGGTCTACCGAATAGGCTGTGCCGCTAGTAACGAACATAGTTGCCAACCACCTAGACAAAGGACGATGCTGCCTTGGGGTTTTCCTGGACCTGGCAAAGGCTTTCGACAGGGTTTCCACTCCTATTCTTTTAAAAAAACTGGAAGTCTCGGGGATTAGAGGCATTCGTCTGGATTGGTTTAAGAGTTACCTCACTGAGAGGAAACAACGTGTAGGAGTGGGAACCCAGGTTAGCAACACCCTAAATGTATCCTTTCCTTCCCAAGGGAGCATAATTGGCCCTACCTTATTCCTCGTTTACTTAAATGACCTTTCCTCTATGCTACTACACAACGCGTCGATCATCAATTATGCTGCCGACACAGTTATTATTTTTCAGGACACGTCCTGGAATAGACTTCAGGCTACTACAGACAATGGTCTCCAAACAGTTGCCAAATGGCTAAGCCTGAATTTACTGACGCTTAACGTCAAAAAAAGTAATTATGTTTGTTTCCACAAATCCGCAACTTCTGCTCCGCCTCCAAACATGGTAGTGACAGTGCACAACTGTAAAATAACCGATTGCCTCCACCAATCGCAGTACTGCAAATGCGCCCAATTATCTAGAGTCAAGTCAATTAAATATTTGGGTGTCGTTATTGACGAAAAACTAACATTTAAGGAGCATATTACTGCAACATCCACCCGGGTGAGAAAACTTATCCATGTTATGAAACTTCTAAGGGACGTAGCGGACGTTAACCTTATAAAAACGATTTACTTCTCTTTGTGTCAATTCGTTCTGTCATACTGTATTCTTGCCTGGGGCGGGGCTGCCACTAATCATCTGATTAGTCTTGAAAGAGCCCAAAGAGCGGTCTTAAAGACCATCCTAAGGAAACCATTTCGCTACCCTACTGCAGTCCTATACAATGACTTTCAGGTCCTAAGCATCAGGCGTTTGTTTATCCTAAGGTCCGCCTTAGAATACCACCGTGAGATCCCAACCATCCCTGACATTAACCATATTATAACTAAGCGAGTTATTCTTATCCCGGTTCCTCGAGTTAAAACGTCATTCGCCCAACGCTTCAATTATTTTATGAAACCATTCATTTACAATAAAATTAATAAAGTTTATAACATCATAGAATTGAATAATTACCAAGTTAAAAAAAGAAATAACAATGCAATTGCTGAACTGCTTCTACCAATACTCCAAAGAATTCTTAAGAATAATAAAATGACAATATCTTTTAACTGTATTAACTTTAACTTTCTAATAATCCGTAAAACAGTTTTACTTCTATTACTGCAACTGTATTAACTGTGTTTAGATTATAAGTACTTTGAACTGTGTACCAATCTTAAATTTTGTTAACTCTCTTCTAAAACCTTCCACGAGACAGGCCAAGCCTAGTGTGGACGGTTTTTGTGTATACAGTAGTATACACACGAATTTTTCTTGGCAATAAATGATTTATTATTATTATTATTATAGGTACCATTTGAAAGAAGTTTCACTCGAAATCTCGCACCATGAAGGTTTTATGTAAATTTGAAGTATCTATTACTATACAATGGCAACTTCATACTTTAACCCCTATTATTTCCATGCATGCAGCGAACAACATATATGTAGGTTGGCCCGGTCACGTCTATGAGTCTCATATCTAACTCACGATAGCTATGATAGCCTTAAAGAGGCAGAATACGAACCTATTAAAATATCTATTAAACTAGCTGTGCCCGCGGATTCATCCGCGTTTATGGTTACTGCGCCGCCCCCGCGGATCGTAGCGTGATGTTATATAGCCTTCCTTGATAAATAGGCTCTCCAACACAACAAAAGAATTGTTTCTTTCCAACCAGTAGTTCCTAAGATTAGCGCGTTTAACCAAACAAACAAACTCTTCTTATATTAGTATAGATAATGAATAACACAGAATACCTATCATATCATATACTACCTAATATATATTTCATATATCTACTAAAACTAGTCGGCCTATATTATTTTAATCGAAGTTTTCTAGTGCAAACAAAACATTCTAACATCATACTCAAGGTTGATTTTAATAGACTTTTTTTTTATGTAAAATTCTATATATATTTACGAGATAAAATTAACCCACGAAAATCTAAAAATAAAAATAAATAAATATTTTTGTCTTTTAATGTGTCACTGTACAAAAATCTACCAGTTTAGATTGAAGTAAGTGACTGACTCGTTATCGTAGCCTCAAATAGTGACCGTTCAATACGCGCCATACGTCGGCCTTGAACAAAAGACATCGACGCCGCACGACGTTTTTGTGTTAATATGACAACAAAATGAACAAAATAATTTGTAAGAAATTAAATTATTTTTATAATTATACATTATATTCATATAAATTACACTTGATACACTGAGTGTCAAGTGTAATTTATATGAATATAATGTATGTATTTATGCGACGTAGTCATTCTGCCTACGTAGACGTTGTAAAATAAATATACGTAAATGAGCAACTCAGACGTTTTGCCTGCCCAGTCATTCTGCAATCAAATTTTGTTTACTCGGACTTTTTACTATCCAGACTATCGGACCCTCACTCATAAATAGTATCATTTTATTTGAATTGCTTGTTTCCATGCCTGCGTAATACAGCGTATTATGGACGATTATCCATCGATCTATTGTAGAGATAGGGTCGAGAGAATCTCCAATACACCGATAGATACATAAGCTATAACATAGAAATTAACAAAGGTTTGCTATTATTTCTTTGAATATAGGTAATAAATATGTAGCACGGCTATGATAATGTCCGCCCATAACATACAAATTGTAAGTATGACGAGTTAAACGTCTCCCACAGAAAAGCAAAGTTGTTACGAACCTCCAAAAAAGATAAAACAAATATATGTTGTAGAATATTTATTTTAAACAGGTACAAATGGATACAGACACCAATAAGCGTTATCAAAAGCGATACAAAACTGTTACAACTTACGCTGACATACGTTACACACTCGTATTTGGTTCTATAAAAACGTATAAGAGTATCATTGTATATTATACTCCTATATGTATTCAGTATCGGTTGACACAAGTTACATGGCTAAGATATTTTTTTCCTTATCCGTAAATACACTAGATATCATTTAACTAGATACGAGAGTTTAAATCGATATATTTATTTGATATATTCAACACCATAGAAAAAGCTATATTAAATATTAATTTGATTAATAATATCGTATAAAAGGTGATACAGACTTTAAGACCCAAAGTAATGCCGCTCAGAGTTACCTGATGGACAACGTAATGCCGCTCAGAGTTACCTGATGGACAACGTAATGCCGCTCAGAGTTACCTGATGGACAACGTAATGCCGCTCAGAGTTACCTGATGGACAACGTAATGCCGCTCAGAGTTACCTGATGGACAACGTAATGCCGCTCAGAGTTACCTGATGGACAACGTAATGCCGCTCAGAGTTACCTGATGGACAACGTAATGCCGCTCAGAGTTACCTGATGGACAACGTAATGCCGCTCAGAGGTACCTGATGGATAACGTAAAGCCGCTCAGAGTTACCTGATGGACAACGTAATGCCGCTCAGAGTTACCTGATGGACAACGTAATGCCGCTCAGAGTTACCTGATGGACAACGTAATGCCGCTCAGAGGTACCTGATGGATAACGTAAAGCCGCTCAGAGTTACCTGATGGACAACGTAATGCCGCTCAGAGTTACCTGATGGACAACGTAATGCCGCTCAGAGGTACCTGATGGATAACGTAAAGCCGCTCAGAGTTACCTGATGGACAACGTAATGCCGCTCAGAGTTACCTGATGGACAACGTAATGCCGCTCAGAGTTACCTGATGGACAACGTAATGCCGCTCAGAGGTACCTGATGGATAACGTAAAGCCGCTCAGAGTTACCTGATGGACAACGTAATGCCGCTCAGAGTTACCTGATGGACAACGCTCCACGGCAGCTGCTCGTTGATCGTTACAATCAATGTTGAATTATTACACACAAATAATAAATATCTCAAATACAGCAGTTGGTTCTAGTATCATACAGAATTAAATGGACGGTCGACGTTCAGCACACAACAATAATGCAGTACCTGAAATACACACGCTCCCACACTAACACAACATTATGCTACTCCGGAGCTCGTTATGATTATTTTAAATGTCTTCGCCCATACTGATTATATAATATGATTACCGTGATTTAGAATAAATAACATAGAAAAACCATCGGAATCGAGACAAAACCATAAAAGTGTATCACATAAGTTATTATTTTCAAATCGTTAACTAAGAGCGGGATGTAAACGAGTTGACTACCAACACTAAAACGTGCTATGTATTAACGGCTGTTGTGTAGTGCAGGTCCATCTATCCATCTAATACGTTTCACTAAAATAATGTTTAATACAACATAACAACATTAAACCTAGGGTTATATATTGGCACATTTGTCTTTAATTTATAACAGTAAGGTAAGTGTTACGAATACGAAGGCTTAATTTATCAATTATCAGTTATGAATCAATGAGGTAGTATAACGTAGGTAACAATCGCAACAGTCTCGCTCACACACAGTCACGATTGAGTCTCGCTCACACACAGTCACGATTGAGTCTCGCTCACACACAGTCACGATTGAGTCTCGCTCACACACAGTCACGATTGAGTCTCGCTCACACACAGTCACGATTGAGTCTCGCTCACACACAGTCACGATTGAGTCTGTTGACGACTTCAAGATATTCACAAACCTTTTATCAGCTGTATTGAAACTAATCCAGTTCATACAGCTTTCGTCGAAACTCTTTCGTTGAAACGTACCTCGCAATAAAAAGCAGGATTTCAGGATACTATACCAGCTCCTCCGTAAGAACCAGTTTAATTTCTATATGTAATGTTTGCTTAATCGTAGGACAAAAAAGCCTTACGCTAGTATAGCTTAAGTATAACCATATAAACCACTGGTGATATATTCCAATGTCAAAATATATGTACTTATATGAGCATTCCATCACATAGAGTCTAGAGTCCGCACATTCGGTCTATGATCCCTAACGCCTCACCAGCTGCAAATGTTAAACATAATTTGGCAATCAATATCATCTAGCGACTGACACTGGAAAATTAATTAAGAGTGTTTGCACTCTTCAGACACGGATGGAATAAGAAGAATAATATATTGAAATTAAACTACTATATACGGATTTTATCGCGTTGTTTATTTGACTCTTTATTACATGCGGGCAGATGACCGTGACCATGGCTGCTGTAAAATTAAATCAAATCTAAATAGTTTTAATAACAATATAATTAGCTTAAAACTTAGTAAAGTTTAATAGTAATAGTAGTGTAATAAATTTTCAAAATTATGTAATATAGTGTCAAATAAACAACGCGATAAAATCCGTATATAATAGTTTAATTTCAATGAATAATATTCGCGTAAACAGAAGACAATATTATAAGAATAATATAATAAGTCTATCTCACTTTGATGATCTATAATTTGGCAGTCAACATCATCCAGCAACTAACACTGGCAATTAAGTGTTTTCAATCTTCAGACACGGACAGAATAGGAAGGATCAGATAAAATGTCACCCTTATAATCCATAGAATCCTTGTCACAAGCTACTGATCTACCACGTTCGTGCTGAGCTTCACTACTGCGCGGTAACAGTGACGATGGGCACGGCTGGTGTGGCGGGCGGCGCTGTCTTCAGCACGGCGGGCTCGGGCGGCGCTGCAGGTGCGATGGGCGCCGCGGGGCCGCTGGACAGTGGCGGAGCACTTGGGACCCCAGGAACCCCAGCGCTCGGCATCGCGGGCTCAGCGGGAGGTCCCTCGCCGTGGTCGGCGCGGATGGCCGCGGGCGACGTGGACGTGGGGAACACAGTGCCGCCCTTGCCAGGCGGAGGCAGCTGCTTGCACAGCTTCGCCATCTCACTCGCACTCTCGCGGACCACTGGAATGTTTCATGCAAATATCATTACAACATTTAGTATTGACACCTACTTAAATATAACACGTATGTTTTTTTCTTTTTTTTCTTTTCAAATAATATAATTCATAGTAGTGAAAGCAACAATCATAATTTACAACTTAACTAATATTAACAAAACTAAACACTTATAAATAGAACAAAATAAAGAGTAACAAAATATGGGACTGTAAAAATTAATAAAAAAGGATGGCCGGTTTAAGCAGCATCGTAAAATTCCTCAGCATCGCTGTCGACCGGGAGTGTGCCCAGAAGACTGGCAGCATTGCCACGCTGAATGGCAATGCTGATTCTTTGAGCCAAAAAAAGTCCAGCCTTCTGGTCACGCGAAGCGTCGATTAGCCGCTTAGATATATCTCTAAAAAGCGCACGAGCGCCCGGACCCCATGAACCCAGCGTCTCTACCCCAAACGGCTCGAAAACGTAATTAACAATTAAATTACTGTATTTACGCCGTTTGAGGTTTTCCGCCGCTACAGCAGCAGCACTGGCACAGCTCACCGTGCTCGGAAGATGTGATGGCGCAAGGGTGTCGACGCATGTGGCATCCCACACCAAAGGCCTACCCATTTTCCAAGGTAACAAAGACATACCATCGGGTCTCTTCCCATCGTCACGTACCAAGCCTATGGGTTCTAATTATGCTGGTACGCCGGCGGTGATAAGAGCACGACGGATAATGTCATTTAGCTGAGCGTGTCGTGAAATACGACCAGCGCTTCTGCTGCAAGACAGCCCATGGTGTCCGAGGCTGTCGACGGCTTCTCCGCAATGACAGCGATGTGTAGAAACACAAGGGGTACCTAAACGAAGACAGGTGGCGAGGCGGAATGTTGTATCGTCCAAAATTGTACCTGTGTTGGACGATGGAAGTGCTTGAAGCCATAAACCAGATTCCCACTCTCCCACAGCCAGCAAACGTGCGCGCTCTGCAACACTTACAGATGTAGTAAAAAGATTTTCTCTTACCGTGTTGCATAGCGGCCTATCCCACTGCCTGTGGGAGAATGGGTTGATAGGCAAATCAGTATTTGGACAAGCCATTTTCCAGGCGTTCACGGCATCGGTCTTACATAATACTTCTGAACTAACCAGTGTGGGTGCTAGAATGTACCTGGTTAATTCTTCCATGCTATGAACCGAGGCCAGGAACGCCGGTAAACTGACATCTGAAATTTTACGAACGCCGAGCCCTCCTAAACTAACAGGTAGAGAAGCTTGAAGCCAAGCTCGGTCGTTCAAGTCCACATTTAAAATTTGCCTTAATGTATTCTGTATCATTTTGTCAATTTTGACTAATGGAGTTAAATTTTTCCAAAACTGAGATGACCTTAGAGCATGAGTAAATTTAGGGACGAAAAGGCAGTATCGCATTATAGTAAAAGCTGAATGTATATTAATATTGAAAAGGCGGTCCGAAATTTCACAAAAATTTTGGACTTTCTCTTCTAAGAAAGAATCAAAAGCTTCTTCATAAACTGGGGACCCAAGCAGGCGAAAATAATGTTTTTCAACAATTTTGATATCTGGAGCCAAAGAGTTGACTTTAGTTAGTACCAAATGTCTGTCCACGTTATTAATATTGTTTACGAATATTTCACACGTATGTTAGGTTGATGTTTCAAACGTGATACTTATTTTAGGAAACAAATAAATAATTACTTAATACAAAATAAGTATATACTTATACAATTCTGATATTGCAATACATCTATATTATTTGAATTAGCTTAGCTTCTTAGAGGCCACCCTGAGGTTTTACCTGGGGGTGGTGGGCTTATTGGGCCTGCCCGCCACCCGTTCAGCATCAGGTCCAAGAGGCGGCGTGTGTGTTTCCAAGTGCGCCTCTATGTCGTGTATCCGTCCTCCCTCAAGGGGACAGTAGGGTTATAATTAGAAGTGACTAATGGATAGGTCTTTTCGTGTAGTGACCTGCCGTTTCATACGGCCGCGGCGGGCCGAAACCTTGGCGGGGTCGCGATTGCATGTGAAAATAATTCGCACGATCCCGCCGACTCTAGTTATGTCGAGGAACACCGTAGTACGTTTAGTCAGTATTACCGGGATACCTTTTTCCCCGGTGAGTCCGACATAACCTCTCCGTCGCTCCGCGGAGAGGAACGCGTCAAAGCATTTCCCCAAGTAAAAAAAAGCTTCTTAGAGGATTGAAAGAATCATACACAATGAGAATGAGAGAAATGCATCTCTGTTACTAGGTTACCAGAACATAAAGTATGTTCTTGTAATTTTGCCGACAAAGCAGATTAGATATACATTTATATTCTGTAATTCATTCATAATTTATATACTTTGTGATATTCAAATATAGATATAGAAACGTGGCAATCTCGTTAGGTATAAATAAATTGTATAGTTAATATAAATAAATAAATAAATGGATTCTATGCAACTAAGATAAGAATATAGTGTGGAGGGAGAACAATGGACAGAATCAGGAATTATGTAAGAAGGAACTTGAAGTGGCACCAATGGTACTGGTAGAAAAGGTGACAGGGAATTGTTTGTTGTTATGTGAATATTATGAGTAGAGATTGTTTATTGTTATGTGAATATTATGTGAATAGATAAAAAAACACATGTAAGAGAATTACTTTTTTTTTAAATGCTCAGTTTGGTGATTCAGGCTAAAGAATTGATAGATGGAATGCGAGAGAAATGATACATAAAAAATAATTTTTAGGTAAGATGACGACTTATAGAAAAGTTTGGAAGTAAACATATTGCGCGGACCCTAAAATTGAATTGGGATCAGATGATGATGCGAGAATGATAAGTAAATATAAATAAATAAGAGCACTGTACCCGGCTGCACGGGGTAGGCGGGCGCGGCAGGCGCGGGCCGGCGCGCCGTCGTCGGCGCTGGCGACTCCACACGGCTCAGCTCTGCAACGCACGCGTTACACGTCACACTGTGCTATCAACTCACACATCCACTCTTTATTCATCCATCCAATATTTAAGTGCCATGCTTGTCGATGTAGCAATTTCCATCTTTCACGGTCCGATGCCAAATCTTTCAATTCTCGATATAATAATATAATAATAATATTCTATCATATACACATAACACCATCCAGCCCAAACTAAGCAGAGCTTGTACTATGGGTAAGTACTAAACAATGGATAAACATACATATATCCTTCTTTTTGTAAATACATACATATTCTACATAGAAACACCTAGACCAAGACAAACATCCACGTTCATGCACACAAATGTTTGACTTGTGCGGGAATCGAACCCGCGACCTCAGGCGTGGCAGTCAGTTACACTAACCATTACGCCATCGAGGCTGACTACACGATGTCTCTACATTTGCTTTTAGTCTCAGTTGATCTGTATATTTTCTTCTTGGTTGAGATATGACAAATTTATTACCAATGTTATAGAAGGAGAAATAGAAGCAACTCTTTACAAGTATTACTTATACAGACTACATTTATTGTATTGGTATTGTTAGCGAACACGTATGAACCGCTAGGGTACTCCACCAATCGTACTCCGCGGTTACGGGTTGAGTGTTAAACTTTGTTTTTTACTCTAAGCCTATCTCTTTTATTTATGGACCTCGTAACACAGCTAACACTTATAACGCCAAAGCAAACTTAAATATATAAGATAATAATATAAAAAATACAATATAACCTACACTATTTTACTATTGATTGCGTATTGATTGACAATAATTATCGCCTGCTCCGTGCCTCGGAGAGCACGTTAAGCCGTAGGTCCCGGCTGCCATGAACATCTATGGCAGTCGTTATTGGGAGAGTGTCGACACAAAAGATCCCACTGGGTCGAAGTGTCGCCGGTCTGCACTGACTGGCTCCCACATAAGATACATACATAAGATACCTACCTATTGCTTTTTTTCTTTCAACCCAAGACAACTGATCAACAAAACTATTCAAGAGTATCTACGTATATAAATAATGTAGGTACTCGGTAACACTTAGCTATTGTCCCAACTTCGAAGCTTGAAATGACGAGTGGATTCGTGAACACGAAGTTGCAGCTACCTAGGTTTGTCATAACTATTATATTGTAACCATTAAAGAGTAGAAGTTTGAGGGGTCCGAAGCTGCTGGTATGATCTACGGGACTTACTTTTGACTTTCCGGATGAAGAAGTAGAAGAAGTAGAGTAGCAGCAGCACGAGCAGCGCCAGGATGGCGACGAGCGCGACGTAGTACGCGGCGTGGCTCGGCCGGTGGCGCGCCACGCCGCCGCCCACGCCACCCGTGCCCTGCACGCCCATCCCTAGCGCCGCCCTACACACACGCACACGAGCACTACCAACTATACATATAACTGTTCTTAAACTATTCAACGGCAGCATGGGCACCAGCAAGATTATTTCACAAAGGGGCGTCTGCATTCATAGAAATATATAAGTTGTGCATTACAATCTATGTATATTTCATTTGCATTTCAAGATAATCGATCAATACTGTAAGACACTGAGAGTGCATACTTTGTTATGTAAGAACTAACTGTAATAATACTTTGATTTATTGACAATGTTGAACAATTTTGGAAAACGAGATGACAAATTTTTTAGTTGTCATTGGATAATGTAAGTTGTACATGTGTGTGTGTTTCTTAATTTTTGCTATGTATTTTTTTCTATAACATAGATTTCAGTGCCATCCTTGGCACCATGCACCATTGACAGCAAGACTGGTCTCTCACATGAGGAACGTGTAACCGTAATAGTAAACTAGTTCAGGAGGATGTCCAGATTATAAATTCGCACACGTTACAAAGCAAGAAAAAAATAAATTAAATTAAGCCCAGTTAGACAATTTATTTTGAGAATTCTCCATATTGTTCTCGACGGTTCAACTGTCAACCAGCACCACGGATTTTTCTTCTTATTCTGAGATAGTCAACGTCATGAGGAAAATATAGTAATCTCAATATTTTCCGTTTGTGACAGAATATAATGAGGTCACTGAACTTACCCAAATGGTACAATATGTCGCAGATCCCACTACTCCTGTTCTCGTCTCATAGCGTCACCCGACCCCTTGATCTTCTCACTTCAGATGCCAGCATCTCCGAGTCACATGTTCAGCGGTCACACGCACCAATATTGATACAAAAATGTGTAAAAAATATAATGAGGCTCTCGCGTGAAGTGATCATTGCCGCTGCTTTTGTGACTGAACTATGAAAAACGTAACTATCATCTCTGGAGCAAACACAGAGCGGCACAGTGTTGCTCTGTGCGTGGTAGTACTACTGATCTGTGTCGATGGTGTCGTGTAGTTGGAGCGCTGGTACAGGCCGCAGGATGGGGGCGCGACAACGCAACAAGTGCGCGCGACACTCCGGCGCCTTCGACAACGCACAATCGTTCAGGGATGACACACTTCTGACGTTCAATATTCATTATTATTTTGACAGCTTTTTTATGTGTCAACTAATAAACTATCATATTTCTGCTAAATTGCATTTTATTTACTATAAATAAAATGCTACTTGGCAGAAATCTGTTGTAAAATAATATGTGAGAAGAGTAAGTAGTAGAGTAAGTAACGACTATAAAGAAATAAAACATAAATGTTAAAGAAAAGATGGGTGTAAAAACCCACGATTCAACCTCTTCGTCTTCAGGTAACTTTTTTTCCATCAGCTTTTTCAGTCTTTTTAAATCATACATTAATAATACATTATGCACCTAATACTACGAGTAGATACTCATGACAAGCCACAGCGTTGGCTACTATCTACAAGCGAGAACATAAATAAATAATGGTATCTGGTAGCAGTAGGACGCGTGTGGCGAGTGCCAGCCCTGCGCGGGATGAGCACTAGGCGTCGCGCCGCGCTGTCGCCGCGACGTCGCGCCTGCGCACTGTGCTCTACTGCGCGCTGCATGTCATCGCTCGCCACTCGCGCCACCCATCCGACTACTCACCCCTGTGTGTCACACATGCGCACTTACTTGTGTGAGAGACATCACGAGACTGACAACCAACGACTTTAAATAAAAAAACTATATACTTATATATCTTATGGAAACGCTTTAATTTGGTAAACCTCCGGGAGAATCTCTACTCACTGGATGAAACGCAGTAACAGTGTTTCGTATTTCGCATGTTACACCGGCTTTCTATGCGAGTATAGTACTTCCCCGAGCGTAACCCGGCGTGCTCCTCCACTTGTATAACTGACTGTGAATCATTGTGTATGCAGTACCTGCCTATGGTCGAGGAGTGGCGCTTTTCATAATTGATCAAAAATATCAACACTTGCCGTAAGCTGCCAGGTATCACTTATGATTTTCTTAATATGATATTTGTATAATTTTCTTGTGTATAAAATGTTGCCGAAATTAATACTTCTAGCAAATTATTAAATGTCAGTGCTTTATTGTAGTTTTTGCAATACCTATCAATATAATATTATACCTACTATAGCACCCTCTGCATGCTATCCGATTCGTACTACACCGCATTTTATTAATACCACCAAGAAATTGAAAAATGTGCACTTGCTAAAGAGATATTTTACGATAGAGACATTCTCAGAAATGGGCACCTGGCGACATCTGGCGACCGACAGCCCTGTAACATTATTTGTTATCGGTATTATTATTACTTTGTTTCTCTCTCACGGGTATTGTTCTAATGTGTTAGGGAAAACCGGGCCCTTTAGGGGCTTACACGGGGACATGGGTCCAACATGCAAAGGCTCTTCGAAGGTTTTAATTTTAAGTGAGATGGGACACTTACCTAGACACTAGACACGGCAGCTGTAGGAGACTATCTGCGCTATAGGGATAGTTGTTTGATAGGCTGGTATAATGAAAACTATGGATAACAAAAGAAAAATATTATTATTACGATGCGATCATCCGACAAGGGCAATTCGTTGTAAGATGATTCATCAGGGGTTCGTCTCGTAGTCCCCTACGGGGTCATCAGGGAGGCGTTACGTAGGTTCGGTGAGGGTTGCTGTTAACTTATACTATCACAATTATATTCAAAAGAAAGAAATAGTAGTAACCGCAGAAACTCCACTCTAATGAAATCTAAAGGAGATATCTTTAGTATATTGTTTGTGGCAACAGTTAGAGTGCACTTAATAACTCAATGACTAAAACCTGTGACGTCACTCAAACTGAAGCAGCCCAATTGAGACGGTACCGCTCTACGGAAACACACAGCTGACCAACCTTGTATTGTGCTGCTGGAGTGAGACTTTTTGCCCGCCTATTTCTATCAGGTACCTAAAAAATTTGGTGCGTTTCTTAAAGAGATGGTGTTTTGTTAGCAGCAGGCCGGCATAATCTTGGTTCCTTGTGTTGGCAGAACGATAACACCATTTTAAAGTGTTGGCAATATGTGAGTCATACTACTAAAGTTGCAGGGCTTTCCCCAGGGCTGGAGGGGCCCGTGATTGGGTAAATATGTTAAGATATATGCCGCTTGTGTGTATTTATCTCAGGATGTAAAGATAGGGAATAAGGGCAGTAACCCTAAGGCTGGCAGTAAACAAAAAAATTATCAACTGTTCCATGGCCACTATAAAGTACTAGTGATCCTAGACCAGTGGATTTTGCAGCTCATTAGCCGACTATATGTTAGAGACATCCTTGATTTAGTACATCAGATGCGAATAAAACGCCGGGGTAAGTATAGCCTTAAAAGTTTACCCTTAACTGTAGGTCCATGGTTTTCAAATTATATAAAGATAGTGTTATTTAAAAAAAAACATAAAAAGACGCGATTAAACTTAATTTTAATAACAAATGTTAACTTGTGTGCATAAGTAGCATGTAGTACTTAGGTACTAAATGCAGACGATGACCGTCCCTTGCAAAATTAAAGTTATACGATCGACAGAGCTCAGAGTGCATCAAGGTGAACGCACGATTATATCAAAACTAATTTATAGAATAATCATCATCATCTCAGCCGAAGGACATCCACTGCAGGACATAGGTCTCCCACAAGGTTTTTCACACAGACCGATCTTGGACCCCCGCATCCATTGCATTGCAGTTATAAAGTAATGATGTTATGTAACTATATTAGTTATCAAAACAGGAAACAATTTGCAACTAAATTATTAGCCATTGGACGTTGGCAGGACTTTCCCATAACTATGAGTACCGGTGCGCTATAGGTACCTACACCGAGATGCCTCACTCCACTATGATCGTATTTACTCTGGTATAAGTACGAAAAATACCTACCATATAATATTATACAAGGGCTGGCGCTGATTGACGTCGCGGCACGGCGGCGGCGCAGCATTTTATTACTGATCAAGTTATTTTATTCTTATTTCAACGAGTTTAGAATTTATATTACTTTACATACTCCAACATACCGCGGCGTGCCGTGCCGCGTCATATCAAAGCGTCCTTCGTGCTACCGAAACATGCCCTGCCGTGCCGTGCTGTGGTGTGCCGTGCCGTGCCGTGCCACGACGTCAGTCAGCGCCGGCCCTTACGACTATTTAGTTTGTTACTCGACTATCAAGGTGATAGTTAAGTGACACTAACATGTTCGACGCAAACAGGCGAGATGTAAATAATAAATGAGACCAACAAGTAATGCATGACGCACTTTATTATATTTTCTATTAAAATTAAAATACACTTGAACACTTACCAACTAACTCGACATCGTATTACATAACAAAATGCACCTTAACAGTATCGGAATAAAGCTCAAACTTATTTTTGGACAAATACAGTTCAGTTTACATCTACTCTGTAAATAATAGTATCTGTTATCATCTGAAATATGGAAGATAAAGTATATCACATTGTATACTTAGACTCGACGAACAACGGCCTCCGTACAACCGAGTGCAAAACTTCAGGTACGCCTACATCCAGGCTTCATAACTCTTAACTACATTACGGTTAGCTTATCAAAGTTGCCGCTAGAGGCGCTGATGCCTATTGTACATAACTTCACTTCATCGTTTAATGTGATACAGTTGAAAGTTATGAAACTGGTATTAGGAATATAACTATCTACAAACATGAGCAAGAGGTAATAAAAATGGAAGTTTTTGTGACAGAGTGAGCCTTAGTTCTTAATTAAGTAGGATTTTGCTCGCGGTTGTACACGCACACTAACATTCATGCAATGACGTAACATTTGGAACAAACACACACACACACACACACACACGCACACGTATCGGCGACACTATGCATAGTAACATGATACAATCCTCTGTAATATAATTTGACCTAGAGAGATAGCTAACGACGTTGGTTATCATGATAACTGCTATAAGTAAAGCCGTTGAGTGAAGTTCAAAAGTAATTTAAAGGTATTTTGACGTTTATAAGAGTTACTTTGTGACCTAAATAAATAAATGGTTTTTGACTTTGACTTTGAAAAACAACGTAGCAAGAGCCGTATGCCAACCTAATGAAACATCGGCATCTCTGAATTTATCAGCCTGCCGTACATGTATTGAAAGTACCCTTAGCTTACTTCCAATGGTTTAAATCCCCACATAGGCATATGTTCAAAAACAAGTAGGTATGATATAAGAACGATTCGAAACCACGGTTTAATGTGTCAGGTGTCTCCATAGATCCACAGATATGTTCACCGAGTACAGGCGTAGTGACACACGCGCACACACGCACACACGCACACACGCACACACGCACACACGACCCACACATAGGTAACGGTTGTACTAGTGAGTCTACATTACGTGACGAGTACAGACCCGCAAGCATTTTGTGACCAAGTTTGCATTCACATTGTTGATACTATATTACTTAAATGAGCTCGAAATATCTTTAACTGACAAATATTATTAATATTTAAAGACTTAAACAATCATAATGATTAATTAATATGTAAAAATAACGTTTCCAACGTGTATAACATGCAGAGTAAATAGACATTTTGTTGTGCCGCGTCCCGTTTGAATCTCATGCACCAAAAACGTTAATGACCTTGACAACAATCATATTAAACAATTTAAATTACAATCATGGATACTGATTACATATAAAATGTTGTTACAATGCTATACATCAAACCACTTGTATATTAAGAATTATTTTATATATTTACGATTACTTATCTTTTTTAGGAAAATCACCTGTTTCATGATTTTCCCGTGATACTTAAATGAAACACTCAATATAGTGTTAGTATCAGAGCTACGTTCATCTGTAGTAGCATTGTTTTATATTCGGTACGATAGATGGCGCTTATGTCACCTTACTGATTGTAGATGGAAAATCTCAACGTGAGTCGGGCCATGAATACTTTAGAGGTTAAGTGACGACACGTCCTTACGAGGTAGCTGATTTGTATAATATGTTTAAGAGGATGTATGTTTAAGAGTTTACTTGTTAGTTTAGTATTTTAAATAATTATACGTCTAGATAAAAATGATAACATAATGCAAACGCATCGTGCGAGTTGAACGTGTCTCGCCACGGAGACAGCACAACACGACACACAGGCTTCAGTCTTGTACAGATCCACCCACCTCATTAAACATTTACATTTATATATCTGCATATTTATTCATATAATATAACATTAACTATATGTGTAAGTATGAACTATTCGACCGCCGCAATATCGGTTGATCGATGTAGTCACTACTTGAGACAATGTATCACCACTACTAAAATTAATCTTAGCTCCACGCTCACTCGCGCCTGCGGGACGCGGGGCGACGCGGACGTGACGCGGACGTGACGCGGACGTGACGCGGACGTGTTCGCTTTACACGTCTTTTAATACTCTAAACTCTGTTCAGATTTCAATAAGGATATTTTGCATCTGCTTTAAGACATGCGTGATAGGCATCAAGCTAGTTGGCTGTTTCATTTCAGTTAGAATGATGTAATTTCTAAGAGTTGGGTGATACACAAAGCCAACTACATTACGTTAGTTTGAATATGTCAAGTAAAGCAGTAACATCGCCGGGTGACGCAGGCGCGCGCGACCGGGAGCTGACATAATCGGACACTTAGTCCAGTTTAGAATCATGCTCGTACGCAATCGCTATAGTACTTAACAGTTATACTGAGATCTACATCACTTTTGACATCGATATTAATATAAGATCATTAAAAAGAAAAAGTTCTGGCGGTAGACGCAGATTTAAAAATTAAATTGTGAACCCTGTCAAATAATTCGGTATAATAAAATAACTGCAAAAAAAATCTCATACGTAAAATAATCTCCTTATAATTATAAAAAATAATATGAATAACTTCGTTTATAAATTGTACAAAGGGTTGCCATACTGGAAATCTCTAGAAGTGGGACAAGATATAAAATTGCGATTGTTGATGAACTTTCAAAGATAACTAACTTAACTTACTAGGATATCATTCTTAAAATTAAACCTCTGCGTAAATAAATGTATGTCCCGGCTAGCTGGCAACCCAGAATGACGTCATATCAATTTGTCTTACTCTAGCGTGGTCCTCGCTTCAACAACAATGTGTAGGACAACAAACAATCATAGTATCACATCAACAACTACTGCTCGATAACTGACTAGTTAAAGGTACGCACTCGTAGCAGATCGCCGACACTCGTAGCAGACAGCACGCACTTGTAGTAAATTCTACAAGATCGTAGGAGAAAAGACGCGCTTGTAGTAGATAGTGTGCCCTAATTCTAGATATAACTCTGCTTCTGTTTCCGCAGCAGAACATACGCGTTCGTAGCAAATAGTTCGTTTTCGTAGACAACAGGTGGTATGTCGTAGTACTCGCAGGTTGTGCAGACAGGATTAGACCGGGGCGCTCGGGTTGTACGGCGGCTGCTTTTCGTGTTGGTGCATCACCTGGTCGTACGACGGCGGGCACGCTGTAACAGACACATATACTAACATTATTATTACTGTTCATGATATAACATTGCACATAAAAGACACATTAAAATATTCTGTTTTGACTACTGTACTCCAGTATTATTACTTGGTCAAGTTGAGTCACGATATTAAAAGACTGATATCGTGTATTCATAAAAACTAACATGAGTGATATGCAAATTCGTAGATACTACTAGATAACAATAAACAAGCTATCGTTTGTCGCGATACGGACAGAATACAAATAACGGATAGATTAGATAATACAAGATACTAAGAAACATAACTGCTGAATTATACAATTCACAATATTCACATGCAGTTCGACAAAAAAGTGTGTTACAGATACCCTGCCGGCCAAAAGTTTAAGACCGCACTGAAACGACGTAATCATCTATCAACTGTAATAAAAGCCTGTGAGATAAATAAAAATATGCACATCTGCATATTCTATTGTTAATATCGAATATCTTGAGAAGTTATTATTTTGTTTACTTTCAGGCTATTGGACAGTAAACAATGTAAACATGCAAGAGCTTAGAGTCGTGGTAATATTTTTATGATGTGCTCATTACTTTGGTTTTCTTTCGCATTGGTCAATAATAAGGATTATTTAGTTTCCGAAAACATATGTTTCCGACTTATGATAACCTGAGGTTTTTGGGTTTATTCACAAACAATTTCAATTAGTCTAAACTTGTGGTTTCTACAGTCAAGACATCTTAAAATGGGAAGAGCACGCGAAATTAGTAGTGAAGTGCGTTCTGCCATCGTTGATTTACATAACGAAGGCAAATCCGAACGTTCATGGTACAATAACCCGATACAGGGAGACAGGCAGTAATCAAGATCGTCTACGCTCGGGAAGGACGAAAGCTACCACCTCTAGTGAAGATAATTTCATCGTTGCTAACAGCACCAGACATCTGCGTTGAAGTGAACAAAACCCGAGTTAAATCTTTATCGTTGACTACAGTAAAACGGCGAATGAGAGATGCGAAGTTGTATGGTCGCGTTGTCATTTGAAAACCTCTGTTAACACCACAAAACAAGAAAAAACGGATGCAGTGAGCTCTTGTCCATCGAGAATGGACTGAAGAAGATTTTAAAAAAGTTCTCTGGACTGATAAATCCAAGTTTAAACTATTCGGTTCAAAACGAAGAATTTATGTTTGACGTAGCGCCCAAGGAAAGATGATGCCAGACTGTGTAGTCCCAACAGTCAAGCATGGTGGTGGTTCAATTATGGTCTGGGGTTGCTTCTCTAGCCAAGGAACTGGCGACTTGATCAGAATTGAAGGAATTTTGAAAAAGGAGCAGTACAAACAAATTTTAGAACAAAATGCCGTTACTTCCGGGTTGCGATTAATTGGAGATGGATTCATTTTCTAACAAGATAATGATCCGAAGCATAGCTCAAAATTATGCAGGGGATATTTAGAAAAGAAAGAGGCGCAAGCGGTTTTAAAAAACACGGTCAGGTCCGGATCTTAATCCAATTGAACTTTTGTGGGAACAGCCTGATAGTAACGTCTGTAATCGTGGCCCATCCTCGCAAGAAGACATGTGGAATGCTTTATGCGAAAGTTGGAGCAATATATCAGAAGACACCATCAACAAATCGATTGCTCGTATGCCGAGACTTGTCAAAAAAGTCATACAATGTAAAATAATAAAATTAAGCTGGTCTTAAACTTTTGTTCTGCAGTGTAACTAGTAAAGGATGGAAAAATGCTTTTATTACCACATTTGTTGACTCGCTTTTTTGTCTTTCTATTTGTTTCTGTTTGGTATAACATTTAAAATAGACTTTAAACTTTCGTAATAAGATGAAAGGCTTGAAACTTTAGACATGGGTATAACTGGTAGACAATAAATATCATCAAAAAAATAATAACATATTTTTTTAAAACAGGCCACAAACACTGGCACGTATCGCGTGAAGTTTCAAACTACTCACAGTACAATGTGCAGAACATGTGTTACATGGCATATTTTCTACTTACTCAAATACCAACTGTGGTATTGCTAAACCATCAAGCTATTCTGATTAATCTGTGTACAAATAGCTGACATGGACACTCAAATTATGTCACTCAACTAAATATACTCAGTGCAACCGCCAAGAATTATTAAGATACAAGTTAATATACAAGTAATAAATAAATGATTGTGCTAGTGAAGGATACCGGGCAACCATACCTCCTCCAGCCCGTACCACGAGACCCACGGGGCGGCTGTGAGTGCGATCGCACCGCGACCCAAACACGATAACAAACTTACACTAAAAGACTAGTGAAAGAAAGAAGCATGCAACCAATTTATTATTACATATCAATTCTCGTTGCACAGACATCTAACATCTAACATTCTAACAACAGCTAATACACCGTGGTCTAATAGACATTTAGTAGACCAGCACATTATTTAGATCACAAAGTGACATTTGTCAATATTTACCCGTTGCCATGGTGACTCATTCTGAATGAGGCAACATGAAAGTGCAAGACCGATCCCTTAATACGATCCACTTATAACTATTGTTTTGAAACAATCCATCGATTTCAAATACTTGGCAAGCGCGTATGGTTATTGAATTTAGTACCAGTCGTCGTTTTAAATACGTACTTTATTTATGTACAGTTTAGTAAGTGCCTGAATTGCCCGATCCCTATGCGTCCTCTACCACGACCCACAATGGGCTTACACATATATACAGTACTAAACGCTATCTATAAGGAAGAGAAGAAGTGCTCTAAGTAGCCATGCCAACTATCTACTCACACCACCCACCTTGCGGCGTCCAGCCGGGCGGAGCGATCCCAACGAAACCTTTACAACCAAAACATACGGTTAGATATTATTTGTGTAACACATATGGAGACTACGTGTTGTCATTGTCTAATACACACGGGACAGATTTAAAACAAGCACACGAAGGGGCAGTAAGTGAGACGTCTGTAATATCGTCCATATAAAGTTGTAAAAAGCGAGTATTAATTCAGGTTCAAACGTCGTAAATTGTCGTAAAACGACGTCACATGTCGACCAATAATCCTAAGCACCAGCTCTCCCGCCGCACCCTCATCAACAACCTCATGGGAGTGCTATCGTCCGAAGTGGGCGCGTCATAAGCGAGGACGGCGAACTATAATTGATTTCATGAAGTTGTGTCAATTACAGCTCAATGGCTCGATACACATGTCCAGCTTATAATGCTATAAAACTATTTCTATCGATCCTTGTGTGACATTATTATGTTCAAAGTAATGACCGTTTTCCATCTTTACACTTTCAAAGTCGGTGTGTGAGCTGTTATTCAAACTCATATCTTAGAATTCGTGTCACAATCACAACCATCATTAACCAACGATTTCTAAAAGGCAGATCAATGTAAAAACGAGTTAACCGACGGTCGAACGCATGAGAACTGCTGGGTTTGGCTGACTAAATTAGCAACAGCCAATCACATCACGAGTTTGATTTTGTCACATCGTTGATTAGCTTCTCAGAAACCTGGTGTAAGAGTTAAAGAAATGTAACTTAATTACTTACATTACGTTTCTTTAATTGTAACTGTTTCTGTAACGTTTAAAAACGTTTTATATCTTGATCTTGACAATTTAAAATATGCGTTTCTGGTTTTTATTCATAAATTTAGGAAAACATCTTATAATGGAGTACAGGGAACTGGACTGGAAACCATAAGTCTCTCATACATTAAGATCATGTCAGTCCACCAGGCCTGCCAATTACGTGTAGTTACTATTCACACATTATCGAGAACACTATATTATATACTGGCAGTTTTAAAAGATTAATTTATTTAATTTAAGAACACGTGTTAACTAAAAGCCATTTCTGAGTCGTATTGACAGTAGGTACCTGCTGTCTCGCAGTACGCATTGCCTGGTGAACTGACTGATCCCCAAGGCAGGTAAGCCATACTACAGGAGGAGGGGAGTCTACTTAGTAATCATGCGATCTACGAGACCCACCTTGCGGCACCGGCGTCCAGCCGGGCGGCGCGATCCCAAAGAAAGCTTCACAACCAAACCATTGCATTAGATATTATATTAATTACATACACGTTTACATGCAGTGAAATCGGCTTCCTAGTATCTATCTATTTGTAGTCGCTTCCCATCAAAGAGCAACAAAGAGAAGTACTCGGTTTAATGACGAGGTTAAATATTGTTGCATGGAATACCGATTTTGTGGATAGAATCAATACAAGCATATCGCGGTTTGCTGAGCATCGATTATGTCATAAACTATTTAACACAATTAACTCTTCGGATAATATGGATATTGTATGTAATGGCTGGAGGAAAGGACATCATAAATTAGTCACTTTAGCTATACTAGGGCCGACAGTTTAGTTTAGTTACTTTTTTTAAATTTTTGTGTTTTCTCGGCACATTAAAAAATACATATTATAGCTGTGATGACGAACCTAATTGGTGTATTGCCTATTTGTATGATATTGTAACTGTTGCACATTTTGATTAATTGAGCTCATATTAACACTATATTTTGTCGAGACGACGGTTTATTGCTAAGCAATGATCCGCGGTTGGAACCTTTGGAGCATCAACTTATTAAAAATAGACTACTATTAAAACGCAAAAGTAGTTGTGGGTATCAACTAGTAATATCTAACAACAATATTCATATATTATGTTGTGTAATGTTTCATTTCTTGAACACGTTTTAACCGTTATCGAATGACTCGTGGACACGATGATGGGTTTGTTTTGTGTTTTTACTCGATTGCCGACATTTTTCCTGGTAGCCTTATAATACAAAGGTGATGGGTCACCTGCCCACTCTCATCTGATACGGTTTTATTTACATTCTAAGGTTAATAAGCAAGCAAGTTATACTAACTTTTTATACAGACAGTCATATTTTCTATGCCGAATTGCATAGAAAATATGACTGTCTTTTTGTTCGACTCGATTGGCTTTATGTGGTGTCTGTGGCATGAATCGGTGTGTAAATTGAGTTCTCCTTACTCATGAGAAGAACATAATTAAAAAACCGATTGATCATACATATAAACATATGTACCAATATATTTAACGGCATATATTCTTAGCCTGTCAGCTTAACAATATCGAGTTTTAATGATAAAAGCATTGTGTGTGGACGCCGGCGTCCGTACAACGAATATGAATTATTAAAAGCTAAACCACGGAGTAGTTTATAGACAAAATTCGAATCAAGTAAAGCGATTTAAATATGTAAAAGCAAGTAACGCGTATGTAAAGATATATGGGATATAAAATAAATAGATATTTTAATTTATTGTTAGGATGAGATGACTAAAATGTACACGTTACAACCGTTAAAATAGTTAAAGTACGTAAGTAAAATAAATGCAACTCGTTTCTGTTCGCGAATCCACAGAAGCCAAACCGGGATGAACAGTAACCTTTGTGTTAATCCTGGAAGGACATAGACTATCTGTGTGTCAAGTTACATTCGAATTCGTACATACAATAATTTAACCTTCTTGTCAAACTAAAAAGTTTAAAAGCCTTAGCATATATTATTGTTATACTCTGAATTAATGTTTATGTAACTCATGGGCTTTTATAAACTGCCCTCAATATGAACAACGGGCTGTTCATTTACCCTCTACATACATAACTGAAAGAATTACGTTACATGTTGACGTCGAGTGTACTACACAGTATAAGTGGTTCAAGATGACGCACAACACACAGCGGCATGTCGATAGTACGGAGCGCCCGACAGTCGCGTCCTCAATAATTTTATTTACACAATATCAATCTACTTTTATTTCGTGGAACATTTAAGGTGCCGGACTACTGTAGGTACTACAAAGCCGGTCCAGCTCTGGACAATAATATTAATTTTAGCTGGAGAGGTAACCAAAGGCACCAATAGCTTGGAACTCAAAGTAAAATTAAGCACTCATTCTTGGCATACAAAACTGTACCTCATAAGGTTTATCAACATTAAATACCGGGCACAGAGAACACCTAATTTTGGAATCACTATGACATAATATGATCCCTTGCGAGGATCGACACTGCTACAACAGCAGTCGCGAGATGACCACGTATAAGACTGCATCATGGATGTAGACAAGGGAAAGAGCACACAGCTAACAATTCACCTTGTTCGAACATACACACGATCACAGTCACACGTCCAACCGCGTAGTAATCTTGACTCATATAATCATGTGTTACACATACTTACACACGTACAGACTTGGGCTCGTAATCGAACGCGTAGTGCGATGCGCACCGTGCCTGCGCGTGTGCGTGTGCGTGCTTCTTACAACTCCACTTCCACCCACATACAGCAGCATTTACTGCACTTAGATACATAGGTTTCGCAATATTATTCACGATGGCGTGTCTATTAATGTTTCCCCATACTTCTCAGACTGATTTTACATAGTTAAAGAATGTTGTTTTGAAATGTGGAAAGGTCATTTCTGTGAAACATCCAGGGATAAAGGAATACGGTATAGGACATTGCAAAATGAACCTTTGAAGTGTCCGTGGTTCGAGCATCTCACTGCAAGCAGAGATACGTTGATAACAGCCTTTAGACTTCGATCCGGACAAATTCCGCTTAAAAAGATTTGCTTTTTAAATTAAAAAGTGCTATCACCACTTTGTTCCGAGTGCGGATCCTCTATGAAGAGGATGTATTACATATTATGTTGGAGTGTGTCCGAAACGAAGACATTAGATTAGATGTATTGCGCCAATTAATAGATTTAAAAAATGTCGGATGCTGTATTAGTGTTCTTGCATACCCGCTGTCTAAGACAGTAAAATTATTGTATCGTACTGTACAAGTTGGCTTACGACGATGTGTACACATTAAACTTAAACATATGTGTTACATATTGTTTAAGTTCTGCTGTGAAGTATAGCGTAAGAGTAGGGCCAATGGAGCGGCATAGTCATTTATTTAACAAAGCTCCTTAACAAAGAATTTAAAAAAAACCGAAGCCCCACTACGTGGCCATCAATAATCCCTATTCTAATAATCTTCTAGCGACGCGGCCGGTAGTTATCAGACTCACCAGCCGCTGAACTGACCATGTTTCGACTGCACGGATGGCGCAGTGGTTTAAGAAGTCTCCTCGCCCTTGTATGGTGTTTTATGTGTGTGTCCGTTTTAGAATGCATGTAAATAGATGTAATCCGAGCGCGTGTGCTAAGAAACAATAAGTAAATATATAAAAAAAGACTATAATTAGGAGAGTAATCAAATTTGCCTTCAGAAGGTCTGCCCAAGGGATAATTCAGATAACTTGACAAATACGATGCATGCAGTAAGCCCCGTAGTAAACGGTAGTGACTCGCTTAGCAATAGAAGCTGACCTCCCGTTATCGTATATTGTTAGCGTTATAGTTGTCGAAAGCGCTATCTACAAAATGTACCTATGTTAACTTGAATAACGCATCGGCATAAACCGCTATGCCACTAGTAGATAAAATCCAAGAGTTGTGTATATACAAGTGCAAAACACGTTCGCGTGAAATCACTACAAATATATGTATATACCTACTGATTATTTAGAAATATCGATATATGCACTTCATTATTGCGCGATGCGTGTTTACTCGCTACTTCCGCATATTAAACTCGCCAAACCTAAAAATGTACTATACTGTTAAGGAAAAGCCTTAAGAGACGAGCAGGTTTTTTCCAATAACCATCATGATACGGAAAGTTAATGCGAGAATGGTATCGTGATATCGATATATTGTGGTGTGGTGAAATCACTTGCATATTAATTAAAAATAAACATTATAAAGACGTAACATGTAGCGGCCTCTCATCTTAGATCTTAGATTTCGTTCAAACTGAGACAGAGGTACACCAAACTGCCGTGCGTCGCGCTTTTGCGGTGTATAGTGTTACCATACTCCTCAAGATGACGGTACGCTGTTGGCAGAAGGGACAGAGTGATCAAAAATCAAAATACTTTTATTACCAGAATAAAACATACATTTACGTAGTATCCTTTGGCCCACACTAGGCAAGCCTGTCCTGTGGGTACTGATGTTTGCTCTTTTCGCTGTCAGCCTTGCGATTTCTTATTTGAGAGCTGTGTGCTTATATACGAGCCCACAGGCTATGATAAACGCTTACTATTAGGTTGGAAATGCTAACTTGGTAAAAAACAGGTAAACAAGTAGCTTTTCTCAAATTTTCAATAAATTAGCAATCCACGCCAATATTTCACAGACTGTTTCTACCGCGTAATAAAGGACGAATACGTTGCCCTCTTCATGACTTTACAGCTTCCGATAACTCTCTGACCCGACTTCAAATGCACGATCTCACGATCTTTTTCTATACGCCTAAGCGAGTAATCGATAAGGAAATATATTTTAAATATAGAAATTCCGCAATCAATATTTATAACTGATCACCTTGTGCCGCAAGCGTGTATGATGTGCGCATGTACTCGTGTATCGTATATCGAATCACCAACACAACACAACACAAAACAACGAGTCGTGTGCGTCACAGCGCCAATGCGCATGAGCAGTTATAAAAAACCTTTTCCTTGTGCCTCAGACCTACTCGCGACGGCATGCGGCACCGCTGGCGTCGAAATATGAGCTCAGAAATGACCGACAAGCCTATTATACTTTTGACACGATATCACACGCACAAACATGTATCACGTACGCACTCATACTCTTTACAGCTCACTTGTCTCACTCGTTAGTGCAGTTTTCAATGTCGCAATACTACGTGACGGCGCATCTTGTCTCGATGATGAGATGCTTCGCTGGAAACCACAGCCCGATTGACATTTTGACACGGCTTTACTTGCATACATAAGTACTCGGATTCAACGTCTATTCCCATGTCATTTAATTCACTGTTTTCCCGAAACGTATGTAGTCAGTCAATGATATGAATATTTCTGCATCGTTAATTATAAAAAACACTTAATGAATATTAATCAAGAATAGACACCATAATTTTTGTCGAAATCGCATGTTTTATTCTAAACATGACTGCAACATAGTAATGCATAACATGCCCGCCCGAAAAAAAATCAGCTGTTCCATTCATTTTGTCGAGGTCAATTTTGTATGGAACAGCTGTTTTTCCCGCGATTTCGGCAATGTCCCACAACAATAGTTGTTCTTAATAACAAGTGTAACCACCCCCGAGAGCTTTGCACAACAGGTACTAACAATAACGTGTATACGAAGACACCTCGCGTCAGCGTCGCGTCGTAGCGCACTGAGATATTGATTTTGATGAAAAGCCGGATTTGAAAACAATTGTTTTTTTTTATGTAGTGTAATTGCAGTGGAAAGCTTCTATGTCATGGACTACATACTTGTACATACTTTGCGTTAAAACAGTGAATTTGATTCCATGGTGTATATATAATATGTATGTATGTATGGATATATACTACAATGTCAATAAACTGTAATATATACTAAATTGTAATACCTACTACATAAATATTACTTTTGTATACAATAAATCGTTGCGAAGTCAACTGGACATTTTTGAAAATTTATTGTCTATATGTTTATACCTACTTCATGCAAAAAAAACTACAGTAGATTGTTTTGAATTCTTGCATGCATTAACTCTCATGGTAGTCTACTGATGACTACTCTAATGATAGGATATTAATTGCGATATATTGTATTGCGTTATTTTCCATGGCGGCTGATCAATAAAGCATGATATACATCCAAGTAATTATAACTTATTATACTAAATCTGTTCATAAACCAAACTGATATTATAAATGCAAATGTGAGTCTGTCCATTTGTTACGCTTTCACTCCTTAACTACTCGACCGATCATCATAAAATTTCACATACAGGTTGTCAGGGATACAGAAAAGGACATAGGGGAAAAGTACTGTACCCGGGGAATAGAAAGTTTACATAATTATTGAAGTGGTCAGCGTTCAATCTGACAGGTGCCGATACTAGTTCATAAAAATAATACAAGTAAAAGCAGCATATAACAGTATGAAAAGACGCGGCGCAGCTTGGCTTTCCCTGCTTGACGATAGATTAGTCGCCAATAACAATATTCTATGAATAAGTAGATTATTGCATCAGGACAATGGTATACAGAAAGTGCACAAGTTACGAGTAGGTACTTGAGTTAATATAACTTATTGACGTAAGTCTCGAAGGCATATGATGATATCATCATTAAAATGAACAGTGGCACATACCGCACGCTACGCTACGACTTCGCACGATCGCTTGCTAGTTAGATATTGTCACATGTATGTATATATATATGTATTATAGAATTAGAGACAGCATTGCTTCCAACGTCTCGTTTGTCTAGCAGCGTTAGCTACCGCGTGCTCGTTCGACAAAGCGTTACTACATTGTGTCAGGAACTTCGGAATTATAGCAGCTTAACCTTATAAATTTAATAGGGCAATAAGAACAGATGATATAACTTTGAAATTAAACTTAGCAGAGACGATAATAGGATTGTTACATCTCTGCTATAATTAGCGTTGTATATACGCTTTATATTATACGCTTTTTTTTTTATAATCTAAACAATTCCTTTGTTGCAATTCATTGTTTTGCATTATATAATATTCGTATTTTATTAATTGTGTATAATAAATATTACAATCTTCAAATTCCATTCAATGTTTAATTGTTTATTATTATGATCACTAATTTTTAATTTCTATTTTTGTGATTATTCAATGGGAATGCAACCTAATTTTATTATTAATTTATATTTTATTATTATTTTTATTTTATATCAATTGTGTTGAATACTTTTATTTAATGACTCACTGCAGTTTATAGTTTCAATGATTTTGAGGAATATGTTCTGCATTGTAAAGCAAATACCAAGAAATATCCTATTTCTGGGCGGAAGGCGCTGACGCCTGACGACTGTAACACAATTTAATATTAGCACGGTCGTCAACGGCAACCTCTTAAAGAATGTACCATTGCTCAGTTTTATTTAGAATCAGTTTAAGAGAAATTTGTAAAACTATTAGTTGAATAGATTATTATTATTATTATTATTATACACCTGTAACGGCATCTCACTTCGTAGGTACCTTTCTTTTTTTTTAAAGGCAATTTCATCACTATTAATTATTCCTGTATCGCGAGCGACTTTACTAACATTCACGCAACGGACACAAAGAACACTCAGACTCGGGACAACCATTTATGCATCACACAAACTTTCGTACCGTGTGGGATTCGAATCCACAACACGGCACGGGACAGTGGCGAGGCGACCACTCAAACCACTGCGCCATCCGTGCAATCATTACCAACTGGTTTAAATTATAATTGTATAGCGATGTAATGTGAACTTTCAATAAATAAATACAACCCTTTTGCGTTACGCAAACAATGTGCTAACACATCATCGTAAGTATAGTCAACGTAACAGACTAGAGGCGTGCAACAGTGTACGCAGTTATGTAAGTCACGGTGTGCTAGGTACAAGTGAGGCAGCTATACTCAACGAACAAGTACAAGAATAGTTGCCGCCGAAATAATCAAATTAAAAAACAGCATTGGTTAACAGTCATTTATTTACAAACGCGACGTTAAAGCGTGTGTCACCCACATTCATCCGCTAAATTTAGTGCCTACACGATTACTTCATTCAGTACATATTATAAAACAAAGGCCCCGGCCGCGTCTGTCTGTCTGTTCGCGATAGAGCCCGCGCGCACTAGCGATTAAAGTCGGCCGATAGTTCAGTCGCAATCGTATAACGATTATGCTCAAACTGTCGCTCGACAGTTCAGTCTCGTGGTGGTGCGCGCACTACACTACACGATTGAATTCCGCTGACAGTCTATTTGTAGTCGTGGAGGCAAGCTGAAATGATTCCGAAATCAGTAGTAATATGTGCCTATATACCAATACCTAATATATTATTTTTGTCTTTTTTATGCATATATTTTATTTATTACTCCTAATAAACTTCACTAATTCCTCTCCTTTCTTTAACTTTCTTCTAAACAAACGATGATTAAAAATAAATGATTTATTTATTCATACAACTTACAACATTACAGGATAAAACCTATTGCATTAGTGCGAATTATATATGTATATGTTAAAGCCAAGGTGATTAATATAAAATTATACATAATGACTGGTCAATATATAGGTATAATTACTAAATTGTCTAGACAATTTGATAAATTAATCACTTCATCTGGATTATACATAAAACCAGGCCAAAAAAGTCTAAGTAATATTTACGATACGAATTTGGCGGAATCGCGGTGTGACTGAGACAGCATGATGCACTTGCGTGAAGAGCGAGAGAGAGCGGTGCGCGGCTCGCCCGGCCGGCGCATCTACTCGCGTTCGCGCGAAAATTATCACGACAGTCAATTATTGCAAAGTTAAATATCCTAATAACTGAAGAACTTCACTGAATCAACACTGAACTCCATTTGTACGAAGTCACACTTAATCAAAGTCCATTTTTAACACATTTTTATACTTCATAGTTCGAATACCTATATACCTTGTTTTCTTCTTTCTTCACCAGTGAGTTCCAACCAGTTTGGTACAACTGCCTCGCAAACTTCTTCCCATAATGATTTCTTCAAATTGGCGTCAGCATATTCCTTAAGAGATTTTTTATACAAAGCCGGCCGCCTCTCTACTTCTTCGATTAATTTCGTAGTTTCAAAACTCGTTATCAATGACATTTTGTAAACGTCGCCTACCTATCTCCCGCGCTATTAATCGAATCGACTGACAAGTGCGCGCACAATCATAATGCGTCGTACTGACTGTGCGATCGGTCGATAGTTGAGCGACAGTTTAGTTGAATGTAATGCGCGCACTCGCATACAACTTCATGCACATATGCAATCGGCCGATAGTCGTTCAATAGTTTGATCGAATAGGGATCGGGCAGTCGGATTCGATAGTTCGGTCGTACAACTTTTAAACTTCAAATGCGCACACTGCCATATAACTCTATACTGATCCCTCTGACCGATCAAACTATCGGCCAACTTTAATCGCTAGTGCGCGCGCGGCCTTAGATGTATAACTTGTTAAGGTTTTGTACTAGCCGTGCGAAGCCAGGGTGGGTGGGTCGCTAGCAAGGAATAAGGATATCACCGTACACCTGACCAGGCGCCGCGCGCCGCAGACACCTCCTGGCGAAGTGTACATTATAAATGTTCACTGGTTTCATACATTGCCAACATTATACAGTCCGCTAATAATAACTAGTACTTGAGTAACATTTTACATCCAGCACTTCCACGTGTAAGACGTAACATGTAAAGGCATTGTGTACTATTTATTATTCTCGCTTCTACAACGTGTGATCTGCGGCCCACTGTGACAAGCCACCCCGGCTTCGTCAAAACAGACTGCACAAGGCAGGCTGTACCTAATGTTTTGTATTGTTATATCAGTATTTTGACAAACAAGCATACCACCTACCTGATGATACTTTAACCAAGAGTTCTCACTCGCGAGTTGTTATGTCCTTAATCCCACCTCCCTTTCTATGAGTAATTCCTGTGCCGCGGGGAGCTTTACAAACATTCAAACAACGGACACAAAGAACGCCCAGACCTGGAACAACTACTCGTGGAGCACACAAACCATTGCCCCGTGTGAGAATCAAAACCACAACTGTCGACGCGGTGGTGGTGACGAAGCGAGCATTTAAGCCACTGCGCCGTTCGTGCAGTCTACGCTCGCAATTGTTGAAGTGATCGTCACTACCAGTTGCCGTGCGCCAAGTGCGTCAACCACGTACACATGGAACAAAGCTCTGCCGTGCCCGAGCGCTGTGCCCTTGCTTCAATGTTTGTGAGTTCTTACATCGCTTTAAAAGTATTATTTGAAAAGCGGGCATTAGGCCTTGTTAATGAACTGGCAAACAGGTGGTCATCTTCTGCAGTTCGTAATTAAAGATGATCATTGAAATAAAATGCTAAAGCATGAATTATTGTTTTTAATTTAATAAAGTGCCAAACTCGAATCGTAGATGACGGTGCTCTAGTATCGTCAACATGTGCTCTCTTAGCGACTTGACAAGTGGACTGAAGAACTAAACGAATCTAAATGACATAAAGTTAACGATCTTAGCAAACAGTTCGCATATCTTTGCATTAGACTGTTATCACTAATTGGCAGGTTGGTGGCACTAAGTTATGAAGGTGATAGTAAATGACGAAATACATGACATTATTATCGTATCTAAAAGAAACACATATAAGGAATGTGATGAAAGTGAATGAAGCCAGAGAAGTGTGCACAAGCCCTGTGGCGAGGAGGATTTTACAAATATACAATTAACGGACTGAAAACAATAATTAGACCCGTGTGGGATTTGAGTCCACAACATTCGGCGCTTTAACAGCATCAAGACAGACCGCTTAGCCGCTATGCCCTCCTTGCAGGTATTTTCTTATACTAGGCAGAGAACCAAAGCTACGTTTAGTTACTGTACTACCGACGTGAACCCGCTCCTAACACAAGCCTTCTAGCTTAGCTGGAGTGGTTAACAAGAACACTAGTCATTTGAACCACAAAGTTGCTAGTAGCCTACTAGAGCAAACGACATTTCACACAGACGCTGCATTCCCAGCGCAAGAGCAAAGTGAAATTATTGCGAGTTGAAAATTCAAGTAACATTGCACGTAATTAGAATGCATTTTTCAGATTGGCATAAGTATCTGCACACTGGCGAAGTCGCGGCGAAACGCTAGTCTAAGGTAAACTGTGACGCTACGTTATGTCTACAAGCTCACTTAAACCTTGTGGATGCACCCGAACAAACAAACAGTTTCAGTAATTCCATTAACAAATACATGTACTTTAGGTATATTATATTCCCCGTTAGCAGAGGGATTGCGCTGCTTCCGGCGATAACAGCCTGGTTAGTACATGCACTTATGTATGTTTGCTGGTAGTGTTGCTGTGTACACACACGAGCACACACATCCACCAACCTAACACGTAACACGAGCACTATCGGCGTGCCTTAAACAAGGAATTATTATACTAAATAATCACAATTAAACAACACGCCAGTATACACTGAAGGTTAAGACTTCAATTGGACGCTTTTTTTGTCAGCAAGCCACCAAATGTCCTAACGGCAAGCGCCGCGGTTCATAAAAAAGGCGGCGTCTCCTTAATGTTACAGAAGCAAAGGCAAGAAAACACATTCAAGCCGCTGCCTATCTTAAACCACATAGACGGCAAACTAATGCAGACGCAATAGATCTTTTAGTGATTTGGCACACGCATTACAGCATAGGCGTTTGCCAAATCACTTAAAGAAAGGGACCGAGCGAATGATTGGACCGGTGATGCTCTTACTCACCGAAAGAAACACAACTGTACGCATACTGGTACTGCACATCAATATTGTGTGAGAGTTATACTTCTCTGGTGGAGTCAATCCACTCATGCTGAAAATAGGTAGGCTCTACTCAAATATTTAGCAATTTCTATAGTTATAGCTAGCTATGTCTAGTGCTTATGACAGAACAACGAATATTCGCACAGACCTAGAACAGCTGTCATAGGAAAGTACACACAACGACACATCAACCTAGACTGTTTGGACTTTGAACTATTAGAAGTTGAACGCTGCGAACCGTGCGAGAGAGGGCGTTATATTTTTGTTACGCTCTATCCTTACCATTACATCGACACCACTTTGCACTGTCCTTTTCCGACGATACTCTATTTTGTACGTCGCGTAGTTATGCGTATATAGGGTGTCTAACTTGATGTGTAGCCGTGTGTACCATCAGTACCAGCTAGAAAAGGTTGCAGCCAAATAAATGAGTGTTGTGTGTCAACGGTGTGTAGGGAGTACACAGCTCCTTAAAGGTGCTGTGCTATTGACGGAGAACCAATGCGACTTCAGTCCTGACTGGCGACTCTCGTATAACAAGCATATGATGGTGGCTGTGGTAGCGGCTCACTAACTGATAGGAATTGAACGAGAACTTCAGCCGTTACTGAGGATATAAGTAAGTATATTTTTAGTGTGGTAGACCTAGTTCGTTAGGAAGTTTATCATTGTTCCCTTTGTTTTGACTAAGTCATGTGGGGGACTGAAGATGTATAACAACTTAGTTGTAGACGAAATTTTGCACAGCTATGCAGTTTAGATGTTGTTAAGTACAGCACAATTTAATTTGTCGTCAATGAGACGGAACAATCAGTGTTCTTGTTAAAGCCATTATTTTTTGTTTGCTCGTCGTCACTGAGTATTATCGTCCACGTCCGGTGATACAGTTAGTTCTTATATGACGGTCATTATAAATACCATTCTTGTATTACTTGTTCTCACCGGGCGACCTTACAACAACGGACACAGTCCACACCTAGGCTCAGTGCAATCATGTGTGGATCATACGATATTATAATTCACTACCTGTTTTTGTAAGAGGTATACCCTTGTACGATATCAAAGAATGGAGTTATGAACACTAAGATGTGACACAACACATTGCAACGATGACGAGGAGACCGCTGCAACCACGGCAAAATGCGACATTAAAATCCAATAAGAGGTAAGAGAACTTAAAAATAAGTAAGTAAGCGCATATTATCAATGATTCACACGCAGTATCGGACGCAGATGAGTCGTACGTACCTACCGACAACGGATAAACTATGTGTTATCGTTCGCGCCTCCACAACACAATGGTGCTGATAGACTTGAGCATTCATTTGTAATGAGCTTTCTGGCGGATGTTACAGAAAAATAAACGGGAGCATTTTAGCGAGCATTCTTGCGAAAGGACAGTAAATTTGGTTCGAGCTTTTTACCGAGCCGACCGTCAAGTGTGACATCTTGTGAAAAATATTTTTTGTACGAGTATTGAATAGAGCGTTTTCTAGAATGTTCGTAGCAATGTTTGGCTCTGTTCGTTGTTCGGTTCGACAATTTAAAAAGCGGCGAAGTCGCGATGTTCTTTACAAGTGAATGCTCAAGTCTATCAGCATCTTTATACATATATACAAGTATGGTCATCCCGTCGTTATTGATCGATAAGCTATACACATCCATTTAACCAACGACAGCCTAAGCATGTCCATGTGTATGTGTTCATGCGGACGCAATCTCGCCAGCCATGTTTTTAAGTTCCACGAATAACAGAGCGAGCCTTCTGCCTTCCACCGGACACACCCACAGACTCACTAAACAGACAAATCCAATAGCACTGGCCGACCCGGACGCTCAGCATCGCAAGCAAACTTATGTCGCGAGTTAGATGTAAAGATTGTGAGGCGATGCTATGAAGAACGTTTCAGTTAAAAGTAGATATATGTTCACTTTCACGTACGGAAACCATGTTTAAATAACAATATCGATGCTTATTTATATCCTTATATCGTTGACCATTAACATTACCAAGTGTCCAAATATACCATAGTATAGTGTGGATGAGTCGTGACGACACAATTATACATTTCCTGTCGCCCACCAATGATTCTATCACAAAACCACAAAGTCGTTTTATTGTATTCTACCACATTTTGTATCGATAACTTGGCGGGGCACTGCCGCGCACATCATTAAACAAATTCAGAATGCAATACGTTATTCAAGGCAACATAATAGCGTCGCACTATAGGCATGCAGGTTGGTTCTAGCGTGAACATCAGCTCTGAAGATCTCTAAAGCTTGATACCCAAGTCGAGATAAATGTTAACTGAAACTTTGTGCCAAAAATATATATAGCTAAATAGAGGTTGTTAGTGTGTTTGGTACACAGCAATGAGTTCTCATAACTCGTGGACTTTTACACAATATGCGCTATTTAGACGTGATTTTATGTACTTGTAGCTTTTAAAGACAAACGCATCTAAATAAGCGATCATAATTACATACATATGTTTTCAAAAATAACTACAATGTACAGACAGGCTCGTTGTATAAAACTATACAATAAATAGCAAACATTGTGTTGCGGTAAAACAGGAAGAATCGCCGCCGAATTGTAACGGAGGCACTATCTGCTGGAACATCCGCTCAATGTACCTCGCTGTGCGCACTGAGAACGCATACCGCACTAGCTCTCACTAATAACGTTTATATCCTTATATTACACGTAATAAACACAACACAACATGGTATAAACATGTACCACGCACACATTTCGCTCGCTATATAGAAACCTTGGCGTTGTTATCAAACTCAAGTAAGTTGTCATTAGCGCGCACCGCGGCGAGTAGGTCGCACGGAAGCAAGTGACTCATTAGTTATCACTTATTAGTTAACTCATTACTATCAATATTAGGTACTCATATATTATTAGGCTATTTAGTTAATACAACCATAATATATTATGTGGAGATGAATCCTACCAATTCTACTTACGAATAATATTTTAAATGTGAATATTTTTGGATGTTTGTGTGTCTTAATCACGTGGAATCGCAATCGCGCTTGAAACTGTCGAACTATTTGGATGAAACTTAGCACGCAGATAGATCATGTCTTAGATTAGCGCATAGGATACTTGTAACTCTATCATTCACTCTTCACATTACACTAAAGGACTGTGGGTCGTCGAGGACCCTGGGTAATACACCAACCTCTCTGCTACACTACCGCGCGTGCATTCCTCGTTTACAATGACTGGATCTGTGTAAAGATACACCTGCACATTCTCAACCGTTTAAAGGTTGTAATTATTTTATCACCAAAAAATTATATAAGTATGACTATTTATATAAACGATACTTCAAATCATGTAATTAAATGTTTGCCCTAAGGTGGAAAAGCTCGCGGGGTAATGCAGTAAGGTCATCTGGTCGCATCTACAGATAGTAGACTTTTTACAAAACAAATATGACAGTGATATATCACAGTGATTTAACCTTACAATTTATTTGACTGACAGAGATCAGATGCCAGTCTATTCATGGAGCTGATATTCAGTCGTATTTATAGTGCAGGTATATTATGTAAGAAATTATCAACTAGATTATTCTAGAACAAAATGATCAACTATCAACTTGATATTTTAAATACTTAAACCCATCTCGAAAGCGGTTGACGTCTCGCCAGTAGCCGAAATAACCAACTGTTTTTGCCAGGCTTACTATAAGTAACACTCAAATTATGACGCTAACTTGGACGTGAGGTTTGTAGTAAGATTGAACAGAAGTGATCGGCCGGTTACAAGGCAGTCTACCTCTGTAGTTTAAGAAAATGCTACGAAGATAATGAAGATGAAAGTGAAGACTGGTGAAGAACAAAGTGTAACCAAAATCACTGCCACTATTAAAGCATCGTCGTCGCATACGCCAGAAGGGGTCAAAGCTATACGCTTTGTATTGTGGTGTCCCATTCCCAAGCATGTAATGACAATGCTTTAAAACTTGGTGGTTTCTGCTTATAGCAATATTGGTACATACCGCTAGTGTCAGGCGCGGTAGGAGCGTGGCCATACGGCGTAGCAGTAGGGTACGGCGCCGCCGCTGCCGCGGGGTACGCGGTCGCCGTGGGGTACGGAGACGCCGTGGGGTATGGAGTCGCCGTTAGGTACGGAGTCGCCGTGGGGTATGGCGTGGCCGTCGGATAAGGCGCTGCTGTACCAACAGGGTACGACACGGTCACTGTGTGCGCTGTAAACATTATTAGCTGATACAATTACTTCATTTTCACAATTATTACAAAGGAATTAGAGCTTCCTTAACGACACTTGAGATTACGAATCTTTACGTCGCGTTTTGATAGGTTAGCTCAAGTGTTTTTGTGTTGAGTATATAATGAATCTGTTATGGATTTTTATGAAGGTCATTATCACACATACAGAATGCGCGGCAGGCTGCTATCACAATATACACATTCCAGGAGTTGGCGATTATCAAATCCACGTTCTGATGTTGCAAGTTTAGTCTCTGCGTTACTGAGGTGATCCTGTAGCCGCACACCACACAGTTCTAGATTCCATCAATTCTGAAATCGAAATTAGGAACTAACGATGGACAGTTACGACGCTGACGATTTAACCGCAAAGGCTACGTGCAATCACATACTTTTTTTGTATTTAATACAAAGGCAAGGTTCTAGGAAAAATCAAAATAATATAGTATATATTGGACTTACAGGGGTAGGCGGGCGTGGCGTACTGCTGCTGCGGGTAGGGCGCCGGCTCGGAGCCCGGCGCGGGCGGCGCTATGGTGACAAACCACACGTTTTACACGCACATTGTTGTTAAACATCGTCGTTATTAACTAGTACCCATACATGACACCGTCATAAACACTTCAGATACGTCTGAACTGCACATACTTAAACATACTATTAAACAGGTTACTACTTCCGAACTTCAAACGTTAGTTCCTCTTCACAAATATTATAAAGTAAGATTTGTTTGTAATCGATAAACTCTGAATCTACTAAACCGATTTCAATCATTCTTTTACTATTAGAAAGCTACTTCATCCAGAAGTAACACAGGCTAAGTAGCACTGGCTAGCTTTCTCTACAAGCCAGGGGCGCGACGCGGTAATCGTAAACGTGGGTGAAACTGCAAAGGACTGCTAGTATGTTATAAAGAGTAGGATTTCCCAAACTGACTACTCATAAAATAACTGAGCCGATATCTCTCCGTGTGCCTGAGTCATCGGCACTGTCCACAGTGAAGACATCACTCATCACAATCATTATTGATTTCATGTTGCGACACGATTGTGCTCCTAACTACAACACATCGCCTAAGATACCTACTTATAAACTCGTCCAATTATCTTATCTATTTGTTATATTGAGTACACAAGAGTGTACCGCAAGCTCATAAACTAAATTCCAACTATACCGCAAGTATAAGAGAGTTAGGGCTAAGTGGAATTTCGCTAAAACGGGATGAACTCGACTAGGGAAAGCCTTCGCCAGAATACAGCAGCCAAATAACCTTATGTTGTGTTCCTGCACTGTGGTTGCTAAGCTCCTTCGATGGGTGTTGTGCCGTTAGCAAAACTCATTCGTTCTTTGCTAACAGCTGTCTGCACATTTTGCTGGCGAGGGATTGACTATTTATTGAAGACTAGACTTAAAAACAAGTGATGCCTCTGCTGTTGCAAACGACCATTCGTAGGGCACATTAATCGTTTACTATCAGACGGTCCGCGAGACGCTTGTTTGCCGCCTTAGCAGTACTTATATAAATATTTGTAATCGGGTGTGCATATGCTGAATAAATAATTTTCTTTCTTTCTTCCAACAATGTTTCCCCGAAAGCTATTCGAATAACCAGCGATTTGGATAGCTGGAGTTTAGATAATTGGCGTTCTACTGTTGCTATCTTCTGACGTTTTGCAACAATTCACAAGCGGACTTGACATAGCGTCACCGTGTAACTTGAACAAAGAGCAACAGATGCGTGGTGTGTCGCGCGGTAGGTATACGTACGTGCGATGACTCTGCCGCTCGACTTGCGGCAGCAGCAGCGGCACAGCAGCGCCACGAAGATGATGATACCCCCCGTCACGATCAGGCCCACCACCAGCTCCATCGTTGGGAAGTCGTGACCCCGCTCCCAGTGATCGATGTGGTTCTGAGAACAACCACACGCGTTATAGTTACATTATAATTAAACATAGCGATATCTTGTAAATTACATAAACACTACATTTTGTCCGCGGCTTCGGCCACGTAAATGTAGATCAGTTTAGTAACAGTACTTTTTTCTGGATGAAAAACCAGCCTAGGTATGTCCTGCGTGATAGTGTAACAAACAAACAAACTCAAATTAGCATTAATAATATTAGTTAGGATAGTAAGCCGCTATGTAACGTCAACAAGTATAAGCTCAACACATATCATATGTATTTAAGAACGCACGCATTGCTGCATACCTACTCTACCAATGTTCGCCATGCGATTAATATCAATTTTCGTGCGCATTAGATTCGCTTCGGAAATAATTTACCAAGAGTAGCACGTACATGTACATACATATACTACAAATTCATCTGCTGGACCGATATCTATCGGCTCATCGGAGAAATATAAACCTAGTACAGATCGCGCAATCTATGATGGCCGGACTGAACATAGTGGCGCCGAATTGTTGCGCATGTACAGTCTGTCAGTCAGTACGGATTGCGTCCCGCCCCCGCCCCCTGTCACCAAAGAGACCTAAAACTTACAAATGTGATGTTATTTTGCTATTGCGCGAGTGGTGGCGCAATGTTCAGACCGGCCATCATACAGTGCGCGATCTATAACACCGTTATATTTAATTTCAAAATGAAAACAGATTGAACTGACAGCACGCACTTTGAGACTCAGACACGCAAATGACTTCACATGCACATATTAGAACAATAACAACTATTAAGTTTGTCATGATATATAACATGGCCAGTGTTACTTCCAAACTCTTTTATATCAAATTCAACACTCGATTTTACCCGCGGCTTCGCTCGCGTAAATGTAGTTTAGGTTAAATTGGTAACAATACTTTTTTCTGTATGAAACCTTATGTTCTATTATGTAACCCTGGCAAGGTGTATGTGAAATTTCATGATGATCGGTTAAATAGTTAAGGTGTAAAAGCGTCACAAAAAAAAACACACATTTAAACAATCAAACAAACTCACGTTCGCATTTTATAATATTATAGTTAAAATATAATTATGGTTTGAGTGTGACTGGACTTGGCAAATCCAATATTTCCCTTTGTTTACCTACTACTATCTTTTCTTCCGAAATTATTAGCTGCTACCCGCGACATTAGCCGTTTTTAAATCATGTATTTTTCCAGTGCTTAAATATCTCCATATAATTCTCAACTCAGTAGCAATCGTGCCGGCTTTACCGCTGTGCCCATTGTGCAGGCATTACATATTTCACATTAGATTTAAGTAGCTTTGCATGACAACATTAAATTATGCATTACATATTTATATATATATTTGAAACCCGTTTTTACAATGATAATACCTAAACCATAAGTAATAAATTATTATTTACAACATGTTGGTATGCATGGACCACACACACTAAAGTTATTGTTATTTTTACACAGTTTAACTACTGAAAACTTTTGATGAACTTTGGTGTCAACACTAACTTGTTTAAAAAGCAGATTAAGGTGGTTATGTTAGTACTATGGTTTATTAGCACAGTAGACCACTTGAGACTCTCGAGTTGACCCTACTAAATATTTTGATACTTATCATCGCAACCTATATAATACAAAATTAAATAACAATTTAAATTACACTTATTCCAAGTGATAATATTCACATTAACACTTGATGTAAAAAAATATTAGCGTCTCAGATGTAATGTCATAATGGATATAAATATGAGATAAAAGTGTGTAAACAGTGATAGCACTCTTGACTCCTAGTGGGTTTTCACTGTCATTGAAAGTGATATGTCAAAGAATTGCTGTAGCAGCAAACTATCTCCTGTCTACACAAAATTACTAACTAACCAAAATAACTGCCCTAATGTGTGGGGTGGGGTTATGTAGAATGGAATAGGGATTGCAGTCACTGCATGACACATTGTGTTCTCACGTCAGAGAACTGCACATCATTTTTTTGCTATTTAAAAGATACTTCTAATGTCATCTAACAGATTTGAAAGTGCTTCTCTTCTCTATCTTGTTTAAGTAACTCCTAAATAAAATATAATAAAATACCCTACTGTGGGCATAGAACATATACAACCCTAAATTAATTGCTCAACAAACTAGCTATTGCCAGTGTGTAACACCCTATCAAACACTCACTCAATAATTACTTTGAAAGTAATTTTACATTGTTTTAATCTATTTAATTGAACTGATGAACATTATTTGGGTATCACAACATGTTCAAGCTCCCGACAAGTTTCCTAAATGGTGGTACATATCATTGAAATTGAGATTAGTGAGTAGCAAGTGTTAATATGAGATTGATTATTCATTTTCAAGCATTTCTATGCTGGTTTGACTTAACAATACTATTATTTTTCTTCATAGAGACACATATGAACAGACAGATATGAACCTCCAATGTATTGCCATAGAGGATGAATTTAAAAAATATATAAATCCTTCTCCTTCCCACTTCCATTTTCACCTAAAGGGTTGGCAATGCACAAGTGGTGCCTCTCGTTTTACAGGCATCCATAGGCTACGGTGACCACTTACCATCAGGTGGGCCGTATGCTTATTTGCCACCTTAGTGGTATAAGAAAAAAACATTTTTGGTTAAATATTTGTTATATGTAGAAAGAACTTGTGTGAAAAATGTTGAGTCTCTGAACCCTGCAGTTTTAGTTGTGTTGAGAAATCTGTTGCTTAGTTATTGTTTCCTTATACTTGTAGATAGATAATTGATACTCATATTACAATGAGGACAAGCAATAATATAATAAATATGTGGTGATGATTTTTTTGGATACATCATTATAAATTATTCTAAATAGTTATATGTACTTAATAATAATACCGTTTACCATTGAAACGAGTAACTGATCACTAGATATACTGTCCTACCACTTGCCTTATAGACTCATGCCTGTTTATACTTAAAGGGTACTATGTATATTACACTGTTATTGCACTAATTATTATTTTAGACACTGTGGTAGTGAGCAGAATCGCCACAATATCAAATAAATGTGTATAAAATGAATTTGATCATGCAAATCTATTTAACTACAAATCAATTTTTATATTTATAGTATGAAACTACTAAGCAAGAACCAAAAGAGCATTATTGTTTGACAGACTAGAACAAAGGCACAAACAAATAATATCAGTAATCATTTGTTTAAATACTCTACTAATTATATGTTACCCAAATAATAAATATATTGTGAAACCATCACTTCAACTTTAATAATGCACACTTGAGTAAGCAACGAGTATGACGGACAATACCGAAGTGACAAAGGTGTTTGGCGCATCCAGCTGAGTCGACCGCAACAGTTCGTCAAGGCGATCTTTGTGTACCTTAAAAATATCGTCGCTGTCCCAGCTGTCCGACTCAAACATGACCGCGGTTCACTCAAAGAGCACTAACGACACGACGTCAACACAACTCAAGGCTGCAACACTGTGCGCTCACTCTGGCTACGTCTGTACGTCTACGTTCAACGCGCACTGACTACAACGTGACTCTCGCTCGGATATCAACTACATACAGTTGCCTTCGCGAGCCGCCCGCGAGACCGGTCCTATATCATCATATTAATCTGATTCTGTATGCTGTATGAGTAACCGATAGAGAAACAAGTTGAGAACACGGGTTTTCCCACCTTCAATGTGGGAAACAAAACAGTGTCATGAAGACTGATTAGGTTTACGATATACAATTTCCTCTTGTTTTTGCAGTCACTTTGACGTTGCACGCATAGCAAACAAGAATTATTATTATCTAAATAATAACAACATTTAAAACAAAAATGACGTACCTATTCAGCTGACACGGGCGTATTCTTATTATTTGCTAAAATGACAACTGTAGAGCGGGGCGCAGGTGCATTCACTGACGTGACGACTGGATCGGGTAAAAACCGCATTAACACTGTAGTAACATATATATCAGATTAACAATACTAATCAAATCAAAATTATTACAGGATGTATTACACTACTTAATGTGACACTTGACAGACTAAATGAAACATGAACACTCAAGGTAGTTGGTACTTATATCTATTTTATCATTATTATCAGAATCTGTTCAAATATATGTCGTAGTAGGCTAATGGGAACCATCGAATGTTTGCGAAAATCCTAGGACTATTGCAATGGGACGGATTTTTGTAATCTAAGAATTTCGGTAGCATACGAGCTATTATCGGTAATTCCTAAATATAATGCACTAGCGGACCCACGCAACTTCTTCTACATCACAGAAGATAATTGTCCCCGTTTCAGCAAAACTTTTCATTAATGCACCGCTCCTATTGTCGCAGCGTGAAGTTATATTATTATATAGCTTATAGCTTTCGTCGATAAATAGGCTATCCAACACTAAAAGATTTTTCAATTCGAATCAGTACATAGTTCCAGAGATTAGCGCATTCAAACAAACAATCAAACTCTTCAGCTTTTTAATATTAGTATCTATAAAGATTTTAATTTAACGATTTATCCAATAATCCTATAATTACTAAAGTTCCAGTTAGTTTAGAACGATTAGAAACTTGTGAGGCTGAGTTGAGAAATTGGGCTATAAGGATTACTAATTTAGAGATCTCATTTTAAGTGTTAAAATATTATTATTAAAGAGGCGTGTAGAGTTTTCCTTACATATCTGTTTTAACAGAATATAATATTTCTTTTTAACAGACCTCAAAAAAAGGAGGAGGTTCTCAATTCAACTGTATGCTTTTTATTTTATATAGATGTGCTCGCGGTTTCACTGGCGTTTATAGCCGCCCCCGTGGCGTGATGTTATATAGCCTATAACCTTCCTCGATAAATAGGCTATCCAATACTAAAATATTTTTTCAATTCGAACTAGTAAGTAGTTCCTGAGATTAGCGCGTTCAACCAAACAAACAAACTCTTCAGCTTTATAATATTAGTATAGACTAAGTTACTGACTTTTCAGAGATGATTTCCATTTATTTATTATTTTCTAGCATAATCTTCAAATTATCTGCACTGACGAGCACTTTACTCATCACATTGTAGAAATAAATTATTAACAAAATAGGTACAGATGTAAAAGTGTTTTATACAACAACAAACAGCTAAAGAATCATCCCATCCTAAATGCTTTAATTAGTACAGTTGCAAAAAAACTGCTAAAAAACCAATAACGCTTTAATAGTGTGACATTTGTTTAACAGTGTATGATAAATTGACAACGTAACTTTGTAGTCTATCCTAGAAATAAAACGGAGTGATTATATTCTCTTTAATTGGGGATTTCCATAAAATTGTTGAATAACAATGGACAAATACGTCTGTAGGGTGATGCCATATTTTAGTCGAGTAATCTCTTAAAGTTGGTTTAGTAAATAATTATAATATCAAAACTGATATTATTATAATTTTACTACACCAAATTAAGGAATTTGTTTGAGTAAGAAATATATCACAGATAATATAATACTATACTTACTAGTAATATAGATCTTTCATTCAATAACTTAGAATGACTGTAGACCGGCAACACCTAATATACCGTTATAGCCAGTGCCATCTATCGGCACTGTGGGGAAGATTCTGCAGTTCCTTCTAATAATTTATTACAGCTCCATCTATTGACGTCTTACTGAACTAGGTATACTAGAACTTTTTCGTACAGTTAACGCGGTTATGGCGCCTTTAGAAAATTCCAGAAACGCTTAAATCGCGTATAAATACAACGCACGCGCACCGCCAAGTGAGACGGGTTAGTGGGAGCCTTCTACGCTCACCCACAGTCCGTGTAAAGTTGTCAAGGCCATCTAAGGCCAACAACTTACATACATAAAAAACAAAAAGTATTCATCGGAGCGAACGGAAGCGAAAATATCACAGTTTAAAGCAGTTACAGTGAGAAAGTATATAAGTAGTGTATTTGGTGTTTAAAATTTAATTGTGTGTTAGAATAAAACGTGTTTTAGTCGGTAATATTGTTTACATTCTTATCCCTCGAACCCAGCATGTAATATGCACGGATGGTGTAATGGTTTAAGTGGTCGCCTCGCCACTGTCACTGCACCGAGTGTTGTGGGTTCGAATTCCACATGGGACAAAAATTTGTGTGATGTACAAAGGGTTGTTCCGAGTCTGGGTGTTCTGTGTCCGTTGTTTGAATGTTTGTAAATCCGGGACACAGGAATTATAACAAGTGTAAGAGATGTCTTTTAAAAAAAAATCTTTGTAACATTGAGATCTTTGTAACTATATACTATTAAAACGTAACATATTTGTGAGAATAACTATTGCTTCAGACTTCGACTCGTGCAACATACTATAATTATGTTGCTATTTTATTCGTTTCAGATAGGTAAAATAAGTAAAGGACATCACCCACATTCCATAAATTTTTGGTCCAAATCTGAAAATGGCGGCCAAAGAAAAAGTACAATATTCTGTTAGAACTTGTTATTGACATTTTTTATTAGGGCACTAAAACTGTGGGACGATTGCCTTCGGTTTTATCTGAGTACAAAAATCTTTCTTTTATACATTAAAAAAACTATGCTGCTATTGCATTACAATAGTTTTAAAGAATACAATCATCATCATCTCAACCGAAAGACGTTCACTGGTGGACATAGACCTGCCCCATAGTCTTCCACAGAGACCGGTCTTGGACCACCCGCAACCAACCGCTTCCCGCGACCTTTACCAGGTCGTCGATCCACCTTGTAGGAGGCCTACTCCTGCTGCGATTTCCGGTGCGTGGCCGCCACTCCAGAACCTTTCTGCCCCAACAGCCATCGGTTTTGCGCACTATGTGCTCTGTCCATTGCCACTTCAGCTTGGCTATCCGTAGAGCTATATCGGCAACTTTAGTTTTCCTGCAGATCTCATTTTTGATTCGATCCCGCAGGGAAACCCCGTGCATAGCTCTATTCATCGCCCTGTAAGTGACTTTGAGCCTTCTAATAAGGCCCATAGTGAGCGACCACGTCTCAGATCCATATGTCAACACTGGACGTTGGACATGATTTTTGTCTTGGCCATGTTCATTTTAAGACCTACTTGACGGAAGACTCTACAGAGGCCATCAAGCATTATGCTGAGGTCTTCCATGGTCTCAGCCATGACCATAATATCGTCAGCAAATCGAAGGTGAGTTATGTACTCGCCGTTGATGTCAACGCCGAGTCCTTTTCAATCCAAGAGCTTGAAAACGTCTTCCAGCGCGACGGTGAACAGTTTCGGAGATATGACATCTCCCTGTCTCAATCCTCGCTGTAGTTGTATAGGTTTCGAGCTCTTGTCATGGAGACGGACTGACATGGTGGCGTTTTCATACAAACACTTTAGCATTTAGACATACCGATAGTCAATCTGGCACATTTGGAGAGACTGCAGCATCGGCCAGGTTTCGATCGAATCGAAGGCAATCATAGTCCACAAACGCCACGCATAAGGGCCGGTTATACTCTTTCGATTTCTGTATAACCTGCCGCAGCGTATGTATGTGGTCTATGGTACTGTAGCCTTTACGGAATCCGGCTTGTTCTGGAAGTCGTCTAGCCTACTCTCAAGACGATTTGTGATGACCCTTGAAAACAGCTTGTAGACGTGGCTCAGAAGTGAGATGGGTCTGTAGATTTTTAAGAGGGTTTTATCACCCTTCTTAAATAAGAGCACCACCACACTTGTGTGCCATGCCTGTGGCGTTTTATCTTCGAGTATGACGTAATTGAAAAGCTTCCGTAGAACTTCCATAGCGGTTTCGCTGCCGACTTTTAGAAGCTCAGTCGTAATTCCATCATCACCCAGCGCCTTGTTGTTTTTGAGCTGTTTAAGGACCATGCTGATCTCGTGCAGGCTGACGTCCGGGATATCTTCAGTATAGTGTCTAGTTAATCCAGCTCTAGGGTCTATTGCTGGAGTGGAAACAGGTGGTCGTGTAGTCGTGTATAGCTGTCCATAGAACATCTCGATCCCCTCCAGGAGCTGAGGTTTGGACGATACTATTCTGCCATCCTCCGTCTTCAGGTTTGACAGCTGGCTCTGCCCAATAGACAGATCTTTCGCGAACGCTTTCGAGTCTTTATGCCGCTCAATCGCCTCACGAACACAATTTGTATTGTATTGGCGAAGGTCGCGAGTCAAAGATTTAGAGATCTGTCTATTAAGGCACGGTTTTCTGGCATATCCTCAGAGGATTGCAGAAGCATCCGACGTCTTTCCTCTAAAAGTGCCCGGGTTGGAACAGTAATCTTATTTGACCTCTTGGTCTTTAGGGGCTCGTAGATTGTAGAACCTAATCTATGGACAGCATCCTCGAAGCTGTTATGGTAATCGTCCACATCTACGCACTCGTCCAGGCATTCAAAGCGGTTTTGAAGTTCGAGCCGAAAGCTTTCGGGGTTTTGAATATGAACTGGTGCTGGTCGGAGAATTTGCCAGAGAGAGTACAATAGGTATTGAGAAAATACAGTCTACAGCCTGTAGTGCTTTTTTATATTGTTATTTTATATTTGTGGTATATGGGATTTTCTAAAAATAAAAATAATTTATCTTACATTCAATTGTTAATGAACCCTTTATTTCTAAAAGTACATGCACGTCTGGGACTACAATAATTTTCTCTAATCCCAAAGCCGGGGCTAATAACACTTGTAAATGACGAGCGTAGCTCCTGTACCATATTATGCACATAATATGCGAGCAGCAACCAATCGTTCTTTTTCCTACTATGCACGTGCAATAATAGTGACGAATTGCACTTCGACCGGATAATGTTCTGTCTATTACGATATAGATATAATATTGGCAAGCTCGGACATGTTGAGATTGCAGCCGTCCACGTATCATCCACAAATCGGTTCCTCCAAATTTTTCCAAGTGTTCATTTGACATTTCATTGCTGAGCTCTATTGAAAATGATCCGGTTTGGAGGATAATATGTTCACCATAGTAACCTTTGGCTTGTTTTAATTGGTATACGCCAATAGTAAACAACAAAAGGTCATCTTCACTCAGTCTCGGAAAATCTGCAAACTCTGGCATATCTGCTGTCATGAGGATAAACTGTGCTCGTCTGCGATTATAATTATGGCGATTAACCCCTTCTGCTAATATATTTGGTGTATTCATTTATTATCTTCAAGTTTTTATTCGAGCTTAATCCTTTGTTTTGACAATTTATGTTACCAAAAATGTGTGCGATTTTGAACTCAAATAAAACCGGGGGCAAAGGTCCCACAGTTTTGGTGCCATAAATATTTAGGAGAACAAGTTCTAACAGTTTATTTTTCTTGGCCGCCCATTTAAAATTTGAACAAAATGGGTGATGTCCTTTATTTATTTTTCTCAGGGGTAGTGTCTATCTTAATAATTTCAGATGACCTTATGATATTATAATCACTTTTTGCCACGGTCAACATAATACACAGTTGTATATATCAGTGTGTACACGTAAATAGTGAAAATCCCATACGCGAGTATTACACCTTGATATAAACTTGGACACTAACTAATATAACTACTTAATCAGGCAAGTCTGAGAATACCAGAAATAATTAAAAATCTATTGTGTCTGGCCACCGATGTGCTGCGCCCGTTGCGACTCATTATGTTAATACGGACTACTTTTACGAGAAAATAATGTGTGATCTACAAATACACTGTACACTTTAATTCAACACAACGAATACATCGACCTTAACTCTAGATTAGTTATTCCAATCGAAATAATTTTAAATTTATAATAAATAATAAAAAAAATAATAAATAAAATAATAAAAAAAACAAGACTAGTACAGTACCTTGAACACTTCCAATTACTTTCCCCAAATCAATTTGGCTTTCGCAAAAACAAGTCCACCAGCGATGCCGTACAAGGCTTAACCAGCTTTATAGTAGAGAAGCTTACGACTAAGAAGAAAGTTCTTACTATATTCCTGGATCTAGCAAAGGCCTTTGACACAGTCCCTGTTCCGACCCTCTTACGTAAACTAGAAAATATCGGTGTCAGAGGTCTTCAGCTAGATCTATTTAAAAGCTACCTAACAAATCGTACTCAGTATGTTAAAATTGACAACCACAGTAGTGAAGAGCTTCCTATCCAGTATGGCGTGCCTCAGGGTAGTATCTTGGGGCCCACGCTCTTCCTTATATTCATAAACGAGCTCAGTAACCTTAATCTATCTAATGCTAAAGTTGTATCCTTCGCTGACGACACCGCTATCACCTTTTTTGCCAACTCATGGATGGAGCTTCAAGCGACTGCCCAGCTCGGCTTTGATATCACCTTGCAGTGGCTCCACACACATACACTATCGCTCAATACTACAAAAACAAATTTTATAACCTTCTCTCTAAGTTCAATATCTCAGCCAACTGCACCTATTATCCTTAAAGCACACTCTTCATTTAACGAACCCCACATCCACTGCAGCTGTCCATCGCTAACCGCATTAGATCAAACTAAATACCTGGGTATTATATTAGACAAAACGCTGACCTTTAAATCACACACAAACACTCTTGCTAACCGGTTGCGTAAATTAATATATATTTTTAAAACTCTCAGGCATGTCGCTAACCCTACAGTTATTCACAACGTTTACTTCGCTTTATGCCAGTCAATCCTTATCTACTGCATCACTTGCTGGGGTGGAGCAGGTAAAACCATCTTAAAACCGGTAGAAATAGCACATAGAGCAATACTCAAAGTAGCATCTTTTAGACAAATCCTATTCCCATCCGCTACATTATACAAAGAATGGCATGTACTAAATGTAAGACAACAATATATTTTACAAACAACCTTACTTCAACACCGTAAAACACCCTTCAAACAAATTACTAAACGCCGAAAAGACAAGGTTTGTGTGATACCCCCTGCGCCTTTCGCTTTCATAAAAAGGTTTTCTGTTTATTTAGCCCCATATCTTTATAACAAAATTAACGCAATATGTGAAATATATGGAATGTCGTATTTTGTCTGTAAGAAGACCTTACGTTCATTTTTACTGAACTTGAGCTATGATGATACTGAAGCATTTTTGGCAAAATAGTTTCACACGCGCACACACACACACACACACACACACACACACACACACACACACACCCACATACACACAAACACACACACACACACAACATGTAAAAATATATTTAAAGTAAAATAGCAATAATAATAGCAGCTTATACAATCACCGCCTACTGTTTGTCACACATATACTACAAACAAATCAAGCCTACTTTCTTACAATCGAGGGATCGGGACTGTATCTCCTTAACACAGGTTATTTTGTAGCCTAGCTAGGAGAACAGCGCTCCACCCAAAAAATTGTAGATGTACAATCAAATGTAATTTACATGTGAAATTATTGTAAATCTGTCTGCAATCACTTTTCTTCAATAAACATTTATTATTATTATTATTATTATAAATGAATTAAACTAATATTATAAAGAGGAAACATTTGTGTTTTTGTATGTATGTTTGTAATGTTTTCAAACAAAAACAACTGGATCGATTTCAAAAATTCTTTCACTATTAGAAAGCTGCATCTTCACTGAGTGACATAACTATATTACATTATAAAAAAAAAATAGGTATCCTTAATAAAAATGCAATAATATAAAACAAGGTGTGAAAAAATTTGTCATAAAAAATCTGTCATCGCGTGCGCTGCGGAAACTATTGATGATAGAACAAAAAAATGTTCTACAGTATTATAGAACGTATCAATATCTACAAAAAGTCCGCGATACCATATGTATTTTTTTTAATATATAGCTAACTACACCTATATAGGTGTAGTTAGACTTATTAATTTCTTTAGTTGTAGTTTTATATATTAAAATTAGATAACAAATTAAAATTAGGTATTGGGTAATAAATTAAAGTCCACGCGGGCGAAGTCGCGGGCAACAGCTAGTATCTACAAATTTAATGAATACGATGATAAATTACGTATTATATAAATAATAATGATTATTTTCACCCATTTATTTTACTTCTATAGAGGATATTGATCCAATGTGTCTTTCGAGAGATTTTATCTAAAGTGGGTTTAAATACCACCGAAACTACCCATTGAACATTGTAGGTCTGTCACTAAATTTGGAGCCTAGGTAAGCTGGGCTATGATATCAATGGATTAAAACAGGGTCTGAACAAAATACTCTAACGCGTACATCTCCAGTAAATAGCATTATAATCGTTTTGCTGTTCTTAATGTCATCCTGCTTAGTGGAGCCGTAAGCGCGAGGTAAATGCATCTTCAATTATATATTTTAAAGCGTAATGTAGATTCAACGATTCCATGAAGGCCCACTTCAAACTTACTTACTTACTTAACTAAAATCACAAAATAAACTCTTTTTCTTCTTCTCTCTTAGCCTTTATTATTCCCAAGTCACTTGGGGTCGGCTTTTCTGGTCTAACCGGATTTGACTGGATATCAGTTTTTACACGGAGCGGCTGCCGCCTGACCTCCGCAACCCGAAGGCTAACGATACCCTAATGCTAGACCAGTGTCAGGATATTAGAGGGCACTGACTTTCCCAATAACGACTGCCATAGATGTTCATGGCAGCCGGGACCGACGGCTTAACGTGCTCCCGGCTGCCATGAATCACATCACAAAATAAACTAATACACTGAAATTTATTTAAATAATATAATTACCTCATCAAAGTGTTTGCTATTAATAGGTATAGCTAATTAACAATCAAAGTTAAGCGTATTTCCAATGTTACATGTCCATTCTATCAGTGGCGTAGCGTAGTGGGTAGCACGTTTAGAGGGCGGCAAAATTTCAAAATAAATAATAATAATATCTTTTAAATACTTGAACCATTTCATGACAAACTAGAGGATTGGGGAGACGTACTACGTATTAAAGAAAAGTTTTTTAGAATTACTGTGTAGGTATTATAGTCTTATAAATTGAAATACCTAAATAAGAGGGTGGCAAAATTTTCAGCCGCTCCGGGCTGACACCCATGCTACGCCACTGCATTCTATTAACCATTGAAGAGGTTTCTGTAAGGATAAAATTATTATAATATGTAGTTATACAGGTATAACGTGACAGCATTTTTTTTAGATCATTATTATGTATAGTTGCTTACATAGATGTGTGCAGAAATAGAGGAACTAGTTGCAAATTTAGTTGTAAGATTTGAACCAAACAGACTGACTAAAAAGGGTATATTACTTTCTATATAGCTATAAAATGGAGCTGTACACCACTATAACGAAAACTAAAATGTTTAACATTTGCGTTTTGATATATCTTCAAATTTTACTGATAATAATAAAACTTGATCGCAGCAATATGCATAAAAAATATAATATTATAACAAATTTAATTTAAGGTGTATAGTGTATATCTTTTTTGTTGGATATAGTATTCTAGACGAAAAAGGCAACGCACAATACGTAACGTTTGGTTATGTATTGCAAGCATAATTAACACTTTTTGACATTGACAGGAGTACCAACTCTGTGGTTGTCAAAACAAATCAAAATATAACCTCAGTTGCATTAATTGTTGTCTATTTTATAAGTTAATAAATAAATAAAACTATGTTTCTCATGTCGATAAGCCGGAAATTAATACCGCTCCAACAAGTACTAGTCGCGCAGTCCTCACATTTACATTGTAGTGCCGCAAGTTATGCTGTGGTGAAGAAGACCACTGCGGCCGCAGGAGGTTAGCACTTAATATTCTTTATAAGTTTCGCGTTAAAGTATAGATAACATGCTATGTCTTTAATGCAGCGACACCGTCCGGATTGCAGGAAGACAAGAGACGAAACGAGACTAGAACAAGAGCACCAATAGTAGCATATTAGAATGTAAAACTGTAGTTGACTTATAAGATTTCATGTAATCTTATCCTTAATAAGTAGTTAAAATGCGATAATATAAAATATTTAATAATATTTATTGTTCTGAATGTGTAGCAATATTAAAATTACTCTTAGTCATCATTTGTTTTATACATGGTGTCTGGTAATTAATGGATAACCTTGAAATGTCTTATAGTAGAAATTATGGCCGCTCGGAAAAAATTATTAAAAAGTGCAATAGCCAGTCATACTTTTGACTGTCTATCTATTAGCATAATTAGTGTTTAATAATAAAACAATAAAATACCGTAATTCATTCTTTTATGGTCGTAGTGTACAAGAACGTTAAATATGGTAATTAAAAAAAAATCATGTCAAGTACTAGTTAGGATAGATTTTTGTCCTATTTTTTTTAAACGGCCATCAATTCTACTATAACACATTTCAAGGGTTATCCATTAATTATGGTCACCCTGTATATCACCTGTATATCACATCTTATATTAGCCCAAAGTCCAAATTGCGGTTGGAGTGTAACAAAGGATGTGCAAGTGGGTGGGAACTTGAGCGGAAAAGTTACTATGGCAAAAGATCCTTAGATTTCATCCCTCTATACCAGGGTTTCTCAAAGTGGGGTACGCAATCTCCTAGGGGTTCGCCATTCGACGGGTTCGTGACAAGATTTACGTAATGGTGGCTTGATGACTGGCAGGCACATGCAGCACCAAGAAATATACAACTCTCTACCGAGAGAAGAAAGCCAACTGCCGTCCAATCAGAAGCGACACACATGTATACTACAGCACCATTGCATTACCGCAGTGTACTAACTAAATAAAACGCAGTAAATTCAAATAGGTTTTGCTGTTACAGAAAGTTACAACAGCTGAGGGTTATAAGGGGCTATAAGGGTAACCCACTCACAAATACTATTTATATTTCGAGTTTCCCTTATATCTTCACTTTTATTTTAGATGTTATGGAATGGAAATGGAATGTTTTTGAAAGACTGACTTCAACCATAAATTCCGATCTGAAGATGAAACCTGACTTAAAAGAGTATCCTATTTAACTGAAATTTTTTCTTGTCTCAATGAAACAAATGCTTCGATGCAAGGTTCCACGTGCAGTGCACTGTGCAGGACAAAATAAACGCAATTATAAAAATAATAGAATTTTGGAAAACTTGCTTGAGATCTTTGAATATTTTCCTCTTTTGCATGAATTTATCACGTTCTTATCCATTGATTCCAAAATAAGGGCTGAAATTGTTCTTCATCTTTCTCAGCTCTCCGACGAACTGAAAAGGTATTTTCCCAGATTTTGATAATGCTAAAGATGGCTGGATTCGTAACCCATTTGTGGTCATGAACGAGAGCATAAATTCTAGTTTGAGTATTAAGCAACAGAAGTCATTATTAGAAATGTCTGTAGATGAAACTCTCCAAGCTGATTTAAAAAGGATGTCTTTGATAGATTTTTGGGTATCCCGAACTCTCACGCAAAGCGGTAAATTTCTTTTTACCTTTTGTTACAACATACTTATGTGAGTGTGGGTTTTCACACCTGATTATGATAAAAACGAAATACAGAAATCAACCTGATACCGAGTCAGAATTCAGGTTAAAATTGTCCAAAATTATTCCTAAAATTGACTCAATTTGCGACAAGAAACAAGCCCACCCGTCACATTAATATAAAAAAGATATTTCTTTTGGCACTGTATTTGTTACCTTTTTATTGAAATAAAAACCTTATTTTCTTAAACAGTCAATTTTTTTATTTACTTTATGTTGGGGGGATTTAGTTAGTTAGTTAAGGGGTTTGCTGTCATCTGGAAGCTTTAACTGGGATTCGTGTAGCTAAAAGTTTGAGAACCCCTGCTCTATACAATAGAATACTTAAACTTTACACTCTAACCGTTTGTTCGGCAGCCTAACTCTTATTGGCCTGAGGCTTGTTCTTAAGAAACTCAGAACATAAATGTGTGTTTCCAACATCACTATTGTATCCTGTAGAATAGTATGTAGACAACTGTATTATATCTAATTGTTTTCTTATTAACCACATGCCATAGTTTGCTCACCAAGTGATTGATATACGCATTGTGTATATAAGATTATGTTGACTTTAGTTATACTTTGCTCTTAAATGCAAGTTAAAAAGTTTGTTTGCGTTTTGTTTTGTTGTATAAGCAAACAGGTGTGATGATAGAAGTGACTATGAGTGAGTGATATTGCAGGTGTGATGGGGCTCGGCAAGGGCAAGAAGAAAGGTGGCAAGCTCGCTGCCATGGAGAAGAAGGAGATGCCCGTGGAAACAGACCCGGAGAAACTGGTGCACTATGTGTGCGGCTCCAACATCTATACCACTGGGGAAGATGTTAAGGTTACCACTTGTCATTTACTATATAGCTTTGTTGACTTTGTAACCGTTGTACACCCCGTGCAGTGTTGTGTTGTGCATGCGAGATGTTGAAAATACTAGCTCTGAAGAAATAATTGTGCAAGGTCCTCATCATTGATGTTTGTCTTGGTCTGGGTGTTTCTATGTATAATATGTATGTATTTACAAAAAAAAAAGTATATATGTATGTTTATCCATTGTCTAGTACCCATAGTACAAGCTCTGCTTAGTTTGGGCTAGATGGTGTTGTGTGTATGTGGTAGAATATTATTATTATTATGATCGATTTTTTGTTTTTCTCAGCATTTTAGGAATGCCGGTAGTCTAATGAAACCACGGGCCTAGGCCAAGTGAGATTCATTTAGGGGGTTTGGTTCAATATTTGCATCTTCTTGTAAAAATTTGCGAACTATTCTACACGTGTTTAGTATGGCGGCTTTTTGCATGGTTATGTATGTATTTGTTGGCAATTCAAGTTGTTGTAGGTAATGAAGAAGGTGTGTCGGTATTATACCGGTGCTAGAAAGCACCAGAGGTACAATATATACTTTGTCCATCTTCCAGATTCTAATTATTTCCTCTTTTAAATCTGTGTATTTATTTATTTTTTCAGTGATTGTCTTTTGTAGGTTGTGAGTGTTAGGGACTGCTATGTCTATAATGTATGCATGTTTATTTTGTTTATCTATCATGGTTATATCCGGCCTATTGTTGTGTATCGTTTTATCAGTTAGTATTGCTCTGTCGTAATATATTTTGTGGTATTGATTCTCCAGCACCGGTTTGGGATTATATTGATAATAGGGTACAACTTTAGGTGGTAAAAGGTTATGTTTTATAGCTAACTTTTGGTGAATAATATGGGTAACTTGGTTGTGTCTGTGGGTATAATCGGTTTGAGCTAAGTTTGGACAGGCACTGGTGATATGTTGAATAGTTTCGGAGGCGCGGTGACATTTCCTGCATTTATCATTCTGAACGGTTGGATCTTTAAGTATATGTTTTTTGTAATTTTTTGTATTTATGACCTGGTCTTGTATGGAAATCATAAAGCCCTCGGTCTCTGGAAACAGTGAACCCAATTTCAACCAAGCATTTGAGGCGTCTATATCGACGTGTGGCTGTTCTAGATCATGTAGATGTCTTCCATGCAGTTCTTTGGAACGCCATTTATTGATCTTGTCAGTGACATGAATCTGTGGAGTTTTATAAGCAATGTTTCTATTGGATAAATTTAGTGGAGTATAATTTTTATCGGTATCAACTATTGCTGAATGAATACTGCTAGTGGTAATTTTGTTGAAGAAAAAATCTCGCAGGTTTTGTATTTGCCCTTCCCATAGCACATTTAGGTCTATGAGTCCCCTTCCTCCTTTTTCTCTCTTCGCTGAAATTCTTTCGATAGCTGACTTGGGGTGTAGGTATTTGTGTTTGGTTAATGTGGTCCTAACTTTAATTTCTAAATTACGGATATCTGTGCGTGTCCATTTAACTACACCAAACGAAAATGTCAACACAGGTATTGCAAATGTATTAATAGCTTTAAAGAGATTTTTTGAATATAATTGTTTTTTGCATATTGAATTCAATCTTTTAGTGAAATTTAAACATAGATCTTTCTTTATTTTACTGTGGTCAATTATGTTAGACTGGTGAATACCTAGATATTTATAAGTATCTGTCGGTCCCATGAATTCAAATGTATCAGGTTCGTCTACATGATCAACGTTACTAACTATTTTACCTTTCTGAATGTGTATTGTGCGACATTTATCTAGGCCAAATGACATGTTTATATCTCTACTGTACAGGGCGGTTATTTCTATAAGAGATTTTAAGCATTTCTGGGACTTAGCAAATAATTTGATGTCATCCATATACATGAGATGTGTGATGGCTGTATCTGAATTTAATTTGTAACCATTTGCAGTCCTGTTAAGAAGGTGAGATAATGGATTCAGGGCAAGGCAAAACCATAGCGGACTGAGAGAGTCTCCCTGGAAAATGCCATTTCTAATATAAATTTCATCTGTTGTAATAGACTCTGTACCATTATTAAGGTGTAAAGTCGTTCTCCATTCTGACATAGCATTCTTCAAAAAGTTAATGATGGTGGGGTTTATTTTGTATACCTGTAAGATTTTAAGTAACCAAGAATGCGGCACGCTATCGAATGCTTTCTTGTAATCTATGTATGATATAAATAAGTTTCTCTTTTGGTTATGAGCACATTTTAGAATGGTAGAGTCTATTACAAGTTGTTCTTTACATCCTCTATGATTCTGCCTACATCCTTTCTGTTCTTCTGACAATATATTGTTTCTATGGAGGTGACTATTGATGTTTCGTGTAATGAGTGAAGTGATAAGTTTGTAGATTGTTGGGAGGCATGTAATGGGGCGGTATTGAGAGGGGTTTGATGTATCACTACTTTTAGGGAGCATATAAGTGATTCCTTTTGTAATAAATTGAGGTAACGGTTGTTCGCCTGCAATAAGTTCTGTGATGTTTTTAGCTAGTATGTGATGTAATGTGAAAAGCTTTTTATACCAAAAGTTGTGAACGTTATCTATGCCGGCTGCCTTCCAATTTTTCATTTTTCTAGTGGCAATTGCTACATCTTCTGGCGTGATATCCATTAATTCCATATCATCTACATGAATCATTCTATTTCTTTCTTCATCAATCCATATTGCATCCTCGTTATGATTGTTTCGTTTTTCCCACAAATCGGCCCAGTAGTTTTTGAGTTCACTTTTGTCAGGTATTATATTGTTGTTTTCACTCTGTATTTTATTTTCTCTGCATGACCTGTAAAAATTCTTCTCATTTATTGTAAAAAGTTTATTGTCTTCCTTCCGTTGTAGCGCTTTTAAATATCTTGCTAATCGTTGTGATTTTAAAATTAATTTTTGCTTTAACGTGTCTAAATATTCTATTGGCCTAACATTATTTGGTTCATGTATACTATGTACTTTTGTTGTTTTGAATATAGTTTCAACTGCTTTCAATACCTTTCTTGATCTATTGTTATTTATGTATTGACTCAATCTACCAATATCTGCCCTTAAATTGTTAATATCTAGTTCGAGTCTTATTTGCCAAGCAGGTTTATTATTATTATTATTATTATTGTTTTGGTGGACTATGTGAGCTATGTATGTCTGCTGTGAGTTTACGCCCAGCACCATCTATAAATGTAGAGCTGGAGATCACTGTTGCGCATTTGGTCACTTAACTCCACATATGTGTGCCACTTATCTAATACAATTACATGAATAAAATCATACTGTAATGGTTTTCTCTGGAATGCAATTGAACAAATAAGTGCATACATGACTTGTTAGCATATCAAACATGTTAAGCGTATTACTTTAAGCATGGCAGACAAAAACAAAATAATTTGCACACATATAGGATGCAACCCAAGAACTTTGCGAAATCCTTAGGGCAGATGCCTCCACACCCTTAATATTGATGTGATACGATGTTCCAGATCAAGGAGGACAGCGAGTACCCGGAGTGGCTGTGGTCGCTGAACACGGGGCGCGCGCCGGCGCTGGAGGAGCTGGACCCCAACACCAAGCAGTACTGGGTGCGCGTGCGCGCCGCCGCCATCAAGCGCAACAACAAGCTGCGCTCCATGCGCCGCTTCTAACCGCCACTGCCTTCACCTGACACGCCGACCAGCGCCCCACTCACTGCTCAGCGTTATTCATACACCACACAATACTTTTATGTGGACTACATGTTGACTATTCCCTTATGTTACAAACTGTATGTAGCTGAAGACTGTATCTTGATGCTGAATTACTGTAAAGTTAAATCTTGCATTTATTTGAAAGGGCATTAAGTTATTTGTTGCATGTAAATAACGTCACGTTTCTTTCGACCAAATAGAGAAGCGTTGCGGACCAGAGGCGAAAGGGAAGAGGCGTAAAGAGCTTTTTGTAACATGTTGCGATATATGTGATTAATATAAGTTTGAGTTTTCGTAGCCAGTTGATCACTGCAGGTGTTACAGCAATCGTCATATCTCTCATCTATATATTATGCTGAGAGGTGGCGTTTCTATTCATAGATTTACATCCAGTTTCTGAAAAGCGTCAAAAATTTGTTAACAGACGCATGTCAATTGGGCACAAGCAGTTGTGCCATTCTATTTTATTCTTAAATATGTTATATTTATTTGAATTTGGCTGAAAATCTAAAAAACCTTTCCCTACAGGGGAACCCCATTTGTCAGATTTCTTAAGGATGGTCACTACTGTTTGTGCGATCTACATGATCGATACATTGATTGATTCGCCAGTTACCGCTAGTTGCGACGTTACAAAGTGTGCAACGAGAAGTCGTTCAATAACACGACGAAAGCTGAAAACTCGTGCTGGAATAGTCCACTGAGCATATACTTTCGCAATTGCAGTTTGTTACAAAAAGCTACTTGTTCTGTATAAGAATGTAATGCCCACGCCGGCAAAACGCATGACACGCACGACATGAATTATTTTGTGCTGCTGTGGTTCTGATGAGAGCTAGACACTGTTTTAATTTATTGTTTTAACTAAAAATGTATTACAGTATTTCTGTCACAGGAGTGGGAATCAGAAAGTATCAACGGCTATTAAAGTGGGGCTCTGTTACTGACCTCTGTTACCTACATTGTACAATATTCTAGTTATAAGTAGATAGTTCTCGTTGCTAAGTTAGTAATAAAATGTTAATTAAAAACAATATTGATTTATTTGACAAACTTAAAACGGTTCACAAACATAATACACTTTTTAACTTTATCAAAACAATTATTTATGCTTAAACTTGATACGTCACGTACATAATTTAGACTACTGATACTTATGTTAGTGAAAGTTCACGAGTTGTGGGACAAAGACGCGTGTGTGGCTCTGGCGGTGACTGCCTGCTATAGACAGTCCATGGTGTCCTCCTTGATGATCATGGGCGGCACGTAGTCGCCGTGCTTAGTGCCGAATGAGTACGCGTACGCGTTCTGAAACGTATATGTAGGTACATGGAGTCACAAACACCGTGTTAATACGTCACGCCAGCGATGGTTGTGGTGTGTAGCAATACAGTCATGGTTTATACTTTATTAGCCCGCTCGGCGAGGCAGGTACTCCTTTTGAGTAATTACTTTTTAAAGTCAACAGCAATATTGTTTTTTTTCATTAAATGCTCAGTAGCTGCTTTGAGTTACAAGTTAACGGAAGTATGTATGTAACTTTTATGTACTTAGTACACTTCGTGCATCGGAAAGAACGTGCCGTTGATCCATCGCCTGATATCTCTCCGGCCCTTTTAGCCACACAATGTCCACTGCATCGCATTTTTCACAGTGATCATTTTAATATGATGGACGTTTCGATGCAGTGGACATTGCGGCAAAGCTTCGGCAGTGTCGAATCACGGGACTGCAGTTAGTGCGCCACAGAGAGTGCACTTGTTTGCGCACGCGCTTGTGCACTATAATATCAGCTGCGCAGATGGCTAGTCTACGTTCAAATTGGGTGACGTGAGGAAAATTCGGTCTGAAGAGTCGTTAAGTAAATCTTGTTTCTTCCATTCTTACCAAATGCTCACTTTTAGTAACACATATGTATGCTTCAAAGGGCAGAGAGAGATGTACTACAACCAGCTTTAGCCAACAATGACTTTAGGTTAAGTTAGTTCCTCCATTCCTTGACGTTCTCCTACCACGAGCAATATGCTACACGTACCTATGCTGTAACGATAGTGAAGGTGAAAGTAAGGGGGGTTGAGTACCTTCTTGGTGTTGTAGAGGTCCGGCGGATAGCAGGCGGGGCCGGGCGTACGCGTCGCCTTACCCGCGCCCTCCAGCCGCGCGCCCAGAGAGTACACCGGCTGCCTGCGGGCCAACGAGCTCATGTACCAACACTCACGACGAGCGCATATGGTCAACGCTAACTACTAAAACTGCCCACTAGGTATCTCTACTAGTAAGCTGACTAGATTTCCGATAGACGCGCGAGCTACGCACATATTATGTAAGTCCATCAATAGCGAAAGGAAGTTCCCATTCCGAGGGTGCCTCGGATAATTTCCTACTCTTGTGATGGTGCACGACCGTGACGTAGGACTCGGGAGTGTTCTAAGTTGCAGAACAGTGTTCTGTGTTACAAACACAATTTACTTAGACACATTGTTTATCTCTGCGAGCCATCGTCAGCTCAATAATAAACTGACGACCAAAGCTCTACTGCACAGATGGCGCGTGGCGCAGCGTACTTGCGGTCGTCTCACGTCCACCGTACCGGGTAACGTACGTTCGAACTCCTTTTTGGACAATTATTTGTATGATCCACAATTGATTGTTCCGAGTTGGAAGGGTACGTTTTGTCCGTTAATTGTATGTCTGTAAAGTTCCCCGCGACACAAGGTATATATAATATATATGCATACCTATATAATAGTTTTGAAAAGTTTATTTTTGTTTATAGATATTGGGCCTGTAGGTACATTTAGGTACTGTCACTGATATGTGTCCCAATCCAATTGTAAATATCTGGCATATGCTGGATATGAGTCCGCGTTGTACCGACCTGGTCTTGTAGACGTTGGTGTCTTGCTGGAAGTAGACGGCGGGGCCGGGCGACTTGGCCTTGGGCACGAAACCGACGCGCGCGCCCATGGTGTAGGCGGGCGTGCCTGGGCCCATGCGCAGCAGGTAGGCGTTGGGCGCGGGCCCGGGCCGCTTCAGCGTGAAGCCCAGGCGCGCGCCCATGGTGTACACGGGCGCGCGCGGCTCGCGCATGGGCGGGCAGCGCTCGGGCGCGTGCGCGCCGGGGCCCGGCGTGCGCAGCGTGGCGCGCTGCGGGAAGCGCGCGCCGAACGACCAGGCCGGCGCCGTCATGAGCCCGTCGCGCGTCACGCGGTCGATGCGGTAGGCGGGCCCCGGGCCCAGCGCGCGCACGCGGAACCCCGCGTTCGTGCCGAACGAGTACATGGGGTTGCGGTAGCGCGACGGGTCGTGCGCCGGGAACCCCACCGTCGTCGGCAGCATGTACGCGCCGGGGCCCGGCCCTGCGACCATCCAACACCAATGTTACATCACTAGATATAGGCATTAGACATAACGCGCTAAACATTTGCGACGCTTTAAATTGTTCTCACATACAATTAATAGCAATTATTTTACTAGAGAATAATTATAGGAATTATTGAATTCATGAAGTTGAATTATAAATTAGGTCAATGTTTAGCAATTCAATTTGCTGTTAGCTAACAACTGGAACTAAGAACCTCATCTATCTGTGCTGTGAAGACCACTTGACTAACAAGCGAGTTTGTCATATCTGCCATCCATCCTAGCTTGCGATACATGCCCATTTTGCTAGAGCTCTTGAAACGCCACACGTCGCTACTATGCTTTATTTATGATTTTAGCATATTCTAGGCAACCAGAGCTTCGTCTGTAGGTGCCTAGAATACCATACGGCAGCTGTCAGTGGGCGGGCACACTTCACGTCGCCGATCGTCTCACCGCTATACGACAAACAGCGCGCGCGGCGGACTTACCCAATGGTTTCTTGGACATTGTGCCTGTTAGTTAGTTTGTATACGAAACACTAAGAATTTTCTCATTGATTGCGTTGTTTGCCAGCACTACGGAAATTTTGACATGGAGCAGTTGGCCACGACTCGGTGACTTGTACTGTTGTTGCGATAAACAAATGAACGGATTTTAAATGTCGGAACGTCCTCCTGTCTTTGATTACCCACTCCAAGGAGAACTTACTCTGCAGCGACAAGTGTACCTACTCACCGTACAAGTATTGTGGCCATGCAAAGCACATGCACTTAGTTTGAGCTTTAGCACAGCGAATGTGCCAATCTCAAACGAGAAAACCCACTTTAAATTAGTTATTACCTAGCTATTGCATTGGTTAATGGCAAGCGGGTATGGATGGGTGAGATTGAAATAAGAATAATTGCTCCATGGCTGGGCTATATATGGTAAGCTATTAGCTAGATCTCAAACCACTACGCTGGCTGACTCGCAGCAGTAAGCTGCGACACTTCGTAAACATAACCTACTGCAGAGTTTCTCAAATAGGTGTATACTCGGTGATGTTTTCCTTCACTGTTAATGCCAAAATAATTACGTAGGTAGGTACCTAATCACATATATTGCGATTAAAATGACACATACTTAGATAATATTTCGAAGAGCCATGAATTTAAACTTTTCGATATAAGTACATTCAAATTAACGTAAGATAATAGTGACAATATTTGCGATATACATAAATACCATATACGTTACTATGTGGCGCAGCGTGGTGCCGCCACGTCGCGAGGCACAGGCAACGCCGCGCGCCGGTGTGAGGTGGCGCAGCTGTGCGTCTGACGAGAGTGTAACGAGCTGAACTAATACAGTTATATACTCGAACAAAGCGACGCCCTTGTGCCCCCTTCGCGCACTCACACCTTCTCCACCTCACAAATCCTTAGACAACATGCCTACTCACTGATATTATTTGGTACCTAAGCTTATGCTCAACTGACGAATACCTATTCCTTGCGTTGCGGATAACATGTAGTAATTTTTGTAAACATTTGAGACAAAGAAAATAAGAAAAAGGGAGAGATGCACTTGGATATCCCAAAGTTCATTAGAGACAAATAAACTTGCCACGTGATACATTTAGGTAGTACCTACATCCAAGTATCAGTCCCAGTAGTTAAGTTGTTCCTGAAATCTATAAGCCCATGTTATCCATGTCACGTTGGTTGGGGTATGTCTACAACAGCACAGCAGGTCGCGTCGTCAGTCAACGTCGTTCGCCGTGGCCGACCGCTACACTCCGGTGTGACAGATCACTTCATGCGTCTGGGTGCACGTACAAATGGCTCCCATCTCCGCAACACATTGTTATTAATATGAATGTATCTAAGTAGAAGACAAAGTCAAAACGTCATTTATGTACTCCTTTAGGTCACAAAGTAACATCTATGTGTGATGAGTACGTGTGTAGTAGTAGTGTTTTCTTTTTTTAGCCTTCTCCCGCATTAGTAATAATTCATGTGTCGCGGGGGACTTTACAAACATTCAGACAACGGACACAACGAACCCCCAAACGTGGCACAACAATTTGTGGATTACACAAATTTTTGTCCCGTGTGGGGATCGAACGCACAACACTCGGCGCCGGCGCGTGCGGCAGCAGCGGCGAGGCGGTCACTTAAACCACTACGCCATCTGCAGTTGGATGAAATGAAATGAAAGCACCTAAAACTTACAAATAACCCGTATCTATATTCCAACTTCTTTTCCTAAAGTTCCGTAGAACAGTCCGTACAGTGCCTAGATCTATATTGGTATAAAATGCAGGTATCTACTAAAATATTTTTTAATTTAATTCAATTTTCCAGCCCTTTACGGAAGATCCAGAAGATCGAAAACCATGCTTACGTTTTTGGATGCACCCCTAGAGTAAAGAGCTGCAGAGAGTTGCAGATTAATGATCCTGCAAGTAATACATACAGGGTGTCCCAGAAGATGTGAATCAAATTGTAACGGGAGATTCCTTGAGTAAGGACATTTCAAGTGCTAAATAAAAAAAATAAAATATATTGTTGTGTTGTTGGTCAAGCGTACAAGATTTTCTTAGGTGAAAAAAAATATACCAAAATAATGATGCGATTTCAAAACTACGACATTTAAAAAAACCATCTTTTGTTGTTTGACGAATCAATTCTTCACAAATAATAATAGTTAAAAAGAAATGAAAATCAGCCATAAACGAAGCACCTGTAGTTAAAAGTCTGAAAAGTCGTACTTTTTTAAAAACTTTGTTTTTTTTTATTTTATCCAAAGGTACATTGATACATTCCGGTCTCTTCGAAGCAGAACCAATGTTGGTAAATTTTCTCCTATTCAAAGACTCCAATACAGTTACAATATTTCTCACAAGACATTTAATTTAGATATTTTTAAGGACACGTTATCCCAATGGAAGCGTCAAATACTGCAACCATAGCACAGTTTAAGTAAACCAATGTTGAATTAGCTTATACTGGCAATTCTGAAGAGTTTTTTCATTTCAAATTCTTTTTGTTTTTTGTGTTTTAACCTTATTTTGTAATTCTCACTAATTACTTGTCTTCTAAAAATGCTGTCTCACACCTATTATTAGCTCGTAGGCCAGTCTGTGGTGCTGGATTTAATTTTATTGTGATTGCATCGCCTAAAAGCTGTTGGTGTGTCAATATAGTAATAAATAAATAAATAAAGGTCATGATATTAAAAAAAAATTTTTTTAGAAACTGTGAAATTTCCTTACCTGAGGAATCTCCCGTTACAATTTGATTCACATCTTCTGGGACACCCTGTATATTACTTCTCTAATGTAGGTAAGAATACGAGGAATATTTGGGGCGGCGACTGCGCTGGTAGGTACTTGATATGTGCGTGTACACGGTTTGCATTATAGTTAGATAACGCTACGTCAGTGTTGGCAGTAAATTGTAACACAATGTCAACCAGCTACCGATCGTTGTTCGCTGCGGTGTGAGTGCGCGCCAATTCGTTTACGATTGTAATCTGTATGAGTTGAGGCGCGGACCAGAAAATTGAATGAGGCACACGCGCCGCCGCGCGCTGATTGAACGAGCTGTTATCTGAGCGGCGAGTGAGGCAGTCGCGGCTCGGCGGCGCGCGGTGGCACAGGCTCAGCTCGCAGGCGCACCGGGAGCGGCGGCACCATGCAGGACGCGAGCGGCACCGTCGCGCTCGCGCTCATCTACCTCACGTTCTTCCTTGACAACGTGCTGCTCACCGTGCTCGGTAACTGCTCGAACCTCTTTGTGTCCACATCACACGTCCACTACCAACTCCACCAACACGGACAGCTGCTGGATTACTTCGTGTTTTGTGATGATGCTGAGCTGCATCTTCAACATGTGCTTATTAAGGCTCCGTCAATGTTTTTATAGCATTGTTTTAAGCACAAGTAAGATTAAATTGGCCCAGTGGAGAAGACTTACACGCTTTGTCCGCCAAGCTTGCAGTTGATCAACAGATTAACGTCGTCGGATCCCAATAACTAACGTCTCTATATTCTTACGTATCTATTAAAGATAATAACTTAAACACATTCCTATCACCAGTAAAGCCACAGGCATTTATTAAAAAGTAAATAATATAATAAGCATATCAGTTATTAAAAACCACCGTATGAGTTTAATTCTCGTGTTAGGCACAGTGTTCTCTTGGATCTTTAAGATGTTCTGTTAAATCTTATTGCTTAAATTTCCCGTAGGAGAGATACATTCTTCATAACAAGTTCGGATATTTTTGAAAGATTCATGCAAAAACATCTCAAATACTTTGGCCACTCCTACAACTAACATGCTGTCTAACTCCTGTTATGTTAAAGAAGAGAGATGGCGAGACTTTTATCTTATAGATAAATGCTATCTGGACGTCGTAGGACTTGCCCTTAATCAGTATTTTAAACCAGCCAATAAGAATTGTGCAGACTAGTTTGTCCTAAACTCAGTAGGTAGTATTTTGCTTGTTGGTGACTATATCTTCGTTTGGAAGATGAAGGTGCATGCTTATTGCTCGTGCTGCGTTGATGACTTTATTATTAGTATGTATGTGGTTACATGTGACAATGTTTGTGTGTGTCAGTGCCGATCATCCCGGACTGGATCCGCGGCGAATCCCTTGCGCTGTGGGCGGCGCAGGACGCACCGCTCGCCGGCCTGCTCAACCACACCGTGCGTCGCATCACCCAAGACGACGCCGATGGTCAGCCCCACATCCATACTATGTACATCTACAAAACGCTACTGCTGGAGCCAACCCTGGAGTCTGTGGCTCGTGTTCAGATAGAAGTTTGAACTATTATCTATTTGCCAGCATATTGGATAACGTCTTATTGATAATATGAGTTCAAGCTATTCAATATATTTCTACACTAAACGAGTTTGTTACAATTAATAATTTAATTTGATGGTGATGGAAAACATAGTGCGGCATGTTGTCGACCTGCATGTCTGACAGTTCTTCATAGCGTTCTCGAAAATATGTGAAGTCTGCTACCGCACTGGGCCAGCGTGGTGGGCTATGTCCTTACCCTTCTCACACTGAGAAGAGGCTCGTGCCCAGCAGTAGGACAGTTTAATCATTTGGGGCTGATATTATTAAGCGCAACTTAATTACTTGTTACTTGGTGCATGAAGTTTATTATCTTGTTCGTTTAGTGTAGTTAAAGCAGTTGTATTGGAACTGGCAAGAGTGGCGAGTGACTTTGGATCTCCTATCAAACATTCTCAGTAGCAACACAATCTGCTGCAAACATGGTTCATGATCGTCAAAGGTGATTCATATGACTGCCAGATAGTTGAGACTTCGTTCACCCGGTGGTTGTGTTGTGTATACGATAGCTGCGCGTGTGTGTGTGCAGGAGGCGGTGCTGGCGCGCAGGCGGTGGTGGGCCTGGTGCTGGGCGCGAAGGCGGCGGCGCAGCTGGTGACGGCGCCGCTGGCGGGCGCGGCCGTGTCGCGCCGCGGCGCCGCACCCGTGCTGCGCGCCGCCACCGCCACGCTCGCACTGGCAGCGCTCGGTACCACCTGCCTACACAATACACATCACCACTTTACATTCTACTGCTCATTTTCTACAGATGAAAGTCAAGATTCCCTAAAAAAATCCCTTATTATTTACTTACGTACATATTGCCTCGGTGGCGTAGAGGGTGTGTTTGCGACTGCTGTGCATGCTGGTCATAGTTTTGAAGTTCGGGTCAGGAAAGTTATCGAGTTTGTTTGTCCAGAAATTCTTAGTAGCATTATAGAAGTTGCAACTGTGCCCGGTAAAGGTCAATAGGCTGCCCCCCAAAACGATTAAATAGCGAAATGTGAGTATAATGTATTTCGACACACATTTCGCAGACGTAGGAAAAGGTGGGCCTTTTTCTACATCTTCGGGGATATAGGCGTGAGTATAAGTTAAAATTTTAAAAACAACTTCTTTATGACTAGTGTTGGATATAAGTAAGTACCATTATCATCGAAAAGATGTCTGATGGGCTGCATTTTGCGTGGTGTTATTTATGTGAGTGGTGAGCTTAGCGTGAGCGGTGGAGTGCGCGTGCGCAGGGCTGTCGCTGTGCAGCGGCTGCGCGGGCGGCGCGGCGGCGCTGTGCGTGTGCGGCGCGCGCGCGGCGCACGGCGCGGGCGCGGCGCTGGCCGGCGTGGCGGGGCTCGCGCTGGCCGCCGCCGCGCTGCCCGACGCCGCGCGACACCGCGGCATCGGCGTACTGCTCGGCGCCGTCGCGCTAGGTACGCACTCACGCTACATACGTATATACACAATAAGTACCTGTGGCGTCTGGACTCTGGGGCTAGTCGTACATCCATCACTAAGAAACTAGTTAGCTCGCCGAGTAGCGACACTTCAAGTCATCAATCACGAAAGGCGCTAGCCACCACTTATTTGGTTCCACCAGGTATTTAATTATGGTATCGCATGTTGTGAGCGAATTGCGCCTGTGTCGATCTCTGATTGATATACGTATGTACGTCTACGGTTGCAGGCGTGCTGGTGGGGTACCCGTTTGGCGGCGCAACGTACGCGCTGTGGAGCCGCGGCGCACCCTTCCTGTTCCTCGCCGCGGCGCTGCTCGCAGACCTCGGTACGAGCTACTCTCGCCTCACGGCGCCTCGCGCCTTGCACTGATGCGACCCACTAATGCGTACCTGATACTTTCAGCCATGCAGTACATGTTCTTGGATACCGACGAGTACAATCGAGTGAGTACAACTTATCGCAGTAACCGAGACATATATTAAGGTTATTCAATCTGTCTGTTCTCTGTGCCTGGTGCCGCTAGCCGCTGGCGAGTGCGGGCGGAGTGTCGCCGCTGGGCGTGGTGGGCGTGGCGCGGCGCGGCGCCACGGCAGCGTGTGCGGGCTGCGTGCTGCTCACCACGAGCGTCATGGCGGCGCTGGAGCCGTGCCTGCCGCTGTGGCTGGCGCACAAGTTCCACCCGGCGCGCTGGCAGACGGGCGTGGTGTTCGTGCCTGACAGCGTGGGCTACTTGCTGGCGGCCAGCGGCGGCGGTGCGGCGCGGCGGCTGGGCGCCGAGCGCGTGGCGCTGGGCGGGCAGGTGGCGGTGGGCGTGGCGGCGCTGTGCGTGCCTCTGGCGCGCTCCGTGCCGGCGCTAGCGCTGCCGCACTTCGCGCTGGGGTTGGGGCTCGGCGCAGCCGACGCGGCGCTGGTGCCGGCGCTGCTGGCGCGCGGTGGGCGGCGTGCGCCCGCGCTGGCAGCGCTGCTGCAGGCGGCCGGCTCGGCGGCCTACGCACTGGGCCCAGTGCTGGGCGGCCTGCTGGCCGCGGCCGCGGGCTTCGAAGCCGCGCTGCGCACGCTCGCCGCGCTCAACCTGCTCTACGCTGTGTACCTCTACACGCGCCTGCGAGCCTATCCCCTCTCCGAACAGGTCTCGTCCTATCTGTCTCAGAACGTTAGCTCACCTAATTAAACATCATCTTGGATTTCTTCGGCTTTCTTGGGCTCTTCTTGGCATAAGCTATGAGGTCTCTGCCACAACTTTGATTACCGAATATGATCAGTTTTAAGATCACAATCTTATACACTCACACTGATTGATAAATACGGTGCTGGTTGCCACAGCAACCAGCACCGTATTTATCAATCAGTGTTAGCTTTGTATGACGATATTGTAAGTGTTGTGTATTGTGTGCAGTGGGGCGCGAGTTCGGAGTGCGAGCTGGACAGCGACGACGAGTCGAGCGAGGCGCCGGCGCCGCGCGCTGAGGACACGCCACTCGCGCGCCTCGCGCCCGCGCCCGCGCGCTACACCGCGCTCGACTAGACCGCGGCTCGTCTCTGTGTCTACTCGCTGGACATTTAATACATGCCTTGCTTAATTTATTAAAAACTGCTTAAACCTGGAACTAAGCTCTAACTATACCTATAGTTCAAAACTCACGATGTAAGTAGGTACTTCAACTCTACCGCCGATCGCTCATTAGGTGATTGCCTGATCTTGTGAACCTGCGGAGAGTAACACTCCCAGACACCTCAAGAAAGCGCAGGCGTTGAGCTGCCGAGAGGGGATACAGCTGTTACTTTCTTGAGAGATCAGCAACGCACGAAAAATACCCGTGATGTTGCAGCATCTCGTCATCATAGCTACTAGACCAGCAACCGCTTACCTTCAAGCAAGCCTTACGCGTGTTCGCCACCGCGAATTATAACAAAAGCGTTTATTTATAGATAATAACAAGGTAAAATATAATGTCTATTCTAGCCTATCGTCAGATAAGTCTCTAAGATTTTCACATCAAAAAACGCTTCAGAGCAGACGAGGCAGTGCTAATGATGGCGAGCGCGTGGGGGTGATGTAATGTGTGTGACCAACACTTTTGTGGTGAATTAGCTACACCCAGAGACAAACACCGTCATTGCCAGCAGACAACTTAAATCTACTGCAGCAGCTGCGTTAAACAGAGTAATTATTTAAGATAATATGTTAATAAACCGTTGTGATTAATATACATTGTTTTCTTAATGGTCTTACAACAGAATTATAATTTTAGAACACTATAAGTAGTTACTAAAGGATAAAAAGTTCTTATTAACGATAGTGTGAATAAATACGACAAGGTTATGTGGCGTTGTAGAAGAAATCATGGTTGCCTGACGTCTCCTTTACCAAATAGGCTCCACAGTGAATTATTTACGTTATCGGCCGCTCTTATAAATTATAATTCTGCATGTGGCCGGATGTACTTATGTAGTGGGTAGGTACTGTGCAAAGATAATATCTCGGATATCCCGGACATGGCTGCGGAATTAAAATAAATATTGGGGTCTTATCGTTTAACTTTCCAAGTTCTGAATCGCATGTCTTAATAGGAATAAATTTAATTTATAATTTATTTATTATAATTTTAATGAGTTCAATGACAAGAAAACTCGAGTAGGATACATACGCTTATGAAAAGACAAAGAGAATTAATTGGCAACACAAAAGCTTTGCGGTCTGTTGTAATCACAGAGCATTACCGCTCCCGAGCGCGTTTAGATTCTGTACTCTGTAGTTGTATAAGTAATCGTTCGATTAGTCTCTACGTCTGTCTATATTTAGGTTACGTAGTCAAAATGATTTAAAATGAACTCTTAAGACTTCGTTCTGTAATCCTGTCCGATCTTATGTCAGATTCATTTAAATCGGAGACATATAGAAAGGTATTACTGTACCTAACTGTTTTTGAGTAGTAGAGCCTCGCTGATTTCAACATGAATGGGCCGGCTCGAATGGGGAAGGACTACCCTCTCACAGAATATCGACGTGAAATAGCAGTATTCCTACTGTTGTGTTTCGTTCGGTGAGTGAGAGTGCCGGAGGCCCAATCACCCTCTTTTTCCCTTCCTGCTCCTTCTCCATCCCACTTCCTTTCCTAAAGGGTCGGCAACGCGCAAATGATGCCTCAGGTGTTGCAGGTGTCCATAGGCTATGGTGACCACTTACAATCAGGTGGACCGTATTCCAGATTGCCAAATTGGTAGTATAAGAAACAAAACTTAATTAGATAAACGTTGATAAAATGCGTTTGTTCATTCTAATAAAGCCATTAAACATTCCACACATTTTAAAAGCTGCAAAAGTCTTTAATTTCATTTATAGCTTTAAGCAATAATAAAACGTAATATAACTGTCAACTTGCGTCATTCATCGAATGAGTTTTAGGGACGTACACACTATAGAGCAATCGATTTGATTTAACTTAATGTAATAATCGATACACGAAAATAGATATTAATATATTGATATTTTCTTAAAGTTCTAAATGAATTTAATTGGTACACGCAATGCTTTATAAAACCTACCAAATAGATAAAGTTCCTTTTACGGTTATTATATTAGTATGACCTGTAATATTCAGTCATTCGTTGTAGCATTGTTGTGACACCAACGAATATACCTTAATTGAGTCTTTTATTGCCGTTTTGGTCCAGTGCCATAAGTTTATGCTTATGTTTAAGTGAGATCGTTAGGTACTGTATTCGAGTCCCGACCCAGACATAGTTTTTAAGAGGTTCTGTAAACAAAATTCTTCCTTGCAGCACTGAAAGGTGCCTGGCAGACAATAATAAGCTCAGAACATAGTATTATTGTAAAAAAGAGTAACTTATTAATTATGCTTATTTTTTTTTTTTTAAGTGAATATATACAATACATAGTAATTTAATATAATTACTGGTATAAACCATAATTGGATTTTCATTATATTCAAGTATATAATTTACCTATGTTAGTTCATATGTTTAAAATTTAAAATGTTGTTAAACCTTACAATAAAATAAAAATACCACCATGAGTCGAAATTTAATATTTCATGTGATTATGAGGTCTATTCCTTGTCCCATAAATGCATCGCATGGAAGGAACTAATTCACGATGTAACACGTAATATTACAGATATTACTCAATCTAAATCTACATTATATGCCCAAGGTAAATAGCACTCTTATCTTGATAAGTATTAATTGTATATTACTCAAAATTGTTTCGCAAATTCCTAGGTATTAATGCATAAGATAATAATGGTTATTATAGGTCAATCTTAGGAGATAGACAGATATCATCATCGGTTTTCTTTTCTATTATAAGATTCTTGCATTTCGAAAGGTTTAACCGGCGTAAGCCACGACAGCGTAAGCATAATATCAATTTTAATGACGACTTGATTACGATATATTTAATTCCATGTAGTATTCATAAGTTTAATTGAAATATATTATACATATAAACTTTCTGAAATTAATTTTATATCATTTAGTAAAATCCTCAGCGTAGTTTAGTCTGTCAAGCAGACGTACAGACGTCAATAGCCTTTTATCTATACTTATATATAAAGAAAATATTTGTAAATGTATAGATATTAAGAAGATATTTATATACCTTTAAACTACTCCCGTAGGTACTGCTCACATTGTTCTTTTTCTATGATACTTATTTTATTTCAAAGCTACTATATCTACAAATCATCAAGGTTATTTAAGCTACCAATCATATTTACTATTTAAAGTTACCAAGGTTGTTTATTCTGTCAAGGCTATTTACTGTTTAAATTATGTATAAGTCGTATTAAATATTGGCATTACGACCGATTAACTCTATATTATTATATGCCAATGGAATAAATCGATTTAAGTATACTTCGTGCATCACTAAACTTTAATTAGTTTGCTAGTCATGTCATCATCGGTGGCATTGTGTGGTGGGTCGATGCGATAGACAAAATTTGATTCGTGTTAACTGGTAGAAAAGAGGGGGAGGTTGTGCGTGGAGTGAGCGCTGAACAGCGCCCGGAGTTGCCGGCGGGGCATGTAGTGCTACTAGCGACCGTCTCAACGCGCGCACGCCGGTGTCGACGACCGACACCCTCAGCACGGCGACCTGACGCCCTGTCGCTGCTCGCAGAAGCTGTTCGAAGACCGGACCCGCCGCCCTGGCCACTGGGCAGTGACACACTCCGCGCTCCTTCACAACACTAGTATCAGAATGGTAAGTGTCACAGACTTTAGTTCGACTTATCGCTCTCAGAGCTTTTACGTTTAACGAAATATTTAGTCTTATTTTCGTACCAGCTCCCAGCATCTTACAGCGATTACAATATTCGGGACTATAACTTATATTTTACAAATATGTACACAATAGCTTATCTGGTATCTAATAATTAAATGTAGAAATTATTGATAACATTAATAAATGACTAAGTGAACTAATGAGGTAAACATTGATTTAGTATTATTTGTGTGAAGCCTGTGTGTACAAGTATATACAGTACAGTGAACAGTGAACAGTCAGTGGCTTTGTGGTGACTTGTAATACTGAACAGTTGAGCAACAACATAGTGTTGTAATCTGAGTGCAGTGTTTGTTTACACAACAGTCATCAATAATAATTAATCATCAATAACTGGTAATTCCAATTTGTGTAGTATTGACCTGATTACACACTACACAAGCTTTATATTTACACACAAATGAGAGTTTTCTTTACATACGATTTGGCATTGGCACAAGTGCAATAATGTGCAGTTATATTGGGTGTTGTGAGTGTCATTGTGTACTGATGTCGTTGACAGTATAAACTCAGTACAGATACTTATTTTGACACTGTCTGTTATGTACTACTAAGCTTGTAACACCTTCTGCGATGCAGAGATACATATCTTTGTAAGTTGTACTAAATATATATAATTGAAGATGATCAGTATATTGTGTAAACGAGTGCAGATTACATGGCAATACAATGTATTGAAAAGCTTCATAGTGTTGTGTATATAGTGCACCACCTGGTGAGCGGTTATCAGTGTTATGTGAGCATATGGTCTGTGTAACGTAATATGTAGTACACCCACCATGACTCATTGCTGAGCGTTAATCACTTCCTTGATTGGACATTCCAAGATTTGCCATTTATATAGAAGTCGCAGTCTCTTGTAAAACGTATAGTGAATTCAATTTTTCTGAAAATTAAGCTATTTTTAATTAATGACAAATACCTCGTTAGGTAATTGTAATTTAAAAATCACCACAAATTAGGAATTTTCTAATGCAGTATGCTATTGGCAACTAAGGCGTTCTTCATCTGTTATCATTGGACTCGGTCTGTTGTGACACTTGTTCAGAAAGAGCCCAAGGTTTAACAGAATTCAAATTCTCATCTTCTCTGACATAATATCTCATTTCTGGGATACCAATTCAAATAGGCCATTATTAGTCAATGATGGTTTGCTAATGTTTCAAAGTCAAAGTCAAAGTAGTCTTTCATACTGCATACATTATACATGTTATATAGTTTGAAGGTAAAAGTTTACATTTGTTTGAAGCTACTTATCAATTCGTCATTTAAATATAAAAATCTCTGTTCACTGTTAGAGCAGGCACTACAGTTCCTGGGCATTTGTTTAACGTTCAACTATCTAAATGTATTGTGGATGATAGGAGAATATCAAATGTGTAAGTGATCGAGAGTGAAACATCGTCCACAAGGAAGTAGGCTTTTAGCTGTGAGAAGGGCATGACTCTGATGTTACATGCATACATATGTACATACACTCGCACCTGTAGACTGGCAGCATAAGCAGAGTATGTGCACTTGCTATACCCAAGGCATATCTCTCTTGGTTCTTTCACTCTGATTCCACCCTTTGTATACTTTTGTTAGTTTAGGGTTCTTTTAACCTCACATTTTTACAGAATGTATCTGGTGTAGAGGAGCGAATGTTCACCCAAGTTTGTCATCCCATTGGCATTTGGCTTATATTTGTTGGGTAGTTTATACCTATGGGTTGGGACCCTGTAGCTTAATAAAGTCATCTCTTATACTAAGTATTTAACTGTGGGTGGGTAGCTTCAATATTCTCAAGTGTTCCTAAAACTTGACTGACATGATTCAGAAGCCATATATATAGTACTGCAGTAGCCCTTCTTTGGACTCCTTTCAACAAATCAATTTTTTTACAAATAATATCTTCATTACTTCAAAGGCATACTCCAAAGAGATCTGAAGTATTATTTGTAAATCTTAGCCATATGTATATGTATTACTATTAACATATAAAGCACTCATGTTTTTACACATTTATAATAAGTGTGCGGGATGCTTGCATATCTGCCTTGTCCGCGCATTTCCTGTCATCCCATCTACCTTATGAGACGAAACCTTTAGGTCGACGACGCGCAAATGGTATCAGCAGGCATCCGACACGTGTCGATACCTACCGTGATAAGCACCTCCAGCGCATGGCGAACCGGCTTATGAAACAATCAGCGAGCTTGCAAGCCTGCGGGAATTCAGTCTTTATACCTACCTATTATTTAAATCTGTCATATTAATGACTACTGAATGGCTCGTCGTATAGAATGGGATAAATTGAAAATTTAGAAAATCTTACGTGGTTCTTATATATATATCGCATGTCTGGCACAGGACCTTTAGGATTGTGGTAATAGAGAAGAGGTATTTTTTTTAAGCTAACACGCGCGTGCTGTTACGCTTGACATATTAATATGTTTAGTAAATGGTGACGACACATCTTTTGATCAAGGCAAATCATACCAAACACGATTGGGTCACTCGAGTAGTACTAGCAAACGGGCAAAATGTGTTAACGAGTGAAGCACGAGAACCGATTCATCTCAAGTAACAACAAGTGGAACGCGCGACGGTTACGTGCAAGTTGGCTAAAGACCGACATTAATCTACGTAATAATGATCATGTCTGCTAGTATCAACGCCGTTTTCGTGAATATCAATAAAGTGCAACTTGTTTTCAGCGTACTATCCGCTGTCTGTTGTGTGCCGCTGGCCGGTGCGGTGCGGTGAAGGCTGTGCCATATGCGCGTCGGTCATGCCACTTGTCTGTATGTCAAGGGCATATTATTTTTAATACTGACAATTTAAAGTGTTTTTGTAATTAAAGCCTGGAGATTTGTCACACAGGTTTCGAACCTACTACAAACTCCAGCTCTCACTAACGTGTAACTCATCCTGTACTCATTATAGTGACAAACCAATGTACCAATGTACCTATATAATTATAATTATGTAAGACTGTTTCGGTGGCGCAACGCCAGTGAATACGACTACTGTGCTTGAGGTTTCGGGGCTGATACCCAGATCGAGCTTATTCTCAGAAGTAGCACGTAGACTGGACCTGTGCCCGGTAAACGGCAAAAGGCTCGGCATCCATTACAGATCTAAAACCTGACAAAAAGTAGGTGTGAAGTATACTACACACCTACTGCTCAGCAGACATATACCTCTGCTGAACGGCTAGTTAATATACAATACATGTCTCAGTATTACAGCAACTAATATTGAACTTGGAGTGTAAGTTAAAGTGTATGAGTAAATAAAATATGTACAAGTATGAGGCTGACCTCAGCATGAATCCTGCCACACTATAATTGATTTGCCATTGACTAACCATAACACAACACACTATAAAAGTAATATATATTTACAAGATACTATTTTTGGTTGAGTTTTATCTGAAGTTAGGTGTATCTAATTCTAGCTAGTGGCGTCTGCTGTGAACAGTAATCTGTAGACTATCCAGAAAGTGTACTGCTTGGAATACCATGTAAGGGCAATTTTAAGACCCTTTTCCGTGCCATGTTCTGGCGAGCCTGATACGTAATCTGGCCTATGACCCTACACAATAACTTGCAAATCGAAATAGACGGTGACGCGCCTGTTGTGAGTAAATCGTATTTATAAGGAAAACAAACCTATATTTTATTAAGACCCTTGTTTGTACTTTGTGAAGCAGTTTTGATATAATTAAGTCCTTTCCAAACACTTTTTATGTCAAATCAGGGTAAGGTTGGTCCACTTTCGCCGGTGTGGTGTCCGGAACGGCGTGGGGTAAATCTTTTTATTATTATCTGAATGTCTGTCTTTACATATTTGAACTGATGAGCGAGTTCAAACGCAAATCAAATATTTTGATTTAATGTAATAATACACTGGTTTGTTGAAAATTAGCAAGTGAAAAATGTATAACGGCGGCAGTTTCCCGCACGCGAGCGTGTTAGTTTCCTTCCTGCGATGTTCCACTTGAACAACCATTCAGTGTGCTGAGTGGCTAGTCGTGGCTCTCATCTCCTGAGCGGGAGGACGTTAGTTCCGAAGATTTCGTCGAGTTTTGGGCGACCTTAAGGTTTATACCGCGGCTCCCGTACTGTTCATATAGACCTCGACCCCCTCTACATTGGGCTGTCGTAAACCGTACTACCTAACCAGAGCCCTTCCTTGTGGCGTGTACGCTCGGCCACGGTAGTGTTAATAACATTACCGTGGCTCGGCTTACGTTACAAGGCGGCTCTGCGGTAGCACACTTGAAGCTTGTCGCGGTTGTCGTGTATGTTTAGACATTGTTAAAATAAAAAATAAATATGTATCATACAAATAAAATACAACTATTATGATAATTAAAACTTTATCATCGGGCGTATTACACATTCAGTCACGTACGTAATATGTAGGTACCTTTGTATTCGTTACGGTCAGGGACTCGGGGTAGGTGTTGTAGCCATGTGTGTGCTCTCATATCACGCCTCTGTCTGAATTATTAATTACAATCGAAACCTAAACCGTTCTATTCCATTCATATTATAACTTATTATCGTTTTTATTTAGCAATATATTACAATGTTATGGCTGTGTACAGATATGAGTTATAAATGAAAATTGTAATTTCATGTCGAATAGAGAAAAATAGGTGATGAGCTTGTTGCAGGCACCTCCAGCTCATTTTGATATTCATGAGTAAATGAAAAAGAAAATGAAAAAGCAGAATGACTCTAGTAGAACAGACACAAAGACACCCGGAATAACTATTTGTGGATCACACAACTTTTGTGTCGTTTAGTGGTCTTGCACAAGACTCGTCGTACCAGCACCACTAATTTGTGGTCTTATATATATAAAATTCTCGTGTCACAATGTTAGTTACCATACTCCTCCGAAACGGCTTGACCGATTTTTATGAAATGTTCTATTCATATTTAGTAGGTCTTAGAATCGGCTACTATCTATTTTTCATACCCCTTAGTGATAAAGTAAACATAAAAAAAAGAAAAATGACTTTTGACAGAACGAAGTCTGTCCGAGCAGCTAGTATACATATAAATAAAAGAGTCTTGGATTGTGATGATGATGACTATGAACATAATAGCTGAAGTTAGTCGCGAGTGATATCTCTGATGTTGCCTGGCATCTTTGGCTACGGAGTGTACTAAGTGCAAGATGCAAGAACTCGTTAAAATATATGCCAGGCAATGGTTTATGGCCTTGATGTTTTATGGGGACCAACCTTCAAATATATTTTGATGACTTGGTTTTAGTGGTTTTGAAGTTATGTTATATTGTTATTAGGTTTTGAAGTTATGTTTTATTGTTATTAGATTTTGAAGTTATGTTATATTGTTATTAGGTTTTGAAGTTATGTTATGTTGTTATTAGGTTAGGTTATGTTGTTATTAGGTTAGGTTAGGTTAGGTTATATTGTTATTTCCTGCCGGAGGCTCTACGAAGGGGTCGTGCGGTCCATGGCCCTTTATGGGGCACCAGTTTGGGGAGATAACCTGACGGCCCGTAATATTTCGGCGCTTCGTGCGCCACAGCGTGCAATGGCCGTCAGGTTAATTAGAGGCTACCGCACGATCTCGTTCGAGGCAGCGAGCCTCCTAGCCGGATCGATGCCCTGGGATCTGGAAGCGGCGCTTCTGGCGTCACTCTATCGTTGGCGCCAGGAAGCACTAGCTCGGGGTGAAGGACCAAGTCTTCCCGCTGTAGAGACGGCACGGTCCGGACTCCGCCAGGTCCTGGTGGAAGAATGGAAAAATCGACTTGTGCACCCCAGTGCCGGGCACGCCACGATCGTGGCGGTAAGTCCCGTTTTTGAGGAGTGGCTGGAGAGGCGGCATGGCGCCCTCACCTTCCGGCTGACACAGGTAATGACTGGCCACGGTTGTTTTGGCCAGTTCCTGTGTCGTATAGGCCGGCAGGCGACGCCCGGTTGTCATCACTGCGGCGACTGCCGCGATGTTGTGGACACGGCGCTGCACACTTTGGTGGATTGCCCCGCCTGGGCATTGCAGCGCCGTGAGTTGATCGCGGCAGTCGGACTGGTTGCCCTCTCACTCCCGGCCGTGGTTCAGTCTATGGTCCGGAGTGAGAGATCGTGGAACGCCGTCGCCTCCTTCTGTGAGGAAGTAATTTCCATCAAGGAGGCGGCGGAGCGGGAGAGGGAGCGCTTAAACCCTCTCCCCAACCGCAGAACCGGGCGCCGGAGGGCGCGAGATGACCTCCAGCCACCTTGAAGTTTGACCTGGGGGTGGTGGGCTGCGTGGGCCTGTTCGCCACCCGATCAGCACCAGGTCCGAGAGGCGGCGTGCGTGTTCCCTGCGCCTCTGTATCGTGTCTTTGTCCCCCCCGCTCAGGGGGATGGTGGAGGAAATATACTTCGCGCAGTGGCCTGCCGTTTCACACGGCGGGCCGAAACCACGGCGGGGTCGCGATTGCATGTGAAAGCGATTCGCGCGGCCTCGCCGTCTATGGTTATGTCGAGGAACACCGTGGTAGGTTTAGTCGGTATTACCGGGGTATCTTTTCCCCGGTGAGCCCGACATAACCTCTCCGTCGCCCCGCGGAGAGGTATGCGTCAAAGCATTCCGTCACGTAAAAAAAAAAAAAAAAATATATTTTTATTAGGTTTTGAAGTTATGTTATATTGTTATTAGGTTTTGAAGTTATGTTATATTGTTATTAGGTTTTGAGGTTATGTTATATTGTTATTATGTTTTGAAGTAATGTTATATTGATATTAGGTTTTGAAGTTATGTTATATTGTTATTATGTTTTGAAGTTATGTTATATTGTTATTATGTTTTGAAGTAATGTTATATTGTTATTAGGTTTTGAAGTTATGTTATATTGTTATTATGTTTTGAAGTTATGTTATATTGTTATTAGGTTTTGAAGTTATGTTATATTGTTATTAGGTTTTGAAGTTATGTTATATTGTTATTAGGTTATGAGGTTATGTTATATTGTTATTATGTTTTGAAGTAATGTTATATTGTTATTAGGTTTTGAAGTTATGTTATATTGTTATTAGGATTTGAAGTTATGTTATATTGTTATTATGTTTTGAAGTTATGTTATATTGTTATTAGGTTTTGAAGTTATGTTATATTGTTATTAGGTTTTGAGGTTATGTTATATTGCTATTAGGTTTTGAAGTTATATTATATTGTTATTTGGTTTTGAAGTTATGTTATATTGTTATTAGGTTTTGCACGCGGCTTCGCCCTCGTAAATGTAGGTTAGGTAAGTAACAGTGCTTCTTTTCTGGATGAAGGTACTCTATGTCCTTTTCTGTTCCCCTGACAGCGTGTGTGCGAAATGTCATGATGATCGGTCGAGTGGTTAAGGTGTGGAAGCGTAAGAAACTAACAAACTCACATTCGCATTTATAATATTAGTTATTATAAGAGCAGCGATAGCTCAGTGGGGAGACCAACAGACTGCAATGCAGAGGGTCTCGGGTTCGAACCCACGTCGCGCACCTCTGAGTTTCGGAAGTTATATGACTTTTCGAAATTATGTGCGTATTGATTGACAATTATCGCCTGCTCCGTGCCTCGGAGAGCACGTTAAGCCGTCGGTCCCGGCTGCCATGAACATCTATGGCAGTCGTTATTGGGAAAGTCAGTACCCTCTAATATCCTGACACTGGTCTAGCCTTAGGGTATCGTTAGCCTTCGAGTTGCGGAGGTCAGGTGGCAGCCGCTCCGTGTAAAAACTGATATCCAGTCAAATCCGGTTAGACCAGAAAAGTCGACCCCAAGTGACTTGGGAATAATAAAGGCTAAGAGAGAAGATTAGGATTATAAAGTTACTAGCTGACCCGCGCAACTTCCTCTGCTTCACATAATAATTTTTCCCGTTTTTGCTACATTTTTCATTGATGCTTCGCTCCTATTGGTTCTAGCGTGATGTTATATTACCGGTACTGCTAGTTGCTTATGCAGGTTATTAAAATGTTATTATTGAATTGTAGTTATGTAAATTTATATTGCTAAAATAGTTTGTAAGCACTTCTTCGCCCGAGCCACAGGTTCAATCTAGTTCGGGCAAACAACAACAAATGTATTTTATAAATTAATTAGTCATTTATTATAAATTATTGTACCTATTATTTAAATAAATATTATTATTATTATATATTATTATATATAGTCTATAGCGTTCCTCGGTAAAAGGGCTATCCAGTATCTACTAAAATACTTTTTCAATTCGAACCAGTAGTTCCTGAGATTAGCGCGTTCAACCAAACAAACAAACTCTTCAGCTTTATAATATTAGTATAGATTATTTAATATCTATTGTCTTACGTTTACAATAAAATTAGGTTGAAATGAAATTAGTTTACTTTCAAATTTATTATTTTAATTTAATTTGCATTGAACTTTACCAGGGTCAAAAGCTTGATAGATGACCGCGTGTCACTGATTGCACCTTTAGCTTTTGGTATGCTAGTGCATGCCAGTAGCCTTATTGGTTAGTTTATCTGTTGTGATAGTACAGTGCCATGTAGGAACATGCAGCGTGATTTATGTATTCACTTATCAACAACAACAACCTAAGACACTTAATCTGGTCTTACAGTACTTTTCGTGTATAGTTTTCCGTTAATGAGATTATATCATTATTTGCAAAGTCCATCATCAGGCATTGACAAAATTTATTTTAATAGAATCTCACTGCAAATAAATTGCTCTGATTTAAAACCAGAATCATATAAAACGGTTTAGCAATACTGCAGATATTAGGTAACCCACGTAAAGGTGGGTCCACATTAGTGACATTTCGCCGAACCGCATACCGTGACGTTTGTTACGCATACAAATGTTACGATCATTTATCCGTCTCATACGCCCATACAAAATATTTTAATAATAAAAAAGTATGCCTGAACATTGTACGTACTGCCAGTCACAAATGTGGGTGGTGTTTTGGTTTTGTCACGGTCAAATGACTCGGGTCACGGGCCGATCCATCCAAAGTCGGTCTTTATCAAAGGACGTCCGGTATTATTTTGATGTGCGGGAGACGTCCACACTGCCATTTGTGTCACGCGTACAAGCCCGCGTGTCATCGCGCTGGTACCTACACGGGATTGATAGATTGGGTAAATGCATATCGTGACAAGAAAACACCCGCTACCCCGCCACCCACACCTCCAAGAAATCATTGCTACAACGTTTTTGAAGGTAGATGGTTGTATCGATAAGTAATTAATTTAAGTATTTATACGTAGTATTGAAACGATTCGTTCGTTTGAAATATGCATTGGAATTATGAAAATGTTTTGAAATTTATAGAACTTTATCGCAATAAAGAAATACTGTGGGATCCTAAACATAAACAATACTTTAACAAAATCCTAAAAAAATTATGCTTGGGCCTAAATATCTGAACAGATGAGTTGCGTGCGGTGCTCTATCTATACAAGACTTGAAGAAAAATGGTAAGTCTGCTTGGTCAATTGAGAAGAGAGAAGGGAGAAAAAAACACGAAGTAAAACAAATGATGCACTTGCACGAGCCAAGTTTAAATTTATTTCGGAAAATTCTTCTGGAGACGACATTACTGCGTTGGTTAAAGTTGCAAAATGACATCCATCGCTAGTTCGACCCTGTCAGAGCCAGCACCGGAGTCCGGTCCGATGCAAACCTCCACCTGTCCACAGTATCCGTAACAAGTCCGCGGTGATGTCACGATGTTCGGTTCGACGAAATGTCACTAATGTGGACTACCCTTAAAAAGACACACTAATTGTATGTCGACTAGAATGAGTAGTGTTAAGCTTCTTCGCTGGCTCTTCGTATTTCACTACACGAGTCATCGCTACTGCGTTTTGTCCGGCTGACAGAGTGGCCAAAGGTAGCTTAGTAGTATAACCATTGGCCTATCATGGTAGAAGATGTCTTTAAAAGCAAATCTCTGATCCGTGAAATCTATGATTTTAATTAATATTAATGGTAATATTAAAACCGCGTTCTCCAAAAACAATACTCATTCCGAATGACTATCTAATAGCGATCGAACCCACTACGCATTTAGTAGCAGAAAAGTGACCATTCAAGCTCTTGCACGCATTGTGCAGATTGATGTGCTGCTTAACCAGCTAGTTGAGATTTGTAATAAAAACTAGTTAATGTGTTTACTCGAGTACAGTCTTAGTAGAGAGTTTGTTTGTTCGTGATGAAGTCTGTAGAGCTATAGCAGCGCTGCGACGCGACGAGAGGTCGGCGAATGCATAATTAATTGATGTCATATGTAGTGGTATTGACGAGTGCCGCCACACACATAATTCAATTACTATACTGACATTTGCTTCGGAGCCACAAACTACGTGATTACATAGTATATGTGAATGTCTGAGAGTAGGACGGCAACTCGCTTTTGACATGAAGTAACAAAATATAGGCGTGGTATTATAGTACGTATACTAATGATAGGCAAATACAAGAGAAATAAAACAATAAAGGTTGACTGTGATTATCTCTGATTTGATCCGTAACGCAGCGAGTTCGTCACCCGTGTGTTTGCGCACGAGTTTCCGGCGCTTATATAACGTCAACATGACACTGACAGTTATAACTGTCACTCCAACTGACACATTGGATCTATGGCGACCTCACTCAAGCTTCCGCTTGACGTTCCCAAACAAACCAATAGATGGCGCTTTATTCAACTCCAATTACAGAAATAAATTACATTCCAATGATTATTTTCTTGACGCTCCGACATATGCATAATTGCCCACTGCTGGAGCACTCAATCTTTTGTCCCATGTGGGGCCGGTCAAACCCGGGTTTCTCTGCGCGGCGGCGGGGCGGCGGCCTAGTATTGAGCTGACCGCTTAAACTAACGTGCGGCATCAGTGCTTGTCCAGCAGACATGCTGCGATTTCAAAAATTTCATATCGCTTCTATACGTTAGGACCGTTGGATCATTTTCCTCTGCGTAAATTTCATATGGAAATTCAGCTAGTGCAGGGCTAGTTACAAAACTGCTATTAATATAATATTCAAAACAAGTGCCTCTCCACGGTTTCGCTGGCGTGCATCCATGAGCACGTATACCTGAATAAAAAAGCCTATGTGTTAATCCAGGACGTAGTCTATTTGTGTCCCAAACTTCATGCAAACCCATTTAACCGTTTACGCATGTCTGAGCAACAAATATCCAATCATTTTCACAGACTTTCACAATTACAATAATACATGATGAACAAGTACGGAGTAAGATATTAGTGAGGTATCAGTATACGATCGTTGAGGTATAGCGAGATGTGTTCGGACAAGTTTCTCACAGACCTCATACTCGTAACGATTGGTGAGCGTGATGGCTCCGGCGAGCAAGCGTCCACGCGGAAGTATCTCTCGAGAGCACGCGCGCTGCTCCACGGGTCATTTCACAATGGAGTCCTTCGCGAATCACGTGTCGCGTGTCGCCTCGTGCGGGAACCACCACACAACCCGCTGCAAATTGCGATAAACTAAATCACTATGGCGATCATTATCCTCAATATACCTTAGGCAGACACTTTGTGATAAATCGGCAAAATCGAAATTGTTTTACACTTTTATTTATATTCGTCTATCGATACGTGTTAAGTGTCAATGTCTAGACGTTTTTAAGGAAAAAGGACATAATTTGTTGTTGTCTGCCCGTATTAGAGGGTAACGTTTATGCTTTGTTGGTTTAATGGCATACGATTGCGGTTTATAAGAACCCAGGTTCGTAACACGGGTCGGGTTGACAAAAAGTTATTAGCGTGGAACGCCGTCGCGGCCGCCACGTGTCCGCGAACAATAGATTATATCACTATCATGTCTGCTGCGTGACGTTTCAAATGTCCATTATGTTTTCTAACAAGATATACTACGTAACGGACCAGCTTTGGGCAGTTGGCGATATTTTATCTCCTTACCTCGCAAAATACGTAGTTCATCTTGCATATTAACTCTCTCTGGTCAGCAGGCGGACAGATCGCCGTCCCATCGGAGTGTGAGAATGAGCAAATGGAGAGTGCACTTACGTTTGCGCAAATGCGTGCACACTTGTGCAATATAATATTTAGTGATGTGACTGAATTTCGGTGTAGAGGACAGTATTATTAGTGGGTACTCGTAGTACGTAGACGTACATATGTATATGTTGTCATAATACGGCGGCGGCGCGGCGGCGCGCGGTGCGGACCAGCGTGTTTAGAAACGAGTACAAGTAACTATGTTGTACAATGTTATTCGTCTAGCCGTAACTGAACGCGTCTTTAAATAATTTATACAAGCTAACCGAGCGCGACTGCATCCTATTGTTTCAAAGTTAGCTCCTCGCTACTGGTCCAAACTTTAGGTACGGCCGCCGCCCGGCTGGTACCTGCGTGTGCCTACCTGCTTGCTATACTAATGAATGATCGTCTGCAATAACTAAGTATTATTGTTTTTAACCGACTTCCAAAAAAGGAGGAGGTTCTCAATTCTTCTGAATGTTTTTTTAATTTATTTATATATAACCAACAAAGCATACACTAATTAAAAACATTGTAATAACACATAAATACGGGTACATTACGTAGTGCTGCCTCACTTACAGGCTGCTACGACATGCATTAACAATAAAAAAATATATACATTTATGCTCGTTTGAGAAATTACGATAAAGTGATATTACTTATATTAAACAAAATACAAACAAATATTGGCAATTAAATAAAAAAGAAAATAATAATAATCATTACAAATTGCAGGCGTAGTGGTCACACATAAATTATATTAAAAAAGGAAATTGATATAACAGTAAGTTATTAATTATTGTAAAACTTAAAAATACTTAAAATCTTAAAATGCTGACAGTAATTATCACCAAATAATGTCATAATATAATAATTATTATAATTCAATTAAAGATAATATTAATACTTTTGTTTATTTTATTTTATGTGTTTTACCTCATATGTTTTTTCTATGTGATCCGATTTTGATGATTCTTTTTTTAATTGAAAGCTGGTGCTTTCTATTTAATTTTGATTTCTCTTCTCTGACCATTAGTTTTCGAGTTATCCTTAATAATGTGTATTTGGTTGATTTCTGCTACATTGATGATGTTCTAATTTTTGTCAACAACAAAATAAACACTGTGGAGGATGGTTTGGAAGCCCCTCGCAGTGTTTCGAGGCAGCCCCATTCTAATTTGGTGATGTTCTGATAAAGATCTTCAGTTTTATACAACGGAATTCTTTAATAAATGACAGCAAATCTGCCGTGATTGCTTCAATCACACGTATCACATGTGTATGTATTGTTTACACAATTCTAAATTGGTATTTCATAGCATTTAATAGTATAGGGCTATGTGCAACTGTTAAACTCAACAAGGTATACGCAAAAAATCTAATAACAATATTATTTCTATATTCACACAAATAAAATCAGTAATCGAACTTCAGATTCACTAAAAACCGAGAAATAAACAAAAATTTTAACACAAATGAGAACCGAATTAAGAAAGGAATATTCTAAAACAAAAAATGCACTTAAAAGTTAAAAATTATTGTGTATTCTTGTAAATAATTAAATTATTGTTATTTTTGGAGTCGGTGTTAGCCGCCCGCGCCGCGTGCCACGTCTATGTGTGTAATTGTGCATGCCAATGTTATGTTATGATTATAGTAAGACATCTCCAGCCTTACTTATAAAAATATCGCTAAACATTACTTATCTATCTCTTATCTAAGAAGCTTTCTTAACCGTAATCAGTGAATAACTTTTCTTTACTTATATACCAATTTTAACGGTCTCTCAGCTGACACCTCGCGCAAAGACGATAGACAATATTATCCTTGCAACACTTAAGCAGTCATCATAGAGCATTGGCAAATTAATCAAGTAAAACAATGAAATAAAAAAAATCGTGTTTAAGTCATTTTTTTAACTTTATGTATCGATGACGTTTAGAATTTTCTTTTAGGTAATTCAAAGAGTTTGATTATCAAACTTCGCTTAAATATAATAACCAGTGTGTTTTACGTAAATAAATTTATTGCCTGGTTTGTAACTTTGTATAATTAAGGTGGTAATAAACGCCATTTGGAATGATCAGGCAGTGTATTACTAAAGAAACATAATAATATCGATCTGCTGCGAGTTCTAATGAATAATTACAACAATACTATGCGTTCTTGAAAAGTGAATTAATTTAGAACAAGAAAAAATAACAGTGTACTTATCTCAGTTTCTGATTGTTTTTATTTCCCCAAAGTATTTGTTAATCTATTTCATGACTTGTGTATTTAAAATATCTCAGTTTTAATACTTTTAATGCAGTTAACGTCAAACCATTGTAATGATTTGCATTTCTACAAATCACGAATGTATTCTCATGATGAAAGTATATTAGCAAGTGACTACATAAAATTAAATAATTCAGCACATATGTTCTTTTATGATATAGACGAAATTTCGCATCATAAATATCGTAAAGCGGATTGAACCGCACATTATAGATTGCTGAAGAAGCTGTAATATGTCGTATTATTTGATATCATTCGGAAAATCATATCTCAATGAAGAAAACTGTGCTGATTTAATTTTCTTCGGAATAAGTTCATATTGACGATATACCACCTACTTCATATTATATGAAATAATATTTTCGTTAACCATTGATATTAGTGTCAAATCTGTACCAACTGATCGGAAAGTCAGCCATATTGCCTCTTAGCTGTGTTTAAACAAGGGCCTGCCGGTGTTTAAATTTCTTCACTGTTTACCTATTGATAAACTAGCTCTTAACGCTAACTTACATTATTTTATAAGTAAGATTTTTCTAATCAGTCACTATATAATAGATAACTAACTGTCAAATATTTAAGATGGGTTTATAAGTAAGGCTGCTCATGTTTAAGTAGATACAAACCTACCTTGGCTGACACCGACTCCATTAATAACAATAATTTAATTATTCACAAGAATACACAAATATTTATTGACTTTTTAGTGCACTTTTTGTTTTAGAATATTCTTTATTGAAGTCGGTTGCCATTTTTGTTCACATCTTTGTTTATCATTGCACTTACTAAAGGCAATGTAGAAGTAGCGTCGTTTGAGTCATTGGAATGTTGTAAGAGCCATAGTGGCCTCGGCAGCCACGCCGAAGCGCTGCCGTTAATTATGAAGTTCTCTGGGCGAGTTGACTGAGCGTTGCTTACTGACAACATACTACCTATACTTAACGTTTGCTTACCGAGCAAGTGGATACCAAGATGGATCCGAAGAAGTATCCCAATAAATGCCACACCCACTGTTTCTATCCAGAACAATACGTGCTGGGCGGTGGCATCGTTACACGGTAGAACAAATACCATCACGCACTAAAGCTATGGCCGTGGCTCCTAGCGTTACGATACCATAAGAATATGGAACTCATCACGAGCGCGCACTGTTTTTGTTTGTTGTGTTGTTTTCTTCGTCTTTCGATCCTGGGCTTTAAGATCAGCGTGCAAAAGTAGACCAAGACAAGAAGCAAGACCGTTACCTATATCATTTTATTATCTGCACTGGGGATGGGTCTTCACTCTTGAACTTAACTAACCGCCAACCAACCGACAGTGTGGTGTCAATTTTAAAAGTAAGGTTTATGACCACTCAAATCCCTGTTAAAACTCGCTGGTTAGTCTGGGAATGTACATAGTCAATAATTTACATCTTATTAGATTCAATGTAACTCATAAATTTATTTAAGTTTTAAATTTTGCTACTACGAAAATTGTCTGCAAATAGGAACTGAAATCTCTTACGGCTTACACAATCGCTTAGATTTATACTCGTCGACTTAAGAGGCGTACGGAAATACGTTTCTTTGATCATAATGTAAAATATATACCTACTTCAGCCAACATTTTTAACAAACGCATACCACAAGCTCGAGTCAATCTTATGCAGTTAACAATATATATGTTTATAGGTCACATGTCTGGTGACAACGTGTCGAGTGCTGACAACACTCGCGTGTCATGTATTGTTTTAAATTCAGTGCAAAATGTAAGTGATATCGCTTTCCTCATTATCGCGACAATGTCATGCGGCGGCGGCACGGCGGCACGGCACACTGCCTAACTAACTAATGTGTGATTCTACATAACATATGTATATATGTTTTATATTATCCAGTTAAACTTTGCCACTTATTTAAAGTAATATCCACATTTCTTAAATGTCCCATTATAAAAAAAGCTTTTGTACAAAATAAATAATATGCGGATACTTTTATAGTCACCATTCTTAAGTTATGATTATATGTGGTAATGTATGAATCACACCTGTTACACCTGTGAGATGATGCAATCATAACACTATACATATAGGTACCTACATCACGATCATTGTATAAAGAGAACCGTTGGGATGTAGCGGATGAGATAACGATATTAATAATTTATGCCATATATTTCCCATGGAAGTAAGGAAGAAAAGCATGCAAAATTTTAACAGAATTTGTTGACATAAGTACATATTTACAAACATCGAGACAAATATTTTAAAATTTCACGATCTCTATCAAATTTTTTTGGCAAAGTAACTCCAGTGTATGACATGTACGTATCTCTAGGTACGTAGTATTAAGTGTGTTTGTCCTCACAGTAGTGTAACATGATCCAAAATTAAATATTAGAATCCATCGAAGAACGGCATCTTAACTTCTAAATATTATAACAGCGAATGTGTTTTTCTTTGTTTGTTAAAAAGAAAAGAAAGAAAGAAAACATATTTTTATTTCTAAAACACACAAATACACGAAAGCTTTTACATTGAATATGTTATATGTAAATATGTACATTTTACGCTTCCACGCTTTAACTACTCCACAGATCATCATGAAATTTCGCACACACGTTGTCAGCGATACAAAAAAGGACAAAGGACACCTTTCACCCAGAGTAAGTCGTGTTAGCTTTTCATGTCCAGCCATACACGTACTGGGAATAAGCAAGCGTACGAGGTTTGTCAAAGCTCCATGTGCTACGTCTGTAGGCAGTCGACTCGCGGACAGGTGTGCTTGTAACCAGAGCGCGAGTCCGAAGGTTCGCGGCCGCCGCGCCACACACCACTCTCGTGACCTCCGCGCGCTCGAGGAACATGTGCAGCGTGAGTCAGAGGGGCGCACCGACCGTCTCAGCGCCGGATATCACCACTTATCGCTGAGATAACCTCTCCGCTCTGACTTTCATTACAAACAGACCCATCGCACACCATCATACTCCGGAGAACTGCTAAGAACCTAGCATAATATCGAAAGCAAATAAATTTTCGGCGACCCCCGCTTACGAATTGTGAACCCCCATTTTTTTGTCATGCCAACGTAGACCCCCGTTGAGTCTCCCGTGGATCCCTAGGGGTCCACCTGGACCATTTTGGGAACTACTGAACTAAACCTTAAGTGAAGTATGGATTAAAAACTGCCACCTTCCAGCCTCCACCGTATTGATAGATAAGTTTAATTATATGTCCAGAACAAATTAATGAAAACGGTTATGTCTAATGAGCAGATCAAGTCCGAGGTTAGCCAACAGTTTACTTGGATCAGTGCACCGCTCAAGGATTTTATCTAGCCGGTCACACATGAGTGGCGGCGAGGTTATCGGCGTTTGTTTATCTGCGTGTAAACTTAGGCGCCGGCCCCACTGCGGGCGGTCTAGCGGTCAGAGTTCTGAGTTCTGCGTTCCGCGTTCACTGTCATGTATGCGGTGTCTTAGAATCCTACAAACACAAAAGCAGTCAGAGCGCGGTGGTCAAAGAGAACGCACGTTCTGTCGGCGATCCATTTTTTTTCAAAAGCGATCTTTATGTACGACGAAATTGAAAAGTTTATTGAATTAGTGCAAGACAAACGTACTGAACTCCAGATTTCTAGACCGTTCGCTGTGTGGGCAACTGTGAACGCTGAATGCAGAACGCAGACCGCTGGCGCCGGAGCGATGTTCGGCGCCCGAGTATCGCAAAAAATGCAATAACTTGAGCGGCGCGGGTGACTCGAGGCAATACTGGCATAGGTACTGTAAGTAGGTAGGTACTGGTTGATCACAAGAGCGAGTCACGACCGCGGTCGCTAGGTTTCCGGCGTTAGGTGGTTAGGTGTACAGGTGTACAGGTGTACATGTTTTAACAACCATGAGCGTGGAATATTTAGAAGGACTAGCGGTCGCCAAGTAGTCTAAATTCGCCATAATTGATTTAAATTTAAGTTTGATATTATTATCACATTTTATTTAGTCACCTACTCCACATACATATGTAACCATAGTTACGAAGAATTCTACGACATCAGCCGAACAATGCCGAAATCCTACGAACGCGATTCGACTGCATGTGTCAAATGCATGGTTGTGTGCGTGTAGTGCTTTTTCATTAATTTAATGTATTTCTAATGCATATTTTATAAAAATATTAGGATTCGCCACTCCTTCTCCATATAAACTTTAACTGTGGCAAATTGCATACTACTCCGTCCGCGCAATTTTCGTAAAAAGGGGTACAAAGTTTTTTTGCTTCACGTATTAATATATAGATTTGCGCACATTACTTCATGATAATATCGCTGTTGACTGAGTACCAACGTAACTATCTGTAAGTGTATGTTTGCTTACGCTTACTGCACACTGAGATCTCGCGATCGCGTGCTGTTGCTGCGCTTATCTTACAATCGTAGTGATAGTTGCATCGCTAAAGTCTGGCGCAGTACTTGCTAGCGGACAGAAGGCGAAGGACACCTGCAGGCAGACCTGTAGACGTGCCTACTGATACATCAAACAATTTAACTGGTATGGTTACGCTCATATCTTGTTTATTTTTAAGTGGAAGAACCTGACGTTGTCAATTTCTAATTTGGTGATAGAACCAAGCCCGGGGAAGCGCCACGCTCCTATAGCACGATAACAAACACTCGTTGCATTTCGTGCAGTAAGAAGAGTTGCCGTGGCCCCTGTACGTGTGTGAGCCTCCAAAGTCGAAACTATTATTTAGTTAAAGGTATGAATAAGCTGGGTACCTCGCCCAAAGGGAAATGTATTTCCTTTCACTCCATCTCTAATCTAATCTTTTTCTTGGAGCCGTCGAGTCGAGTGATACTACTGGCTTTGCAAGCGGTTATAGGCTACGTTGTCGCGTATCATCGAGCGGATCGTGTTTATGCTTATTTGTATAAAAGCAAGACACGTGCGGGGAAATCCAAACTGATATGTTTAAATCATTGTATAAATTGAATCATGAGTCAGTACCTACTGTTTTTATGAAGTAGGCAAAGAGTGCAGACATTGTGTAAGCATTTCGTTCATAAATAAGCACGTACGATTAGTGGCTGTGTCTCTACTGAGAGATTGTAGTGTTTGGTGTAGTGTACATTGGCATATATTTATGGATAAAAAGTATGTTCAAAACCTAAAACCTACCTAACTGCTGAAAATCTTACTCTAAAATGTATGAAACAAGAAAATATTCTCATCTGAAATTGTTATGTACAAACTATTCAATATTTATCGTATTTTAAATAAACAACTTACATGTTTTATATTTGAATACATATTCAGTGTCTGGAGACATTAGCAAATAATACCATTGGGTGATGGATTTGAGATAAAAGGTCATGTGGTAGAATATTATTATTATTATTATATACATCAAAAATAACAAAGGCCTAAGGACACTTCTCTGAGGGACGCCGAATTTAATTACTCTAAAGCAAGATCTATACTTAATCTCACGTTTGGACTTAATACAAATCCTAGAGATCTCTGTTATCTGTTTGCGGCCGATCAATTATGATTTTATTAGATTTAAAACATTGCCACGAACACCGTAAGTATTTAGTTTCTTCTGTAGCATCTCGTGATCGACGTAATCGAATACTCTCGACATATCTGTATAAATAGCACATACGAGAGTCTAAGTATCTACATTTGCCATTATCGTTTAAAAAAAGTTAAACACAGCCATATTAATGTTTTTATTTTCTGAACCCATATTGTCTTCGCAAAGTAAGTTATATTTTGTTACAAATTTACAAATTGAACTGTATATATATTCTTCTACAATTTTAGAAAAACGGAAATTAAAGCAATCGTTCTATAATTTAACATTCCTTCTTTATAATATTTTTTTTGTGTATTGGTTTTACTATTTATTACCTTTTTTAGGCTCTCGGGAAATATGCCAGCTGATACACTTATGTTAATAATATGAGTTAGAGGGCCAGCTATACTATTAGAAACAGATTTTATAGCTTCTGTAGATATGCCATCGTATCCACAGCTCTTTTTATTTTTTAATTACCTAATTATTTTAATTACGTCATGCGGAACAACGGGAGGCATAAATAAGGAGTTAGGGTTGTTATCTACATTTTGAACATTTTGTAATGGTATTAAGCTCTTTGGTAGATCCGAGGCCTGGTTAATAAAGAAATTGTTAAATGATTCAGCTATTTCATTAGGGTTTGTTATTAATTAATCATGTTTTTTTATCTGTGAAATAGGTTCAGGTATCGTTTTGCAATTGTTTATTATTTACCAGAATGGTTTAGATTGTTTTTTTTTATTTTAATTACGTGGTCATATTGAGCTTTTTGCGTAAGTTTAAAAATGTTTCTAAATTTACGAGAATAGTTATAAAATATCTCTTTATTTTCATCAGTAGGTTTTAATCTTTTTTGCCATAGTAAATAGCGTTGCCTTTTACTGCAGGTTTGGATACCTCGTGACACCCATTTTATAGATTTTTCTGATTGTACTGTTACTGTCTTAAAGGGGAAACAAAGATTATATAGTATAAGGAACAAATGAATAAAGGCATCATATGCGCTATTGGGGTTTTCTGTACTATAAACGTCTGCGAATGTTAGATTTTGAAGATGATTATTAAAATTAATAACATTTTCGATTGACAAATTTATTGTTTTACGCCAAAATTTTATATGACATGTTTTTTTCTTAACTTTGGCCTTCAGTATCTGAGCTGTGTGGTCGGACAACGCTAAGTAGACTACTTCGCATTTACATTTTTGTTTCAGATTGTGGTCAAAATTATCCAAGCATGTATTTCTGTTTAATCTAGTTGGCTGACTTATTTCTTATTTTAAATTGTAGCTCAAATGAAAGAATTTAAATTCCATTGCCAGCCTATTTCTTTTCAAGGTATTGAAGATATTGAAGTCGCCGCACAATATGATTTTGAATATTTGGTTAAAACAAACATTTTTAAAATGATATCTATATTTTTATAAAATGTATCAATGTTACAAACCTTTGGTGGTCTATACAAACATAAAATTATTAAAACTTGCTTAATTAGTCTAATGGCACAGCATTTAATTATTCCTGATATAGAGTATTACATGACGTCTGGTAATGCTCTGTACTCAAGACTTCTTCTGATCATGATGCAAGCTCCGCCGCGTTTTATATTGGATCTTGAATAGCACGCAGCTAGCTTGTAATTAGGTATTTGTAACAGTTTTTCGTACCCTGACATCATGAAATGCTCCGTAATACACAATATATGTATCTACATTTATTTGCAGACTTAATAATTTCTGAATGTGGACTGTTAGTATATCTGATTTATCACTGAGCAGTGATAGCTCAGTGGGGAGACCAACAGACTGCAATGCAGAGGGTCTCCGGTTCGAACCCACGTCGCGCACCTCTGACTTTCGGAAGTTATATGACTTTTCGAAATTATGTGCGTATTGATTGACAATTATCGCGTGCTCCGTGCCTCGGAGAGCACGTTAAGCCGTCGGTCCCGGCTGCGGGTATGAGAGATGATCATGTAATCCCTTACATGATCATCTCTGTACCGTGTTGAATTATATCGCCAAAGGTGTAGACGTCCATCCTGACTTGATTTAAACGTTTTTTCATCACAAAACACTGTATTAGACCAATCATCAAACTCTAAGTGCTCTCTGGCGAAGTTCAGACGAGCAAGTCTGTGAGCATCCGTCAAATGTATTTTCTTGGCGTAATGCCTGTGGTGCAACCCCATGTAATGTAGATGATTCCTTATTGTTTGGACACTCACATCGAACATCTCCGCAAAATGATTTGTCGGTTTAATACCATTGATTTCATATTCCCCTCTCATCAATTCTCTGTCGTTATTGGAGAGAGCAGGCCGGCGACCACTTCTTCTGTGATAGCTCATATATCAGCGATAGCTCAGTGGGGAAACCAACAGACTGCAATGCACAGGGTCTCGGGTTCGAACCCACGTCGCGCACCTCTGACTTTCGGAAGTTATATGACATTTCGAAATTATGTACGTATTGATTGACAATTGCTGGCTGGCTGGCACTTCTATCGAAGCTACCATTTTATGGAATCCCCGAGGGACTCTGCAAATGGATTGGCAGCTTTTTGAATGGTCGGAGCATTACAGTCGTCGTTGATGGCTGCAGCTCCGAAACCAAAACCATTAACGCTGGTGTTCCTCAAGGCTCGGTGCTGTCCCCAACGCTGTTCATCTTGCGTATCAACGACTTGTTGTCAATCGAGAAAATACTTTGCTATGCGGATGACAGCACAGGTGATGCGCGTTATACCAGCTATCAGAATGACCCTCGGAGCATGATACAGGAAAGACGAACACAACTTGTGTCTGAAGTCAGGGACTCTCTTGGGCGGGCCTCCGAATGGGGTGAACAGAACTTAGTTCGATTCAACCTCTCGAAGACACAAGTGTGCGCGTTTACTGCCAAGAAGGACCCTTTTATCATGGCGCCACAGTTCCAAGGAGTTACTCTCCGTATCTCCGAAAGTATTGGGATCCTCGGCGTGGAAATCTCGAATAAAGTCTATTTTGGGAGTCACGTGGAGGACAAAGCTAAATTAGCGAGCAAAAAGGTGGGTGCACTAAACAGGGGGCGGCGATACTACACACCCAGTTAACGTCTTGTGCTTTACAAAGCAAAGGTCCGGCCGCACGTGGAGTACGGCTCACATCTCTGGGCAGGGGCCTCCAAATACCAGCTCGACACACTTGACTCCCAACAAAGACGGGCAGTTCGAATCGTCGATGATCCCAATCTCACAGATAGATTAGAGTCGTTGGAGCAACGGAGAGACTTTGGGTCTCTCTGCGTGTTCAACCGACTCTTTCACGGGGAGTGCTCTGAAGAACTGTTTGATTTGGTACCAGCGGCCCCTTTCTATTATCGTACCACTCGACAACGAAGCAGGGTTCATATCACCTGGAAGCGTTCAAATCCAGTACAGACGGTACGCTTCCAGCGATCATTTCTCCCACGTACGTGCAAGCTCTGGAATGTACTGCCTGCTTCGGTGTTTCCCGAGCGCTATGATATGTCCTTCTTCAAACGAGGTTTAAAGAGAGTTCACCTTTCACGGTAGGCAGCGACTTTGCTGTGTCCTGACATTGCTGAAGTCCATGAGCAGCGGTTACCACTTTCCATCAGGTGGACCACTTGCTCGGCTGCCACCGATGGAAATAAAAAAGGGATTTAAAAAAATTATTGTCCGCTCCGTGCCTCGGAGAGCACGTTAAGCCGTCGGTCCCGGCTGCCATGAACATCTATGGCAGTCGTTATTGGGAAAGTCAGTACCCTCTAATATCCTGACACTGGTCTAGCCTTAGGGTATCGTTAGCCTTCGGGTTGCGGAGGTCAGGTGGCAGCCGCTCCGTGTAAAAACTGATAACCAGTCAAACTCGGTTAGACCAGAAAAGCCGACCCCAAGGGACTTGGGAATAATATAGCCTAGGTAGAGGAAGACTGTATCCCTCATTCAATTGGGCAATTATTTGTGCCCTATCAGCAATGGTCAAGTTGGCAGGCGTTGAAGATGATATACGCAGTTGAGTAAAAATTATCCCAGAAAGTATATAGATTTTCTGAGGAAAATAATAGAAATTACTAAAATATGTATATTTGACAAAATCCCGATTGTCAGTTTTCTTTATCAAATAGAATTTGGTTGTCTATTTGCAGTCCCGTCTCTGATCAGATAGGTAGCGCTTTGTCAGTGGCAAATAGTAATATTGAAAAGGTATATATTTTCTCCGATCACTTAGGTATAGGTTTTGGTAGCTTAACTAAAAGTCACATAAAACAAGAGATTATTAACTATTGTTTCCCTAATATGACATTCTCCAAACTTATTCATAAACTAAATACAACTAGTTTAGATATTAACTTCACAATTATAATTATATATGGGGATAGCTTATTAGTCACAAAAAAGGATATTATCAATCTGACAGAGGTAATGCTGTCTCTACAAAATAAATTAGGATGTAAATTTAGAACATGCGCATTACCTTACTCAAATAAATTTAATTATGATGAAAATAAATATATCCATGAAATGAATTTATATATGTATAATCTGACATGTCAATATAAGGACATTTTATGTTTTGATACTAATTTATTTATTAGTAATTTTATTTTGACAAAAGATAATATGTATCTTTCATTATATTGCAAACGACAACTTGCTAAATTATTAGCATATAATATACAAAATGACACAGGTACCTGTAGGGTATCCACGAATTTAATTTCTGTAAATAATTCTATTTCAATCAATTCTTCTATTATAAATAATGACAAAGTTGATTTAAACTTAAGGTTGGGACAAAGGATAGAGGTTATCAATTGAGTGTTGCTCATCAAAATATACAAGGACTATCCGGCAAAGATTTAGAGTTAAGTTTATTTCTAGAGACCCACAATGTTCAGGTTATGTGTATAACAGAACATTGGCTCAAAAGCTATGAAGTAAGTTTTTTAAATAGTATGAATTATATGGTACATAGCACTTTTTCAAGAACACAAGCAGGTTCTTTAATACTTGTTGCAAACACAATAACTTGCAGGGAACGTAAAGACATAACTTGTCTGTCTATAGAGCGTACCATAGAACTGTCCTGTGTTGAGCTTGAATGGTATATAATTATTTGTGTATATCGCCCCCCATTGAGTAACTTTAATCTGTTTGAATCAGTGATGGAAGATGTAATTACAAAAATCAGAACTAGTAGGAAATACATATTAGTGTGCGGTGATTTTAATATTAATATACTAGATGGCTCTTCCTTGACTAATAGACTTATAAACTTATTTAAATCATTTAATTTAACTAATTTGTTTTTGGAGCCAACAAGAATAGCTGCCACATCTTCCACTTGTTTAGATAACATTTTCAGTGATTGTAACGCTTCATACAAATTAGTTACCACTGACTTAACCTCAGATCACTGTGGACAATTAGCAATGTTTCCAAACATTAATAATAATAATATTAAACAAAAGATAATTGTTAGGCCTTTATGCTGAGCAGCTTATTATGGACAGGTTAGCAGAACAACGAGCTACAAAAAATTTTGGTAAATTTTGGAAATCCACAGGTAAGTTGGATGCGAAGCTTGGTCTCTCTGCGAGTGTGGGAGGGTTAACTGAAAGCAGGGATATTGCGAATATGTTCAAGGAACATTTCAAGGTTCAGTCCCCGCTCGGTTCCTCAAGCTCGATGAACGATGCTGGGCCCCGCTGTCATGAAGTAACACCTCTCATACGCTTCTCAGCCAAGCAAATAAGAGCAATCATTTGTAATATGAGCAGAGGCAAATCTTCAGGGCATGATGGGCTCAGCATTGAGCATTTAAAGTACGCGGGTGTGCATCTGCCGCGAGTGTCGTCTATATTCTACACAATGTGCAATAGTCACGCGTACCTACCAGACAATCTCATGAAGACCATCATAGTACCAATATTAAAGAACAAAACAGGGACATCGCGGACAGTTGTAATTATCGTCCCATTTCCCTTGCGACGATTATTGCAAAGGTACTGGATGGTATGCTTGATTCTTGTTTAAATGATTATATACATCTTCACGATGCGCAGTTCGGTTTTCGTGCCGGACTTTCAACCGAAAGTGCTATTCTAAGTCTTAAGCATACCGTTCAGTATTATACAGATCGCAAGACGCCGATGTACGCCTGTTTCCTTGATCTCTCCAGGGCATTTGATCTTGTCTCGTATGATGTGCTCTGGAGGAAGATGGGAGACAGGGGTATATCTGCGGAAGTATGTAGGCTGTTCCAATAATGGTATGGTAACCAAAACAATCATGTGAAATGGGATGGTACATTCTCTGACACGTATAGGTTGGAGTGTGGGGTAAGACAGAGTGGTCTAATGTCTCCCAGGCTCTTCAATTTATATGTAGATAGCCTCATTACTGAACTCAGCAGCTTACGTGTTGGATGCAGTGTTGATGGTATTTCTATTAACAACATCAGTTATGCGGATGACATGGTGTTGCTGGGTCCATCGGTGGGCGCTGTCAGAGAGCTAATTAAAGTTAGTGAAGCCTACGCTGCCGCACATGGGTTAATAAATAATGTGAAGAAGTATCAGTACATGGTTTTTAAGGTCGGTGGCAAATGCCGTGAAGATGGGCCCGAGTTAACAATATACGGGTCACCAATTAAAAGAGTGTCTACTTTTAAATATCTATGGCATTTCCTTGCCGACGACCTTAAGGACGATGTAGACATTGAGAGGGAACATAGAGCTCTAGCGGTGCGGAGTAATATGTTGGCTCGTAGATTTGCCCGGTGTACAGGCCTAGTTAAAATTACACTCTTTCAGGCTTACTGCCAGAGTCTGTACACGAGTAATCTATGGGTTAATTGTACTAAGAGATCGCTGGACGCCCTACGCATCCAATATAATAATGCTTTCAGGATGTTGCTGGGATTGTCTCGTTACTGCAGTGCATCGGAAATGTTCGCGCAAGCACGAACGGATGACTTTTACGCAATTGTGCGCAAAAAAACGGCCTCGCTACTGAGGAGAGCGAGAGACAGTCCTAACAGCATCCTGAGAACTGTTGCTGAGAATTTCCATTCTCCACTTTTAAAAATGTTTGTCTCTAGGTTAATTTATACTAACACTAGGAAATAAGTTAAATTGTATTACTAACAGTCTATGGATTCATTGGTCCGAAATAAAGGTATATTATTATTTATCAAATAATCGCTTCATACATTTTAGAAATAAAATTTCATGTAGTATGTACTCTAATATAAGAGAAGATAAATCTCCTAATAAGGAGTATGACAGCTTATTCGGTATTGTTAAGAAAGAATTTGATAATACGTTTAGGTCTAAAGTAAAAGTTATTAAAGGAACTATTTCATTTAACGAATGGGCAACCGTAGGTATTTGTAAGAGCAGAGTGAAAATGTATGAGTTATATAGTATGAAGAAATATAATTTTGATCCTACTTTTACTGAATATGTTAAGAATTACTCAAAAATATTTAAATAAGTATGCATCTTAGCTAAGTCCAAGTTCGTCAGTAATAAAATCAAACAGTCCTCTAATAAAGTTAAGGCTACCTGGCGAGCTATTAATGAAGCTAGTGGCAAGATAACTCAAAGAGACAATAGTATTAGTCTGATGGACAATAATAAAATGATTAAAAGGAATGCCGATGTAGCACACGTGTTCAATAATTTATTTGCTAGTGTACCGATTTCCACCACGAGCGCATTAAATTCTTCATCTATAGACGCAGATAGGTTATTACATTCCAGCGTAACAAAGTGTAGAGTATTATTTCGTTTTGATTATATTAACGCGACTAATATTATCAACGCTTTTTAATCTCTGGAATCTAAAAATACGGGAGATCTCTAGGGTATCTCCGTTAAGGTAGTAAAAAGTATAATAGATATAGTTGCTCCTTATTTAAGTGGGTTATTTAATAGGTGTGTAGATTCGGGCACCTTTCCAGATTTGACGAAAAATAGTAAAATCATACCTTTATTTAAATCCGGTAGCAAAACTGATCCTAGTAATTTTAGGCCAATATCAATTCTACCAGCTTTTAGCAAAATATTTGAAAAAGTCATACTCAAGCAATTACTTAGACATTTTAATTTAAATAGCCTCTTTCACGACAACCAATATGGCTTTACTAAGGGTTGTTCAACAACAGATGCAGGGGTAGCTTTACTCAAACATATATACAGTGCGTGGGAAAACTCACAAAATGCTATTGGTGTTTTTTGCGACCTATCAAAAGCATTCGACTGCGTCTGTCATGACACGCTCATACGGAAACTAAGGCATTACGGTGTTCAGAGTAATGCACTGGATGTAATTACGTCGTACTTGAATAACAGGATCCAGTGTGTAGAAGTCAATGGCTCGAAATCAAATAGCTTACCTGTAAAGCTAGGAGTCCCGCAAGGTTCGATTTTAGGCCCATTTTAATTTTTAATTTATATAAACGATCTACCTTTTTACTTGAACAATATTTGTGATGTTGTGCTGTTTGCTGACGATACTTCATTAATATTTAAATTAAATAGGAATAGGGACCATTTTGACGAAGTAAACAGTGCATTGATCCAAGTAACAAAATGGTTTACCACAAATAATTTAGTACTGAACGCCAATAAAACAAAATGTGTTAAATTCACACTGCCTAATGTAAAACATCTTGGTCCTAGCATAACATTGAACGGTGAGGTACTGGAAGCAATAGAATCCACAGTGTTTTTGGGCATTACACTTGATTCAAAGTTACAGTGGGGTGCGCACATACAGGTTGTCCCGTAAATAATGGATCAAACAAAAATGGTAGATAGCTCGCTTGATTACCTACAACTAATTTGAACAGTTTTTTGAAATACCTTAAGGTTGTCGATAAAAAAAAAATATTTTTATTTTCGATTTTTCTGCCAAAAATAGTTTTTTTTTATGCCATGTTTGCAAATAATGTCATTTTTTAGATCTTTTTCTTATAAACATTGCTAGATAGATTGCCAACAAATAATCATATCATTTTTGAAAATGATATTCCATACCTTTAAACAAACAATTAAGAAAGTAAATATTTATTGTATTTCATCTGGAAGACTCTGCTAAAAAAATCTTCTGTAAAAAAAATGTATGACACTGAAGTGTACCATGATTTTAAAAACATGTACAGTTATTGAGGTTTCTAAATTTGTATAAAACATACGGTTAACTTTAATTGCAAAGTTGTTGCTATGCATCTGAGGAAACGGGCAAAATTATAAAATTCTAAATTGATGAAATTAGTGTGAAGATACTTATTTTCTCACTTTCGGAATTATTTAAAGACAGTCTACGCGCTTGAAATACTAATAATAGCTTTATTTATCAATTCGGCAACGTACCTGCCTCAAGGTCAAGTATTAACAAAGGCAAAAAAAGGGAGCCATGAGTGAAAGTGATAGATAGCGCTTCTTTTGGATGCTATTGTTGTCACTCCGGTTTTTTCGTCCGGCCACCCCCTACCCTACCTACCACTCCACACAAGTACCTGGCTTCATTGTTGCGTGCGATTAGTCGCGTCTTGCTGCTACGTATTTTGCATCTCTTTCAGTGATATCTTTTTAGTATGAACCTTGTAATTTTCGATGACTAGGAAACTAAATCAAAACTGGTACACCACTTCTTGGCTGACCGTACATGCCAATTGCAGCGTGATTTTTTAGCAGTCGGTTTAAGTTACTGTTTATTTTACCCATCATTAACCGGTTATTATTTCGTGATGAAGTATTTGCGGAGCCTCTTTATATTCTTTATTAGCTGACCCGCGCAACTTCGTCTGCTTCACATAAGAAAATTTTCCCCGTTCTTGCAACATTTTTCATTGCTGCTGCGCTGCTATTGGTCGTAGCGTGATGTTATATAGCCTAGAGACTTCCTCGATAAATGGGCTATCCAACACTAAAAGAATTTTCAATTCGGACCAGTAGTTCCTGAGATTAGCGCGTACAACCAAACAAACAAACAAAATCTTCAGCTTTATAATATTATTATAGATTTAGATTTAATTGCTTTATATGCCAATTTTAGGTTAACATAGGTTTACGTTTCGATGATTAAAGGCTTGTTAATCTTGCCGATTCCTCAAGATATCGTGAGTCATGAGGATGTTACAACAATTTATTATGATCCAAGGGACAAATAAATAATTCACGCTAAGGGCCACCTACCCTGCCCCTTAGCGAAATAAGACATAACATTTTTATTTATTTGCTAGAGAGCGCTATATTTAATTAATGTGACGTCACATAGACTATAACCAGCGCACAATCATGACGCGATCCTACGATACCTCATTTGTTAAATTATGATAAGTAGATTGGCAGTTATGAGGCAACAGATGACATGATGATACATGCTTGTCAAAATCATAACCCTTCTGTATGCTTCGCCGTAGTCGGGTAAAAGTAGGCGCGTCACGGTACAACATTGTCGCACAGTGACGTCACATCTGTGTAGCGCCGACACCGACCCCCGCGCCGCACGTGCGCAGCACTCCGACCCGTGCGCATGTACGCGTGCCGCCGTAGGTGTAGTAGACAACTATATAACACCTATACATTATACTTATGTACGAACGTGTAACAAAAAGCTTCTAACTATTATATAAAATTCTAATGTCGACTGGTCGACCAATGAAGAGCGAGGTTAAGCAGGTAGCACACTTCGCTGTCGGCTACTGAAGTTATAGAGTAGTCGTGGAGCTTAATCGGAGGCTTTTAGAGGTTAAGTGCTGTAGGTCGTGACCCAGAGGTCTGTACTCGTGTTGTTCGACGAAGTGACAGTGGCGAGGATACTACTTAGAAAAAGAACTGCACGCATGTTAACAGGTGTCTGTTGTAATATGTGAGCGCACACGAGCTGTCGATGGCGCGGCGGGCTCGGCAAACAACATACACATGCGCTCTGCGCTTCTGGCACATCACATATAATACTATACTAGTACCTCTGGCCGCTACACTGTTGTCTTCCCAACCTGAGCAATGGCGGCGCTTGTTTAAAAATAGTTACTAGAGTCTAAAGTGTCAACCTTATAAAGCTCAGATTTTAAATGTTAGTCTGTGTCTGGGATAGGTTTCGCGGGCTCATAGAGCCGTCGACTTTTACTTACATTGTGAGACTATGTCAGTGCTCCTTTGATATAATTTTACGTAGGTTCTGCTGCTTCAATGTGCGCAGACAGCATTCAGACAAACTCATAAGTGCACCAAAAAAGGAAGAAGTTTGTTTCGGTTTTGGCGCGTGTGTGCGCGCGTCGCGGGGGTGTCCGCGACCTTGTGCGCCTGCGCCGCCGGCGCGCCTGCGCTCGGGGTGAACAGCCGCGCGCTCGCAGCATTCCCATGCACACACACATACACACAGCCGCGCGTGTAGCACACAGCTTGACCACCGCACACTGATGCGTGTGAAGCGCACCTAGCAGCCTCCAGGCTACATAACTACCTACCTAGTGAAAAGTTCAATCTTCTCTACATGTAGGTAATAAAAGGGTCACATCGCGGTCCCATGATAAACGCTAGCGCTAAAATGACGGAATTCTTTTGTGTTGCAATCTTGTACGCGGAGGATGTCGTTGGGCTATATTGGCATGTACGAACGAATATAAGTAACTTTACTAACGAACCCTTTGGGCTACACGAATGTGTGTACATAGCTAGTAGAGCTAGACTGATATTATACGAATAATATCTTATATACTAACGTATGAATTGTTATTTCGTAATGGCAAGGCAATGCTCGAAGTACTTGTCAGATCGATATGTCCAATTCAATGTAAATTTGATTATCTGTTACGAGTGTGAGAAGCGCACTGTGAGTGGAGACAATACACGAATGTGCATTGCATGTCATCGATATTACAATGTATGTTTAAGTAGCGCCATAACGTTCCTAACGAAAGCCAACAAACCTTCATGACGCACCGTAGGTAGGTACTATATGTACTTATAGGTATAAGTACATATAGTTTGTCATAGAAACAGGTTTATACTAGTTGTGCACCTCTATTGATCCGTTTCTTTGTACCTACTTAAAACTTATCATTAAGTGATCTTCTTCTTTGGATCTTTTGAGTAGTAGAAACTCGCTGATTTCAGCATGAATGGGCCGGCTCGAATGGGGAAGGACTACCCTCTAACAGAATATCGACGTGAAATAGCAGTATTCCTACTGTTGTGTTTCGTTCGGTGAGTGAGAGTGCCGGAGGCCCAATTACCCTCTTTCCCCCATTTCCGCTTCTTCACCTTCCCAATTCCTTTCCTAAAGGGTCGGCAACGCGCAAGTGATGCCTCTGGTGTTGCAGGCGTCCATGGGCCGTATGCTTGTTTGCCACCGTAGTTGTATAAAAAGAAAACAATACTATTCACCATTCCATTTATTGCTTATTTTTCACGAGCTTGGTCTCCTAACACGATTCACCATTTCACACTCCTCTGCTTACCTACAAAACCTATTTTAAAAGAACCCTTTCGGCTGTCAGTGTTGTGCAACCTTAGAAACGTGCTGACAATTAACGGACACAAAGTACAATCATTTTTGTGGTTCCCACTAGAATTTACTAGCGCGGCGGCAGCGTCGACGTGTTGCGTTTTATTTACCCTAAAGATATAAAATGTAAAAGCTGCACATGCACTGACCGCGACGTTCACTAGTTGGATATTTATATGCAAAACATCGGAACGACTACTTGTGGAGCGTACAAAGTGACTGCAGTGTTTGTGCCCGTTAATAAATGTATGTTTGCAAAGTCCCCCGTGATTCAGGGCTTGATGTAGTTAATGTGGAAAGGGATCTTATAAAAAAAGGAAAAGTAACTGATGATGTTTGCGGGGATCAAACGTACATCATTGTGGCATAGTCTACATCGACAGATGTTAGGTGTATTGTAGTTATAAGTAAATCCGCGTGAGTCATGGCGGCGGGCGCGCGGCGCGGCGCGTACCTGCGCGCTGCTTATTATTTAGCCACAGTTCATCGTCCAGCGCGATCACGTTACCTCACTCTGTAGCCTCGTCCGACACACGCAGCGTTTCCAGGTAGCCTGCCACGATGTTCACATGCATCTCGCAAGCGCACACACTGTGCCAGAAACATCGTATAATAAAATAAACATGTATGTCTGCGTTCTGACGTCAACGATCTATTTTGTTGTAGAGTAATGGATAACTCAATAACACTTACAGTCTACCCACACGTAGCAGGCCCAATAGGAGATGGGTGGGACTGCCACGCAAAGGCCTCGAGTTCCATCCCAAGATACATACCACATAACATTTCGTAGTTATGTGCGTATTAAATTGTTAATTATCGCTGGTTTTAAATGTGAAGGAAAACATAGTGAGGACACCTGCACGTGTAAGAGTTGTGCATAATACTCTCAAAGACTTGTAAGTCCGTCAACCCGCACTGAGCCAGCGAGAGAAGTCGGTGCCCAGTAGTGAGACAGGTTTTATACAGTTCTGATATAATAAACTGTTAGACGACGGATGCGTATCAAATATTTGCAATATTTTATTTAACCTTGTTGATAATTTTGTCTACCCGTGAGTGCAATTATTGAACTTCGGCTACACAAAACCGCCTAATAACTCAACCTTAGCATTGTATTTTTATATGTTTTGAAACATCTAATCGTAAACATTATTATATCGACATATGCCTATTTACATAGCTAAGTTTAATTTAAACCTCTTTATATCAAATATGGTACTAATTACAATCAATTATATGGTTTAGGAGTTTTGTCATACATCATTACCATATATGTATGAATTTAAAACGCTCAATTGATGTCAAAATTATGGAAAAAGGAAAGAAAATATTTGGGAAGGTTACTTATTTAGAAAAAATGCGTCCAGAGTTGTTTATTTGCACACTCATATTTATCGGGCGCGTGTTCACCTCGAAATAGCTTGAGATCTAAAATCTAGTTCACCACTAAAGCTCTCATGATAACAACCATGAAAAGCTCAACTCTACTCTATTTTGAATAGTTTACATTATTTTATTCTTACACTAGTCGTGCCCCGAGGTTTCAACTGCCATCGCTCCTGAAACCGTAGCGTGAGGTTAGATAACCTAAACCTACCGTAATAAATAGGCTTTAAAATGCAAACAGATTTTGATATCTGACTGTTATCCAGAGGTAGGCGTTTTCAAACTTTAGTATAAATACATAGACTGACGCATCTAGGCCGTAGGGGATACCCAAAGGGTCGGCAAAGGTAATAGTGCTACACGGCTATATTGCACCAGCTACTATTCCAAGTGCACAGAATAGAAGGCGAGCCTATTGCGAAGAGCACGTCAATCGGTATTGAGTATTCCATGTGCTGTGAAGTTGCGCTCGCGTCGACCGTGAGCTTCAGCCGATCGTACAAACACAAGCGCGAACTGATGCCAGGAGCCACAGCCTCAACAAGGCTTCCATTATGTTATAATTCGTTTAACATGAATCAATTCATATCTAAATTGTGTAGAGTGTTAATGCAACATTATAATATAAATAAATTAGAAAGGAACGAATAACAAGCAGACATCTTGGCGGTAGGTAAATAATAATAAATAAAGACGTTCACATTCACATTATTGTGATTGGCTCGGATGCACTGCGGTGCACGTTTTTTTGCAAAATTAACGGTTTCGGTGCACCGTTAGACAAGTTAGTTCTCGTCAAAATCGTGATTGAGGCTCATTCAAACGAACATTTAGCGCTTTATCTCGTAGTAACAGTTATCAGTGCAGCATTATACTACATACACATATAGCCGTAGTGGAGTGGCTACTGGCTACTAGCTACTAGCTACTAGCTAGCTGTGGAGCGGCTCACGTTCAGCGGTCAAGGGTGCTAGCCGCGCTGCCACTGACTCACGCTTCGTGAACAGACTGACGAGCGTAGATGCAGTGGCTGTACCCTTTTATGAATCGACCCAAAACCTCTGCTTGTTGTACTTAAATTCATAATCTAGAATACACATACATCGTCTCACGCCTCTATCCTGAAAGAGAACGCAGTGAAGTAGTGCACCCACATTCTGTTAGCTATAGTTTTAGGTCCCATGTAAAAGAGGTTGACCCTTTTAACGTTTACCGGTCTCAGTTTGGCATTTCTTGACCGGATAACTCAATAACATTTTGCCTAGCCGGGCAGTTAAACCCGCGACGTCATATACATTACAGAATGCCGACAGTCTAAGCATAACACTGAACACATGTTTGACATAGTGATCGCGCCCTTACTGCACATCGTTATCAGTGAGCTGCAGAGCGCGGACGTCGCGTCGGCCGAAACGACCGCGGCCTTGTCACCAACTACTGTCGACTAGTTTTTGCGCGAGCTCGCTAACAAGTTCGGAGCTAGAACGACAACACATGTGCAACACCTCGCTCTAACCAGCTAGAGGTCGGCCGGTGACGCCACCTGCCGACCGGTCGACCTGTCGCCGAACTGATACGTCGCGTCACTGCGTTTTTGTGCACTAAATTAACATTAGCAGAAACAATAACAAGCGAAGTTTTTAACTTTTGTAGCGTTAGTTAGCTGTAAAAAACTACTAATATGCTGTCAATGCGCAGCCATGCACCTTGTTACTTAATTTGTTGTATTATGCTCCGTTATTTATGTTTTGAATATATTCGAGCTTGCGTGTGAGTAACTACTTATTAATCACGAATGTCTTAAAGGCCCTAATTAACCTTGTGCACACGATTTGCCGTCCACAAACTGTTGGCAGCTGCACGGAGATTAGACCTGTGCTAAGTAAACTGTAAGTTAGGTGCTTGGGAGCTTATTTCGGCGTCGGTTAACTAAACTATTGGCCAGTTATAACATTTATTTTCTCTCTAAAAATGTATTTAACATTAATCTTAATGTTTAGAGAAACATACAAACGACGACGTTACCATTTACACCATTCTTTTAAACCGATTTACGGGCATTTATCTACCCGTCGTTTCTTTTACATCTTATCTCTCGCTATGCATTACTAGCAACTCGGTACTAGTCCAGTCGGCCGATGCGCGCCGGAACACAACCTGCGATGACCTAATAAAGCTTTTAAGCGCACCTAGCCTAATACGTTCACTTCACCCCGATGAGCGACAACGTGGGTGCACATGTACATATATATTTTCTGTAAGTGTTATACATTTTGTTAATACAACAATATTAGATAATACCTGTGGCATTAAGTCCGCCGATGTACTATTTTGTGCATAAAGTTTTAAATAAATAAATATAATATTGAAACTCTCGACGTTTAATTTTAGTCCATTTAGTATTTCAAAGACAAACATGTGTGTTTGGATTTGGAATTTGTTTTTGGAGAGTACCTAGCTAGCTATAGCGTTTGTATTTCAGCCATTTAGAAATCTTTTTGAACCGTTTAGGGGCGGTCGAAACCTTGTCGTTACTCAACTCCTAGAATATACCAACAGTGTGATGAGAAAAAGTTATGATGTAGGAGATAAAATAGTGATACATCGGACACGAGGAGTGAATAGATAGATGAATACACGGTAGATGTTGCGCGGCGGGGACACCGGCTTACGTAAGCGTGTAATGAGGTGCGTGTGAAGTGCAGCGCCATCACTCGCGCCTAAACCGAACGCTGACACGAATACGCGCGCGACGTCCACGGAAGTGCCGCCGACTTATGTAACTTCAAACTTGTACTCGTGATCAAGCAGTGACATTAGCAATATTCCCATATAATCTCTCTGCTGCAGGCTTTAAAACCTGGGATAATCATTATACAAGTACGCGGTTTTTAAGTATTACACAGATCAGATCATTGCAGAATCGGTTTCAAATTTTTTCTAAATAGTCAGAATACTTATAAAGGATTCTTGTAACTTTGAAGCAGGAGTTGCTACACTGCCCTACGATGTACAAAACAAAGCATCAGTCGTTATATGAATTTTCTACTGGTGCAGTGCTAGCCGTAACCATTGCCATATTATGAAAAGCAAGGCTTCACGACGAGGGTTCATTAACGATAAGTACAATGAAAGCCTGCGTGTAGAGTCCGACAGTGTCACGCGGCACGCCCACGTCTCGCACATAGTTGCAACATGTTGGACGTTGTGACGTTGCCACGGCCAAGGACACTCAATGACTCACTACTCCGAAAATGCGAGCGCGTGGTCAGCGCCTGGTGCTCGGTGCCCAGGGCGGATGCTTGGTATTGGCCGCCGCCGGCCTACGTATCAGCGTTATGTGAACACAGCCACCGTTGCTAACAGCGGTGCGTTGATGTAACGCGACCTTTCTAATATTAGCGTTATGTAGGCAACAGACTGGGCACTCGATACACGACCGCATTAACGCGGCGCCATCGCACATAACCTCACCAAACATCGTCACGCCGTCACTCCGTCACACACGGCACCACTCTAGGCGAGACCTTCACTTGACACCTTTGTGATAGCATTGAGCGTGTGTCTTACATCACCACGCTAATTACCCCGTGCGACCCTCGTGCGAGACACCTCCAATATTACATTCACAAATCTTGCATTTACCATCTGCTTATTACAAAACCTTGCTCAAGTACTTTTTTATACAGAGTGGGCCATAATAAAATTCACTTTTGAAAATAATATAAAACAATTTAAATGTTGTGCTTTGACGAATATATTTTTTCATTAAACAAAGGAAGGAACGTAATTTTTTTTAATTTATCTTCAAGTTGTCTTTTAGATCTTTGGCAAGATTTTTCCAAACGACACCGAAGATTTTTAAAAATACGCCTGCAAGTCGCTATTGGAACCGCCGCCATTTCTTCTCGAATGTTTTGCTTTAATTTAGCAAGTGTTTTCGGAGAGTTACAGTAGACTCTGCTCTTGAGATGTCCCCAAAAGAAATCACAAGGTGACAAATCTGGAGTTCGTGGTGGCCACTCAATGTCACTCCTCTTCGATAAGACTTTTCTTGGGAACATTTCTCGTACGACTTCCATGCTGGCATTGGATGTGTGACAAGTGGCTCCGTCCTGCTGGATCCAAATCAGTTGTACTCGTTGAGCTCTTGAAGCTTTGGTTGCAAAAAGTCTCTTAGCATTTGAACATAACGTTAACCTGTTAGCCTGACCGTTAACCAGAATTAACAGTAACGGCTTGACCGCGGTCATTTTCAAAGAAATAAGGTCCAATCAATCCTTTTACCGATATTGCTGCCCAAACCATAACTTTTTGGCAATGAAGTGGCTTTCGATGTTTCAACGAGGCTGCTCCGCACTCCAGTACCGACAGTTTTGTTTGTTAACAAAACCGTTGATATTAAAACAGGCTTCGCCGGAAAAGATAATGTTCCCATAGTTCGAAAACCGCTCAAGCATTAAAGACACAAATTCCAGTCTCTTAATCAGGTCAGCTTCCTTTAACTCCTGTACAAGTTGAATCTTGTAAGGGTGAAGTTTTATCACGTGATAAAATTCGTCTTAAACTCGTACGAACCGTCAAACGCCTTAGGGTTGATAGTTCAGGTTCCTCTCGAACAGATTCACTAACTTCCTCTATTCTCTCTTCTGTCCGTGTAGTCCGCGGGCGACCTTGACGTTTAGTGGGCAATGTTGAACCGGTTTCTTTAAACCTCTTTAATCACTTCTTGATTAAATTTGTGCTAGGGCACTGACGTAGACTCTGCAATCGAGATTTTACTCGAAATAAATGTCGCACAGTAATGTACTAGTGATTGTTTTCAAAAAACGCTTGCACAACGCGCGTTGGTCCCCCGTGAAGTGACTCATGGCTACTAAAATTCCAAGAAACGCGCGACCGAATGACTCCCCCCTCGTTCGTCTCACCCCGTGGAACGCTGTGTTATTTAAAAAACAAAAGTGAACTTTATTATGGCACATTCTGTATTTTATTCATTGCCAGTATTGCCTACTTGTTTTAATAATCTTATCGTCTGCTCACGGCGCACTACGACTGATGCGGCGTCAGTTACATGCCATTAAATGCACGGACACGTCCAGCTCAAATAGCATTCGGCGAGCGTGTATTCATGTGCTGACCGTTACGGAGATAACTTCGCTGGTTGTTCACCTATCGTTGGCTGAAAGTGCAACTGCCCATAAACAGGTTTGGTCATCTAGCAAACCCTCTATTTACCCTATCAGCAAGTGGACTCCACACCGCTCGCTCGACTCTGTGATCATAGCGTAATGTAGGCTGTTATAATTTATCACATAATTTTAATGAACGTCAACGAACACTCTGCTAAATATCAGTGTAGATTGGTGTTGCAAAATTACAATGCACTGGCGTTATGCGGTGGTGCCCAGTGCCGGCGCACGCACGTTGGACCGATGTCGGCGGTTTGTGTTGTGTGCTATCGTGCCACCGATTATAGAGCGCACTCGGCCGGCAAACACCTATTGACTCGAGCCTTGACCGAAACGGTTGTCTTGTAGTATCAGATTAAACCTAACCAACAGTTAAGACGGTGACGCTGCGCGTGCTGCTAAGGCGTTCCACTCCTTACTGATTTCCGTTTGCCATTTTGCTAAATAATGTATGTATTATGCGAAGACGTATTTTAGCAATGCAAAAGGCCATCCTAATGCATTGCTAATATATGTATTCGCGTGTTTAAGGATGAGACTAGACGCGCGTCGATGCATTATGCTAATAGGTATGTTTGATATTCCATATTCGAGCAGCGCATCGTCGCGCGTCTAGTGTTGCCCGCTCTAATGTATTTGTTACAAACTTACCTGGGGAAGCTGGTCGCGCGCACACTAACACTCGGGCGCGCACACTAACACTCGGGCGCGCACACAGATGCTACCCTGCGTCTCACTGAGCGTGTACGTGTTAACTACCTACCATACACATACGTTTGGAATATGCGCAAATATAATTGATAATATCATTCGACTAATATTATTCGTCTATATTCTCGTATAAATTGTTAATATAATGTAGGTGTCTGCCAGGAAGCCGGGCGCGGCCACTGCTGTGTTTCTATCTGTGTGTCTTCTGAATCAATAGATGGTGATAACAGTTGGTTGTGCTGTATTCACTTGGGTACTATGTTAACTTGGCGATTAATATGCGCATGCACATATAATCACAATCCACAATTGCTCGACGTCGCGTCGTAATAAATTTCACGTAACATTTACTAATTTACACACGCCGCGTCGAAAAGACGTGCATTGTAACATGGCGCGCGACGCCGCACTGTGGGCTGAAAATCGACCTCCATAGACATAGAAATGAAAGTTGCTAGATGTTCGTTTTGTTGACGGATATGGCTTCTATTAGCTATTATACACATAACAATGTCATCTGAGCTAACTCTGCACAAAAATGAATTTATTATAAGGTTTTTTCCAAAAAAATGTATGGAGCCTGCATGAAAAATCTGAATATCTCTGAACTTGCAAGGAAAACCGTAATATCCTCAGAGATGGTTATAGGACTAATTATTTGTGATTTTTTGACATACTTAATATAACGGTACCTGCTGCAGAATTTTTTTTAAAAATCATCGTTTTTTTAATTAATTTTTTTTAGCATTAAACGATTTGTTTTGGTGTATAAGTAAAGAAACAACACGTTATATGCATATAATACTAAATCATCGCCAGTTATTTGTTAAAATATCAAGAAAATTATTTTTGCCTAACATAGTATATATGTTTTAAAACAGTTAATTGGATACCATTACTGGACTTTGCATACAGGTAAACTACTGAATAATAAATTAGCCTTCTAATGAGTTCTGAATAAGAGATTAAGTGATTTGCAATGTCGCACAATGGTAACTACGGATTACACTAATTAAAATCTTACAGGTAAGTACATAAGTAACTTAAATAGTTAATTAGACATGTTACGAGTTCTAAGAAATATTTTCGACAACTGTCTAATGAGGTCGTTAACTAATGTTGGACTGAAATATAAAAGGGTTAACATTTTGCATCATAATTTAGTTTATTCTAAGCTTTGTTACCCCTAACATATCACTGTGAAGTGTTAGTTCTTCGTCCAACCCAGTAATCGCTGCAGTTTTATGGGGAAATTTGAAAAACTTTCTTGCAGTGTTGCCGTCATTAGTAGTTCCGGGACCTTGTTTAACAATGTCAATCAATAGATTTAATTCGTCTTTAAATTTGTCTTGAATAATCTTTTTCTCTTACTTAGCATTTCTTTGTGCTCGTTACCTCTCGCAGCCCACTCTTTAAAATCTAGTCTATACGAAATATGTAGTAAACATTCCATACAATTTATACGGGCGTGTAGAGATGACAATCCAAACTCGTATATGTCAGAAGATACGGTCTTTGCTGTTACTACACCCAAACGGTTCATTTCTGTCGGTTTTGCCAAACACAAATAGCATGATGAACTTGATCTGGCTTGAGACAAATACGTGCAGACTTTACCATCGATCATTGTCATCATTAGGTGATGATTCACCCTGTTTCTATTATTGCACTCTGTAGGAATGAGAGACTTAATTTCTTCATCCATTTGTCGTTTGTGTTCGATGACTACTGCTTCGCTTTCCTTCACAAAAGTAAATTGAACTGGACGACAATACATTGCTGAGCATGGTTTTGGGTTCATCCACAAAGTATTGTCTCCATCAGTCAGTTTTAGTGGCACCAAGGAAGTCATGAAAATACTTGAATCGTCTTGATCGCTATCCATTTTCTGCTTGTATCGGCTTTGGTTTGACGCACCATCAAAACCCCATTTAGATATCAATTTTAAATCCTTATTTTGCACATCATCGTTAGGAAAACTTTGGAGGATTCTTTTGACCGTAATGTCGAGTAAAGCTTGAAGGGTTATTCTTGCCGATGAATCGGTCACTAACACTGATTGCTTCGGAGGATAGCATGCCAGCTTGGTTTGTTGCACTTTATAGTAGGATGGATAAATATCCTTTCTACCTTCCCGAATAGCTGACTCTCGTAAAGTGATGTATTGCCACTTTGATAATTTTAATGAAAGGAGTAATCCAAGTGCTTTTTCTGGTGTAAATAAGATAGTTTTCACCGGTTGCTTAAGCGTTTCCTTAATTTTAGAGGCTGCTTCAGGATGTTTCAGCATATATTCGATTACAGACGCGATATCCTCACAACCTTCTTCCTTAAAACGCGCCGCTGCTGTATGTGCCAATTCACTGGGATTGTCAGTTTTATGCTCATCAGATTTTCTCTTCTTCTGTTTGCTTCCCAGATCTTCGAATGGTTTTCGTGACCTCTTTGTCATTGTACCAACAGAGTATGATGTTGAGGGTTCTGGAGAGATTGATCTTGATCCCTCAGCAACAGTTGGTTCTTGAGCGACTAAATTTATACAACTTGGCCAATCGATAGTTGCTTGCAGCCAAATTTCGTATTGTTTTCTAAAAGTATCAAGAATTCGGTGAGATTTTTGCCACCTTTTGATGCAGCTCGTACAAATCTCTGACAAAATTCTTTTAGAGTCACTTAATCTTCAACGGAAAGACAAACGTCTAGGCGGGATATAACTTCACTAAACAATACCTCATGATCAAATGAAGTACTCTTACATTTTAGAAGAACGAATAGGTCTAAATTGGTATTTAAACTTTCCATTATAAAATTTCACAGTGATATGTTAGGAGTAACAAAGCTTAGAATAAACTAAATTATGATGCAAAATGTTAACCCTTTTATATTTCAGTCCAACATTAGTTAACGACCTCATTAGACAGTTGTCGAAAATATTTCTTAGAACTCGTAACATGTCTAATTAACTATTTAAGTTACTTATGTACTTACCTGTAAGATTTTAATTAGTGTAATCCGTAGTTACCATTGTGCGACATTGCAAATCACTTAATCTCTTATTCAGAACTCATTAGAAGGCTTATTTATTATTCAGTAGTTTACCTGTATGCAAAGTTCAGTAATGGTATCCAATTAACTGTTTTAAAACATATATACTATGTTAGGCAAAAATATTTTTCTTGATATTTTAACAAATAACTGGCGAAGATTTAGTATTATATGCATATAACGTGTTGTTTCTTTACTTATACACCAAAACAAATCGTTTAATGTTAAAAAAAATTAATTAAAAATTCGATGATTTTTAAAAAAAATTCTGCAGCAGGTACCGTTATATGAAGTATGTCAAAAAATCACAAATAATTAGTCCTATAACCATCTCTGAGGATATTACGGTTTTCCTTGCAAGTTCAGAGATATTCAGATTTTTCATGCTAGCTCCATACATTTTTTTCGAAAAAACCTTGTAATAAATTCATTTTTGTGCGGAGTTAGCTCAGATGACATTGTTATGTGTATAATAGCTAATAGAAGCCATATCCGTCAACAAAACGAACATCTAGCAACTTTCATTTCTATGTCTATGGAGGTCGATTTTCAGCCCACAGTGCGCCGCGCCGACCCACTCTTTTTTTTGAAAATTATTATTATGTTAGTGTGAGAAGATGCTCCGGTAGCTCGCGAAGCGTTGTTAGAGGATGTCGGATGATCAGAGGTAGTAAGTGGGTGTCGTTGTTCTGTTGCAGTGGTGGAGTGTCCGATAGGCAGCCCGCCATGGGCGGCGTGCGGCGCTCGCACGCGGCCGCGCTCGCGGCGCTGGGCGCGCTGCTGCTGCTGCTGCTGGCCCGCCTCCCGCCGCCCGCCCCCGCGCCCGCGCCCGCGCCTGCGCCCGCGCCCGCGCCCGCTCCCGCGCCCGCCGCGGCGCCCGCGATCTCCCCTCACACGTCGGCCGCGCCCGCGCCCTCCGACACGTCGCCCGCGGCGGCTGGTGGCGCGGGGAGCGAGCGCGCGGCGGTGAGCGCGCGCACAGAGCAGCACAAGTCGGCGCCGGCGGCGGCCACGGCCGACACGTCGGCGTCGTCGACGCAGCGGCGCGACCCGCGCGTGCTGTACACGCGCGACGTGTACGTGGGCGGGCACGAGCGGCCGCACCCCGAGCTGTGCCCGGCGCTGGGCGCGCGCCTGCGGCTCGTGATCCTGGTGACGTCGGCGCCGGCGCACGCGGCGGCGCGCGACGCCGTGCGCCTGACGTGGGGCCACTACGCGGCGCGCGCGGACGTGGCGCTGGCCTTCGTGCTGGGCGCGCCGCCCGCCGCGCTGCGCGCCGCCATCGACGCGGAGGACGCGCTGTACGGCGACGTAATCGTGGGCCGCTCTGTGGACTCGTACTCCAACCTCACGCTCAAGACGCTGTCCATGCTGGAGTGGGTGGACACGTACTGCCCGCGCGCGCCGCGCCTGCTCAAGACGGACGACGACATGTTCATCAACGTGGGGCGCTTGCTGCAGTTCGCGGCGGCGCCGGCGCGCGCCAACGCGTCGCGCACCGTGTGGGGCAAGGTGGTGCGGCGCTCGCTGCCCAAACGCACCACCAAGTCCAAGTACTACGTGTCGCCGCTGCAGTACGGCGCCAAGGTGTTCCCCGACTTCGCCACGGGCCCCGCCTACCTGATGACGGCGGACTGTGTGCGGCCGTTGCTGCGCGCGGCGCCATCGGAGCCCTACCTGCGCCTGGAGGACGTGTTCGTGACGGGCGTGCTGGCGGCGCGCCTGCACATCCGCCGGTCGCACGCGCCCGAGTTCTACAACAAGAAGGTGGCGGCGCACCCGTGCGCAGTACAGCGCGGGCTGGCCATCCACATGGTGCGCTACCACGAGCAGTTCGACCTCTGGCGCAAGCTGCTCGACGGCAAGACCAAGTGCGCCAGCTAATACCTCCACTACATACCACGTACATACTACGTAATACGCGCGTCGTGTGATCCGGTCTTGTTTTATTATTGAAAATGAGTCGTGTTTAGTTCACACAAGTCTATATTTTGGAATGAAATCGTTCGCCGCGTGAGGAGCACGCTCGCCAGTCGACGGGCGACGCGACATAGCCGATATTATTTTTTACGTTATTTTATTTTGTACTCGACTATATTTTTGTACTCGTGGCCGGCGCGCTATTGCGTGCGCGGCCTGCCATAGCGCACCCGCGGCGGTGCGCGGGATACGAATCTCGCCTAGATATGATTAGTTTTATTTTGTATATAAAGTACAAACGTTAGCTTAAGCTCGGAGGCGCCTCGCCGCGGGGACGGCGGTACCGGCGCGGGCCCTGCGCGGTACCGGCGCGGATCCGACGCGGTCCCGGCACGGTCCCGGGCGGCGACGCGGACTCGCGTGTGCGATAGAGACAGTTCGCTCGAACAGCGCCGCAGCGCGCAGGTTGTGCCACATGTAAATATGACATAAATGTGTACATTATAACGAACATGACTTTTATTTGTATCTGTACCCCGAACACTGAAAAGCGAACACCTTTTTTTTAAGTTTGTTGCAGTAAACAAACAATGACACAATATATGGTTTTCAATCATTTGTACCAAAAAAATATAGCATAGTTGTGACACCAGGGACATTCACCACATACCTATTTAGTATGATACATTCATGGGTTACAATGAAAACCAGTAGACATGGACTGTGCAATATTTAGTCAACATAAGAATTAAGAATTCTCACTTATTTTTTTTAGTTTTGTTTTATCAGTCAAATGAGATCATAGTAAGGATAAAGCACTAAGTAACAATTTTTAAATATACTAGGGCATGTTGCAAATAACATCAATACTGTTGAACTTATTGTTAAAAGATTCAACTAGCCTTTACCATTCTCCCTCCTCCCTCCACAACACGCTCATTCATCTGCAAGTAACTACTCGTACAAGAGAATATGACTGCTGTACATGATCTGTCTCGGGTTTGAATCTCGGGTGGCCTAAATAATAACGTTTTGTTATTGGTTTTGCTAAATAAGTCTAAGCGCTGGCTCAAAATAGGACATTATGGAAGAGACTCCACCGACAAGAGCTTGGCTCTTAAATTGGAGAAAAAGAAATAAATAGCAATTAGTTGGCGGTGTACCGCACCCCTGTACCTTGAAAATCATGTAAAGCCGCTGATCCGTGGCATATCTGTTTGCAGTCCCATCAGGTTATGACGGATAAGGAAAAATGGACTTGTATTTGCACACACACTTGTACACTACAATATAATATCTCCTGCGCAGATGGCTAGACTCCATTAAGATTGGCCGCCGTGACCGAAATCCGGTTTAGAGGACATCATTATTATTAGGAGTACATGATGTCAGTACATTGCGACAGCTTATGTACTTATGGATGGAATATATAAAGTTTGGACCTTCTACTGCGTTTCACATTAAGTTAAAAGCGATATCATTGCAGAAAAAAAAGGAACTTAAAATGGAATAAAAGGATAGGAATGAATGTATTTAAAACTTAAATATATACTTAGGTACCTACACAATATTTTGAGTATTGGACACGCGTCGGACTATGCCTGTTCGATGGTGTTCTGTGACTGATGGAAAACAATGGTAAGTACCTACCATTCATTATTCAATTTCATAAAATAAGAAAGGAAATATTACATGATATCAAAGTTCCTAATTTAGGTAATCATGTCAAACTACACATGTTTAGATTACTTAACCACTGATAGGTATATTATTATAAGATGTCGATTTGTATGATTTCATTTAATATTAGGACTTCACAAATATTGGCGAAAGGGTGTAATCCTCTGCCTAACTTTTTGGGAATATAGGCGTGTCTACGTAGGTATGTATTTAACAAGCCGTAAGAGGTAGGTAATAGTAATCCGGTTGGATTCAGGATTTCACCACCGGTGGGGAAGAGACATGTCTTTTAAACGTAATCGTGTGTATACGTTTACGCCTATAGGTACTGCTGGACTGACGGTCTGCACGGAGGGCGCAGTGGCTTAAGTGGTCGCCTCGCCGCTGCCACTGTGTCGAGTGTTGTGGGTTCGAATTCCACACGGAACAAAAATTTGTGTGATTCATAAATATGGTTGTTCTGAGTCTGGGTATTATTTGCGTCCGTTGTTTGAATGTTTTTACAGTCCCCCGCGAAACAGTATAACCATAGCGATGCCTTAAAAAAGAAGAAAACTGTAGCCAGTTTCAGCATAGATGTAAGTACTACCTATTTACGAAGTAGATAAGATAGTACAGTTTGCGATCGAGAGGTTGTTGTTTAAAATTCCACTCATGGCACTACCGACATGAACCCACTTGTAACACTAGCATTCTCACATAGCTGGACAATTTACAAAAATATTAATAATAAATAACCTAAATTGCTTTTGCTGGTAACACAGAAAAACAAAAGCATTATCTTTGGATGTACGTCTATACTATAGAAACATTCTCTGACAGTAGTTACATAGGTATGGTGGAAAAGTTAATGGTTTATCAAAATGCACAGAAAGATACACGGCCCGGGCGGTCATCGAAATGGAGCGCTCTCATAGAAGTAGTATTATCCGTTAGGTATCGTAACAACGAAACAATGGGTACCACACTCGGTGCATCTACCTATTCCTGTATCTGTCATGTAGATATTATCTATACACATTAGTGAGTGGCGTTGCAGCTCGGAGCTCGATTGCGGAAGGATGTCAATAGGTGTGCCCTCACCTTCGTAATTAACAACACGACCAATTAGCATTGAACATGAACACCAAGGCTCATGATCATCTCCAAATAATCACATTTCACGACAGCCTCGAAGGTCGCGCAGCCTGCAAGGCAACCATTTGCTATGTAGATACACGCCTTTGAATTGGCGTGACGATTTTATTGATGAGTATCGTGAGTCGTGAGTTGTGAAGACGGTAAAAATAAAAATACATATTATTTGTGCGAGAGCTTCGTAATCATGAGTTAGACAACCTTCGACGTCGACAGCGACATCGCTCAGCCGCGCGCCACGCACCTCTCGTATCGCCGATAATGAAATCATCGCAAACCATGCTTGTAAATCGTTTACCACAGCACGGGATCGCACTGGAGACTTCTTTTTTGTCTGCCTACTGCGAATCGAATAAAGTTTCTCTGTATCTATTCTGAGTGGTTGACGTTCACGGCTAAGTAAAAAGCAAAGCTGTATTTATTCTATGTATTTTTACTTGATTGTCTTATTTGGTAAAGAACAAATTCGTTCCTCTATTGTATGTCTGCGACTTCCACACACACGGTCCGCCTATGGCTGTCTATTATAATTAATTATGATATTTGATATCACGTGCGCGCTCACAGACATAAAATTAAATCTGGGGTGATATTGATCGACGTTAGATATAGAAGCGCAGTAATAGTGGTACTACTGAAAGTTTAACGCAGTGGTAGTGTTTACTGTTTACTGTATGAGGTTGTTATTTTCCGGGACGAACCGGCTTATCCGTGCCGTCACAAAATAATAATAATTGTCATCAGCCGTCACTTGAATCTTTTATATACATATATACATAGTTACACTTAGAGTTGCGAACAGTATCTACCTATATATTTCGAAAATGTCTTGCGCTACTGTTGATATTCCTGCTTATGTGACTAAATTCAACTGTACTGTTACATCTATAATAAAACTCACTTGTCTAAAATATTATGTGGCTATATTACCAAATTCATAGCAATTACTCGGACAGTTGAGAACGTCTTACTCGGTTGAATGCAGGCCCCGTCAACTCTTTACGGGGCTAAGTTTGTACCTACGGGGGCTGAATTTTATTATTTTTAAATATTGCAGCACCAGAGTATCGACGGCTTAAAAATGTTTTTATTTTAATTTATTACAAATACAATGTAAAAAACTTAGAAATAATATGAATTATATTTTTGATAAATAAACAATAGAGCCAAGTATCATAATCGCAGTATAAAAAAGATAATTCAATATATAAATATTAATTTACAATTAATTTCGTGTCATTTACTGGCAACACTACAAGAAAAATGTCTGCCACTGCTTGCGCACCGTTTATCTTGTAATTTCGGTTTATTTTCGATAAATAAACTAATTTTAACTTCTCCTGCATTAAAAACGTTGAGTCAAGCACTCTGTTCCTCCGTTGTAGTGTTTCGGTGAAATCAAGTGTTATTTTGTGAGAAAGTGACTTACATTGTTTTTGTTGTTTTACAATATGAGTTTAGATGAAACAGTCAACGGTCGGATATAGTATTTATGCACATGTACCTATATTCATTGTAAGATTTGTATGTATTGCTCTATTCACAAAATCATAAATAAACCTGTTATAATAAAGTTATGTACATATTTTATTGAACTCTCTAAACTGTGTTTTTCGATAAAGTTTTCTTTGAATATGTGAACGTTGATTTTAATAATAACCAGATTTCTATAGAATAACATAACAAATCTAAATCGCATACTCATTAACTCTCGGGTTACGTTACTAAGGGTTATATATAATATACAGTTTAAAAATTAACATAAATGTTTTGACGACAACATAAATCGTGTTTTAATTTTTTTTTAGTTTTTGTACTATTATATATAAGTAGTTGATTCATTGATTCAAATAAAAATCCTTGTAGTGGGGTGAGGTCTTGTAGTTCACTTCTTGGGCTTCTTAAATAAGACGAGGTACAACAGTGTCATGGTTTACTTAAAAAAGTCACATGCTATATACAAATAATATTTACAGATGTAGTATGGTGCCTACAGCGCACTAACTCGGCTTTAGCCAATCGGCGAGCGCCTGACCGTGGCACGTGTAAGTCTCGCGTTGACGTCACGCCATCGTCCGATCGCAAGTACCACCGAACTTATAAATATAGGGCGCGTCGTGTGGCTCGTTTATTTCGTCGAGGCGCGCAGCAACAACACGTCGGCGTCGTGGAGAAAACTTGTGCCGTCGTGAATCGTGAAGTCCGTCGCGAAGATTCTTAGACTTGCTGCGCTTCTTGTTTCTATGTAGCTGAACGAAAGTCACCAACCGTCGTTTTCACGGCGACGTCTTGGCTGTGTAGCCGTATGTTTCTATGATGAACGTATGAAGTCCAACTGCTGTTATCACGGCAATGTTCGCGGCCGTTGCCGCATGTGTTTCTTGAAACATTGCAAAAGTCTTGAACGAATAAATGTTGGTGTGTAGTTGCTGTTTTCTTGGTAATGGTTTTTTTAGGTATCTGTGAGGTATGTGGTTTTGAGGTATCTGTAAGGTATGTGGTTTTGAGGTACGGTGATGTAGGTACACTCATAGTACTCCCCCTCTAGCGAAGCGTACATTTGGCTTGCATACTCTGCCGGTGCGCGTCACATAAGGCTGTGGCTGAGCGAGAGGAGTAGGTGCGGTGTCCATACTGCGCGATGTCCTCTTCGCCGCGTTGCTTGATGAATTTGTAGAACTGTCGTTATCTGTACAGATGTAAGCGGGCTTGAGTCTGTCCAATGATACAACTGTAACGCGATTTGGCAGTTGTATTTTGAAGTACTTGTCATATCTCTGCAACACTGGGTACGGTCCGTCATACGGCGGTGTGAGCGGCGCTCGCACGGTATCATTCCGCACAAAGACGTGCGCGCATTTGGCGAGATCTTCATGAATGAAAGGCCGGACAGATGTTTTGTATTCGCGGCGTGTCGGTGCAAGCGTCGTCATTGTGTGTGTGAGGCGTCGAACGTATTCTTCGTCAGTGATGTTACTCGTTGCGGGCGTTGACATAAAGAAATCAGATGGCACACGCAATGTAGCGCCGTATGTCATAAGCGCTGGACTTATATTGTTTTCTTCACGCAGCGCTGTCCGGAGGCCTAGCAGTACTGTAGGTAGCTCGTCACTCCAATTGTTCGTCGCGCCTCTTGCCATTAGTGCAGCCTTTAATGTGCGATGCCAGCGTTCGACTTGACCGTTTGACTGCGGGTGATATGCAGTTGTGCGCAGTCGCGTGATACCGAGCCTTTTCATTAGAGCGTTGAACAATGATGATTCAAATTGTCTGCCTTGATCGGTTGATATGCGAAGCGGGCAGCCAAACCTTGCAATCCAGTTTTCATACATTGCCTTCGCGACGATCTCAGCTGTTATTTCTCTCACAGGTACGGCTTCTGGCCACTTCGTACATCTGTCTATCATAGTTATACAGTATCGATAGTCATTCGATATTTTCAATGGTCCGACTATATCGATGTGTACGTGTTCGAATCGTTGCGATGGCGGGAAACTTCCTAACGGAGTAATAACATGTCGATATATTTTCGAACGTTGACAGTTGATGCAGCTTCTAGCCCAATGTGTGACGTCCTTGTTCATTGATGCCCAGAAAAACTTCGATGTAATTAGCTTTCTAGTAGCCTTGATTCCGGGATGGCAGAGGTCGTGTTGCGCTTTGTATGCTGCATAACGATGTGCCACTGGTAGGTATGGGCGAAGTGTTGTTGTCGAATACTCGCATGTGATTGGTTGTTGCGTGTCTGGCATATTAACATCGACAAATTTCAAATTCGGCTGAAGTTTCAATTGCTTCAATTCTTCGTCTTGCTGTTGATCTTTGGCTAGCTTGTTGTAGTCAATGTTTGAAGGGCACTCAATTTCTTCGATGCGAGATAGTGCGTCAGCAACCGGGTTGTTTTCACCTTTCATGTACACGATATTTGTGCAGAACTGGCTAATGAAATGCAATTGGCGTTCCCGCCGTGGCGTGTCGCTGTCACTCGGAGGTCGTGTCAATGCGTAAGACAGAGGCTTGTGATCGGTGTATATGGTGACGTCACAGCCTTCGATGAGTCGTCGAAAGTGTTTCACAGCCGAGCCGTGTAGATCGCTAGTAGCTCGCGATCATACACGCTGTATCTTTTTTGTGTTGCACTCATTGCTTTCGAGAAGAATGCAAGTGGCTTCCAGGCTTCCTTATCACGCTGTTGGAGTACTGCACCGAGACTGTGGTTTGAAGCGTCACACATGATGGACAGGGGGGCGCCGGCGATGGGATGTGTAAGCGTCGTAGCGTTCAGAATGCTTTGGCGGCAGTTCTGAAATGCTTCTTCTGCAAACTGGGGTCCATACTATCGGTGTCTTGTCATTCTTCTTCACATTATGTAGATATTCGTTGAGACTTCTCTGCATGTCGGCTTGATTAGGTAAACAATCTCGGTAGAAATTTATCATGCCGAGAAAACGACGTAGTTCCATGACTGTCTTTGGTTTCGGGTAATTTGCGATAACGTTCATGTGTTCTTCTGTGGGTTTGATTCCGTTCTGTGAGACTTCGTACCCAAGAAAATTAATTTGCGCCTTCCCAAACTCGCATTTGTCGACGTTGAGCGTGAGACCGTAATCGTTCAGGCGCTGGAGAACTTGATGAAGAAGCTCTTTATGGCTGCATTCATCCTCAGTCATCAGAAGAATGTCGTCTATGTATGTGAAACATCCTTCAATGCCTCGTAGAACCTCGTGCATGAAGCGTTGAAACGTCTGGCTTGCATTACGTAGGCCAAACGTCACACAATTGAACTGAAATAAGCCAAACGGCGTGATGATGGCAGTCTTCTCGGCATCTTCTTTATGTATGGGGATTCTGTAGTAGGCCATTCTTACGTCTAATTTCGAGTATATCTTCTTATTATTCAGTTGGTACGTAAAGTCTTGTATTCGCGGTATCGGATATTTGTCTGGTAATGTTGCTGCATTCAGACGCCTGTAGTCACCACAGATTCGCAGACTGCCGTCTTTCTTCTTGACGACGTGAAGTGGGCTGGCCCATGGGCTCTTAGAAGGTTGACAAATGCCCATTTCCATCATTCTCTCGAACTCATCTTTTGCCGCTTTGTATTTGTCAGGCGCTAGCGGGCGTGCACGTGCGTAGAGGGGTGCACCGCTAGTTTCTATGTGATGCACGACGTCATGTTTCGCTGGTGACTTCAAGGACATCGGGCGTAAAACATCTGGGTACTGTTTCAGGATATCTTGGTAGACTTGATTGCTGCTGAGAACGTATACGGGTTCCTGTGTTGATGATATTTCTACGGCGTTGATAGACAGTTCAGTAATCTTGTCTATAAGTTTCTTATTGTGTAGATCGACCATCAATTTGTAATGCTTCAGGAAATCAGCGCCGAGGATCGAAGTTTTCACGTCAGCGATTATAAACCTCCATGAAAAACTGCGCCGTAGTCCGAGATTGAGCCTGATTGTTTTCTCTCCGTACGTGTGAATTGCAGTGTTATTCGCAGCATATAAGTTGTAGGCGCTTGTAGTATTCCTCGCTTTTTCTTTGTTCGTAGCAGCCAGTACAGATATCTCTGCGCCCGTGTCGACGAGGAAACGTTCTCGTGAGTCGCGATCGACGACACAAAGGCGGTTGGTGGCGCTTAGGACATCGACGTCCGCCGCCGTCGATGTCGTAGCTAGTTTCCCGTATGTTGATTCTTCTGCCTGCGACAACACGGTGATTCACAGCGCCTAGCCTTGTCGCCGTACCGAAAATGATATTTGCATTGCCACGTAGGATCGCCAGGTTTGACAGACGTCGTGGATTTTTGCCGCGACCTGGAATGTGAATGTGAGTTGTACGGGCTTCGGTATCTTTGTCTTGACCGTCCGCGTAATTCGGCTACTTCAAGGGACAGTTTCTCCAATTGCTTCGATATGACTTGTAGTTGGGCACTCATCACCGGTTCTGTTGATGTTGACGGGTTCGATGTAGCTATAGCAGCGACCGTGGGGGGCTCGGAGTACTCAACCATCTTGTCCGCCATCGCAGCAAGTGTGTCCAATGATGACTCAGTGTTCACCGACAATACGACACGTACCTGTGCGGGCAGGTGATTCAACCACTCGATCTTCAGTCCTTCGTCTGTGATCATGCCGCTTCCGAGTTCTCTCATCTTCCGTAACAGCTGTGACGGCTTCTAGTCACCCAATTCTAGACCGCTGATCAGCTTTTGAAAGTTCTTGACGTCGGATTTGTCGTATACTGTCAACAACCGGTTCTTCACTGCCCCATACTTGTCCGTAGCTGGCGGATTGTACAATATATCAGTGATATGTTGTAAGTCAGTCGCTTGCAGTTGTTGTAGCAAGTAACGAAACTTCGTATCGTCCGCTGTCTTCAAGGGGTCTACGACGGCTTCAAATTGTATGAACCACGCTCGTGGAATCTCGCGCCAAAAAGGTAGCAATCTTGATTGTATGGAAACCGCAGCCAAATCGACTTCATTCTTCACAGACTTGCAGAGTTCTTCGCCGTGGTTATCTTCCGTCATGATGTGTTCTTTCTTCGGGGTCACCAGATGTGGTGAGGTGAGGTCTTGTAGTTCACTTCTTAGGCTTCTTAAATAAGACGAGGTACAACAGTGTCATGGTTTACTTAAAAAAGTCACATGCTATATACAAATAATATTTACAGATGTAGTATGGTGCCTACAGCGCACTAACTCGGCTTTAGCCAATCGGCGAGCGCCTGACCGTGGCACGTGTAAGTCTCGCGTTGACGTCACGCCATCGTCCGATCGCAAGTACCACCGAACTTATAAATATAGGGCGCGTCGTGTGGCTCGTTTATTTCGTCGAGGCGCGCAGCAACAACACGTCGGCGTCGTGGAGAAAACTTGTGCCGTCGTGAATCGTGAAGTCCGTCGCGAAGATTCTTAGACTTGCTGCGCTTCTTGTTTCTATGTAGCTGAACGAAAGTCACCAACCGTCGTTTTCACGGCGACGTCTTGGCTGTGTAGCCGTATGTTTCTATGATGAACGTATGAAGTCCAACTGCCGTTATCACGGCAATGTTCGCGGCCGTTGCCGCATGTGTTTCTTGAAACATTGCAAAAGTCTTGAACGAATAAATGTTGGTGTGTAGTTGCTGTTTTCTTGGTAATGGTTTTTTTAGGTATCTGTGAGGTATGTGGTTTTGAGGTATCTATAAGGTATGTGGTTTTGAGGTACGGTGATGTAGGTACACTCATATCCTCATTTAATAACAAACGTTTTTTATTCAATTTAACGTTACTGAAGTACCAATACAAAACACTTCAAACTCAAAGTTTAGTCGTTAATTTGTATTTGCTATGTACAACCCTCATTTACCTCATGCCTCAAAAATTACGAAATGACTCATTTTATGTGTACTACAACCTACACTTCATTTGAGGACCACCTCAAATGAAGTGGTACATTGTCCTACCTCATTTTCTGAAATGAGTACCTCATACAACTTCATCTTTTTGGTTTGTCCTACCCATCACTACTTCGAAAAATACAATGCTACCAATTTTGAACCCTATAACAAGCTAATAGATATACATACCCATATAATTATATAGCTACCCACTACCAATTTTGAATATGCCGCGCTAACACAAACATGACATTTACGATAGTTTGGTGTGGTCTGCAAATAAATGGCACAAGACGCTAAGGAAAAAATTCCTCACAAATTTTGTATGAAGTTGTCATTCTTCTCTCTGAGTATAATTGTTCTGTGGTTGAATGCTAGTTCCTCACTACTGAGTTATCTTTCGCCGAGAGACCAATTACCTTTTTTACCATTCCACAATAACCTCCAGGAGGGGCACAGCTAGAACGTCCTTAATATTTACAAAGAAAGTAACGCCATCTTGATTTCCGAGGGTAGAAACATATAGACGTAGTGCTTTATTTATTTTCCGACAGATGTCGCTAGCAGGTTTATATTTTACTATTGAATATACATAATTCATAAATAAAAATAATTAGTCTTAAAACAATAACACATGCCTAAATTGTAAGAAATGATATTTACAACCCAACCGACACCACCAATTAATATTTAAAATGGCAACACTTGCATATTTGTGTGTGTGGAAGTGTGGAATCGCGGTGGGTCGAGATCGAATCCCAGTGAGAAAGGTGTCTTTTTGAAAGATAAAATTCATACAAAGGTTGATGATATAATAATTGAATAACCATATAAGCAGTAAAATATAACTTGTACCAATATACATTTGTAAATAAAACTTAATAATGAATTTTCTGGACAATATCACGTTCCGCCGCAAGTGAACTAAATCAGACACGACTTTAAATGATAGTGAATTAGCAGCTATCTGCCACAATGAAGCAAATAGCAGTGTGCCTGAGATGTCTGACGATGAGGATGAACTACAAATAATAAAAAGTGAAGTTAAGAACCTTACCATAGAGTTACAGAGCGCCCACGCAGAAATTGAACTATTATCACTAGAAAACAACAAACTAAAGCAATTAAATGAGAATTTGTCAAAAAAGAACGAACTCTTAAAAAAAGTTACGAATAGCCCAATCAAACATAAGTCGTCAAATGGCAAAAAGCATGTAAACAAACTACAGCAAACATGCAGTAGGTATACTCAAACCGAAAACCCAACGAAGCAATCAAATTTAAATAACATTAGTATCACTTTGCCTGATTGTGGTACTACAAAGCAGAATATCACTGTTGACGAAAGCACGAAGGTGTCTGAAAATCGTACAAAGAGACCTAAAATATGTATAATAAGTACAGATAATAAAAATAAGCTACTCTATACCGCAGAACAAATACTAAACAATACAGAAATTTGCCATTACCTAACACCTCATGGAAACTCACAGATATTACTTAAAGGGCTCAGAGAAAAGCTATTGAATTACACATTCAACGACTACTGCATTATATTACTTGGCGAAGAGGATTTTAGAATTACCAACAATTATTTTAATATCATCCTACATATAAGAAATACATTAAAAGAAATAAAACACACGAATGTAATTATCTGTGCGCCCACATATAAATGTACAAAATATGCTAACTTTTATAACTACAGAGTAGAAACTTTCAATAATTTACTGTATCTTGATATACTAACACATGAACATGCATATTTTCTTGACAGTAATTTAAACCTTAAAAATGACTACACTATGTTTGATAGATATACAGGCATAATAAATAACAGTGGACTAAGAACCATTTTTAAAGATTTATTGAACATGATAAATGACTTAAATTATTCTAATTATATTGACATATGGATTGAAACTGACATCAACAAAGAGACAATGCCCAGTAATGACCTTTTTCGTAACTAATCACCTTTATGTAATGCACCAAAATATAGCTGGACTATTAAATAAGTCAAATGCCCTTACAGTATGCATTAGTGAATTGACAGAAAGAAATATAAATGTGGATATCATATGCATTACTGAACATTTTATGATGGAAGGCTGTGAAGCACAACTAAATATACCTAACTATTGTCTAGCTGCCCACTACAGCAGGAAGAAGACTAAGAGAGGTGGAGCATGCATTTTGGTTAGAAATGGACATAAATGGAAGGAACTACAAATAATATCCAATATGGCAATATCAGAAACTTTCGAATGCTGCGCGATTGAACTCGTCAAATATAGTATTGCTATTATCTGTGTTTATAGAGTACCTAATTTAAGAAATATTAATGACTTCTTTGGTAAATTAGAAACCGTTTTGCGAACAGTAACCTCTAAACGATACAAAAATATTATTCTAGCCGGTGATTTCAACATCGATATATTGAAATCAAGCTATCCATCAGTTGAATTTGAATGCATTTTATTAAACTTTAACTTGAAATTAGCAGTCAATAAACCTACGCGAATTGTGAGCCAAACATGCATCGATAACTTTGCACATAATTTTAATAAGAAGTGTATTACAGAAATATTGGAATTTGCTTTATCCGATCATACAGCCCAATTATTAAAATGCCCCGTTGATAAAATATGTGTTATTGATAAGTACCAAATAGCTAGGCGAAATTATAACAGTGAAAATTTGACAAAGTTTAAATACTGTATGAGTAAATTGAGTTTTTCTGAATGTTTTGAAGCTGATGACCCTAATAAAGCGTATAATATATTTATAGACACTTTTAAACTATATTACGACCTATGTTTTCCAAAATGTAAAATTTATGTTAATCTGATAAAGAGACCCAAATGGGTATCACGAGGGATTCAGATATGCAGCAAGAAGAAAAGACAACTCTTATGGATGCATAGGCTGAAACCCGATGCATATAGTAAAACACGTTTTCTTAATTACTCTAAACTGTTTAAAAAGATTGTTCGCCTTACTCAGCGTTCACAAAACAATTATAAAATTAAAACATCTACTAATAAAAGTAAAACAACTTGGCAAATAATAAACCAAACTAAATTTAATGTTCCAAAAAATCATATTAATAAAATAAAAACAGATAATACTTATATAGAAAATCCAAAACAAATAGCAAATACGTTTAATAATTATTTCATTGACAAAATACAACCCAAAATTCAATTACAACATAAAAAGAGGTCACATTTTATTATCCCCAGAACAAATTCAATGTTTATGGCTCCTTGTTTACCGCAAGACGTACTAAAAATCATACAAACCCTAAGAAACACAAACAGTGTGGGATATGACGATATCTCTACCAAAGTAATAAAAACTGTAGCACAGGAAATTTGCATTCCCCTTTGTCACATTACTAATTTATGTATCAGTGACGGTAAATTCCCCGAGGCATTAAAACTATCAATAGTTAAACCACTATTCAAAAAAGAGAACAGAGAGCTAATGCAGCACTATAGACCGATCTCACTAATACCAATTTTTTCCAAAATCTTAGAGAAATTTTTCCACAAAGCATTATACAAATATATAGACAATAATGAAATATTCTCAAAATCACAATTTGGTTTTCGTGAAAACACGTCTATTAATATGGCAATCTACAATTTTCTCCTTACAGTAATGACAAATGTGGATAAGACAGTGCCTATATGTGCTGTGTTTTGTGATATGACGCAAGCGTTTGATTACGTTCAACATAACATACTAACTGAAAAACTTGATACATATGGCTTGAGAGGTAATGTACTGAGTCTGATAAAATCGTACTTGTCTAACAGAAAACAACGAACTGAGATTACCAGAATTAACCCTATTACAAAACGGGAGGATATTTATGCATCAAAAGAACGTCACGTTATTTTCGGTGTACCACAAGGTAGTGTTCTGGGACCGCTGCTTTTTACTTTATACATTAACGACTTGCCAAAATCAATACTACATCCGATGACTCTCTTTGCAGATGACAGCACTGTAACAATTTCTTGCAATAAAAATGACATGATACAATATAAACTTGACATTGATAATTCCTTGACATTAATAATGAAATGGTTGGACATTAATAATTTAAAAATGAATTTAGAAAAAAACTAAAATAATGCACTTTAGCCAGCGTTCAAAATTAGTAGACCCAAACATACAACTTAACGACAAAACAATTGAAAATGTAAACACGTCGAAATTTCTAGGGTTAACAATAGACAAAAAACTAGATTGGAAATCACACATAAATAACCTTAGTAAAAAAACTTCCAATTCTGCCTTCGCCTTATATTCATTGTCTACAGTAGTTAATACAGAAACTCTGATTACGGCTTATCATGGACTAGTTGCATCTAACTTGCGGTACGGTATCATTTTTTGGGGAAATTCTACTGATAATGGCATAGCATTTAAAGCCCAAAAGAGATGTCTAAGATCTATGTTTAGACTAAAGACGACAGACAGCTGCAAAGGTTATTTCCAAAAATTTAAAATCCTAACCTTACCATCTTTGTACATTTTGGAAACTGCAATGTTTGTCAAATTAAACTCCACTCTTTTTCCACGCCTAGAAGACACAGTCTCGCGTAACAGGCGCGATAATAGTAGACTTCGGCTACATAGAGCTACAACTGCACTTATGCGCAAAAGTATATTTTGCATGGCACCAATCATATTTAATAAGTTACCCCAGCATTGGAAAACATTAAACAATAATGCATTTAAAAATCAACTGAAGGACTTTCTTATGAGTAAAGCCTATTATGCTGTTACAGAATATCTAATGGATAATATTTCTTAATTATATAAAATTGCTTCAGTAAGACATGAATTTATTGATGTTACGTATATTTAAACCATTTTGACCATTGTCTACTTATATTCATTGCCAAATAATTTATTGTTATTAACTATTTAATTGACATATTCAATCTATTATCTTATAATTTATCAATTGCATAATACCTTTGACATTACTTAATTTATTTTCATTGACATGTATGTGACATAATTGAAATACGATAATTTACTTTTACTTTACTTTTTTGTTTAATATCAAATATTTGTACGCCACAGCATGAGGCTAAACATGACTGGACATATTAATTCATTAACTACAACGTGCATGCTTCTGTATGTAACAACACACATGTTTCTAACAAATAAAGAATTATTATTATTATTATTATTTGATAAATTTATTGTTAATGTCAAACTGATATATACAATATGGCCATCGCGACTTGCGCCCGCGGCGCCGCGCTCGTTTGTGATTTTCCATTTTGTGTGTATTTTTTTGGTTTTTCCTGTATCTCCTGTTCATCAAACGTTGAGTCGAGATTACTCCTCCGTTCTAGTGCTCAGACTAGTTCCAGAAAAACAATATTAACTGTTTTTGTAGTGCGACGAATAGTCGTTCTATAATCTTGTGGATCTGTGATATACATTTTACTGATGAACACAGGAATCGATTCAAACATCTGAATGCATTAGCAATGCCTACTTTGCACCTGCCAGGTACCTATTGAAATTCATGTTCTAAATACTGTAGTTTTAATCTAGCTACAAGCAAACAATGGTGATTATTTTTTAAAATATTTAGTTCATGAAATATTTATTAGGGTATGTAAATTAATGGAAAATGAATGACTGGATAGGAAAACTAACTATAAAATGACAACAAAGAATTAAGTTTCAAATAGTACATAATACCACATTTTTGTTCTAAAGAATAAAAATATATTTAATATCAGCTGCATCATGCAACAACAATGCACTATATGGAATTATATTATGAAAGTAATTGAAATTCATAAGTCTTGCAGCATTAATATTAGTAAGCTGTCTTGCTTTGTGGCAGGCTTCTTATGTTAAAACAATTTCATGCACTATAGCAATTGTATGTTAGAAAATAGTTTCATCCTAAGTAGTATCGACACAGATCCTTCAAAAAAAGTCTACCTTTTGTAATAATCTTTTTGTTTTAGGTACTTATACTCCTGCTGCAGTTGTGATATCTAAAAAAGCAACTGATTTTGAACCTATGGTTTCTGCATCAACATCTCGACTCACGGTTGCTGCCCCAGGTACTATAACTTGACTATTATATTATTAATGTACTAAACCATAATTTAATCATAATAAGTACTAATTGGAGGAACACTTGAAATTTAACATTCCCAAACAATAGTTAGCCAAAATCTTGACTTTAATTATTGCTGCTGAGGTTATTTGACATCAAAAGCTGTGAAACTGTAATTTGTTTGCCAAATTGTGGCATTCAAGACCGTAATATGCAAATTTTTACAAATATTTTATATGGATTAATGAATATGATGAGTAACCTGATGAATAACATATTATCTTTTAGATGAACCTGACAGGATTCCACTTCCAACTATATTATCAGAACACAATTATAGTGCCATGAGCAGACCCAGTAGACACATGCATAGTAAAGGTTGGTATTTTTTAATAAAGAGACCATATGTATAAGTGTGATGAATTAATATTACTTGATTAATATTATTAATATTGACTGGGAGGAATTGTCAAAGAAGTTCTACATAGTAAATTTTACCAAATATGTTTAGATTCCATGTAGGTCAGATTATTGTTGTTTATTGGGCACAGGATCTATGCTGTCAATGAAAATTGACTTTTGAAATGTGAATTCTTTGACCAGTTATATAGCATTACCAGCACCTGTAAAGTTAAATAAATGCATAATGGCAATGTGTAATGTCAGCTTAGTAGAGGTTGACTTCAGCTGACTCCTAAGAAGTCAGTATATGATATAAGGAAATAAAATGCTTTCTTTGCGTTTAACTTGCATATCCATGAATGAATGTTGAGTTGAATAGCTCATTATAACTTTGATATAACTTACACAAATACTAAAATCCTTTTATTGTATATTTCAGCTGCATTACCTATCTATAATTGTGGGCAGATGAAGCCACTCATTCAAGCAAAGATTTAATACTTGCTTAATGAGATACGTCGTTTGAGAAAACAAGTGCTATCTTTTAAAGAAAGATTACTGAATGCTGAGAAACTGTCCGATCTTATGGCTTTCAATCGAATAACCAAATATATGAATGACTAAGCCAGCTCAACTTTTTGCTCATATGCAGCTTCAAAACCAGAAAAACCCAAAGGCAGACAGTTTTCAGTGGAAGAGAAGATATTGTCTGCATCGCTTTTTAAAAAAAGCCCAAATGCTATAAGTTGCTTAGCAAATATATTACACTTTTTTTTATCGGCTAAATCAATGAAATGTTTACTTAGCCAAATAAAATGATCCCCTGGGTAAACGAGATAATATTTAAAAAGATCAAGGAAACTGTATCTAGGAAGGATATATCTGATCGGTTATGCACACTGATCTTTGACGAAATGGCGATTACTCCACACATAGCATACAATGCAAAGAAAGACATTCTCGAAGGTTTCGCTTCAAACCAGGAATATGCATTTGCTGATCATGTCCTCGTATTTATGGTGAAAGGGATCAAAAGTAACTTCAACCAACCCGTGGCATATTATTTTACAAATAGTTTGAGCAAGTTGGTGCTCAAAAATGTAATAAAGTGTGTAGCCGAGCATACACTTGAATCAGATCTCATAATAATAAGCACTGTGAGACAAAAGCCCTATCAATGTTGGGGCCACCACAGAATTAATAAATGAGACCAGAGCAGCTCATTTACGGCAAAGCAAGGAATGGGGTAAAGATATGTTTTATATTAAAAACAAAGTATCATTCCATTGTTTGATACTCCACGTTTAATAAAAGGGTTAAGGAATAATCTTATAAATAAAGATTTAATATATGTTATAAATGGTCAGCAGAAAACCATCAAATGGAAATATTTCCAAATGGTATACGAAGCTGATTAAAAGTTTAAAGAATTGCGTCTTTTAAATAAATTGACTGAAGCTCACGTAATACCCGAAAAATAAATAAAATGCGTGTCAAATCAGCCACACTGCTGTTTAGGCACAGTGTGGCTGTGGTGACAGAGCACTTGACGGTAAGAGGAGACCTACCAAGTGACTGTCGGCAAATAATAGATTTTATATTATTAATAAATAATTTACTTGATTCTTTAAATGATAGCAGCTTCGTAATACCAAATGGTAAGGTGTATAAAGAACCTATTAAGCGCAATTCTCCACATCATCACTTGAGGCAAAAAGCTAAGCAAATTTTAAAAACTACTATTTATATCAAGAAAGCTCAATTTGGGGACAAAATCCGATTGACAGAAACTATTGCACCATCTATAACGAATTTAATCAAGAATGTTGAGGGCATGGAATCTCTATGGCAATTATTGTCTAGTAAATATGGTTTTGATGCAATGTTGACTAGAAACTTCAATTATAAATAATTCAAGACCCCATTTAAAACTTTTTCGGGAATATCAGAAGTTATGAAGGGAGAAAAATTGCTCCAAATGCAACTTGCTTTGAGTGTACTTTCAAAGCACTTATGATTAATAATTATAGTGCACCACATTCCACAAAGGCAAATTGTGAGGGAGATAAAAATGAGTGTTTGCAATGCTTAGACTTTTTTTGTAGACGATCCCGATGTGTGTTAAAGGTGAGTTTCTCATCGATGGTGAGACCCAGCAGTTTTATCTGTCGAGACATTTCAATGTCGATCCCGCCCATGCTCAAACGTGGTGTATCGTACTTGAGCCTTCGCGTTATTACCATCGCGCAAGTCTTGTGTGGTGCGAATTTGAGCTTATTTCGGATACCCCACGTTCGGACATGGTCGAGAGCGGCACTGGCTTGTCGTTCGATATCTCGTGCTGTCTCACCATAGAAAACCATAACGACGTCATCGGCGAACGCCTGACAGTAGTCGCCCCTGCCCTCGAGTTGTTGGAGGAGCGGATCCAGCAGAACGTTCCAAAGGATGGGCCCACCAATGGATCCTTGAACGCATCCTTTGCTCGTCCTCCGTTCATGCTGCTCTCCTGCATACCTCGCCGTGATTCTCCTGTCACTCAGGTAGCTGTCGATCACTCGCCTCAAATTGGTCGGACAGTTTTCCTCAGCAAATCGGACTCTTATAGCCTGCCACCATGCACTGCCGAAGGCGCCCTCGATGTAAAGTGACACTAATGTCACAATATTTTTGAGATCTAAATTAGCGCGGATGTGCTGCATTAGTGTGTAGAGGGCGTCTTCGGTGCTTTTTTGGGGCATGAACCCGTATTGGCGAGTACTAATCCTCGGCAACAGATGGAATTTGAGGCAAGCCACCAACATTTTCTCGTATACCTTACCCAGTACTGGCAAGAGGCCAATCGGCCTGTACGATTTGGGTTCGGCGTACGAGCTCTTTCCCGGCTTTCTTAGGACGACTACCGTTGCTTCCTTCCAGATCTTAGGGAAGTATCCGAGTGCCATACACATATTTAGCAGGGCTAAAAAATAGGTGGTGTTAAGGCTCCTGGATGAGAGGGGAAGCGGGGGCCGGAGTGAGCGCGACATTGCCGCGACCGCTGCGGCCATCCTCACTCACCGACAACCACGGCTGAGAACGTTTGCGTTCTAATTTTTATGTAAAATCGTTAATTTAAAATACACCATTTTGTACTGGAGTTTGGACAGCCTACTTATTTCATCTCCCTACATTGGTCACCAACATTGGTCCTTCGAGCCGGATTATAAGCAGATTTTCTAGATCAGCAAGTATCGTTACAAACTACAACGCAACGGCGAAATCTTACGAGAAAAGATTTAGAAGAAAATCCTGGGACAAAGAGGTTTAGCGAGTGGATTTTGGATAGGTTTCGAGTTGTATTAATACCGTGTTATTTGCATTACAGTAATCGTGAATACGTGAACTTCATCTTCGTTCTCGGTGATACTTGTAAGTACCTACCTACTTATTTCTGTTTTCTACATGGCCACCAAAATGGGTTTAGATCTTGATTTACGTGATTTAATTAAGAAAAGAGGCAGTTTACGTGGTAGAATCACTCTTTTTGTGAAATACATTAATTCGTTAGAAAAAACCTCGTTACTCGATGAGCAAATTGTTGAGTTACAGTTGCGTTTAACTAATACTGAACAGGTTTTTAAAGAGTTTTTAGATATTCAATCTCATATCGAGGATATTACTGACGAGACAGAGTTGTTACCACAGTTAGAGATTAGAGAATCCATTGAATCTCAATACTACACAACAATATCGTTGGCTAAATGTATGTCTAACAAACGTGAAGTTATATCCACTAAATGTTCCCATAATACCAACAACATAATTAAATTGCCTACAATTTCGTTGCCCTCCTTTGACAGTTCATTTGAAAACTGGCTGGAGTTCCGTGATACATTTATTTCTTTGATTCATAATGCAACGGAAATAAATCCAATTCAAAAATTTCATTATTTGCGTTCTTCATTGAAAGGGAGTGCTTTACTTGTTATAAAATCGTTAGAATTTAGTTCAGATAATTATCATGTGGCATGGGACTTGTTGACCAATAGATACGATAACAATAGGTTAATAATTAACAATCATGTTAAATCTTTGTTTTCTTTACAAACGATAACAAAAGAATCGCCTTTTCAACTTAGAAAACTTATTGATTCCGTATTGAAAAATTTGAGATCATTAAAAGTAATGGGTGAGCCCACAGAATATTGGGACACACTGGTTATTTATTTGATAGTCACTAAGTTAGATACAAATACATGTAAAGAATGGGAGAATAAAAAAAGTTCATATTGTAAAGATTCCAAAGTTACATTAAACGACTTATTATAGTTTTTAAAGGATCGTTCAGATGTTTTGGATATGGTGCAAGCCCAAGGTCACAAGTATATTAATGAACCATTAAAAAAACCTACAGTTAGCACACCACAATCTTCACCGATGCCTATCGTATTAAAGGTCAAAGGTCAATGCTTAAGTTCATCGTAGCCGAGGTCAAAGGTCAAAGGTCACTGTTTACGTCTATCGTAGCAAAGGTCAAAGGTCATTACCTATGTCTATCGTAGTAAAGGTCAAAGGTCATTGTTAACTTCTATCGTAGCAAAGGTCAAAGGTCAAAGTTCAATGTAAACATGTATCGTAACAAAGGTCAAAGGTCATTACCAATGTCTATCGTATTAAAGGTCAAAGGTCAATGCTTAAGTCCATCGAAGCCAAGGTCAAAGTCGTAGCCGAGGTCAAATTCGTAGCCGTGGTCAGTCATTACTGAGGTCAAAGTCGTGGTCGTGGTTAAAGTCTTAGCTGATGTCAAAGTCGTAGCCGATGTTGAAGCCGTAGCCGTGGTCAGTCATTACTGAGGTCAAAGTCGTAGTCGTGGTTAAAGTCTTAGCTGATGTCACTTAGTAAAGATCAAAGGGCGTTGCTACAGTCCATCGTAGCCGAGGTCGAAGGTCAAAGGTCATTGTTAACTTCTATCGTAACAAAGGTCAAAGGTCAACGTTCAATGTACACATGTATCGTAGCAAAGGTCAAAGGTCATTACCTATGTCTATCGTAGTAAAGGTCAAAGGTCATTGCTTAAGTCCATCGTAGCCAAGGTCGAAGTCGTAGCCGAGGTCAAATTCGTAGCCGTGGTCAGTCATTACTGAGGTCAAAGTCGTAGTCGTGGTTAAAGTCTTAGCTGATGTCACTTAGTAAAGATCAGAGGGCGTTGCTACGTTGCTACAGTCCATCGTAGCCGAAGTCAAAGTCGTAGCCGAGGTCGAAGGTCAAAGGTCATTGTTAACTTCTATTGTAGCAAAGGTCAAAGGTCAAAGTTCAATGTACACATGTATCGTAACAAAGGTCAAAGGTCATTACCAATGTCTATCGTATTAAAGGTCAAAGGTCAATGCTTAAGTTCATCGTAGCCGAGGTCAAAGGTCAAAGGTCTTTGATTACTTATATGGTAATAAAGGTCAAAGGTCAAAGGTCATTGATTACGTTAGTCGTAGCCGAGGTCAAAGTTCGTTGAAAACATGTATCGTAGCAAAGGTCAAAGGTCATTACCTATGTCTTTCGTAGTAAAGGTCAAAGGTCATTGCTTAAGTCCATCGTAGCCAAGGTCAAAGTCGTAGCCGAGGTCAAATTCGTAGCCGTGGTCAGTCATTACTGAGGTCAAAGTCGTAGTCGTGGTTAAAGTCTTAGCTGATGTCACTTAGTAAAGATCAAAGGGCGTTGCTAAAGTCCATCGTAGCCGAGGTCAAAGTCATAGCCGAGGTCAAAGTCGTAGCCAAGGTCGAAGGTCAAAGGTCATTGTTAACTTATATCGTAGCAAAGGTCAAAGGTCAAAGTTCAATGTACGCATGTATCGTAACAAAGGTCAAAGGTCATTACCAATGTCTATCGTATTAAAGGTCAAAGGACAATGCTTAAGTTCATCGTAGCTGAGGTCAAAGGTCAAAGGTCACTGTTTACGTCTATCGTAGCAAAGGTCAAAGGTCATTACCTATGTCTATCGTAGTAAAGGTCAAAGGTCATTGTTAACTTCTATCGTAGCAAAGGTCAAAGGTCAAAGTTCAATGTAAACATGTATCGTAACAAAGGTCAAAGGTCATTACCAATGTCGATCGTATTAAAGGTCAAAGGTCAATGCTTAAGTCCATCGTAGCTAAATTCAAAGTCGTGGCCGAGGTCAAATTCGTAGCCGTGGTCAGTCATTACTGAGGTCAAAGTCGTAGTCGTGGTTAAAGTCTTAGCTGATGTCAAAGTCGTAGCCGATGTCGAAGCCGTAGTCGAGGGCAGTCTAAGCTGAGGTTGAAGTCGTAGCTGTTTAAGTCGTTGTTACCACCGTCTATCATAGTAAAGATCAAAGGGCGTTGCTAAAGTCCATCGTAGCCAAGGTCAAAGTCGTAGCCGAGGTCAAATTCGTAGCCGTGGTCAGCCATTACTGAGGTCAAAGTCGTAGTCGTGGTAAAAGTCTTAGCTGATGTCAAAGTCTTAGCTGATGTCAAAGTCGTAGCCGATGTCGAAGCCGTAGTCGAGGGTAGTCTAAGCTGAGGTCGAAGTCGTAGCTGTTTAAGTCGTTGTTACCAACGTCTACCTTAGTAAAGATCAAAGGGCGTTGCTAAAGTCCATCGTAGCCGAGGTCAAAGTCGTAGCCGAGGTCGAAGGTCAAAGGTCATTGTTAACTTCTATCGTAGCAAAGGTCAAAGGTCAAAGTTCAATGTAAACATGTATCGTTACAAAGGTCAAAGGTCATTACCAATGTCTATCGTATTAAAGGTCAAAGGTCAATGCTTAAGTTTATCGTAGCCAAGGTCAAAGGTCACTGTTTACGTCTATCGTAGCAAAGGTCAAAGGTCATTACCTATGTCTATCGTATTAAAGGTCAAAGGTCAATGCTTAAGTCCATCGTAGCCGAGGTCAAGGGTCAAAGGTCACTGTTAACGTCTATCGTAGCAAAGGTCAAAGGTCATCACCTATGTCTATCGTAGTAAAGGTCACTGTTTACGTCTATCGTAGCAAAGGTCAAAGGTCATTGCCAATGCCTATCGTATTAAAGGTCAAAGGTCAATGCTTAAGTTTATCGTAGACAAGGTCAAAGGTCAAAGGTCACTGTTTACGTCTATCGTAGCAAAGGTCAAAGGTCATTACCTATGTCTATCGTACTAAAGGTCAAAGGTCAATGCTTAGGTCCATCGTAGCCAAGGTCAAATTCGTAGCCGTGGTCAGTCATTACTGAGGTCAAAGTCGTAGTCGTGGTTAAAGTCTTAGCTGATGTCAAAGTCGTAGCCGATGTCGAAGCCGTAGTCGAGGGTAGTCTAAGCTGAGGTCGAAGTCGTAGCTGTTTAAGTCGTTGTTACCAACGTCTACCTTAGTAAAGATCAAAGGGCGTTGCTACAGTCCATCGTAGCCGAGGTCAAAGTCGTAGCCGAGGTCGAAGGTCAAAAGTCATTGTTAACTTCTATCGTAGCAAAGGTCAAAGGTCAAAGTTCAATGTAAACATGTATCGTTACAAAGGTCAAAGGTCATTACCAATGTCTATCGTATTAAAGGTCAAAGGTCAATGCTTAAGTCCATCGTAGCCAAGGTCAAAGTCGTAGCCGAGGTCAAATTCGTAGCCGTGGTCAGTCATTACTGAGGTCAAAGTCGTAGTCGTGGTTAAAGTCTTAGCTGATGTCAAAGTCGTAGCCGATGTCGAAGCCGTAGTCGAGGGCAGTCTAAGCTGAGGTTGAAGTCGTAGCTGTTTAAGTCGTTGTTACCACCGTCTATCATAGTAAAGATCAAAGGGCGTTGCTACAGTCCATCGTAGCCAAGGTCAAATTCGTAGCCGTGGTCAGTCATTACTGAGGTCAAAGTCGTAGTCGTGGTTAAAGTCTTAGCTGATGTCAAAGTCGTAGCCGATGTCGAAGCCGTAGTCGAGGGTAGTCTAAGCTGAGGTCGAAGTCGTAGCTGTTTAAGTCGTTGTTACCAACGTCTACCTTAGTAAAGATCAAAGGGCGTTGCTACAGTCCATCGTAGCCGAGGTCAAAGTCGTAGCCGAGGTCGAAGGTCAAAGGTCATTGTTAACTTCTATCGTAGCAAAGGTCAAAGGTCAAAGTTCAATGTAAACATGTATCGTTACAAAGGTCAAAGGTCATTACCAATGTCTATCGTATTAAAGGTCAAAGGTCATTGCTTAAGTCCATCGTAGCCAAGGTCAAAGTCGTAGCCGAGGTCAAATTCGTAGCCGTGGTCAGTCATTACTGAGGTCAAAGTCGTAGTCGTGGTTAAAGTCTTAGCTGATGTCAAAGTCGTAGCCGATGTCGAAGCCGTAGTCGAGGGCAGTCTAAGCTGAGGTTGAAGTCGTAGCTGTTTAAGTCGTTGTTACCACCGTCTATCATAGTAAAGATCAAAGGGCGTTGCTAAAGTCCATCGTAGCCGAGGTCGAAGGTCAAAGGTCATTGTTTACGTCTATCGTAGCAAAGGTCAAAGGTCATTACCTATGTCTATCGTAGTAAAGGTCAAAGGTCATTGCTTAAGTCCATCGTAGCCAAGGTCAAAGTCATAGCCGAGGTCAAATTCGTAGCCGTGGTCAGTCATTACTGAGGTCAAAGTCGTAGTCATGGTTAAAGTCTTAGCTGATGTCAAAGTCCGGCCAAAACCGGTCCGGTCAAAGTTAGTTGGCCGGCCCGCGAGAAGGAAAACTCAGACCACCCAACAGCGAAGTTGTAAAAACCTCTGGGTACCTGCCGTCCCCCAGCAGTATGTAGGCCTTCCCCCGGAATGAGCGTCACCCGGGGGTCGACTTTAGATCGTCTCTACTCGTGGGAATAATATGGAGAAATTACCAAAAACCAAAAAACCAGATGAGGAGAAGAAGACGAAGGAGCATGGAGTCCCATTGCGCGACTCCAAAGGTCGCTTTAAGCGCCCTTTAAGACCACGCGCCAACGATGGCGGAGGTATGGGCATAGGGGCATGCGCGCCCACCACGTCAACGCCTGACGGAAGCCGGAGGAGCTCCATCAGCCTCGGCGTCGAGTCTGAGTCCGAGGACCTTGAATTCCGCGACCTCAGCGGCCGGGTCTCCAGAACCCGGAAGCGCAGCAGGAGCAGGTCGCCAGAAACGGATCGCAGCGCACCAGCCACCAAGGTGCCTGCACCCGGTTCGCCGGTGCATAGTTCGAGATCGGTGACCCCGAACCCGTTCCATAGGCGGGAATCGGTCGCCCGCACCCGACAAGATCCGGACCCACAGAAGACAGACGCTGTACGAGGCGCTCCGCGATGATAAACTCGAACAGTTTAGCCACCTCGTCCAGCAACACGATGGGCCGGTAGGCGGACGGAGAGTCCGCCGGGCGCCCCTCCTTCCTGATCAGGACCAGTTTCCCCACCTTCCACTGGCGCGGAAACCGGCCCTGCACCAGACACTCACTGAGGAGCCCCTTGAGTCGGGGCGCGAGCTCCTCGAGGACCAGGGCCAATGCAAGACCTGGAATGCCGTCGGGCCCTGGGGCGGTGTTTTTCGAGCGAAGTCTCGACACCGCCGCTCGCAACTCTACCTGGGTCACTTCGGGAACCACGTCGTCGTCAAAGTCCGCGCTGGATGCCATGGAAGGCAGAACCATCGGCGGCGGAGTGTGCTCCGCCCGTGAGGGAAACAGAGCGGCCACCACCTCCTCCACCAACTGTGGCCGGAGACTCCGGGACAAGGGGGGCGCCCAGGGGCGAAGCTTGCCCCTTACCATAAGGTATGGACGCCCCCAGGGATTACGGTCCAGAGTCCCCAGCAGCTCTTGGCGGGCCTGATCTTTGGCCCGCTTGATGGCTGTCTTAAGAGCCATCTTGGCCGCTCTGTAGGCCTCGTACAGTTCCGCCTCCCTGGCGCCAAAATCGGGAGGGCGGCGACGCCTCCTACGAAGCCGGATGTACTGGCGTCTGGCCGTCACGCAAGAAGAGCGCAGGTCGGCTATGTGGTCCGACCACCAGTACACCCGACGCCTAGCTAACAGCCAGAGGAACTCTAGGCATCGCCGCATCACACACTTGTGTTATGGCCTCCCGGAACCACTCGGCCTCCATCTCGACATTGTCAGGCCTGGCCGGTGCTGGCACCCAGGCCTGAACGATGGAGGCTTCCAGGAGGACCTCCCGATTTAGCTTTTTTAAAGCCCAACGCGGACCGCCCCCAATCGGGGCCCTTGGGGCTGGGGGTCGGAGGTCTGGGCGGAGACGTCGAACCGTATATAACGATGATCCGACAACGTCTCCACCTCCTCGACGACGCGCCAGCCTTGGACACGGCGTGCTAGTGCGGGGCTAGCGAAGGAAACATCGACGATCGAACCGCCCCGCTGACGCACGCACGTGTGCACTGACTCACGATTGAGAACTAGCAGGCCGTTTTCTACGGCCCACTCCTCGAGCAATTCACCCCTCGCGTCCGTGGTCGCGGAACCCCAAGCCGAGGATTTGGCATTGAGGTCCCCGACGACGAGCACGGGCCGAGGGTGGCTTCGAGCGACGACGACGTTCAGTTCGAGGAGATACTCCTCGAAGTCGGCAAGAGGTCGGTTGGGTGAGAAGTAACCGCCCACCACAACCGCTTCTCCTACGAGTGCTGCGACGCAGCCCCGTCCCCGAACGATGTTCTCGAAGGACGGGGTGCCGGCGGCGGCCGGCGAAATTAACGCCACCGAGCCATCCAGATCCCCTACCCAGTCAGCCCTGGGGGGGACAAAATAGGGCTCGGCGACGATGGCGACATGAATTGACCACTGCGCCATGCTCTGGAGGAGAAGATCCTGAGCCCTGGCGCAGTGGTTTAAGTTGCACTGGAGGAGACGGAGGTGTGGAGGCATTACGTCTCCATACTAACCTCCGCCCCTCCAACTGCGGGAGCGGCAACCTTTGTTGCCGACGTCGAGGCAGGCGACCTTGGGGCTAGTTTTTTCTGGGTGGCGGCGCACCCTTTGCTACCCGCCCGATGCTCCGCTGGTTTGCCCGACGCCGCACACAAAACGCAATGCGGCGTGGCCTCACACGTAGCGGCCACGTGACCGGGCTGACCGCAACGGAAGCAGCGGCCGGTGCAGTCAACCCGTGAGGGGCACATGACTCCCACATGGCCGCTGGATAAGCAGCGGTAGCATCGGGCGAGCCTGGGTTCCAGCGCTTTAATTTGCGCCGACACCCACCCCACCAGAAGACGTCGGCCATCGGCCAGTTTCTTGGCGGCGGCGACGGGACAGCTAATAATGGCCGTCCCCATTGCGGCGCGGCCCTGCTTGATTTCGCCACATTTTATCTGCTCCGCAGGGCACCCTCCGGTCTTGGCGACGGCAGCGACGACCTCTTCTTTCGTTACTGAGTCATCCAGGCCCGTAATGCGCAAATCCACGCATTTTTGCGGCCTGGAGACGCGGACCTTTTTCTCCTAGTTCCCCCGATATGTTTTCAGGGACTTTTATTACACTCTTTATTATATACATTCTTAATCTTATGTCTTAATCTATGTGTACATAGATTTTCTAATCTACTTTTACAACTTACAGTAAGTTGACGTATGCTACGGTCTGATACAATTTATACATTTTCCTTATTTCTACTGCCAAGTCTTTACATTTTATTTTACGTATCTATTTACTACCTCCTATTGCTATTTATTTATACATGTGTCATACCTCTCTTATTAGTTTTATACATTAGCTTAATATTATTGCTGTAGTTTATATAATCTATTATATAATACAACAACTGCTTATTTATCTACATTTCTCTTATTTACTAACTTACATATATGAACACAGTAGTCCATAAATGCAAGGCTGTGCTCTTTGTTATCTATTATTTCCGGTAGGCTACTCCTTTCTAGTTTCACCCTCGTTTTCTGTTCAAAATTAAATCTAACCAATTCATGAACTGGGCACTCGAGCAAACAGTGCAGTGCCGATTCCGGTTTTTCTGGATCACATATGCATGATGGATTCTCCCTACACTTGAACCGGTTCAAGTATTCGGAGAATCCACCATGCCCTGTAAGCATCTGCGTAAGGTGACCCTGGGGTTTTATTCGTCGGATAGTTTTGTAGGCTATCCTGGCATCCGGAAAGAACGCTTTCGTTACGGAGGCCGTCTCTCCCGACTGGTATCTCCGGTTCCATTCGCCAAGAGTCTTCTCACGGATGTTTCTCTTGACGAATGAGACCGGCACCTGGTCGTAGTCCGGCTTTCTCCGGCTCGAGAGCGCTGCTTCCTTCGCCAAACCATCCGCGCGCTCGTTTCCTGACAATCCCGCGTGGGCCTTGATCCAAAAGAAGGATACTGTCTTGTTTTGCATCAAGGCCTCACACAGGTTCCTCCTTACTTCTATTGCCAGTGGATGAAAGTTCCATTGGCTTGTGACGGTCTCCAGCGCTGCTCTTGAGTCGCTATACAAGCCAAAGGAACTTCCACCGTTTTTGAGGACCTCGCTCGTGGCTCTGCAGATGGCCAAGAGTTCCGCCTGGTAGACGGTGCAATACGCAGGTAGGCTAAGTTTGACGGCTTTGGTCTCGACATCATTAGTCCACAAAGATAATGCTGCCCCGACCCCGCCGCCAAACTTGCTCCCGTCGGTGAAGATCCGCACCTCTTGCACGTTGTGTTCGTCTACCAGGATCTGGTCTGAAAGACACTGGAACGCCAGATCCATCTGCAGCGCCGGGTGGGGAGCCTCTGCAAATCCCACCGCACGTTCAGTCTCCCGATCGCCCAGCACTAACCGGGATGACCCTCTTCGTGCCTCGTACAGGGCGGCTGCTTCCTGTATTCTTAGGTCGAGAGGTAGTATCCCAGCCAGTACCAGCGCCGCGTTCAGGGAGACTGTGCGGTAGGACTTGCAAAGCTTCTGAGCGAAGCCTCTCTGGATCGCGTTTAGGTGTTTTTGCACCCCAAGTTTACCCGCCGCAGGTGCCCACGCCGCTGCTGCATAGGTGATAATCGGTTCTATTGCCGCTGTGTATATCAACCTGATTATTTCCGGGTGTAGACCCCAGCTAACCCTGGCGGCTCTCGATAGCCTTTTGTAGATTTCTGTTGCCTTTGTGCAGATGGTCGCAACATGGCTATTAAAAGTGAGTTTCCGGTCAATTATAAGCCCCAGGATTTTGATCTCGTTAGACATGCCAATGCTCCCCCCCGCCATGCTCAGTCGTGGGGTGTCGTACTTCAATTTGTTTGTCAAAACCATGGCACAGATTTTGTGCGGAGCAAATTTTAACTTGTTTGCGACACCCCATTCGTGAGCAAAACAGAGGGCAGCATTGGCCTGTCTCTCGATTTCGAGAGCCGTGTCTCCCGTGATAACCAATACCACGTCGTCTGCGAATGCCTGGCAGAAGTACTCTTTCCTCTCCATCTCGTGTAATAGTGGGTCTAACAGGAGATTCCATAAGATGGGACCACCTATTGACCCTTGTACGCATCCTTTGTTTGTGGCTCTTTCGGTTTCTTCCCCAGCGTATCTAAGTCTGACTTTTCGCTCGTCAAGGTAACTATCTAATAGCCTCCTGATGTTTACCGGTACTTTTTCCTCAGCCAGACGAATTCTGATAGCTGGCCACCATGCGCTGTCGAAAGCACCCTCTATATCCAGCGACACCAGGGTGACAATCTTTTTCAGCTTAAGCTTTCCCTTGATGTGGTGTATCAGGGTATAGAGGGCGTCTTCGGTGCTCTTCTGGGGCATGAATCCGAACTGGCGAGTACTGAAACGCGGTATTAGTTGCCATTTCATCCTTGCTACCATCATCTTTTCCAGGACCTTCCCCAAGACTGGCAGCAGGCTTATAGGTCTATAAGATTTGGGGTTCATGTAATCTGCCTTGCCCGGTTTTCTCAATGCCACAACTGTAGCTTCCTTCCAGGTGTCCGGGAAGTACCCTATCTCTAGGCACTTGTTGTATAGGGCAAGGAATGCGTCCGGGTCCTGGTGTATCGCTCGACTACATATATCCGCAGTGAATCCATCCGCCCCAGGGGCCTTCTTGGGGTTAAATCCTCCTACCGCGGTCTTTAGCTCGAGCATTGTAAACGGCGGGTCGTGATGCTCAGCATCCTGCCTGTCGTTTATTCGCTCTGCCGCTTCTCTGGTGCGGCGATGGTCGTCGTTGTCGGCGCTCGTGTGATCTTTAGGGTAAAATGTCTCTGCCAGCAAGTCAGCTGATTCCTTGGGGTTTAGGTGTGCTCCGTCCTTTGTTAGCGTCAAGTCTTCCTGTCTTCTGGTGGTTTTTCCTACTATTCTATATATTCCATCCCATAATCATATTGTCGGCCTCGATGGCGTAGTGGTTAGTGTAACCGACTGCCACGCCCGAGGTCGCGGGTTCGATTCCCGCACAAGTCAAACATTTGTGTGCATGAACATGGATGTTTGTCTTGGTCTGGGTGTTTCTATGTATAATATGTATGTATTTACAAAAAAAAAAAGTATATATGTATGTTTATCCATTGTCTAGAACCCATAGTACAAGCTCTGCTTAGTTTGGGCTAGATGGTGTTGTGTGTATGTGGTAGAATATTATTATTATTATTATTATAATCCTTCCCTATCCTGTTTCTCGCAAAACTGCTTCCAGCTTTGTATTTGGGCTTTCTTTGCTTGGCACTCATATTCCTCTTTCTTTTTCAGGTACTCTTCGACTACATGCTCTCTTCGTGTCTGCGCGGCGTATTTGATCCTGCGTCTATATCTCACCACCGTCTTCTTAAGTTGGGATATTTCTTCGCTCCACCACGGGATGGTAAGTACATTTTTATTATTTTTTGTGGGTATACTATTTTTGCATGCTTTTGTTATTGCTTGTATGTATGTGTTTGTTGCATGTTTAATGTCCTCTTTGCTGCCTATGCTTCTAATGCTTTCTTGGTTGATTCTACTCTCTGTTTTTGCCTGCGCTAATGTTTGTTTAAAGAGGTCCCAATTGGCTTTTTTGGTGTTATAAATTCTTGTTGTCCTTTCTATGTTGATACCCTTGCTTTTTTGCATCTTGATGTTAAATAAAATAGTATTGTGGTCGGAGCTGGTGGTGGTTTGGTCTACCCTCCAATCTTCGACTAGTTCCAGTAGGTCGATTGAGCATGCGGTTATATCTAATATACTGGTGTACCTTCTGTTCCCTCTTATCGTGTCGAATGTCGGTGTATTCCCAATGTTCAGTACCTGTAGTTCGGACTCTTCCAGGGTCCCAGACATGTCTTCTCCCCTGTGATCTTGTATGGTGCTGCCCCACCAGGTGCTTTTTGCGTTACAGTCTCCTCCTATCAGTAGTTTGTTAGGTCCCAGCTCCTCCTTGATGTTTTTAATCTGGTCCAAGTATGGCCCTATGGGCTGATCCGGTTCGAAGTAGAAGGATACCGCTACGATTTCCCAGGCTCTGGTTCGGATCCTTACTACAACAATATTGTTGTTAGTAAGTTTCGGGCACTGGATGACGTCCAGGTCGTCATCGAAGACAGTTATGGCTGCCTTCACAGTCCCATCTCCTATAACTGCGCTCTGGTAGACTCTCGCTCCGCAGTATTCCTTCATTCTTCTCACACCACCCACATACGGCTCTTGGACCAGCGCAAATGCGATTTTGTGCTCACTGGCCTCTATCATGAGTTCGTTTGTCGCCAGTTCCTTACGCTGGAGGTTAGCTTGAGCTACTGCATATTTCCTGGTGAGGTTACCTACCCTGGGGCGACTGGGGACCACCTTAGCAATAGGCTATCTTTGCCCTGGCTATTGATTCCCACCTTCTTCGTATAGGGCACTGGTCACTAAACGCGTTGTGCTCAGTGTCCTCCAGTTTTGCACTGGTACAGTTTGTGCAGCATGGTAAGGCTCCGGCTATCCAGTCGGGGCATTTTTCCTTCAGGTGGAGCCCACCACAGTGACAACATTTCGGCTGAGTTTCTTTACAGAATCGCCTCCCATGGCCGTACCCAAGGCACATGGAGCATTGCACTAATGGAGACTGGTCTGCCACTCTTACCTTTTGCATGTCTATGTGAACTGTACCAGTTTGAAGTATTCTGCAATGGAGGATTGGAGAGACCCTGATCACAACGTGTCGAGTGTGTGGATTCCTTGCTTTCCTGTGGTATTTTATTTCCACCCTATCATTTGAGTTGTCTAGGTTGTGGAACACCGATCGATTTTGGTTCCTTAAGGCCATGAGGATATCCTCTTCGCTGTGCCGCCAGGTTAGGTTGTTTTTTTTTTTTTTTTTTTTGTTAATAGTTTCGCACCATCGATATGGAAGTCGATGCCCTTTTTATTCCAATGAATTTATTGCTATACGGGATTTATGACATTGTGGTGACACATGATGATGACTCCCCCTTCTTCTATTACTACTTTTTACTTTACTATATTTTACTTTTACTTCGTCTATTACTACTTTTACTTTACTATATTTTACTTTTACTTCGTCTTTTACTACTTTTACTTTTACTATATTTTCTACTTGCTGATTGTTCTAAACCTTATGCATAATTCGTCTATATCTACTTTTACTTTAACTATACTTTCTACTTGCTATGATTATTCTAGACTTTATGCTTAATTTATTTAGGTTTGCTTTTTTATATATGTGCCATTTCTATATACTTCATATATATAATGTACATATATTTCTTATACTACTACTTTTATTTCTATATAGCTTCCTTGGCGACCCGCTGTCAGTAGGCCAAGAAGTCCTCTCTCAAAGATATTACACATCCATTCTTCCAGTTTCTCAGTACTGACATCCAGGTTGTGTTTTGACTTTATATATATAGCTTTCTGTGTGGCTAGATGTTTATGCTGCAGGTTGGCTTGAACAAAATGTAGTTTATGTAGTTGGCCCTTAGCAGTAAGCTACGCTCGATCTCGCTATTATATCCCATTTTTTCTTAATGGGACACGTAAGATCGAACGCGTTATGGTCAGTTTTATCCAGCTTGGCTAGGTGACAATTTTTACATGTCGCTATTTCTCCGGCCTGGTAGACTGGACATTCAGCTCGCAGATGCGGGCCGGAGCAATGGCTGCATAAGGTTTCCGAGTGGGTACAGAGTTTTTTGCCGTGGCCATATCCGAGGCATTTTGTGCATTGGATAAGGGGCGACTGATCTCTGACCTGTCTCCTCTGCAAGTCAATATAAATTGCTCCTGCCACTGTCAGTCTTTGGTAAACTGCTGGTGAAACTTGTAGTATTACGTGGTTTTCGTGAGGGTTTCTCGCCCTACGTCGGTATTTCACCGCAACTCACACACATGTAGGTAGTCGTGCGGTCAACATCTAGTAAATTGTTCTTCAAGTTAATTTTTATATCTTGTGTTTATAACAATTATTTTCAAAAGTTTTTGAACTTACAAGTAACCTTAAACATTCTGTTATCGAACTGTGTAGTTGGTGAAGTGTTTATCGGTGGTTAACGAGGATTAAAACTATATCTTAAAACATTTACATAACAATACACCCGCAGTAAGTGTCCATTGTAACAGTTTGACGAAGACGCGTAAGCGACGCTCTGAGCACGGCGCTTGTGACGTTTCTCTCGCGAACTCGACGCACTGGCAGTTATTATTGTAATGAACTAATGATCTAAGCTCGGTCACCGATACAGTTGCGTTCGACGACAAATTGCACCGTAATTGTTGCAGTATAAGGATCATTTTTCAAGATTTATAAAAAGTTCTCATTGAACGACATTATGAAGTTTACTTGTTGTCGTAACATAAATACGGAAGGGAGCCATTTGATATGTTGCAAATGTAAGGATAATTATCATATTAAATGTGTGTTTCTCGACAAGGATGACGGGTGGGTTCCGGATCAGGTGTTTCTCTCATCGTGGTTTTGTCCTTCGTGCTCAAGCCGTTCAAGAGACAACAGAGATGATACACCTGTGCGGTCTAATTCTGGATCACGGATGGGCGATTCGCCGTGTTTTCAAAACGTCACCATGCGTAAAACCTCCGTAACCAAAAATGAAACTAAGGTGAATACGGATCATGTTTTGATATCTAAGGAAACTCTGCGCAGTATTATTAGAGAGGAAATAAACGAGGCATTTTTAAATGTCAACAGTGTTTTGAATGAACTTAAGGCTGAGTTTGCTAAACTACAGAACACGGTCAAATTCATGAGTGATAATTACGATGCCGTCTTGAAGAGAATTACTTGTCTTGAGGAAAAAACTAAGTCTGTGAATAACTTAGAGATGCAAATTAACACCGTTAGATGTGAAATGAAATCAATTAACGCATGTATTGACAAACAGGAACAATGGGGCCGGCGTTCGAATATTGAAGTTATAGGTCTTCCCGAGAAAAATGGCGAAAATCTGATGAACATCATTTCCCAACTTGCGAATCAAGCCGGGTGTTCTTTAAATCCTCAAACGGATATAGACTTTGTTACCCGCGTGGCACATATGAACAAGGACGTCAAGAGGCCGAGGCCTGTGATCATACGTTTTCTAGCCAGACATAAAAAAGATGACTTCTTGGCCCGTCTTAAGCAAATTAAAGATTTCAAAGCATGTGATATTGGCTACTCTCAAACTTCCCGTATATATTTTAATGAGCATTTAACTAGTTTAAAAAAATCCATATTAGGTAAAGTTAAAAAAATTGCTATGGATAAACATTATAAACATTATAAATACGTATGGATAAAAAATTATTCTATATTAGTACGTAAACATGATTCGTGTCCAGCTTTGCTCATTTCCTCAGAGGATGATTTAAAAAAGATTGTTTAATATGTAATAATGTTGTTACTTATACGCATGTTGTTACCTTTATCTTATTTATAGACTCATTGGTTTGTACATTGGTAAAGCGGCGCCAGAGGAAAATAATACTAGTACTTCTTATTAATAACATAAATGAATTGCTAGACAGACTTCTTCTATCACTGAATTTTATAATTATTTATTCACTTTCGCTAACGATATATAATTACTATGTTCTACACATTTTATTATTTTGTATTTTTATATTAATGTTATATATTAAATGTCATAAAATGTTTGTAAACAATGGGTCCTAACTTAAACATTTACTACCAGAATGTACGTGGATTACGCACAAAGACCAACATATTTTATAATAACTTATTGTTATCCTCATATGATATTATTTGCCTCAGTGAGACATGGTTGCTGCCTGGCATCTTTAACTCTGAACTATTTGATGATACGTTTACTGTTTACAGATGTGATAGGGATTACGGTTCTAGATCTGATAGAATGGGTGGCGGTGTTCTTATTGCCATTAAGAAAAATATTGAGATAAGAGATATACGCATTACCCCGTCTAGTAATTTAACTTCCGCTGATATTTTGTCTATGAATATACTTGTTAAAGATCGGGCACGAGTCTCAAGACTAAGATTGTATTGTTGTTATTTTCCACAGGGCACTCAACAAATCGGTGATATGACTGCTTTTTTCGACCAAGTTTCCCAGTCTGCCTTAGAATTTCCTAACGATTGGTTCTTAATAACCGGTGATTTTAATATTAGATATGCACAGTGGGTCACATCGGGGCCGGATGATCTACAGTTGCTAAACCCAACAAATGCAGACTATTTGGTTGAGTCAATTGCTAACTTTTTGTCCTTCAATAATTTTGTACAATACAATTTTGTCGCAAATGTAAATGATAGGCAACTAGACCTTATTATTGGTAATTGTAACTGTAACGTTACCAAATCTGTGATCCCTTTAGTCCCCGAGGACGTCCACCATCCCTCCTTAGAAATCTCAGTTGCTAATCTTTACTTACATACATTGCGATCGCCACCTAGAATATCGCGCATTTTTGATAGTGCCGACTATAATTGTATTAATAGTGCTCTCTATCAGATTGATTGGAATACACTTTTTAATGATTGTAAAAATATTGACCAGTCTCTAGGCGATTTTTATGAAATTTTAAATACTATTATTAATCTTTATGTACCTGTGAAAATAATTCATAACAATAATAAATACCCACAGTGGTACTCGTATGCTTTAATAAAAATCATAAAAGAAAAGTTAAAATACCATAAAAAATGGAAACGTTATGGTCAATATAGGGATTATTCCACTTTTGTTTTATTGCGAGAAAGACAAAAAAGAGTTGCCAAGGAATGTTACGATTCTTATATGCAAAAAACTGAGAGTATTATATCAAAGAATAGTAAACATTTTTGGTCTTATGTGAAATCAAAAAAATCATCGAATACCCTGCCAGATAGTGTGTTTTTGGATAATGTTAGCTCGTCTGATGGTAAAATCATGGCGGATCTTTTTAATAGTCATTTTAAATCGGCATTTGAAAGGGATGTATCTCGCTTGCCGTCATTAGCTAATGATAATTACGGCGTATTAAATCTTTGCTCTTTGAACATTTCGATAGATGTTGTTCAGAAGTACCTTAAAAATCTTGATATCCATAAAGGTAGTGGCCCTGATGGCATAGCGCCAGTGTTCTTACATAAATGTTATAAACCTTTGTCTGTTCCATTACATAAACTTTTTAATCTATCCTTGAGAACTGGAGTTATGCCAGTATTATGGAAACAGTCATACGTAGTACCGATTTTTAAAAGTGGTGATAAACACGATGTGACTAATTACCGCCCTATCTCTAAGCTCAGTGTCATCCCTAAAATGTTTGAGTGTATTATCTGCAACATTATTACACCACTTATTAAGCCTATATTGATACCAGAACAACACGGTTTTGTTAGAAGAAAGTCCACTGTAACAAATTTGTGTGAATTCATTGATTTTATTGCTAACGCTATGGATGGCGGCTATCAGGTCGATGCCGTGTATACCGATTACTCAAAAGCTTTTGATAAAATTTCTCATAACATACTTCTAAAGAAGCTTGAGCATATCGGTATACACGGTGATTTGCTTCGCTGGTTTGCTTCATACCTCCGTGATCGCAGTCAAGCTGTAACTATTAAAGGATTCTGTTCCTCATTCACGCCAATTACATCTGGCGTCCCACAGGGCTCTCACCTTGGACCTCTTTTGTTTAATATTTATATAAATGACGTAGTAACTAATTTTAATAAATCAAATATTTTACTGTATGCGGATGATAAAAAAATTTATAAAGTAATTAAAAATGTAAATGACTGTCAAGAATTGCAAAATGATTTAGATAATTTATGTAAATATTGTAAGAATAATAACCTTTATCTTAATGTTAAAAAATGTAATGTTATTACATTTACTAGAAAAAAGAAAAACATAGTACACAATTACTCGCTTAACAAAGAAACCATTAAGAGAGTGTCCGAGGTGAGAGATCTGGGGGTTCTAATAGATAGTAAGCTTATTCTTGATCAGCATGTCGCATCCGTCACCAATAAAGCGTTTCGTATGTTGGGATTTGTATTAAGAATAACAAAGGATTTTAAACGTCTAGCCACCCTATTACTTCTTTACAAAACCATTGTCCGGCCAATATTGGAGTATGCGTCTGTGGTGTGGAATCCCCAGTATAACGTATATATTGACCAAATTGAAAGGACCCAAAAGAAATTTATGAAACACATCACTTGGCGATGTGATAAAAATTTAATTACATCACATGCTAATGAATTGGTTGTGTCGAATTTCCCTACCCTAGAATTTAGACGTGTAAAACATGATTTAGTTTTTCTTTATAAGATTATAAGCAATCATGTGGACTCCCCTTATCTTTTGAGTAAAATAAGCTTTGGATGTCCACGACTTAGTGCACGAAAGAGGTCTGTCTTTCATATTCCTGTTGCTAAGACCAATTATGGTATGAACACTTTTACCCGAAGATCTTGTCGAGCATATAACAACTTAATTGAAAGTAGTGAGAGCAATGATGACATAGACATATTTCATATATCTCTGGCTAAATTTAAAAGATCGCTTGCCAATAATCCGTCACAATAGTTAATAATACATATCATATAATACAAATATTATATTGTTATACAAATTGTTACTTATCTTGTTTGGTTCTATAGTCTCTTAATAGTATTTTAATATCCGTCACAGAATGTTAAAGCAATGTGTGGAAACTCTTCTGGATTATGTATTATTTGTATTTTACTGTCTTCATGTTATATATCATCTGTTTGTTTCCCAAAGAATAATAAATAAAAATAAATAAATAAACTCTGTACTCGCTTTCTGGAATATCTCCAACGAGTTGGCTATTTTGATGTTTTATAGCCGCGGTGATATCGTCATCCGTGTTGTAGGTTAGAATATCCCTCACGATTACCAACGGGTCTTTATTGGTGGCTTTTTGCACTTGTAGTTCTTTATTAGATCCAATTTTTGTCACTACTTTCTGGATGTTCTCTTCTGAGTCGCAGCTTATTACCACTTTACTACTTTTGACTTTTCTTATTTTGTCAATTCTTATGTCACCGTCTTTCGCAACTACTGTTTTTCTAATTTTTTCCAGCACCTCTTCGCTGGTATCTAGTTCATCTGTGGAAGTTACTATTATTGAGTGGTGCGGCTTAGGTGGCGGGTTTACATTTGTCCGTCCTTGTAGAGCTTCTGCGTACGTTGCTAACTTTGTCTGTCCCAGATCTTCGCGGAACTCCAGGTGGACTTTTGTCAGGTCATCTATGCGCTGGTTTATACTATCCAGTTTAAAATTAGTTTCTTCTGTCTGTTTCAGGTTAGCTGTTGCTGATGCTGCTTCTGCGTAGGTCATCATCTGTGTCGACGTGGAGCTCTGCAGGGTCGTGATGGCTTCCTGCACTTTCTTCATTTCCAGGTAAGTGTCCTCAATTTTTTGTTTTTGCCATTGTAGCATTTTTATCACTTCCCTGTTATCTATATTTTCTTCCTGTCCTACTATCATTGTCCCTTTTTCACTCTTTTCCTTTATAAAAGTCCCATCCCTTTTCGCATGTTGTCCTTTCTTTTCTTCCCCGGCTTCTTCCTTTATAAGTTTATACATTTCATCCAGCGCTAGGGTGATCCCGGTCTTTAGGTCTGTCTTCAGATTTCGAGACTCACTAAGGTGGGTTTTCGCTTTCCGGAGCTAGATCCGGGCCTGGGTCACCCTGTCGGTGGGTTTTGCCTGTTGTTTGTCCTTCCCAGGTGAAGTGTCAAGGGCTTCCGCTGAAGCTCGTTTTGGTCCTTCCTTTGTTTCTTGCGGTAAATTCGCTTTTTGTGTCTGTTTTGGAAGGACTTGCTTAATAAGTGGTCCTTTCGTTTCCCATTCTCCAATACTTCTCCTCACTTGTGAGGTCTCGTTTTTGCTAGACGATCCTGTCGTCTCTGTCTCTTTTGGAGATGTTGAGGCCCTCCTGGGGCTTTTTTCCATACTTGTCCCTTTCACTGGCGTGCGGAACATTCTAGGGGGGACTGTGTCGTTCAAATGAGTCGAGTAAATAGCTTAAGATTAAGTTCACTTGTCATAAAAACTAAGCAAACATATGTCACAATTTGTCAGAAAATAGAACTAAATTTAAAATTAATAAAAGAGTAACTTCATAAGTTAGCTAGCATAAAGCAGAAGGTAAGTTACTAGAGTAAGCTTATTTTTAATCCGATTTTTCCCTTTCAGATACCGATAGGATCCCTGTCGTACTATCTATTCAATAGAGAAGACTCTAAAAAAGCGTCCAATTGTCCTTAAAAATGATAAAAGGGTGGGTTGGGTTAGGTTAAAGTGAAAATTTTCAAAATTTATCACTTCCCACTATAGGGGGCGGTCGAGAGGGGTGGCGATCGACGGGGAAAAATGCCTGGCGCCGATTAATGACGGTTTAATGAAAAATAGCTGAAAAATTTCAGAGTTTTTGCCAAAAAACAAAAAAAATTAAAGGCAAAAAATTCAGAAATGTTCAGAAATGTTGGCAACACTGAAAATTTCGGTGGCGCTGTGCTAGACAAAACGAATTAAGACTTTCAGCTGAAAACCCGGTGAAAAAATATGAATATTTACTCAAAAATGTCTCGAAATACGATGTACCATTACACCTCGGTTCGTGATTTATTTAGAATTTAGACAATAAAATTTAGCACTTCCCACTATCGGGGGCGGTCGAGAGGGGTGGCGATCGACGGGGAAAAATTCCTGGCGCCGATTAATGACGGTTTAATGAAAAATAGCTGAAAAATTTCAGAGTTTTTGCCAAAAAACAAAAAAATTTAAAGGCAAAAAATTCAGAAATGTTCAGAAATGTTGGCAACACTGAAAATTTCGGTGGCGCTGTGCTAGACAAAACGAATTAAGACTTTCAGCTGAAAACCCGGTGAAAAAATATGAATATTTACTCAAAAATGTCTCGAAATACGATGTACCATTACACCTCGGTTCGTGATTTATTTAGAATTTAGACAATAAAATTTAGCACTTCCCACTATCGGGGGCGGTCGAGAGGGGTGGCGATCGACGGGGAAAAATTCCTGGCGCCGATTAATGACGGTTTAATGAAAAATAGCTGAAAAATTTCAGAGTTTTTGCCAAAAAACAAAAAAATTTAAAGTCTAAATATTCAGAAATGTTCAGAAATGTTGGCAACACTGAAAATTTCGGTGGCGCTGTGCTAGACAAAACGAATTAAGACTTTCAGCTGAAAACCCGGTGAAAAAATATGAATATTTACTCAAAAATGTCTCGAAATACGATGTACCATTACACCTCGGTTCGTGATTTATTTAGAATTTAGACAATAAAATTTAGCACTTCCCACTATAGGGGGCGGTCGAGAGGGGTGGCGATCGACGGGGAAAAATTCCTGGCGCCGATTAATGACGGTTTAATGAAAAATAGCTGAAAAATTTCAGAGTTTTTGCCAAAAAACAAAAAAATTTAAAGGCAAAAAATTCAGAAATGTTCAGAAATGTTGGCAACACTGAAAATTTCGGTGGCGCTGTGCTAGACAAAACGAATTAAGACTTTCAGCTGAAAACCCGGTGAAAAAATATGAATATTTACTCAAAAATATCTCGAAATACGATGTACCATTACACCTCGGTTCGTGATTTATTTAGAATTTAGACAATAAAATTTAGCACTTCCCACTATCGGGGGCGGTCGAGAGGGGTGGCGATCGACGGGGAAAAATTCCTGGCGCCGATTAATGACGGTTTAATGAAAAATAGCTGAAAAATTTCAGAGTTTTTGCCAAAAAACAAAAAAATTTAAAGGCAAAAAATTCAGAAATGTTCAGAAATGTTGGCAACACTGAAAATTTCGGTGGCGCTGTGCTAGACAAAACGAATTAAGACTTTCAGCTGAAAACCCGGTGAAAAAATATGAATATTTACTCAAAAATGTCTCGAAATACGATGTACCATTACACCTCGGTTCGTGATTTATTTAGAATTTAGACAATAAAATTTAGCACTTCCCACTATAGGGGGCGGTCGAGAGGGGTGGCGATCGACGGGGAAAAATTCCTGGCGCCGATTAATGACGGTTTAATGAAAAATAGCTGAAAAATTTCAGAGTTTTTGCCAAAAAACAAAAAAATTTAAAGGCAAAAAATTCAGAAATGTTCAGAAATGTTGGCAACACTGAAAATTTCGGTGGCGCTGTGCTAGACAAAACGAATTAAGACTTTCAGCTGAAAACCCGGTGAAAAAATATGAATATTTACTCAAAAATATCTCGATATACGATGTACCATTACACCTCGGTTCGTGATTTATTTAGAATTTAGACAATAAAATTTAGCACTTCCCACTATCGGGGGCGGTCGAGAGGGGTGGCGATCGACGGGGACAAATTCCTGGCGCCGATTAATGACGGTTTAATGAAAAATAGCTGAAAAATTTCAGTTTTTGCCAAAAAACAAAAAAATTTAAAGGCAAAAAATTCAGAAATGTTCAGAAATGTTGGCAACACTGAAAATTTCGGTGGCGCTGTGCTAGACAAAACGAATTAAGACTTTCAGCTGAAAACCCGGTGAAAAAATATAAATATTTACTCAAAAATGTCCCGAAATACGATGTACCATTACACCTCGGTTCGTGATTTATTTAGAATTTAGACAATAAAATTTAGCACTTCCCACTATCGGGGGCGGTCGAGAGGGGTGGCGATCGACGGAGAAAAATTCCTGGCGCCGATTAATGACGGTTTAATGAAAAATAGCTGAAAAATTTCAGAGTTTTTGCCAAAAAACAAAAAAATTTAAAGGCAAAAAATTCAGAAATGTTCAGAAATGTTGGCAACACTGAAAATTTCGGTGGCGCTGTGCTAGACAAAACGAATTAAGACTTTCAGCTGAAAACCCGGTGAAAAAATATGAATATTTACTCAAAAATGTCTCGAAATACGATGTACCATTACACCTCGGTTCGTGATTTATTTAGAATTTAGACAATAAAATTTAGCACTTCCCACTATCGGGGGCGGTCGAGAGGGGTGGCGATCGACGGGGAAAAATTCCTGGCGCCGATTAATGACGGTTTAATGAAAAATAGCTGAAAAATTTCAGAGTTTTTGCCAAAAAACAAAAAAATTTAAAGGCAAAAAATTCAGAAATTTTCAGAAATGTTGGCAACACTGAAAATTTCGGTGGCGCTGTGCTAGACAAAACGAATTAAGACTTTCAGCTGAAAACCCGGTGAAAAAATATGAATATTTACTCAAAAATGTCTCGAAATACGATGTACCATTACACCTCGGTTCGTGATTTATTTAGAATTTAGACAATAAAATTTAGCACTTCCCACTATAGGGGGCGGTCGAGAGGGGTGGCGATCGACGGGGAAAAATTCCTGGCGCCGATTAATGACGGTTTAATGAAAAATAGCTGAAAATTTTCAGAGTTTTTGCCAAAAAACAAAAAAATTTAAAGGCAAAAAATTCAGAAATGTTCAGAAATGTTGGCAACACTGAAAATTTCGATGGCGTTGTGCAAGACAAAACGAATGAAGACCTTCTGCTGAAAACCCGGTAAGAATATTTGAATATTTACTGCTTTTAGACGTTAAAATATCTGAAAAATCGATGTACCATTACACCTCGGTACTGATTTGTATAGGAATTTAGACAACAAAATTTAGCAATTCCCACCATCGAGGGCGGTCGAGGGGGGTGCGGATCGACGGGGAATAATTCCTGGCGCCGATTAATGACGGTTTGCTGAAAAAAATTTGACAAATTTCAGAGTTTTTGACAAAAGACAAAAAAAATTTAAGGCAAAATAAAATTCTGAAATGTTTGCACACTGAAAATTTCGATGGCGTTGTGCAAGACAAAACGAATGAAGACCTTCTGCTGAAAACCCGGTAAGAATATTTGAATATTTACTGCTTTTAGACGTTAAAATATCTGAAAAATCGATGTACCATTACACCGTCCGTCTGTCCGGACGGTTAGCGTTGCGAAGTAACTATCAGTGCGCGCTCTGCGAACGGACGCTTGTAAACACTCGTGCGATTAAAATATTTTTAAACCTACAATAGATACTTTCTCTTTATTCAAAATGGTGCAGTGCAAAAAATGCAAACTCTTCGTGTCAGTGACGAAAGACGATGTGCTAAAGTGTAAAGGTACATGCGGAACTGTTTATCACAAAAAATGTGTGCAAAACAACAAGCAGTTCTTACAAACTGCGACGTGTGATGACTGCCAAGATAAGTGGAGTAGCCCTGTTCAATCAGACCAAACGCCAATGATAAACATGAGCCCCATGGATACATCGTGTGAAAAAATATTACTGGATATAAACAAAAAAATGGAGGTACTTTACAACGTCGAAAAGAAATTAGAAGATCTTACTACGAATGTGGAATTCTATGCGGAAATGTACCAAAAGCTCGTAGATTATAAACAAGAATCAGAGAGAAAAATTAAGATCCTAGAACAAAAAAATGTATACTTAGAAAAATACAACAAAGCTTTGGAAGAAAGAGTGCAAGAACTGGAGGTGAAAGAAAAAGAAAGATATATTGAAGTACACGGAATAGAAGAACAAAGGAATGAGAATGTAATAGGAGTAGTTCAAAACTTGGCCCAGCAGCTCAGCTTAAATCCAGACGATATCGAAGACGCCACGAGGGTTGGTCAACAAAATTCTGAGGACTCGAGGCCCAAGACCGTGCTAGTCACTCTTCGTTCGAAAACTAGCCGGAACAGCTGGCTTGCGGCGAAAAAGGGCAGCAGAATTACTAATAATAAAGTATACCACAACGGAAACGACAAACAAATATACATAAACGAAGCTCTGCCGAAGTTTAAACGCCAGTTATTATGGATTGTAAAAAATAAACTGAAACCAAAGGGCTTTCAATATATATGGATTCAAAACGGCAATATATTGGTTAAAAAGAACAATGAGGAAAAAAGAATATTTAACATAAAGTCAGAAAAAGATTTAGATCAGTTCGACGATTCCAATAACATTCCATAAACACGCGCAACTAGCGCGGCGCGTACACACTACTTGCTTTTAAATATCAACATTCGATTTTACAGATAATAATAATATAATATTTGATACTATTAAATACAGAAGATTCTACGATATAACAACGTTAACTGAAGATCTGATTAAGAAGAAAGGATATACCAATATTTTATATCAGAATATTCGATCAATACGGAGTCATTTTAATGAGCTACTAGTACTGTTAGAAGGAAACAAGAACCAAACAGATATATTAATTTTAAGTGAAACAAACATTAAGAAGGAAGAACTATGTTTTTACCAAATAAATGGATACAATGAATATTTACTATCAAGGGAAACAAAGAAAGGAGGAGGTATATTAATATATGCCAAAGATGGACTATGCTTTGATGTTCGTGGAAAGATCACAGATTCTCTAGAAATGCTACATGGTGAACTGAGTTTTGGAAAAAGGAATATCACCCATATTATAGCCGTCTATCGACCGCCACAGAAAAATAAATTATTGTTCATACATGAACTAGAGACCATCATAAAATCAATACCTAAATCCGAAAATATTATAGTGATAGGTGACACAAATATAAATACCCTAAACAATACGGTAAACCCGATAACGACGAAATATGAAAACACCCTGTGTGGATACGGCCTCCAGTGTGCAATTCCGCGAACAGAAGCTACTCGCGAAGCGATAGTGAACGGGCAAACAGAGACAGCATGCTTGGACCACGTGTGGGTGCGAGCGGGACGCAGAGAAAACAATGCGGCAGCGCATGTACTGGAGACGCATATTTCGGACCATCACGCCGTTGGAATATCGCTCGAGCTGCGAGACAGGGACAGCGCATGCGGCCGCGCCGGTGACAACAGTGCCACAGGTAATAATAGTACGCGAAAAATTATTTGCGATAGAATTATTAAACAAAAGTTTGATTCATATGATTGGAAACAGCTACTTAATATAACATGTCCTTTAATATTATTTCTAACTTTATGTGCAGTGTTTGATCAGTTTTATAAGGACAGTACAATAGAAGTAAAATTATATAATAAAAGAAGAAGACAACCGTGGATAGACAATAGTTTGTATTCAATGTTATTGCGTAGAAATTATTTGTTTAGGGTATGGAAAGGAGAACCAAGCAGTATGAGTAAGCGTTTGGAATATACTACATTCAGAAATAAAGTGAACAAATTAATAATTACTGCTAAAAATAACTATAGACAATCAGAAATTAAAAAATGTGATGGAAATCTTAGAAAAATTTGGGAAAACATAAACTCTTGGATAGGTAAAAATAAAATTAGTTTGGATAGTACTATATTAAAATATTTAGGCAAAGTTGAGAGCATTGAGCAAATATGTACAAACTTTACAAAAACTTTTACTCAGGAGATTTTAAATATTAAGCATATATGTAACACTAACTTTTTGCAAAGGGAGAACTATGTGAAACCATGTGACGTAAGCTTTAGGTACGTAAAAGTGTGTTCCACGGACGTTGAGAAAACTATCAACATGTTGTCGTGTGAAAAAGCACCAGGCTTGGATAAAATACGAGTTAAAGACATTAAATATTTACGGAAAGAAATTAGTCCAGTATTGGCCAACTTTATTAATATGTGTATTTCTAAAAATATATATCCTGATCAATTAAAATATGCAATGATTCGTCCAATTTATAAATCTGGAAGTCACCTAGAATATGTAAACTACAGACCTATAGCCATATTGTCAGTCATAGATAAAATAGTAGAAAAAATTATTGTTGGAAAAATAAGTAAGTTCCTAGAATGCCATAACGTGCTCTCAGACACACAGCACGGGTTCAGGAAGGGTAGGAGTACCGTGTCAGCTCTGACGTCTTTTTCCGATTATATTAATGAGAGCCTAGATTGTGGAAAACAAATTATAGCTTTATTTATTGATTATAAAAAAGCATTTGATACCCTAGATCATAGTATACTTTTACAGTCAATGGATGAATGCGGAATACGCGGTCCTATGAATAGTTGGTTTAAAACATATTTATATAATCGGAAAATCTGCACAGTAATTAACGGTGTGTCAGGTGAAGAGGCGGTGGTGAGTCTGGGGGTGCCGACCGGCTCAGTTTTTGGACCTGTAGGGTATGTCATGCACGTCAACAGCGTGTCTAATGTTGTAAGTAAGTGCCGAGTATATATGTATGCAGATGATATGTGTCTAGTATACGCTTCAAAAGACATAATAGAAGTACAAAACTCCGTTCAAGAAGATTTTGAAAACATCACAAAATGGGCCCATGATAATGGCATCATTTTAAATTTGAAAAAAACAAAATGCATGCATATATACTCGCCTTACAATAGACTGGCGAAATTTGTAAATGTGTCGGATATAGCAATAAAAGGACATTCATATGATTGTTTGCATAATAATAAAACTGATTGTAGTTGTGTATCGCTAGAGTATGTAGAACAATTTAAATATTTAGGTCTGAATATAGATAAGCATTTCAACTGGAGAATACATGTATCTGATATTTGTAATAGGTTAAGGTCTGTCTTAGGAAAGTTCTATCAATTAAATAGAGTAGTAAATAAGCACACACTATTAATAGTATATTACGCACTTGCTCACGCATTAATAAATTACGGACTTATTGTGTATGGAAGAACATTTGCTACTTATTTAAATGATATAAAAACATTACAAATAAGACTGCTTAAATATATTGTAACAAAGAAGGAGAAGGATATGTGTAAGAAAGATTATGAAAAGTTATTTAGCATCTGTAAGATATTACCAATACATAAACAAATAAAGTATTTAATAGGTTTGGAATATTATTATAGTGACCAGTACAAAGTGTTTGTTACAAATAGATACAATACTAAAAGAGTAAGAGATGATAATCTAGTTAAACCAAAAATAATAAATTATTATGGAGAGAGAACAAACAAGTATATAGTACCACTAGTATTTAATAGTTTAGATATATTAAGACAAAACCCTAAATTAAGCATATACTTGTTAAAAAAAAGAATTAAAGATTCTTTGCTCGATGACTGTGTCGAGCAGTAAAGTAACACATTTAACATAGATTGTATAAACTTACATGTATATTTTGCACATTTTATATATCAGATAATTTTGATAATTATGTATCCTATATTGGTGGGTTATTAATTTAAGAGCGCTTCTCGCCGTTAAACGAATACGTTTGGCGAGTTCACTAGTCATAAGATAAAATGTAACTTACCTTTGATTAATAATAAAAAAAAAAAAAAAAAAACCTCGGTACTGATTTGTATAGGAATTTAGACAACAAAATTTAGCAATTCCCACCATCGGGGGCGGTCGAGGGGGGTGCGGATCGACGGGGAATAATTCCTGGCGCCGATTAATGACGGTATGCTGAAAAAAATTTGACAAATTTCAGAGTTTTTGACAAAACACAAAAAAATATTAAGGAAAAAAAACATTCTGAAATGTGTGCACACTGAAAATTTCGATGGCGTTGTGCAAGACAAAACGAATGAAGACCTTCTGCTGAAAACCCGGTAAGAATATTTGAATATTTACTGCTTTTAGACGTTAAAATATCTGACAAATCGATGTACCATTACACCTCGGTACTGATTTGTATAGGAATTTAGACAACAAAATTTAGCAATTCCCACCATCGGGGGCGGTCGAGGAGGGTGCGGATCGACGGGGAATAATTCCTGGCGCCGATTAATGACGGTTTGCTGAAAAAAATTTGACAAATTTCAGAGTTTTTGAAAAAAACAAAAAAAATTTAAGGCAAAAAAAAATTCTGAAATGTTTGCACACTGAAAATTTCGATGGCGTTGTGCAAGACAAAACGAATGAAGACCTTCTGCTGAAAACCCGGTAAGAATATTTGAATATTTACTGCTTTTAGACGTTAAAATATCTGAAAAATCGATATACCATTACACCTCGGTACTGATTTGTATAGGAATTTAGACAACAAAATTTAGCAATTCCCACCATCGGGGGCGGTCGAGGGGGGTGCGGATCGACGGGGAATAATTCCTGGCGCCGATTAATGACGGTTTGCTGAAAAAAATTTGACAAATTTCAGAGTTTTTGACAAAAAACAAAAAAAAATTAAGGCCAAAAAAAATTCTGAAATGTTTGCACACTGAAAATTTCGATGGCGTTCTGCAAGACAAAACGAATGAAGACCTTCTGCTGAAAACCCGGTAAGAATATTTGAATATTTACTGCTTTTAGACGTTAAAATATCTGAAAAATCGATGTACCATTACACCTCGGTACTGATTTGTATAGGAATTTAGACAACAAAATTTAGCAATTCCCACCATCGGGGGCGGTCGAGGGGGGTGCGGATCGACGGAGAATAATTCCTGGCGCCGATTAATGACGGTTTGCTGAAAAAAATTTGACAAATTTCAGAGTTTTTGACAAAAAACAAAAAAAATTTAAGGCAAAAAAAAAATCTGAAATGTTTGCACACTGAAAATTTCGATGGCGTTGTGCAAGACAAAACGAATGAAGACCTTCTGCTGAAAACCTGGTAAGAATATTTGAATATTTACTGCTTTTAGACGTTAAAATATCTGAAAAATCGATGTACCATTACACCTCGGTACTGATTTGTATAGGAATTTAGACAACAAAATTTAGCAATTCCCACCATCGGGGGCGGTCGAGGGGGGTGCGGATCGACGGGGAATAATTCCTGGCGCCGATTAATGACGGTTTGCTGAAAAAAATTTGACAAATTTCAGAGTTTTTGACAAAAAACAAAAAAAAATTAAGGCAAAAAAAAATTCTGAAATGTTTGCACACTGAAAATTTCGATGGCGTTGTGCAAGACAAAACGAATGAAGACCTTCTGCTGAAAACCCGGTAAGAATATTTGAATATTTACTGCTTTTAGACGTTAAAATATCTGAAAAATCGATGTACCATTACACCTCGGTACTGATTTGTATAGGAATTTAGACAACAAAATTTAGCAATTCCCACCATCGAGGGCGGTCGAGGGGGGTGCGGATCGACGGGGAATAATTCCTGGCGCCGATTAATGACGGTTTGCTGAAAAAAATTTGACAAATTTCAGAGTTTTTGACAAAAGACAAAAAAAATTTAAGGCAAAATAAAATTCTGAAATGTTTGCACACTGAAAATTTCGATGGCGTTGTGCAAGACAAAACGAATGAAGACCTTCTGCTGAAAACCCGGTAAGAATATTTGAATATTTACTGCTTTTAGACGTTAAAATATCTGAAAAATCGATGTACCATTACACCTCGGTACTGATTTGTATAGGAATTTAGACAACAAAATTTAGCAATTCCCACCATCGAGGGCGGTCGAGGGGGGTGCGGATCGACGGGGAATAATTCCTGGCGCCGATTAATGACGGTTTGCTGAAAAAAATTTGACAAATTTCAGAGTTTTTGACAAAAGACAAAAAAAATTTAAGGCAAAATAAAATTCTGAAATGTTTGCACACTGAAAATTTCGATGGCGTTGTGCAAGACAAAACGAATGAAGACCTTCTGCTGAAAACCCGGTAAGAATATTTGAATATTTACTGCTTTTAGACGTTAAAATATCTGAAAAATCGATGTACCATTACACCTCGGTACTGATTTGTATAGGAATTTAGACAACAAAATTTAGCAATTCCCACCATCGGGGGCGGTCGAGGGGGGTGCGGATCGACGGGGAATAATTCCTGGCGCCGATTAATGACGGTATGCTGAAAAAAATTTGACAAATTTCAGAGTTTTTGACAAAACACAAAAAAAAATTAAGGAAAAAAAACATTCTGAAATGTGTGCACACTGAAAATTTCGATGGCGTTGTGCAAGACAAAACGAATGAAGACCTTCTGCTGAAAACCCGGTAAGAATATTTGAATATTTACTGCTTTTAGACGTTAAAATATCTGACAAATCGATGTACCATTACACCTCGGTACTGATTTGTATAGGAATTTAGACAACAAAATTGAGCAATTCCCACCATCGGGGGCGGTCGAGGAGGGTGCGGATCGACGGGGAATAATTCCTGGCGCCGATTAATGACGGTTTGCTGAAAAAAATTTGACAAATTTCAGAGTTTTTGAAAAAAACAAAAAAAATTTAAGGCAAAAAAAAATTCTGAAATGTTTGCACACTGAAAATTTCGATGGCGTTGTGCAAGACAAAACGAATGAAGACCTTCTGCTGAAAACCCGGTAAGAATATTTGAATATTTACTGCTTTTAGACGTTAAAATATCTGAAAAATCGATATACCATTACACCTCGGTACTGATTTGTATAGGAATTTAGACAACAAAATTTAGCAATTCCCACCATCGGGGGCGGTCGAGGGGGGTGCGGATCGACGGGGAATAATTCCTGGCGCCGATTAATGACGGTTTGCTGAAAAAAATTTGACAAATTTCAGAGTTTTTGACAAAAAACAAAAAAAAATTAAGGCCAAAAAAAATTCTGAAATGTTTGCACACTGAAAATTTCGATGGCGTTCTGCAAGACAAAACGAATGAAGACCTTCTGCTGAAAACCCGGTAAGAATATTTGAATATTTACTGCTTTTAGACGTTAAAATATCTGAAAAATCGATGTACCATTACACCTCGGTACTGATTTGTATAGGAATTTAGACAACAAAATTTAGCAATTCCCACCATCGGGGGCGGTCGAGGAGGGTGCGGATCGACGGGGAATAATTCCTGGCGCCGATTAATGACGGTTTGCTGAAAAAATTTGACAAATTTCAGAGTTTTTGAAAAAAACAAAAAAAATTTAAGGCAAAAAAAAATTCTGAAATGTTTGCACACTGAAAATTTCGATGGCGTTGTGCAAGACAAAACGAATGAAGACCTTCTGCTGAAAACCCGGTAAGAATATTTGAATATTTACTGCTTTTAGACGTTAAAATATCTGAAAAATCGATGTACCATTACACCTCGGTACTGATTTGTATAGGAATTTAGACAACAAAATTTAGCAATTCCCACCATCGAGGGCGGTCGAGGGGGGTGCGGATCGACGGGGAATAATTCCTGGCGCCGATTAATGACGGTTTGCTGAAAAAAATTTGACAAATTTCAGAGTTTTTGACAAAAGACAAAAAAAATTTAAGGCAAAATAAAATTCTGAAATGTTTGCACACTGAAAATTTCGATGGCGTTGTGCAAGACAAAACGAATGAAGACCTTCTGCTGAAAACCCGGTAAGAATATTTGAATATTTACTGCTTTTAGACGTTAAAATATCTGAAAAATCGATGTACCATTACACCTCGGTACTGATTTGTATAGGAATTTAGACAACAAAATTTAGCAATTCCCACCATCGGGGGCGGTCGAGGGGGGTGCGGATCGACGGGGAATAATTCCTGGCGCCGATTAATGACGGTATGCTGAAAAAAATTTGACAAATTTCAGAGTTTTTGACAAAACACAAAAAAAAATTAAGGAAAAAAAACATTCTGAAATGTGTGCACACTGAAAATTTCGATGGCGTTGTGCAAGACAAAACGAATGAAGACCTTCTGCTGAAAACCCGGTAAGAATATTTGAATATTTACTGCTTTTAGACGTTAAAATATCTGACAAATCGATGTACCATTACACCTCGGTACTGATTTGTATAGGAATTTAGACAACAAAATTTAGCAATTCCCACCATCGGGGGCGGTCGAGGAGGGTGCGGATCGACGGGGAATAATTCCTGGCGCCGATTAATGACGGTTTGCTGAAAAAAATTTGACAAATTTCAGAGTTTTTGAAAAAAACAAAAAAAATTTAAGGCAAAAAAAAATTCTGAAATGTTTGCACACTGAAAATTTCGATGGCGTTGTGCAAGACAAAACGAATGAAGACCTTCTGCTGAAAACCCGGTAAGAATATTTGAATATTTACTGCTTTTAGACGTTAAAATATCTGAAAAATCGATATACCATTACACCTCGGTACTGATTTGTATAGGAATTTAGACAACAAAATTTAGCAATTCCCACCATCGGGGGCGGTCGAGGGGGGTGCGGATCGACGGGGAATAATTCCTGGCGCCGATTAATGACGGTTTGCTGAAAAAAATTTGACAAATTTCAGAGTTTTTGACAAAAAACAAAAAAAAATTAAGGCCAAAAAAAATTCTGAAATGTTTGCACACTGAAAATTTCGATGGCGTTCTGCAAGACAAAACGAATGAAGACCTTCTGCTGAAAACCCGGTAAGAATATTTGAATATTTACTGCTTTTAGACGTTAAAATATCTGAAAAATCGATGTACCATTACACCTCGGTACTGATTTGTATAGGAATTTAGACAACAAAATTTAGCAATTCCCACCATCGGGGGCGGTCGAGGGGGGTGCGGATCGACGGAGAATAATTCCTGGCGCCGATTAATGACGGTTTGCTGAAAAAAATTTGACAAATTTCAGAGTTTTTGACAAAAAACAAAAAAAATTTAAGGCAAAAAAAAAATCTGAAATGTTTGCACACTGAAAATTTCGATGGCGTTGTGCAAGACAAAACGAATGAAGACCTTCTGCTGAAAACCTGGTAAGAATATTTGAATATTTACTGCTTTTAGACGTTAAAATATCTGAAAAATCGATGTACCATTACACCTCGGTACTGATTTGTATAGGAATTTAGACAACAAAATTTAGCAATTCCCACCATCGGGGGCGGTCGAGGGGGGTGCGGATCGACGGGGAATAATTCCTGGCGCCGATTAATGACGGTTTGCTGAAAAAAATTTGACAAATTTCAGAGTTTTCGACAAAAAACAAAAAAAAATTAAGGCAAAAAAAAATTCTGAAATGTTTGCACACTGAAAATTTCGATGGCGTTGTGCAAGACAAAACGAATGAAGACCTTCTGCTGAAAACCCGGTAAGAATATTTGAATATTTACTGCTTTTAGACGTTAAAATATCTGAAAAATCGATGTACCATTACACCTCGGTACTGATTTGTATAGGAATTTAGACAACAAAATTTAGCAATTCCCACCATCGAGGGCGGTCGAGGGGGGTGCGGATCGACGGGGAATAATTCCTGGCGCCGATTAATGACGGTTTGCTGAAAAAAATTTGACAAATTTCAGAGTTTTTGACAAAAGACAAAAAAAATTTAAGGCAAAATAAAATTCTGAAATGTTTGCACACTGAAAATTTCGATGGCGTTGTGCAAGACAAAACGAATGAAGACCTTCTGCTGAAAACCCGGTAAGAATATTTGAATATTTACTGCTTTTAGACGTTAAAATATCTGAAAAATCGATGTACCATTACACCTCGGTACTGATTTGTATAGGAATTTAGACAACAAAATTTAGCAATTCCCAGCATCGGGGGCGGTCGAGGAGGGTGCGGATCGACGGGGAATAATTCCTGGCGCCGATTAATGACGGTTTGCTGAAAAAAATTTGACAAATTTCAGAGTTTTTGAAAAAAACAAAAAAAATTTAAGGCAAAAAAAAATTCTGAAATGTTTGCACACTGAAAATTTCGATGGCGTTGTGCAAGACAAAACGAATGAAGACCTTCTGCTGAAAACCCGGTAAGAATATTTGAATATTTACTGCTTTTAGACGTTAAAATATCTGAAAAATCGATATACCATTACACCTCGGTACTGATTTGTATAGGAATTTAGACAACAAAATTTAGCAATTCCCACCATCGGGGGCGGTCGAGGGGGGTGCGGATCGACGGGGAATAATTCCTGGCGCCGATTAATGACGGTTTGCTGAAAAAAATTTGACAAATTTCAGAGTTTTTGACAAAAAACAAAAAAAAATTAAGGCCAAAAAAAATTCTGAAATGTTTGCACACTGAAAATTTCGATGGCGTTCTGCAAGACAAAACGAATGAAGACCTTCTGCTGAAAACCCGGTAAGAATATTTGAATATTTACTGCTTTTAGACGTTAAAATATCTGAAAAATCGATGTACCATTACACCTCGGTACTGATTTGTATAGGAATTTAGACAACAAAATTTAGCAATTCCCACCATCGGGGGCGGTCGAGGGGTGTGCGGATCGACGGGGAATAATTCCTGGCGCCGATTAATGACGGTTTGCTAAAAAAAATTTGACAAATTTCAGAGTTTTTGACAAAAAACAAAAAAAATTTAAGGCAAAAAAAAATTCTGAAATGTTTGCACACTGAAAATTTCGATGGCGTTGTGCAAGACAAAACGAATGAAGACCTTCTGCTGAAAACCTGGTAAGAATATTTGAATATTTACTGCTTTTAGACGTTAAAATATCTGAAAAATCGATGTACCATTACACCTCGGTACTGATTTGTATAGGAATTTAGACAACAAAATTTAGCAATTCCCACCATCGGGGGCGGTCGAGGGGGGTGCGGATCGACGGGGAATAATTCCTGGCGCCGATTAATGACGGTTTGCTGAAAAAAATTTGACAAATTTCAGAGTTTTTGACAAAAAACAAAAAAAATTTAAGGCAAAAAAAAAATTCTGAAATGTTTGCACACTGAAAATTTCGATGGCGTTGTGCAAGACAAAACGAATGAAGACCTTCTGCTGAAAACCCGGTAAGAATATTTGAATATTTACTGCTTTTAGACGTTAAAATATCTGAAAAATCGATATACCATTACACCTCGGTACTGATTTGTATAGGAATTTAGACAACAAAATTTAGCAATTCCCACCATCGGGGGCGGTCGAGGGGGGTGCGGATCGACGGGGAATAATTCCTGGCGCCGATTAATGACGGTTTGCTGAAAAAAATTTGACAAATTTCAGAGTTTTTGACAAAAAACAAAAAAAATTTAAGGCAAAAAAAAATTCTGAAATGTTTGCACACTGAAAATTTCGATGGCGTTGTGCAAGACAAAACGAATGAAGACCTTCTGCTGAAAACCCGGTAAGAATATTTGAATATTTACTGCTTTTAGACGTTAAAATATCTGAAAAATCGATATACCATTACACCTCGGTACTGATTTGTATAGGAATTTAGACAACAAAATTTAGCAATTCCCACCATCGGGGGCGGTCGAGGGGGGTGCGGATCGACGGGGAATAATTCCTGGCGCCGATTAATGACGGTTTGCTGAAAAAAATTTGACAAATTTCAGAGTTTTTGACAAAAAACAAAAAAAATTTACGGCATAAAAAATTCTGAAATGTTTGCACACTGAAAATTTCGATGGCGTTGTGCAAGACAAAACGAATGAAGACCTTCTGCTGAAAACCCAGTAAGAATATTTGAATATTTACTGCTTTTAGACGTTAAAATATCTGAAAAATCGATGTACCATTACACCTCGGTACTGATTTGTATAGGGATTTAGACAACAAAATTTAGCAATTCCCACCATCGGGGGCGGTCGAGGGGGGTGCGGATCGACGGGGAATAATTCCAGGCGCCGATTAATGACGGTTTGCTGAAAAAATTTGACAAATTTCAGAGTTTTTGACAAAACACAAAAAAAAATTAAGGAAAAAAAACATTCTGAAATGTGTGCACACTGAAAATTTCGATGGCGTTGTGCAAGACAAAACGAATGAAGACCTTCTGCTGAAAACCCGGTAAGAATATTTGAATATTTACTGCTTTTAGACGTTAAAATATCTGACAAATCGATGTACCATTACACCTCGGTACTGATTTGTATAGGAATTTAGACAACAAAATTTAGCAATTCCCACCATCGGGGGCGGTCGAGGAGGGTGCGGATCGACGGGGAATAATTCCTGGCGCCGATTAATGACGGTTTAATGAAAAATAGCTGAAAAATTTCAGAGTTTTTGCCAAAAAACAAAAAAATTTAAAGGCAAAAAATTCAGAAATGTTCAGAAATGTTGGCAACACTGAAAATTTCGGTGGCGCTGTGCTAGACAAAACGAATTAAGACATTCAGCTGAAAACCCGGTAAGAATATTTGAATATTTACTGCTTTTAGACGTTAAAATATCTGAAAAATCGATATACCATTACACCTCGGTACTGATTTGTATAGGAATTTAGACAACAAAATTTAGCAATTCCCACCATCGGGGGCGGTCGAGGGGGGTGCGGATCGACGGGGAATAATTCCTGGCGCCGATTAATGACGGTTTGCTGAAAAAAATTTGACAAATTTCAGAGTTTTTGACAAAAAACAAAAAAAATTTAAGGCAAAAAAAAATTCTGAAATGTTTGCACACTGAAAATTTCGATGGCGTTGTGCAAGACAAAACGAATGAAGACCTTCTGCTGAAAACCTGGTAAGAATATTTGAATATTTACTGCTTTTAGACGTTAAAATATCTGAAAAATCGATGTACCATTACACCTCGGTACTGATTTGTATAGGAATTTAGACAACAAAATTTAGCAATTCCCACCATCGGGGGCGGTCGAGGAGGGTGCGGATCGACGGGGAATAATTCCTGGCGCCGATTAATGACGGTTTGCTGAAAAAAATTTGACAAATTTCAGAGTTTTTGACAAAAACAAAAAAAATTTAAGGCAAAAAAAAATTCTAAAATGTTTGGACACTGAAAATTTCGATGGCGTTGTGCAAGACAAAACGAATGAAGACCTTCTGCTGAAAACCCGGTAAGAATATTTGAATATTTACTGCTTTTAGACGTTAAAATATCTGAAAAATCGATGTACCATTACACCTCGGTACTGATTTGTATAGGAATTTAGACAACAAAATTTAGCAATTCCCACCATCGGGGGCGGTCGAGGGGGGTGCGGATCGACGGGGAATAATTCCTGGCGCCGATTAATGACGGTTTGCTGAAAAAAATTTGACAAATTTCAGAGTTTTTGACAAAAAACAAAAAAAATTTAAGGCAAAAAAAAATTCTGAAATGTTTGCACACTGAAAATTTCGATGGCGTTGTGCAAGACAAAACGAATGAAGACCTTCTGCTGAAAACCCGGTAAGAATATTTGAATATTTACTGCTTTTAGACGTTAAAATATCTGAAAAATCGATGTACCATTACACCTCGGTACTGATTTGTATAGGAATTTAGACAACAAAATTTAGCAATTCCCACCATCGGGGGCGGTCGAGGGGGGTGCGGATCGACGGGGACTAATTCCTGGCGCCGATTAATGACGGTTTGCTGAAAAAAATTTGACAAATTTCAGAGTTTTTGACAAAAAACAAAAAAAATTTAAGGCAAAAAAAAATTCTGAAATGTTTGCACACTGAAAATTTCGATGGCGTTGTGCAAGACAAAACGAATGAAGACCTTCTGCTGAAAACCCGGTAAGAATATTTGAATATTTACTGCTTTTAGACGTTAAAATATCTGAAAAATCGATGTACCATTACCATTACACCTCGGTACTGATTTGTATAGGAATTTAGACAACAAAATTTAGCAATTTCCACCATCGGGGGCGGTCGAGGGGGGTGCGGATCGACGGGGAATAATTCCTGGCGCCGATAAATGACGGTTTGCTGAAAAAAATATGACAAATTTCAGAGTTTTTGACAAAAAACAAAAAAAAATTAAGGCAATAAAAATTCTGAAATGTTTTCACACTGAAAATTTCGATGGCGTTGTGCAAGACAAAACGAATGAAGACCTTCTGCTGAAAACCCGGTAAGAATATTTGAATATTTACTGCTTTTAGACGTTAAAATATCTGACAAATCGATGTACCATTACACCTCGGTACTGATTTGTATAGGAATTTAGACAACAAAATTTAGCAATTCACACCATCGGGGGCGGTCGAGGGGGGTGTGGATCGACGGGGAATAATTCCTGGCGCCGATTAACGACGGTTTGCTGAAAAAAATTTGACAAATTTCAGAGTTTTTGACAAAAAACAAAAAAAAATTAAGGCAAAAAAAAAATCTGAAATGTTTGCACACTGAAAATTTCGATGGCGTTGTGCAAGACAAAACGAATGAAGACCTTCTGCTGAAAACCCGGTAAGAATATTTGAATATTTACTGCTTTTAGACGTTAAAATATCTGAAAAATCGATGTACCATTACACCTCGGTGCTGATTTGTATAGGAATTTAGACAACAAAATTTAGCAATTTCCACCATCGGGGGCGGTCGAGGGGGGTGCGGATCGACGGGGAATAATTCCTGGCGCCGATAAATGACGGTTTGCTGAAAAAAATTAGACAAATTTCAGAGTTTTTGACAAAAAACAAAAAAAAATTAAGGCAATAAAAATTCTGAAATGTTTTCACACTGAAAATTTCGATGGTGTTGTGCAAGACAAAACGAATGAAGACCTTCTGCTGAAAACCCGGTAAGAATATTTGAATATTTACTGCTTTTAGACGTTAAAATATCTGACAAATCGATGTACCATTACACCTCGGTACTGATTTGTATAGGAATTTAGACAACAAAATTTAGCAATTCACACCATCGGGGGCGGTCGAGGGGGGTGCGGATCGACGGGGAATAATTCCTGGCGCCGATTAATGACGGTTTGCTGAAAAAAATTTGACAAATTTCAGAGTTTATGACATAAAACAAAAAAAATTTAAGGCAAAAAAAAAAACTGAAATGTTTGCACACTGAAAATTTCGATGGCGTTGTGCAAGACAAAACGAATGAAGACCTTCTGCTGAAAACCCGGTAAGAATATTTGAATATTTACTGCTTTTAGACGTTAAAATATCTGAAAAATCGATGTACCATTACACCTCGGTACTGATTTGTATAGGAATTTAGACAACAAAATTTAGCAATTCCCACCATCGGGGGCGGTCGAGGGGGGTGCGGATCGACGGGGAATAATTCCTGGCGCCGATTAATGACGGTTTGCTGAAAAAAATTTGACAAATTTCAGAGTTTTTGACAAAAAACAAAAAAAATTTTAGGCAAAAAAAAATTCTGAAATGTTTGCACACTGAAAATTTCGATGGCGTTGTGCAAGACAAAACGAATGAAGACCTTCTGCTGAAAACCCGGTAAGAATATTTGAATATTTACTGCTTTTAGACGTTAAAATATCTGAAAAATCGATGTACCATTACACCTCGGTACTGATTTGTATAGGAATTTAGACAACAAAATTTAGCAATTCCCACCATCGGGGGCGGTCGAGGGGGGTGCGGATCGACGGGGAATAATTCCTGGCGCCGATTAATGACGGTTTGCTGAAAAAAATTTGACAAATTTCAGAGTTTTTGACAAAAAACAAAAAAAATTTAAGGCAAAGAAAAAATCTGAAATGTTTGCACACTGAAAATTTCGATGGCGTTGTGCAAGACAAAACGAATGAAGACCTTCTGCTGAAAACCCGGTAAGAATATTTGAATATTTACTGCTTTTAGACGTTAAAATATCTGAAAAATCGATGTACCATTACACCTCGGTACTGATTTGTATAGGAATTTAGACAACAAAATTTAGCAATTCCCACCATCGGGGGCGGTCGAGGGGGGTGCGGATCGACGGGGAATAATTCCTGGCGCCGATTAATGACGGTTTGCTGAAAAAAATTTGACAAATTTCAGAGTTTTTGACAAAAAACAAAAAAAATTTAAGGCAAAAAAAAATTCTGAAATGTTTGCACACTGAAAATTTCGATGGCGTTGTCCAAGACAAAACGAATGAAGACCTTCTGCTGAAAACCCGGTAAGAATATTTGAATATTTACTGCTTTTAGACGTTAAAATATCTGAAAAATCGATGTACCATTACACCTCGGTACTGATTTGTATAGGAATTTAGACAACAAAATTTAGCAATTCCCACCATCGGGGGCGGTCGAGGGGGGTGCGGATCGACGAGGAATAATTCCTGGCGCCGATTAATGACGGTTTGCTGAAAAAAATTTGACAAATTTCAGAGTTTTTGACAAAAAACAAAAAAAATTTAAGGCAAAAAAAAAAAACTGAAATGTTTGCACACTGAAAATTTCGATGGCGTTGTGCAAGACAAAACGAATGAAGACCTTCTGCTGAAAACCCGGTAAGAATATTTGAATATTTACTGCTTTTAGACGTTAAAATATCTGAAAAATCGATGTACCATTACACCTCGGTACTGATTTGTATAGGAATTTAGACAACAAAATTTAGCAATTCCCACCATCGGGGGCGGTCGAGGGGGGTGCGGATCGACGTAGAACAATTCCTGGCGCCGATTAATGACGGTTTGCTGAAAAAAATTTGACAAATTTCAGAGTTTTTGACAAAAAAACAAAAAAAATTTAAGGCAAAAAAAAATTCTGAAATGTTTGCACACTGAAAATTTCGATGGCGTTGTGCAAGACAAAACGAATGAAGACCTTCTGCTGAAAACCCGGTAAGAATATTTGAATATTTACTGCTTTTAGACGTTAAAATATCTGAAAAATCGATGTACCATTACACCTCGGTACTGATTTGTATAGGAATTTAGACAACAAAATTTAGCAATTCCCACCATCGGGGGCGGTCGAGGGGGGTGCGGATCGACGGGGAATAATTCCTGGCGCCGATTAATGACGGTTTGCTGAAAAAAATTTGACAAATTTCAGAGTTTTTGACAAAAAACAAAAAAAATTTAAGGCAAGAAAAAATTCTGAAATGTTTGCACACTGAAAATTTCGATGGCGTTGTCCAAGACAAAACGAATGAAGACCTTCTGCTGAAAACCCGGTAAGAATATTTGAATATTTACTGCTTTTAGACGTTAAAATATCTGAAAAATCGATGTACCATTACACCTCGGTACTGATTTGTATAGGAATTTAGACAACAAAATTTAGCAATTCCCACCATCGGGGGCGGTCGAGGGGGGTGCGGATCGACGGGGAATAATTCCTGGCGCCGATTAATGACGGTTTGCTGAAAAAAATTTGACAAATTTCAGAGTTTTTGACAAAAAACAAAAAAAATTTAAGGCAAAAAAAAATTCTGAAATGTTTGCACACTGAAAATTTCGATGGCGTTGTGCAAGACAAAACGAATGAAGACCTTCTGCTGAAAACCCGGTAAGAATATTTGAATATTTACTGCTTTTAGACGTTAAAATATCTGAAAAATCGATGTACCATTACACCTCGGTACTGATTTGTATAGGAATTTAGACAACAAAATTTAGCAATTCCCACCATCGGGGGCGGTCGAGGGGGGTGCGGATCGACGGGGAATAATTCCTGGCGCCGATTAATGACGGTATGCTGAAAAAAATTTGACAAATTTCAGAGTTTTTGACAAAACACAAAAAAAAATTAAGGAAAAAAAACATTCTGAAATGTGTGCACACTGAAAATTTCGATGGCGTTGTGCAAGACAAAACGAATGAAGACCTTCTGCTGAAAACCCGGTAAGAATATTTGAATATTTACTGCTTTTAGACGTTAAAATATCTGAAAAATCGATATACCATTACAGCTCGGTACTGATTTGTATAGGAATTTAGACAACAAAATTTAGCAATTCCCACCATCGGGGGCGGTCGAGGGGGGTGCGGATCGACGGGGAATAATTCCTGGCGCCGATTAATGACGGTTTGCTGAAAAAAATTTGACAAATTTCAGAGTTTTTGACAAAAAACAAAAAAAATTTAAGGCAAAAAAAAATTCTGAAATGTTTGCACACTGAAAATTTCGATGGCGTTGTGCAAGACAAAACGAATGAAGACCTTCTGCTGAAAACCCGGTAAGAATATTTGAATATTTACTGCTTTTAGACGTTAAAATATCTGAAAAATCGATGTACCATTACACCTCGGTACTGATTTGTATAGGAATTTAGACAACAAAATTTAGCAATTCCCACCATCGGGGGCGGTCGAGGGGTGTGCGGATCGACGGGGAATAATTCCTGGCGCCGATTAATGACGGTTTGCTAAAAAAAATTTGACAAATTTCAGAGTTTTTGACAAAAAACAAAAAAAATTTAAGGCAAAAAAAAATTCTGAAATGTTTGCACACTGAAAATTTCGATGGCGTTGTGCAAGACAAAACGAATGAAGACCTTCTGCTGAAAACCCGGTAAGAATATTTGAATATTTACTGCTTTTAGACGTTAAAATATCTGAAAAATCGATGTACCATTACACCTCGGTACTGATTTGTATAGGAATTTAGACAACAAAATTTAGCAATTCCCACCATCGGGGGCGGTCGAGGGGGGTGCGGATCGACGGGGAATAATTCCTGGCGCCGATTAATGACGGTTTGCTGAAAAAAATTTGACAAATTTCAGAGTTTTTGACAAAAAACAAAAAAAATTTAAGGCAAAAAAAATTCTGAAATGTTTGCACACTGAAAATTTCGATGGCGTTGTGCAAGACAAAACGAATGAAGACCTTCTGCTGAAAACCCGGTAAGAATATTTGAATATTTACTGCTTTTAGACGTTAAAATATCTGACAAATCGATGTACCATTACACCTCGGTACTGATTTGTATAGGAATTTAGACAACAAAATTTAGCAATTCCCACCATCGGGGGCGGTCGAGGGGGGTGCGGATCGACGGGGAATAATTCCTGGCGCCGATTAATGACGGTTTGCTGAAAAAAAATTGACAAATTTCAGAGTTTTTGACAAAAAACAAAAAAAATTTAAGGCAAAAAAAAAATCTGAAATGTTTGCACACTGAAAATTTCGATGGCGTTGTGCAAGACAAAACGAATGAAGACCTTCTGCTGAAAACCCGGTAAGAATATTTGAATATTTACTGCTTTTAGACGTTAAAATATCTGAAAAATCGATATACCATTACACCTCGGTACTGATTTGTATAGGAATTTAGACAACAAAATTTAGCAATTCCCACCATCGGGGGCGGTCGAGGGGGGTGCGGATCGACGAGGAATAATTCCTGGCGCCGATTAATGACGGTTTGCTGAAAAATTTGACAAATTTCAGAGTTTTTGAAAAAAAACAAAAAAAATTTAAGGCAAAAAAAAATTCTGAAATGTTTGCACACTGAAAATTTCGATGGCGTTGTGCAAGACAAAACGAATGAAGACCTTCTGCTGAAAACCCGGTAAGAATATTTGAATATTTACTGCTTTTAGACGTTAAAATATCTGAAAAATCGATGTACCATTACACCTCGGTACTGATTTGTATAGGAATTTAGACAACAAAATTTAGCAATTCCCACCATCGGGGGCGGTCGAGGGGGGTGCGGATCGACGGGGAATAATTCCTGGCGCCGATTAATGACGGTTTGCTGAAAAAAATTTGACAAATTTCAGAGTTTATGACATAAAACAAAAAAAATTTAAGGCAAAAAAAAAAACTGAAATGTTTGCACACTGAAAATTTCGATGGCGTTGTGCAAGACAAAACGAATGAAGACCTTCTGCTGAAAACCCGGTAAGAATATTTGAATATTTACTGCTTTTAGACGTTAAAATATCTGAAAAATCGATGTACCATTACACCTCGGTACTGATTTGTATAGGAATTTAGACAACAAAATTTAGCAATTCCCACCATCGGGGGCGGTCGAGGGGGGTGCGGATCGACGGGGAATAATTCCTGGCGCCGATTAATGACGGTTTGCTGAAAAAAATTTGACAAATTTCAGAGTTTTTGACAAAAAACAAAAAAAATTTAAGGCAAAAAAAAATTCTGAAATGTTTGCACACTGAAAATTTCGATGGCGTTGTGCAAGACAAAACGAATGAAGACCTTCTGCTGAAAACCCGGTAAGAATATTTGAATATTTACTGCTTTTAGACGTTAAAATGTCTGAAAAATCGATGTACCATTACACCTCGGTACTGATTTGTATAGGAATTTAGACAACAAAATTTAGCAATTCCCACCATCGGGGGCGGTCGAGGGGGGTGCGGATCGACAGGGAATAATTCCTGGCGCCGATTAATGACGGTTTGCTGAAAAAAATTTGACAAATTTCAGAGTTTTTGACAAAAAACAAAAAAAATTTAAGGCAAAAAAAAATTCTGAAATGTTTGCACACTGAAAATTTTGATGGCGTTGTGCAAGACAAAACGAATGAAGACCTTCTGCTGAAAACCCGGTAAGAATATTTGAATATTTACTGCTTTTAGACGTTAAAATATCTGACAAATCGATGTACCATTACACCTCGGTACTGATTTGTATAGGAATTTAGACAACAAAATTTAGCAATTCCCACCATCGGGGGCGGTCGAGGGGGGTGCGGATCGACGGGGAATAATTCCTGGCGCCGATTAATGACGGTTTGCTGAAAAAAATTTGACAAATTTCAGAGTTTTTGACAAAAAACAAAAAAAAATTAAGGCAAAAAAAAATTCTGAAATATTTGCACACTGAAAATTTCGATGGCGTTGTGCAAGACAAAACGAATGAAGACCTTCTGCTGAAAACCCGGTAAGAATATTTGAATATTTACTGCTTTTAGACGTTAAAATATCTGAAAAATCGATGTACCATTACACCTCGGTACTGATTTGTATAGGGATTTAGACAACAAAATTTAGCAATTCCCACCATCGGGGGCGGTCGAGGGGGGTGCGGATCGACGGGGAATAATTCCTGGCGCCGATTAATGACGGTTTGCTAAAAAAAATTTGACAAATTTCAGAGTTTTTGACAAAAAACAAAAAAAATTTAAGGCAAAAAATAATTCTGAAATGTTTTCACACTGAAAATTTCGATGGCGTTGTGCAAGACAAAACGAATGAAGACCTTCTGCTGAAAACCCGGTAAGAATATTTGAATATTTACTGCTTTTAGACGTTAAAATATCTGACAAATCGATGTACCATTACACCTCGGTACTGATTTGTATAGGAATTTAGACAACAAAATTTAGCAATTCCCACCATCGGGGGCGGTCGAGGGGGTTGCGGATCGACGGGGAATAATTCCTGGCGCCGATTAATGACGGTTTGCTGAAAAAAATTTGACAAATTTCAGAGTTTTTGACAAAAAAAAAAAAAATTTAAGGCAAAAAAAAATTCTGAAATGTTTGCACACTGAAAATTTCGATGGCGTTGTGCAAGACAAAACGAATGAAGACCTTCTGCTGAAAACCCGGTAAGAATATTTGAATATTTACTGCTTTTAGACGTTAAAATATCTGAAAAATCGATGTACCATTACACCTCGGTACTGATTTGTATAGGAATTTAGACAACAAAATTTAGCAATTCCCACCATCGGGGGCGGTCGAGGGGGGTGCGGATCGACGGGGAATAATTCCTGGCGCCGATTAATGACGGTTTGCTGAAAAAAATTTGACAAATTTCAGAGTTTTTGACAAAAAACAAAAAAAATTTAAGGCAAAAAAAAATTCTGAAATGTTTGCACACTGAAAATTTCGATGGCGTTGTGCAAGACAAAACGAATGAAGACCTTCTGCTGAAAACCCGGTAAGAATATTTGAATATTTACTGCTTTTAGACGTTAAAATATCTGAAAAATCGATATACCATTACACCTCGGTACTGATTTGTATAGGAATTTAGACAACAAAATTTAGCAATTCCCACCATCGGGGGCGGTCGAGGGGGGTGCGGATCGACGGGGAATAATTCCTGGCGCCGATTAATGACGGTTTGCTGAAAAAAATTTGACAAATTTCAGAGTTTTTGACAAAAAACAAAAAAAATTTAAGGCAAAAAAAAATTCTGAAATGTTTGCACACTGAAAATTTCGATGGCGTTGTGCAAGACAAAACGAATGAAGACCTTCTGCTGAAAACCCGGTAAGAATATTTGAATATTTACTGCTTTTAGACGTTAAAATATCTGAAAAATCGATGTACCATTACACCTCGGTACTGATTTGTATAGGAATTTAGACAACAAAATTTAGCAATTCCCACCATCGGGGGCGGTCGAGGGGGGTGCGGATCGACGGGGAATAATTCCTGGCGCCGATTAATGACGGTTTGCTGAAAAAATTTGACAAATTTCAGAGTTTTTGACAAAAAACAAAAAAAATTTAAGGCAAAAAAAAAAACTGAAATGTTTGCACACTGAAAATTTCGATGGCGTTGTGCAAGACAAAACGAATGAAGACCTTCTGCTGAAAACCCGGTAAGAATATTTGAATATTTACTGCTTTTAGACGTTAAAATATCTGAAAAATCGATATACCATTACACCTCGGTACTGATTTGTATAGGAATTTAGACAACAAAATTTAGCAATTCCCACCATCGGGGGCGGTCGAGGGGGGTGCGGATCGACGGGGAATAATTCCTGGCGCCGATTAATGACGGTTTGCTGAAAAAAATTTGACAAATTTCAGAGTTTTTGACAAAAAACAAAAAAAATTTAAGGCAAAAAAAAATTCTGAAATGTTTGCACACTGAAAATTTCGATGGCGTTGTGCAAGACAAAACGAATGAAGACCTTCTGCTGAAAACCCGGTAAGAATATTTGAATATTTACTGCTTTTAGACGTTAAAATATCTGAAAAATCGATGTACCATTACACCTCGGTACTGATTTGTATAGGGATTTAGACAACAAAATTTAGCAATTCCCACCATCGGGGGCGGTCGAGGGGGGTGCGGATCGACGGGGAATAATTCCTGGCGCCGATTAATGACGGTTTGCTGAAAAAAATTTGACAAATTTCAGAGTTTTTGACAAAAAACAAAAAAAATTTAAGGCAAAAAAAAATTCTGAAATGTTTGCACACTGAAAATTTCGATGGCGTTGTGCAAGACAAAACGAATGAAGACCTTCTGCTGAAAACCCGGTAAGAATATTTGAATATTTACTGCTTTTAGACGTTAAAATATCTGAAAAATCGATGTACCATTACACCTCGGTACTGATTTGTATAGGAATTTAGACAACAAAATTTAGCAATTCCCACCATCGGGGGCGGTCGAGAGGGTGCGGATCGACGGGGAATAATTCCTGGCGCCGATTAATGACGGTTTGCTGAAAAAAATTTGACAAATTTCAGAGTTTTTGACAAAAAACAAAAAAAAATTAAGGCAAAAAAAAATTCTGAAATGTTTGCACACTGAAAATTTCGATGGCGTTGTGCAAGACAAAACGAGTGAAGACCTTCTGCTGAAAACCCGGTAAGAATATTTGAATATTTACTGCTTTTAGACGTTAAAATATCTGACAAATCGATGTACCATTACACCTCGGTACTGATTTGTATAGGAATTTAGACAACAAAATTTAGCAATTCCCACCATCGGGGGCGGTCGAGGGGGGTGCGGATCGACGGGGAATAATTCCTGGCGCCGATTAATGACGGTTGGCTGAAAAAAATTTGACAAATTTCAGAGTTTTTGACAAAAAACAAAAAAAATTTAAGGCAAAAATTCTGAAATGTTTGCACACTGAAAATTTCGATGGCGTTGTGCAAGACAAAACGAATGAAGACCTTCTGCTGAAAACCCGGTAAGAATATTTGAATATTTACGACTTTTAGACGTTAAAATATCTGAAAAATCGATATACCATTACACCTCGGTACTGATTTGTATAGGAATTTAGACAACAAAATTCAGCAATTCCCACCATCGGGGGCGGTCGAGGGGGGTGCGGATAGACGGGAAATAATTCCTGGCGCCGATTAATGACGGTTTGCTGAAAAATTTGACAAATTTCAGAGTTTTTGACAAAAAACAAAAAAAATTTAAGGCAAAAAAAAATTCTGAAATGTTTGCACACTGAAAATTTCGATGGCGTTGTGCAAGACAAAACGAATGAAGACCTTCTGCTGAAAACCCGGTAAGAATATTTGAATATTTACCGCTTTTAGACGTTAAAATATCTGAAAAATCGATATACCATTACACCTCGGTACTGATTTGTATAGGAATTTAGACAACAAAATTTAGCAATTCCCACCATCGGGGGCGGTCGAGGGGGGTGCGGATCGACGGGGAATAATTCCTGGCGCCGATTAATGACGGTTTGCTGAAAAAAATTTGACAAATTTCAGAGTTTTTGACAAAAAACAAAAAAAATTTATGGCAAAAAAAATTCTGAAATGTTTGCACACTGAAAATTTCGATGGCGTTGTGCAAGACAAAACGAATGAAGACCTTCTGCTGAAAACCCGGTAAGAATATTTGAATATTTACTGCTTTTAGACGTTAAAATATCTGAAAAATCGATGTACCATTACACCTCGGTACTGATTTGTATAGGAATTTAGACAACAAAATTTAGCAATTCCCACCATCGGGGGCGGTCGAGGGGGGTGCGGATCGACGGGGAATAATTCCTGGCGCCGATTAATGACGGTTTGCTGAAAAAAATTTGACAAATTTCAGAGTTTTTGACAAAAAACAAAAAAAAAATTAAGGCAAAAAAAAATTCTGAAATGTTTGCACACTGAAAATTTCGATGGCGTTGTGCAAGACAAAACGAATGAAGACCTTCTGCTGAAAACCCGGTAAGAATATTTGAATATTTACTGCTTTTAGACGTTAAAATATCTGAAAAATCGATATACCATTACACCTCGGTACTGATTTGTATAGGAATTTAGACAACAAAATTTAGCAATTCCCACCATCGGGGGCGGTCGAGGGGGGTGCGGATCGACGGAAAATAATTCCTGGCGCCGATTAATGACGGTTTGCTGAAAAAATTTGACAAATTTCAGAGTTTTTGACAAAAAACAAAAAAAATTTAAGGCAAAAAAAAATTCTGAAATGTTTGCACACTGAAAATTTCGATGGCGTTGTGCAAGACAAAACGAATGAAGACCTTCTGCTGAAAACCCGGTAAGAATATTTGAATATTTACTGCTTTTAGACGTTAAAATATCTGAAAAATCGATATACCATTACACCTCGGTACTGATTTGTATAGGAATTTAGACAACAAAATTTAGCAATTCCCACCATCGGGGGCGGTCGAGGGGGGTGCGGATCGACGGGGAATAATTCCTGGCGCCGATTAATGACGGTTTGCTGAAAAAATTGACAAATTTCAGAGTTTTTGACAAAAAACAAAAAAAATTTAAGGCAAAAAAAAAATCTGAAATGTTTGCACACTGAAAATTTCGATGGCGTTGTGCAAGACAAAACGAATGAAGACCTTCTGCTGAAAACCCGGTAAGAATATTTGAATATTTACTGCTTTTAGACGTTAAAATATCTGACAAATCGATGTACCATTACACCTCGGTACTGATTTGTATAGGAATTTAGACAACAAAATTTAGCAATTCCCACCATCGGGGGCGGTCGAGGGGGGTGCGGATAGACGGGGAATAATTCCTGGCGCCGATTAATGACGGTTTGCTGAAAAATTTGACAAATTTCAGAGTATTTGACAAAAAACAAAAAAAATTTAAGGCAAAAAAAAATTCTGAAATGTTTGCACACTGAAAATTTCGATGGCGTTGTGCAAGACAAAACGAATGAAGACCTTCTGCTGAAAACCCGGTAAGAATATTTGAATATTTACCGCTTTTAGACGTTAAAATATCTGAAAAATCGATATACCATTACACCTCGGTACTGATTTGTATAGGAATTTAGACAACAAAATTTAGCAATTCCCACCATCGGGGGCGGTCGAGGGGGGTGCGGATCGACGGGGAATAATTCCTGGCGCCGATTAATGACGGTTTGCTGAAAAAAATTTGACAAATTTCAGAGTTTTTGACAAAAAACAAAAAAAATTTAAAGCAAAAAAAAAATCTGAAATGTTTGCACACTGAAAATTTCGATGGCGTTGTGCAAGACAAAACGAATGAAGACCTTCTGCTGAAAACCCGGTAAGAATATTTGAATATTTACTGCTTTTAGACGTTAAAATATCTGAAAAATCGATGTACCATTACACCTCGGTACTGATTTGTATAGGAATTTAGACAACAAAATTTAGCAATTCCCACCATCGGGGGCGGTCGAGGGGGGTGCGGATCGACGGGGAATAATTCCTGGCGCCGATTAATGACGGTTTGCTGAAAAAAATTTGACAAATTTCAGAGTTTATGACAAAAAACAAAAAAAATTTAAGGCAAAAAAAAATTCTGAAATGTTTGCACACTGAAAATTTCGATGGCGTTGTGCAAGACAAAACGAATGAAGACCTTCTGCTGAAAACCCGGTAAGAATATTTGAATATTTACTGCTTTTAGACGTTAAAATATCTGAAAAATCGATATACCATTACACCTCGGTACTGATTTGTATAGGAATTTAGACAACAAAATTAAGCAATTCCCACCATCGGGGGCGGTCGAGGGGGGTGCGGATCGACGGGGAATAATTCCTGGCGCCGATTAATGACGGTTTGCTGAAAAAAATTTGACAAATTTCAGAGTTTTTGACAAAAAACAAAAAAAATTTAAGGCAAAAAAAAATTCTGAAATGTTTGCACACTGAAAATTTCGATGGCGTTGTGCAAGACAAAACGAATGAAGACCTTCTGCTGAAAACCCGGTAAGAATATTTGAATATTTACTGCTTTTAGACGTTAAAATATCTGAAAAATCGATGTACCATTACACCTCGGTACTGATTTGTATAGGGATTTAGACAACAAAATTTAGCAATTCCCACCATCGGGGGCGGTCGAGGGGGGTGCGGATCGACGGGGAATAATTCCTGGCGCCGATTAATGACGGTATGCTGAAAAAAATTTGACAAATTTCAGAGTTTTTGACAAAAAACAAAAAAAATTTAAGGCAAAAAAAAAATCTGAAATGTTTGCACACTGAAAATTTTGATGGCGTTGTGCAAGACAAAACGAATGAAGACCTTCTGCTGAAAACCCGGTAAGAATATTTGAATATTTACTGCTTTTAGACGTTAAAATATCTGAAAAATCGATGTACCATTACACCTCGGTACTGATTTGTATAGGAATTTAGACAACAAAATTTAGCAATTCCCACCATCGGGGGCGGTCGAGGGGGGTGCGGATCGACGGGGAATAATTCCTGGCGCCGATTAATGACGGTATGCTGAAAAAAATTTGACAAATTTCAGAGTTTTTGACAAAAAACAAAAAAAATTTAAGGCAAAAAAATATTCTGAAATGTTTGCACACTGAAAATTTCGATGGCGTTGTGCAAGACAAAACGAATGAAGACCTTCTGCTGAAAACCCGGTAAGAATATTTGAATATTTACTGCTTTTAGACGTTAAAATATCTGAAAAATCGATATACCATTACACCTCGGTACTGATTTGTATAGGAATTTAGACAACAAAATTTAGCAATTCCCACCATCGGGGGCGGTCGAGGGGGGTGCGGATCGACGGGGAATAATTCCTGGCGCCGATGAATGACGGTTTGCTGAAAAAAATTTGACAAATTTCAGAGTTTTTGACAAAAAACAAAAAAATTTAAGGCAAAAAAAAATTCTGAAATGTTTGCACACTGAAAATTTCGATGGCGTTGTGCAAGACAAAACGAATGAAGACCTTCTGCTGAAAACCCGGTAAGAATATTTGAATATTTACTGCTTTTAGACGTTAAAATATCTGAAAAATCGATGTACCATTACACCTCGGTACTGATTTGTATAGGAATTTAGACAACAAAATTTAGCAATTCCCACCATCGGGGGCGGTCGAGGGGGGTGCGGATCGACGGGGAATAATTCCTGGCGCCGATTAATGACGGTTTGCTGAAAAAAATTTGACAAATTTCAGAGTTTTTGACAAAAAACAAAAAAAATTTATGGCAAAAAAAAATTCTGAAATGTTTGCACACTGAAAATTTCGATGGCGTTGTGCAAGACAAAACGAATGAAGACCTTCTGCTGAAAACCCGGTAAGAATATTTGAATATTTACTGCTTTTAGACGTTAAAATATCTGAAAAATCGATGTACCATTACACCTCGGTACTGATTTGTATAGGAATTTAGACAACAAAATTTAGCAATTCCCACCATCGGGGGCGGTCGAGGGGGGTGCGGATCGACGGGGAATAATTCCTGGCGCCGATTAACGACGGTTTGCTGAAAAAAATTTGACAAATTTCAGAGTTTTTGACAAAAAACAAAAAAAAATTAAGGCAAAAAAAAAATCTGAAATGTTTGCACACTGAAAATTTCGATGGCGTTGTGCAAGACAAAACGAATGAAGACCTTCTGCTGAAAACCCGGTAAGAATATTTGAATATTTACTGCTTTTAGACGTTAAAATATCTGAAAAATCGATATACCATTACACCTCGGTACTGATTTGTATAGGAATTTAGACAACAAAATTTAGCAATTCCCACCATCGGGGGCGGTCGAGGGGGGTGCGGATCGACGGGAAATAATTCCTGGCGCCGATTAATGACGGTTTGCTGAAAAAATTTGACAAATTTCAGAGTTTTTGACAAAAAACAAAAAAAAATTAAGGCAAAAAAAAATTCTGAAATGTTTGCACACTGAAAATTTCGATGGCGTTGTGCAAGACAAAACGAATGAAGACCTTCTGCTGAAAACCCGGTAAGAATATTTGAATATTTACTGCTTTTAGACGTTAAAATATCTGACAAATCGATGTACCATTACACCTCGGTACTGATTTGTATAGGAATTTAGACAACAAAATTTAGCAATTCCCACCATCGGGGGCGGTCGAGGGGGGTGCGGATCGACGGGGAATAATTCCTGGCGCCGATTAATGACGGTTTGCTGAAAAAAATTTGACAAATTTCATAGTTTTTGACAAAAAACAAAAAAAATTTAAGGCAAAAAAAAATTCTGAAATGTTTGCACACTGAAAATTTCGATGGCGTTGTGCAAGACAAAACGAATGAAGACCTTCTGCTGAAAACCCGGTAAGAATATTTGAATATTTACTGCTTTTAGACGTTAAAATATCTGAAAAATCGATATACCATTACACCTCGGTACTGATTTGTATAGGAATTTAGACAACAAAATTTAGCAATTCCCACCATCGGGGGCGGTCGAGGGGGGTGCGGATCGACGGGGAATAATTCCTGGCGCCGATTAATGACGGTTTGCTGAAAAAAATTTGACAAATTTCAGAGTTTTTGACAAAAAACAAAAAAAATTTAAGGCAAAAAAAAAATCTGAAATGTTTGCACACTGAAAATTTCGATGGCGTTGTGCAAGACAAAACGAATGAAGACCTTCTGCTGAAAACCCGGTAAGAATATTTGAATATTTACTGCTTTTAGACGTTAAAATATCTGAAAAATCGATGTACCATTACACCTCGGTACTGATTTGTATAGGAATTTAGACAACAAAATTTAGCAATTCCCACCATCGGGGGCGGTCGAGGGGGGTGCGGATCGACGGGGAATAATTCCTGGCGCCGATTAATGACGGTTTGCTGAAAAAAATTTGACAAATTTCAGAGTTTTTTAAAAAAAAAAAAAAAAATTTATGGCAAAAAAAAATTCTGAAATGTTTGCACACTGAAAATTTCGATGGCGTTGTGCAAGACAAAACGAATGAAGACCTTCTGCTGAAAACCCGGTAAGAATATTTGAATATTTACTGCTTTTAGACGTTAAAATATCTGAAAAATCGATGTACCATTACACCTCGGTACTGATTTGTATAGGAATTTAGACAACAAAATTTAGCAATTCCCACCATCGGGGGCGGTCGAGGGGGGTGCGGATCGACGGGGAATAATTCCTGGCGCCGATTAACGACGGTTTGCTGAAAAAAATTTGACAAATTTCAGAGTTTTTGACAAAAAACAAAAAAAAATTAAGGCAAAAAAAAAATCTGAAATGTTTGCACACTGAAAATTTCGATGGCGTTGTGCAAGACAAAACGAATGAAGACCTTCTGCTGAAAACCCGGTAAGAATATTTGAATATTTACTGCTTTTAGACGTTAAAATATCTGAAAAATCGATATACCATTACACCTCGGTACTGATTTGTATAGGAATTTAGACAACAAAATTTAGCAATTCCCACCATCGGGGGCGGTCGAGGGGGGTGCGGATCGACGGGAAATAATTCCTGGCGCCGATTAATGACGGTTTGCTGAAAAAATTTGACAAATTTCAGAGTTTTTGACAAAAAACAAAAAAAAATTAAGGCAAAAAAAAATTCTGAAATGTTTGCACACTGAAAATTTCGATGGCGTTGTGCAAGACAAAACGAATGAAGACCTTCTGCTGAAAACCCGGTAAGAATATTTGAATATTTACTGCTTTTAGACGTTAAAATATCTGACAAATCGATGTACCATTACACCTCGGTACTGATTTGTATAGGAATTTAGACAACAAAATTTAGCAATTCCCACCATCGGGGGCGGTCGAGGGGGGTGCGGATCGACGGGGAATAATTCCTGGCGCCGATTAATGACGGTTTGCTGAAAAAAATTTGACAAATTTCATAGTTTTTGACAAAAAACAAAAAAAATTTAAGGCAAAAAAAAATTCTGAAATGTTTGCACACTGAAAATTTCGATGGCGTTGTGCAAGACAAAACGAATGAAGACCTTCTGCTGAAAACCCGGTAAGAATATTTGAATATTTACTGCTTTTAGACGTTAAAATATCTGAAAAATCGATATACCATTACACCTCGGTACTGATTTGTATAGGAATTTAGACAACAAAATTTAGCAATTCCCACCATCGGGGGCGGTCGAGGGGGGTGCGGATCGACGGGGAATAATTCCTGGCGCCGATTAATGACGGTTTGCTGAAAAAAATTTGACAAATTTCAGAGTTTTTGACAAAAAACAAAAAAAATTTAAGGCAAAAAAAAAATCTGAAATGTTTGCACACTGAAAATTTCGATGGCGTTGTGCAAGACAAAACGAATGAAGACCTTCTGCTGAAAACCCGGTAAGAATATTTGAATATTTACTGCTTTTAGACGTTAAAATATCTGAAAAATCGATGTACCATTACACCTCGGTACTGATTTGTATAGGAATTTAGACAACAAAATTTAGCAATTCCCACCATCGGGGGCGGTCGAGGGGGGTGCGGATCGACGGGGAATAATTCCTGGCGCCGATTAATGACGGTTTGCTGAAAAAAATTTGACAAATTTCAGAGTTTATGACAAAAAACAAAAAAAGTTTAAGGCAAAAAAAAATTCTGAAATGTTTGCACACTGAAAATTTCGATGGCGTTGTGCAAGACAAAACGAATGAAGACCTTCTGCTGAAAACCCGGTAAGAATATTTGAATATTTACTGCTTTTAGACGTTAAAATATCTGAAAAATCGATATACCATTACACCTCGGTACTGATTTGTATAGGAATTTAGACAACAAAATTTAGCAATTCCCACCATCGGGGGCGGTCGAGGGGGGTGCGGATCGACGGGGAATAATTCCTGGCGCCGATTAATGACGGTTTGCTGAAAAAAATTTGACAAATTTCAGAGTTTTTGACAAAAAACAAAAAAAATTTAAGGCAAAAAAAAAATCTGAAATGTTTGCACACTGAAAATTTCGATGGCGTTGTGCAAGACAAAACGAATGAAGACCTTCTGCTGAAAACCCGGTAAGAATATTTGAATATTTACTGCTTTTAGACGTTAAAATATCTGAAAAATCGATGTACCATTACACCTCGGTACTGATTTGTATAGGGATTTAGACAACAAAATTTAGCAATTCCCACCATCGGGGGCGGTCGAGGGGGGTGCGGATCGACGGGGAATAATTCCTGGCGCCGATTAATGACGGTTTGCTGAAAAAAATTTGACAAATTTCAGAGTTTTTGACAAAAAACAAAAAAAATTTAAGGCAAAAAAAAAATCTGAAATGTTTGCACACTGAAAATTTTGATGGCGTTGTGCAAGACAAAACGAATGAAGACCTTCTGCTGAAAACCCGGTAAGAATATTTGAATATTTACTGCTTTTAGACGTTAAAATATCTGAAAAATCGATGTACCATTACACCTCGGTACTGATTTGTATAGGAATTTAGACAACAAAATTTAGCAATTCCCACCATCGGGGGCGGTCGAGGGGGGTGCGGATCGACGGGGAATAATTCCTGGCGCCGATTAATGACGGTTTGCTGAAAAAAATTTGACAAATTTCAGAGTTTTTGACAAAAAACAAAAAAAATTTAAGGCTAAAAAATATTCTGAAATGTTTGCACACTGAAAATTTCGATGGCGTTGTGCAAGACAAAACGAATGAAGACCTTCTGCTGAAAACCCGGTAAGAATATTTGAATATTTACTGCTTTTAGACGTAAAAATTTGACAAATTTCAGAGTTTTTGACAAAAAACAAAAAAAAATTAAGGCAAAAAAAAAATCTGAAATGTTTGCACACTGAAAATTTCGATGGCGTTGTGCAAGACAAAACGAATGAAGACCTTCTGCTGAAAACCCGGTAAGAATATTTGAATATTTACTGCTTTTAGACGTTAAAATATCTGAAAAATCGATATACCATTACACCTCGGTACTGATTTGTATAGGAATTTAGACAACAAAATTTAGCAATTCCCACCATCGGGGGCGGTCGAGGGGGGTGCGGATCGACGGGAAATAATTCCTGGCGCCGATTAATGACGGTTTGCTGAAAAAATTTGACAAATTTCAGAGTTTTTGACAAAAAACAAAAAAAAATTAAGGCAAAAAAAAAATCTGAAATGTTTGCACACTGAAAATTTCGATGGCGTTGTGCAAGACAAAACGAATGAAGACCTTCTGCTGAAAACCCGGTAAGAATATTTGAATATTTACTGCTTTTAGACGTTAAAATATCTGAAAAATCGATATACCATTACACCTCGGTACTGATTTGTATAGGAATTTAGACAACAAAATTTAGCAATTCCCACCATCGGGGGCGGTCGAGGGGGGTGCGGATCGACGGGGAATAATTCCTGGCGCCGATTAATGACGGTTTGCTGAAAAAAATTTGACAAATTTCAGAGTTTTTGACAAAAAACAAAAAAAATTTAAGGCAAAAAAAAAATCTGAAATGTTTGCACACTGAAAATTTCGATGGCGTTGTGCAAGACAAAACGAATGAAGACCTTCTGCTGAAAACCCGGTAAGAATATTTGAATATTTACTGCTTTTAGACGTTAAAATATCTGAAAAATCGATGTACCATTACACCTCGGTACTGATTTGTATAGGAATTTAGACAACAAAATTTAGCAATTCCCACCATCGGGGGCGGTCGAGGGGGGTGCGGATCGACGGGGAATAATTCCTGGCGCCGATTAATGACGGTTTGCTGAAAAAAATTTGACAAATTTCAGAGTTTATGACAAAAAACAAAAAAAATTTAAGGCAAAAAAAAATTCTGAAATGTTTGCACACTGAAAATTTCGATGGCGTTGTGCAAGACAAAACGAATGAAGACCTTCTGCTGAAAACCCGGTAAGAATATTTGAATATTTACTGCTTTTAGACGTTAAAATATCTGAAAAATCGATATACCATTACACCTCGGTACTGATTTGTATAGGAATTTAGACAACAAAATTTAGCAATTCCCACCATCGGGGGCGGTCGAGGGGGGTGCGGATCGACGGGGAATAATTCCTGGCGCCGATTAATGACGGTTTGCTGAAAAAAATTTGACAAATTTCAGAGTTTATGACAAAAAACAAAAAAAATTTAAGGCAAAAAAAAATTCTGAAATGTTTGCACACTGAAAATTTCGATGGCGTTGTGCAAGACAAAACGAATGAAGACCTTCTGCTGAAAACCCGGTAAGAATATTTGAATATTTACTGCTTTTAGACGTTAAAATATCTGAAAAATCGATGTACCATTACACCTCGGTACTGATTTGTATAGGGATTTAGACAACAAAATTTAGCAATTCCCACCATCGGGGGCGGTCGAGGGGGGTGCGGATCGACGGGGAATAATTCCTGGCGCCGATTAATGACGGTTTGCTAAAAAAAATTTGACAAATTTCAGAGTTTTTGACAAAAAACAAAAAAAATTTAAGGCAAAAAATAATTCTGAAATGTTTTCACACTGAAAATTTCGATGGCGTTGTGCAAGACAAAACGAATGAAGACCTTCTGCTGAAAACCCGGTAAGAATATTTGAATATTTACTGCTTTTAGACGTTAAAATATCTGACAAATCGATGTACCATTACACCTCGGTACTGATTTGTATAGGAATTTAGACAACAAAATTTAGCAATTCCCACCATCGGGGGCGGTCGAGGGGGGTGCGGATCGACGGGGAATAATTCCTGGCGCCGATTAATGACGGTTTGCTGAAAAAAATTTGACAAATTTCAGAGTTTTTGACAAAAAAAAAAAAATTTAAGGCAAAAAAAAATTCTGAAATGTTTGCACACTGAAAATTTCGATGGCGTTGTGCAAGACAAAACGAATGAAGACCTTCTGCTGAAAACCCGGTAAGAATATTTGAATATTTACTGCTTTTAGACGTTAAAATATCTGAAAAATCGATGTACCATTACACCTCGGTACTGATTTGTATAGGAATTTAGACAACAAAATTTAGCAATTCCCACCATCGGGGGCGGTCGAGGGGGGTGCGGATCGACGGGGAATAATTCCTGGCGCCGATTAATGACGGTTTGCTGAAAAAAATTTGACAAATTTCAGAGTTTTTGACAAAAAACAAAAAAAATTTAAGGCAAAAAAAAATTCTGAAATGTTTGCACACTGAAAATTTCGATGGCGTTGTGCAAGACAAAACGAATGAAGACCTTCTGCTGAAAACCCGGTAAGAATATTTGAATATTTACTGCTTTTAGACGTTAAAATATCTGAAAAATCGATATACCATTACACCTCGGTACTGATTTGTATAGGAATTTAGACAACAAAATTTAGCAATTCCCACCATCGGGGGCGGTCGAGGGGGGTGCGGATCGACGGGGAATAATTCCTGGCGCCGATTAATGACGGTTTGCTGAAAAAAATTTGACAAATTTCAGAGTTTTTGACAAAAAACAAAAAAAATTTAAGGCAAAAAAAAATTCTGAAATGTTTGCACACTGAAAATTTCGATGGCGTTGTGCAAGACAAAACGAATGAAGACCTTCTGCTGAAAACCCGGTAAGAATATTTGAATATTTACTGCTTTTAGACGTTAAAATATCTGAAAAATCGATGTACCATTACACCTCGGTACTGATTTGTATAGGAATTTAGACAACAAAATTTAGCAATTCCCACCATCGGGGGCGGTCGAGGGGGGTGCGGATCGACGGGGAATAATTCCTGGCGCCGATTAATGACGGTTTGCTGAAAAAATTTGACAAATTTCAGAGTTTTTGACAAAAAACAAAAAAAATTTAAGGCAAAAAAAAAAACTGAAATGTTTGCACACTGAAAATTTCGATGGCGTTGTGCAAGACAAAACGAATGAAGACCTTCTGCTGAAAACCCGGTAAGAATATTTGAATATTTACTGCTTTTAGACGTTAAAATATCTGAAAAATCGATATACCATTACACCTCGGTACTGATTTGTATAGGAATTTAGACAACAAAATTTAGCAATTCCCACCATCGGGGGCGGTCGAGGGGGGTGCGGATCGACGGGGAATAATTCCTGGCGCCGATTAATGACGGTTTGCTGAAAAAAATTTGACAAATTTCAGAGTTTTTGACAAAAAACAAAAAAAATTTAAGGCAAAAAAAAATTCTGAAATGTTTGCACACTGAAAATTTCGATGGCGTTGTGCAAGACAAAACGAATGAAGACCTTCTGCTGAAAACCCGGTAAGAATATTTGAATATTTACTGCTTTTAGACGTTAAAATATCTGAAAAATCGATGTACCATTACACCTCGGTACTGATTTGTATAGGGATTTAGACAACAAAATTTAGCAATTCCCACCATCGGGGGCGGTCGAGGGGGGTGCGGATCGACGGGGAATAATTCCTGGCGCCGATTAATGACGGTTTGCTGAAAAAAATTTGACAAATTTCAGAGTTTTTGACAAAAAACAAAAAAAATTTAAGGCAAAAAAAAATTCTGAAATGTTTGCACACTGAAAATTTCGATGGCGTTGTGCAAGACAAAACGAATGAAGACCTTCTGCTGAAAACCCGGTAAGAATATTTGAATATTTACTGCTTTTAGACGTTAAAATATCTGAAAAATCGATGTACCATTACACCTCGGTACTGATTTGTATAGGAATTTAGACAACAAAATTTAGCAATTCCCACCATCGGGGGCGGTCGAGAGGGTGCGGATCGACGGGGAATAATTCCTGGCGCCGATTAATGACGGTTTGCTGAAAAAAATTTGACAAATTTCAGAGTTTTTGACAAAAAACAAAAAAAAATTAAGGCAAAAAAAATTCTGAAATGTTTGCACACTGAAAATTTCGATGGCGTTGTGCAAGACAAAACGAATGAAGACCTTCTGCTGAAAACCCGGTAAGAATATTTGAATATTTACTGCTTTTAGACGTTAAAATATCTGACAAATCGATGTACCATTACACCTCGGTACTGATTTGTATAGGAATTTAGACAACAAAATTTAGCAATTCCCACCATCGGGGGCGGTCGAGGGGGGTGCGGATCGACGGGGAATAATTCCTGGCGCCGATTAATGACGGTTTGCTGAAAAAAATTTGACAAATTTCAGAGTTTTTGACAAAAAACAAAAAAAATTTATGGCAAAAAAAAATTCTGAAATGTTTGCACACTGAAAATTTCGATGGCGTTGTGCAAGACAAAACGAATGAAGACCTTCTGCTGAAAACCCGGTAAGAATATTTGAATATTTACTGCTTTTAGACGTTAAAATATCTGAAAAATCGATGTACCATTACACCTCGGTACTGATTTGTATAGGAATTTAGACAACAAAATTTAGCAATTCCCACCATCGGGGGCGGTCGAGGGGGGTGCGGATCGACGGGGAATAATTCCTGGCGCCGATTAATGACGGTTTGCTGAAAAAAATTTGACAAATTTCAGAGTTTTTGACAAAAAAAAAAAAAAAAATTAAGGCAAAAAAAAATTCTGAAATGTTTGCACACTGAAAATTTCGATGGCGTTGTGCAAGACAAAACGAATGAAGACCTTCTGCTGAAAACCCGGTAAGAATATTTGAATATTTACTGCTTTTAGACGTTAAAATATCTGAAAAATCGATATACCATTACACCTCGGTACTGATTTGTATAGGAATTTAGACAACAAAATTTAGCAATTCCCACCATCGGGGGCGGTCGAGGGGGGTGCGGATCGACGGGGAATAATTCCTGGCGCCGATTAATGACGGTTTGCTGAAAAAATTGACAAATTTCAGAGTTTTTGACAAAAAACAAAAAAAATTTAAGGCAAAAAAAAATTCTGAAATGTTTGCACACTGAAAATTTCGATGGCGTTGTGCAAGACAAAACGAGTGAAGACCTTCTGCTGAAAACCCGGTAAGAATATTTGAATATTTACTGCTTTTAGACGTTAAAATATCTGACAAATCGATGTACCATTACACCTCGGTACTGATTTGTATAGGAATTTAGACAACAAAATTTAGCAATTCCCACCATCGGGGGCGGTCGAGGGGGGTGCGGATCGACGGGGAATAATTCCTGGCGCCGATTAATGACGGTTGGCTGAAAAAAATTTGACAAATTTCAGAGTTTTTGACAAAAAACAAAAAAAATTTAAGGCAAAAAAAAATTCTGAAATGTTTGCACACTGAAAATTTCGATGGCGTTGTGCAAGACAAAACGAATGAAGACCTTCTGCTGAAAACCCGGTAAGAATATTTGAATATTTACGACTTTTAGACGTTAAAATATCTGAAAAATCGATATACCATTACACCTCGGTACTGATTTGTATAGGAATTTAGACAACAAAATTCAGCAATTCCCACCATCGGGGGCGGTCGAGGGGGGTGCGGATAGACGGGAAATAATTCCTGGCGCCGATTAATGACGGTTTGCTGAAAAATTTGACAAATTTCAGAGTTTTTGACAAAAAACAAAAAAAATTTAAGGCAAAAAAAAATTCTGAAATGTTTGCACACTGAAAATTTCGATGGCGTTGTGCAAGACAAAACGAATGAAGACCTTCTGCTGAAAACCCGGTAAGAATATTTGAATATTTACCGCTTTTAGACGTTAAAATATCTGAAAAATCGATATACCATTACACCTCGGTACTGATTTGTATAGGAATTTAGACAACAAAATTTAGCAATTCCCACCATCGGGGGCGGTCGAGGGGGGTGCGGATCGACGGGGAATAATTCCTGGCGCCGATTAATGACGGTTTGCTGAAAAAAATTTGACAAATTTCAGAGTTTTTGACAAAAAACAAAAAAAATTTATGGCAAAAAAAATTCTGAAATGTTTGCACACTGAAAATTTCGATGGCGTTGTGCAAGACAAAACGAATGAAGACCTTCTGCTGAAAACCCGGTAAGAATATTTGAATATTTACTGCTTTTAGACGTTAAAATATCTGAAAAATCGATGTACCATTACACCTCGGTACTGATTTGTATAGGAATTTAGACAACAAAATTTAGCAATTCCCACCATCGGGGGCGGTCGAGGGGGGTGCGGATCGACGGGGAATAATTCCTGGCGCCGATTAATGACGGTTTGCTGAAAAAAATTTGACAAATTTCAGAGTTTTTGACAAAAAACAAAAAAAAAATTAAGGCAAAAAAAAATTCTGAAATGTTTGCACACTGAAAATTTCGATGGCGTTGTGCAAGACAAAACGAATGAAGACCTTCTGCTGAAAACCCGGTAAGAATATTTGAATATTTACTGCTTTTAGACGTTAAAATATCTGAAAAATCGATATACCATTACACCTCGGTACTGATTTGTATAGGAATTTAGACAACAAAATTTAGCAATTCCCACCATCGGGGGCGGTCGAGGGGGGTGCGGATCGACGGAAAATAATTCCTGGCGCCGATTAATGACGGTTTGCTGAAAAAATTTGACAAATTTCAGAGTTTTTGACAAAAAACAAAAAAAATTTAAGGCAAAAAAAAATTCTGAAATGTTTGCACACTGAAAATTTCGATGGCGTTGTGCAAGACAAAACGAATGAAGACCTTCTGCTGAAAACCCGGTAAGAATATTTGAATATTTACTGCTTTTAGACGTTAAAATATCTGAAAAATCGATATACCATTACACCTCGGTACTGATTTGTATAGGAATTTAGACAACAAAATTTAGCAATTCCCACCATCGGGGGCGGTCGAGGGGGGTGCGGATCGACGGGGAATAATTCCTGGCGCCGATTAATGACGGTTTGCTGAAAAAATTGACAAATTTCAGAGTTTTTGACAAAAAACAAAAAAAATTTAAGGCAAAAAAAAAAACTGAAATGTTTGCACACTGAAAATTTCGATGGCGTTGTGCAAGACAAAACGAATGAAGACCTTCTGCTGAAAACCCGGTAAGAATATTTGAATATTTACTGCTTTTAGACGTTAAAATATCTGACAAATCGATGTACCATTACACCTCGGTACTGATTTGTATAGGAATTTAGACAACAAAATTTAGCAATTCCCACCATCGGGGGCGGTCGAGGGGGGTGCGGATAGACGGGGAATAATTCCTGGCGCCGATTAATGACGGTTTGCTGAAAAATTTGACAAATTTCAGAGTTTTTGACAAAAAACAAAAAAAATTTAAGGCAAAAAAAAATTCTGAAATGTTTGCACACTGAAAATTTCGATGGCGTTGTGCAAGACAAAACGAATGAAGACCTTCTGCTGAAAACCCGGTAAGAATATTTGAATATTTACCGCTTTTAGACGTTAAAATATCTGAAAAATCGATATACCATTACACCTCGGTACTGATTTGTATAGGAATTTAGACAACAAAATTTAGCAATTCCCACCATCGGGGGCGGTCGAGGGGGGTGCGGATCGACGGGGAATAATTCCTGGCGCCGATTAATGACGGTTTGCTGAAAAAAATTTGACAAATTTCAGAGTTTTTGACAAAAAACAAAAAAAATTTAAAGCAAAAAAAAAATCTGAAATGTTTGCACACTGAAAATTTCGATGGCGTTGTGCAAGACAAAACGAATGAAGACCTTCTGCTGAAAACCCGGTAAGAATATTTGAATATTTACTGCTTTTAGACGTTAAAATATCTGAAAAATCGATGTACCATTACACCTCGGTACTGATTTGTATAGGAATTTAGACAACAAAATTTAGCAATTCCCACCATCGGGGGCGGTCGAGGGGGGTGCGGATCGACGGGGAATAATTCCTGGCGCCGATTAATGACGGTTTGCTGAAAAAAATTTGACAAATTTCAGAGTTTATGACAAAAAACAAAAAAAATTTAAGGCAAAAAAAAATTCTGAAATGTTTGCACACTGAAAATTTCGATGGCGTTGTGCAAGACAAAACGAATGAAGACCTTCTGCTGAAAACCCGGTAAGAATATTTGAATATTTACTGCTTTTAGACGTTAAAATATCTGAAAAATCGATATACCATTACACCTCGGTACTGATTTGTATAGGAATTTAGACAACAAAATTAAGCAATTCCCACCATCGGGGGCGGTCGAGGGGGGTGCGGATCGACGGGGAATAATTCCTGGCGCCGATTAATGACGGTTTGCTGAAAAAAATTTGACAAATTTCAGAGTTTTTGACAAAAAACAAAAAAAATTTAAGGCAAAAAAAAATTCTGAAATGTTTGCACACTGAAAATTTCGATGGCGTTGTGCAAGACAAAACGAATGAAGACCTTCTGCTGAAAACCCGGTAAGAATATTTGAATATTTACTGCTTTTAGACGTTAAAATATCTGAAAAATCGATGTACCATTACACCTCGGTACTGATTTGTATAGGAATTTAGACAACAAAATTTAGCAATTCCCACCATCGGGGGCGGTCGAGGGGGGTGCGGATCGACGGGGAATAATTCCTGGCGCCGATTAATGACGGTTTGCTGAAAAAAATTTGACAAATTTCAGAGTTTTTGACAAAAAACAAAAAAAAAATTAAGGCAAAAAAAAATTCTGAAATGTTTGCACACTGAAAATTTCGATGGCGTTGTGCAAGACAAAACGAATGAAGACCTTCTGCTGAAAACCCGGTAAGAATATTTGAATATTTACTGCTTTTAGACGTTAAAATATCTGAAAAATCGATATACCATTACACCTCGGTACTGATTTGTATAGGAATTTAGACAACAAAATTTAGCAATTCCCACCATCGGGGGCGGTCGAGGGGGGTGCGGATCGACGGAAAATAATTCCTGGCGCCGATTAATGACGGTTTGCTGAAAAAATTTGACAAATTTCAGAGTTTTTGACAAAAAACAAAAAAAATTTAAGGCAAAAAAAAATTCTGAAATGTTTGCACACTGAAAATTTCGATGGCGTTGTGCAAGACAAAACGAATGAAGACCTTCTGCTGAAAACCCGGTAAGAATATTTGAATATTTACTGCTTTTAGACGTTAAAATATCTGAAAAATCGATATACCATTACACCTCGGTACTGATTTGTATAGGAATTTAGACAACAAAATTTAGCAATTCCCACCATCGGGGGCGGTCGAGGGGGGTGCGGATCGACGGGGAATAATTCCTGGCGCCGATTAATGACGGTTTGCTGAAAAAATTGACAAATTTCAGAGTTTTTGACAAAAAACAAAAAAAATTTAAGGCAAAAAAAAAAACTGAAATGTTTGCACACTGAAAATTTCGATGGCGTTGTGCAAGACAAAACGAATGAAGACCTTCTGCTGAAAACCCGGTAAGAATATTTGAATATTTACTGCTTTTAGACGTTAAAATATCTGACAAATCGATGTACCATTACACCTCGGTACTGATTTGTATAGGAATTTAGACAACAAAATTTAGCAATTCCCACCATCGGGGGCGGTCGAGGGGGGTGCGGATAGACGGGGAATAATTCCTGGCGCCGATTAATGACGGTTTGCTGAAAAATTTGACAAATTTCAGAGTTTTTGACAAAAAACAAAAAAAATTTAAGGCAAAAAAAAATTCTGAAATGTTTGCACACTGAAAATTTCGATGGCGTTGTGCAAGACAAAACGAATGAAGACCTTCTGCTGAAAACCCGGTAAGAATATTTGAATATTTACCGCTTTTAGACGTTAAAATATCTGAAAAATCGATATACCATTACACCTCGGTACTGATTTGTATAGGAATTTAGACAACAAAATTTAGCAATTCCCACCATCGGGGGCGGTCGAGGGGGGTGCGGATCGACGGGGAATAATTCCTGGCGCCGATTAATGACGGTTTGCTGAAAAAAATTTGACAAATTTCAGAGTTTTTGACAAAAAACAAAAAAAATTTAAAGCAAAAAAAAAATCTGAAATGTTTGCACACTGAAAATTTCGATGGCGTTGTGCAAGACAAAACGAATGAAGACCTTCTGCTGAAAACCCGGTAAGAATATTTGAATATTTACTGCTTTTAGACGTTAAAATATCTGAAAAATCGATGTACCATTACACCTCGGTACTGATTTGTATAGGAATTTAGACAACAAAATTTAGCAATTCCCACCATCGGGGGCGGTCGAGGGGGGTGCGGATCGACGGGGAATAATTCCTGGCGCCGATTAATGACGGTTTGCTGAAAAAAATTTGACAAATTTCAGAGTTTATGACAAAAAACAAAAAAAATTTAAGGCAAAAAAAAATTCTGAAATGTTTGCACACTGAAAATTTCGATGGCGTTGTGCAAGACAAAACGAATGAAGACCTTCTGCTGAAAACCCGGTAAGAATATTTGAATATTTACTGCTTTTAGACGTTAAAATATCTGAAAAATCGATATACCATTACACCTCGGTACTGATTTGTATAGGAATTTAGACAACAAAATTAAGCAATTCCCACCATCGGGGGCGGTCGAGGGGGGTGCGGATCGACGGGGAATAATTCCTGGCGCCGATTAATGACGGTTTGCTGAAAAAAATTTGACAAATTTCAGAGTTTTTGACAAAAAACAAAAAAAATTTAAGGCAAAAAAAAATTCTGAAATGTTTGCACACTGAAAATTTCGATGGCGTTGTGCAAGACAAAACGAATGAAGACCTTCTGCTGAAAACCCGGTAAGAATATTTGAATATTTACTGCTTTTAGACGTTAAAATATCTGAAAAATCGATGTACCATTACACCTCGGTACTGATTTGTATAGGGATTTAGACAACAAAATTTAGCAATTCCCACCATCGGGGGCGGTCGAGGGGGGTGCGGATCGACGGGGAATAATTCCTGGCGCCGATTAATGACGGTATGCTGAAAAAAATTTGACAAATTTCAGAGTTTTTGACAAAAAACAAAAAAAATTTAAGGCAAAAAAAAAATCTGAAATGTTTGCACACTGAAAATTTTGATGGCGTTGTGCAAGACAAAACGAATGAAGACCTTCTGCTGAAAACCCGGTAAGAATATTTGAATATTTACTGCTTTTAGACGTTAAAATATCTGAAAAATCGATGTACCATTACACCTCGGTACTGATTTGTATAGGAATTTAGACAACAAAATTTAGCAATTCCCACCATCGGGGGCGGTCGAGGGGGGTGCGGATCGACGGCGAATAATTCCTGGCGCCGATTAATGACGGTATGCTGAAAAAAATTTGACAAATTTCAGAGTTTTTGACAAAAAACAAAAAAAATTTAAGGCAAAAAAATATTCTGAAATGTTTGCACACTGAAAATTTCGATGGCGTTGTGCAAGACAAAACGAATGAAGACCTTCTGCTGAAAACCCGGTAAGAATATTTGAATATTTACTGCTTTTAGACGTTAAAATATCTGAAAAATCGATATACCATTACACCTCGGTACTGATTTGTATAGGAATTTAGACAACAAAATTTAGCAATTCCCACCATCGGGGGCGGTCGAGGGGGGTGCGGATCGACGGGGAATAATTCCTGGCGCCGATTAATGACGGTTTGCTGAAAAAAATTTGACAAATTTCAGAGTTTTTGACAAAAAACAAAAATATTTAAGGCAAAAAAAAATTCTGAAATGTTTGCACACTGAAAATTTCGATGGCGTTGTGCAAGACAAAACGAATGAAGACCTTCTGCTGAAAACCCGGTAAGAATATTTGAATATTTACTGCTTTTAGACGTTAAAATATCTGAAAAATCGATGTACCATTACACCTCGGTACTGATTTGTATAGGAATTTAGACAACAAAATTTAGCAATTCCCACCATCGGGGGCGGTCGAGGGGGGTGCGGATCGACGGGGAATAATTCCTGGCGCCGATTAATGACGGTTTGCTGAAAAAAATTTGACAAATTTCAGAGTTTTTGACAAAAAACAAAAAAAATTTTTGGCAAAAAAAAATTCTGAAATGTTTGCACACTGAAAATTTCGATGGCGTTGTGCAAGACAAAACGAATGAAGACCTTCTGCTGAAAACCCGGTAAGAATATTTGAATATTTACTGCTTTTAGACGTTAAAATATCTGAAAAATCGATGTACCATTACACCTCGGTACTGATTTGTATAGGAATTTAGACAACAAAATTTAGCAATTCCCACCATCGGGGGCGGTCGAGGGGGGTGCGGATCGACGGGGAATAATTCCTGGCGCCGATTAACGACGGTTTGCTGAAAAAAATTTGACAAATTTCAGAGTTTTTGACAAAAAACAAAAAAAAATTAAGGCAAAAAAAAAATCTGAAATGTTTGCACACTGAAAATTTCGATGGCGTTGTGCAAGACAAAACGAATGAAGACCTTCTGCTGAAAACCCGGTAAGAATATTTGAATATTTACTGCTTTTAGACGTTAAAATATCTGAAAAATCGATATACCATTACACCTCGGTACTGATTTGTATAGGAATTTAGACAACAAAATTTAGCAATTCCCACCATCGGGGGCGGTCGAGGGGGGTGCGGATCGACGGGAAATAATTCCTGGCGCCGATTAATGACGGTTTGCTGAAAAAATTTGACAAATTTCAGAGTTTTTGACAAAAAACAAAAAAAAATTAAGGCAAAAAAAAATTCTGAAATGTTTGCACACTGAAAATTTCGATGGCGTTGTGCAAGACAAAACGAATGAAGACCTTCTGCTGAAAACCCGGTAAGAATATTTGAATATTTACTGCTTTTAGACGTTAAAATATCTGACAAATCGATGTACCATTACACCTCGGTACTGATTTGTATAGGAATTTAGACAACAAAATTTAGCAATTCCCACCATCGGGGGCGGTCGAGGGGGGTGCGGATCGACGGGGAATAATTCCTGGCGCCGATTAATGACGGTTTGCTGAAAAAAATTTGACAAATTTCAGAGTTTTTGACAAAAAACAAAAAAAATTTAAGGCAAAAAAAAATTCTGAAATGTTTGCACACTGAAAATTTCGATGGCGTTGTGCAAGACAAAACGAATGAAGACCTTCTGCTGAAAACCCGGTAAGAATATTTGAATATTTACTGCTTTTAGACGTTAAAATATCTGAAAAATCGATATACCATTACACCTCGGTACTGATTTGTATAGGAATTTAGACAACAAAATTTAGCAATTCCCACCATCGGGGGCGGTCGAGGGGGGTGCGGATCGACGGGGAATAATTCCTGGCGCCGATTAATGACGGTTTGCTGAAAAAAATTTGACAAATTTCAGAGTTTTTGACAAAAAACAAAAAAAATTTAAGGCAAAAAAAAAATCTGAAATGTTTGCACACTGAAAATTTCGATGGCGTTGTGCAAGACAAAACGAATGAAGACCTTCTGCTGAAAACCCGGTAAGAATATTTGAATATTTACTGCTTTTAGACGTTAAAATATCTGAAAAATCGATGTACCATTACACCTCGGTACTGATTTGTATAGGAATTTAGACAACAAAATTTAGCAATTCCCACCATCGGGGGCGGTCGAGGGGGGTGCGGATCGACGGGGAATAATTCCTGGCGCCGATTAATGACGGTTTGCTGAAAAAAATTTGACAAATTTCAGAGTTTATGACAAAAAACAAAAAAAGTTTAAGGCAAAAAAAAATTCTGAAATGTTTGCACACTGAAAATTTCGATGGCGTTGTGCAAGACAAAACGAATGAAGACCTTCTGCTGAAAACCCGGTAAGAATATTTGAATATTTACTGCTTTTAGACGTTAAAATATCTGAAAAATCGATATACCATTACACCTCGGTACTGATTTGTATAGGAATTTAGACAACAAAATTTAGCAATTCCCACCATCGGGGGCGGTCGAGGGGGGTGCGGATCGACGGGGAATAATTCCTGGCGCCGATTAATGACGGTTTGCTGAAAAAAATTTGACAAATTTCAGAGTTTTTGACAAAAAACAAAAAAAATTTAAGGCAAAAAAAAATTCTGAAATGTTTGCACACTGAAAATTTCGATGGCGTTGTGCAAGACAAAACGAATGAAGACCTTCTGCTGAAAACCCGGTAAGAATATTTGAATATTTACTGCTTTTAGACGTTAAAATATCTGAAAAATCGATGTACCATTACACCTCGGTACTGATTTGTATAGGGATTTAGACAACAAAATTTAGCAATTCCCACCATCGGGGGCGGTCGAGGGGGGTGCGGATCGACGGGGAATAATTCCTGGCGCCGATTAATGACGGTTTGCTGAAAAAAATTTGACAAATTTCAGAGTTTTTGACAAAAAACAAAAAAAATTTAAGGCAAAAAAAAAATCTGAAATGTTTGCACACTGAAAATTTTGATGGCGTTGTGCAAGACAAAACGAATGAAGACCTTCTGCTGAAAACCCGGTAAGAATATTTGAATATTTACTGCTTTTAGACGTTAAAATATCTGAAAAATCGATGTACCATTACACCTCGGTACTGATTTGTATAGGAATTTAGACAACAAAATTTAGCAATTCCCACCATCGGGGGCGGTCGAGGGGGGTGCGGATCGACGGGGAATAATTCCTGGCGCCGATTAATGACGGTTTGCTGAAAAAAATTTGACAAATTTCAGAGTTTTTGACAAAAAACAAAAAAAATTTAAGGCTAAAAAATATTCTGAAATGTTTGCACACTGAAAATTTCGATGGCGTTGTGCAAGACAAAACGAATGAAGACCTTCTGCTGAAAACCCGGTAAGAATATTTGAATATTTACTGCTTTTAGACGTTAAAATATCTGAAAAATCGATATACCATTACACCTCGGTACTGATTTGTATAGGAATTTAGACAACAAAATTTAGCAATTCCCACCATCGGGGGCGGTCGAGGGGGGTGCGGATCGACGGGGAATAATTCCTGGCGCCGATTAATGACGGTTTGCTGAAAAAAATTTGACAAATTTCAGAGTTTTTGACAAAAAACAAAAAAATTTAAGGCAAAAAAAAATTCTGAAATGTTTGCACACTGAAAATTTCGATGGCGTTGTGCAAGACAAAACGAATGAAGACCTTCTGCTGAAAACCCGGTAAGAATATTTGAATATTTACTGCTTTTAGACGTTAAAATATCTGAAAAATCGATGTACCATTACACCTCGGTACTGATTTGTATAGGAATTTAGACAACAAAATTTAGCAATTCCCACCATCGGGGGCGGTCGAGGGGGGTGCGGATCGACGGGGAATAATTCCTGGCGCCGATTAATGACGGTTTGCTGAAAAAAATTTGACAAATTTCAGAGTTTTTGACAAAAAACAAAAAAAATTTATGGCAAAAAAAAAATCTGAAATGTTTGCACACTGAAAATTTCGATGGCGTTGTGCAAGACAAAACGAATGAAGACCTTCTGCTGAAAACCCGGTAAGAATATTTGAATATTTACTGCTTTTAGACGTTAAAATATCTGAAAAATCGATGTACCATTACACCTCGGTACTGATTTGTATAGGAATTTAGACAACAAAATTTAGCAATTCCCACCATCGGGGGCGGTCGAGGGGGGTGCGGATCGACGGGGAATAATTCCTGGCGCCGATTAACGACGGTTTGCTGAAAAAAATTTGACAAATTTCAGAGTTTTTGACAAAAAACAAAAAAAAATTAAGGCAAAAAAAAAATCTGAAATGTTTGCACACTGAAAATTTCGATGGCGTTGTGCAAGACAAAACGAATGAAGACCTTCTGCTGAAAACCCGGTAAGAATATTTGAATATTTACTGCTTTTAGACGTTAAAATATCTGAAAAATCGATATACCATTACACCTCGGTACTGATTTGTATAGGAATTTAGACAACAAAATTTAGCAATTCCCACCATCGGGGGCGGTCGAGGGGGGTGCGGATCGACGGGAAATAATTCCTGGCGCCGATTAATGACGGTTTGCTGAAAAAATTTGACAAATTTCAGAGTTTTTGACAAAAAAAAAAAAAAAATTAAGGCAAAAAAAAAATCTGAAATGTTTGCACACTGAAAATTTCGATGGCGTTGTGCAAGACAAAACGAATGAAGACCTTCTGCTGAAAACCCGGTAAGAATATTTGAATATTTACTGCTTTTAGACGTTAAAATATCTGAAAAATCGATATACCATTACACCTCGGTACTGATTTGTATAGGAATTTAGACAACAAAATTTAGCAATTCCCACCATCGGGGGCGGTCGAGGGGGGTGCGGATCGACGGGGAATAATTCCTGGCGCCGATTAATGACGGTTTGCTGAAAAAAATTTGACAAATTTCAGAGTTTTTGACAAAAAACAAAAAAAATTTAAGGCAAAAAAAAAATCTGAAATGTTTGCACACTGAAAATTTCGATGGCGTTGTGCAAGACAAAACGAATGAAGACCTTCTGCTGAAAACCCGGTAAGAATATTTGAATATTTACTGCTTTTAGACGTTAAAATATCTGAAAAATCGATGTACCATTACACCTCGGTACTGATTTGTATAGGAATTTAGACAACAAAATTTAGCAATTCCCACCATCGGGGGCGGTCGAGGGGGGTGCGGATCGACGGGGAATAATTCCTGGCGCCGATTAATGACGGTTTGCTGAAAAAAATTTGACAAATTTCAGAGTTTATGACAAAAAACAAAAAAAATTTAAGGCAAAAAAAAATTCTGAAATGTTTGCACACTGAAAATTTCGATGGCGTTGTGCAAGACAAAACGAATGAAGACCTTCTGCTGAAAACCCGGTAAGAATATTTGAATATTTACTGCTTTTAGACGTTAAAATATCTGAAAAATCGATATACCATTACACCTCGGTACTGATTTGTATAGGAAGTTAGACAACAAAATTTAGCAATTCCCACCATCGGGGGCGGTCGAGGGGGGTGCGGATCGACGGGGAATAATTCCTGGCGCCGATTAATGACGGTTTGCTGAAAAAAATTTGACAAATTTCAGAGTTTTTGACAAAAAACAAAAAAAATTTAAGGCAAAAAAAAATTCTGAAATGTTTGCACACTGAAAATTTCGATGGCGTTGTGCAAGACAAAACGAATGAAGACCTTCTGCTGAAAACCCGGTAAGAATATTTGAATATTTACTGCTTTTAGACGTTAAAATATCTGAAAAATCGATATACCATTACACCTCGGTACTGATTTGTATAGGAATTTAGACAACAAAATTTAGCAATTCCCACCATCGGGGGCGGTCGAGGGGGGTGCGGATCGACGGGGAATAATTCCTGGCGCCGATTAATGACGGTTTGCTGAAAAAAATTTGACAAATTTCAGAGTTTTTGACAAAAAACAAAAAAAATTTAAGGCAAAAAAAAAATCTGAAATGTTTGCACACTGAAAATTTCGATGGCGTTGTGCAAGACAAAACGAATGAAGACCTTCTGCTGAAAACCCGGTAAGAATATTTGAATATTTACTGCTTTTAGACGTTAAAATATCTGAAAAATCGATGTACCATTACACCTCGGTACTGATTGATTTGTATAGGAATTTAGACAACAAAATTTAGCAATTCCCACCATCGGGGGCGGTCGAGGGGGGTGCGGATCGACGGGGAATAATTCCTGGCGCCGATTAATGACGGTTTGCTGAAAAAAATTTGACAAATTTCAGAGTTTATGACAAAAAACAAAAAAAGTTTAAGGCAAAAAAAAATTCTGAAATGTTTGCACACTGAAAATTTCGATGGCGTTGTGCAAGACAAAACGAATGAAGACCTTCTGCTGAAAACCCGGTAAGAATATTTGAATATTTACTGCTTTTAGACGTTAAAATATCTGAAAAATCGATATACCATTACACCTCGGTACTGATTTGTATAGGAATTTAGACAACAAAATTTAGCAATTCCCACCATCGGGGGCGGTCGAGGGGGGTGCGGATCGACGGGGAATAATTCCTGGCGCCGATTAATGACGGTTTGCTGAAAAAAATTTGACAAATTTCAGAGTTTTTGACAAAAAACAAAAAAAATTTAAGGCAAAAAAAAATTCTGAAATGTTTGCACACTGAAAATTTCGATGGCGTTGTGCAAGACAAAACGAATGAAGACCTTCTGCTGAAAACCCGGTAAGAATATTTGAATATTTACTGCTTTTAGACGTTAAAATATCTGAAAAATCGATGTACCATTACACCTCGGTACTGATTTGTATAGGGATTTAGACAACAAAATTTAGCAATTCCCACCATCGGGGGCGGTCGAGGGGGGTGCGGATCGACGGGGAATAATTCCTGGCGCCGATTAATGACGGTTTGCTGAAAAAAATTTGACAAATTTCAGAGTTTTTGACAAAAAACAAAAAAAATTTAAGGCAAAAAAAAAATCTGAAATGTTTGCACACTGAAAATTTTGATGGCGTTGTGCAAGACAAAACGAATGAAGACCTTCTGCTGAAAACCCGGTAAGAATATTTGAATATTTACTGCTTTTAGACGTTAAAATATCTGAAAAATCGATGTACCATTACACCTCGGTACTGATTTGTATAGGAATTTAGACAACAAAATTTAGCAATTCCCACCATCGGGGGCGGTCGAGGGGGGTGCGGATCGACGGGGAATAATTCCTGGCGCCGATTAATGACGGTTTGCTGAAAAAAATTTGACAAATTTCAGAGTTTTTGACAAAAAACAAAAAAAATTTAAGGCTAAAAAATATTCTGAAATGTTTGCACACTGAAAATTTCGATGGCGTTGTGCAAGACAAAACGAATGAAGACCTTCTGCTGAAAACCCGGTAAGAATATTTGAATATTTACTGCTTTTAGACGTTAAAATATCTGAAAAATCGATATACCATTACACCTCGGTACTGATTTGTATAGGAATTTAAACAACAAAATTTAGCAATTCCCACCATCGGGGGCGGTCGAGGGGGGTGCGGATCGACGGGGAATAATTCCTGGCGCCGATTAATGACGGTTTGCTGAAAAAAATTTGACAAATTTCAGAGTTTTTGACAAAAAACAAAAAAATTTAAGGCAAAAAAAAATTCTGAAATGTTTGCACACTGAAAATTTCGATGGCGTTGTGCAAGACAAAACGAATGAAGACCTTCTGCTGAAAACCCGGTAAGAATATTTGAATATTTACTGCTTTTAGACGTTAAAATATCTGAAAAATCGATGTACCATTACACCTCGGTACTGATTTGTATAGGAATTTAGACAACAAAATTTAGCAATTCCCACCATCGGGGGCGGTCGAGGGGGGTGCGGATCGACGGGGAATAATTCCTGGCGCCGATTAATGACGGTTTGCTGAAAAAAATTTGACAAATTTCAGAGTTTATGACAAAAAACAAAAAAAGTTTAAGGCAAAAAAAAATTCTGAAATGTTTGCACACTGAAAATTTCGATGGCGTTGTGCAAGACAAAACGAATGAAGACCTTCTGCTGAAAACCCGGTAAGAATATTTGAATATTTACTGCTTTTAGACGTTAAAATATCTGAAAAATCGATGTACCATTACACCTCGGTACTGATTTGTATAGGAATTTAGACAACAAAATTTAGCAATTCCCACCATCGGGGGCGGTCGAGGGGGGTGCGGATCGACGGGGAATAATTCCTGGCGCCGATTAATGACGGTTTGCTGAAAAAAATTTGACAAATTTCAGAGTTTATGACAAAAAACAAAAAAAATTTAAGGCAAAAAAAAATTCTGAAATGTTTGCACACTGAAAATTTCGATGGCGTTGTGCAAGACAAAACGAATGAAGACCTTCTGCTGAAAACCCGGTAAGAATATTTGAATATTTACTGCTTTTAGACGTTAAAATATCTGAAAAATCGATATACCATTACACCTCGGTACTGATTTGTATAGGAATTTAGACAACAAAATTTAGCAATTCCCACCATCGGGGGCGGTCGAGGGGGGTGCGGATCGACGGGGAATAATTCCTGGCGCCGATTAATGACGGTTTGCTGAAAAAAATTTGACAAATTTCAGAGTTTTTGACAAAAAACAAAAAAAATTTAAGGCAAAAAAAAATTCTGAAATGTTTGCACACTGAAAATTTCGATGGCGTTGTGCAAGACAAAACGAATGAAGACCTTCTGCTGAAAACCCGGTAAGAATATTTGAATATTTACTGCTTTTAGACGTTAAAATATCTGAAAAATCGATATACCATTACACCTCGGTACTGATTTGTATAGGAATTTAGACAACAAAATTTAGCAATTCCCACCATCGGGGGCGGTCGAGGGGGGTGCGGATCGACGGGGAATAATTCCTGGCGCCGATTAATGAAGGTTTGCTGAAAAAAATTTGACAAATTTCAGAGTTTTTGACAAAAAACAAAAAAAATTTATGGCAAAAAAAAATTCTGAAATGTTTGCACACTGAAAATTTCGATGGCGTTGTGCAAGACAAAACGAATGAAGACCTTCTGCTGAAAACCCGGTAAGAATATTTGAATATTTACTGCTTTTAGACGTTAAAATATCTGAAAAATCGATGTACCATTACACCTCGGTACTGATTTGTATAGGAATTTAGACAACAAAATTTAGCAATTCCCACCATCGGGGGCGGTCGAGGGGGGTGCGGATCGACGGGGAATAATTCCTGGCGCCGATTAACGACGGTTTGCTGAAAAAAATTTGACAAATTTCAGAGTTTTTGACAAAAAACAAAAAAAAATTAAGGCAAAAAAAAAATCTGAAATGTTTGCACACTGAAAATTTCGATGGCGTTGTGCAAGACAAAACGAATGAAGACCTTCTGCTGAAAACCCGGTAAGAATATTTGAATATTTACTGCTTTTAGACGTTAAAATATCTGAAAAATCGATATACCATTACACCTCGGTACTGATTTGTATAGGAATTTAGACAACAAAATTTAGCAATTCCCACCATCGGGGGCGGTCGAGGGGGGTGCGGATCGACGGGAAATAATTCCTGGCGCCGATTAATGACGGTTTGCTGAAAAAATTTGACAAATTTCAGAGTTTTTGACAAAAAACAAAAAAAAATTAAGGCAAAAAAAAATTCTGAAATGTTTGCACACTGAAAATTTCGATGGCGTTGTGCAAGACAAAACGAATGAAGACCTTCTGCTGAAAACCCGGTAAGAATATTTGAATATTTACTGCTTTTAGACGTTAAAATATCTGACAAATCGATGTACCATTACACCTCGGTACTGATTTGTATAGGAATTTAGACAACAAAATTTAGCAATTCCCACCATCGGGGGCGGTCGAGGGGGGTGCGGATCGACGGGGAATAATTCCTGGCGCCGATTAATGACGGTTTGCTGAAAAAAATTTGACAAATTTCAGAGTTTTTGACAAAAAACAAAAAAAATTTAAGGCAAAAAAAAATTCTGAAATGTTTGCACACTGAAAATTTCGATGGCGTTGTGCAAGACAAAACGAATGAAGACCTTCTGCTGAAAACCCGGTAAGAATATTTGAATATTTACTGCTTTTAGACGTTAAAATATCTGAAAAATCGATATACCATTACACCTCGGTACTGATTTGTATAGGAATTTAGACAACAAAATTTAGCAATTCCCACCATCGGGGGCGGTCGAGGGGGGTGCGGATCGACGGGGAATAATTCCTGGCGCCGATTAATGACGGTTTGCTGAAAAAAATTTGACAAATTTCAGAGTTTTTGACAAAAAACAAAAAAAATTTAAGGCAAAAAAAAAATCTGAAATGTTTGCACACTGAAAATTTCGATGGCGTTGTGCAAGACAAAACGAATGAAGACCTTCTGCTGAAAACCCGGTAAGAATATTTGAATATTTACTGCTTTTAGACGTTAAAATATCTGAAAAATCGATGTACCATTACACCTCGGTACTGATTTGTATAGGAATTTAGACAACAAAATTTAGCAATTCCCACCATCGGGGGCGGTCGAGGGGGGTGCGGATCGACGGGGAATAATTCCTGGCGCCGATTAATGACGGTTTGCTGAAAAAAATTTGACAAATTTCAGAGTTTATGACAAAAAACAAAAAAAGTTTAAGGCAAAAAAAAATTCTGAAATGTTTGCACACTGAAAATTTCGATGGCGTTGTGCAAGACAAAACGAATGAAGACCTTCTGCTGAAAACCCGGTAAGAATATTTGAATATTTACTGCTTTTAGACGTTAAAATATCTGAAAAATCGATATACCATTACACCTCGGTACTGATTTGTATAGGAATTTAGACAACAAAATTTAGCAATTCCCACCATCGGGGGCGGTCGAGGGGGGTGCGGATCGACGGGGAATAATTCCTGGCGCCGATTAATGACGGTTTGCTGAAAAAAATTTGACAAATTTCAGAGTTTTTGACAAAAAACAAAAAAAATTTAAGGCAAAAAAAAATTCTGAAATGTTTGCACACTGAAAATTTCGATGGCGTTGTGCAAGACAAAACGAATGAAGACCTTCTGCTGAAAACCCGGTAAGAATATTTGAATATTTACTGCTTTTAGACGTTAAAATATCTGAAAAATCGATGTACCATTACACCTCGGTACTGATTTGTATAGGGATTTAGACAACAAAATTTAGCAATTCCCACCATCGGGGGCGGTCGAGGGGGGTGCGGATCGACGGGGAATAATTCCTGGCGCCGATTAATGACGGTTTGCTGAAAAAAATTTGACAAATTTCAGAGTTTTTGACAAAAAACAAAAAAAATTTAAGGCAAAAAAAAAATCTGAAATGTTTGCACACTGAAAATTTTGATGGCGTTGTGCAAGACAAAACGAATGAAGACCTTCTGCTGAAAACCCGGTAAGAATATTTGAATATTTACTGCTTTTAGACGTTAAAATATCTGAAAAATCGATGTACCATTACACCTCGGTACTGATTTGTATAGGAATTTAGACAACAAAATTTAGCAATTCCCACCATCGGGGGCGGTCGAGGGGGGTGCGGATCGACGGGGAATAATTCCTGGCGCCGATTAATGACGGTTTGCTGAAAAAAATTTGACAAATTTCAGAGTTTTTGACAAAAAACAAAAAAAATTTAAGGCTAAAAAATATTCTGAAATGTTTGCACACTGAAAATTTCGATGGCGTTGTGCAAGACAAAACGAATGAAGACCTTCTGCTGAAAACCCGGTAAGAATATTTGAATATTTACTGCTTTTAGACGTTAAAATATCTGACAAATCGATGTACCATTACACCTCGGTACTGATTTGTATAGGAATTTAGACAACAAAATTTAGCAATTCCCACCATCGGGGGCGGTCGAGGGGGGTGCGGATCGACGGGGAATAATTCCTGGCGCCGATTAATGACGGTTTGCTGAAAAAAATTTGACAAATTTCAGAGTTTTTGACAAAAAACAAAAAAAATTTAAGGCAAAAAAAAATTCTGAAATGTTTGCACACTGAAAATTTCGATGGCGTTGTGCAAGACAAAACGAATGAAGACCTTCTGCTGAAAACCCGGTAAGAATATTTGAATATTTACTGCTTTTAGACGTTAAAATATCTGAAAAATCGATATACCATTACACCTCGGTACTGATTTGTATAGGAATTTAGACAACAAAATTTAGCAATTCCCACCATCGGGGGCGGTCGAGGGGGGTGCGGATCGACGGGGAATAATTCCTGGCGCCGATTAATGACGGTTTGCTGAAAAAAATTTGACAAATTTCAGAGTTTTTGACAAAAAACAAAAAAAATTTAAGGCAAAAAAAAAATCTGAAATGTTTGCACACTGAAAATTTCGATGGCGTTGTGCAAGACAAAACGAATGAAGACCTTCTGCTGAAAACCCGGTAAGAATATTTGAATATTTACTGCTTTTAGACGTTAAAATATCTGAAAAATCGATGTACCATTACACCTCGGTACTGATTTGTATAGGAATTTAGACAACAAAATTTAGCAATTCCCACCATCGGGGGCGGTCGAGGGGGGTGCGGATCGACGGGGAATAATTCCTGGCGCCGATTAATGACGGTTTGCTGAAAAAAATTTGACAAATTTCAGAGTTTATGACAAAAAACAAAAAAAGTTTAAGGCAAAAAAAAATTCTGAAATGTTTGCACACTGAAAATTTCGATGGCGTTGTGCAAGACAAAACGAATGAAGACCTTCTGCTGAAAACCCGGTAAGAATATTTGAATATTTACTGCTTTTAGACGTTAAAATATCTGAAAAATCGATATACCATTACACCTCGGTACTGATTTGTATAGGAATTTAGACAACAAAATTTAGCAATTCCCACCATCGGGGGCGGTCGAGGGGGGTGCGGATCGACGGGGAATAATTCCTGGCGCCGATTAATGACGGTTTGCTGAAAAAAATTTGACAAATTTCAGAGTTTTTGACAAAAAACAAAAAAAATTTAAGGCAAAAAAAAATTCTGAAATGTTTGCACACTGAAAATTTCGATGGCGTTGTGCAAGACAAAACGAATGAAGACCTTCTGCTGAAAACCCGGTAAGAATATTTGAATATTTACTGCTTTTAGACGTTAAAATATCTGAAAAATCGATGTACCATTACACCTCGGTACTGATTTGTATAGGGATTTAGACAACAAAATTTAGCAATTCCCACCATCGGGGGCGGTCGAGGGGGGTGCGGATCGACGGGGAATAATTCCTGGCGCCGATTAATGACGGTTTGCTGAAAAAAATTTGACAAATTTCAGAGTTTTTGACAAAAAACAAAAAAAATTTAAGGCAAAAAAAAAATCTGAAATGTTTGCACACTGAAAATTTTGATGGCGTTGTGCAAGACAAAACGAATGAAGACCTTCTGCTGAAAACCCGGTAAGAATATTTGAATATTTACTGCTTTTAGACGTTAAAATATCTGAAAAATCGATGTACCATTACACCTCGGTACTGATTTGTATAGGAATTTAGACAACAAAATTTAGCAATTCCCACCATCGGGGGCGGTCGAGGGGGGTGCGGATCGACGGGGAATAATTCCTGGCGCCGATTAATGACGGTTTGCTGAAAAAAATTTGACAAATTTCAGAGTTTTTGACAAAAAACAAAAAAAATTTAAGGCTAAAAAATATTCTGAAATGTTTGCACACTGAAAATTTCGATGGCGTTGTGCAAGACAAAACGAATGAAGACCTTCTGCTGAAAACCCGGTAAGAATATTTGAATATTTACTGCTTTTAGACGTTAAAATATCTGAAAAATCGATATACCATTACACCTCGGTACTGATTTGTATAGGAATTTAAACAACAAAATTTAGCAATTCCCACCATCGGGGGCGGTCGAGGGGGGTGCGGATCGACGGGGAATAATTCCTGGCGCCGATTAATGACGGTTTGCTGAAAAAAATTTGACAAATTTCAGAGTTTTTGACAAAAAACAAAAAAATTTAAGGCAAAAAAAAATTCTGAAATGTTTGCACACTGAAAATTTCGATGGCGTTGTGCAAGACAAAACGAATGAAGACCTTCTGCTGAAAACCCGGTAAGAATATTTGAATATTTACTGCTTTTAGACGTTAAAATATCTGAAAAATCGATGTACCATTACACCTCGGTACTGATTTGTATAGGAATTTAGACAACAAAATTTAGCAATTCCCACCATCGGGGGCGGTCGAGGGGGGTGCGGATCGACGGGGAATAATTCCTGGCGCCGATTAATGACGGTTTGCTGAAAAAAATTTGACAAATTTCAGAGTTTTTGACAAAAAACAAAAAAAATTTATGGCAAAAAAAAAATCTGAAATGTTTGCACACTGAAAATTTCGATGGCGTTGTGCAAGACAAAACGAATGAAGACCTTCTGCTGAAAACCCGGTAAGAATATTTGAATATTTACTGCTTTTAGACGTTAAAATATCTGAAAAATCGATGTACCATTACACCTCGGTACTGATTTGTATAGGAATTTAGACAACAAAATTTAGCAATTCCCACCATCGGGGGCGGTCGAGGGGGGTGCGGATCGACGGGGAATAATTCCTGGCGCCGATTAACGACGGTTTGCTGAAAAAAATTTGACAAATTTCAGAGTTTTTGACAAAAAACAAAAAAAAATTAAGGCAAAAAAAAAATCTGAAATGTTTGCACACTGAAAATTTCGATGGCGTTGTGCAAGACAAAACGAATGAAGACCTTCTGCTGAAAACCCGGTAAGAATATTTGAATATTTACTGCTTTTAGACGTTAAAATATCTGAAAAATCGATATACCATTACACCTCGGTACTGATTTGTATAGGAATTTAGACAACAAAATTTAGCAATTCCCACCATCGGGGGCGGTCGAGGGGGGTGCGGATCGACGGGAAATAATTCCTGGCGCCGATTAATGACGGTTTGCTGAAAAAATTTGACAAATTTCAGAGTTTTTGACAAAAAACAAAAAAAAATTAAGGCAAAAAAAAAATCTGAAATGTTTGCACACTGAAAATTTCGATGGCGTTGTGCAAGACAAAACGAATGAAGACCTTCTGCTGAAAACCCGGTAAGAATATTTGAATATTTACTGCTTTTAGACGTTAAAATATCTGAAAAATCGATATACCATTACACCTCGGTACTGATTTGTATAGGAATTTAGACAACAAAATTTAGCAATTCCCACCATCGGGGGCGGTCGAGGGGGGTGCGGATCGACGGGGAATAATTCCTGGCGCCGATTAATGACGGTTTGCTGAAAAAAAATTGACAAATTTCAGAGTTTTTGACAAAAAACAAAAAAAATTTAAGGCAAAAAAAAAATCTGAAATGTTTGCACACTGAAAATTTCGATGGCGTTGTGCAAGACAAAACGAATGAAGACCTTCTGCTGAAAACCCGGTAAGAATATTTGAATATTTACTGCTTTTAGACGTTAAAATATCTGAAAAATCGATGTACCATTACACCTCGGTACTGATTTGTATAGGAATTTAGACAACAAAATTTAGCAATTCCCACCATCGGGGGCGGTCGAGGGGGGTGCGGATCGACGGGGAATAATTCCTGGCGCCGATTAATGACGGTTTGCTGAAAAAAATTTGACAAATTTCAGAGTTTATGACAAAAAACAAAAAAAATTTAAGGCAAAAAAAAATTCTGAAATGTTTGCACACTGAAAATTTCGATGGCGTTGTGCAAGACAAAACGAATGAAGACCTTCTGCTGAAAACCCGGTAAGAATATTTGAATATTTACTGCTTTTAGACGTTAAAATATCTGAAAAATCGATATACCATTACACCTCGGTACTGATTTGTATAGGAATTTAGACAACAAAATTTAGCAATTCCCACCATCGGGGGCGGTCGAGGGGGGTGCGGATCGACGGGGAATAATTCCTGGCGCCGATTAATGACGGTTTGCTGAAAAAAATTTGACAAATTTCAGAGTTTTTGACAAAAAACAAAAAAAATTTAAGGCAAAAAAAAATTCTGAAATGTTTGCACACTGAAAATTTCGATGGCGTTGTGCAAGACAAAACGAATGAAGACCTTCTGCTGAAAACCCGGTAAGAATATTTGAATATTTACTGCTTTTAGACGTTAAAATATCTGAAAAATCGATGTACCATTACACCTCGGTACTGATTTGTATAGGGATTTAGACAACAAAATTTAGCAATTCCCACCATCGGGGGCGGTCGAGGGGGGTGCGGATCGACGGGGAATAATTCCTGGCGCCGATTAATGACGGTTTGCTGAAAAAAATTTGACAAATTTCAGAGTTTTTGACAAAAAACAAAAAAAATTTAAGGCAAAAAAAAAATCTGAAATGTTTGCACACTGAAAATTTTGATGGCGTTGTGCAAGACAAAACGAATGAAGACCTTCTGCTGAAAACCCGGTAAGAATATTTGAATATTTACTGCTTTTAGACGTTAAAATATCTGAAAAATCGATGTACCATTACACCTCGGTACTGATTTGTATAGGAATTTAGACAACAAAATTTAGCAATTCCCACCATCGGGGGCGGTCGAGGGGGGTGCGGATCGACGGGGAATAATTCCTGGCGCCGATTAATGACGGTTTGCTGAAAAAAATTTGACAAATTTCAGAGTTTTTGACAAAAAACAAAAAAAATTTAAGGCTAAAAAATATTCTGAAATGTTTGCACACTGAAAATTTCGATGGCGTTGTGCAAGACAAAACGAATGAAGACCTTCTGCTGAAAACCCGGTAAGAATATTTGAATATTTACTGCTTTTAGACGTTAAAATATCTGAAAAATCGATATACCATTACACCTCGGTACTGATTTGTATAGGAATTTAGACAACAAAATTTAGCAATTCCCACCATCGGGGGCGGTCGAGGGGGGTGCGGATCGACGGGGAATAATTCCTGGCGCCGATTAATGACGGTTTGCTGAAAAAAATTTGACAAATTTCAGAGTTTTTGACAAAAAACAAAAAAATTTAAGGCAAAAAAAAATTCTGAAATGTTTACACACTGAAAATTTCGATGGCGTTGTGCAAGACAAAACGAATGAAGACCTTCTGCTGAAAACCCGGTAAGAATATTTGAATATTTACTGCTTTTAGACGTTAAAATATCTGAAAAATCGATGTACCATTACACCTCGGTACTGATTTGTATAGGAATTTAGACAACAAAATTTAGCAATTCCCACCATCGGGGGCGGTCGAGGGGGGTGCGGATCGACGGGGAATAATTCCTGGCGCCGATTAATGACGGTTTGCTGAAAAAAATTTGACAAATTTCAGAGTTTTTGACAAAAAACAAAAAAAATTTATGGCAAAAAAAAAATCTGAAATGTTTGCACACTGAAAATTTCGATTGCGTTGTGCAAGACAAAACGAATGAAGACCTTCTGCTGAAAACCCGGTAAGAATATTTGAATATTTACTGCTTTTAGACGTTAAAATATCTGAAAAATCGATGTACCATTACACCTCGGTACTGATTTGTATAGGAATTTAGACAACAAAATTTAGCAATTCCCACCATCGGGGGCGGTCGAGGGGGGTGCGGATCGACGGGGAATAATTCCTGGCGCCGATTAACGACGGTTTGCTGAAAAAAATTTGACAAATTTCAGAGTTTTTGACAAAAAACAAAAAAAAATTAAGGCAAAAAAAAAATCTGAAATGTTTGCACACTGAAAATTTCGATGGCGTTGTGCAAGACAAAACGAATGAAGACCTTCTGCTGAAAACCCGGTAAGAATATTTGAATATTTACTGCTTTTAGACGTTAAAATATCTGAAAAATCGATATACCATTACACCTCGGTACTGATTTGTATAGGAATTTAGACAACAAAATTTAGCAATTCCCACCATCGGGGGCGGTCGAGGGGGGTGCGGATCGACGGGAAATAATTCCTGGCGCCGATTAATGACGGTTTGCTGAAAAAATTTGACAAATTTCAGAGTTTTTGACAAAAAACAAAAAAAAATTAAGGCAAAAAAAAATTCTGAAATGTTTGCACACTGAAAATTTCGATGGCGTTGTGCAAGACAAAACGAATGAAGACCTTCTGCTGAAAACCCGGTAAGAATATTTGAATATTTACTGCTTTTAGACGTTAAAATATCTGACAAATCGATGTACCATTACACCTCGGTACTGATTTGTATAGGAATTTAGACAACAAAATTTAGCAATTCCCACCATCGGGGGCGGTCGAGGGGGGTGCGGATCGACGGGGAATAATTCCTGGCGCCGATTAATGACGGTTTGCTGAAAAAAATTTGACAAATTTCAGAGTTTTTGACAAAAAACAAAAAAAAATTAAGGCAAAAAAAAATTCTGAAATGTTTGCACACTGAAAATTTCGATGGCGTTGTGCAAGACAAAACGAATGAAGACCTTCTGCTGAAAACCCGGTAAGAATATTTGAATATTTACTGCTTTTAGACGTTAAAATATCTGAAAAATCGATATACCATTACACCTCGGTACTGATTTGTATAGGAATTTAGACAACAAAATTCAGCAATTCCCACCATCGGGGGCGGTCGAGGGGGTGCGGATAGACGGGAAATAATTCCTGGCGCCGATTAATGACGGTTTGCTGAAAAAATTTGACAAATTTCAGAGTTTTTGACAAAAAACAAAAAAAATTTAAGGCAAAAAAAAATTCTGAAATGTTTGCACACTGAAAATTTCGATGGCGTTGTGCAAGACAAAACGAATGAAGACCTTCTGCTGAAAACCCGGTAAGAATATTTGAATATTTACTGCTTTTAGACGTTAAAATATCTGAAAAATCGATATACCATTACACCTCGGTACTGATTTGTATAGGAATTTAGACAACAAAATTTAGCAATTCCCACCATCGGGGGCGGTCGAGGGGGGTGCGGATCGACGGGGAATAATTCCTGGCGCCGATTAATGACGGTTTGCTGAAAAAATTGACAAATTTCAGAGTTTTTGACAAAAAACAAAAAAAATTTAAGGCAAAAAAAAAATCTGAAATGTTTGCACACTGAAAATTTCGATGGCGTTGTGCAAGACAAAACGAATGAAGACCTTCTGCTGAAAACCCGGTAAGAATATTTGAATATTTACTGCTTTTAGACGTTAAAATATCTGAAAAATCGATGTACCATTACACCTCGGTACTGATTTGTATAGGAATTTAGACAACAAAATTTAGCAATTCCCACCATCGGGGGCGGTCGAGGGGGGTGCGGATCGACGGGGAATAATTCCTGGCGCCGATTAATGACGGTTTGCTGAAAAAAATTTGACAAATTTCAGAGTTTTTGACAAAAAACAAAAAAAATTTAAGGCAAAAAAAAATTCTGAAATGTTTGCACACTGAAAATTTCGATGGCGTTGTGCAAGACAAAACGAATGAAGACCTTCTGCTGAAAACCCGGTAAGAATATTTGAATATTTACTGCTTTTAGACGTTAAAATATCTGAAAAATAGATGTACCATTACACCTCGGTACTGATTTGTATAGGAATTTAGACAACAAAATTTAGCAATTCCCACCATCGGGGGCGGTCGAGGGGGGTGCGGATCGACGGGGAATAATTCCTGGCGCCGATTAATGACGGTTTGCTGAAAAAAATTTGACAAATTTCAGAGTTTATGACAAAAAACAAAAAAAAATTAAGGCAAAAAAAAATTCTGAAATGTTTGCACACTGAAAATTTCGATGGCGTTGTGCAAGACAAAACGAATGAAGACCTTCTGCTGAAAACACGGTAAGAATATTTGAATATTTACTGCTTTTAGACGTTAAAATATCTGAAAAATCGATGTACCATTACACCTCGGTACTGATTTGTATAGGAATTTAGACAACAAAATTTAGCAATTCCCACCATCGGGGGCGGTCGAGGGGGGTGCGGATCGACGGGGAATAATTCCTGGCGCCGATTAATGACGGTTTGCTGAAAAAAATTTGACAAATTTCAGAGTTTTTGACAAAAAACAAAAAAAAATTAATTAAAAAAAACATTCTGAAATGTGTGCACACTGAAAATTTCGATGGCGTTGTGCAAGACAAAACGAATGAAGACCTTCTGCTGAAAACCCGGTAAGAATATTTGAATATTTACTGCTTTTAGACGTTAAAATATCTGAAAAATCGATGTACCATTACACCTCGGTACTGATTTGTATAGGAATTTAGACAACAAAATTTAGCAATTCCCACCATCGGGGGCGGTCGAGGGGGGTGCGGATCGACGGGGAATAATTCCTGGCGCCGATTAATGACGGTTTGCTGAAAAAAATTTGACAAATTTCAGAGTTTTTGACAAAAAACAAAAAAAAATTAATGCCAAAAAAAATTCTGAAATGTTTGCACACTGAAAATTTCGATGGCGTTCTGCAAGACAAAACGAATGAAGACCTTCTGCTGAAAACCCGGTAAGAATATTTGAATATTTACTGCTTTTAGACGTTAAAATATCTGAAAAATCGATGTACCATTACACCTCGGTACTGATTTGTATAGGAATTTAGACAACAAAATTTAGCAATTCCCACCATCGGGGGCGGTCGAGGGGGGTGCGGATCGACGGGGAATAATTCCTGGCGCCGATTAATGACGGTTTGCTGAAAAAAATTTGACAAATTTCAGAGTTTTTGACAAAAAACAAAAAAAATTTAAGGCAAAAAAAAATTCTGAAATGTTTGCACACTGAAAATTTCGATGGCGTTGTGCAAGACAAAACGAATGAAGACCTTCTGCTGAAAACACGGTAAGAATATTTGAATATTTACTGCTTTTAGACGTTAAAATATCTGAAAAATCGATGTACCATTACACCTCGGTACTGATTTGTATAGGAATTTAGACAACAAAATTTAGCAATTCCCACCATCGGGGGCGGTCGAGGGGGGTGCGGATCGACGGGGAATAATTCCTGGCGCCGATTAATGACGGTTTGCTGAAAAAAATTTGACAAATTTCAGAGTTTTTGACAAAAAAAAAAAAATTAAGGCAAAAAAAATTCTGAAATGTTTGCACACTGAAAATTTCGATGGCGTTGTGCAAGACAAAACGAATGAAGACCTTCTGCTGAAAACCCGGTAAGAATATTTGAATATTTACTGCTTTTAGACGTTAAAATATCTCACAAATCGATGTACCATTACACCTCGGTACTGATTTGTATAGGAATTTAGACAACAAAATTTAGCAATTCCCACCATCGGGGGCGGTCGAGGGGGGTGCGGATCGACGGGGAATAATTCCTGGCGCCGATTAATGACGGTTTGCTGAAAAAAATTTGACAAATTTCAGAGTTTTTGACAAAAAACAAAAAAAATTTAAGGCAAAAAAAAATTCTGAAATGTTTGCACACTGAAAATTTCGATGGCGTTGTGCAAGACAAAACGAATGAAGACCTTCTGCTGAAAACCCGGTAAGAATATTTGAATATTTACGACTTTTAGACGTTAAAATATCTGAAAAATCGATATACCATTACACCTCGGTACTGATTTGTATAGGAATTTAGACAACAAAATTCAGCAATTCCCACCATCGGGGGCGGTCGAGGGGGGTGCGGATAGACGGGAAATAATTCCTGGCGCCGATTAATGACGGTTTGCTGAAAAATTTGACAAATTTCAGAGTTTTTGACAAAAAACAAAAAAATTTAAGGCAAAAAAAAATTCTGAAATGTTTGCACACTGAAAATTTCGATGGCGTTGTGCAAGACAAAACGAATGAAGACCTTCTGCTGAAAACCCGGTAAGAATATTTGAATATTTACCGCTTTTAGACGTTAAAATATCTGAAAAATCGATATACCATTACACCTCGGTACTGATTTGTATAGGAATTTAGACAACAAAATTTAGCAATTCCCACCATCGGGGGCGGTCGAGGGGGGTGCGGATCGACGGGGAATAATTCCTGGCGCCGATTAATGACGGTTTGCTGAAAAAAATTTGACAAATTTCAGAGTTTTTGACAAAAAACAAAAAAAATTTATGGCAAAAAAAAATTCTGAAATGTTTGCACACTGAAAATTTCGATGGCGTTGTGCAAGACAAAACGAATGAAGACCTTCTGCTGAAAACCCGGTAAGAATATTTGAATATTTACTGCTTTTAGACGTTAAAATATCTGAAAAATAGATGTACCATTACACCTCGGTACTGATTTGTATAGGAATTTAGACAACAAAATTTAGCAATTCCCACCATCGGGGGCGGTCGAGGGGGGTGCGGATCGACGGGGAATAATTCCTGGCGCCGATTAATGACGGTTTGCTGAAAAAAATTTGACAAATTTCAGAGTTTTTGACAAAAAACAAAAAAAAAATTAAGGCAAAAAAAAATTCTGAAATGTTTGCACACTGAAAATTTCGATGGCGTTGTGCAAGACAAAACGAATGAAGACCTTCTGCTGAAAACCCGGTAAGAATATTTGAATATTTACTGCTTTTATACGTTAAAATATCTGAAAAATCGATATACCATTACACCTCGGTACTGATTTGTATAGGAATTTAGACAACAAAATTTAGCAATTCCCACCATCGGGGGCGGTCGAGGGGGGTGCGGATCGACGGGGAATAATTCCTGGCGCCGATTAATGACGGTTTGCTGAAAAAAATTTGACAAATTTCAGAGTTTTTGACAAAAAACAAAAAAAATTTAAGGCAAAAAAAAATTCTGAAATGTTTGCACACTGAAAATTTCGATGGCGTTGTGCAAGACAAAACGAATGAAGACCTTCTGCTGAAAACCCGGTAAGAATATTTGAATATTTACTGCTTTTAGACGTTAAAATATCTGAAAAATCGATGTACCATTACACCTCGGTACTGATTTGTATAGAAATTTAGACAACAAAATTTAGCAATTCCCACCATCGGGGGCGGTCGAGGGGGGTGCGGATCGACGGGGAATAATTCCTGGCGCCGATTAATGACGGTTTGCTGAAAAAAATTTGACAAATTTCAGAGTTTATGACAAAAAACAAAAAAAATTTAAGGCAAAAAAAAATTCTGAAATGTTTGCACACTGAAAATTTCGATGGCGTTGTGCAAGACAAAACGAATGAAGACCTTCTGCTGAAAACACGGTAAGAATATTTGAATATTTACTGCTTTTAGACGTTAAAATATCTGAAAAATCGATGTACCATTACACCTCGGTACTGATTTGTATAGGAATTTAGACAACAAAATTTAGCAATTCCCACCATCGGGGGCGGTCGAGGGGGGTGCGGATCGACGGGAAATAATTCCTGGCGCCGATTAATGACGGTTTGCTGAAAAAAATTTGACAAATTTCAGAGTTTTTGACAAAAAACAAAAATAAATTAAGGCAAAAAAAATTCTGAAATGTTTGCACACTGAAAATTTCGATGGCGTTGTGCAAGACAAAACGAATGAAGACCTTCTGCTGAAAACCCGGTAAGAATATTTGAATATTTACTGCTTTTAGACGTTAAAATATCTGACAAATCGATGTACCATTACACCTCGGTACTGATTTGTATAGGAATTTAGACAACAAAATTTAGCAATTCCCACCATCGGGGGCGGTCGAGGGGGGTGCGGATCGACGGGGAATAATTCCTGGCGCCGATTAATGACGGTTTGCTGAAAAAAATTTGACAAATTTCAGAGTTTTTGACAAAAAACAAAAAAAAATTAAGGCAAAAAAAAATTCTGAAATGTTTGCACACTGAAAATTTCGATGGCGTTGTGCAAGACAAAACGAATGAAGACCTTCTGCTGAAAACCCGGTAAGAATATTTGAATATTTACTGCTTTTAGACGTTAAAATATCTGAAAAATCGATGCACCATTACACCTCGGTACTGATTTGTATAGGAATTTAGACAACAAAATTTAGCAATTCCCACCATCGGGGGCGGTCGAGGGGGGTGCGGATCGACGGGGAATAATTCCTGGCGCCGATTAATGACGGTTTGCTGAAAAAATTTGACAAATTTCAGAGTTTATGACAAAAAACAAAAAAAATTTAAGGCAAAAAAAAATTCTGAAATGTTTGCACACTGAAAATTTCGATGGCGTTGTGCAAGACAAAACGAATGAAGACCTTCTGCTGAAAACACGGTAAGAATATTTGAATATTTACTGCTTTTAGACGTTAAAATATCTGAAAAATCGATGTACCATTACACCTCGGTACTGATTTGTATAGGAATTTAGACAACAAAATTTAGCAATTCCCACCATCGGGGGCGGTCGAGGGGGGTGCGGATCGACGGGGAATAATTCCTGGCGCCGATTAATGACGGTTTGCTGAAAAAAATTTGACAAATTTCAGAGTTTTTGACAAAAAACAAAAAAAAATTAAGGCAAAAAAAATTCTGAAATGTTTGCACACTGAAAATTTCGATGGCGTTGTGCAAGACAAAACGAATGAAGACCTTCTGCTGAAAACCCGGTAAGAATATTTGAATATTTACTGCTTTTAGACGTTAAAATATCTGACAAATCGATGTACCATTACACCTCGGTACTGATTTGTATAGGAATTTAGACAACAAAATTTAGCAATTCCCACCATCGGGGGCGGTCGAGGGGGGTGCGGATCGACGGGGAATAATTCCTGGCGCCGATTAATGACGGTTTGCTGAAAAAAATTTGACAAATTTCAGAGTTTTTGACAAAAAAAAAAAAATTAAGGCAAAAAAAATTCTGAAATGTTTGCACACTGAAAATTTCGATGGCGTTGTGCAAGACAAAACGAATGAAGACCTTCTGCTGAAAACCCGGTAAGAATATTTGAATATTTACTGCTTTTAGACGTTAAAATATCTGACAAATCGATGTACCATTACACCTCGGTACTGATTTGTATAGGAATTTAGACAACAAAATTTAGCAATTCCCACCATCGGGGGCGGTCGAGGGGGGTGCGGATCGACGGGGAATAATTCCTGGCGCCGATTAATGACGGTTTGCTGAAAAAAATTTGACAAATTTCAGAGTTTTTGACAAAAAACAAAAAAAAATTAAGGAAAAAAAACATTCTGAAATGTGTGCACACTGAAAATTTCGATGGCGTTGTGCAAGACAAAACGAATGAAGACCTTCTGCTGAAAACCCGGTAAGAATATTTGAATATTTACTGCTTTTAGACGTTAAATATCTGAAAAATCGATGTACCATTACACCTCGGTACTGATTTGTATAGGAATTTAGACAACAAAATTTAGCAATTCCCACCATCGGGGGCGGTCGAGGGGGGTGCGGATCGACGGGGAATAATTCCTGGCGCCGATTAATGACGGTTTGCTGAAAAAAATTTGACAAATTTCAGAGTTTTTGACAAAAAACAAAAAAAATTTAAGGCAAAAAAAAATTCTGAAATGTTTGCACACTGAAAATTTCGATGGCGTTGTGCAAGACAAAACGAATGAAGACCTTCTGCTGAAAACCCGGTAAGAATATTTGAATATTTACTGCTTTTAGACGTTAAAATATCTGAAAAATCGATGTACCATTACACCTCGGTACTGATTTGTATAGGAATTTAGACAACAAAATTTAGCAATTCCCACCATCGGGGGCGGTCGAGGGGGGTGCGGATCGACGGGGAATAATTCCTGGCGCCGATTAATGACGGTTTGCTGAAAAAAATTTGACAAATTTCAGAGTTTTTGACAAAAAACAAAAAAAAATTAAGGCAAAAAAAATTCTGAAATGTTTGCACACTGAAAATTTCGATGGCGTTGTGCAAGACAAAACGAATGAAGACCTTCTGCTGAAAACCCGGTAAGAATATTTGAATATTTACTGCTTTTAGACGTTTAAATATCTGACAAATCGATGTACCATTACACCTCGGTACTGATTTGTATAGGAATTTAGACAACAAAATTTAGCAATTCCCACCATCGGGGGCGGTCGAGGGGGGTGCGGATCGACGGGGAATAATTCCTGGCGCCGATTAATGACGGTTTGCTGAAAAAAATTTGACAAATTTCAGAGTTTTTGACAAAAAATAAAAAAAATTTAAGGCAAAAAAAAATTCTGAAATGTTTGCACACTGAAAATTTTGATGGCGTTGTGCAAGACAAAACGAATGAAGACCTTCTGCTGAAAACCCGGTAAGAATATTTGAATATTTACTGCTTTTAGACGTTAAAATATCTGAAAAATCGATGTACCATTACACCTCGGTACTGATTTGTATAGGAATTTAGACAACAAAATTTAGCAATTCCCACCATCGAGGGCGGTCGAGGGGGTGCGGATCGACGGGGAATAATTCCTGGCGCCGATTAATGACGGTTTGCTGAAAAAAATTTGACAAATTTCAGAGTTTTTGACAAAAAACAAAAAAAAATTAAGGAAAAAAAACATTCTGAAATGTGTGCACACTGAAAATTTCGATGGCGTTGTGCAAGACAAAACGAATGAAGACCTTCTGCTGAAAACCCGGTAAGAATATTTGAATATTTACTGCTTTTAGACGTTAAAATATCTGAAAAATCGATATACCATTACACCTCGGTACTGATTTGTATAGGAATTTAGACAACAAAATTTAGCAATTCCCACCATCGGGGGCGGTCGAGGGGGGTGCGGATCGACGGGGAATAATTCCTGGCACCGATTAATGACGGTTTGCTGAAAAAAATTTGACAAATTTCAGAGTTTTTGACAAAAAACAAAAAAAATTTAAGGCAAAAAAAAATTCTGAAATGTTTGCACACTGAAAATTTCGATGGCGTTGTGCAAGACAAAACGAATGAAGACCTTCTGCTGAAAACCCGGTAAGAATATTTGAATATTTACTGCTTTTAGACGTTAAAATATCTGAAAAATCGATGTACCATTACACCTCGGTACTGATTTGTATAGGAATTTAGACAACAAAATTTAGCAATTCCCACCATCGGGGGCGGTCGAGGGGGGGTGCGGATCGACGGGGAATAATTCCTGGCGCCGATTAATGACGGTTTGCTGAAAAAAATTTGACAAATTTCAGAGTCTTTGACAAAAAACAAAAAAAAATTAAGGAAAAAAAACATTCTGAAATGTGTGCACACTGAAAATTTCGATGGCGTTGTGCAAGACAAAACGAATGAAGACCTTCTGCTGAAAACCCGGTAAGAATATTTGAATATTTACTGCTTTTAGACGTTAAAATATCTGAAAAATCGATGTACCATTACACCTCGGTACTGATTTGTATAGGAATTTAGACAACAAAATTTAGCAATTCCCACCATCGGGGGCGGTCGAGGGGGGTGCGGATCGACGGGGAATAATTCCTGGCGCCGATTAATGACGGTTTGCTGAAAAAAATTTGACAAATTTCAGAGTTTTTGACAAAAAACAAAAAAAATTTAAGGCAAAAAAAAATTCTGAAATGTTTGCACACTGAAAATTTCGATGGCGTTGTGCAAAACAAAACGAATGAAGACCTTCTGCTGAAAACCCGGTAAGAATATTTGAATATTTACTGCTTTTAGACGTTAAAATATCTGAAAAATCGATGTACCATTACACCTCGGTACTGATTTGTATAGGAATTTAGACAACAAAATTTAGCAATTCCCACCATCGGGGGCGGTCGAGGGGGGTGCGGATCGACGGGGAATAATTCCTGGCGCCGATTAATGACGGTTTGCTGAAAAAAATTTGACAAATTTCAGAGTTTTTGACAAAAAACAAAAAAAAATTAAGGCAAAAAAAAATCTGAAATGTTTGCACACTGAAAATTTCGATGGCGTTGTGCAAGACAAAACGAATGAAGACCTTCTGCTGAAAACCCGGTAAGAATATTTGAATATTTACTGCTTTTAGACGTTTAAATATCTGACAAATCGATGTACCATTACACCTCGGTACTGATTTGTATAGGAATTTAGACAACAAAATTTAGCAATTCCCACCATCGGGGGCGGTCGAGGGGGGTGCGGATCGACGGGGAATAATTCCTGGCGCCGATTAATGACGGTTTGCTGAAAAAAATTTGACAAATTTCAGAGTTTTTGACAAAAAATAAAAAAACATTTAAGGCAAAAAAAAATTCTGAAATGTTTGCACACTGAAAATTCGATGGCGTTGTGCAAGACAAAACGAATGAAGACCTTCTGCTGAAAACCCGGTAAGAATATTTGAATATTTACTGCTTTTAGACGTTAAAATATCTGAAAAATCGATGTACCATTACACCTCGGTACTGATTTGTATAGGAATTTAGACAACAAAATTTAGCAATTCCCACCATCGAGGGCGGTCGAGGGGGGTGCGGATCGACGGGGAATAATTCCTGGCGCCGATTAATGACGGTTTGCTGAAAAAAATTTGACAAATTTCAGAGTTTTTGACAAAAAACAAAAAAAAATTAAGGAAAAAAAACATTCTGAAATGTGTGCACACTGAAAATTTCGATGGCGTTGTGCAAGACAAAACGAATGAAGACCTTCTGCTGAAAACCCGGTAAGAATATTTGAATATTTACTGCTTTTAGACGTTAAAATATCTGAAAAATAGATGTACCATTACACCTCGGTACTGATTTGTATAGGAATTTAGACAACAAAATTTAGCAATTCCCACCATCGGGGGCGGTCGAGGGGGGTGCGGATCGACGGGGAATAATTCCTGGCGCCGATTAATGACGGTTTGCTGAAAAAAATTTGACAAATTTCAGAGTTTTTGACAAAAAACAAAAAAAAATTAAAGCAAAAAAAAATTCTGAAATGTGTGCACACTGAAAATTTCGATGGCGTTGTGCAAGACAAAACGAATGAAGACCTTCTGCTGAAAACCCGGTAAGAATATTTGAATATTTACTGCTTTTAGACGTTAAAATATCTGAAAAATCGATGTACCATTACACCTCGGTACTGATTTGTATAGGAATTTAGACAACAAAATTTAGCAATTCCCACCATCGGGGGCGGTCGAGGGGGGTGCGGATCGACGGGGACTAATTCCTGGCGCCGATTAATGACGGTTTGCTGAAAAAGATTTGACAAATTTCAGAGTTTTTGACAAAAAACAAAAAAAATTTAAGGCAAAAAAAAATTCTGAAATGTTTGCACACTGAAAATTTCGATGGCGTTGTGCAAGACAAAACGAATGAAGACCTTCTGCTGAAAACCCGGTAAGAATATTTGAATATTTACTGCTTTTAGACGTTAAAATATCTGAAAAATCGATGTACCATTACACCTCGGTACTGATTTGTATAGGAATTTAGACAACAAAATTTAGCAATTCCCACCATCGGGGGCGGTCGAGGGGGGTGCGGATCGACGGGGAATAATTCCTGGCGCCGATTAATGACGGTTTGCTGAAAAAAATTTGACAAATTTCAGAGTTTTTGACAAAAAACAAAAAAAAATTAAGGCAAAAAAAATTCTGAAATGTTTGCACACTGAAAATTTCGATGGCGTTGTGCAAGACAAAACGAATGAAGACCTTCTGCTGAAAACCCGGTAAGAATATTTGAATATTTACTGCTTTTAGACGTTTAAATATCTGACAAATCGATGTACCATTACACCTCGGTACTGATTTGTATAGGAATTTAGACAACAAAATTTAGCAATTCCCACCATCGGGGGCGGTCGAGGGGGGTGCGGATCGACGGGGAATAATTCCTGGCGCCGATTAATGACGGTTTGCTGAAAAAAATTTGACAAATTTCAGAGTTTTTGACAAAAAATAAAAAAACATTTAAGGCAAAAAAAAATTCTGAAATGTTTGCACACTGAAAATTTCGATGGCGTTGTGCAAGACAAAACGAATGAAGACCTTCTGCTGAAAACCCGGTAAGAATATTTGAATATTTACTGCTTTTAGACGTTAAAATATCTGAAAAATCGATGTACCATTACACCTCGGTACTGATTTGTATAGGAATTTAGACAACAAAATTTAGCAATTCCCACCATCGAGGGCGGTCGAGGGGGGTGCGGATCGACGGGGAATAATTCCTGGCGCCGATTAATGACGGTTTGCTGAAAAAAATTTGACAAATTTCAGAGTTTTTGACAAAAAACAAAAAAAAATTAAGGAAAAAAAACATTCTGAAATGTGTGCACACTGAAAATTTCGATGGCGTTGTGCAAGACAAAACGAATGAAGACCTTCTGCTGAAAACCCGGTAAGAATATTTGAATATTTACTGCTTTTAGACGTTAAAATATCTGAAAAATAGATGTACCATTACACCTCGGTACTGATTTGTATAGGAATTTAGACAACAATATTTAGCAATTCCCACCATCGGGGGCGGTCGAGGGGGGTGCGGATCGACGGGGAATAATTCCTGGCGCCGATTAATGACGGTTTGCTGAAAAAAATTTGACAAATTTCAGAGTTTTTGACAAAAAACAAAAAAAAATTAAGGCAAAAAAAAATTCTGAAATGTGTGCACACTGAAAATTTCGATGGCGTTGTGCAAGACAAAACGAATGAAGACCTTCTGCTGAAAACCCGGTAAGAATATTTGAATATTTACTGCTTTTAGACGTTAAAATATCTGAAAAATCGATGTACCATTACACCTCGGTACTGATTTGTATAGGAATTTAGACAACAAAATTTAGCAATTCCCACCATCGGGGGCGGTCGAGGGGGGTGCGGATCGACGGGGACTAATTCCTGGCGCCGATTAATGACGGTTTGCTGAAAAAGATTTGACAAATTTCAGAGTTTTTGACAAAAAACAAAAAAAATTTAAGGCAAAAAAAAATTCTGAAATGTTTGCACACTGAAAATTTCGATGGCGTTGTGCAAGACAAAACGAATGAAGACCTTCTGCTGAAAACCCGGTAAGAATATTTGAATATTTACTGCTTTTAGACGTTAAAATATCTGAAAAATCGATGTACCATTACACCTCGGTACTGATTTGTATAGGAATTTAGACAACAAAATTTAGCAATTCCCACCATCGGGGGCGGTCTAGGGGGGTGCGGATCGACGGGGAATAATTCCTGGCGCCGATTAATGACGGTTTGCTGAAAAAAATTTGACAAATTTCAGAGTTTCTGACAAAAAACAAAAAAAAATTAAGGCAAAAAAAATTCTGAAATGTTTGCACACTGAAAATTTCGATGGCGTTGTGCAAGACAAAACGAATGAAGACCTTCTGCTGAAAACCCGGTAAGAATATTTGAATATTTACTGCTTTTAGACGTTAAAATATCTGACAAATCGATGTACCATTACACCTCGGTACTGATTTGTATAGGAATTTAGACAACAAAATTTAGCAATTCCCACCATCGGGGGCGGTCGAGGGGGGTGCGGATCGACGGGGAATAATTCCTGGCGCCGATTAATGACGGTTTGCTGAAAAAAATTTGACAAATTTCAGAGTTTTTGACAAAAAACAAAAAAAAATTAAGGAAAAAAAACATTCTGAAATGTGTGCACACTGAAAATTTCGATGGCGTTGTGCAAGACAAAACGAATGAAGACCTTCTGCTGAAAACCCGGTAAGAATATTTGAATATTTACTGCTTTTAGACGTTAAAATATCTGAAAAATCGATGTACCATTACACCTCGGTACTGATTTGTATAGGAATTTAGACAACAAAATTTAGCAATTCCCACCATCGGGGGCGGTCGAGGGGGGTGCGGATCGACGGGGAATAATTCCTGGCGCCGATTAATGACGGTTTGCTGAAAAAAATTTGACAAATTTCAGAGTTTTTGACAAAAAACAAAAAAAAATTAAGGAAAAAAAACATTCTGAAATGTGTGCACACTGAAAATTTCGATGGCGTTGTGCAAGACAAAACGAATGAAGACCTTCTGCTGAAAACCCGGTAAGAATATTTGAATATTTACTGCTTTTAGACGTTAAAATATCTGAAAAATCGATGTACCATTACACCTCGGTACTGATTTGTATAGGAATTTAGACAACAAAATTTAGCAATTCCCACCATCGGGGGCGGTCGAGGGGGGTGCGGATCGACGGGGAATAATTCCTGGCGCCGATTAATGACGGTTTGCTGAAAAAAATTTGACAAATTTCAGAGATTTTGACAAAAAACAAAAAAAAATTAAGGCAAAAAAAAATTCTGAAATGTGTGCACACTGACAATTTCGATGGCGTTGTGCAAGACAAAACGAATGAAGACCTTCTGCTGAAAACCCGGTAAGAATATTTGAATATTTACTGCTTTTAGACGTTAAAATATCTGAAAAATCGATGTACCATTACACCTCGGTACTGATTTGTATAGGAATTTAGACAACAAAATTTAGCAATTCCCACCATCGGGGGCGGTCGAGGGGGGTGCGGATCGACGGGGAATAATTCCTGGCGCCGATTAATGACGGTTTGCTGAAAAAAATTTGACAAATTTCAGAGTTTTTGACAAAAAACAAAAAAAATTTAAGGCAAAAAAAAATTCTGAAATGTTTGCACACTGAAAATTTCGATGGCGTTGTGCAAGACAAAACGAATGAAGACCTTCTGCTGAAAACCCGGTAAGAATATTTGAATATTTACTGCTTTTAGACGTTAAAATATCTGAAAAATCGATGTACCATTACACCTCGGTACTGATTTGTATAGGAATTTAGACAACAAAATTTAGCAATTCCCACCATCGGGGGCGGTCGAGGGGGGTGCGGATCGACGGGGAATAATTCCTGGCGCCGATTAATGACGGTTTGCTGAAAAAATTTGACAAATTTCAGAGTTTTTGACAAAAAACAAAAAAAAATTAAGGCAAAAAAAATTCTGAAATGTTTGCACACTGAAAATTTCGATGGCGTTGTGCAAGACAAAACGAATGAAGACCTTCTGCTGAAAACCCGGTAAGAATATTTGAATATTTACTGCTTTTAGACGTTAAAATATCTGACAAATCGATGTACCATTACACCTCGGTACTGATTTGTATAGGAATTTAGACAACAAAATTTAGCAATTCCCACCATCGGGGGCGGTCGAGGGGGGTGCGGATCGACGGGGAATAATTCCTGGCGCCGATTAATGACGGTTTGCTGAAAAAAATTTGACAAATTTCAGAGTTTTTGACAAAAAACAAAAAAAAATTAAGGAAAAAAAACATTCTGAAATGTGTGCACACTGAAAATTTCGATGGCGTTGTGCAAGACAAAACGAATGAAGACCTTCTGCTGAAAACCCGGTAAGAATATTTGAATATTTACTGCTTTTAGACGTTAAAATATCTGACAAATCGATGTACCATTACACCTCGGTACTGATTTGTATAGGAATTTAGACAACAAAATTTAGCAATTCCCACCATCGGGGGCGGTCGAGGGGGGTGCGGATCGACGGGGAATAATTCCTGGCGCCGATTAATGACGGTTTGCTGAAAAAAATTTGACAAATTTCAGAGTTTTTGACAAAAAACAAAAAAAAATTAAGGCAAAAAAAAATTCTGAAATGTTTGCACACTGAAAATTTCGATGGCGTTGTGCAAGACAAAACGAATGAAGACCTTCTGCTGAAAACCCGGTAAGAATATTTGAATATTTACTGCTTTTAGACGTTAAAATATCTGAAAAATCGATGCACCATTACACCTCGGTACTGATTTGTATAGGAATTTAGACAACAAAATTTAGCAATTCCCACCATCGGGGGCGGTCGAGGGGGGTGCGGATCGACGGGGAATAATTCCTGGCGCCGATTAATGACGGTTTGCTGAAAAAATTTGACAAATTTCAGAGTTTATGACAAAAAACAAAAAAAATTTAAGGCAAAAAAAAATTCTGAAATGTTTGCACACTGAAAATTTCGATGGCGTTGTGCAAGACAAAACGAATGAAGACCTTCTGCTGAAAACACGGTAAGAATATTTGAATATTTACTGCTTTTAGACGTTAAAATATCTGAAAAATCGATGTACCATTACACCTCGGTACTGATTTGTATAGGAATTTAGACAACAAAATTTAGCAATTCCCACCATCGGGGGCGGTCGAGGGGGGTGCGGATCGACGGGGAATAATTCCTGGCGCCGATTAATGACGGTTTGCTGAAAAAAATTTGACAAATTTCAGAGTTTTTGACAAAAAACAAAAAAAAATTAAGGCAAAAAAAATTCTGAAATGTTTGCACACTGAAAATTTCGATGGCGTTGTGCAAGACAAAACGAATGAAGACCTTCTGCTGAAAACCCGGTAAGAATATTTGAATATTTACTGCTTTTAGACGTTAAAATATCTGACAAATCGATGTACCATTACACCTCGGTACTGATTTGTATAGGAATTTAGACAACAAAATTTAGCAATTCCCACCATCGGGGGCGGTCGAGGGGGGTGCGGATCGACGGGGAATAATTCCTGGCGCCGATTAATGACGGTTTGCTGAAAAAAATTTGACAAATTTCAGAGTTTTTGACAAAAAACAAAAAAAAATTAAGGAAAAAAAACATTCTGAAATGTGTGCACACTGAAAATTTCGATGGCGTTGTGCAAGACAAAACGAATGAAGACCTTCTGCTGAAAACCCGGTAAGAATATTTGAATATTTACTGCTTTTAGACGTTAAATATCTGAAAAATCGATGTACCATTACACCTCGGTACTGATTTGTATAGGAATTTAGACAACAAAATTTAGCAATTCCCACCATCGGGGGCGGTCGAGGGGGGTGCGGATCGACGGGGAATAATTCCTGGCGCCGATTAATGACGGTTTGCTGAAAAAAATTTGACAAATTTCAGAGTTTTTGACAAAAAACAAAAAAAATTTAAGGCAAAAAAAAATTCTGAAATGTTTGCACACTGAAAATTTCGATGGCGTTGTGCAAGACAAAACGAATGAAGACCTTCTGCTGAAAACCCGGTAAGAATATTTGAATATTTACTGCTTTTAGACGTTAAAATATCTGAAAAATCGATGTACCATTACACCTCGGTACTGATTTGTATAGGAATTTAGACAACAAAATTTAGCAATTCCCACCATCGGGGGCGGTCGAGGGGGGTGCGGATCGACGGGGAATAATTCCTGGCGCCGATTAATGACGGTTTGCTGAAAAAAATTTGACAAATTTCAGAGTTTTTGACAAAAAACAAAAAAAAATTAAGGCAAAAAAAATTCTGAAATGTTTGCACACTGAAAATTTCGATGGCGTTGTGCAAGACAAAACGAATGAAGACCTTCTGCTGAAAACCCGGTAAGAATATTTGAATATTTACTGCTTTTAGACGTTTAAATATCTGACAAATCGATGTACCATTACACCTCGGTACTGATTTGTATAGGAATTTAGACAACAAAATTTACCAATTCCCACCATCGGGGGCGGTCGAGGGGGGTGCGGATCGACGGGGAATAATTCCTGGCGCCGATTAATGACGGTTTGCTGAAAAAAATTTGACAAATTTCAGAGTTTTTGACAAAAAATAAAAAAAATTTAAGGCAAAAAAAAATTCTGAAATGTTTGCACACTGAAAATTTTGATGGCGTTGTGCAAGACAAAACGAATGAAGACCTTCTGCTGAAAACCCGGTAAGAATATTTGAATATTTACTGCTTTTAGACGTTAAAATATCTGAAAAATCGATGTACCATTACACCTCGGTACTGATTTGTATAGGAATTTAGACAACAAAATTTAGCAATTCCCACCATCGAGGGCGGTCGAGGGGGTGCGGATCGACGGGGAATAATTCCTGGCGCCGATTAATGACGGTTTGCTGAAAAAAATTTGACAAATTTCAGAGTTTTTGACAAAAAACAAAAAAAAATTAAGGAAAAAAAACATTCTGAAATGTGTGCACACTGAAAATTTCGATGGCGTTGTGCAAGACAAAACGAATGAAGACCTTCTGCTGAAAACCCGGTAAGAATATTTGAATATTTACTGCTTTTAGACGTTAAAATATCTGAAAAATCGATATACCATTACACCTCGGTACTGATTTGTATAGGAATTTAGACAACAAAATTTAGCAATTCCCACCATCGGGGGCGGTCGAGGGGGGTGCGGATCGACGGGGAATAATTCCTGGCGCCGATTAATGACGGTTTGCTGAAAAAAATTTGACAAATTTCAGAGTTTTTGACAAAAAACAAAAAAAATTTAAGGCAAAAAAAAATTCTGAAATGTTTGCACACTGAAAATTTCGATGGCGTTGTGCAAGACAAAACGAATGAAGACCTTCTGCTGAAAACCCGGTAAGAATATTTGAATATTTACTGCTTTTAGACGTTAAAATATCTGAAAAATCGATGTACCATTACACCTCGGTACTGATTTGTATAGGAATTTAGACAACAAAATTTAGCAATTCCCACCATCGGGGGCGGTCGAGGGGGGTGCGGATCGACGGGGAATAATTCCTGGCGCCGATTAATGACGGTTTGCTGAAAAAAATTTGACAAATTTCAGAGTCTTTGACAAAAAACAAAAAAAAATTAAGGAAAAAAAACATTCTGAAATGTGTGCACACTGAAAATTTCGATGGCGTTGTGCAAGACAAAACGAATGAAGACCTTCTGCTGAAAACCCGGTAAGAATATTTGAATATTTACTGCTTTTAGACGTTAAAATATCTGAAAAATCGATGTACCATTACACCTCGGTACTGATTTGTATAGGAATTTAGACAACAAAATTTAGCAATTCCCACCATCGGGGGCGGTCGAGGGGGGTGCGGATCGACGGGGAATAATTCCTGGCGCCGATTAATGACGGTTTGCTGAAAAAAATTTGACAAATTTCAGAGTTTTTGACAAAAAACAAAAAAAATTTAAGGCAAAAAAAAATTCTGAAATGTTTGCACACTGAAAATTTCGATGGCGTTGTGCAAAACAAAACGAATGAAGACCTTCTGCTGAAAACCCGGTAAGAATATTTGAATATTTACTGCTTTTAGACGTTAAAATATCTGAAAAATCGATGTACCATTACACCTCGGTACTGATTTGTATAGGAATTTAGACAACAAAATTTAGCAATTCCCACCATCGGGGGCGGTCGAGGGGGGTGCGGATCGACGGGGAATAATTCCTGGCGCCGATTAATGACGGTTTGCTGAAAAAAATTTGACAAATTTCAGAGTTTTTGACAAAAAACAAAAAAAAATTAAGGCAAAAAAAAATCTGAAATGTTTGCACACTGAAAATTTCGATGGCGTTGTGCAAGACAAAACGAATGAAGACCTTCTGCTGAAAACCCGGTAAGAATATTTGAATATTTACTGCTTTTAGACGTTTAAATATCTGACAAATCGATGTACCATTACACCTCGGTACTGATTTGTATAGGAATTTAGACAACAAAATTTAGCAATTCCCACCATCGGGGGCGGTCGAGGGGGGTGCGGATCGACGGGGAATAATTCCTGGCGCCGATTAATGACGGTTTGCTGAAAAAAATTTGACAAATTTCAGAGTTTTTGACAAAAAATAAAAAAACATTTAAGGCAAAAAAAAATTCTGAAATGTTTGCACACTGAAAATTTCGATGGCGTTGTGCAAGACAAAACGAATGAAGACCTTCTGCTGAAAACCCGGTAAGAATATTTGAATATTTACTGCTTTTAGACGTTAAAATATCTGAAAAATCGATGTACCATTACACCTCGGTACTGATTTGTATAGGAATTTAGACAACAAAATTTAGCAATTCCCACCATCGAGGGCGGTCGAGGGGGGTGCGGATCGACGGGGAATAATTCCTGGCGCCGATTAATGACGGTTTGCTGAAAAAAATTTGACAAATTTCAGAGTTTTTGACAAAAAACAAAAAAAAATTAAGGAAAAAAAACATTCTGAAATGTGTGCACACTGAAAATTTCGATGGCGTTGTGCAAGACAAAACGAATGAAGACCTTCTGCTGAAAACCCGGTAAGAATATTTGAATATTTACTGCTTTTAGACGTTAAAATATCTGAAAAATAGATGTACCATTACACCTCGGTACTGATTTGTATAGGAATTTAGACAACAAAATTTAGCAATTCCCACCATCGGGGGCGGTCGAGGGGGGTGCGGATCGACGGGGAATAATTCCTGGCGCCGATTAATGACGGTTTGCTGAAAAAAATTTGACAAATTTCAGAGTTTTTGACAAAAAACAAAAAAAAATTAAAGCAAAAAAAAATTCTGAAATGTGTGCACACTGAAAATTTCGATGGCGTTGTGCAAGACAAAACGAATGAAGACCTTCTGCTGAAAACCCGGTAAGAATATTTGAATATTTACTGCTTTTAGACGTTAAAATATCTGAAAAATCGATGTACCATTACACCTCGGTACTGATTTGTATAGGAATTTAGACAACAAAATTTAGCAATTCCCACCATCGGGGGCGGTCGAGGGGGGTGCGGATCGCCGGGGACTAATTCCTGGCGCCGATTAATGACGGTTTGCTGAAAAAGATTTGACAAATTTCAGAGTTTTTGACAAAAAACAAAAAAAATTTAAGGCAAAAAAAAATTCTGAAATGTTTGCACACTGAAAATTTCGATGGCGTTGTGCAAGACAAAACGAATGAAGACCTTCTGCTGAAAACCCGGTAAGAATATTTGAATATTTACTGCTTTTAGACGTTAAAATATCTGAAAAATCGATGTACCATTACACCTCGGTACTGATTTGTATAGGAATTTAGACAACAAAATTTAGCAATTCCCACCATCGGGGGCGGTCGAGGGGGGTGCGGATCGACGGGGAATAATTCCTGGCGCCGATTAATGACGGTTTGCTGAAAAAAATTTGACAAATTTCAGAGTTTTTGACAAAAAACAAAAAAAAATTAAGGCAAAAAAAATTCTGAAATGTTTGCACACTGAAAATTTCGATGGCGTTGTGCAAGACAAAACGAATGAAGACCTTCTGCTGAAAACCCGGTAAGAATATTTGAATATTTACTGCTTTTAGACGTTTAAATATCTGACAAATCGATGTACCATTACACCTCGGTACTGATTTGTATAGGAATTTAGACAACAAAATTTAGCAATTCCCACCATCGGGGGCGGTCGAGGGGGGTGCGGATCGACGGGGAATAATTCCTGGCGCCGATTAATGACGGTTTGCTGAAAAAAATTTGACAAATTTCAGAGTTTTTGACAAAAAATAAAAAAACATTTAAGGCAAAAAAAAATTCTGAAATGTTTGCACACTGAAAATTTCGATGGCGTTGTGCAAGACAAAACGAATGAAGACCTTCTGCTGAAAACCCGGTAAGAATATTTGAATATTTACTGCTTTTAGACGTTAAAATATCTGAAAAATCGATGTACCATTACACCTCGGTACTGATTTGTATAGGAATTTAGACAACAAAATTTAGCAATTCCCACCATCGAGGGCGGTCGAGGGGGGTGCGGATCGACGGGGAATAATTCCTGGCGCCGATTAATGACGGTTTGCTGAAAAAAATTTGACAAATTTCAGAGTTTTTGACAAAAAACAAAAAAAAATTAAGGAAAAAAAACATTCTGAAATGTGTGCACACTGAAAATTTCGATGGCGTTGTGCAAGACAAAACGAATGAAGACCTTCTGCTGAAAACCCGGTAAGAATATTTGAATATTTACTGCTTTTAGACGTTAAAATATCTGAAAAATAGATGTACCATTACACCTCGGTACTGATTTGTATAGGAATTTAGACAACAATATTTAGCAATTCCCACCATCGGGGGCGGTCGAGGGGGGTGCGGATCGACGGGGACTAATTCCTGGCGCCGATTAATGACGGTTTGCTGAAAAAAATTTGACAAATTTCAGAGTTTTTGACAAAAAACAAAAAAAAATTAAGGCAAAAAAAAATTCTGAAATGTGTGCACACTGAAAATTTCGATGGCGTTGTGCAAGACAAAACGAATGAAGACCTTCTGCTGAAAACCCGGTAAGAATATTTGAATATTTACTGCTTTTAGACGTTAAAATATCTGAAAAATCGATGTACCATTACACCTCGGTACTGATTTGTATAGGAATTTAGACAACAAAATTTAGCAATTCCCACCATCGGGGGCGGTCGAGGGGGGTGCGGATCGACGGGGACTAATTCCTGGCGCCGATTAATGACGGTTTGCTGAAAAAGATTTAACAAATTTCAGAGTTTTTGACAAAAAACAAAAAAAATTTAAGGCAAAAAAAAATTCTGAAATGTTTGCACACTGAAAATTTCGATGGCGTTGTGCAAGACAAAACGAATGAAGACCTTCTGCTGAAAACCCGGTAAGAATATTTGAATATTTACTGCTTTTAGACGTTAAAATATCTGAAAAATCGATGTACCATTACACCTCGGTACTGATTTGTATAGGAATTTAGACAACAAAATTTAGCAATTCCCACCATCGGGGGCGGTCTAGGGGGGTGCGGATCGACGGGGAATAATTCCTGGCGCCGATTAATGACGGTTTGCTGAAAAAAATTTGACAAATTTCAGAGTTTCTGACAAAAAACAAAAAAAAATTAAGGCAAAAAAAATTCTGAAATGTTTGCACACTGAAAATTTCGATGGCGTTGTGCAAGACAAAACGAATGAAGACCTTCTGCTGAAAACCCGGTAAGAATATTTGAATATTTACTGCTTTTAGACGTTAAAATATCTGACAAATCGATGTACCATTACACCTCGGTACTGATTTGTATAGGAATTTAGACAACAAAATTTAGCAATTCCCACCATCGGGGGCGGTCGAGGGGGGTGCGGATCGACGGGGAATAATTCCTGGCGCCGATTAATGACGGTTTGCTGAAAAAAATTTGACAAATTTCAGAGTTTTTGACAAAAAACAAAAAAAAATTAAGGAAAAAAAACATTCTGAAATGTGTGCACACTGAAAATTTCGATGGCGTTGTGCAAGACAAAACGAATGAAGACCTTCTGCTGAAAACCCGGTAAGAATATTTGAATATTTACTGCTTTTAGACGTTAAAATATCTGAAAAATCGATGTACCATTACACCTCGGTACTGATTTGTATAGGAATTTAGACAACAAAATTTAGCAATTCCCACCATCGGGGGCGGTCGAGGGGGGTGCGGATCGACGGGGAATAATTCCTGGCGCCGATTAATGACGGTTTGCTGAAAAAAATTTGACAAATTTCAGAGTTTTTGACAAAAAACAAAAAAAAATTAAGGAAAAAAAACATTCTGAAATGTGTGCACACTGAAAATTTCGATGGCGTTGTGCAAGACAAAACGAATGAAGACCTTCTGCTGAAAACCCGGTAAGAATATTTGAATATTTACTGCTTTTAGACGTTAAAATATCTGAAAAATCGATGTACCATTACACCTCGGTACTGATTTGTATAGGAATTTAGACAACAAAATTTAGCAATTCCCACCATCGGGGGCGGTCGAGGGGGGTGCGGATCGACGGGGAATAATTCCTGGCGCCGATTAATGACGGTTTGCTGAAAAAAATTTGACAAATTTCAGAGATTTTGACAAAAAACAAAAAAAAATTAAGGCAAAAAAAAATTCTGAAATGTGTGCACACTGACAATTTCGATGGCGTTGTGCAAGACAAAACGAATGAAGACCTTCTGCTGAAAACCCGGTAAGAATATTTGAATATTTACTGCTTTTAGACGTTAAAATATCTGAAAAATCGATGTACCATTACACCTCGGTACTGATTTGTATAGGAATTTAGACAACAAAATTTAGCAATTCCCACCATCGGGGGCGGTCGAGGGGGGTGCGGATCGACGGGGAATAATTCCTGGCGCCGATTAATGACGGTTTGCTGAAAAAAATTTGACAAATTTCAGAGTTTTTGACAAAAAACAAAAAAAATTTAAGGCAAAAAAAAATTCTGAAATGTTTGCACACTGAAAATTTCGATGGCGTTGTGCAAGACAAAACGAATGAAGACCTTCTGCTGAAAACCCGGTAAGAATATTTGAATATTTACTGCTTTTAGACGTTAAAATATCTGAAAAATCGATGTACCATTACACCTCGGTACTGATTTGTATAGGAATTTAGACAACAAAATTTAGCAATTCCCACCATCGGGGGCGGTCGAGGGGGGTGCGGATCGACGGGGAATAATTCCTGGCGCCGATTAATGACGGTTTGCTGAAAAAATTTGACAAATTTCAGAGTTTTTGACAAAAAACAAAAAAAAATTAAGGCAAAAAAAATTCTGAAATGTTTGCACACTGAAAATTTCGATGGCGTTGTGCAAGACAAAACGAATGAAGACCTTCTGCTGAAAACCCGGTAAGAATATTTGAATATTTACTGCTTTTAGACGTTAAAATATCTGACAAATCGATGTACCATTACACCTCGGTACTGATTTGTATAGGAATTTAGACAACAAAATTTAGCAATTCCCACCATCGGGGGCGGTCGAGGGGGGTGCGGATCGACGGGGAATAATTCCTGGCGCCGATTAATGACGGTTTGCTGAAAAAAATTTGACAAATTTCAGAGTTTTTGACAAAAAACAAAAAAAAATTAAGGAAAAAAAACATTCTGAAATGTGTGCACACTGAAAATTTCGATGGCGTTGTGCAAGACAAAACGAATGAAGACCTTCTGCTGAAAACCCGGTAAGAATATTTGAATATTTACTGCTTTTAGACGTTAAAATATCTGACAAATCGATGTACCATTACACCTCGGTACTGATTTGTATAGGAATTTAGACAACAAAATTTAGCAATTCCCACCATCGGGGGCGGTCGAGGGGGGTGCGGATCGACGGGGAATAATTCCTGGCGCCGATTAACGACGGTTTGCTGAAAAAAATTTGACAAATTTCAGAGTTTTTGACAAAAAACAAAAAAAATTTAAGGCAAAAAAAAATTCTGAAATGTTTGCACACTGAAAATTTCGATGGCGTTGTGCAAGACAAAACGAATGAAGACCTTCTGCTGAAAACCCGGTAAGAATATTTGAATATTTACTGCTTTTAGACGTTAAAATATCTGAAAAATCGATGTACCATTACACCTCGGTACTGATTTGTATAGGAATTTAGACAACAAAATTTAGCAATTCCCACCATCGGGGGCGGTCGAGGGGGGTGCGGATCGACGGGGAATAATTCCTGGCGCCGATTAATGACGGTTTGCTGAAAAAAATTTGACAAATTTCAGAGTTTATGACAAAAAACAAAAAAAATTTAAAGCAAAAAAAAATTCTGAAATGTTTGCACACTGAAAATTTCGATGGCGTTGTGCAAGACAAATCGAATGAAGACCTTCTGCTGAAAACCCGGTAAGAATATTTGAATATTTACTGCTTTTAGACGTTAAAATATCTGAAAAATCGATGCACCATTACACCTCGGTACTGATTTGTATAGGAATTTAGACAACAAAATTTAGCAATTCCCACCATCGGGGGCGGTCGAGGGGGGTGCGGATCGACGGGGAATAATTCCTGGCGCCGATTAATGACGGTTTGCTGAAAAAAATTTGACAAATTTCAGAGTTTTTGACAAAAAACAAAAAAAAATTAAGGAAAAAAAACATTCTGAAATGTGTGCACACTGAAAATTTCGATGGCGTTGTGCAAGACAAAACGAATGAAGACCTTCTGCTGAAAACCCGGTAAGAATATTTGAATATTTACTGCTTTTAGACGTTAAAATATCTGAAAAATCGATGTACCATTACACCTCGGTACTGATTTGTATAGGAATTTAGACAACAAAATTTAGCAATTCCCACCATCGGGGGCGGTCGAGGGGGGTGCGGATCGACGGGGACTAATTCCTGGCGCCGATTAATGACGGTTTGCTGAAAAAGATTTGACAAATTTCAGAGTGTTTGACAAAAACAAAAAAAATTTAAGGCAAAAAAAAATTCTGAAATGTCTGCACACTGAAAATTTCGATGGCGTTGTGCAAGACAAAACGAATGAAGACCTTCTGCTGAAAACCCGGTAAGAATATTTGAATATTTACTGCTTTTAGACGTTAAAATATCTGAAAAATCGATGTACCATTACACCTCGGTACTGATTTGTATAGGAATTTAGACAACAAAATTTAGCAATTCCCACCATCGGGGGCGGTCGAGGGGGGTGCGGATCGACGGGGAATAATTCCTGGCGCCGATTAATGACGGTTTGCTGAAAAAGATTTGACAAATTTCAGAGTGTTTGACAAAAACAAAAAAAATTTAAGGCAAAAAAAAATTCTGAAATGTTTGCACACTGAAAATTTCGATGGCGTTGTGCAAGACAAAACGAATGAAGACCTTCTGCTGAAAACCCGGTAAGAATATTTGAATATTTACTGCTTTTAGACGTTAAAATATCTGAAAAATCGATGTACCATTACACCTCGGTACGGTACTGATTTGTATAGGAATTTAGACAACAAAATTTAGCAATTCCCACCATCGGGGGCGGTCGAGGGGGGTGCGGATCGACGGGGAATAATTCCTGGCGCCGATTAATGACGGTTTGCTGAAAAAAATTTGACAAATTTCAGAGTTTTTGACAAAAAACGAAAAAAATTTAAGGCAAAAAAAATTCTGAAATGTTTGCACACTGAAAATTTCGATGGCGTTGTGCAAGACAAAACGAATGAAGACCTTCTGCTGAAAACCCGGTAAGAATATTTAAATATTTACTGCTTTTAGACGTTAAAATATCTGAAAAATCGATGTACCATTACACCTCGGTACTGATTTGTATAGGAATTTAGACAACAAAATTTAGCAATTCCCACCATCGGGGGCGGTCGAGGGGGGTGCGGATCGACGGGGAATAATTCCTGGCGCCGATTAATGACGGTTTGCTGAAAAAAATTTGACAAATTTCAGAGTTTTTGACAAAAAACAAAAAAAATTTAAGGCAAAAAAAAATTCTGAAATGTTTGCACACTGAAAATTTCGATGGCGTTGTGCAAGACAAAACGAATGAAGACCTTCTGCTGAAAACCCGGTAAGAATATTTCAATATTTACTGCTTTTAGACGTTAAAATATCTGAAAAATCGATGTACCATTACACCTCGGTACGGTACTGATTTGTATAGCAATTTAGACAACAAAATTTACCAATTCCCACCATCGGGGGCGGTCGAGGGGGGTGCGGATCGACGGGGAATAATTCCTGGCGCCGATTAATGACGGTTTGCTGAAAAAAATTTGACAAATTTCAGAGTTTTTGACAAAAAACAAAAAAAATTTAGAGCAAAAAAAAATTCTGAAATGTTTGCACACTGAAAATTTCGATGGCGTTGTGCAAGACAAAACGAATGAAGACCTTCTGCTGAAAACCCGGTAAGAATATTTGAATATTTACTGCTTTTAGACGTTAAAATATCTGAAAAATCGATGTACCATTACACCTCGGTACGGTACTGATTTGTATAGGAATTTAGACAACAAAATTTAGCAATTCCCACCATCGGGGGCGGTCGAGGGGGGTGCGGATCGACGGGGAATAATTCCTGGCGCCGATTAACGACGGTTTGCTGAAAAAAATTTGACAAATTTCAGAGTTTTTGACAAAAAACAAAAAAAATTTAAGGCAAAAAAAAATTCTGAAATGTGTGCACACTGAAAATTTCGATGGCGTTGTGCAAGACAAAACGAATGAAGACCTTCTGCTGAAAACCCGGTAAGAATATTTGAATATTTACTGCTTTTAGACGTTAAAATATCTGAAAAATCGATGTACCATTACACCTCGGTACTGATTTGTATAGGAATTTAGACAACAAAATTTAGCAATTCCCACCATCGGGGGCGGTCGAGGGGGGTGCGGATCGACGGGGAATAATTCCTGGCGCCGATTAATGACGATTTGCTGAAAAAAATTTGACAAATTTCAGAGTTTTTGACAAAAAACAAAAAAAATTTAAGGCAAAAAAAAATTCTGAAATGTTTGCACACTGAAAATTTCGATGGCGTTGTGCAAGACAAAACGAATGAAGACCTTCTGCTGAAAACCCGGTAAGAATATTTGAATATTTACTGCTTTTAGACGTTAAAATATCTGCAAAATCGATGTACCATTACACCTCGGTACTGATTTGTATAGGAATTTAGACAACAAAATTTAGCAATTCCCACCATCGGGGGCGGTCGAGGGGGGTGCGGATCGACGGGGAATAATTCCTGGCGCCGATTAATGACGGTTTGCTGAAAAAAATTTGACATATTTCAGAGTTTTTGACAAAAAACAAAAAAATTTAAGGTAAAAAAAAATTCTGAAATGTTTGCACACTGAAAATTTCGATGGCGTTGTGCAAGACAAAACGAATGAAGACCTTCTGCTGAAAACCCGGTAAGAATATTTGAATATTTACTGCTTTTAGACGTTAAAATATCTGAAAAATCGATGTACCATTACACCTCGGTACTGATTTGTATAGGAATTTAGACAACAAAATTTAGCAATTCCCACCATCGGGGGCGGTCGAGGGGGGTGCGGATCGACGGGGACTAATTCCTGGCGCCGATTAATGACGGTTTGCTGAAAAAGATTTGACAAATTTCAGAGTTTTTGACAAAAAACAAAAAAAATTTAAGGCAAAAAAAAATTCTGAAATGTTTGCACACTGAAAATTTCGATGGCGTTGTGCAAGACAAAACGAATGAAGACCTTCTGCTGAAAACCCGGTAAGAATATTTGAATATTTACTGCTTTTAGACGTTAAAATATCTGAAAAATCGATGTACCATTACACCTCGGTACTGATTTGTATAGGAATTTAGACAACAAAATTTAGCAATTCCCACCATCGGGGGCGGTCGAGGGGGGTGCGGATCGACGGGGAATAATTCCTGGCGCCGATTAATGACGGTTTGCTAAAAAAATTTGACAAATTTCAGAGATTTTGACAAAAAACAAAAAAAAATTAAAGGCAAAAAAAAATTCTGAAATGTTTGCACACTGAAAATTTCGATGGCGTTGTGCAAGACAAAACCAATGAAGACCTTCTGCTGAAAACCCGGTAAGAATATTTGAATATTTACTGCTTTTAGACGTTAAAATATCTGAAAAATCGATGTACCATTACACCTCGGTACTGATTTGTATAGGAATTTAGACAACAAAATTTAGCAATTCCCACCATCGGGGGCGGTCGAGGGGGGTGCGGATCGACGGGGAATAATTCCTGGCGCCGATTAATGACGGTTTGCTGAAAAAAATTTGACAAATTTCAGAGTTTCTGACAAAAAACAAAAAAAAATTAAGGCAAAAAAAATTCTGAAATGTTTGCACACTGAAAATTTCGATGGCGTTGTGCAAGACAAAACGAATGAAGACCTTCTGCTGAAAACCCGGTAAGAATATTTGAATATTTACTGCTTTTAGACGTTAAAATATCTGACAAATCGATGTACCATTACACCTCGGTACTGATTTGTATAGGAATTTAGACAACAAAATTTAGCAATTCCCACCATCGGGGGCGGTCGAGGGAGGTGCGGATCGACGGGGAATAATTCCTGGCGCCGATTAATGACGGTTTGCTGAAAAAAATTTGACAAATTTCAGAGTTTTTGACAAAAAACAAAAAAAAATTAAGGAAAAAAATTATTCTGAAATGTGTGCACACTGAAAATTTCGATGGCGTTGTGCAAGACAAAACGAATGAAGACCTTCTGCTGAAAACCCGGTAAGAATATTTGAATATTTACTGCTTATAGACGTTAAAATATCTGAAAAATCGATGTACCATTACACCTCGGTACTGATTTGTATAGGAATTTAGACAACAAAATTTAGCAATTCCCACCATCGGGGGCGGTCGAGGGGGGTGCGGATCGACGGGGACTAATTCCTGGCGCCGATTAATGACGGTTTGCTGAAAAAGATTTGACAAATTTCAGAGTGTTTGACAAAAACAAAAAAAATTTTAGGCAAAAAAAAATTCTGAAATGTTTGCACACTGAAAATTTCGATGGCGTTGTGCAAGACAAAACGAATGAAGACCTTCTGCTGAAAACCCGGTAAGAATATTTGAATATTTACTGCTTTTAGACGTTAAAATATCTGAAAAATCGATGTACCATTACACCTCGGTACTGATTTGTATAGGAATTTAGACAACAAAATTTAGCAATTCCCACCATCGGGGGCGGTCGAGGGGGGTGCGGATCGACGGGGACTAATTCCTGGCGCCGATTAATGGCGGTTTGCTGAAAAAGATTTGACAAATTTCAGAGTTTTTGACAAAAAACAAAAAAAATTTAAGGCAAAAAAAAATTCTGAAATGTTTGCACACTGAAAATTTCGATGGCGTTGTTCAAGACAAAACGAATGAAGACCTTCTGCTGAAAACCCGGTAAGAATATTTGAATATTTACTGCTTTTAGACGTTAAAATATCTGAAAAATCGATGTACCATTACACCTCGGTACTGATTTGTATAGGAATTTAGACAACAAAATTTAGCAATTCCCACCATCGGGGGCGGTCGAGGGGGGTGCGGGTCGACGGGGAATAATTCCTGGCGCCGATTAATGACGGTTTGCTAAAAAAAATTTGACAAATTTCAGAGATTTTGACAAAAAACAAAAAAAAATTAAAGGCAAAAAAAAATTCTGAAATGTTTGCACACTGAAAATTTCGATGGCGTTGTGCAAGACAAAACGAATGAAGACCTTCTGCTGAAAACCCGGTAAGAATATTTGAATATTTACTGCTTTTAGACGTTAAAATATCTGACAAATCGATGTACCATTACACCTCGGTACTGATTTGTATAGGAATTTAGACAATAAAATTTAGCAATTCCCACCATCGGGGGCGGTCGAGGGGGGTGCGGATCGACGGGGAATAATTCCTGGCGCCGATTAATGACGGTTTGCTGAAAAAAATTTGACAAATTTCAGAGTTTTCGACAAAAACAAAAAAAATTTAAGGCAAAAAAAAAAAACTGAAACGTTTGCACACTGAAAATTTCGATGGCGTTGTGCAAGACAAAACGAATGAAGACCTTCTGCTGAAAACCCGGTAAGAATATTTGAATATTTACTGCTTTTAGACGTTAAAATATCTGAAAAATCGATGTACCATTACACCTCGGTACTGATTTGTATAGGAATTTAGACAACAAAATTTAGCAATTCCCACCATCGGGGGCGGTCGAGGGGGGTGCGGATCGACGGGGAATAATTCCTGGCGCCGATTAATGACGGTTTGCTGAAAAAAATTTGACAAATTTCAGAGTTTTTGACAAAAAACAAAAAAAATTTAAGGCAAAAAAAAAATCTGAAATGTTTGCGCACTGAAAATTTCGATGGCGTTGTGCAAGACAAAACGAATGAAGACCTTCTGCTGAAAACCCGGTAAGAATATTTGAATATTTACTGCTTTTAGACGTTAAAATATCTGAAAAATCGATGTACCATTACACCTCGGTACTGATTTGTATAGGAATTTAGACAACAAAATTTAGCAATTCCCACCATCGGGGGCGGTCGAGGGGGGTGCGGATCGACGGGGAATAATTCCTGGCGCCGATTAATGACGGTTTGCTGAAAAAAATTTGACAAATTTCAGAGTTTTTGACAAAAAACAAAAAAAATTTAAGGCAAAAAAAAATTCTGAAATGTGTGCACACTGAAAATTTCGATGGCGTTGTGCAAGACAAAACGAATGAAGACCTTCTGCTGAAAACCCGGTAAGAATATTTGAATATTTACTGCTTTTAGACGTTAAAATATCTGAAAAATCGATGTACCATTACACCTCGGTACTGATTTGTATAGGAATTTAGACAACAAAATTTAGCAATTCCCACCACCGGGGGCGGTCGAGGGGGGTGCGGATCGACGGGGACTAATTCCTGGCGCCGATTAATGACGGTTTGCTGAAAAAGATTTGACAAATTTCAGAGTGTTTGACAAAAACGAAAAAAATTTAAGGCAAAAAAAAATTCTGAAATGTTTGCACACTGAAAATTTCGATGGCGTTGTGCAAGACAAAACGAATGAAGACCTTCTGCTGAAAACCCGGTAAGAATATTTGAATATTTACTGCTTTTAGACGTTAAAATATCTGAAAAATCGATGTACCATTACACCTCGGTACTGATTTGTATAGGAATTTAGACAACAAAATTTAGCAATTCCCACCATCGGGGGCGGTCGAGGGGGGTGCGGATCGACGGGGAATAATTCCTGGCGCCGATTAATGACGGTTTGCTGAAAAAAATTTGACAAATTTCAGAGTTTTTGACAAAAAACAAAAAAAATTTAAGGCAAAAAAAAAATCTGAAATGTTTGCGCACTGAAAATTTCGATGGCGTTGTGCAAGACAAAACGAATGAAGACCTTCTGCTGAAAACCCTGGTAAGAATATTTGAATATTTACTGCTTTTAGACGTTAAAATATCTGAAAAATTGATGTACCATTACACCTCGGTACTGATTTGTATAGGAATTTAGACAACAAAATTTAGCAATTCCCACCATCGGGGGCGGTCGAGGGGGGTGCGGATCGACGGGGAATAATTCCTGGCGCCGATTAATGACGGTTTGCTGAAAAAAATTTGACAAATTTCAGAGTTTTTGACAAAAAACAAAAAAAATTAAGGCAAAAAAAAATTCTGAAATGTGTGCACACTGAAAATTTCGATGGCGTTGTGCAAGACAAAACGAATGAAGACCTTCTGCTGAAAACCCGGTAAGAATATTTGAATATTTACTGCTTTTAGACGTTAAAATATCTGAAAAATCGATGTACCATTACACCTCGGTACTGATTTGTATAGGAATTTAGACAACAAAATTTAGCAATTCCCACCACCGGGGGCGGTCGAGGGGGGTGCGGATCGACGGGGACTAATTCCTGGCGCCGATTTATGACGGTTTGCTGAAAAAGATTTGACAAATTTCAGAGTGTTTGACAAAAACAAAAAAAATTTAAGGCAAAAAAAAATTCTGAAATGTTTGCACACTGAAAATTTCGATGGCGTTGTGCAAGACAAAACGAATGAAGACCTTCTGCTGAAAACCCGGTAAGAATATTTGAATATTTACTGCTTTTAGACGTTAAAATATCTGAAAAATCGATGTACCATTACACCTCGGTACGGTACTGATTTGTATAGGAATTTAGACAACAAAATTTAGCAATTCCCACCATCGGGGGCGGTCGAGGGGGGTGCGGATCGACGGGGAATAATTCCTGGCGCCGATTAATGACGGTTTGCTGAAAAAAATTTAACAAATTTCAGAGTTTTTGACAAAAAACAAAAAAAAATAAAGGCAAAAAAAAATTCTGAAATGTTTGCACACTGAATATTTCGATGGCGTTGTGCAAGACAAAACGAATGAAGACCTTCTGCTGAAAACCCGGTAAGAATATTTGAATATTTACTGCTTTTAGACGTTAAAATATCTGAAAAATCGATGTACCATTACACCTCGGTACTGATTTGTATAGGAATTTAGACAACAAAATTTAGCAATTCCCACCATCGGGGGCGGTCGAGGGGGGTGCGGATCGACGGGGAATAATTCCTGGCGCCGATTAATGACGGTTTGCTGAAAAAAATTTGACAAATTTCAGAGTTTTTGACAAAAACATAAAAAAATTAAGGCAAAAAAAAATTCTGAAATGTTTGCACACTGAAAATTTCGATGGCGTTGTGCAAGACAAAACGAATGAAGACCTTCTGCTGAAAACCCGGTAAGAATATTTAAATATTTACTGCTTTTAGACGTTAAAATATCTGAAAAATCGATGTACCATTACACCTCGGTACTGATTTGTATTTTTGACGAAACGAAGGTCTTCATTCGTTTTGTATTGCACAACGCCATCGAAATTTTCAGTGTGCAAAGATTTCAAAATTTTTTTTTGCCTAAAATTTTTTTTGTTTTTTGTCAAAAACTCTGAAATTTGTCAAATTTTTTTCAGCAAACTGTCATTAATCGGCGCCAGGAATTATTCCCCGTCGATCCGCACCCCCCTCGACCGCCCCCGATGGTGGGAATTGCTAAATTTTGTTGTCTAAATTCCTATACAAATCAGTACCGAGGTGTAATGGTACATCGATTTTTCAGATATTTTAACGTCTAAAAGCAGTAAATATTCAAATATTCTTACCGGGTTTTCAGCAGAAGGTCTTCATTCGTTTTGTTTTGCACAACGCCATCGAAATTTTCAGTGTGCAAACATTTCAGAATTTTTTTTGCCTTAAATTTTTTTTGTTTTTTGTCAAAAACTCTGAAATTTGTCAAATTTTTTTCAGCAAACCGTCATTAATCGGCGCCTGGAATTATTCCCCGTCGATCCGCACCCCCCTCGACCGCCCCCGATGGTGGGATTTGCTAAATTTTGTTGTCTAAATTCCTATACAAATCAGTACCGAGGTGTAATGGTACATCGATTTTTCAGATATTTTAACGTCTAAAAGCAGTAAATATTCAAATATTCTTACCGGGTTTTCAGCAGAAGGTCTTCATTCGTTTTGTCTTGCACAACGCCATCGAAATTTTCAGTGTGCAAACATTTCAGAATTTTTTTTTGCCTTACATTTTTTTTTATTTTTTGTCAAAAACTCTGAAATTTGTCAAATTTTTTTCAGCAAACCGTCATTAATCGGCGCCAGGAATTATTCCCCGTCGATCCGCACCCCCCTCGACCGCCCCCGATGGTGGGAATTGCTAAATTTTGTTGCCTAAATTCCTATACAAATCAGTACCGTACCGAGGTGTAATGGTACATCGATTTTTCAGATATTTTAACGTCTAAAAGCAGTAAATATTCAAATATTCTTACCGGGTTTTCAGCAGAAGGTCTTCATTCGTTTTGTCTTGCACAACGCCATCGAAATTTTCAGTGTGCAAACATTTCAGAATTTTTTTTTGCCTAAAATTTTTTTTGTTTTTTTTCAAAAACTCTGAAATTTGTCAAATTTTTTCAGCAAACCGTCATTAATCGGCGCCAGGAATTATTCCCCGTCGATCCGCACCCCCCTCGACCGCCCCCGATGGTGGGAATTGCTAAATTTTGTTGTCTAAATTCCTATACAAATCAGTACCGAGGTGTAATGGTACATCGATTTTCCAGATATTTTAACGTCTAAAAGCAGTAAATATTCAAATATTCTTACCGGGTTTTCAGCAGAAGGTCTTCATTCGTTTTGTCTTGCACAACGCCATCGAAATTTTCAGTGTGCAAACATTTCAGAATTTTTTTATGCCCTAATTTTTTTTTGTTTTTTGTCAAAAACTCTGAAATTTGTCAAATTTTTTTCAGCAAACCGTCATTAATCGGCGCCTGGAATTATTCCCCGTCGATCCGCACCCCCCTCGACCGCCCCCGATGGTGGGATTTGCTAAATTTTGTTGTCTAAATTCCTATACAAATCAGTACCGAGGTGTAATGGTACATCGATTTTTCAGATATTTTAACGTCTAAAAGCAGTAAATATTCAAATATTCTTACCGGGTTTTCAGCAGAAGGTCTTCATTCGTTTTGTCTTGCACAACGCCATCGAAATTTTCAGTGTGCACACATTTCAGAATGTTTTTTTTCCTTAATTTTTTTTTGTTTTTTGTCAAAAACTCTGAAATTTGTCAAATTTTTTTTAGCAAACCGTCATTAATCGGCGCCAGGAATTATTCCCCGTCGATCCGCACCCCCCTCGACCGCCCCCGATGGTGGGAATTGCTAAATTTTGTTGTCTAAATTCCTATACAAATCAGTACCGAGGTGTAATGGTACATCGATTTTTCAGATATTTTAACGTCTAAAAGCAGTAAATATTCAAATATTCTTACCGGGTTTTCAGCAGAAGGTCTTCATTCGTTTTGTCTTGCACAACGCCATCGAAATTTTCAGTGTGCAAACATTTCAGAATTTTTTTTTGCCTTAAATTTTTTTGTTTTTTGTCAAAAACTCTGAAATTTGTCAAATTTTTTTCAGCAAACCGTCATTAATCGGCGCCAGGAATTATTCCCCGTCGATCCGCACCCCCCTCGACCGCCCCCGATGGTGGGAATTGCTAAATTTTGTTGTCTAAATTCCTATACAAATCAGTACCGAGGTGTAATGGTACATCGATTTTCCAGATATTTTAACGTCTAAAAGCAGTAAATATTCAAATATTCTTACCGGGTTTTCAGCAGAAGGTCTTCATTCGTTTTGTCTTGCACAACGCCATCGAAATTTTCAGTGTGCAAACATTTCAGAATTTTTTTATGCCCTAATTTTTTTTGTTTTTTGTCAAAAACTCTGAAATTTGTCAAATTTCTTTCAGCAAACCGTCATTAATCGGCGCCAGGAATTATTCCCCGTCGATCCGCACCCCCCTCGACCGCCCCCGATGGTGGGAATTGCTAAATTTTGTTGTCTAAATTCCTATACAAATCAGTACCGAGGTGTAATGGTACATCGATTTTTCAGATATTTTAACGTCTAAAAGCAGTAAATATTCAAATATTCTTACCGGGTTTGCAGCAGAAGGTCTTCATTCGTTTTGTCTTGCACAACGCCATCGAAATTTTCAGTGTGCAAACATTTCAGAATTTTTTTATGCCTCAATTTTTTTTTGTTTTTTGTCAAAAACTCTGAAATTTGTCAAATTTTTTTCAGCAAACCGTCATTAATCGGCGCCAGGAATTATTCCCCGTCGATCCGCACCCCCCTCGACCGCCCCCGATGGTGGGAATTGCTAAATTTTGTTGTCTAAATTCCTATACAAATCAGTACCGAGGTGTAATGGTACATCGATTTTTCAGATATTTTAACGTCTAAAAGCAGTAAATATTCAAATATTCTTACCGTGTTTTCAGCAGAAGGTCTTCATTCGTTTTGTCTTGCACAACGCCATCGAAATTTTCAGTGTGCAAACATTTCAGAATTTTTTTTTGCCTTAATTTTTTTTTGTTTTTTGTCATAACCTCTGAAATTTGTCAAATTTTTTTCAGCAAACCGTCATTAATCGGCGCCAGGAATTATTCTCCGTCGATCCGCACCCCCCTCGACCGCCCCCGATGGTGGGAATTGCTAAATTTTGTTGTCTAAATTCCTATACAAATCAGTACCGAGGTGTAATGGTACATCGATTTTTCAGATATTTTAACGTCTAAAAGCAGTAAATATTCAAATATTCTTGCCGGGTTTTAAGAAGAAGGTCTTCATTCGTTTTGTCTTGCACAACGCCATCGAAATTTTCAGTGTGCAAACATTTCAGATTTTTTTTTTGCCTTAAATTTTTTTTGTTTTTTGTCAAAAACTCTGAAATTTGTCAATTTTTTTTCAGCAAACCCTCATTAATCGGCGCCAGGAATTATTCCCCGTCGATCCGCACCCCCCTCGACCGCCCCCGTTGGTGGGAATTGCTAAATTTTGTTGTCTAAATTCCTATACAAATCAGTACCGAGGTGTAATGGTACATCGATTTTTCAGATATTTTAACGTCTAAAAGCAGTAAATATTCAAATATTCTTACCGGGTTTTCAGCAGAAGGTCTTCATTCGTTTTGTCTTGCACAACGCCATCGAAATTTTCAGTGTGCAAACATTTCAGAATTTTTTTTTGCCTTAAATTTTTTTTGTTTTTTGTCAAAAACTCTAAAATTTGTCAATTTTTTTTCAGCAAACCGTCGTTAATCGGCGCCAGGAATTATTCCCCGTCGATCCGCACCCCCCTCGACCGCCCCCGATGGTGGGAATTGCTAAATTTTGTTGTCTAAATTCCTATACAAATCAGTACCGAGGTGTAATGGTACATCGATTTTTCAGATATTTTAACGTCTAAAAGCAGTAAATATTCAAATATTCTTACCGTGTTTTCAGCAGAAGGTCTTCATTCGTTTTGTCTTGCACAACGCCATCGAAATTTTCAGTGTGCAAACATTTCAGAAATTTTTTTTGCCTTAATTTTTTTTTGTTTTTTGTCATAACCTCTGAAATTTGTCAAATTTTTTTCAGCAAACCGTCATTAATCGGCGCCAGGAATTATTCCCCGTCGATCCGCACCCCCCTCGACCGCCCCCGATGGTGGGAATTGCTAAATTTTGTTGTCTAAATTCCTATACAAATCAGTACCGAGGTGTAATGGTACATCGATTTTTCAGATATTTTAACGTCTAAAAGCAGTAAATATTCAAATATTCTTACCGGGTTTTCAGCAAAAGGTCTTCATTCGTTTTGTCTTGCACAACGCCATCGAAATTTTCAGTGTGCAAACATTTCAGAATTTTTTTTTGCCTTAATTTTTTTTGTTTTTTGTCAAAAACTCTGAAATTTGTCAATTTTTTTTCAGCAAACCGTCGTTAATCGGCGTCAGGAATTATTCCCCGTCGATCCGCACCCCCCTCGACCGCCCCCGATGATGGGAATTGCTAAATTTTGTTGTCTAAATTCCTATACAAATCAGTACCGTACCGAGGTGTAATGGTACATCGATTTTTCAGATATTTTAAAGTCTAAAAGCAGTAAATATTCAAATATTCTTACCGGGTTTTCAGCAGAAGGTCTTCATTCGTTTTGTCTTGCACAACGCCATCGAAATTTTCAGTGTGCAAACATTTCAGAATTTTTTTTGCCTTAAATTTTTTTTGTTTTTTGTCAAAAACTCTGAAATTTGTCAAATTTTTTTCAGCAAACCGTCATTAATCGGCGCCTGGAATTATTCCCCGTCGATCCGCACCCCCCTCGACCGCCCCCGATGGTGGGATTTGCTAAATTTTGTTGTCTAAATTCCTATACAAATCAGTACCGAGGTGTAATGGTACATCGATTTTTCAGATATTTTAACGTCTAAAAGCAGTAAATATTCAAATATTCTTACCGGGTTTTCAGCAGAAGGTCTTCATTCGTTTTGTCTTGCACAACGCCATCGAAATTTTCAGTGTGCAAACATTTCAGAATTTTTTTTTGCCTTAAATTTTTTTTTATTTTTTGTCAAAAACTCTGAAATTTGTCAAATTTTTTTCAGCAAACCGTCATTAATCGCCGCCAGGAATTATTCCCCGTCGATCCGCACCCCCCTCGACCGCCCCCGATGGTGGGAATTGCTAAATTTTGTTGTCTAAATTCCTATACAAATCAGTACCGTACCGAGGTGTAATGGTACATCGATTTTTCAGATATTTTAACGTCTAAAAGCAGTAAATATTCAAATATTCTTACCGGGTTTTCAGCAGAAGGTCTTCATTCGTTTTGTCTTGCACAACGCCATCGAAATTTTCAGTGTGCAAACATATCAGAATTTTTTTTTGCCTTAAATTTTTTTTGTTTTTTGTCAAAAAACTCTGAAATTTGTCAAATTTTTTTCAGCAAACCGTCATTAATCGGCGCCAGGAATTATTCCCCGTCGATCCGCACCCCCCTCGACCGCCCCCGATGGTGGGAATTGCTAAATTAAATTTTGTTGTCTAAATTCCTATACAAATCAGTACCGAGGTGTAATGGTACATCGATTTTTCAGATATTTTAACGTCTAAAAGCAGTAAATATTCAAATATTCTTACCGGGTTTTCAGCAGAAGGTCTTCATTCGTTTTGTTTTGCACAACGCCATCGAAATTTTCAGTGTGCAAACATTTCAGATTTTTTTTTTGCCTTAAATTTTTTTTGTTTTTTGTCAAAAACTCTGAAATTTGTCAAATTTTTTTCAGCAAACCGTCATTAATCGGCGCCAGGAATTATTCCCCGTCGATCCGCACCCCCCTCGACCGCCCCCGATGGTGGGAATTGCTAAATTTTGTTGTCTAAATTCCTATACAAATCAGTACCGAGGTGTAATGGTACATCGATTTTTCAGATATTTTAACGTCTAAAAGCAGTAAATATTCAAATATTCTTACCGGGTTTTCAGCAGAAGGTCTTCATTCGTTTTGTCTTGCACAACGCCATCGAAATTTTCAGTGTGCAAACATTTCAGAATTTTTTTTTGCCTTAATTTTTTTTTGTTTTTTGTCATAACCTCTGAAGTTTGTCAAATTTTTTTCAGCAAACCGTCATTAATCGGCGCCAGGAATTATTCCACGTCGATCCGCACCCCCCTCGACCGCCCCCGATGGTGGGAATTGCAAAATTTTGTTGTCTAAATTCCTATACAAATCAGTACCGAGGTGTAATGGTACATCGATTTTTCAGATATTTTAACGTCTAAAAGCAGTAAATATTCAAATATTCTTACCGGGTTTTCAGCAGAAGGTCTTCATTCGTTTTGTCTTGCACAACGCCATCGAAATTTTCAGTGTGCAAACATTTCAGAATTTTTTTTTGCCTTAATTTTTTTTTGTTTTTGTCAAAAACTCTGAAATTTGTCAAATTTTTTTCAGCAAACCGTCATTAATCGGCGCCAGGAATTATTCCCCGTCGATCCGCACCCCCCTCGACCGCCCCCGGTGGTGGGAATTGCTAAATTTTGTTGTCTAAATTCCTATACAAATCAGTACCGAGGTGTAATGGTACATCGATTTTTCAGATATTTTAACGTCTAAAAGCAGTAAATATTCAAATATTCTTACCGGGTTTTCAGCAGAAGGTCTTCATTCGTTTTGTCTTGCACAACGCCATCGAAATTTTCAGTGTGCAAACATTTCAGAATTTTTTTTTGCCTTAATTTTTTTTTGTTTTTGTCAAAAACTCTGAAATTTGTCAAATTTTTTTCAGCAAACCGTCATTAATCGGCGCCAGGAATTATTCCCCGTCGATCCGCACCCCCCTCGACCGCCCCCGATGGTGGGAATTGCTAAATTTTGTTGTCTAAATTCCTATACAAATCAGTACCGAGGTGTAATGGTACATCGATTTTTCAGATATTTTAACGCCTAAAAGCAGTAAATATTCAAATATTCTTACCGGGTTTTCAGCAGAAGGTCTTCATTCGTTTTGTCTTGCACAACGCCATCGAAATTTTCAGTGTGCAAACATTTCAGATTTTTTTTTTGCCTTAAATTTTTTTTGTTTTTTGTCAAAAACTCTGAAATTTGTCAAATTTTTTTCAGCAAACCGTCATTAATCGGCGCCAGGAATTATTCCCCGTCGATCCGCACCCCCCTCGACCGCCCCCGATGGTGGGAATTGCTAAATTTTGTTGTCTAAATTCCTATACAAATCAGTACCGAGGTGTAATGGTACATCGATTTTTCAGATATTTTAACGTCTAAAAGCAGTAAATATTCAAATATTCTTACCGGGTTTTCAGCAGAAGGTCTTCATTCGTTTTGTCTTGCACAACGCCATCGAAATTTTCAGTGTGCAAACATTTCAGATTTTTTTTTTGCCTTAATTTTTTTTTGTTTTTTGTCATAACCTCTGAAATTTGTCAAATTTTTTTCAGCAAACCGTCATTAATCGGCGCCAGGAATTATTCCACGTCGATCCGCACCCCCCTCGACCGCCCCCGATGGTGGGAATTGCAAAATTTTGTTGTCTAAATTCCTATACAAATCAGTACCGAGGTGTAATGGTACATCGATTTTTCAGATATTTTAACGTCTAAAAGCAGTAAATATTCAAATATTCTTACCGGGTTTTCAGCAGAAGGTCTTCATTCGTTTTGTCTTGCACAACGCCATCGAAATTTTCAGTGTGCAAACATTTCAGAATTTTTTTTTGCCTTAATTTTTTTTTGTTTTTGTCAAAAACTCTGAAATTTGTCAAATTTTTTTCAGCAAACCGTCATTAATCGGCGCCAGGAATTATTCCCCGTCGATCCGCACCCCCCTCGACCGCCCCCGACTGTGGGAATTGCTAAATTTTGTTGTCTAAATTCCTATACAAATCAGTACCGAGGTGTAATGGTACATCGATTTTTCAGATATTTTAACGTCTAAAAGCAGTAAATATTCAAATATTCTTACCGGGTTTTCAGCAGAAGGTCTTCATTCGTTTTGTCTTGCACAACGCCATCGAAATTTTCAGTGTGCAAACATTTCAGAATTTTTTTTTGCCTTAATTTTTTTTTGTTTTTGTCAAAAACTCTGAAATTTGTCAAATTTTTTTCAGCAAACCGTCATTAATCGGCGCCAGGAATTATTCCCCGTCGATCCGCACCCCCCTCGACCGCCCCCGATGGTGGGAATTGCTAAATTTTGTTGTCTAAATTCCTATACAAATCAGTACCGAGGTGTAATGGTACATCGATTTTTCAGATATTTTAACGCCTAAAAGCAGTAAATATTCAAATATTCTTACCGGGTTTTCAGCAGAAGGTCTTCATTCGTTTTGTCTTGCACAACGCCATCGAAATTTTCAGTGTGCAAACATTTCAGAATTTTTTTTTGCCTTAAATTTTTTTTGTTTTTTGTCAAAAACTCTGAAATTTGTCAAATTTTTTTCAGCAAACCGTCATTAATCGGCGCCAGGAATTATTCCCCGTCGATCCGCACCCCCCTCGACCGCCCCCGATGGTGGGAATTGCTAAATTTTGTTGTCTAAATTCCTATACAAATCAGTACCGAGGTGTAATGGTACATCGATTTTTCAGATATTTTAACGTCTAAAAGCAGTAAATATTCAAATATTCTTACCGGGTTTTCAGCAGAAGGTCTTCATTCGTTTTGTCTTGCACAACGCCATCGAAATTTTCAGTGTGCAAACATTTCAGAATTTTTTTTTGCCTTAAATTTTTTTATATTTTTTGTCAAAAACTCTGAAATTTGTCAAATTTTTTTCAGCAAACCGTCATTAATCGGCGCCAGGAATTATTCCCCGTCGATCCGCACCCCCCTCGACCGCCCCCGATGGTGGGAATTGCTAAATTTTGTTGTCTAAATTCCTATACAAATCAGTACCGTACCGAGGTGTAATGGTACATCGATTTTTCAGATATTTTAAAGTCTAAAAGCAGTAAATATTCAAATATTCTTACCGGGTTTTCAGCAGAAGGTCTTCATTCGTTTTGTCTTGCACAACGCCATCGAAATTTTCAGTGTGCAAACATTTCAGAATTTTTTTTTGCCTTAATTTTTTTTTGTTTTTTGTCATAACCTCTGAAATTTGTCAAATTTTTTTCAGCAAACCGTCATTAATCGGCGCCAGGAATTATTCCACGTCGATCCGCACCCCCCTCGACCGCCCCCGATGGTGGGAATTGCAAAATTTTGTTGTCTAAATTCCTATACAAATCAGTACCGAGGTGTAATGGTACATCGATTTTTCAGATATTTTAACGTCTAAAAGCAGTAAATATTCAAATATTCTTACCGGGTTTTCAGCAGAAGGTCTTCATTCGTTTTGTCTTGCACAACGCCATCGAAATTTTCAGTGTGCAAACATTTCAGAATTTTTTTTTGCCTTAATTTTTTTTTGTTTTTGTCAAAAACTCTGAAATTTGTCAAATTTTTTTCAGCAAACCGTCATTAATCGGCGCCAGGAATTATTCCCCGTCGATCCGCACCCCCCTCGACCGCCCCCGATGGTGGGAATTGCTAAATTTTGTTGTCTAAATTCCTATACAAATCAGTACCGAGGTGTAATGGTACATCGATTTTTCAGATATTTTAACGCCTAAAAGCAGTAAATATTCAAATATTCTTACCGGGTTTTCAGCAGAAGGTCTTCATTCGTTTTGTCTTGCACAACGCCATCGAAATTTTCAGTGTGCAAACATTTCAGATTTTTTTTTTGCCTTAAATTTTTTTTGTTTTTTGTCAAAAACTCTGAAATTTGTCAAATTTTTTCAGCAAACCGTCATTAATCGGCGCCAGGAATTATTCCCCGTCGATCCGCACCCCCCTCGACCGCCCCCGATGGTGGGAATTGCTAAATTTTGTTGTCTAAATTCCTATACAAATCAGTACCGTACCGAGGTGTAATGGACTAATGGTACATCGATTTTTCAGATATTTTAACGTCTAAAAGCAGTAAATATTCAAATATTCTTACCGGGTTTTCAGCAGAAGGTCTTCATTCGTTTTGTCTTGCACAACGCCATCGAAATTTTCAGTGTGCAAACATATCAGAATTTTTTTTTGCCTTAAATTTTTTTTGTTTTTTGACAAAAAACTCTGAAATTTGTCAAATTTTTTTCAGCAAACCGTCATTAATCGGCGCCAGGAATTATTCCCCGTCGATCCGCACCCCCCTCGACCGCCCCCGATGGTGGGAATTGCTAAATTAAATTTTGTTGTCTAAATTCCTATACAAATCAGTACCGAGGTGTAATGGTACATCGATTTTTCAGATATTTTAACGTCTAAAAGCAGTAAATATTCAAATATTCTTACCGGGTTTTCAGCAGAAGGTCTTCATTCGTTTTGTCTTGCACAACGCCATCGAAATTTTCAGTGTGCAAACATTTCAGAATTTTTTTTTGCATAAAATTTTTTTTTTTTTTTTCAAAAAATCTGAAATTTGTCAAATTTTTTCAGCAAACCTTCATTAATCGGCGCCAGGAATTATTCCCCGTCGATCCGCACCCCCCTCGACCGCCCCCGATGGTGGGAATTGCTAAATTTTGTTGTCTAAATTCCTATACAAATCAGTACCGAGGTGTAATGGTACATCGATTTTCCAGATATTTTAACGTCTAAAAGCAGTAAATATTCAAATATTCTTACCGGGTTTTCAGCAGAAGGTCTTCATTCGTTTTGTCTTGCACAACGCCATCGAAATTTTCAGTGTGCAAACATTTCAGAATTTTTTTATGCCCTAATTTTTTTTTGTTTTTTGTCAAAAACTCTGAAATTTGTCAAATTTTTTTCAGCAAACCGTCATTAATCGGCGCCTGGAATTATTCCCCGTCGATCCGCACACCCCTCGACCGCCCCCGATGGTGGGATTTGCTAAATTTTGTTGTCTAAATTCCTATACAAATCAGTACCGAGGTGTAATGGTACATCGATTTTTCAGATATTTTAACGTCTAAAAGCAGTAAATATTCAAATATTCTTACCGGGTTTTCAGCAGAAGGTCTTCATTCGTTTTGTCTTGCACAACGCCATCGAAATTTTCAGTGTGCACATATTTCAGAATGTTTTTTTTCCTTAATTTTTTTTTTGTTTTTTGTCAAAAACTCTGAAATTTGTCAAATTTTTTTTAGCAAACCGTCATTAATCGGCGCCAGGAATTATTCCCCGTCGATCCGCACCCCCCTCGACCGCCCCCGATGGTGGGAATTGCTAAATTTTGTTGTCTAAATTCCTATACAAATCAGTACCGAGGTGTAATGGTACATCGATTTTTCAGATATTTTAACGTCTAAAAGCAGTAAATATTCAAATATTCTTACCGGGTTTTCAGCAGAAGGTCTTCATTCGTTTTGTCTTGCACAACGCCATCAAAATTTTCAGTGTGCAAACATTTCAGAATTTTTTTTTGCCTTAAATTTTTTTGTTTTTTGTCAAAAACTCTGAAATTTGTCAAATTTTTTTCAGCAAACCGTCATTAATCGGCGCCAGGAATTATTCCCCGTCGATCCGCACCCCCCTCGACCGCCCCCGATGGTGGGAATTGCTAAATTTTGTTGTCTAAATTCCTATACAAATCAGTACCGAGGTGTAATGGTACATCGATTTTCCAGATATTTTAACGTCTAAAACCAGTAAATATTCAAATATTCTTACCGGGTTTTCAGCAGAAGGTCTTCATTCGTTTTGTCTTGCACAACGCCATCGAAATTTTCAGTGTGCAAACATTTCAGAATTTTTTTATGCCCGAATTTTTTTTGTTTTTTGTCAAAAACTCTGAAATTTGTCAAATTTCTTTCAGCAAACCGTCATTAATCGGCGCCAGGAATTATTCCCCGTCGATCCGCACCCCCCTCGACCGCCCCCGATGGTGGGAATTGCTAAATTTTGTTGTCTAAATTCCTATACAAATCAGTACCGAGGTGTAATGGTACATCGATTTTTCAGATATTTTAACGTCTAAAAGCAGTAAATATTCAAATATTCTTACCGGGTTTTCAGCAGAAGGTCTTCATTCGTTTTGTCTTGCACAACGCCATCGAAATTTTCAGTGTGCAAACATTTCAGTTTTTTTTTTTGCCTTAATTTTTTTTTGTTTTTTGTCAAAAACTCTGAAATTTGTCAAATTTTTTTCAGCAAACCGTCATTAATCGGCGCCAGGAATTATTCCCCGTCGATCCGCACCCCCCTCGACCGCCCCCGATGGTGGGAATTGCTAAATTTTGTTGTCTAAATTCCTATACAAATCAGTACCGAGGTGTAATGGTACATCGATTTTTCAGATATTTTAACGTCTAAAAGCAGTAAATATTCAAATATTCTTGCCGGGTTTTAAGAAGAAGGTCTTCATTCGTTTTGTCTTGCACAACGCCATCGAAATTTTCAGTGTGCAAACATTTCAGTTTTTTTTTTTGCCTTAAATTTTTTTTGTTTTTTGTCAAAAACTCTGAAATTTGTCAAATTTTTTTCAGCAAACCCTCATTAATCGGCGCCAGGAATTATTCCCCGTCGATCCGCACCCCCCTCGACCGCCCCCGTTGGTGGGAATTGCTAAATTTTGTTGTCTAAATTCCTATACAAATCAGTACCGAGGTGTAATGGTACATCGATTTTTCAGATATTTTAACGTCTAAAAGCAGTAAATATTCAAATATTCTTACCGGGTTTTCAGCAGAAGGTCTTCATTCGTTTTGTCTTGCACAACGCCATCGAAATTTTCAGTGTGCAAACATTTCAGAATTTTTTTTTGCCTTAAATTTTTTTTGTTTTTTGTCAAAAACTCTAAAATTTGTCAATTTTTTTTTCAGCAAACCGTCGTTAATCGGCGCCAGGAATTATTCCCCGTCGATCCGCACCCCCCTCGACCGCCCCCGATGGTGGGAATTGCTAAATTTTGTTGTCTAAATTCCTATACAAATCAGTACCGAGGTGTAATGGTACATCGATTTTTCAGATATTTTAACGTCTAAAAGCAGTAAATATTCAAATATTCTTACCGGGTTTTCAGCAAAAGGTCTTCATTCGTTTTGTCTTGCACAACGCCATCGAAATTTTCAGTGTGCAAACATTTCAGAATTTTTTTTTGCCTTAAATTTTTTTTGTTTTTTGTCAAAAACTCTGAAATTTGTAAATTTTTTTTCAGCAAACTGTCGTTAATCGGCGTCAGGAATTATTCCCCGTCGATCCGCACCCCCCTCGACCGCCCCCGATGATGGGAATTGCTAAATTTTGTTGTCTAAATTCCTATACAAATCAGTACCGTACCGAGGTGTAATGGTACATCGATTTTTCAGATATTTTAAAGTCTAAAAGCAGTAAATATTCAAATATTCTTACCGGGTTTTCAGCAGAAGGTCTTCATTCGTTTTGTCTTGCACAACGCCATCGAAATTTTCAGTGTGCAAACATTTCAGAATTTTTTTTGCCTTAAATTTTTTTTGTTTTTTTTCAAAAACTCTGAAATTTGTCAAATTTTTTTCAGCAAACCGTCATTAATCGGCGCCTGGAATTATTCCCCGTCGATCCGCACCCCCCTCGACCGCCCCCGATGGTGGGATTTGCTAAATTTTGTTGTCTAAATTCCTATACAAATCAGTACCGAGGTGTAATGGTACATCGATTTTTCAGATATTTTAACGTCTAAAAGCAGTAAATATTCAAATATTCTTACCGGGTTTTCAGCAGAAGGTCTTCATTCGTTTTGTCTTGCACAACGCCATCGAAATTTTCAGTGTGCAAACATTTCAGAATTTTTTTTGCCTTAAATTTTTTTTGTTTTTTGTCAAAAACTCTGAAATTTGTCAAATTTTTTTCAGCAAACCGTCATTAATCGGCGCCAGGAATTATTCCCCGTCGATCCGCACCCCCCTCGACCGCCCCCGATGGTGGGAATTGCTAAATTTTGTTGTCTAAATTCCTATACAAATCAGTACCGAGGTGTAATGGTACATCGATTTTTCAGATATTTTAACGTCTAAAAGCAGTAAATATTCAAATATTCTTACCGGGTTTTCAGCAGAAGGTCTTCATTCGTTTTGTCTTGCACAACGCCATCGAAATTTTCAGTGTGCAAACATTTCAGAATTTTTTTTGGCCTTAAATTTTTTTTTGTTTTTTGTCAAAAACTCTGAAATTTGTCAAATTTTTTTCAGCAAACCGTCATTAATCGGCGCCAGGAATTATTCCCCGTCGATCCGCACCCCCCTCGACCGCCCCCGATGGTGGGAATTGCTAAATTTTGTTGTCTAAATTCCTATACAAATCAGTACCGAGGTGTAATGGTACATCGATTTTACAGATATTTTAACGTCTAAAAGCAGTAAATATTCAAATATTCTTACCGGGTTTTCAGCAGAAGGTCTTCATTCGTTTTGTCTTGCACAACGCCATCGAAATTTTCAGTGTGCAAACATTTCAGAATTTTTTTTTGCCTTAAATTTTTTTATATTTTTTGTCAAAAACTCTGAAATTCGTCAAATTTTTTTCAGCAAACCGTCATTAATCGGCGCCAGGAATTATTCCCCGTCGATCCGCACCCCCCTCGACCGCCCCCGATGGTGGGAATTGCTAAATTGTGTTGTCTAAATTCCTATACAAATCAGTACCGAGGTGTAATGGTACATCGATTTTTCAGATATTTTAACGTCTAAAAGCAGTAAATATTCAAATATTCTTACCGGGTTTTCAGCAGAAGGTCTTCATTCGTTTTGTCTTGCACAACGCCATCGAAATTTTCAGTGTGCAAACATTTCAGAATTTTTTTTTGCCTTAATTTTTTTTTGTTTTTTGTCATAACCTCTGAAATTTGTCAAATTTTTTTCAGCAAACCGTCATTAATCGGCGCCAGGAATTATTCCACGTCGATCCGCACCCCCCTCGACCGCCCCCGATGGTGGGAATTGCAAAATTTTGTTGTCTAAATTCCTATACAAATCAGTACCGAGGTGTAATGGTACATCGATTTTTCAGATATTTTAACGTCTAAAAGCAGTAAATATTCAAATATTCTTACCGGGTTTTCAGCAGAAGGTCTTCATTCGTTTTGTCTTGCACAACGCCATCGAAATTTTCAGTGTGCAAACATTTCAGAATTTTTTTTTGCCTTAATTTTTTTTTGTTTTTGTCAAAAACTCTGAAATTTGTCAAATTTTTTTCAGCAAACCGTCATTAATCGGCGCCAGGAATTATTCCCCGTCGATCCGCACCCCCCTCGACCGCCCCCGATGGTGGGAATTGCTAAATTTTGTTGTCTAAATTCCTATACAAATCAGTACCGAGGTGTAATGGTACATCGATTTTTCAGATATTTTAACGCCTAAAAGCAGTAAATATTCAAATATTCTTACCGGGTTTTCAGCAGAAGGTCTTCATTCGTTTTGTCTTGCACAACGCCATCGAAATTTTCAGTGTGCAAACATTTCAGAATTTTTTTTTGCCTTAATTTTTTTTTGTTTTTGTCAAAAACTCTGAAATTTGTCAAATTTTTTTCAGCAAACCGTCATTAATCGGCGCCAGGAATTATTCCCCGTCGATCCGCACCCCCCTCGACCGCCCCCGATGGTGGGAATTGCTAAATTTTGTTGTCTAAATTCCTATACAAATCAGTACCGAGGTGTAATGGTACATCGATTTTTCAGATATTTTAACGCCTAAAAGCAGTAAATATTCAAATATTCTTACCGGGTTTTCAGCAGAAGGTCTTCATTCGTTTTGTCTTGCACAACGCCATCGAAATTTTCAGTGTGCAAACATTTCAGATTTTTTTTTTGCCTTAAATTTTTTTTGTTTTTTGTCAAAAACTCTGAAATTTGTCAAATTTTTTTCAGCAAACCGTCATTAATCGGCGCCAGGAATTATTCCCCGTCGATCCGCACCCCCCTCGACCGCCCCCGATGGTGGGAATTGCTAAATTTTGTTGTCTAAATTCCTATACAAATCAGTACCGAGGTGTAATGGTACATCGATTTTTCAGATATTTTAACGTCTAAAAGCAGTAAATATTCAAATATTCTTACCGGGTTTTCAGCAGAAGGTCTTCATTCGTTTTGTCTTGCACAACGCCATCGAAATTTTCAGTGTGCAAACATTTCAGAATTTTTTTTTGCCTTAATTTTTTTTTGTTTTTTGTCATAACCTCTGAAATTTGTCAAATTTTTTTCAGCAAACCGTCATTAATCGGCGCCAGGAATTATTCCACGTCGATCCGCACCCCCCTCGACCGCCCCCGATGGTGGGAATTGCAAAATTTTGTTGTCTAAATTCCTATACAAATCAGTACCGAGGTGTAATGGTACATCGATTTTTCAGATATTTTAACGTCTAAAAGCAGTAAATATTCAAATATTCTTACCGGGTTTTCAGCAGAAGGTCTTCATTCGTTTTGTCTTGCACAACGCCATCGAAATTTTCAGTGTGCAAACATTTCAGAATTTTTTTTTGCCTTAATTTTTTTTTGTTTTTGTCAAAAACTCTGAAATTTGTCAAATTTTTTTCAGCAAACCGTCATTAATCGGCGCCAGGAATTATTCCCCGTCGATCCGCACCCCCCTCGACCGCCCCCGACGGTGGGGATTGCTAAATTTTGTTGTCTAAATTCCTATACAAATCAGTACCGAGGTGTAATGGTACATCGATTTTTCAGATATTTTAACGTCTAAAAGCAGTAAATATTCAAATATTCTTACCGGGTTTTCAGCAGAAGGTCTTCATTCGTTTTGTCTTGCACAACGCCATCGAAATTTTCAGTGTGCAAACATTTCAGAATTTTTTTTTGCCTTAATTTTTTTTTGTTTTTGTCAAAAACTCTGAAATTTGTCAAATTTTTTTCAGCAAACCGTCATTAATCGGCGCCAGGAATTATTCCCCGTCGATCCGCACCCCCCTCGACCGCCCCCGATGGTGGGAATTGCTAAATTTTGTTGTCTAAATTCCTATACAAATCAGTACCGAGGTGTAATGGTACATCGATTTTTCAGATATTTTAACGCCTAAAAGCAGTAAATATTCAAATATTCTTACCGGGTTTTCAGCAGAAGGTCTTCATTCGTTTTGTCTTGCACAACGCCATCGAAATTTTCAGTGTGCAAACATTTCAGAATTTTTTTTTGCCTTAAATTTTTTTTGTTTTTTGTCAAAAACTCTGAAATTTGTCAAATTTTTTTCAGCAAACCGTCATTAATCGGCGCCAGGAATTATTCCCCGTCGATCCGCACCCCCCTCGACCGCCCCCGATGGTGGGAATTGCTAAATTTTGTTGTCTAAATTCCTATACAAATCAGTACCGAGGTGTAATGGTACATCGATTTTTCAGATATTTTAACGTCTAAAAGCAGTAAATATTCAAATATTCTTACCGGGTTTTCAGCAGAAGGTCTTCATTCGTTTTGTCTTGCACAACGCCATCGAAATTTTCAGTGTGCAAACATTTCAGAATTTTTTTTTGCCTTAAATTTTTTTATATTTTTTGTCAAAAACTCTGAAATTTGTCAAATTTTTTTCAGCAAACCGTCATTAATCGGCGCCAGGAATTATTCCCCGTCGATCCGCACCCCCCTCGACCGCCCCCGATGGTGGGAATTGCTAAATTTTGTTGTCTAAATTCCTATACAAATCAGTACCGTACCGAGGTGTAATGGTACATCGATTTTTCAGATATTTTAAAGTCTAAAAGCAGTAAATATTCAAATATTCTTACCGGGTTTTCAGCAGAAGGTCTTCATTCGTTTTGTCTTGCACAACGCCATCGAAATTTTCAGTGTGCAAACATTTCAGAATTTTTTTTTGCCTTAATTTTTTTTTGTTTTTTGTCATAACCTCTGAAATTTGTCAAATTTTTTTCAGCAAACCGTCATTAATCGGCGCCAGGAATTATTCCACGTCGATCCGCACCCCCCTCGACCGCCCCCGATGGTGGGAATTGCAAAATTTTGTTGTCTAAATTCCTATACAAATCAGTACCGAGGTGTAATGGTACATCGATTTTTCAGATATTTTAACGTCTAAAAGCAGTAAATATTCAAATATTCTTACCGGGTTTTCAGCAGAAGGTCTTCATTCGTTTTGTCTTGCACAACGCCATCGAAATTTTCAGTGTGCAAACATTTCAGAATTTTTTTTTGCCTTAATTTTTTTTTGTTTTTGTCAAAAACTCTGAAATTTGTCAAATTTTTTTCAGCAAACCGTCATTAATCGGCGCCAGGAATTATTCCCCGTCGATCCGCACCCCCCTCGACCGCCCCCGATGGTGGGAATTGCTAAATTTTGTTGTCTAAATTCCTATACAAATCAGTACCGAGGTGTAATGGTACATCGATTTTTCAGATATTTTAACGCCTAAAAGCAGTAAATATTCAAATATTCTTACCGGGTTTTCAGCAGAAGGTCTTCATTCGTTTTGTCTTGCACAACGCCATCGAAATTTTCAGTGTGCAAACATTTCAGATTTTTTTTTTGCCTTAAATTTTTTTTGTTTTTTGTCAAAAACTCTGAAATTTGTCAAATTTTTTCAGCAAACCGTCATTAATCGGCGCCAGGAATTATTCCCCGTCGATCCGCACCCCCCTCGACCGCCCCCGATGGTGGGAATTGCTAAATTTTGTTGTCTAAATTCCTATACAAATCAGTACCGTACCGAGGTGTAATGGACTAATGGTACATCGATTTTTCAGATATTTTAACGTCTAAAAGCAGTAAATATTCAAATATTCTTACCGGGTTTTCAGCAGAAGGTCTTCATTCGTTTTGTCTTGCACAACGCCATCGAAATTTTCAGTGTGCAAACATTTCAGAATTTTTTTTTGCCTTAAATTTTTTTTGTTTTTTGTCAAAAAACTCTGAAATTTGTCAAATTTTTTTCAGCAAACCGTCATTAATCGGCGCCAGGAATTATTCCCCGTCGATCCGCACCCCCCTCGACCGCCCCCGATGGTGGGAATTGCTAAATTAAATTTTGTTGTCTAAATTCCTATACAAATCAGTACCGAGGTGTAATGGTACATCGATTTTTCAGATATTTTAACGTCTAAAAGCAGTAAATATTCAAATATTCTTACCGGGTTTTCAGCAGAAGGTCTTCATTCGTTTTGTCTTGCACAACGCCATCGAAATTTTCAGTGTGCAAACATTTCAGAATTTTTTTTTGCCTAAAATTTTTTTTTTTTTTTTCAAAAACTCTGAAATTTGTCAAATTTTTTCAGCAAACCTTCATTAATCGGCGCCAGGAATTATTCCCCGTCGATCCGCACCCCCCTCGACCGCCCCCGATGGTGGGAATTGCTAAATTTTGTTGTCTAAATTCCTATACAAATCAGTACCGAGGTGTAATGGTACATCGATTTTCCAGATATTTTAACGTCTAAAAGCAGTAAATATTCAAATATTCTTACCGGGTTTTCAGCAGAAGGTCTTCATTCGTTTTGTCTTGCACAACGCCATCGAAATTTTCAGTGTGCAAACATTTCAGAATTTTTTTATGCCCTAATTTTTTTTTGTTTTTTGTCAAAAACTCTGAAATTTGTCAAATTTTTTTCAGCAAACCGTCATTAATCGGCGCCTGGAATTATTCCCCGTCGATCCGCACCCCCCTCGACCGCCCCCGATGGTGGGATTTGCTAAATTTTGTTGTCTAAATTCCTATACAAATCAGTACCGAGGTGTAATGGTACATCGATTTTTCAGATATTTTAACGTCTAAAAGCAGTAAATATTCAAATATTCTTACCGGGTTTTCAGCAGAAGGTCTTCATTCGTTTTGTCTTGCACAACGCCATCGAAATTTTCAGTGTGCACATATTTCAGAATGTTTTTTTTCCTTAATTTTTTTTTTGTTTTTTGTCAAAAACTCTGAAATTTGTCAAATTTTTTTTAGCAAACCGTCATTAATCGGCGCCAGGAATTATTCCCCGTCGATCCGCACCCCCCTCGACCGCCCCCGATGGTGGGAATTGCTAAATTTTGTTGTCTAAATTCCTATACAAATCAGTACCGAGGTGTAATGGTACATCGATTTTTCAGATATTTTAACGTCTAAAAGCAGTAAATATTCAAATATTCTTACCGGGTTTTCAGCAGAAGGTCTTCATTCGTTTTGTCTTGCACAACGCCATCAAAATTTTCAGTGTGCAAACATTTCAGAATTTTTTTTTGCCTTAAATTTTTTTGTTTTTTGTCAAAAACTCTGAAATTTGTCAAATTTTTTTCAGCAAACCGTCATTAATCGGCGCCAGGAATTATTCCCCGTCGATCCGCACCCCCCTCGACCGCCCCCGATGGTGGGAATTGCTAAATTTTGTTGTCTAAATTCCTATACAAATCAGTACCGAGGTGTAATGGTACATCGATTTTCCAGATATTTTAACGTCTAAAACCAGTAAATATTCAAATATTCTTACCGGGTTTTCAGCAGAAGGTCTTCATTCGTTTTGTCTTGCACAACGCCATCGAAATTTTCAGTGTGCAAACATTTCAGAATTTTTTTATGCCCGAATTTTTTTTGTTTTTTGTCAAAAACTCTGAAATTTGTCAAATTTCTTTCAGCAAACCGTCATTAATCGGCGCCAGGAATTATTCCCCGTCGATCCGCACCCCCCTCGACCGCCCCCGATGGTGGGAATTGCTAAATTTTGTTGTCTAAATTCCTATACAAATCAGTACCGAGGTGTAATGGTACATCGATTTTTCAGATATTTTAACGTCTAAAAGCAGTAAATATTCAAATATTCTTACCGGGTTTTCAGCAGAAGGTCTTCATTCGTTTTGTCTTGCACAACGCCATCGAAATTTTCAGTGTGCAAACATTTCAGTTTTTTTTTTTGCCTTAATTTTTTTTTGTTTTTTGTCAAAAACTCTGAAATTTGTCAAATTTTTTTCAGCAAACCGTCATTAATCGGCGCCAGGAATTATTCCCCGTCGATCCGCACCCCCCTCGACCGCCCCCGATGGTGGGAATTGCTAAATTTTGTTGTCTAAATTCCTATACAAATCAGTACCGAGGTGTAATGGTACATCGATTTTTCAGATATTTTAACGTCTAAAAGCAGTAAATATTCAAATATTCTTGCCGGGTTTTAAGAAGAAGGTCTTCATTCGTTTTGTCTTGCACAACGCCATCGAAATTTTCAGTGTGCAAACATTTCAGTTTTTTTTTTTGCCTTAAATTTTTTTTGTTTTTTGTCAAAAACTCTGAAATTTGTCAAATTTTTTTCAGCAAACCCTCATTAATCGGCGCCAGGAATTATTCCCCGTCGATCCGCACCCCCCTCGACCGCCCCCGTTGGTGGGAATTGCTAAATTTTGTTGTCTAAATTCCTATACAAATCAGTACCGAGGTGTAATGGTACATCGATTTTTCAGATATTTTAACGTCTAAAAGCAGTAAATATTCAAATATTCTTACCGGGTTTTCAGCAGAAGGTCTTCATTCGTTTTGTCTTGCACAACGCCATCGAAATTTTCAGTGTGCAAACATTTCAGAATTTTTTTTTGCCTTAAATTTTTTTTGTTTTTTGTCAAAAACTCTAAAATTTGTCAATTTTTTTTTCAGCAAACCGTCGTTAATCGGCGCCAGGAATTATTCCCCGTCGATCCGCACCCCCCTCGACCGCCCCCGATGGTGGGAATTGCTAAATTTTGTTGTCTAAATTCCTATACAAATCAGTACCGAGGTGTAATGGTACATCGATTTTTCAGATATTTTAACGTCTAAAAGCAGTAAATATTCAAATATTCTTACCGGGTTTTCAGCAAAAGGTCTTCATTCGTTTTGTCTTGCACAACGCCATCGAAATTTTCAGTGTGCAAACATTTCAGAATTTTTTTTTGCCTTAAATTTTTTTTGTTTTTTGTCAAAAACTCTGAAATTTGTAAATTTTTTTTCAGCAAACTGTCGTTAATCGGCGTCAGGAATTATTCCCCGTCGATCCGCACCCCCCTCGACCGCCCCCGATGATGGGAATTGCTAAATTTTGTTGTCTAAATTCCTATACAAATCAGTACCGTACCGAGGTGTAATGGTACATCGATTTTTCAGATATTTTAAAGTCTAAAAGCAGTAAATATTCAAATATTCTTACCGGGTTTTCAGCAGAAGGTCTTCATTCGTTTTGTCTTGCACAACGCCATCGAAATTTTCAGTGTGCAAACATTTCAGAATTTTTTTTGCCTTAAATTTTTTTTGTTTTTTTTCAAAAACTCTGAAATTTGTCAAATTTTTTTCAGCAAACCGTCATTAATCGGCGCCTGGAATTATTCCCCGTCGATCCGCACCCCCCTCGACCGCCCCCGATGGTGGGATTTGCTAAATTTTGTTGTCTAAATTCCTATACAAATCAGTACCGAGGTGTAATGGTACATCGATTTTTCAGATATTTTAACGTCTAAAAGCAGTAAATATTCAAATATTCTTACCGGGTTTTCAGCAGAAGGTCTTCATTCGTTTTGTCTTGCACAACGCCATCGAAATTTTCAGTGTGCAAACATTTCAGAATTTTTTTTGCCTTAAATTTTTTTTGTTTTTTGTCAAAAACTCTGAAATTTGTCAAATTTTTTTCAGCAAACCGTCATTAATCGGCGCCAGGAATTATTCCCCGTCGATCCGCACCCCCCTCGACCGCCCCCGATGGTGGGAATTGCTAAATTTTGTTGTCTAAATTCCTATACAAATCAGTACCGAGGTGTAATGGTACATCGATTTTTCAGATATTTTAACGTCTAAAAGCAGTAAATATTCAAATATTCTTACCGGGTTTTCAGCAGAAGGTCTTCATTCGTTTTGTCTTGCACAACGCCATCGAAATTTTCAGTGTGCAAACATTTCAGAATTTTTTTTTGCCTTAATTTTTTTTTGTTTTTTGTCATAACCTCTGAAATTTGTCAAATTTTTTTCAGCAAACCGTCATTAATCGGCGCCAGGAATTATTCCACGTCGATCCGCACCCCCCTCGACCGCCCCCGATGGTGGGAATTGCAAAATTTTGTTGTCTAAATTCCTATACAAATCAGTACCGAGGTGTAATGGTACATCGATTTTTCAGATATTTTAACGTCTAAAAGCAGTAAATATTCAAATATTCTTACCGGGTTTTCAGCAGAAGGTCTTCATTCGTTTTGTCTTGCACAACGCCATCGAAATTTTCAGTGTGCAAACATTTCAGAATTTTTTTTTGCCTTAATTTTTTTTTGTTTTTGTCAAAAACTCTGAAATTTGTCAAATTTTTTTCAGCAAACCGTCATTAATCGGCGCCAGGAATTATTCCCCGTCGATCCGCACCCCCCTCGACCGCCCCCGATGGTGGGAATTGCTAAATTTTGTTGTCTAAATTCCTATACAAATCAGTACCGAGGTGTAATGGTACATCGATTTTTCAGATATTTTAACGTCTAAAAGCAGTAAATATTCAAATATTCTTACCGGGTTTTCAGCAGAAGGTCTTCATTCGTTTTGTCTTGCACAACGCCATCGAAATTTTCAGTGTGCAAACATTTCAGAATTTTTTTTTGCCTTAATTTTTTTTTGTTTTTGTCAAAAACTCTGAAATTTGTCAAATTTTTTTCAGCAAACCGTCATTAATCGGCGCCAGGAATAATTCCCCGTCGATCCGCACCCCCCTCGACCGCCCCCGATGGTGGGAATTGCTAAATTTTGTTGTCTAAATTCCTATACAAATCAGTACCGAGGTGTAATGGTACATCGATTTTTCAGATATTTTAACGCCTAAAAGCAGTAAATATTCAAATATTCTTACCGGGTTTTCAGCAGAAGGTCTTCATTCGTTTTGTCTTGCACAACGCCATCGAAATTTTCAGTGTGCAAACATTTCAGAATTTTTTTTTGCCTTAAATTTTTTTTGTTTTTTGTCAAAAACTCTGAAATTTGTCAAATTTTTTTCAGCAAACCGTCATTAATCGGCGCCAGGAATTATTCCCCGTCGATCCGCACCCCCCTCGACCGCCCCCGATGGTGGGAATTGCTAAATTTTGTTGTCTAAATTCCTATACAAATCAGTACCGAGGTGTAATGGTACATCGATTTTTCAGATATTTTAACGTCTAAAAGCAGTAAATATTCAAATATTCTTACCGGGTTTTCAGCAGAAGGTCTTCATTCGTTTTGTCTTGCACAACGCCATCGAAATTTTCAGTGTGCAAACATTTCAGAATTTTTTTTTGCCTTAAATTTTTTTATATTTTTTGTCAAAAACTCTGAAATTTGTCAAATTTTTTTCAGCAAACCGTCATTAATCGGCGCCAGGAATTATTCCCCGTCGATCCGCACCGCCCTCGACCGCCCCCGATGGTGGGAATTGCTAAATTTTGTTGTCTAAATTCCTATACAAATCAGTACCGTACCGAGGTGTAATGGTACATCGATTTTTCAGATATTTTAACGTCTAAAAGCAGTAAATATTCAAATATTCTTACCGGGTTTTCAGCAGAAGGTCTTCATTCGTTTTGTCTTGCACAACGCCATCGAAATTTTCAGTGTGCAAACATTTCAGAATTTTTTTTTGCCTTAATTTTTTTTTGTTTTTGTCAAAAACTCTGAAACTTGTCAAATTTTTTTCAGCAAACCGTCATTAATCGGCGCCAGGAATTATTCCCCGTCGATCCGCACCACCCTCGACCGCCCCCGATGGTGGGAATTGCTAAATTTTGTTGTCTAAATTCCTATACAAATCAGTACCGAGGTGTAATGGTACATCGATTTTTCAGATATTTTAACGCCTAAAAGCAGTAAATATTCAAATATTCTTACCGGGTTTTCAGCAGAAGGTCTTCATTCGTTTTGTCTTGCACAACGCCATCGAAATTTTCAGTGTGCAAACATTTCAGATTTTTTTTTTGCCTTAAATTTTTTTTGTTTTTTGTCAAAAACTCTGAAATTTGTCAAATTTTTTTCAGCAAACCGTCATTAATCGGCGCCAGGAATTATTCCCCGTCGATCCGCACCCCCCTCGACCGCCCCCGATGGTGGGAATTGCTAAATTTTGTTGTCTAAATTCCTATACAAATCAGTACCGAGGTGTAATGGTACATCGATTTTTCAGATATTTTAACGTCTAAAAGCAGTAAATATTCAAATATTCTTACCGGGTTTTCAGCAGAAGGTCTTCATTCGTTTTGTCTTGCACAACGCCATCGAAATTTTCAGTGTGCAAACATTTCAGAATTTTTTTTTGCCTTAAATTTTTTTTGTTTTTTGTCAAAAACTCTGAAATTTGTCAATTTTTTTTCAGCAAACCGTCGTTAATCGGCGCCAGGAATTATTCCCCGTCGATCCGCACCCCCCTCGACCGCCCCCGATGGTGGGAATTGCTAAATTTTGTTGTCTAAATTCCTATACAAATCAGTACCGAGGTGTAATGGTACATCGATTTTTCAGATATTTTAACGTCTAAAAGCAGTAAATATTCAAATATTCTTACCGGGTTTTCAGCAAAAGGTCTTCATTCGTTTTGTCTTGCACAACGCCATCGAAATGTTCAGTGTGCAAACATTTCAGAATTTTTTTTTGCCTTAAATTTTTTTTGTTTTTTGTCAAAAACTCTGAAATTTGTCAATTTTTTTTCAGCAAACCGTCGTTAATCGGCGTCAGGAATTATTCCCCGTCGATCCGCACCCCCCTCGACCGCCCCCGATGATGGGAATTGCTAAATTTTGTTGTCTAAATTCCTATACAAATCAGTACCGTACCGAGGTGTAATGGTACATCGATTTTTCAGATATTTTAAAGTCTAAAAGCAGTAAATATTCAAATATTCTTACCGGGTTTTCAGCAGAAGGTCTTCATTCGTTTTGTCTTGCACAACGCCATCGAAATTTTCAGTGTGCAAACATTTCAGAATTTTTTTTGCCTTAAATTTTTTTTGTTTTTTGTCAAAAACTCTGAAATTTGTCAAATTTTTTTCAGCAAACCGTCATTAATCGGCGCCTGGAATTATTCCCCGTCGATCCGCACCCCCCTCGACCGCCCCCGATGGTGGGATTTGCTAAATTTTGTTGTCTAAATTCCTATACAAATCAGTACCGAGGTGTAATGGTACATCGATTTTTCAGATATTTTAACGTCTAAAAGCAGTAAATATTCAAATATTCTTACCGGGTTTTCAGCAGAAGGTCTTCATTCGTTTTGTCTTGCACAACGCCATCGAAATTTTCAGTGTGCAAACATTTCAGAATTTTTTTTTGCCTTAATTTTTTTTTGTTTTTGTCAAAAACTCTGAAATTTGTCAAATTTTTTTCAGCAAACCGTCATTAATCGGCGCCAGGAATTATTCCCCGTCGATCCGCACCCCCCTCGACCGCCCCCGATGGTGGGAATTGCTAAATTTTGTTGTCTAAATTCCTATACAAATCAGTACCGAGGTGTAATGGTACATCGATTTTTCAGATATTTTAACGTCTAAAAGCAGTAAATATTCAAATATTCTTACCGGGTTTTCAGCAGAAGGTCTTCATTCGTTTTGTCTTGCACAACGCCATCGAAATTTTCAGTGTGCAAACATTTCAGAATTTTTTTTTGCCTTAATTTTTTTTTGTTTTTGTCAAAAACTCTGAAACTTGTCAAATTTTTTTCAGCAAACCGTCATTAATCGGCGCCAGGAATTATTCCCCGTCGATCCGCACCCCCCTCGACCGCCCCCGATGGTGGGAATTGCTAAATTTTGTTGTCTAAATTCCTATACAAATCAGTACCGAGGTGTAATGGTACATCGATTTTTCAGATATTTTAACGCCTAAAAGCAGTAAATATTCAAATATTCTTACCGGGTTTTCAGCAGAAGGTCTTCATTCGTTTTGTCTTGCACAACGCCATCGAAATTTTCAGTGTGCAAACATTTCAGATTTTTTTTTTGCCTTAAATTTTTTTTGTTTTTTGTCAAAAACTCTGAAATTTGTCAAATTTTTTTCAGCAAACCGTCATTAATCGGCGCCAGGAATTATTCCCCGTCGATCCGCACCCCCCTCGACCGCCCCCGATGGTGGGAATTGCTAAATTAAATTTTGTTGTCTAAATTCCTATACAAATCAGTACCGAGGTGTAATGGTACATCGATTTTTCAGATATTTTAACGTCTAAAAGCAGTAAATATTCAAATATTCTTACCGGGTTTTCAGCAGAAGGTCTTCATTCGTTTTGTTTTGCACAACGCCATCGAAATTTTCAGTGTGCAAACATTTCAGATTTTTTTTTTGCCTTAAATTTTTTTTGTTTTTTGTCAAAAACTCTGAAATTTGTCAAATTTTTTTCAGCAAACCGTCATTAATCGGCGCCAGGAATTATTCCCCGTCGATCCGCACCCCCCTCGACCGCCCCCGATGGTGGGAATTGCTAAATTTTGTTGTCTAAATTCCTATACAAATCAGTACCGAGGTGTAATGGTACATCGATTTTTCAGATATTTTAACGTCTAAAAGCAGTAAATATTCAAATATTCTTACCGGGTTTTCAGCAGAAGGTCTTCATTCGTTTTGTCTTGCACAACGCCATCGAAATTTTCAGTGTGCAAACATTTCAGAATTTTCTTTTGCCTTAAATTTTTTTTGATTTTTGTCAAAAACTCTGAAATTTGTCAATTTTTTTTCAGCAAACCGTCGTTAATCGGCGCCAGGAATTATTCCCCGTCGATCCGCACCCCCCTCGACCGCCCCCGATGGTGGGAATTGCTAAATTTTGTTGTCTAAATTCCTATACAAATCAGTACCGAGGTGTAATGGTACATCGATTTTTCAGATATTTTAACGTCTAAAAGCAGTAAATATTCAAATATTCTTACCGGGTTTTCAGCAAAAGGTCTTCATTCGTTTTGTCTTGCACAACGCCATCGAAATTTTCAGTGTGCAAACATTTCAGAATTTTTTTTTGCCTTAAATTTTTTTTGTTTTTTGTCAAAAACTCTGAAATTTGTCAATTTTTTTTCAGCAAACCGTCGTTAATCGGCGTCAGGAATTATTCCCCGTCGATCCGCACCCCCCTCGACCGCCCCCGATGGTGGGAATTGCTAAATTTTGTTGTCTAAATTCCTATACAAATCAGTACCGTACCGAGGTGTAATGGTACATCGATTTTTCAGATATTTTAAAGTCTAAAAGCAGTAAATATTCAAATATTCTTACCGGGTTTTCAGCAGAAGGTCTTCATTCGTTTTGTCTTGCACAACGCCATCGAAATTTTCAGTGTGCAAACATTTCAGAATTTTTTTTGCCTTAAATTTTTTTTGTTTTTTGTCAAAAACTCTGAAATTTGTCAAATTTTTTTCAGCAAACCGTCATTAATCGGCGCCTGGAATTATTCCCCGTCGATCCGCACCCCCCTCGACCGCCCCCGATGGTGTGATTTGCTAAATTTTGTTGTCTAAATTCCTATACAAATCAGTACCGAGGTGTAATGGTACATCGATTTTTCAGATATTTTAACGTCTAAAAGCAGTAAATATTCAAATATTCTTACCGGGTTTTCAGCAGAAGGTCTTCATTCGTTTTGTCTTGCACAACGCCATCGAAATTTTCAGTGTGCAAACATTTCAGAATTTTTTTTGCCTTAAATTTTTTTTGTTTTTTGTCAAAAACTCTGAAATTTGTCAAATTTTTTTCAGCAAACCGTCATTAATCGGCGCCTGGAATTATTCCCCGTCGATCCGCACCCCCCTCGACCGCCCCCGATGGTGGGATTTGCTAAATTTTGTTGTCTAAATTCCTATACAAATCAGTACCGAGGTGTAATGGTACATCGATTTTTCAGATATTTTAACGTCTAAAAGCAGTAAATATTCAAATATTCTTACCGGGTTTTCAGCAGAAGGTCTTCATTCGTTTTGTCTTGCACAACGCCATCGAAATTTTCAGTGTGCAAACATTTCAGAATTTTTTTTTGCCTTAATTTTTTTTTGTTTTTTGTCATAACCTCTGAAATTTGTCAAATTTTTTTCAGCAAACCGTCATTAATCGGCGCCAGGAATTATTCCACGTCGATCCGCACCCCCCTCGACCGCCCCCGATGGTGGGAATTGCAAAATTTTGTTGTCTAAATTCCTATACAAATCAGTACCGAGGTGTAATGGTACATCGATTTTTCAGATATTTTAACGTCTAAAAGCAGTAAATATTCAAATATTCTTACCGGGTTTTCAGCAGAAGGTCTTCATTCGTTTTGTCTTGCACAACGCCATCGAAATTTTCAGTGTGCAAACATTTCAGAATTTTTTTTTGCCTTAATTTTTTTTTGTTTTTGTCAAAAACTCTGAAATTTGTCAAATTTTTTTCAGCAAACCGTCATTAATCGGCGCCAGGAATTATTCCCCGTCGATCCGCACCCCCCTCGACCGCCCCCGATGGTGGGAATTGCTAAATTTTGTTGTCTAAATTCCTATACAAATCAGTACCGAGGTGTAATGGTACATCGATTTTTCAGATATTTTAACGTCTAAAAGCAGTAAATATTCAAATATTCTTACCGGGTTTTCAGCAGAAGGTCTTCATTCGTTTTGTCTTGCACAACGCCATCGAAATTTTCAGTGTGCAAACATTTCAGAATTTTTTTTGCCTTAAATTTTTTTTGTTTTTTGTCAAAAACTCTGAAATTTGTCAAATTTTTTTCAGCAAACCGTCATTAATCGGCGCCTGGAATTATTCCCCGTCGATCCGCACCCCCCTCGACCGCCCCCGATGGTGGGATTTGCTAAATTTTGTTGTCTAAATTCCTATACAAATCAGTACCGAGGTGTAATGGTACATCGATTTTTCAGATATTTTAACGTCTAAAAGCAGTAAATATTCAAATATTCTTACCGGGTTTTCAGCAGAAGGTCTTCATTCGTTTTGTCTTGCACAACGCCATCGAAATTTTCAGTGTGCAAACATTTCAGAATTTTTTTTTGCCTTAATTTTTTTTTGTTTTTTGTCATAACCTCTGAAATTTGTCAAATTTTTTTCAGCAAACCGTCATTAATCGGCGCCAGGAATTATTCCACGTCGATCCGCACCCCCCTCGACCGCCCCCGATGGTGGGAATTGCAAAATTTTGTTGTCTAAATTCCTATACAAATCAGTACCGAGGTGTAATGGTACATCGATTTTTCAGATATTTTAACGTCTAAAAGCAGTAAATATTCAAATATTCTTACCGGGTTTTCAGCAGAAGGTCTTCATTCGTTTTGTCTTGCACAACGCCATCGAAATTTTCAGTGTGCAAACATTTCAGAATTTTCTTTTGCCTTAATTTTTTTTTGTTTTTGTCAAAAACTCTGAAATTTGTCAAATTTTTTTCAGCAAACCGTCATTAATCGGCGCCAGGAATTATTCCCCGTCGATCCGCACCCCCCTCGACCGCCCCCGATGGTGGGAATTGCTAAATTTTGTTGTCTAAATTCCTATACAAATCAGTACCGAGGTGTAATGGTACATCGATTTTTCAGATATTTTAACGTCTAAAAGCAGTAAATATTCAAATATTCTTACCGGGTTTTCAGCAGAAGGTCTTCATTCGTTTTGTCTTGCACAACGCCATCGAAATTTTCAGTGTGCAAACATTTCAGAATTTTTTTTTGCCTTAATTTTTTTTTGTTTTTGTCAAAAACTCTGAAATTTGTCAAATTTTTTTCAGCAAACCGTCATTAATCGGCGCCAGGAATTATTCCCCGTCGATCCGCACCCCCCTCGACCGCCCCCGATGGTGGGAATTGCTAAATTTTGTTGTCTAAATTCCTATACAAATCAGTACCGAGGTGTAATGGTACATCGATTTTTCAGATATTTTAACGCCTAAAAGCAGTAAATATTCAAATATTCTTACCGGGTTTTCAGCAGAAGGTCTTCATTCGTTTTGTCTTGCACAACGCCATCGAAATTTTCAGTGTGCAAACATTTCAGAATTTTTTTTTGCCTTAAATTTTTTTTGTTTTTTGTCAAAAACTCTGAAATTTGTCAAATTTTTTTCAGCAAACCGTCATTAATCGGCGCCAGGAATTATTCCCCGTCGATCCGCACCCCCCTCGACCGCCCCCGATGGTGGGAATTGCTAAATTTTGTTGTCTAAATTCCTATACAAATCAGTACCGAGGTGTAATGGTACATCGATTTTTCAGATATTTTAACGTCTAAAAGCAGTAAATATTCAAATATTCTTACCGGGTTTTCAGCAGAAGGTCTTCATTCGTTTTGTCTTGCACAACGCCATCGAAATTTTCAGTGTGCAAACATTTCAGAATTTTTTTTTGCCTTAAATTTTTTTATATTTTTTGTCAAAAACTCTGAAATTTGTCAAATTTTTTTCAGCAAACCGTCATTAATCGGCGCCAGGAATTATTCCCCGTCGATCCGCACCCCCCTCGACCGCCCCCGATGGTGGGAATTGCTAAATTTTGTTGTCTAAATTCCTATACAAATCAGTACCGTACCGAGGTGTAATGGTACATCGATTTTTCAGATATTTTAACGTCTAAAAGCAGTAAATATTCAAATATTCTTACCGGGTTTTCAGCAGAAGGTCTTCATTCGTTTTGTCTTGCACAACGCCATCGAAATTTTCAGTGTGCAAACATTTCATAATTTTTTTTTGCCTTAATTTTTTTTTGTTTTTGTCAAAAACTCTGAAATTTGTCAAATTTTTTTCAGCAAACCGTCATTAATCGGCGCCAGGAATTATTCCCCGTCGATCCGCACCCCCCTCGACCGCCCCCGATGGTGGGAATTGCTAAATTTTGTTGTCTAAATTCCTATACAAATCAGTACCGAGGTGTAATGGTACATCGATTTTTCAGATATTTTAACGTCTAAAAGCAGTAAATATTCAAATATTCTTACCGGGTTTTCAGCAGAAGGTCTTCATTCGTTTTGTCTTGCACAACGCCATCGAAATTTTCAGTGTGCAAACATTTCAGAATTTTTTTTTGCCTTAATTTTTTTTTGTTTTTGTCAAAAACTCTGAAATTTGTCAAATTTTTTTCAGCAAACCGTCATTAATCGGCGCCAGGAATTATTCCCCGTCGATCCGCACCCCCCTCGACCGCCCCCGATGGTGGGAATTGCTAAATTTTGTTGTCTAAATTCCTATACAAATCAGTACCGAGGTGTAATGGTACATCGATTTTTCAGATATTTTAACGCCTAAAAGCAGTAAATATTCAAATATTCTTACCGGGTTTTCAGCAGAAGGTCTTCATTCGTTTTGTCTTGCACAACGCCATCGAAATTTTCAGTGTGCAAACATTTCAGATTTTTTTTTTGCCTTAAATTTTTTTTGTTTTTTGTCAAAAACTCTGAAATTTGTCAAATTTTTTTCAGCAAACCCTCATTAATCGGCGCCAGGAATTATTCCCCGTCGATCCGCACCCCCCTCGACCGCCCCCGATGGTGGGAATTGCTAAATTTTGTTGTCTAAATTCCTATACAAATCAGTACCGTACCGAGGTGTAATGGTACATCGATTTTTCAGATATTTTAACGTCTAAAAGCAGTAAATATTCAAATATTCTTACCGGGTTTTCAGCAGAAGGTCTTCATTCGTTTTGTCTTGCACAACGCCATCGAAATTTTCAGTGTGCAAACATATCAGAATTTTTTTTTGCCTTAAATTTTTTTTGTTTTTTGTCAAAAAACTCTGAAATTTGTCAAATTTTTTTCAGCAAACCGTCATTAATCGGCGCCAGGAATTATTCCCCGTCGATCCGCACCCCCCTCGACCGCCCCCGATGGTGGGAATTGCTAAATTTTGTTGTCTAAATTCCTATACAAATCAGTACCGTACCGAGGTGTAATGGTACATCGATTTTTCAGATATTTTAACGTCTAAAAGCAGTAAATATTCAAATATTCTTACCGGGTTTTCAGCAGAAGGTCTTCATTCGTTTTGTCTTGCACAACGCCATCGAAATTTTCAGTGTGCAAACATTTAAGAATTTTTTTTTGCCTTAATTTTTTTTTGTTTTTTGTCAAAAACTCTGAAATTTGTCAAATTTTTTTCAGCAAACCGTCATTAATCGGCGCCAGGAATTATTCCCCGTCGATCCGCACCCCCCTCGACCGCCCCCGATGGTGGGAATTGCTAAATTTTGTTGTCTAAATTCCTATACAAATCAGTACCGAGGTGTAATGGTACATCGATTTTTCAGATATTTTAACGTCTAAAAGCAGTAAATATTCAAATATTCTTACCGGGTTTTCAGCAGAAGGTCTTCATTCGTTTTGTCTTGCACAACGCCATCGAAATTTTCAGTGTGCAAACATTTCAGAATTTTTTTTTGCCTTAATTTTTTTCTGTTTTTTGTCATAACCTCTGAAATTTGTCAAATTTTTTTCAGCAAACCGTCATTAATCGGCGCCAGGAATTATTCCACGTCGATCCGCACCCCCCTCGACCGCCCCCGATGGTGGGAATTGCAAAATTTTGTTGTCTAAATTCCTATACAAATCAGTACCGAGGTGTAATGGTACATCGATTTTTCAGATATTTTAACGTCTAAAAGCAGTAAATATTCAAATATTCTTACCGGGTTTTCAGCAGAAGGTCTTCATTCGTTTTGTCTTGCACAACGCCATCGAAATTTTCAGTGTGCAAACATTTCAGAATTTTTTTTTGCCTTAATTTTTTTTTGTTTTTGTCAAAAACTCTGAAATTTGTCAAATTTTTTTCAGCAAACCGTCATTAATCGGCGCCAGGAATTATTCCCCGTCGATCCGCACCCCCCTCGACCGCCCCCGATGGTGGGAATTGCTAAATTTTGTTGTCTAAATTCCTATACAAATCAGTACCGAGGTGTAATGGTACATCGATTTTTCAGATATTTTAACGTCTAAAAGCAGTAAATATTCAAATATTCTTACCGGGTTTTCAGCAGAAGGTCTTCATTCGTTTTGTCTTGCACAACGCCATCGAAATTTTCAGTGTGCAAACATTTCAGAATTTTTTTTTGCCTTAATTTTTTTTTGTTTTTGTCAAAAACTCTGAAATTTGTCAAATTTTTTTCAGCAAACCGTCATTAATCGGCGCCAGGAATTATTCCCCGTCGATCCGCACCCCCCTCGACCGCCCCCGATGGTGGGAATTGCTAAATTTTGTTGTCTAAATTCCTATACAAATCAGTACCGAGGTGTAATGGTACATCGATTTTTCAGATATTTTAACGCCTAAAAGCAGTAAATATTCAAATATTCTTACCGGGTTTTCAGCAGAAGGTCTTCATTCGTTTTGTCTTGCACAACGCCATCGAAATTTTCAGTGTGCAAACATTTCAGAATTTTTTTTTGCCTTAAATTTTTTTTGTTTTTTGTCAAAAACTCTGAAATTTGTCAAATTTTTTTCAGCAAACCGTCATTAATCGGCGCCAGGAATTATTCCCCGTCGATCCGCACCCCCCTCGACCGCCCCCGATGGTGGGAATTGCTAAATTTTGTTGTCTAAATTCCTATACAAATCAGTACCGAGGTGTAATGGTACATCGATTTTTCAGATATTTTAACGTCTAAAAGCAGTAAATATTCAAATATTCTTACCGGGTTTTCAGCAGAAGGTCTTCATTCGTTTTGTCTTGCACAACGCCATCGAAATTTTCAGTGTGCAAACATTTCAGAATTTTTTTTGGCCTTAAATTTTTTTTTGTTTTTTGTCAAAAACTCTGAAATTTGTCAATTTTTTTTCAGCAAACCGTCATTAATCGGCGCCAGGAATTATTCCCCGTCGATCCGCACCCCCCTCGACCGCCCCCGATGGTGGGAATTGCTAAATTTTGTTGTCTAAATTCCTATACAAATCAGTACCGTACCGAGGTGTAATGGTACATCGATTTTTCAGATATTTTAACGTCTAAAAGCAGTAAATATTCAAATATTCTTACCGGGTTTTCAGCAGAAGGTCTTCATTCGTTTTGTCTTGCACAACGCCATCGAAATTTTCAGTGTGCAAACATTTCAGAATTTTTTTTTGCCTTAAATTTTTTTTGTTTTTTGTCAAAAACTCTGAAATTTGTCAAATTTTTTTCAGCAAACCGTCATTAATCGGCGCCAGGAATTATTCCCCGTCGATCCGCACCCCCCTCGACCGCCCCCGATGGTGGGAATTGCTAAATTTTGTTGTCTAAATTCCTATACAAATCAGTACCGAGGTGTAATGGTACATCGATTTTTCAGATATTTTAACGTCTAAAAGCAGTAAATATTCAAATATTCTTACCGGGTTTTCAGCAGAAGGTCTTCATTCGTTTTGTCTTGCACAACGCCATCGAAATTTTCAGTGTGCACACATTTCAGAATTTTTTTTGGCCTTAAATTTTTTTTTGTTTTTTGTCAAAAACTCTGAAATTTGTCAAATTTTTTTCAGCAAACCGTCATTAATCGGCGCCAGGAATTATTCCCCGTCGATCCACACCCCCCTCGACCGCCCCCGATGGTGGGAATTGCTAAATTTTGTTGTCTAAATTCCTATACAAATCAGTACCGTACCGAGGTGTAATGGTACATCGATTTTTCAGATATTTTAACGTCTAAAAGCAGTAAATATTCAAATATTCTTACCGGGTTTTCAGCAGAAGGTCTTCATTCGTTTTGTCTTGCACAACGCCATCGAAATTTTCAGTGTGCAAACATTTAAGAATTTTTTTTTGCCTTAATTTTTTTTTGTTTTTTGTCAAAAACTCTGAAATTTGTCAAATTTTTTTCAGCAAACCGTCATTAATCGGCGCCAGGAATTATTCCCCGTCGATCCGCACCCCCCTCGACCGCCCCCGATGGTGGGAATTGCTAAATTTTGTTGTCTAAATTCCTATACAAATCAGTACCGAGGTGTAATGGTACATCGATTTTTCAGATATTTTAACGTCTAAAAGCAGTAAATATTCAAATATTCTTACCGGGTTTTCAGCAGAAGGTCTTCATTCGTTTTGTCTTGCACAACGCCATCGAAATTTTCAGTGTGCAAACATTTCAGAATTTTTTTTTGCCTTAAATTTTTTTTGTTTTTTGCCAAATACTCTGAAATTTGTCAAATTTTTTTCAGCAAACCGTCATTAATCGGCGCCAGGAATTATTCCCCGTCGATCCGCACCCCCCTCGACCGCCCCCGATGGTGGGAATTGCTAAATTTTGTTGTCTAAATTCCTATACAAATCAGTACCGAGGTGTAATGGTACATCGATTTTTCAGATATTTTAACGTCTAAAAGCAGTAAATATTCAAATATTCTTACCGGGTTTTCAGCAGAAGGTCTTCATTCGTTTTGTCTTGCACAACGCCATCGAAATTTTCAGTGTGCAAACATTTCAGAATTTTTTTTGGCCTTAAATTTTTTTTTATTTTTTGTCAAAAACTCTGAAATTTGTCAAATTTTTTTCAGCAAACCGTCATTAATCGGCGCCAGGAATTATTCCCCGTCGATCCGCACCCCCCTCGACCGCCCCCGATGGTGGGAATTGCTAAATTTTGTTGTCTAAATTCCTATACAAATCAGTACCGAGGTGTAATGGTACATCGATTTTTCAGATATTTTAACGTCTAAAAGCAGTAAATATTCAAATATTCTTACCGGGTTTTCAGCAGAAGGTCTTCATTCGTTTTGTCTTGGACAACGCCATCGAAATTTTCAGTGTGCAAACATTTCAGAATTTTTTTTGGCCTTAAATTTTTTTTGTTTTTTGTCAAAAACTCTGAAATTTGTCAAATTTTTTTCAGCAAACCCTCATTAATCGGCGCCAGGAATTATTCCCCGTCGATCCGCACCCCCCTCGACCGCCCCCGATGGTGGGAATTGCTAAATTTTGTTGTCTAAATTCCTATACAAATCAGTACCGTACCGAGGTGTAATGGTACATCGATTTTTCAGATATTTTAACGTCTAAAAGCAGTAAATATTCAAATATTCTTACCGGGTTTTCAGCAGAAGGTCTTCATTCGTTTTGTCTTGCACAACGCCATCGAAATTTTCAGTGTGCAAACATTTAAGAATTTTTTTTTGCCTTAATTTTTTTTTGTTTTTTGTCAAAAACTCTGAAATTTGTCAAATTTTTTTCAGCAAACCGTCATTAATCGGCGCCAGGAATTATTCCCCGTCGATCCGCACCCCCCTCGACCGCCCCCGATGGTGGGAATTGCTAAATTTTGTTGTCTAAATTCCTATACAAATCAGTACCGAGGTGTAATGGTACATCGATTTTTCAGATATTTTAACGTCTAAAAGCAGTAAATATTCAAATATTCTTACCGGGTTTTCAGCAGAAGGTCTTCATTCGTTTTGTCTTGCACAACGCCATCGAAATTTTCAGTGTGCAAACATTTAAGAATTTTTTTTTGCCTTAATTTTTTTTTGTTTTTTGTCAAAAACTCTGAAATTTGTCAAATTTTTTTCAGCAAACCGTCATTAATCGGCGCCAGGAATTATTCCCCGTCGATCCGCACCCCCCTCGACCGCCCCCGATGGTGGGAATTGCTAAATTTTGTTGTCTAAATTCCTATACAAATCAGTACCGAGGTGTAATGGTACATCGATTTTTCAGATATTTTAACGTCTAAAAGCAGTAAATATTCAAATATTCTTACCGGGTTTTCAGCAGAAGGTCTTCATTCGTTTTGTCTTGCACAACGCCATCGAAATTTTCAGTGTGCAAACATTTCAGAATTTTTTTTTGCCTTAAATTTTTTTTGTTTTTTGCCAAATACTCTGAAATTTGTCAAATTTTTTTCAGCAAACCGTCATTAATCGGCGCCAGGAATTATTCCCCGTCGATCCGCACCCCCCTCGACCGCCCCCGATGGTGGGAATTGCTAAATTTTGTTGTCTAAATTCCTATACAAATCAGTACCGAGGTGTAATGGTACATCGATTTTTCAGATATTTTAACGTCTAAAAGCAGTAAATATTCAAATATTCTTACCGGGTTTTCAGCAGAAGGTCTTCATTCGTTTTGTCTTGCACAACGCCATCGAAATTTTCAGTGTGCAAACATTTCAGAATTTTTTTTGGCCTTAAATTTTTTTTTGTTTTTTGTCAAAAACTCTGAAATTTGTCAAATTTTTTTCAGCAAACCGTCATTAATCGGCGCCAGGAATTATTCCCCGTCGATCCGCACCCCCCTCGACCGCCCCCGATGGTGGGAATTGCTAAATTTTGTTGTCTAAATTCCTATACAAATCAGTACCGTACCGAGGTGTAATGGTACATCGATTTTTCAGATATTTTAACGTCTAAAAGCAGTAAATATTCAAATATTCTTACCGGGTTTTCAGCAGAAGGTCTTCATTCGTTTTGTCTTGCACAACGCCATCGAAATTTTCAGTGTGCAAACATTTAAGAATTTTTTTTTGCCTTAATTTTTTTTTGTTTTTTGTCAAAAACTCTGAAATTTGTCAAATTTTTTTCAGCAAACCGTCATTAATCGACGCCAGGAATTATTCCCCGTCGATCCGCACCCCCCTCGACCGCCCCCGATGGTGGGAATTGCTAAATTTTGTTGTCTAAATTCCTATACAAATCAGTACCGAGGTGTAATGGTACATCGATTTTTCAGATATTTTAACGTCTAAAAGCAGTAAATATTCAAATATTCTTACCGGGTTTTCAGCAGAAGGTCTTCATTCGTTTTGTCTTGGACAACGCCATCGAAATTTTCAGTGTGCAAACATTTCAGAATTTTTTTTGGCCTTAAATTTTTTTTGTTTTTTGTCAAAAACTCTGAAATTTGTCAAATTTTTTTCAGCAAACCCTCATTAATCGGCGCCAGGAATTATTCCCCGTCGATCCGCACCCCCCTCGACCGCCCCCGATGGTGGGAATTGCTAAATTTTGTTGTCTAAATTCCTATACAAATCAGTACCGAGGTGTAATGGTACATCGATTTTTCAGATATTTTAACGTCTAAAAGCAGTAAATATTCAAATATTCTTACCGGGTTTTCAGCAGAAGGTCTTCATTCGTTTTGTCTTGCACAACGCCATCGAAATTTTCAGTGTGCACACATTTCAGAATTTTTTTTGGCCTTAAATTTTTTTTTGTTTTTTGTCAAAAACTCTGAAATTTGTCAAATTTTTTTCAGCAAACCGTCATTAATCGGCGCCAGGAATTATTCCCCGTCGATCCGCACCCCCCTCGACCGCCCCCGATGGTGGGAATTGCTAAATTTTGTTGTCTAAATTCCTATACAAATCAGTACCGAGGTGTAATGGTACATCGATTTTTCAGATATTTTAACGTCTAAAAGCAGTAAATATTCAAATATTCTTACCGGGTTTTCAGCAGAAGGTCTTCATTCGTTTTGTCTTGCACAACGCCATCGAAATTTTCAGTGTGCAAACATTTCAGAATTTTTTTTGGCCTTAAATTTTTTTTTGTTTTTTGTCAAAAACTCTGAAATTTGTCAAATTTTTTTCAGCAAACCGTCATTAATCGGCGCCAGGAATTATTCCCCGTCGATCCGCACCCCCCTCGACCGCCCCCGATGGTGGGAATTGCTAAATTTTGTTGTCTAAATTCCTATACAAATCAGTACCGTACCGAGGTGTAATGGTACATCGATTTTTCAGATATTTTAACGTCTAAAAGCAGTAAATATTCAAATATTCTTACCGGGTTTTCAGCAGAAGGTCTTCATTCGTTTTGTCTTGCACAACGCCATCGAAATTTTCAGTGTGCAAACATTTAAGAATTTTTTTTTGCCTAAATTTTTTTTTGTTTTTTGTCAAAAACTCTGAAATTTGTCAAATTTTTTTCAGCAAACCGTCATTAATCGACGCCAGGAATTATTCCCCGTCGATCCGCACCCCCCTCGACCGCCCCCGATGGTGGGAATTGCTAAATTTTGTTGTCTAAATTCCTATACAAATCAGTACCGAGGTGTAATGGTACATCGATTTTTCAGATATTTTAACGTCTAAAAGCAGTAAATATTCAAATATTCTTACCGGGTTTTCAGCAGAAGGTCTTCATTCGTTTTGTCTTGGACAACGCCATCGAAATTTTCAGTGTGCAAACATTTCAGAATTTTTTTTGGCCTTAAATTTTTTTTGTTTTTTGTCAAAAACTCTGAAATTTGTCAAATTTTTTTCAGCAAACCCTCATTAATCGGCGCCAGGAATTATTCCCCGTCGATCCGCACCCCCCTCGACCGCCCCCGATGGTGGGAATTGCTAAATTTTGTTGTCTAAATTCCTATACAAATCAGTACCGAGGTGTAATGGTACATCGATTTTTCAGATATTTTAACGTCTAAAAGCAGTAAATATTCAAATATTCTTACCGGGTTTTCAGCAGAAGGTCTTCATTCGTTTTGTCTTGCACAACGCCATCGAAATTTTCAGTGTGCACACATTTCAGAATTTTTTTTGGCCTTAAATTTTTTTTTGTTTTTTGTCAAAAACTCTGAAATTTGTCAAATTTTTTTCAGCAAACCGTCATTAATCGGCGCCAGGAATTATTCCCCGTCGATCCGCACCCCCCTCGACCGCCCCCGATGGTGGGAATTGCTAAATTTTGTTGTCTAAATTCCTATACAAATCAGTACCGAGGTGTAATGGTACATCGATTTTTCAGATATTTTAACGTCTAAAAGCAGTAAATATTCAAATATTCTTACCGGGTTTTCAGCAAAAGGTCTTCATTCGTTTTGTCTTGCACAACGCCATCGAAATTTTCAGTGTGCAAACATTTCAGATTTTTTTTTTGCCTTAATTTTTTTTTGTTTTTTGTCAAAAACTCTGAAATTTGTCAAATTTTTTTCAGCAAACCTTCATTAATCGACGCCAGGAATTATTCCCCGTCGATCCGCACCCCCCTCGACCGCCCCCGATGGTGGGAATTGCTAAATTTTGTTGTCTAAATTCCTATACAAATCAGTACCGTACCGAGGTGTAATGGTACATCGATTTTTCAGATATTTTAACGTCTAAAAGCAGTAAATATTCAAATATTCTTACCGGGTTTTCAGCAGAAGGTCTTCATTCGTTTTGTCTTGGACAACGCCATCGAAATTTTCAGTGTGCAAACATTTCAGAATTTTTTTTGGCCTTAAATTTTTTTTGTTTTTTGTCAAAAACTCTGAAATTTGTCAAACTTTTTTCAGCAAACCCTCATTAATCGGCGCCAGGAATTATTCCCCGTCGATCCGCACCCCCCTCGACCGCCCCCGATGGTGGGAATTGCTAAATTTTGTTGTCTAAATTCCTATACAAATCAGTACCGTACCGAGGTGTAATGGTACATCGATTTTTCAGATATTTTAACGTCTAAAAGCAGTAAATATTCAAATATTCTTACCGGGTTTTCAGCAGAAGGTCTTCATTCGTTTTGTCTTGCACAACGCCATCGAAATTTTCAGTGTGCAAACATTTAAGAATTTTTTTTTGCCTTAATTTTTTTTTGTTTTTTGTCAAAAACTCTGAAATTTGTCAAATTTTTTTCAGCAAACCGTCATTAATCGGCGCCAGGAATTATTCCCCGTCGATCCGCACCCCCCTCGACCGCCCCCGATGGTGGGAATTGCTAAATTTTGTTGTCTAAATTCCTATACAAATCAGTACCGAGGTGTAATGGTACATCGATTTTTCAGATATTTTAACGTCTAAAAGCAGTAAATATTCAAATATTCTTACCGGGTTTTCAGCAGAAGGTCTTCATTCGTTTTGTCTTGCACAACGCCATCGAAATTTTCAGTGTGCAAACATTTCAGAATTTTTTTTTGCCTTAATTTTTTTTTGTTTTTTGTCAAATACTCTGAAATTTGTCAAATTTTTTTCAGCAAACCGTCATTAATCGGCGCCAGGAATTATTCCCCGTCGATCCGCACCCCCCTCGACCGCCCCCGATGGTGGGAATTGCTAAATTTTGTTGTCTAAATTCCTATACAAATCAGTACCGAGGTGTAATGGTACATCGATTTTTCAGATATTTTAACGTCTAAAAGCAGTAAATATTCAAATATTCTTACCGGGTTTTCAGCAGAAGGTCTTCATTCGTTTTGTCTTGCACAACGCCATCGAAATTTTCAGTGTGCAAACATTTCAGAATTTTTATTGGCCTTAAATTTTTTTTTGTTTTTTGTCAAAAACTCTGAAATTTGTCAAATTTTTTTCAGCAAACCGTCATTAATCGGCGCCAGGAATTATTCCCCGTCGATCCGCACCCCCCTCGACCGCCCCCGATGGTGGGAATTGCTAAATTTTGTTGTCTAAATTCCTATACAAATCAGTACCGAGGTGTAATGGTACATCGATTTTTCAGATATTTTAACGTCTAAAAGCAGTAAATATTCAAATATTCTTACCGGGTTTTCAGCAGAAGGTCTTCATTCGTTTTGTCTTGGACAACGCCATCGAAATTTTCAGTGTGCAAACATTTCAGAATTTTTTTTGGCCTTAAATTTTTTTTGTTTTTTGTCAAAAACTCTGAAATTTGTCAAATTTTTTTCAGCAAACCCTCATTAATCGGCGCCAGGAATTATTCCCCGTCGATCCGCACCCCCCTCGACCGCCCCCGATGGTGGGAATTGCTAAATTTTGTTGTCTAAATTCCTATACAAATCAGTACCGTACCGAGGTGTAATGGTACATCGATTTTTCAGATATTTTAACGTCTAAAAGCAGTAAATATTCAAATATTCTTACCGGGTTTTCAGCAGAAGGTCTTCATTCGTTTTGTCTTGCACAACGCCATCGAAATTTTCAGTGTGCAAACATTTCAGAATTTTTTTTTGCCTTAATTTTTTTTTGTTTTTTGTCAAAAACTCTGAAATTTGTCAAATTTTTTTCAGCAAACCGTCATTAATCGGCGCCAGGAATTATTCCCCGTCGATCCGCACCCCCCTCGACCGCCCCCGATGGTGGGAATTGCTAAATTTTGTTGTCTAAATTCCTATACAAATCAGTACCGAGGTGTAATGGTACATCGATTTTTCAGATATTTTAACGTCTAAAAGCAGTAAATATTCAAATATTCTTACCGGGTTTTCAGCAGAAGGTCTTCATTCGTTTTGTCTTGCACAACGCCATCGAAATTTTCAGTGTGCAAACATTTCAGAATTTTTTTTTGACTTAAATTTTTTTGTTTTTTGCCAAATACTCTGAAATTTGTCAAATTTTTTTCAGCAAACCGTCATTAATCGGCGCCAGGAATTATTCCCCGTCGATCCGCACCCCCCTCGACCGCCCCCGATGGTGGGAATTGCTAAATTTTGTTGTCTAAATTCCTATACAAATCAGTACCGAGGTGTAATGGTACATCGATTTTTCAGATATTTTAACGTCTAAAAGCAGTAAATATTCAAATATTCTTACCGGGTTTTCAGCAGAAGGTCTTCATTCGTTTTGTCTTGCACAACGCCATCGAAATTTTCAGTGTGCAAACATTTCAGAATTTTTATTGGCCTTAAATTTTTTTTTGTTTTTTGTCAAAAACTCTGAAATTTGTCAAATTTTTTTCAGCAAACCGTCATTAATCGGCGCCAGGAATTATTCCCCGTCGATCCGCACCCCCCTCGACCGCCCCCGATGGTGGGAATTGCTAAATTTTGTTGTCTAAATTCCTATACAAATCAGTACCGAGGTGTAATGGTACATCGATTTTTCAGATATTTTAACGTCTAAAAGCAGTAAATATTCAAATATTCTTACCGGGTTTTCAGCAGAAGGTCTTCATTCGTTTTGTCTTGGACAACGCCATCGAAATTTTCAGTGTGCAAACATTTCAGAATTTTTTTTGGCCTTAAATTTTTTTTGTTTTTTGTCAAAAACTCTGAAATTTGTCAAATTTTTTTCAGCAAACCCTCATTAATCGGCGCCAGGAATTATTCCCCGTCGATCCGCACCCCCCTCGACCGCCCCCGATGGTGGGAATTGCTAAATTTTGTTGTCTAAATTCCTATACAAATCAGTACCGTACCGAGGTGTAATGGTACATCGATTTTTCAGATATTTTAACGTCTAAAAGCAGTAAATATTCAAATATTCTTACCGGGTTTTCAGCAGAAGGTCTTCATTCGTTTTGTCTTGCACAACGCCATCGAAATTTTCAGTGTGCAAACATTTCAGAATTTTTTTTTGCCTTAATTTTTTTTTGTTTTTTGTCAAAAACTCTGAAATTTGTCAAATTTTTTTCAGCAAACCGTCATTAATCGGCGCCAGGAATTATTCCCCGTCGATCCGCACCCCCCTCGACCGCCCCCGATGGTGGGAATTGCTAAATTTTGTTGTCTAAATTCCTATACAAATCAGTACCGAGGTGTAATGGTACATCGATTTTTCAGATATTTTAACGTCTAAAAGCAGTAAATATTCAAATATTCTTACCGGGTTTTCAGCAGAAGGTCTTCATTCGTTTTGTCTTGCACAACGCCATCGAAATTTTCAGTGTGCAAACATTTCAGAATTTTTTTTTGCCTTAAATTTTTTTGTTTTTTGCCAAATACTCTGAAATTTGTCAAATTTTTTTCAGCAAACCGTCATTAATCGGCGCCAGGAATTATTCCCCGTCGATCCGCACCCCCCTCGACCGCCCCCGATGGTGGGAATTGCTAAATTTTGTTGTCTAAATTCCTATACAAATCAGTACCGAGGTGTAATGGTACATCGATTTTTCAGATATTTTAACGTCTAAAAGCAGTAAATATTCAAATATTCTTACTGGGTTTTCAGCAGAAGGTCTTCATTCGTTTTGTCTTGCACAACGCCATCGAAATTTTCAGTGTGCAAACATTTCAGAATTTTTTTTGGCCTTAAATTTTTTTTTGTTTTTTGTCAAAAACTCTGAAATTTGTCAAATTTTTTTCAGCAAACCGTCATTAATCGGCGCCAGGAATTATTCCCCGTCGATCCGCACCCCCCTCGACCGCCCCCGATGGTGGGAATTGCTAAATTTTGTTGTCTAATTTCCTATACAAATCAGTACCGAGGTGTAATGGTACATCGATTTTTCAGATATTTTAACGTCTAAAAGCAGTAAATATTCAAATATTCTTACCGGGTTTTCAGCAGAAGGTCTTCATTCGTTTTGTCTTGCACAACGCCATCGAAATTTTCAGTGTGCAAACATTTCAGAATTTTTTTTTGCCTTAATTTTTTTTTGTTTTTTGTCAAAAACTCTGAAATTTGTCAAATTTTTTTCAGCAAACCGTCATTAATCGACGCCAGGAATTATTCCCCGTCGATCCGCACCCCCCTCGACCGCCCCCGATGGTGGGAATTGCTAAATTTTGTTGTCTAAATTCCTATACAAATCAGTACCGAGGTGTAATGGTACATCGATTTTTCAGATATTTTAACGTCTAAAAGCAGTAAATATTCAAATATTCTTACCGGGTTTTCAGCAGAAGGTCTTCATTCGTTTTGTCTTGGACAACGCCATCGAAATTTTCAGTGTGCAAACATTTCAGAATTTTTTTTGGCCTTAAATTTTTTTTGTTTTTTGTCAAAAACTCTGAAATTTGTCAAATTTTTTTCAGCAAACCCTCATTAATCGGCGCCAGGAATTATTCCCCGTCGATCCGCACCCCCCTCGACCGCCCCCGATGGTGGGAATTGCTAAATTTTGTTGTCTAAATTCCTATACAAATCAGTACCGAGGTGTAATGGTACATCGATTTTTCAGATATTTTAACGTCTAATAGCAGTAAATATTCAAATATTCTTACCGGGTTTTCAGCAGAAGGTCTTCATTCGTTTTGTCTTGCACAACGCCATCGAAATTTTCAGTGTGCAAACATTTCAGATTTTTTTTTTGCCTTAAATTTTTTTCGTTTTTTGCCAAAAACTCTGAAATTTGTCAAATTTTTTTCAGCAAACCGTCATTAATCGGCGCCAGGAATTATTCCCCGTCGATCCGCACCCCCCTCGACCGCCCCCGATGGTGGGAATTGCTAAATTTTGTTGTCTAAATTCCTATACCTTTTCTCATATGCGGATGATACAGCTATTGCTTTCTCTGGCGATACATGGGAATCCGTATATCAATCTGCTGAAAAGGGTCTTTTCAAAATTGCTAAATGGGTGAACTCACATCTTCTAACATTAAATATTTCTAAAACAAAATATATTGCATTTACAAATTACAAAATCACTCAACCCGGACCTAACGTAACTCTCAAAATCCACACTTGTCAAAATATATCTAGCACAAATTGTTCTTGTAAAAATATTGAAAAGGTTACTTATATAAAATACCTAGGTATAATGGTTGATCAGCGGTTATCTTGGCATACTCATACCGATATGGTCATGGCCCGCACGAGAAAACTTATCTGGATATTTAAGAACCTAAGACATGTGACAACAAAAAAAATGTTAACAGAAATCTATGTCTCTCTGGCTCAATCAATTCTGATCTACTGCATACCCGTGTGGGGCGGTGCGACAAAAACGAAGTTTCTTGAGCTAGAGCGAGCACAGAGATCTCTTATCAAGGTCATGTATACCAAACCATACAGATTCCCAACCAATGAGTTATACTCCATTAGCGGTATTCTCACTGTGAGAAAATTATACATACTCCATGCAGTCTTAAAATTACACAAAGTCCTGCCCTATTACCCTCACCTTCAGGAAAGAAGACGAAAATACCGTGTTGCACCAGTAGATTTTGTTAAAACTACATATGCCAGCAGACAATTTAAAACAAATTCCGCAGCATTATATAATAAAATAAATAAAGAAATTAACATCTATTCCATGAATACTAAAGACTGCAAAAAAGCAATAGTTCAATGGCTAAAACTTAAGACATATGATGACATTGAAGTATTGTTGCAAGCATCAATATGATTTGAAAAGACTCACGCGCATTCACACACACACACACACACACACACACACACACACACACACACACAAACACACACACACACACACACGCACGCACGCACGCGCGCGCGCGCGCGCGCGCGTATACACACACACATAAACATATTTTATTTTTTATTTTTGTTTAATTTTAGGTTTAACTTAATTGTTAGATTTAACTTTTAATTTACTGTTTTAATTATATTTTTTTGTACACTACTTTTACCATTTTATAATTGTTATTGGAGAGCGGGGCCTCCTAGCACAAGTATATCTTTTACTTAAAAGGAGGTCCCTATGTAAGATTATGTAAAAGTTGTAAAAGTTTCTGCAATAAACCTTTTTATTTTATTTTATTTATTTATACAAATCAGTACCGAGGTGTAATGGTACATCGATTTTTCAGATATTTTAACGTCTAAAAGCAGTAAATATTCAAATATTCTTACCGGGTTTTCAGCAGAAGGTCTTCATTCGTTTTGTCTTGCACAACGCCATCGAAATTTTCAGTGTGCAAACATTTCAGAATGTTTTTTTGCCTTAAATTTTTTTTGTTTTTTGTCAAAAAACTCTGAAATTTGTCAAATTTTTTTCAGCCAACCGTCATTAATCGGCGCCAGGAATTATTCCCCGTCAATCCGCACCCCCCTCAACCGCCCCCGATGGTGGGAATTGCTAAATTTTGTTGTCTAAATTCCTATACAAATCAGTACCGAGGTGTAATGGTACATCGATTTTTCAGATATTTTAACGTCTAAAAGCAGTAAATATTCAAATATTCTTACCGGGTTTTCAGCAGAAGGTCTTCATTCGTTTTGTCTTGCACAACGCCATCGAAATTTTCAGTGTGCAAACATTTCAGAATTTTTTTTTTCCTTAAATTTTTTTATATTTTTTGTCAAAAACTCTGAAATTTGTCAAATTTTTTTCAGCAAACCGTCATTAATCGGCGCCAGGAATTATTCCCCGACGATCCGCACCCCCCTCGACCGCCCCTGATGGTGGGAATTGCTAAATTTTGTTGTCTAAATTCCTATACAAATCAGTACCGAGGTGTAATGGTACATCGATTTTTCAGATATTTTAACGTCTAAAAGCAGTAAATATTCAAATATTCTTACCGGGTTTTCAGCAGAAGGTCTTCATTCGTTTTGTCTTGCACAACGCCATCGAAATTTTCAGTGTACAAACATTTCAGAATTTTTTTTTGCCTTAAATTTTTTTTGTTTTTTGTCAAAATCTCTGAAATTTGTCAAACTTTTTTCAGCAAACCGTCATTAATCGGCGCCAGGAATTATTCCCCGTCGATCCGCACCCCCCTCGACCGCCCCCGATGGTGGGAATTGCTAAATTTTGTTGTCTAAATTCCTATACAAATCAGTACCGAGGTGTAATGGTACATCGATTTTTCAGATATTTTAACGTCTAAAAGCAGTAAATATTCAAATATTCTTACCGGGTTTTCAGCAGAAGGTCTTCATTCGTTTTGTCTTGGACAACGCCATCAAAATTTTCAGTGTGCAAACATTTCAGAATTTTTTTTGGCCTTAAATTTTTTTTGTATTTTGTCAAAAACTCTGAAATTTGTCAAATTTTTTTCAGCAAACCCTCATTAATCGGCGCCAGGAATTATTCCCCGTCGATCCGCACCCCCCTCGACCGCCCCCGATGGTGGGAATTGCTAAATTTTGTTGTCTAAATTCCTATACAAATCAGTACCGAGGTGTAATGGTACATCGATTTTTCAGATATTTTAACGTCTAAAAGCAGTAAATATTCAAATATTCTTACCGGGTTTTCAGCAGAAGGTCTTCATTCGTTTTGTCTTGCACAACGCCATCGAAATTTTCAGTGTGCAAACATTTCAGATTTTTTTTTTGCCTTAAATTTTTTTCGTTTTTTGTCAAAAACTCTGAAATTTGTCAAATTTTTTTCAGCAAACCGTCATTAATCGGCGCCAGGAATTATTCCCCGTCGATCCGCACCCCCCTCGACCGCCCCCGATGGTGGGAATTGCTAAATTTTGTTGTCTAAATTCCTATACAAATCAGTACCGAGGTGTAATGGTACATCGATTTTTCAGATATTTTAACGTCTAAAAGCAGTAAATATTCAAATATTCTTACCGGGTTTTCAGCAGAAGGTCTTTATTCGTTTTGTCTTGCACAACGCCATCGAAATTTTCAGTGTGCAAACATTTCAGAATGTTTTTTTGCCTTAAATTTTTTTTGTTTTTTGTCAAAAAACTCTGAAATTTGTCAAATTTTTTTCAGCCAACCGTCATTAATCGGCGCCAGGAATTATTCCCCGTCAATCCGCACCCCCCTCGACCGCCCCCGATGGTGGGAATTGCTAAATTTTGTTGTCTAAATTCCTATACAAATCAGTACCGAGGTGTAATGGTACATCGATTTTTCAGATATTTTAACGTCTAAAAGCAGTAAATATTCAAATATTCTTACCGGGTTTTCAGCAGAAGGTCTTCATTCGTTTTGTCTTGCACAACGCCATCGAAATTTTCAGTGTGCAAACATTTCAGAATTTTTTTTTGCCTTAAATTTTTTTTGTTTTTTGTCAAAAACTCTGAAATTTGTCAAATTTTTTTCAGCAAACCGTCATTAATCGGCGCCAGGAATTATTCCCCGTCGATCCGCACCCCCCTCGACCGCCCCCGATGGTGGGAATTGCTAAATTTTGTTGTCTAAATTCCTATACAAATCAGTACCGAGGTGTAATGGTACATCGATTTTTCAGATATTTTAACGTCTAAAAGCAGTAAATATTCAAATATTCTTACCGGGTTTTCAGCAGAAGGTCTTCATTCCTTTTGTCTTGCACAACGCCATCGAAATTTTCAGTGTACAAACATTTCAGAATTTTTTTTTTCCTTAAATTTTTTTATATTTTTTGTCAAAAACTCTGAAATTTGTCAAATTTTTTTCAGCAAACCGTCATTAATCGGCGCCAGGAATTATTCCCCGACGATCCGCACCCCCCTCGACCGCCCCTGATGGTGGGAATTGCTAAATTTTGTTGTCTAAATTCCTATACAAATCAGTACCGAGGTGTAATGGTACATCGATTTTTCAGATATTTTAACGTCTAAAAGCAGTAAATATTCAAATATTCTTACCGGGTTTGCAGCAGAAGGTCTTCATTCGTTTTGTCTTACACAACGCCATCGAAATTTTCAGTGTGCACACATTTCAGAATTTTTTTTTGCCTTAATTTTTTTTTGTTTTTTGTCAAAAACTCTGAAATTTGTCAAATTTTTTTCAGCAAACCGTCATTAATCGGCGCCAGGAATTATTCCCCGTCGATCCGCACCCCCCTCGACCGCCCCCGATGGTGGGAATTGCTAAATTTTGTTGTCTAAATTCCTATACAAATCAGTACCGAGGTGTAATGGTACATCGATTTTTCAGATATTTTAACGTCTAAAAGCAGTAAATATTCAAATATTCTTACCGGGTTTTCAGCAGAAGGTCTTCATTCGTTTTGTCTTGCACAACGCCATCGAAATTTTCAGTGTGCAAACATTTCAGAATTTTTTTTTGCCTTAATTTTTTTTTGTTTTTTGTCAAAAACTCTGAAATTTGTCAAATTTTTTTCAGCAAACCGTCATTAATCGACGCCAGGAATTATTCCCCGTCGATCCGCACCCCCCTCGACCGCCCCCGATGGTGGGAATTGCTAAATTTTGTTGTCTAAATTCCTATACAAATCAGTACCGAGGTGTAATGGTACATCGATTTTTCAGATATTTTAACGTCTAAAAGCAGTAAATATTCAAATATTCTTACCGGGTTTTCAGCAGAAGGTCCTCATTCGTTTTGTCTTGGACAACGCCATCGAAATTTTCAGTGTGCAAACATTTCAGAATTTTTTTTGGCCTTAAATTTTTTTTGTCTTTTGTCAAAAACTCTGAAATTTGTCAAATTTTTTTCAGCAAACCCTCATTAATCGGCGCCAGGAATTATTCCCCGTCGATCCGCACCCCCCTCGACCGCCCCCGATGGTGGGAATTGCTAAATTTTGTTGTCTAAATTCCTATACAAATCAGTACCGAGGTGTAATGGTACATCGATTTTTCAGATATTTTAACGTCTAAAAGCAGTAAATATTCAAATATTCTTACCGGGTTTTCAGCAGAAGGTCTTCATTCGTTTTGTCTTGCACAACGCCATCGAAATTTTCAGTGTGCAAACATTTCAGAATTTTTTTTTGCCTTAAATTTTTTTTGTTTTTTGTCAAAAACTCTGAAATTTGTCAAATTTTTTTCAGCAAACCGTCATTAATCGGCGCCAGGAATTATTCCCCGTCGATCCGCACCCCCCTCGACCGCCCCCGATGGTGGGAATTGCTAAATTTTGTTGTCTAAATTCCTATACAAATCAGTACCGAGGTGTAATGGTACATCGATTTTTCAGATATTTTAACGTCTAAAAGCAGTAAATATTCAAATATTCTTACCGGGTTTTCAGCAGAAGGTCTTCATTCGTTTTGTCTTGCACAACGCCATCGAAATTTTCAGTGTGCAAACATTTCAGAATTTTTTTTTGCCTTAAATTTTTTTTGTTTTTTGTCAAAAACTCTGAAATTTGTCAATTTTTTTTCAGCAAACCGTCATTAATCGGCGCCAGGAATTATTCCCCGTCGATCCGCACCCCCCTCGACCGCCCCCGATGGTGGGAATTGCTAAATTTTGTTGTCTAAATTCCTATACAAATCAGTACCGAGGTGTAATGGTACATCGATTTTTCAGATATTTTAACGTCTAAAAGCAGTAAATATTCAAATATTCTTACCGGGTTTTCAGCAGAAGGTCTTCATTCGTTTTGTCTTGCACAACGCCATCGAAATTTTCAGTGTGCAAACATTTCAGAATTTTTTTTTGCCTTAAATTTTTTTATATTTTTTGTCAAAAACTCTGAAATTTGTCAAATTTTTTTCAGCAAACCGTCATTAATCGGCGCCAGGAATTATTCCCCGTCGATCCGCACCCCCCTCGACCGCCCCCGAGGGTGGGAATTGCTAAATTTTGTTGTCTAAATTCCTATACAAATCAGTACCGAGGTGTAATGGTACATCGATTTTTCAGATATTTTAACGTCTAAAAGCAGTAAATATTCAAATATTCTTACCGGGTTTTCAGCAGAAGGTCTTCATTCGTTTTGTCTTGCACAACGCCATCGAAATTTTCAGTGTGCAAACATTTCAGAATTTTTTTTTGCCTTAATTTTTTTTTGTTTTTGTCAAAAACTCTGAAATTTGTCAAATGTTTTTCAGCAAACCTTCATTAATCGGCGCCAGGAATTATTCCCCGTCGATCCGCACCCCCCTCGACCGCCCCCGATGGTGGGAATTGCTAAATTTTGTTGTCTAAATTCCTATACAAATCAGTACCGAGGTGTAATGGTACATCGATTTTTCAGATATTTTAACGTCTAAAAGCAGTAAATATTCAAATATTCTTACCGGGTTTTCAGCAGAAGGTCTTCATTCCTTTTGTCTTGCACAACGCCATCGAAATTTTCAGTGTGCAAACATTTCAGAATTTTTTTTTTCCTTAAATTTTTTTATATTTTTTGTCAAAAACTCTGAAAATTGTCAAATTTTTTTCAGCAAACCGTCATTAATCGGCGCCAGGAATTATTCCCCGACGATCCGCACCCCCCTCGACCGCCCCTGATGGTGGGAATTGCTAAATTTTGTTGTCTAAATTCCTATACAAATCAGTACCGAGGTGTAATGGTACATCGATTTTTCAGATATTTTAACGTCTAAAAGCAGTAAATATTCAAATATTCTTACCGGGTTTTCAGCAGAAGGTCTTCATTCGTTTTGTCTTACACAACGCCATCGAAATTTTCAGTGTGCACACATTTCAGAATTTTTTTTTGCCTTAATTTTTTTTTGTTTTTTGTCAAAAACTCTGAAATTTGTCAAATTTTTTTCAGCAAACCGTCATTAATCGGCGCCAGGAATTATTCCCCGTCGATCCGCACCCCCCTCGACCGCCCCCGATGGTGGGAATTGCTAAATTTTGTTGTCTAAATTCCTATACAAATCAGTACCGAGGTGTAATGGTACATCGATTTTTCAGATATTTTAACGTCTAAAAGCAGTAAATATTCAAATATTCTTACCGGGTTTTCAGCAGAAGGTCTTCATTCGTTTTGTCTTGCACAACACCATCGAAATTTTCAGTGTGCAAACATTTCAGAATTTTTTTTTGCCTTAAATTTTTTTTGTTTTTTGTCAAAAACTATGAAATTTGTCAAATTTTTTTCAGCACACCGTCATTAATCGGCGCCAGGAATTATTCCCCGTCAATCCGCACCCCCCTCGACCGCCCCCGATGGTGGGAATTGCTAAATTTTGTTGTCTAAATTCCTATACAAATCAGTACCGAGGTGTAATGGTACATCGATTTTTCAGATATTTTAACGTCTAAAAGCAGTAAATATTCAAATATTCTTACCGGGTTTTCAGCAGAAGGTCTTCATTCGTTTTGTCTTGCACAACGCCATCGAAATTTTCAGTGTGCACACATTTCAGAATGTTTTTTTGCCTTAAATTTTTTTTGTTTTTTGTCAAAAACTCTGAAATTTGTCAAATTTTTTTCAGCAAACCGTCATTAATCGGCGCCAGGAATTATTCCCCGTCGATCCGCACCCCCCTCGACCGCCCCCGATGGTGAGAATTGCTAAATTTTGTTGTCTAAATTCCTATACAAATCAGTACCGAGGTGTAATGGTACATCGATTTTTCAGATATTTTAACGTCTAAAAGCAGTAAATATTCAAATATTCTTACCGGGTTTTCAGCAGAAGGTCTTCATTCGTTTTGTCTTGCACAACGCCATCGAAATTTTCAGTGTGCAAACATTTAAGAATTTTTTTTTGCCTTAAATTTTTTTTGTTTTTTGTCAAAAACTCTGAAATTTGTCAAATTTTTTTCAGCAAACCGTCATTAATCGGCGCCAGGAATTATTCCCCGTCGATCCGCACCCCCCTCGACCGCCCCCGATGGTGGGAATTGCTAAATTTTGTTGTCTAAATTCCTATACAAATCAGTACCGAGGTGTAATGGTACATCGATTTTTCAGATATTTTTACGTCTAAAAGCAGTAAATATTCAAATATTCTTACCGGGTTTTCAGCAGAAGGTCTTCATTCGTTTTGTCTTGCACAACGCCATCGAAATTTTCAGTGTGCAAACATTTCAGAATTTTTTTTTGCCTTAAATTATTTATATTTTTTGTCAAAAACTCTGAAATTTGTCAAATTTTTTTCAGCAAACCGTCATTAATCGGCGCCAGGAATTATTCCCCGTCGATCCGCACCCCCCTCGACCGCCCCCGATGGTGGGAATTGCTAAATTTTGTTGTCTAAATTCCTATACAAATCAGTACCGAGGTGTAATGGTACATCGATTTTTCAGATATTTTAACGTCTAAAAGCAGTAAATATTCAAATATTCTTACCGGGTTTTCAGCAGAAGGTCTTCATTCGTTTTGTCTTGCACAACGCCATCGAAATTTTCAGTGTGCAAACATTTCAGAATTTTTTTTTGCCTTAATTTTTTTTTGTTTTTGTCAAAAACTCTGAAATTTGTCAAATTTTTTTCAGCAAACCTTCATTAATCGGCGCCAGGAATTATTCCCCGTCGATCCGCACCCCCCTCGACCGCCCCCGATGGTGGGAATTGCTAAATTTTGTTGTCTAAATTCCTATACAAATCAGTACCGAGGTGTAATGGTACATCGATTTTTCAGATATTTTAACGTCTAAAAGCAGTAAATATTCAAATATTCTTACCGGGTTTTCAGCAGAAGGTCTTCATTCCTTTTGTCTTGCACAACGCCATCGAAATTTTCAGTGTGCAAACATTTCAGAATTTTTTTTTTCCTTAAATTTTTTTATATTTTTTGTCAAAAACTCTGAAATTTGTCAAATTTTTTTCAGCAAACCGTCATTAATCGGCGCCAGGAATTATTCCCCGACGATCCGCACCCCCCTCGACCGCCCCCGATGGTGGGAATTGCTAAATTTTGTTGTCTAAATTCCTATACAAATCAGTACCGAGGTGTAATGGTACATCGATTTTTCAGATATTTTAACGTCTAAAAGCAGTAAATATTCAAATATTCTTACCGGGTTTTCAGCAGAAGGTCTTCATTCGTTTTGTCTTACACAACGCCATCGAAATTTTCAGTGTGCACACATTTCAGAATTTTTTTTTGCCTTAAATTTTTTTTGTTTTTTGTCAAAAACTATGAAATTTGTCAAATTTTTTTCAGCACACCGTCATTAATCGGCGCCAGGAATTATTCCCCGTCAATCCGCACCCCCCTCGACCGCCCCCGATGGTGGGAATTGCTAAATTTTGTTGTCTAAATTCCTATACAAATCAGTACCGAGGTGTAATGGTACATCGATTTTTCAGATATTTTAACGTCTAAAAGCAGTAAATATTCAAATATTCTTACCGGGTTTTCAGCAGAAGGTCTTCATTCGTTTTGTCTTGCACAACGCCATCGAAATTTTCAGTGTGCACACATTTCAGAATGTTTTTTTGCCTTAAATTTTTTTTGTTTTTTGACAAAAACTCTGAAATTTGTCAAATTTTTTTCAGCAAACCGTCATTAATCGGCGCCAGGAATTATTCCCCGTCGATCCGCACCCCCCTCGACCGCCCCCGATGGTGAGAATTGCTAAATTTTGTTGTCTAAATTCCTATACAAATCAGTACCGAGGTGTAATGGTACATCGATTTTTCAGATATTTTAACGTCTAAAAGCAGTAAATATTCAAATATTCTTACCGGGTTTTCAGCAGAAGGTCTTCATTCGTTTTGTCTTGCACAACGCCATCGAAATTTTCAGTGTGCAAACATTTAAGAATTTTTTTTTGCCTTAAATTTTTTTTGTTTTTTGTCAAAAACTCTGAAATTTGTCAAATTTTTTTCAGCAAACCGTCATTAATCGGCGCCAGGAATTATTCCCCGTCGATCCGCACCCCCCTCGACCGCCCCCGATGGTGGGAATTGCTAAATTTTGTTGTCTAAATTCCTATACAAATCAGTACCGAGGTGTAATGGTACATCGATTTTTCAGATATTTTAACGTCTAAAAGCAGTAAATATTCAAATATTCTTACCGGGTTTTCAGCAGAAGGTCTTCATTCGTTTTGTCTTGCACAACGCCATCGAAATTTTCAGTGTGCAAACATTTCAGAATTTTTTTTTGCCTTAAATTTTTTTTGTTTTTTGTCAAAAACTCTGAAATTTGTCAAATTTTTTTCAGCAAACCGTCATTAATCGGCGCCAGGAATTATTCCCCGTCGATCCGCACCCCCCTCGACCGCCCCCGATGGTGGGAATTGCTAAATTTTGTTGTCTAAATTCCTATACAAATCAGTACCGAGGTGTAATGGTACATCGATTTTTCAGATATTTTAACGTCTAAAAGCAGTAAATATTCAAATATTCTTACCGGGTTTTCAGCAGAAGGTCTTCATTCGTTTTGTCTTGCACAACGCCATCGAAATTTTCAGTGTGCAAACATTTCAGAATTTTTTTTTGCCTTAAATTTTTTTTGTTTTTTGTCAAAAACTCTGAAATTTGTCAACTTTTTTTCAGCAAACCGTCATTAATCGGCGCCAGGAATTATTCCCCGTCGATCCGCACCCCCCTCGACCGCCCCCGATGGTGGGAATTGCTAAATTTTGTTGTCTAAATTCCTATACAAATCAGTACTGAGGTGTAATGGTACATCGATTTTTCAGATATTTTAACGTCTAAAAGCAGTAAATATTCAAATATTCTTACCGGGTTTTCAGCAGAAGGTCTTCATTCGTTTTGTCTTGCACAACGCCATCGAAATTTTCAGTGTGCAAACATTTCAGAATTTTTTTTTGCCTTAAATTTTTTTTGTTTTTTGTCAAAAACTCTGAAATTTGTCAAATTTTTTTCAGCAAACCGTCATTAATCGGCGCCAGGAATTATTCCCCGTCGATCCGCACCCCCCTCGACCGCCCCCGATGGTGGGAATTGCTAAATTTTGTTGTCTAAATTCCTATACAAATCAGTACCGAGGTGTAATGGTACATCGATTTTTCAGATATTTTAACGTCTAAAAGCAGTAAATATTCAAATATTCTTACCGGGTTTTCAGCAGAAGGTCTTCATTCGTTTTGTCTTGCACAACGCCATCGAAATTTTCAGTGTACAAACATTTCAGAATTTTTTTTTGCCTTAAATTTTTTTTGTTTTTTGTCAAAATCTCTGAAATTTGTCAAACTTTTTTCAGCAAACCGTCATTAATCGGCGCCAGGAATTATTCCCCGTCGATCCGCACCCCCCTCGACCGCCCCCGATGGTGGGAATTGCTAAATTTTGTTGTCTAAATTCCTATACAAATCAGTACCGAGGTGTAATGGTACATCGATTTTTCAGATATTTTAACGTCTAAAAGCAGTAAATATTCAAATATTCTTACCGGGTTTTCAGCAGAAGGTCTTCATTCGTTTTGTCTTGCACAACGCCATCGAAATTTTCAGTGTGCAAACATTTCAGAATTTTTTTTTGCCTTAAATTTTTTTTGTTTTTTGTCAAAAACTCTGAAATTTGTCAAATTTTTTTCAGCAAACCGTCATTAATCGGCGCCAGGAATTATTCCCCGTCGATCCGCACCCCCCTCGACCGCCCCCGATGGTGGGAATTGCTAAATTTTGTTGTCTAAATTCCTATACAAATCAGTACCGAGGTGTAATGGTACATCGATTTTTCAGATATTTTAACGTCTAAAAGCAGTAAATATTCAAATATTCTTACCGGGTTTTCAGCAGAAGGTCTTCATTCGTTTTGTCTTGCACAACGCCATCGAAATTTTCAGTGTGCAAACATTTCAGAATTTTTTTTTGCCTTAATTTTTTTTTGTTTTTTGTCAAAAATTCTGAAATTTGTCAAATTTTTTTCAGCAAACCGTCATTAATCGGCGCCAGGAATTATTCCCCGTCGATCCGCACCCCCCTCGACCGCCCCCGATGGTGGGAATTGCTAAATTTTGTTGTCTAAATTCCTATACAAATCAGTACCGAGGTGTAATGGTACATCGATTTTTCAGATATTTTAACGTCTAAAAGCAGTAAATATTCAAATATTCTTACCGGGTTTTCAGCAGAAGGTCTTCATTCGTTTTGTCTTGCACAACGCCATCGAAATTTTCAGTGTGCAAACATTTCAGAATTTTTTTTGGCCTTAAATTTTTTTTTGTTTTTTGTCAAAAACTCTGAAATTTGTCAAATTTTTTTCAGCAAACCGTCATTAATCGGCGCCAGGAATTATTCCCCGTCGATCCGCACCCCCCTCGACCGCCCCCGATGGTGGGAATTGCTAAATTTTGTTGTCTAAATTCCTATACAAATCAGTACCGAGGTGTAATGGTACATCGATTTTACAGATATTTTAACGTCTAAAAGCAGTAAATATTCAAATATTCTTACCGGGTTTTCAGCAGAAGGTCTTCATTCGTTTTGTCTTGCACAACGCCATCGAAATTTTCAGTGTGCAAACATTTCAGAATTTTTTTTTGCCTTAAATTTTTTTATATTTTTTGTCAAAAACTCTGAAATTCGTCAAATTTTTTTCAGCAAACCGTCATTAATCGGCGCCAGGAATTATTCCCCGTCGATCCGCACCCCCCTCGACCGCCCCCGATGGTGGGAATTGCTAAATTGTGTTGTCTAAATTCCTATACAAATCAGTACCGAGGTGTAATGGTACATCGATTTTTCAGATATTTTAACGTCTAAAAGCAGTAAATATTCAAATATTCTTACCGGGTTTTCAGCAGAAGGTCTTCATTCGTTTTGTCTTGCACAACGCCATCGAAATTTTCAGTGTGCAAACATTTCAGAATTTTTTTTTGCCTTAAATTTTTTTATATTTTTTGTCAAAAACTCTGAAATTCGTCAAATTTTTTTCAGCAAACCGTCATTAATCGGCGCCAGGAATTATTCCCCGTCGATCCGCACCCCCCTCGACCGCCCCCGATGGTGGGAATTGCTAAATTGTGTTGTCTAAATTCCTATACAAATCAGTACCGAGGTGTAATGGTACATCGATTTTTCAGATATTTTAACGTCTAAAAGCAGTAAATATTCAAATATTCTTACCGGGTTTTCAGCAGAAGGTCTTCATTCGTTTTGTCTTGCACAACGCCATCGAAATTTTCAGTGTGCAAACATTTCAGAATTTTTTTTTGCCTTAATTTTTTTTTGTTTTTGTCAAAAACTCTGAAATTTGTCAAATTTTTTTCAGCAAACCTTCATTAATCGGCGCCAGGAATTATTCCCCGTCGATCCGCACCCCCCTCGACCGCCCCCGATGGTGGGAATTGCTAAATTTTGTTGTCTAAATTCCTATACAAATCAGTACCGAGGTGTAATGGTACATCGATTTTTCAGATATTTTAACGTCTAAAAGCAGTAAATATTCAAATATTCTTACCGGGTTTTCAGCAGAAGGTCTTCATTCCTTTTGTCTTGCACAACGCCATCGAAATTTTCAGTGTGCAAACATTTCAGAATTTTTTTTTGCCTTAAATTTTTTTATATTTTTTGTCAAAAACTCTGAAATTTGTCAAATTTTTTTCAGCAAACCGTCATTAATCGGCGCCAGGAATTATTCCCCGACGATCCGCACCCCCCTCGACCGCCCCTGATGGTGGGAATTGCTAAATTTTGTTGTCTAAATTCCTATACAAATCAGTACTGAGGTGTAATGGTACATCGATTTTTCAGATATTTTAACGTCTAAAAGCAGTAAATATTCAAATATTCTTACCGGGTTTTCAGCAGAAGGTCTTCATTCGTTTTGTCTTACACAACGCCATCGAAATTTTCAGTGTGCACACATTTCAGAATTTTTTTTTGCCTTAATTTTTTTTTGTTTTTTGTCAAAAACTCTGAAATTTGTCAAATTTTTTTCAGCAAACCGTCATTAATCGGCGCCAGGAATTATTCCCCGTCGATCCGCACCCCCCTCGACCGCCCCCGATGGTGGGAATTGCTAAATTTTGTTGTCTAAATTCCTATACAAATCAGTACCGAGGTGTAATGGTACATCGATTTTTCAGATATTTTAACGTCTAAAAGCAGTAAATATTCAAATATTCTTACCGGGTTTTCAGCAGAAGGTCTTCATTCGTTTTGTCTTGCACAACGCCATCGAAATTTTCAGTGTGCAAACATTTCAGAATTTTTTTTTGCCTTAAATTTTTTTTGTTTTTTGTCAAAAACTCTGAAATTTGTCAACTTTTTTTCAGCAAACCGTCATTAATCGGCGCCAGGAATTATTCCCCGTCGATCCGCACCCCCCTCGACCGCCCCCGATGGTGGGAATTGCTAAATTTTGTTGTCTAAATTCCTATACAAATCAGTACTGAGGTGTAATGGTACATCGATTTTTCAGATATTTTAACGTCTAAAAGCAGTAAATATTCAAATATTCTTACCGGGTTTTCAGCAGAAGGTCTTCATTCGTTTTGTCTTGCACAACGCCATCGAAATTTTCAGTGTGCAAACATTTCAGAATTTTTTTTTGCCTTAAATTTTTTTTGTTTTTTGTCAAAAACTCTGAAATTTGTCAAATTTTTTTCAGCAAACCGTCATTAATCGGCGCCAGGAATTATTCCCCGTCGATCCGCACCCCCCTCGACCGCCCCCGATGGTGGGAATTGCTAAATTTTGTTGTCTAAATTCCTATACAAATCAGTACCGAGGTGTAATGGTACATCGATTTTTCAGATATTTTAACGTCTAAAAGCAGTAAATATTCAAATATTCTTACCGGGTTTTCAGCAGAAGGTCTTCATTCGTTTTGTCTTGCACAACGCCATCGAAATTTTCAGTGTACAAACATTTCAGAATTTTTTTTTGCCTTAAATTTTTTTTGTTTTTTGTCAAAATCTCTGAAATTTGTCAAACTTTTTTCAGCAAACCGTCATTAATCGGCGCCAGGAATTATTCCCCGTCGATCCGCACCCCCCTCGACCGCCCCCGATGGTGGGAATTGCTAAATTTTGTTGTCTAAATTCCTATACAAATCAGTACCGAGGTGTAATGGTACATCGATTTTTCAGATATTTTAACGTCTAAAAGCAGTAAATATTCAAATATTCTTACCGGGTTTTCAGCAGAAGGTCTTCATTCGTTTTGTCTTGCACAACGCCATCGAAATTTTCAGTGTGCAAACATTTCAGAATTTTTTTTTGCCTTAAATTTTTTTTGTTTTTTGTCAAAAACTCTGAAATTTGTCAATTTTTTTTCAGCAAACCGTCATTAATCGGCGCCAGGAATTATTCCCCGTCGATCCGCACCCCCCTCGACCGCCCCCGATGGTGGGAATTGCTAAATTTTGTTGTCTAAATTCCTATACAAATCAGTACCGAGGTGTAATGGTACATCGATTTTTCAGATATTTTAACGTCTAAAAGCAGTAAATATTCAAATATTCTTACCGGGTTTTCAGCAGAAGGTCTTCATTCGTTTTGTCTTGCACAACGCCATCGAAATTTTCAGTGTGCAAACATTTCAGAATTTTTTTTTGCCTTAATTTTTTTTTGTTTTTTGTCAAAAATTCTGAAATTTGTCAAATTTTTTTCAGCAAACCGTCATTAATCGGCGCCAGGAATTATTCCCCGTCGATCCGCACCCCCCTCGACCGCCCCCGATGGTGGGAATTGCTAAATTTTGTTGTCTAAATTCCTATACAAATCAGTACCGAGGTGTAATGGTACATCGATTTTTCAGATATTTTAACGTCTAAAAGCAGTAAATATTCAAATATTCTTACCGGGTTTTCAGCAGAAGGTCTTCATTCGTTTTGTCTTGCACAACGCCATCGAAATTTTCAGTGTGCAAACATTTCAGAATTTTTTTTGGCCTTAAATTTTTTTTTGTTTTTTGTCAAAAACTCTGAAATTTGTCAAATTTTTTTCAGCAAACCGTCATTAATCGGCGCCAGGAATTATTCCCCGTCGATCCGCACCCCCCTCGACCGCCCCCGATGGTGGGAATTGCTAAATTTTGTTGTCTAAATTCCTATACAAATCAGTACCGAGGTGTAATGGTACATCGATTTTACAGATATTTTAACGTCTAAAAGCAGTAAATATTCAAATATTCTTACCGGGTTTTCAGCAGAAGGTCTTCATTCGTTTTGTCTTGCACAACGCCATCGAAATTTTCAGTGTGCAAACATTTCAGAATTTTTTTTTGCCTTAAATTTTTTTATATTTTTTGTCAAAAACTCTGAAATTCGTCAAATTTTTTTCAGCAAACCGTCATTAATCGGCGCCAGGAATTATTCCCCGTCGATCCGCACCCCCCTCGACCGCCCCCGATGGTGGGAATTGCTAAATTGTGTTGTCTAAATTCCTATACAAATCAGTACCGAGGTGTAATGGTACATCGATTTTTCAGATATTTTAACGTCTAAAAGCAGTAAATATTCAAATATTCTTACCGGGTTTTCAGCAGAAGGTCTTCATTCGTTTTGTCTTGCACAACGCCATCGAAATTTTCAGTGTGCACACATTTCAGAATGTTTTTTTGCCTTAAATTTTTTTTGTTTTTTGACAAAAACTCTGAAATTTGTCAAATTTTTTTCAGCAAACCGTCATTAATCGGCGCCAGGAATTATTCCCCGTCGATCCGCACCCCCCTCGACCGCCCCCGATGGTGAGAATTGCTAAATTTTGTTGTCTAAATTCCTATACAAATCAGTACCGAGGTGTAATGGTACATCGATTTTTCAGATATTTTAACGTCTAAAAGCAGTAAATATTCAAATATTCTTACCGGGTTTTCAGCAGAAGGTCTTCATTCGTTTTGTCTTGCACAACGCCATCGAAATTTTCAGTGTGCAAACATTTAAGAATTTTTTTTTGCCTTAAATTTTTTTTGTTTTTTGTCAAAAACTCTGAAATTTGTCAAATTTTTTTCAGCAAACCGTCATTAATCGGCGCCAGGAATTATTCCCCGTCGATCCGCACCCCCCTCGACCGCCCCCGATGGTGGGAATTGCTAAATTTTGTTGTCTAAATTCCTATACAAATCAGTACCGAGGTGTAATGGTACATCGATTTTTCAGATATTTTAACGTCTAAAAGCAGTAAATATTCAAATATTCTTACCGGGTTTTCAGCAGAAGGTCTTCATTCGTTTTGTCTTGCACAACGCCATCGAAATTTTCAGTGTGCAAACATTTCAGAATTTTTTTTTGCCTTAATTTTTTTTTGTTTTTTGTCAAAAATTCTGAAATTTGTCAAATTTTTTTCAGCAAACCGTCATTAATCGGCGCCAGGAATTATTCCCCGTCGATCCGCACCCCCCTCGACCGCCCCCGATGGTGGGAATTGCTAAATTTTGTTGTCTAAATTCCTATACAAATCAGTACCGAGGTGTAATGGTACATCGATTTTTCAGATATTTTAACGTCTAAAAGCAGTAAATATTCAAATATTCTTACCGGGTTTTCAGCAGAAGGTATTCATTCGTTTTGTCTTGCACAACGCCATCGAAATTTTCAGTGTGCAAACATTTCAGAATTTTTTTTGGCCTTAAATTTTTTTTTGTTTTTTGTCAAAAACTCTGAAATTTGTCAAATTTTTTTCAGCAAACCGTCATTAATCGGCGCCAGGAATTATTCCCCGTCGATCCGCACCCCCCTCGACCGCCCCCGATGGTGGGAATTGCTAAATTTTGTTGTCTAAATTCCTATACAAATCAGTACCGAGGTGTAATGGTACATCGATTTTACAGATATTTTAACGTCTAAAAGCAGTAAATATTCAAATATTCTTACCGGGTTTTCAGCAGAAGGTCTTCATTCGTTTTGTCTTGCACAACGCCATCGAAATTTTCAGTGTGCAAACATTTCAGAATTTTTTTTTGCCTTAAATTTTTTTATATTTTTTGTCAAAAACTCTGAAATTCGTCAAATTTTTTTCAGCAAACCGTCATTAATCGGCGCCAGGAATTATTCCCCGTCGATCCGCACCCCCCTCGACCGCCCCCGATGGTGGGAATTGCTAAATTGTGTTGTCTAAATTCCTATACAAATCAGTACCGAGGTGTAATGGTACATCGATTTTTCAGATATTTTAACGTCTAAAAGCAGTAAATATTCAAATATTCTTACCGGGTTTTCAGCAGAAGGTCTTCATTCGTTTTGTCTTGCACAACGCCATCGAAATTTTCAGTGTGCAAACATTTCAGAATTTTTTTTGGCCTTAATTTTTTTTTGTTTTTGTCAAAAACTCTGAAATTTGTCAAATTTTTTTCAGCAAACCTTCATTAATCGGCGCCAGGAATTATTCCCCGTCGATCCGCACCCCCCTCGACCGCCCCCGATGGTGGGAATTGCTAAATTTTGTTGTCTAAATTCCTATACAAATCAGTACCGAGGTGTAATGGTACATCGATTTTTCAGATATTTTAACGTCTAAAAGCAGTAAATATTCAAATATTCTTACCGGGTTTTCAGCAGAAGGTCTTCATTCCTTTTGTCTTGCACAACGCCATCGAAATTTTCAGTGTGCAAACATTTCAGAATTTTTTTTTGCCTTAAATTTTTTTATATTTTTTGTCAAAAACTCTGAAATTTGTCAAATTTTTTTCAGCAAACCGTCATTAATCGGCGCCAGGAATTATTCCCCGACGATCCGCACCCCCCTCGACCGCCCCTGATGGTGGGAATTGCTAAATTTTGTTGTATAAATTCCTATACAAATCAGTACTGAGGTGTAATGGTACATCGATTTTTCAGATATTTTAACGTCTAAAAGCAGTAAATATTCAAATATTCTTACCGGGTTTTCAGCAGAAGGTCTTCATTCGTTTTGTCTTACACAACGCCATCGAAATTTTCAGTGTGCACACATTTCAGAATTTTTTTTTGCCTTAATTTTTTTTTGTTTTTTGTCAAAAACTCTGAAATTTGTCAAATTTTTTTCAGCAAACCGTCATTAATCGGCGCCAGGAATTATTCCCCGTCGATCCGCACCCCCCTCGACCGCCCCCGATGGTGGGAATTGCTAAATTTTGTTGTCTAAATTCCTATACAAATCAGTACCGAGGTGTAATGGTACATCGATTTTTCAGATATTTTAACGTCTAAAAGCAGTAAATATTCAAATATTCTTACCGGGTTTTCAGCAGAAGGTCTTCATTCGTTTTGTCTTGCACAACGCCATCGAAATTTTCAGTGTGCAAACATTTCAGAATTTTTTTTTGCCTTAAATTTTTTTTGTTTTTTGTCAAAAACTCTGAAATTTGTCAAATTTTTTTCAGCAAACCGTCATTAATCGGCGCCAGGAATTATTCCCCGTCGATCCGCACCCCCCTCGACCGCCCCCGATGGTGGGAATTGCTAAATTTTGTTGTCTAAATTCCTATACAAATCAGTACCGAGGTGTAATGGTACATCGATTTTTCAGATATTTTAACGTCTAAAAGCAGTAAATATTCAAATATTCTTACCGGGTTTTCAGCAGAAGGTCTTCATTCGTTTTGTCTTGCACAACGCCATCGAAATTTTCAGTGTACAAACATTTCAGAATTTTTTTTTGCCTTAAATTTTTTTTGTTTTTTGTCAAAATCTCTGAAATTTGTCAAACTTTTTTCAGCAAACCGTCATTAATCGGCGCCAGGAATTATTCCCCGTCGATCCGCACCCCCCTCGACCGCCCCCGATGGTGGGAATTGCTAAATTTTGTTGTCTAAATTCCTATACAAATCAGTACCGAGGTGTAATGGTACATCGATTTTTCAGATATTTTAACGTCTAAAAGCAGTAAATATTCAAATATTCTTACCGGGTTTTCAGCAGAAGGTCTTCATTCGTTTTGTCTTGCACAACGCCATCGAAATTTTCAGTGTGCAAACATTTCAGAATTTTTTTTTGCCTTAAATTTTTTTTGTTTTTTGTCAAAAACTCTGAAATTTGTCAAATTTTTTTCAGCAAACCGTCATTAATCGGCGCCAGGAATTATTCCCCGTCGATCCGCACCCCCCTCGACCGCCCCCGATGGTGGGAATTGCTAAATTTTGTTGTCTAAATTCCTATACAAATCAGTACCGAGGTGTAATGGTACATCGATTTTTCAGATATTTTAACGTCTAAAAGCAGTAAATATTCAAATATTCTTACCGGGTTTTCAGCAGAAGGTCTTCATTCGTTTTGTCTTGCACAACGCCATCGAAATTTTCAGTGTGCAAACATTTCAGAATTTTTTTTTGCCTTAATTTTTTTTTGTTTTTTGTCAAAAATTCTGAAATTTGTCAAATTTTTTTCAGCAAACCGTCATTAATCGGCGCCAGGAATTATTCCCCGTCGATCCGCACCCCCCTCGACCGCCCCCGATGGTGGGAATTGCTAAATTTTGTTGTCTAAATTCCTATACAAATCAGTACCGAGGTGTAATGGTACATCGATTTTTCAGATATTTTAACGTCTAAAAGCAGTAAATATTCAAATATTCTTACCGGGTTTTCAGCAGAAGGTCTTCATTCGTTTTGTCTTGCACAACGCCATCGAAATTTTCAGTGTGCAAACATTTCAGAATTTTTTTTGGCCTTAAATTTTTTTTTGTTTTTTGTCAAAAACTCTGAAATTTGTCAAATTTTTTTCAGCAAACCGTCATTAATCGGCGCCAGGAATTATTCCCCGTCGATCCGCACCCCCCTCGACCGCCCCCGATGGTGGGAATTGCTAAATTTTGTTGTCTAAATTCCTATACAAATCAGTACCGAGGTGTAATGGTACATCGATTTTACAGATATTTTAACGTCTAAAAGCAGTAAATATTCAAATATTCTTACCGGGTTTTCAGCAGAAGGTCTTCATTCGTTTTGTCTTGCACAACGCCATCGAAATTTTCAGTGTGCAAACATTTCAGAATTTTTTTTTGCCTTAAATTTTTTTATATTTTTTGTCAAAAACTCTGAAATTCGTCAAATTTTTTTCAGCAAACCGTCATTAATCGGCGCCAGGAATTATTCCCCGTCGATCCGCACCCCCCTCGACCGCCCCCGATGGTGGGAATTGCTAAATTGTGTTGTCTAAATTCCTATACAAATCAGTACCGAGGTGTAATGGTACATCGATTTTTCAGATATTTTAACGTCTAAAAGCAGTAAATATTCAAATATTCTTACCGGGTTTTCAGCAGAAGGTCTTCATTCGTTTTGTCTTGCACAACGCCATCGAAATTTTCAGTGTGCAAACATTTCAGAATTTTTTTTTGCCTTAATTTTTTTTTGTTTTTGTCAAAAACTCTGAAATTTGTCAAATTTTTTTCAGCAAACCTTCATTAATCGGCGCCAGGAATTATTCCCCGTCGATCCGCACCCCCCTCGACCGCCCCCGATGGTGGGAATTGCTAAATTTTGTTGTCTAAATTCCTATACAAATCAGTACCGAGGTGTAATGGTACATCGATTTTTCAGATATTTTAACGTCTAAAAGCAGTAAATATTCAAATATTCTTACCGGGTTTTCAGCAGAAGGTCTTCATTCCTTTTGTCTTGCACAACGCCATCGAAATTTTCAGTGTGCAAACATTTCAGAATTTTTTTTTGCCTTAAATTTTTTTATATTTTTTGTCAAAAACTCTGAAATTTGTCAAATTTTTTTCAGCAAACCGTCATTAATCGGCGCCAGGAATTATTCCCCGACGATCCGCACCCCCCTCGACCGCCCCTGATGGTGGGAATTGCTAAATTTTGTTGTCTAAATTCCTATACAAATCAGTACTGAGGTGTAATGGTACATCGATTTTTCAGATATTTTAACGTCTAAAAGCAGTAAATATTCAAATATTCTTACCGGGTTTTCAGCAGAAGGTCTTCATTCGTTTTGTCTTACACAACGCCATCGAAATTTTCAGTGTGCACACATTTCAGAATTTTTTTTTGCCTTAATTTTTTTTTGTTTTTTGTCAAAAACTCTGAAATTTGTCAAATTTTTTTCAGCAAACCGTCATTAATCGGCGCCAGGAATTATTCCCCGTCGATCCGCACCCCCCTCGACCGCCCCCGATGGTGGGAATTGCTAAATTTTGTTGTCTAAATTCCTATACAAATCAGTACCGAGGTGTAATGGTACATCGATTTTTCAGATATTTTAACGTCTAAAAGCAGTAAATATTCAAATATTCTTACCGGGTTTTCAGCAGAAGGTCTTCATTCGTTTTGTCTTGCACAACACCATCGAAATTTTCAGTGTGCAAACATTTCAGAATTTTTTTTTGCCTTAAATTTTTTTTGTTTTTTGTCAAAAACTATGAAATTTGTCAAATTTTTTTCAGCACACCGTCATTAATCGGCGCCAGGAATTATTCCCCGTCAATCCGCACCCCCCTCGACCGCCCCCGATGGTGGGAATTGCTAAATTTTGTTGTCTAAATTCCTATACAAATCAGTACCGAGGTGTAATGGTACATCGATTTTTCAGATATTTTAACGTCTAAAAGCAGTAAATATTCAAATATTCTTACCGGGTTTTCAGCAGAAGGTCTTCATTCGTTTTGTCTTGCACAACGCCATCGAAATTTTCAGTGTGCACACATTTCAGAATGTTTTTTTGCCTTAAATTTTTTTATATTTTTTGTCAAAAACTCTGAAATTTGTCAAATTTTTTTCAGCAAACCGTCATTAATCGGCGCCAGGAATTATTCCCCGTCGATCCGCACCCCCCTCGACCGCCCCCGATGGTGGGAATTGCTAAATTTTGTTGTCTAAATTCCTATACAAATCAGTACCGAGGTGTAATGGTACATCGATTTTTCAGATATTTTAACGTCTAAAAGCAGTAAATATTCAAATATTCTTACCGGGTTTTCAGCAGAAGGTCTTCATTCGTTTTGTCTTGCACAACGCCATCGAAATTTTCAGTGTGCAAACATTTAAGAATTTTTTTTTGCCTTAAATTTTTTTTGTTTTTTGTCAAAAACTCTGAAATTTGTCAAATTTTTTTCAGCAAACCGTCATTAATCGGCGCCAGGAATTATTCCCCGTCGATCCGCACCCCCCTCGACCGCCCCCGATGGTGGGAATTGCTAAATTTTGTTGTCTAAATTCCTATACAAATCAGTACCGAGGTGTAATGGTACATCGATTTTTCAGATATTTTAACGTCTAAAAGCAGTAAATATTCAAATATTCTTACCGGGTTTTCAGCAGAAGGTCTTCATTCGTTTTGTCTTGCACAACGCCATCGAAATTTTCAGTGTACAAACATTTCAGAATTTTTTTTTGACCTTAAATTTTTTTGTTTTTTGTCAAAATCTCTGAAATTTGTCAAACTTTTTTCAGCAAACCGTCATTAATCGGCGCCAGGAATTATTCCCCGTCGATCCGCACCCCCCTCGACCGCCCCCGATGGTGGGAATTGCTAAATTTTGTTGTCTAAATTCCTATACAAATCAGTACCGAGGTGTAATGGTACATCGATTTTTCAGATATTTTAACGTCTAAAAGCAGTAAATATTCAAATATTCTTACCGGGTTTTCAGCAGGTCTTCATTCGTTTTGTCTTGCACAACGCCATCGAAATTTTCAGTGTGCAAACATTTCAGAATTTTTTTTTGCCTTAATTTTTTTTTGTTTTTTGTCAAAAACTCTGAAATTTGTCAACTTTTTTTCAGCAAACCGTCATTAATCGGCGCCAGGAATTATTCCCCGTCGATCCGCACCCCCCTCGACCGCCCCCGATGGTGGGAATTGCTAAATTTTGTTGTCTAAATTCCTATACAAATCAGTACCGAGGTGTAATGGTACATCGATTTTTCAGATATTTTAACGTCTAAAAGCAGTAAATATTCAAATATTCTTACCGGGTTTTCAGCAGAAGGTCTTCATTCGTTTTGTCTTGCACAACGCCATCGAAATTTTCAGTGTGCAAACATTTCAGAATTTTTTTTTGCCTTAATTTTTTTTTGTTTTTGTCAAAAACTCTGAAATTTGTCAAATTTTTTTCAGCAAACCTTCATTAATCGGCGCCAGGAATTATTCCCCGTCGATCCGCACCCCCCTCGACCGCCCCCGATGGTGGGAATTGCTAAATTTTGTTGTCTAAATTCCTATACAAATCAGTACCGAGGTGTAATGGTACATCGATTTTTCAGATATTTTAACGTCTAAAAGCAGTAAATATTCAAATATTCTTACCGGGTTTTCAGCAGAAGGTCTTCATTCCTTTTGTCTTGCACAACACCATCGAAATTTTCAGTGTGCAAACATTTCAGAATTTTTTTTTTCCTTAAATTTTTTTATATTTTTTGTCAAAAACTCTGAAATTTGTCAAATTTTTTTCAGCAAACCGTCATTAATCGGCGCCAGGAATTATTCCCCGACGATCCGCACCCCCCTCGACCGCCCCTGATGGTGGGAATTGCTAAATTTTGTTGTCTAAATTCCTATACAAATCAGTACCGAGGTGTAATGGTACATCGATTTTTCAGATATTTTAACGTCTAAAAGCAGTAAATATTCAAATATTCTTACCGGGTTTTCAGCAGAAGGTCTTCATTCGTTTTGTCTTACACAACGCCATCGAAATTTTCAGTGTGCACACATTTCAGAATTTTTTTTTGCCTTAATTTTTTTTTGTTTTTTGTCAAAAACTCTGAAATTTGTCAAATTTTTTTCAGCAAACCGTCATTAATCGGCGCCAGGAATTATTCCCCGTCGATCCGCACCCCCCTCGACCGCCCCCGATGGTGGGAATTGCTAAATTTTGTTGTCTAAATTCCTATACAAATCAGTACCGAGGTGTAATGGTACATCGATTTTTCAGATATTTTAACGTCTAAAAGCAGTAAATATTCAAATATTCTTACCGGGTTTTCAGCAGAAGGTCTTCATTCGTTTTGTCTTGCACAACACCATCGAAATTTTCAGTGTGCAAACATTTCAGAATTTTTTTTTGCCTTAAATTTTTTTATATTTTTTGTCAAAAACTATGAAATTTGTCAAATTTTTTTCAGCACACCGTCATTAATCGGCGCCAGGAATTATTCCCCGTCAATCCGCACCCCCCTCGACCGCCCCCGATGGTGGGAATTGCTAAATTTTGTTGTCTAAATTCCTATACAAATCAGTACCGAGGTGTAATGGTACATCGATTTTTCAGATATTTTAACGTCTAAAAGCAGTAAATATTCAAATATTCTTACCGGGTTTTCAGCAGAAGGTCTTCATTCGTTTTGTCTTGCACAACGCCATCGAAATTTTCAGTGTGCACACATTTCAGAATGTTTTTTTGCCTTAAATTTTTTTTGTTTTTTGTCAAAAACTCTGAAATTTGTCAAATTTTTTTCAGCAAACCGTCATTAATCGGCGCCAGGAATTATTCCCCGTCGATCCGCACCCCCCTCGACCGCCCCCGATGGTGGGAATTGCTAAATTTTGTTGTCTAAATTCCTATACAAATCAGTACCGAGGTGTAATGGTACATCGATTTTTCAGATATTTTAACGTCTAAAAGCAGTAAATATTCAAATATTCTTACCGGGTTTTCAGCAGAAGGTCTTCATTCGTTTTGTCTTGCACAACGCCATCGAAATTTTCAGTGTGCAAACATTTAAGAATTTTTTTTTGCCTTAAATTTTGTTTGTTTTTTGTCAAAAACTCTGAAATTTGTCAAATTTTTTTCAGCAAACCGTCATTAATCGGCGCCAGGAATTATTCCCCGTCGATCCGCACCCCCCTCGACCGCCCCCGATGGTGGGAATTGCTAAATTTTGTTGTCTAAATTCCTATACAAATCAGTACCGAGGTGTAATGGTACATCGATTTTTCAGATATTTTAACGTCTAAAAGCAGTAAATATTCAAATATTCTTACCGGGTTTTCAGCAGGTCTTCATTCGTTTTGTCTTGCACAACGCCATCGAAATTTTCAGTGTGCAAACATTTCAGAATTTTTTATTGCCTTAAATTTTTTTTGTTTTTTGTCAAAAAACTCTGAAATTTGTCAAATTTTTTTCAGCAAACCGTCATTAATCGGCGCCAGGAATTATTCCCCGTCGATCCGCACCCCCCTCGACCGCCCCCGATGGTGGGAATTGCTAAATTTTGTTGTCTAAATTCCTATACAAATCAGTACCGAGGTGTAATGGTACATCGATTTTTCAGATATTTTAACGTCTAAAAGCAGTAAATATTCAAATATTCTTACCGGGTTTTCAGCAGAAGGTCTTCATTCGTTTTGTCTTGCACAACGCCATCGAAATTTTCAGTGTGCAAACATTTCAGAATTTTTTTTTGCCTTAATTTTTTTTTGTTTTTGTCAAAAACTCTGAAATTTGTCAAATTTTTTTCAGCAAACCTTCATTAATCGGCGCCAGGAATTATTCCCCGTCGATCCGCACCCCCCTCGACCGCCCCCGATGGTGGGAATTGCTAAATTTTGTTGTCTAAATTCCTATACAAATCAGTACCGAGGTGTAATGGTACATCGATTTTTCAGATATTTTAACGTCTAAAAGCAGTAAATATTCAAATATTCTTACCGGGTTTTCAGCAGAAGGTCTTCATTCGTTTTGTCTTGCACAACGCCATCGAAATTTTCAGTGTGCAAACATTTCAGAATTTTTTTTTGCCTTAAATTTTTTTATATTTTTTGTCAAAAACTCTGAAATTTGTCAAATTTTTTTCAGCAAACCGTCATTAATCGGCGCCAGGAATTATTCCCCGTCGATCCGCACCCCCCTCGACCGCCCCCGATGGTGGGAATTGCTAAATTTTGTTGTCTAAATTCCTATACAAATCAGTACCGAGGTGTAATGGTACATCGATTTTTCAGATATTTTAACGTCTAAAAGCAGTAAATATTCAAATATTCTTACCGGGTTTTCAGCAGAAGGTCTTCATTCGTTTTGTCTTGCACAACGCCATCGAAATTTTCAGTGTGCAAACATTTCAGAATTTTTTTTTGCCTTAATTTTTTTTTGTTTTTGACAAAAACTCTGAAATTTGTCAAATTTTTTTCAGCAAACCTTCATTAATCGGCGCCAGGAATAATTCCCCGTCGATCCGCACCCCCCTCGACCGCCCCCGATGGTGGGAATTGCTAAATTTTGTTGTCTAAATTCCTATACAAATCAGTACCGAGGTGTAATGGTACATCGATTTTTCAGATATTTTAACGTCTAAAAGCAGTAAATATTCAAATATTCTTACCGGGTTTTCAGCAGAAGGTCTTCATTCGTTTTGTCTTACACAACGCCATCGAAATTTTCAGTGTGCACACATTTCAGAATTTTTTTTTGCCTTAATTTTTTTTTGTTTTTTGTCAAAAACTCTGAAATTTGTCAAATTTTTTTCAGCAAACCGTCATTAATCGGCGCCAGGAATTATTCCCCGTCGATCCGCACCCCCCTCGACCGCCCCCGATGGTGGGAATTGCTAAATTTTGTTGTCTAAATTCCTATACAAATCAGTACCGAGGTGTAATGGTACATCGATTTTTCAGATATTTTAACGTCTAAAAGCAGTAAATATTCAAATATTCTTACCGGGTTTTCAGCAGAAGGTCTTCATTCGTTTTGTCTTGCACAACGCCATCGAAATTTTCAGTGTACAAACATTTCAGAATTTTTTTTTGCCTTAATTTTTTTTTGTTTTTTGTCAAAATCTCTGAAATTTGTCAAACTTTTTTCAGCAAACCGTCATTAATCGGCGCCAGGAATTATTCCCCGTCGATCCGCACCCCCCTCGACCGCCCCCGATGGTGGGAATTGCTAAATTTTGTTGTCTAAATTCCTATACAAATCAGTACCGAGGTGTAATGGTACATCGATTTTTCAGATATTTTAACGTCTAAAAGCAGTAAATATTCAAATATTCTTACCGGGTTTTCAGCAGAAGGTCTTCATTCGTTTTGTCTTGCACAACGCCATCGAAATTTTCAGTGTGCAAACATTTCAGACTCTTTTTTTGCCTTAAATTTTTTTTGTTTTTTGTCAAAAACTCTGAAATTTGTCAAATTTTTTTCAGCAAACCGTCATTAATCGGCGCCAGGAATTATTCCCCGTCAATCCGCACCCCCCTCGACCGCCCCCGATGGTGGGAATTGCTAAATTTTGTTGTCTAAATTCCTATACAAATCAGTACCGAGGTGTAATGGTACATCGATTTTTCAGATATTTTAACGTCTAAAAGCAGTAAATATTCAAATATTCTTACCGGGTTTTCAGCAGAAGGTCTTCATTCGTTTTGTCTTGCACAACGCCATCGAAATTTTCAGTGTGCAAACATTTCAGAATTTTTTTTTGCCTTAAATTTTTTTTGTTTTTTGTCAAAATCTCTGAAATTTGTCAAATTTTTTTCAGCAAACCGTCATTAATCAGCGCCAGGAATTATTCCCCGTCGATCCGCACCCCCCTCGACCGCCCCCGATGGTGGGAATTGCTAAATTTTGTTGTCTAAATTCCTATACAAATCAGTACCGAGGTGTAATGGTACATCGATTTTTCAGATATTTTAACGTCTAAAAGCAGTAAATATTCAAATATTCTTACCGGGTTTTCAGCAGAAGGTCTTCATTCGTTTTGTCTTGCACAACGCCATCGAAATTTTCAGTGTGCAAACATTTCAGAATTTTTTTTTGCCTTACATTTTTTTTGTTTTTTGTCAAAAACTCTGAAATTTGTCAAATTTTTTTCAGCAAACCGTCATTAATCGGCGCCAGGAATTAGTCCCCGTCGATCCGCACCCCCCTCGACCGCCCCCGATGGTGGGAATTGCTAAATTTTGTTGTCTAAATTCCTATACAAATCAGTACCGAAGTGTAATGGTACATCGATTTTTCAGATATTTTAACGTCTAAAAGCAGTAAATATTCAAATATTCTTACCGGGTTTTCAGCAGAAGGTCTTCATTCGTTTTGTCTTGCACAACGCCATCGAAATTTTCAGTGTGCAAACATTTCAGAATTTTTTTTTGCCTTAAATTTTTTTTGTTTTTTGTCAAAAACTCTGAAATTTGTCAAATTTTTTTCAGCAAACCGTCATTAATCGGCGCCAGGAATTAGTCCCCGTCGATCCGCACCCCCCTCGACCGCCCCCGATGGTGGGAATTGCTAAATTTTGTTGTCTAAATTCCTATACAAATCAGTACCGAGGTGTAATGGTACATCGATTTTTCAGATATTTTAACGTCTAAAAGCAGTAAATATTCAAATATTCTTACCGGGTTTTCAGCAGAAGGTCTTCATTCGTTTTGTCTTGCACAACGCCATCGAAATTTTCAGTGTGCAAACATTTAAGAATTTTTTTTTGCCTTAAATTTTGTTTGTTTTTTGTCAAAAACTCTGAAATTTGTCAAATTTTTTTCAGCAAACCGTCATTAATCGGCGCCAGGAATTATTCCCCGTCGATCCGCACCCCCCTCGACCGCCCCCGATGGTGGGAATTGCTAAATTTTGTTGTCTAAATTCCTATACAAATCAGTACCGAGGTGTAATGGTACATCGATTTTTCAGATATTTTAACGTCTAAAAGCAGTAAATATTCAAATATTCTTACCGGGTTTTCAGCAGGTCTTCATTCGTTTTGTCTTGCACAACGCCATCGAAATTTTCAGTGTGCAAACATTTCAGAATTTTTTATTGCCTTAAATTTTTTTTGTTTTTTGTCAAAAAACTCTGAAATTTGTCAAATTTTTTTCAGCAAACCGTCATTAATCGGCGCCAGGAATTATTCCCCGTCGATCCGCACCCCCCTCGACCGCCCCCGATGGTGGGAATTGCTAAATTTTGTTGTCTAAATTCCTATACAAATCAGTACCGAGGTGTAATGGTACATCGATTTTTCAGATATTTTAACGTCTAAAAGCAGTAAATATTCAAATATTCTTACCGGGTTTTCAGCAGAAGGTCTTCATTCGTTTTGTCTTGCACAACGCCATCGAAATTTTCAGTGTGCAAACATTTCAGAATTTTTTTTTGCCTTAATTTTTTTTTGTTTTTGTCAAAAACTCTGAAATTTGTCAAATTTTTTTCAGCAAACCTTCATTAATCGGCGCCAGGAATTATTCCCCGTCGATCCGCACCCCCCTCGACCGCCCCCGATGGTGGGAATTGCTAAATTTTGTTGTCTAAATTCCTATACAAATCAGTACCGAGGTGTAATGGTACATCGATTTTTCAGATATTTTAACGTCTAAAAGCAGTAAATATTCAAATATTCTTACCGGGTTTTCAGCAGAAGGTCTTCATTCGTTTTGTCTTGCACAACGCCATCGAAATTTTCAGTGTGCAAACATTTCAGAATTTTTTTTTGCCTTAAATTTTTTTATATTTTTTGTCAAAAACTCTGAAATTTGTCAAATTTTTTTCAGCAAACCGTCATTAATCGGCGCCAGGAATTATTCCCCGTCGATCCGCACCCCCCTCGACCGCCCCCGATGGTGGGAATTGCTAAATTTTGTTGTCTAAATTCCTATACAAATCAGTACCGAGGTGTAATGGTACATCGATTTTTCAGATATTTTAACGTCTAAAAGCAGTAAATATTCAAATATTCTTACCGGGTTTTCAGCAGAAGGTCTTCATTCGTTTTGTCTTGCACAACGCCATCGAAATTTTCAGTGTGCAAACATTTCAGAATTTTTTTTTGCCTTAATTTTTTTTTGTTTTTGTCAAAAACTCTGAAATTTGTCAAATTTTTTTCAGCAAACCTTCATTAATCGGCGCCAGGAATAATTCCCCGTCGATCCGCACCCCCCTCGACCGCCCCCGATGGTGGGAATTGCTAAATTTTGTTGTCTAAATTCCTATACAAATCAGTACCGAGGTGTAATGGTACATCGATTTTTCAGATATTTTAACGTCTAAAAGCAGTAAATATTCAAATATTCTTACCGGGTTTTCAGCAGAAGGTCTTCATTCGTTTTGTCTTACACAACGCCATCGAAATTTTCAGTGTGCACACATTTCAGAATTTTTTTTTGCCTTAATTTTTTTTTGTTTTTTGTCAAAAACTCTGAAATTTGTCAAATTTTTTTCAGCAAACCGTCATTAATCGGCGCCAGGAATTATTCCCCGTCGATCCGCACCCCCCTCGACCGCCCCCGATGGTGGGAATTGCTAAATTTTGTTGTCTAAATTCCTATACAAATCAGTACCGAGGTGTAATGGTACATCGATTTTTCAGATATTTTAACGTCTAAAAGCAGTAAATATTCAAATATTCTTACCGGGTTTTCAGCAGAAGGTCTTCATTCGTTTTGTCTTGCACAACGCCATCGAAATTTTCAGTGTACAAACATTTCAGAATTTTTTTTTGCCTTAATTTTTTTTTGTTTTTTGTCAAAATCTCTGAAATTTGTCAAACTTTTTTCAGCAAACCGTCATTAATCGGCGCCAGGAATTATTCCCCGTCGATCCGCACCCCCCTCGACCGCCCCCGATGGTGGGAATTGCTAAATTTTGTTGTCTAAATTCCTATACAAATCAGTACCGAGGTGTAATGGTACATCGATTTTTCAGATATTTTAACGTCTAAAAGCAGTAAATATTCAAATATTCTTACCGGGTTTTCAGCAGAAGGTCTTCATTCGTTTTGTCTTGCACAACGCCATCGAAATTTTCAGTGTGCAAACATTTCAGACTTTTTTTTTGCCTTAAATTTTTTTTGTTTTTTGTCAAAAACTCTGAAATTTGTCAAATTTTTTTCAGCAAACCGTCATTAATCGGCGCCAGGAATTATTCCCCGTCAATCCGCACCCCCCTCGACCGCCCCCGATGGTGGGAATTGCTAAATTTTGTTGTCTAAATTCCTATACAAATCAGTACCGAGGTGTAATGGTACATCGATTTTTCAGATATTTTAACGTCTAAAAGCAGTAAATATTCAAATATTCTTACCGGGTTTTCAGCAGAAGGTCTTCATTCGTTTTGTCTTGCACAACGCCATCGAAATTTTCAGTGTGCAAACATTTCAGAATTTTTTTTTGCCTTAAATTTTTTTTGTTTTTTGTCAAAATCTCTGAAATTTGTCAAATTTTTTTCAGCAAACCGTCATTAATCAGCGCCAGGAATTATTCCCCGTCGATCCGCACCCCCCTCGACCGCCCCCGATGGTGGGAATTGCTAAATTTTGTTGTCTAAATTCCTATACAAATCAGTACCGAGGTGTAATGGTACATCGATTTTTCAGATATTTTAACGTCTAAAAGCAGTAAATATTCAAATATTCTTACCGGGTTTTCAGCAGAAGGTCTTCATTCGTTTTGTCTTGCACAACGCCATCGAAATTTTCAGTGTGCAAACATTTCAGACTCTTTTTTTGCCTTAAATTTTTTTTGTTTTTTGTCAAAAACTCTGAAATTTGTCAAATTTTTTTCAGCAAACCGTCATTAATCGGCGCCAGGAATTAGTCCCCGTCGATCCGCACCCCCCTCGACCGCCCCCGATGGTGGGAATTGCTAAATTTTGTTGTCTAAATTCCTATACAAATCAGTACCGAAGTGTAATGGTACATCGATTTTTCAGATATTTTAACGTCTAAAAGCAGTAAATATTCAAATATTCTTACCGGGTTTTCAGCAGAAGGTCTTCATTCGTTTTGTCTTGCACAACGCCATCGAAATTTTCAGTGTGCAAACATTTCAGAATTTTTTTTTGCCTTAAATTTTTTTTGTTTTTTGTCAAAAACTCTGAAATTTGTCAAATTTTTTTCAGCAAACCGTCATTAATCGGCGCCAGGAATTAGTCCCCGTCGATCCGCACCCCCCTCGACCGCCCCCGATGGTGGGAATTGCTAAATTTTGTTGTCTAAATTCCTATACAAATCAGTACCGAGGTGTAATGGTACATCGATTTTTCAGATATTTTAACGTCTAAAAGCAGTAAATATTCAAATATTCTTACCGGGTTTTCAGCAGAAGGTCTTCATTCGTTTTGTCTTGCACAACGCCATCGAAATTTTCAGTGTGCAAACATTTCAGAATTTTTTTTTGCCTTAAATTTTTTTTGTTTTTTGTCAAAAACTCTGAAATTTGTCAAATTTTTTTCAGCAAACCGTCATTAATCGGCGCCAGGAATTATTCCCCGTCGATCCGCACCCCCCTCGACCGCCCCCGATGGTGGGAATTGCTAAATTTTGTTGTCTAAATTCCTATACAAATCAGTACCGAGGTGTAATGGTACATCGATTTTTCAGATATTTTAACGTCTAAAAGCAGTAAATATTCAAATATTCTTACCGGGTTTTCAGCAGAAGGTCTTCATTCGTTTTGTCTTGCACAACGCCATCGAAATTTTCAGTGTGCAAACATTTCAGAATTTTTTTTTGCCTTAATTTTTTTTTGTTTTTGTCAAAAACTCTGAAATTTGTCAAATTTTTTTCAGCAAACCTTCATTAATCGGCGCCAGGAATTATTCCCCGTCGATCCGCACCCCCCTCGACCGCCCCCGATGGTGGGAATTGCTAAATTTTGTTGTCTAAATTCCTATACAAATCAGTACCGAGGTGTAATGGTACATCGATTTTTCAGATATTTTAACGTCTAAAAGCAGTAAATATTCAAATATTCTTACCGGGTTTTCAGCAGAAGGTCTTCATTCGTTTTGTCTTGCACAACGCCATCGAAATTTTCAGTGTGCAAACATTTCAGAATTTTTTTTTGCCTTAAATTTTTTTATATTTTTTGTCAAAAACTCTGAAATTTGTCAAATTTTTTTCAGCAAACCGTCATTAATCGGCGCCAGGAATTATTCCCCGTCGATCCGCACCCCCCTCGACCGCCCCCGATGGTGGGAATTGCTAAATTTTGTTGTCTAAATTCCTATACAAATCAGTACCGAGGTGTAATGGTACATCGATTTTTCAGATATTTTAACGTCTAAAAGCAGTAAATATTCAAATATTCTTACCGGGTTTTCAGCAGAAGGTCTTCATTCGTTTTGTCTTGCACAACGCCATCGAAATTTTCAGTGTGCAAACATTTCAGAATTTTTTTTTGCCTTAATTTTTTTTTGTTTTTGTCAAAAACTCTGAAATTTGTCAAATTTTTTTCAGCAAACCTTCATTAATCGGCGCCAGGAATAATTCCCCGTCGATCCGCACCCCCCTCGACCGCCCCCGATGGTGGGAATTGCTAAATTTTGTTGTCTAAATTCCTATACAAATCAGTACCGAGGTGTAATGGTACATCGATTTTTCAGATATTTTAACGTCTAAAAGCAGTAAATATTCAAATATTCTTACCGGGTTTTCAGCAGAAGGTCTTCATTCCTTTTGTCTTGCACAACGCCATCGAAATTTTCAGTGTGCAAACATTTCAGAATTTTTTTTTGCCTTAAATTTTTTTATATTTTTTGTCAAAAACTCTGAAATTTGTCAAATTTTTTTCAGCAAACCGTCATTAATCGGCGCCAGGAATTATTCCCCGACGATCCGCACCCCCCTCGACCGCCCCCGATGGTGGGAATTGCTAAATTTTGTTGTCTAAATTCCTATACAAATCAGTACCGAGGTGTAATGGTACATCGATTTTTCAGATATTTTAACGTCTAAAAGCAGTAAATATTCAAATATTCTTACCGGGTTTTCAGCAGAAGGTCTTCATTCGTTTTGTCTTACACAACGCCATCGAAATTTTCAGTGTGCACACATTTCAGAATTTTTTTTTGCCTTAATTTTTTTTTGTTTTTTGTCAAAAACTCTGAAATTTGTCAACTTTTTTTCAGCAAACCGTCATTAATCGGCGCCAGGAATTATTCCCCGTCGATCCGCACCCCCCTCGACCGCCCCCGATGGTGGGAATTGCTAAATTTTGTTGTCTAAATTCCTATACAAATCAGTACCGAGGTGTAATGGTACATCGATTTTTCAGATATTTTAACGTCTAAAAGCAGTAAATATTCAAATATTCTTACCGGGTTTTCAGCAGAAGGTCTTCATTCGTTTTGTCTTGCACAACGCCATCGAAATTTTCAGTGTACAAACATTTCAGAATTTTTTTTTGCCTTAATTTTTTTTTTGTTTTTTGTCAAAATCTCTGAAATTTGTCAAACTTTTTTCAGCAAACCGTCATTAATCGGCGCCAGGAATTATTCCCCGTCGATCCGCACCCCCCTCGACCGCCCCCGATGGTGGGAATTGCTAAATTTTGTTGTCTAAATTCCTATACAAATCAGTACCGAGGTGTAATGGTACATCGATTTTTCAGATATTTTAACGTCTAAAAGCAGTAAATATTCAAATATTCTTACCGGGTTTTCAGCAGAAGGTCTTCATTCGTTTTGTCTTGCACAACGCCATCGAAATTTTCAGTGTGCAAACATTTCAGACTCTTTTTTTGCCTTAAATTTTTTTTGTTTTTTGTCAAAAACTCTGAAATTTGTCAAATTTTTTTCAGCAAACCGTCATTAATCGGCGCCAGGAATTATTCCCCGTCAATCCGCACCCCCCTCGACCGCCCCCGATGGTGGGAATTGCTAAATTTTGTTGTCTAAATTCCTATACAAATCAGTACCGAGGTGTAATGGTACATCGATTTTTCAGATATTTTAACGTCTAAAAGCAGTAAATATTCAAATATTCTTACCGGGTTTTCAGCAGAAGGTCTTCATTCGTTTTGTCTTGCACAACGCCATCGAAATTTTCAGTGTGCAAACATTTCAGATTTTTTTTTTGCCTTAAATTTTTTTTGTTTTTTGTCAAAATCTCTGAAATTTGTCAAATTTTTTTAAGCAAACCGTCATTAATCAGCGCCAGGAATTATTCCCCGTCGATCCGCACCCCCCTCGACCGCCCCCGATGGTGGGAATTGCTAAATTTTGTTGTCTAAATTCCTATACAAATCAGTACCGAGGTGTAATGGTACATCGATTTTTCAGATATTTTAACGTCTAAAAGCAGTAAATATTCAAATATTCTTACCGGGTTTTCAGCAGAAGGTCTTCATTCGTTTTGTCTTGCACAACGCCATCGAAATTTTCAGTGTGCAAACATTTCAGAATTTTTTTTTGCCTTACATTTTTTTTGTTTTTTGTCAAAAACTCTGAAATTTGTCAAATTTTTTTCAGCAAACCGTCATTAATCGGCGCCAGGAATTAGTCCCCGTCGATCCGCACCCCCCTCGACCGCCCCCGATGGTGGGAATTGCTAAATTTTGTTGTCTAAATTCCTATACAAATCAGTACCGAAGTGTAATGGTACATCGATTTTTCAGATATTTTAACGTCTAAAAGCAGTAAATATTCAAATATTCTTACCGGGTTTTCAGCAGAAGGTCTTCATTCGTTTTGTCTTGCACAACGCCATCGAAATTTTCAGTGTGCAAACATTTCAGATTTTTTTTTTGCCTTAAATTTTTTTTGTTTTTTGTCAAAAACTCTGAAATTTGTCAAATTTTTTTCAGCAAACCGTCATTAATCGGCGCCAGGAATTAGTCCCCGTCGATCCGCACCCCCCTCGACCGCCCCCGATGGTGGGAATTGCTAAATTTTGTTGTCTAAATTCCTATACAAATCAGTACCGAGGTGTAATGGTACATCGATTTTTCAGATATTTTAACGTCTAAAAGCAGTAAATATTCAAATATTCTTACCGGGTTTTCAGCAGAAGGTCTTCATTCGTTTTGTCTTGCACAACGCCATCGAAATTTTCAGTGTGCAAACATTTCAGAATTTTTTTTTGCCTTAAATTTTTTTTGTTTTTTGTCAAAAACTCTGAAATTTGTCAAATTTTTTTCAGCAAACCGTCATTAATCGGCGCCAGGAATTATTCCCCGTCGATCCGCACCCCCCTCGACCGCCCCCGATGGTGGGAATTGCTAAATTTTGTTGTCTAAATTCCTATACAAATCAGTACCGAGGTGTAATGGTACATCGATTTTTCAGATATTTTAACGTCTAAAAGCAGTAAATATTCAAATATTCTTACCGGGTTTTCAGCAGAAGGTCTTCATTCGTTTTGTCTTGCACAACGCCATCGAAATTTTCAGTGTGCAAACATTTCAGATTTTTTTTTTGCCTTAATTTTTTTTTGTTTTTTGTCAAAAACTCTGAAATTTGTCAATTTTTTTTCAGCAAACCGTCATTAATCGGCGCCAGGAATTATTCCCCGTCGATCCGCACCCCCCTCGACCGCCCCCGATGGTGGGAATTGCTAAATTTTGTTGTCTAAATTCCTATACAAATCAGTACCGAGGTGTAATGGTACATTGATTTTTCAGATATTTTAACGTCTAAAAGCAGTAAATATTCAAATATTCTTACCGGGTTTTCAGCAGAAGGTCTTCATTCGTTTTGTCTTGCACAACGCCATCGAAATTTTCAGTGTGCAAACATTTCAGAATTTTTTTTTGCCTTAAATTTTTTTTGTTTTTTGTCAAAAACTCTGAAATTTGTCAAATTTTTTTCAGCAAACCGTCATTAATCGGCGCCAGGAATTATTCCCCGTCGATCCGCACCCCCCTCGACCGCCCCCGATGGTGGGAATTGCTAAATTTTGTTGTCTAAATTCCTATACAAATCAGTACCGAGGTGTAATGGTACATCGATTTTTCAGATATTTTAACGTCTAAAAGCAGTAAATATTCAAATATTCTTACCGGGTTTTCAGCAGAAGGTCTTCATTCGTTTTGTCTTGCACAACGCTATCGAAATTTTCAGTGTGCAAACATTTCAGAATTTTTTTTTGCCTTAAATTTTTTTTGTTTTTTTTCAAAAACTCTGAAATTTGTCAAATTTTTTTCAGCAAACCGTCATTAATCGGCGCCAGGAATTATTCCCCGTCGATCCGCACCCCCCTCGACCGCCCCCGATGGTGGGAATTGCTAAATTTTGTTGTCTAAATTCCTATACAAATCAGTACCGAGGTGTAATGGTACATCGATTTTTCAGATATTTTAACGTCTAAAAGCAGTAAATATTCAAATATTCTTACCGGGTTTTCAGCAGAAGGTCTTCATTCGTTTTGTCTTGCACAACGCCATCGAAATTTTCAGTGTGCAAACATTTCAGAATTTTTTTTTGCCTTACATTTTTTTTGTTTTTTGTCAAAAACTCTGAAATTTGTCAAATTTTTTTCAGCAAACCGTCATTAATCGGCGCCAGGACTTAGTCCCCGTCGATCCGCACCCCCCTCGACCGCCCCCGATGGTGGGAATTGCTAAATTTTGTTGTCTAAATTCCTATACAAATCAGTACCGAGGTGTAATGGTACATCGATTTTTCAGATATTTTAACGTCTAAAAGCAGTAAATATTCAAATATTCTTACCGGGTTTTCAGCAGAAGGTCTTCATTCGTTTTGTCTTGCACAACGCCATCGAAATTTTCAGTGTGCAAACATTTCAGAAATTTTTTTTGCCTTAAATTTTTTTTGTTTTTTGTCAAAAACTCTGAAATTTGTCAAATTTTTTTCAGCAAACCGTCATTAATCGGCGCCAGGAATTATTCCCCGTCGATCCGCACCCCCCTCGACCGCCCCCGATGGTGGGAATTGCTAAATTTTGTTGTCTAAATTCCTATACAAATCAGTACCGAGGTGTAATGGTACATCGATTTTTCAGATATTTTAACGTCTAAAAGCAGTAAATATTCAAATATTCTTACCGGGTTTTCAGCAGAAGGTCTTCATTCGTTTTGTCTTGCACAACGCCATCGAAATTTTCAGTGTGCAAACATTTCAGAATTTTTTTTTGCCTTAAATTTTTTTGTTTTTTGTCAAAAACTCTGAAATTTGTCAAATTTTTTTCAGCAAACCGTCATTAATCGGCGCCAGGAATTATTCCCCGTCGATCCGCACCCCCCTCGACCGCCCCCGATGGTGGGAATTGCTAAATTTTGTTGTCTAAATTCCTATACAAATCAGTACCGAGGTGTAATGGTACATCGATTTTTCAGATATTTTAACGTCTAAAAGCAGTAAATATTCAAATATTCTTACCGGGTTTTCAGCAGAAGGTCTTCATTCGTTTTGTCTTGCACAACGCCATCGAAATTTTCAGTGTGCACACATTTCAGAATGTTTTTTTGCCTTAAATTTTTTTTGTTTTTTGTCAAAAACTCTGAAATTTGTCAAATTTTTTTCAGCAAACCGTCATTAATCGGCGCCAGGAATTATTCCCCGTCGATCCGCACCCCCCTCGACCGCCCCCGATGGTGGGAATTGCTAAATTTTGTTGTCTAAATTCCTATACAAATCAGTACCGAGGTGTAATGGTACATCGATTTTTCAGATATTTTAACGTCTAAAAGCAGTAAATATTCAAATATTCTTACCGGGTTTTCAGCAGAAGGTCTTCATTCGTTTTGTCTTGCACAACGCCATCGAAATTTTCAGTGTGCAAACATTTCAGAATTTTTTTTTGCCTTAATTTTTTTTTGTGTTTTGTCAAAAACTCTGAAATTTGTCAAATTTTTTTCAGCAAACCGTCATTAATCGGCGCCAGGAATTATTCCCCGTCGATCCGCACCCCCCTCGACCGCCCCCGATGGTGGGAATTGCTAAATTTTGTTGTCTAAATTCCTATACAAATCAGTACCGAGGTGTAATGGTACATCGATTTTTCAGATATTTTAACGTCTAAAAGCAGTAAATATTCAAATATTCTTACCGGGTTTTCAGCAGAAGGTCTTCATTCGTTTTGTCTTGCACAACGCCATCGAAATTTTTAGTGTGCAAACATTTCAGATTTTTTTTTTGCCTTAAATTTTTTTTGTTTTTTGTCAAAAACTCTGAAATTTGTCAAATTTTTTTCAGCAAACCGTCATTAATCGGCGCCAGGAATTATTCCCCGTCAATCCGCACCCCCCTCGACCGCCCCCGATGGTGGGAATTGCTAAATTTTGTTGTCTAAATTCTTATACAAATCAGTACCGAGGTGTAATGGTACATCGATTTTTCAGATATTTTAACGTCTAAAAGCAGTAAATATTCAAATATTCTTACCGGGTTTTCAGCAGAAGGTCTTCATTCGTTTTGTCTTGCACAACGCCATCGAAATTTTCAGTGTGCAAACATTTCAGAATTTTTTTTTGCCTTAAATTTTTTTTGTTTTTTGTCAAAATCTCTGAAATTTGTCAAATTTTTTTCAGCAAACCGTCATTAATCAGCGCCAGGAATTATTCCCCGTCGATCCGCACCCCCCTCGACCGCCCCCGATGGTGGGAATTGCTAAATTTTGTTGTCTAAATTCCTATACAAATCAGTACCGAGGTGTAATGGTACATCGATTTTTCAGATATTTTAACGTCTAAAAGCAGTAAATATTCAAATATTCTTACCGGGTTTTCAGCAGAAGGTCTTCATTCGTTTTGTCTTGCACAACGCCATCGAAATTTTCAGTGTGCAAACATTTCAGAATTTTTTTTTGCCTTACATTTTTTTTGTTTTTTGTCAAAAACTCTGAAATTTGTCAAATTTTTTTCAGCAAACCGTCATTAATCGGCGCCAGGAATTAGTCCCCGTCGATCCGCACCCCCCTCGACCGCCCCCGATGGTGGGAATTGCTAAATTTTGTTGTCTAAATTCCTATACAAATCAGTACCGAAGTGTAATGGTACATCGATTTTTCAGATATTTTAACGTCTAAAAGCAGTAAATATTCAAATATTCTTACCGGGTTTTCAGCAGAAGGTCTTCATTCGTTTTGTCTTGCACAACGCCATCGAAATTTTCAGTGTGCAAACATTTCAGAATTTTTTTTTGCCTTAAATTTTTTTTGTTTTTTGTCAAAAACTCTGAAATTTGTCAAATTTTTTTCAGCAAACCGTCATTAATCGGCGCCAGGAATTAGTCCCCGTCGATCCGCACCCCCCTCGACCGCCCCCGATGGTGGGAATTGCTAAATTTTGTTGTCTAAATTCCTATACAAATCAGTACCGAGGTGTAATGGTACATCGATTTTTCAGATATTTTAACGTCTAAAAGCAGTAAATATTCAAATATTCTTACCGGGTTTTCAGCAGAAGGTCTTCATTCGTTTTGTCTTGCACAACGCCATCGAAATTTTCAGTGTGCAAACATTTCAGAATTTTTTTTTGCCTTAAATTTTTTTTGTTTTTTGTCAAAAACTCTGAAATTTGTCAAATTTTTTTCAGCAAACCGTCATTAATCGGCGCCAGGAATTATTCCCCGTCGATCCGCACCCCCCTCGACCGCCCCCGATGGTGGGAATTGCTAAATTTTGTTGTCTAAATTCCTATACAAATCAGTACCGAGGTGTAATGGTACATCGATTTTTCAGATATTTTAACGTCTAAAAGCAGTAAATATTCAAATATTCTTACCGGGTTTTCAGCAGAAGGTCTTCATTCGTTTTGTCTTGCACAACGCCATCGAAATTTTCAGTGTGCAAACATTTCAGAATTTTTTTTTGCCTTAAATTTTTTTTGTTTTTTGTCAAAAACTCTGAAATTTGTCAAATTTTTTTCAGCAAACCGTCATTAATCGGCGCCAGGAATTATTCCCCGTCGATCCGCACCCCCCTCGACCGCCCCCGATGGTGGGAATTGCTAAATTTTGTTGTCTAAATTCCTATACAAATCAGTACCGAGGTGTAATGGTACATTGATTTTTCAGATATTTTAACGTCTAAAAGCAGTAAATATTCAAATATTCTTACCGGGTTTTCAGCAGAAGGTCTTCATTCGTTTTGTCTTGCACAACGCCATCGAAATTTTCAGTGTGCAAACATTTCAGAATTTTTTTTTGCCTTAAATTTTTTTTGTTTTTTGTCAAAAACTCTGAAATTTGTCAAATTTTTTTCAGCAAACCGTCATTAATCGGCGCCAGGAATTATTCCCCGTCGATCCGCACCCCCCTCGACCGCCCCCGATGGTGGGAATTGCTAAATTTTGTTGTCTAAATTCCTATACAAATCAGTACCGAGGTGTAATGGTACATCGATTTTTCAGATATTTTAACGTCTAAAAGCAGTAAATATTCAAATATTCTTACCGGGTTTTCAGCAGAAGGTCTTCATTCGTTTTGTCTTGCACAACGCCATCGAAATTTTCAGTGTGCAAACATTTCAGATTTTTTTTTTGCCTTAATTTTTTTTTGTTTTTTGTCAAAAACTCTGAAATTTGTCAATTTTTTTTCAGCAAACCGTCATTAATCGGCGCCAGGAATTATTCCCCGTCGATCCGCACCCCCCTCGACCGCCCCCGATGGTGGGAATTGCTAAATTTTGTTGTCTAAATTCCTATACAAATCAGTACCGAGGTGTAATGGTACATTGATTTTTCAGATATTTTAACGTCTAAAAGCAGTAAATATTCAAATATTCTTACCGGGTTTTCAGCAGAAGGTCTTCATTCGTTTTGTCTTGCACAACGCCATCGAAATTTTCAGTGTGCAAACATTTCAGAATTTTTTTTTGCCTTAAATTTTTTTTGTTTTTTGTCAAAAACTCTGAAATTTGTCAAATTTTTTTCAGCAAACCGTCATTAATCGGCGCCAGGAATTATTCCCCGTCGATCCGCACCCCCCTCGACCGCCCCCGATGGTGGGAATTGCTAAATTTTGTTGTCTAAATTCCTATACAAATCAGTACCGAGGTGTAATGGTACATCGATTTTTCAGATATTTTAACGTCTAAAAGCAGTAAATATTCAAATATTCTTACCGGGTTTTCAGCAGAAGGTCTTCATTCGTTTTGTCTTGCACAACGCCATCGAAATTTTCAGTGTGCAAACATTTCAGAATTTTTTTTTGCCTTACATTTTTTTTGTTTTTTGTCAAAAACTCTGAAATTTGTCAAATTTTTTTCAGCAAACCGTCATTAATCGGCGCCAGGACTTAGTCCCCGTCGATCCGCACCCCCCTCGACCGCCCCCGATGGTGGGAATTGCTAAATTTTGTTGTCTAAATTCCTATACAAATCAGTACCGAAGTGTAATGGTACATCGATTTTTCAGATATTTTAACGTCTAAAAGCAGTAAATATTCAAATATTCTTACCGGGTTTTCAGCAGAAGGTCTTCATTCGTTTTGTCTTGCACAACGCCATCGAAATTTTCAGTGTGCAAACATTTCAGAAATTTTTTTTGCCTTAAATTTTTTTTGTTTTTTGTCAAAAACTCTGAAATTTGTCAAATTTTTTTCAGCAAACCGTCATTAATCGGCGCCAGGAATTATTCCCCGTCGATCCGCACCCCCCTCGACCGCCCCCGATGGTGGGAATTGCTAAATTTTGTTGTCTAAATTCCTATACAAATCAGTACCGAGGTGTAATGGTACATCGATTTTTCAGATATTTTAACGTCTAAAAGCAGTAAATATTCAAATATTCTTACCGGGTTTTCAGCAGAAGGTCTTCATTCGTTTTGTCTTGCACAACGCCATCGAAATTTTCAGTGTGCAAACATTTCAGAATTTTTTTTTGCCTTAAATTTTTTTGTTTTTTGTCAAAAACTCTGAAATTTGTCAAATTTTTTTCAGCAAACCGTCATTAATCGGCGCCAGGAATTATTCCCCGTCGATCCGCACCCCCCTCGACCGCCCCCGATGGTGGGAATTGCTAAATTTTGTTGTCTAAATTCCTATACAAATCAGTACCGAGGTGTAATGGTACATCGATTTTTCAGATATTTTAACGTCTAAAAGCAGTAAATATTCAAATATTCTTACCGGGTTTTCAGCAGAAGGTCTTCATTCGTTTTGTCTTGCACAACGCCATCGAAATTTTCAGTGTGCACACATTTCAGAATGTTTTTTTGCCTTAAATTTTTTTTGTTTTTTGTCAAAAACTCTGAAATTTGTCAAATTTTTTTCAGCAAACCGTCATTAATCGGCGCCAGGAATTATTCCCCGTCGATCCGCACCCCCCTCGACCGCCCCCGATGGTGGGAATTGCTAAATTTTGTTGTCTAAATTCCTATACAAATCAGTACCGAGGTGTAATGGTACATCGATTTTTCAGATATTTTAACGTCTAAAAGCAGTAAATATTCAAATATTCTTACCGGGTTTTCAGCAGAAGGTCTTCATTCGTTTTGTCTTGCACAACGCCATCGAAATTTTCAGTGTGCAAACATTTCAGAATTTTTTTTTGCCTTAATTTTTTTTTGTGTTTTGTCAAGAACTCTGAAATTTGTCAAATTTTTTTCAGCAAACCGTCATTAATCGGCGCCAGGAATTATTCCCCGTCGATCCGCACCCCCCTCGACCGCCCCCGATGGTGGGAATTGCTAAATTTTGTTGTCTAAATTCCTATACAAATCAGTACCGAGGTGTAATGGTACATCGATTTTTCAGATATTTTAACGTCTAAAAGCAGTAAATATTCAAATATTCTTACCGGGTTTTCAGCAGAAGGTCTTCATTCGTTTTGTCTTGCACAACGCCATCGAAATTTTCAGTGTGCAAACATTTCAGATTTTTTTTTTGCCTTAAATTTTTTTTGTTTTTTGTCAAAAACTCTGAAATTTGTCAAATTTTTTTCAGCAAACCGTCATTAATCGGCGCCAGGAATTATTCCCCGTCAATCCGCACCCCCCTCGACCGCCCCCGATGGTGGGAATTGCTAAATTTTGTTGTCTAAATTCCTATACAAATCAGTACCGAGGTGTAATGGTACATCGATTTTTCAGATATTTTAACGTCTAAAAGCAGTAAATATTCAAATATTCTTACCGGGTTTTCAGCAGAAGGTCTTCATTCGTTTTGTCTTGCACAACGCCATCGAAATTTTCAGTGTGCAAACATTTCAGAATTTTTTTTTGCCTTAAATTTTTTTTGTTTTTTGTCAAAATCTCTGAAATTTGTCAAATTTTTTTCAGCAAACCGTCATTAATCAGCGCCAGGAATTATTCCCCGTCGATCCGCACCCCCCTCGACCGCCCCCGATGGTGGGAATTGCTAAATTTTGTTGTCTAAATTCCTATACAAATCAGTACCGAGGTGTAATGGTACATCGATTTTTCAGATATTTTAACGTCTAAAAGCAGTAAATATTCAAATATTCTTACCGGGTTTTCAGCAGAAGGTCTTCATTCGTTTTGTCTTGCACAACGCCATCGAAATTTTCAGTGTGCAAACATTTCAGAAATTTTTTTTGCCTTAAATTTTTTTTGTTTTTTGTCAAAAACTCTGAAATTTGTCAAATTTTTTTCAGCAAACCGTCATTAATCGGCGCCAGGAATTATTCCCCGTCGATCCGCACCCCCCTCGACCGCCCCCGATGGTGGGAATTGCTAAATTTTGTTGTCTAAATTCCTATACAAATCAGTACCGAGGTGTAATGGTACATCGATTTTTCAGATATTTTAACGTCTAAAAGCAGTAAATATTCAAATATTCTTACCGGGTTTTCAGCAGAAGGTCTTCATTCGTTTTGTCTTGCACAACGCCATCGAAATTTTCAGTGTGCAAACATTTCAGAATTTTTTTTTGCCTTAAATTTTTTTGTTTTTTGTCAAAAACTCTGAAATTTGTCAAATTTTTTTCAGCAAACCGTCATTAATCGGCGCCAGGAATTATTCCCCGTCGATCCGCACCCCCCTCGACCGCCCCCGATGGTGGGAATTGCTAAATTTTGTTGTCTAAATTCCTATACAAATCAGTACCGAGGTGTAATGGTACATCGATTTTTCAGATATTTTAACGTCTAAAAGCAGTAAATATTCAAATATTCTTACCGGGTTTTCAGCAGAAGGTCTTCATTCGTTTTGTCTTGCACAACGCCATCGAAATTTTCAGTGTGCACACATTTCAGAATGTTTTTTTGCCTTAAATTTTTTTTGTTTTTTGTCAAAAACTCTGAAATTTGTCAAATTTTTTTCAGCAAACCGTCATTAATCGGCGCCAGGAATTATTCCCCGTCGATCCGCACCCCCCTCGACCGCCCCCGATGGTGGGAATTGCTAAATTTTGTTGTCTAAATTCCTATACAAATCAGTACCGAGGTGTAATGGTACATCGATTTTTCAGATATTTTAACGTCTAAAAGCAGTAAATATTCAAATATTCTTACCGGGTTTTCAGCAGAAGGTCTTCATTCGTTTTGTCTTGCACAACGCCATCGAAATTTTCAGTGTGCAAACATTTCAGAATTTTTTTTTGCCTTAATTTTTTTTTGTGTTTTGTCAAGAACTCTGAAATTTGTCAAATTTTTTTCAGCAAACCGTCATTAATCGGCGCCAGGAATTATTCCCCGTCGATCCGCACCCCCCTCGACCGCCCCCGATGGTGGGAATTGCTAAATTTTGTTGTCTAAATTCCTATACAAATCAGTACCGAGGTGTAATGGTACATCGATTTTTCAGATATTTTAACGTCTAAAAGCAGTAAATATTCAAATATTCTTACCGGGTTTTCAGCAGAAGGTCTTCATTCGTTTTGTCTTGCACAACGCCATCGAAATTTTCAGTGTGCAAACATTTCAGATTTTTTTTTTGCCTTAAATTTTTTTTGTTTTTTGTCAAAAACTCTGAAATTTGTCAAATTTTTTTCAGCAAACCGTCATTAATCGGCGCCAGGAATTATTCCCCGTCAATCCGCACCCCCCTCGACCGCCCCCGATGGTGGGAATTGCTAAATTTTGTTGTCTAAATTCCTATACAAATCAGTACCGAGGTGTAATGGTACATCGATTTTTCAGATATTTTAACGTCTAAAAGCAGTAAATATTCAAATATTCTTACCGGGTTTTCAGCAGAAGGTCTTCATTCGTTTTGTCTTGCACAACGCCATCGAAATTTTCAGTGTGCAAACATTTCAGAATTTTTTTTTGCCTTAAATTTTTTTTGTTTTTTGTCAAAATCTCTGAAATTTGTCAAATTTTTTTCAGCAAACCGTCATTAATCAGCGCCAGGAATTATTCCCCGTCGATCCGCACCCCCCTCGACCGCCCCCGATGGTGGGAATTGCTAAATTTTGTTGTCTAAATTCCTATACAAATCAGTACCGAGGTGTAATGGTACATCGATTTTTCAGATATTTTAACGTCTAAAAGCAGTAAATATTCAAATATTCTTACCGGGTTTTCAGCAGAAGGTCTTCATTCGTTTTGTCTTGCACAACGCCATCGAAATTTTCAGTGTGCAAACATTTCAGAATTTTTTTTTGCCTTACATTTTTTTTGTTTTTTGTCAAAAACTCTGAAATTTGTCAAATTTTTTTCAGCAAACCGTCATTAATCGGCGCCAGGAATTAGTCCCCGTCGATCCGCACCCCCCTCGACCGCCCCCGATGGTGGGAATTGCTAAATTTTGTTGTCTAAATTCCTATACAAATCAGTACCGAAGTGTAATGGTACATCGATTTTTCAGATATTTTAACGTCTAAAAGCAGTAAATATTCAAATATTCTTACCGGGTTTTCAGCAGAAGGTCTTCATTCGTTTTGTCTTGCACAACGCCATCGAAATTTTCAGTGTGCAAACATTTCAGATTTTTTTTTTGCCTTAAATTTTTTTTGTTTTTTGTCAAAAACTCTGAAATTTGTCAAATTTTTTTCAGCAAACCGTCATTAATCGGCGCCAGGAATTAGTCCCCGTCGATCCGCACCCCCCTCGACCGCCCCCGATGGTGGGAATTGCTAAATTTTGTTGTCTAAATTCCTATACAAATCAGTACCGAGGTGTAATGGTACATCGATTTTTCAGATATTTTAACGTCTAAAAGCAGTAAATATTCAAATATTCTTACCGGGTTTTCAGCAGAAGGTCTTCATTCGTTTTGTCTTGCACAACGCCATCGAAATTTTCAGTGTGCAAACATTTCAGAATTTTTTTTTGCCTTATATTTTTTTTGTTTTTTGTCAAAAACTCTGAAATTTGTCAAATTTTTTTCAGCAAACCGTCATTAATCGGCGCCAGGAATTATTCCCCGTCGATCCGCACCCCCCTCGACCGCCCCCGATGGTGGGAATTGCTAAATTTTGTTGTCTAAATTCCTATACAAATCAGTACCGAGGTGTAATGGTACATCGATTTTTCAGATATTTTAACGTCTAAAAGCAGTAAATATTCAAATATTCTTACCGGGTTTTCAGCAGAAGGTCTTCATTCGTTTTGTCTTGCACAACGCCATCGAAATTTTCAGTGTGCAAACATTTCAGATTTTTTTTTTGCCTTAAATTTTTTTTGTTTTTTGTCAAAAACTCTGAAATTTGTCAATTTTTTTTCAGCAAACCGTCATTAATCGGCGCCAGGAATTATTCCCCGTCGATCCGCACCCCCCTCGACCGCCCCCGATGGTGGGAATTGCTAAATTTTGTTGTCTAAATTCCTATACAAATCAGTACCGAGGTGTAATGGTACATTGATTTTTCAGATATTTTAACGTCTAAAAGCAGTAAATATTCAAATATTCTTACCGGGTTTTCAGCAGAAGGTCTTCATTCGTTTTGTCTTGCACAACGCCATCGAAATTTTCAGTGTGCAAACATTTCAGAATTTTTTTTTGCCTTAAATTTTTTTTGTTTTTTGTCAAAAACTCTGAAATTTGTCAAATTTTTTTCAGCAAACCGTCATTAATCGGCGCCAGGAATTATTCCCCGTCGATCCGCACCCCCCTCGACCGCCCCCGATGGTGGGAATTGCTAAATTTTGTTGTCTAAATTCCTATACAAATCAGTACCGAGGTGTAATGGTACATCGATTTTTCAGATATTTTAACGTCTAAAAGCAGTAAATATTCAAATATTCTTACCGGGTTTTCAGCAGAAGGTCTTCATTCGTTTTGCCTTGCACAACGCTATCGAAATTTTCAGTGTGCAAACATTTCAGAATTTTTTTTTGCCTTAAATTTTTTTTGTTTTTTTTCAAAAACTCTGAAATTTGTCAAATTTTTTTCAGCAAACCGTCATTAATCGGCGCCAGGAATTATTCCCCGTCGATCCGCACCCCCCTCGACCGCCCCCGATGGTGGGAATTGCTAAATTTTGTTGTCTAAATTCCTATACAAATCAGTACCGAGGTGTAATGGTACATACATCGATTTTTCAGATATTTTAACGTCTAAAAGCAGTAAATATTCAAATATTCTTACCGGGTTTTCAGCAGAAGGTCTTCATTCGTTTTGTCTTGCACAACGCCATCGAAATTTTCAGTGTGCAAACATTTCAGAATTTTTTTTTGCCTTAAATTTTTTTTGTTTTTTGTCAAAAACTCTGAAATTTGTCAAATTTTTTTCAGCAAACCGTCATTAATCGGCGCCAGGAATTATTCCCCGTCGATCCGCACCCCCCTCGACCGCCCCCGATGGTGGGAATTGCTAAATTTTGTTGTCTAAATTCCTATACAAATCAGTACCGAGGTGTAATGGTACATCGATTTTTCAGATATTTTAACGTCTAAAAGCAGTAAATATTCAAATATTCTTACCGGGTTTTCAGCAGAAGGTCTTCATTCGTTTTTTCTTGCACAACGCCATCGAAATTTTCAGTGTGCAAACATTTCAGAATTTTTTTTGCCTTAATTTTTTTTTGTTTTTTGTCAAAAACTCTGAAATTTGTCAATTTTTTTTCAGCAAACCGTCATTAATCGGCGCCAGGAATTATTCCCCGTCGATCCGCACCCCCCTCGACCGCCCCCGATGGTGGGAATTGCTAAATTTTGTTGTCTAAATTCCTATACAAATCAGTACCGAGGTGTAATGGTACATCGATTTTTCAGATATTTTAACGTCTAAAAGCAGTAAATATTCAAATATTCTTACCGGGTTTTCAGCAGAAGGTCTTCATTCGTTTTGTCTTGCACAACGCCATCGAAATTTTCAGTGTGCAAACATTTCAGATTTTTTTTTTGCCTTAAATTTTTTTTGTTTTTTGTCAAAAACTCTGAAATTTGTCAAATTTTTTTCAGCAAACCGTCATTAATCGGCGCCAGGAATTATTCCCCGTCAATCCGCACCCCCCTCGACCGCCCCCGATGGTGGGAATTGCTAAATTTTGTTGTCTAAATTCCTATACAAATCAGTACCGAGGTGTAATGGTACATCGATTTTTCAGATATTTTAACGTCTAAAAGCAGTAAATATTCAAATATTCTTACCGGGTTTTCAGCAGAAGGTCTTCATTCGTTTTGTCTTGCACAACGCCATCGAAATTTTCAGTGTGCAAACATTTCAGAATTTTTTTTTGCCTTAAATTTTTTTTGTTTTTTGTCAAAATCTCTGAAATTTGTCAAATTTTTTTCAGCAAACCGTCATTAATCAGCGCCAGGAATTATTCCCCGTCGATCCGCACCCCCCTCGACCGCCCCCGATGGTGGGAATTGCTAAATTTTGTTGTCTAAATTCCTATACAAATCAGTACCGAGGTGTAATGGTACATCGATTTTTCAGATATTTTAACGTCTAAAAGCAGTAAATATTCAAATATTCTTACCGGGTTTTCAGCAGAAGGTCTTCATTCGTTTTGTCTTGCACAACGCCATCGAAATTTTCAGTGTGCAAACATTTCAGAATTTTTTTTTGCCTTACATTTTTTTTGTTTTTTGTCAAAAACTCTGAAATTTGTCAAATTTTTTTCAGCAAACCGTCATTAATCGGCGCCAGGAATTAGTCCCCGTCGATCCGCACCCCCCTCGACCGCCCCCGATGGTGGGAATTGCTAAATTTTGTTGTCTAAATTCCTATACAAATCAGTACCGAAGTGTAATGGTACATCGATTTTTCAGATATTTTAACGTCTAAAAGCAGTAAATATTCAAATATTCTTACCGGGTTTTCAGCAGAAGGTCTTCATTCGTTTTGTCTTGCACAACGCCATCGAAATTTTCAGTGTGCAAACATTTCAGAATTTTTTTTTGCCTTAAATTTTTTTTGTTTTTTGTCAAAAACTCTGAAATTTGTCAAATTTTTTTCAGCAAACCGTCATTAATCGGCGCCAGGAATTAGTCCCCGTCGATCCGCACCCCCCTCGACCGCCCCCGATGGTGGGAATTGCTAAATTTTGTTGTCTAAATTCCTATACAAATCAGTACCGAGGTGTAATGGTACATCGATTTTTCAGATATTTTAACGTCTAAAAGCAGTAAATATTCAAATATTCTTACCGGGTTTTCAGCAGAAGGTCTTCATTCGTTTTGTCTTGCACAACGCTATCGAAATTTTCAGTGTGCAAACATTTCAGAATTTTTTTTTGCCTTAAATTTTTTTTGTTTTTTGTCAAAAACTCTGAAATTTGTCAAATTTTTTTCAGCAAACCGTCATTAATCGGCGCCAGGAATTATTCCCCGTCGATCCGCACCCCCCTCGACCGCCCCCGATGGTGGGAATTGCTAAATTTTGTTGTCTAAATTCCTATACAAATCAGTACCGAGGTGTAATGGTACATACATCGATTTTTCAGATATTTTAACGTCTAAAAGCAGTAAATATTCAAATATTCTTACCGGGTTTTCAGCAGAAGGTCTTCATTCGTTTTGTCTTGCACAACGCCATCGAAATTTTCAGTGTGCAATCATTTCAGAATTTTTTTTTGCCTTAAATTTTTTTTGTTTTTTGTCAAAAACTCTGAAATTTGTCAAATTTTTTTCAGCAAACCGTCATTAATTGGCGCCAGGAATTATTCCCCGTCGATCCGCACCCCCCTCGACCGCCCCCGATGGTGGGAATTGCTAAATTTTGTTGTCTAAATTCCTATACAAATCAGTACCGAGGTGTAATGGTACATCGATTTTTCAGATATTTTAACGTCTAAAAGCAGTAAATATTCAAATATTCTTACCGGGTTTTCAGCAGAAGGTCTTCATTCGTTTTGTCTTGCACAACGCCATCGAAATTTTCAGTGTGCAAACATTTCAGAATTTTTTTTTGCCTTAAATTTTTTTTGTTTTTTGTCAAAAAACTCTGAAATTTGTCAAATTTTTTTCAGCAAACCGTCATTAATCGGCGCCAGGAATTATTCCCCGTCGATCCGCACCCCCCTCGACCGCCCCCGATGGTGGGAATTGCTAAATTTTGTTGTCTAAATTCCTATACAAATCAGTACCGAGGTGTAATGGTACATCGATTTTTCAGATATTTTAACGTCTAAAAGCAGTAAATATTCAAATATTCTTACCGGGTTTTCAGCAGAAGGTCTTCATTCGTTTTGTCTTGCACAACGCCATCGAAATTTTCAGTGTGCAAACATTTCAGATTTTTTTTTGCCTAAAATTTTTTTTGTTTTTTGTCAAAAACTCTGAAATTTGTCAAATTTTTTTCAGCAAACCGTCATGAATCGGCGCCAGGAATTAGTCCCCGTCGATCCGCACCCCCCTCGACCGCCCCCGATGGTGGGAATTGCTAAATTTTGTTGTCTAAATTCCTATACAAATCAGTACCGAGGTGTAATGGTACATCGATTTTTCAGATATTTTAACGTCTAAAAGCAGTAAATATTCAAATATTCTTACCGGGTTTTCAGCAGAAGGTCTTCATTCGTTTTGTCTTGCACAACGCCATCGAAATTTTCAGTGTGCAAACATTTCAGAAATTTTTTTTGCCTTAAATTTTTTTTGTTTTTTGTCAAAAACTCTGAAATTTGTCAAATTTTTTTCAGCAAACCGTCATTAATCGGCGCCAGGAATTATTCCCCGTCGACCCGCAACCCCCTCGACCGCCCCCGATGGTGGGAATTGCTAAATTTTGTTGTCTAAATTCCTATACAAATCAGTACCGAGGTGTAATGGTACATCGATTTTTCAGATATTTTAACGTCTAAAAGCAGTAAATATTCAAATATTCTTACCGGGTTTTCAGCAGAAGGTCTTCATTCGTTTTGTCTTGCACAACGCCATCGAAATTTTCAGTGTGCAAACATTTCAGAATTTTTTTTTGCCTTAATTTTTTTTTGATTTTTGTCAAAAACTCTGAAATTTGTCAAATTTTTTTCAGCAAACCGTCATTAATCGGTGCCAGGAATTATTCCCCGTCGATCCGCACCCCCCTCGACCGCCCCCGATGGTGGGAATTGCTAAATTTTGTTGTCTAAATTCCTATACAAATCAGTACCGAGGTGTAATGGTACATCGATTTTTCAGATATTTTAACGTCTAAAAGCAGTAAATATTCAAATATTCTTACCGGGTTTTCAGCAGAAGGTCTTCATTCGTTTTGTCTTGCACAACGCTATCGAAATTTTCAGTGTGCAAACATTTCAGAATTTTTTTTTGCCTTAAATTTTTTTTGTTTTTTGTCAAAAACTCTGAAATTTTATCAAATTTTTTTCAGCAAACCGTCATTAATCGGCGCCAGGAATTATTCCCCGTCGATCCGCACCCCCCTCGATCGCCCCCGATGGTGGGAATTGCTAAATTTTGTTGTCTAAATTCCTATACAAATCAGTACCGAGGTGTAATGGTACATACATCGATTTTTCAGATATTTTAACGTCTAAAAGCATTAAATATTCAAATATTCTTACCGGGTTTTCAGCAGAAGGTCTTCATTCGTTTTGTCTTGCACAACGCCATCGAAATTTTCAGTGTGCAAACATTTCAGAATTTTTTTTTGCCTTAAATTTTTTTTGTTTTTTGTCAAAAACTCTGAAATTTGTCAAATTTTTTTCAGCAAACCGTCATTAATCGGCGCCAGGAATTATTCCCCGTCGATCCGCACCCCCCTCGACCGCCCCCGATGGTGGGAATTGCTAAATTTTGTTGTCTAAATTCCTATACAAATCAGTACCGAGGTGTAATGGTACATCGATTTTTCAGATATTTTAACGTCTAAAAGCAGTAAATATTCAAATATTCTTACCGGGTTTTCAGCAGAAGGTCTTCATTCGTTTTGTCTTGCACAACGCCATCGAAATTTTCAGTGTGCAAACATTTCAGATTTTTTTTTGCCTAAAATTTTTTTTGTTTTTTGTCAAAAACTCTGAAATTTGTCAAATTTTTTTCAGCAAACCGTCATTAATCGGCGCCAGGAATTAGTCCCCGTCGATCCGCACCCCCCTCGACCGCCCCCGATGGTGGGAATTGCTAAATTTTGTTGTCTAAATTCCTATACAAATCAGTACCGAGGTGTAATGGTACATCGATTTTTCAGATATTTTAACGTCTAAAAGCAGTAAATATTCAAATATTCTTACCGGGTTTTCAGCAGAAGGTCTTCATTCGTTTTGTCTTGCACAACGCCATCGAAATTTTCAGTGTGCAAACATTTCAGAATTTTTTTTGGCCTTAAATTTTTTTTGTTTTTTGTCAAAAACTCTGAAATTTGTCAAATTTTTTTCAGCAAACCGTCATTAATCGGCGCCAGGAATTATTCCCCGTCGAACCGCAACCCCCACGACCGCCCCCGATGGTGGGAATTGCTAAATTTTGTTGTCTAAATTCCTATACAAATCAGTACCGAGGTGTAATGGTACATCGATTTTTCAGATATTTTAACGTCTAAAAGCAGTAAATATTCAAATATTCTTACCGGGTTTTCAGCAGAAGGTCTTCATTCGTTTTGTCTTGCACAACGCCATCGAAATTTTCAGTGTGCAAACATTTCAGATTTTTTTTTGCCTAAAATTTTTTTTGTTTTTTGTCAAAAACTCTGAAATTTGTCAAATTTTTTTCAGCAAACCGTCATTAATCGGCGCCAGGAATTAGTCCCCGTCGATCCGCACCCCCCTCGACCGCCCCCGATGGTGGGAATTGCTAAATTTTGTTGTCTAAATTCCTATACAAATCAGTACCGAGGTGTAATGGTACATCGATTTTTCAGATATTTTAACGTCTAAAAGCAGTAAATATTCAAATATTCTTACCGGGTTTTCAGCAGAAGGTCTTCATTCGTTTTGTCTTGCACAACGCCATCGAAATTTTCAGTGTGCAAACATTTCAGAATTTTTTTTTGCCTTAAATTTTTTTTGTTTTTTGTCAAAAACTCTGAAATTTGTCAAATTTTTTTCAGCAAACCGTCATTAATCGGCGCCAGGAATTATTCCCCGTCGACCCGCAACCCCCTCAACCGCCCCCGATGGTGGGAATTGCTAAATTTTGTTGTCTAAATTCCTATACAAATCAGTACCGAGGTGTAATGGTACATCGATTTTTCAGATATTTTAACGTCTAAAAGCAGTAAATATTCAAATATTCTTACCGGGTTTTCAGCAGAAGGTCTTCATTCGTTTTGTCTTGCACAACGCCATCGAAATTTTCAGTGTGCAAACATTTCAGAATTTTTTTTTGCCTTAATTTTTTTTTGATTTTTGCCAAAAACTCTGAAATTTGTCAAATTTTTTTCAGCAAACCGTCATTAATCGGTGCCAGGAATTATTCCCCGTCGACCCGCACCCCCCTCGACCGCCCCCGATGGTGGGAATTGCTAAATTTTGTTGTCTAAATTCCTATACAAATCAGTACCGAGGTGTAATGGTACATCGATTTTTCAGATATTTTAACGTCTAAAAGCAGTAAATATTCAAATATTCTTACCGGGTTTTCAGCAGAAGGTCTTCATTCGTTTTGTCTTGCACAACGCCATCGAAATTTTCAGTGTGCAAACATTTCAGAATTTTATTTTGCCTTAATTTTTTTTTGATTTTTGTCAAAAACTCTGAAATTTGTCAAATTTTTTTCAGCAAACCGTCATTAATCGGTGCCAGGAATTATTCCCCGTCGATCCGCACCCCCCTCGACCGCCCCCGATGGTGGGAATTGCTAAATTTTGTTGTCTAAATTCCTATACAAATCAGTACCGAGGTGTAATGGTACATCGATTTTTCAGATATTTTAACGTCTAAAAGCAGTAAATATTCAAATATTCTTACCGGGTTTTCAGCAGAAGGTCTTCATTCGTTTTGTCTTGCACAACGCTATCGAAATTTTCAGTGTGCAAACATTTCAGAATTTTTTTTTGCCTTAAATTTTTTTTGTTTTTTGTCAAAAACTCTGAAATTTTATCAAATTTTTTTCAGCAAACCGTCATTAATCGGCGCCAGGAATTATTCCCCGTCGATCCGCACCCCCCTCGATCGCCCCCGATGGTGGGAATTGCTAAATTTTGTTGTCTAAATTCCTATACAAATCAGTACCGAGGTGTAATGGTACATACATCGATTTTTCAGATATTTTAACGTCTAAAAGCATTAAATATTCAAATATTCTTACCGGGTTTTCAGCAGAAGGTCTTCATTCGTTTTGTCTTGCACAACGCCATCGAAATTTTCAGTGTGCAAACATTTCAGAATTTTTTTTTGCCTTAAATTTTTTTTGTTTTTTGTCAAAAACTCTGAAATTTGTCAAATTTTTTTCAGCAAACCGTCATTAATCGGCGCCAGGAATTATTCCCCGTCGATCCGCACCCCCCTCGACCGCCCCCGATGGTGGGAATTGCTAAATTTTGTTGTCTAAATTCCTATACAAATCAGTACCGAGGTGTAATGGTACATCGATTTTTCAGATATTTTAACGTCTAAAAGCAGTAAATATTCAAATATTCTTACCGGGTTTTCAGCAGAAGGTCTTCATTCGTTTTGTCTTGCACAACGCCATCGAAATTTTCAGTGTGCAAACATTTCAGATTTTTTTTTGCCTAAAATTTTTTTTGTTTTTTGTCAAAAACTCTGAAATTTGTCAAATTTTTTTCAGCAAACCGTCATTAATCGGCGCCAGGAATTAGTCCCCGTCGATCCGCACCCCCCTCGACCGCCCCCGATGGTGGGAATTGCTAAATTTTGTTGTCTAAATTCCTATACAAATCAGTACCGAGGTGTAATGGTACATCGATTTTTCAGATATTTTAACGTCTAAAAGCAGTAAATATTCAAATATTCTTACCGGGTTTTCAGCAGAAGGTCTTCATTCGTTTTGTCTTGCACAACGCCATCGAAATTTTCAGTGTGCAAACATTTCAGAATTTTTTTTGGCCTTAAATTTTTTTTGTTTTTTGTCAAAAACTCTGAAATTTGTCAAATTTTTTTCAGCAAACCGTCATTAATCGGCGCCAGGAATTATTCCCCGTCGACCCGCAACCCCCTCGACCGCCCCCGATGGTGGGAATTGCTAAATTTTGTTGTCTAAATTCCTATACAAATCAGTACCGAGGTGTAATGGTACATCGATTTTTCAGATATTTTAACGTGTAAAAGCAGTAAATATTCAAATATTCTTACCGGGTTTTCAGCAGAAGGTCTTCATTCGTTTTGTCTTGCACAACGCCATCGAAATTTTCAGTGTGCAAACATTTCAGATTTTTTTTTGCCTAAAATTTTTTTTGTTTTTTGTCAAAAACTCTGAAATTTGTCAAATTTTTTTCAGCAAACCGTCATTAATCGGCGCCAGGAATTAGTCCCCGTCGATCCGCACCCCCCTCGACCGCCCCCGATGGTGGGAATTGCTAAATTTTGTTGTCTAAATTCCTATACAAATCAGTACCGAGGTGTAATGGTACATCGATTTTTCAGATATTTTAACGTCTAAAAGCAGTAAATATTCAAATATTCTTACCGGGTTTTCAGCAGAAGGTCTTCATTCGTTTTGTCTTGCACAACGCCATCGAAATTTTCAGTGTGCAAACATTTCAGAATTTTTTTTTGCCTTAAATTTTTTTTGTTTTTTGTCAAAAACTCTGAAATTTGTCAAATTTTTTTCAGCAAACCGTCATTAATCGGCGCCAGGAATTATTCCCCGTCGACCCGCAACCCCCTCGACCGCCCCCGATGGTGGGAATTGCTAAATTTTGTTGTCTAAATTCCTATACAAATCAGTACCGAGGTGTAATGGTACATCGATTTTTCAGATATTTTAACGTCTAAAAGCAGTAAATATTCAAATATTCTTACCGGGTTTTCAGCAGAAGGTCTTCATTCGTTTTGTCTTGCACAACGCCATCGAAATTTTCAGTGTGCAAACATTTCAGAATTTTTTTTTGCCTTAATTTTTTTTTGATTTTTGCCAAAAACTCTGAAATTTGTCAAATTTTTTTCAGCAAACCGTCATTAATCGGTGCCAGGAATTATTCCCCGTCGATCCGCACCCCCCTCGACCGCCCCCGATGGTGGGAATTGCTAAATTTTGTTGTCTAAATTCCTATACAAATCAGTACCGAGGTGTAATGGTACATCGATTTTTCAGATATTTTAACGTCTAAAAGCAGTAAATATTCAAATATTCTTACCGGGTTTTCAGCAGAAGGTCTTCATTCGTTTTGTCTTGCACAACGCTATCGAAATTTTCAGTGTGCAAACATTTCAGAATTTTTTTTTGCCTTATATTTTTTTTGTTTTTTGTCAAAAACTCTGAAATTTGTCAAATTTTTTTCAGCAAACCGTCATTAATCGGCGCCAGGAATTATTCCCCGTCGATCCGCACCCCCCTCGACCGCCCCCGATGGTGGGAATTGCTAAATTTTGTTGTCTAAATTCCTATACAAATCAGTACCGAGGTGTAATGGTACATACATCGATTTTTCAGATATTTTAACGTCTAAAAGCAGTAAATATTCAAATATTCTTACCGGGTTTTCAGCAGAAGGTCTTCATTCGTTTTGTCTTGCACAACGCCATCGAAATTTTCAGTGTGCAAACATTTCAGAATTTTTTTTTGCCTTAAATTTTTTTTGTTTTTTGTCAAAAACTCTGAAATTTGTCAAATTTTTTTCAGCAAACCGTCATTAATCGGCGCCAGGAATTATTCCCCGTCGATCCGCACCCCCCTCGAGCGCCCCCGATGGTGGGAATTGCTAAATTTTGTTGTCTAAATTCCTATACAAATCAGTACCGAGGTGTAATGGTACATCGATTTTTCAGATATTTTAACGTCTAAAAGCAGTAAATATTCAAATATTCTTACCGGGTTTTCAGCAGAAGGTCTTCATTCGTTTTGTCTTGCACAACGCCATCGAAATTTTCAGTGTGCAAACATTTCAGAATTTTTTTTTGCCTTAAATTTTTTTTGTTTTTTGTCAAAAAACTCTGAAATTTGTCAAATTTTTTTCAGCAAACCGTCATTAATCGGCGCCAGGAATTATTCCCCGTCGATCCGCACACCCCTCGACCGCCCCCGATGGTGGGAATTGCTAAATTTTGTTGTCTACATTCCTATACAAATCAGTACCGAGGTGTAATGGTACATCGATTTTTCAGATATTTTAACGTCTAAAAGCAGTAAATATTCAAATATTCTTACCGGGTTTTCAGCAGAAGGTCTTCATTCGTTTTGTCTTGCACAACGCCATCGAAATTTTCAGTGTGCAAACATTTCAGATTTTTTTTTGCCTAAAATTTTTTTTGTTTTTTGTCAAAAACTCTGAAATTTGTCAAATTTTTTTCAGCAAACCGTCATTAATCGGCGCCAGGAATTAGTCCCCGTCGATCCGCACCCCCCTCGACCGCCCCCGATGGTGGGAATTGCTAAATTTTGTTGTCTAAATTCCTATACAAATCAGTACCGAGGTGTAATGGTACATCGATTTTTCAGATATTTTAACGTCTAAAAGCAGTAAATATTCAAATATTCTTACCGGGTTTTCAGCAGAAGGTCTTCATTCGTTTTGTCTTGCACAACGCCATCGAAATTTTCAGTGTGCAAACATTTCAGAATTTTTTTTTGCCTTAAATTTTTTTTGTTTTTTGTCAAAAACTCTGAAATTTGTCAAATTTTTTTCAGCAAACCGTCATTAATCGGCGCCAGGAATTATTCCCCGTCGATCCGCACCCCCCTCGACCGCCCCCGATGGTGGGAATTGCTAAATTTTGTTGTCTAAATTCCTATACAAATCAGTACCGTACCGAGGTGTAATGGTACATCGATTTTTCAGATATTTTAACGTCTAAAAGCAGTAAATATTCAAATATTCTTACCGGGTTTTCAGCAGAAGGTCTTCATTCGTTTTGTCTTGCACAACGCCATCGAAATTTTCAGTGTGCAAACATTTCAGAATTTTTTTTTGCCTTAAATTTTTTTTGTTTTTTGTCAAAAACTCTGAAATTTGTCAAATTTTTTTCAGCAAACCGTCATTAATCGGCGCCAGGAATTAGTCCCCGTCGATCCGCACCCCCCTCGACCGCCCCCGATGGTGGGAATTGCTAAATTTTGTTGTCTAAATTCCTATACAAATCAGTACCGTACCGAGGTGTAATGGTACATCGATTTTTCAGATATTTTAACGTCTAAAAGCAGTAAATATTCAAATATTCTTACCGGGTTTTCAGCAGAAGGTCTTCATTCGTTTTGTCTTGCACAACGCCATCGAAATTTTCAGTGTGCAAACATTTCAGAATTTTTTTTTGCCTTAAATTTTTTTTGTTTTTTGTCAAAAACTCTGAAATTTGTCAAATTTTTTTCAGCAAACCGTCATTAATCGGCGCCAGGAATTATTCCCCGTCAATCCGCACCCCCCTCGACCGCCCCCGATGGTGGGAATTGCTAAATTTTGTTGTCTAAATTCCTATACAAATCAGTACCGTACCGAGGTGTAATGGTACATCGATTTTTCAGATATTTTAACGTCTAAAAGCAGTAAATATTCAAATATTCTTACCGGGTTTTCAGCAGAAGGTCTTCATTCATTTTGTCTTGCACAACGCCATCGAAATTTTCAGTGTGCAAACATTTCAGAATTTTTTTTTGCCTTAAATTTTTTTGTTTTTTGTCAAAAACTCTGAAATTTGTCAAATTTTTTTCAGCAAATCGTCATTAATCGGCGCCTGGAATTATTCCCCGTCGATCCGCACCCCCCTCGACCGCCCCCGATGGTGGGAATTGCTAAATTTTGTTGTCTAAATTCCTATACATATCAGTACCGTACCGAGGTGTAATGGTACATCGATTTTTCAGATATTTTAACGTCTAAAAGCAGTAAATATTCAAATATTCTTACCGGGTTTTCAGCAGAAGGTCTTCATTCGTTTTGTCTTGCACAACGCCATCGAAATTTTCAGTGTGCAAACATTTCAGAATTTTTTTTTACCTTAATTTTTTTTTGTTTTTTGTCAAAAACTCTGAAATTTGTCAAATTTTTTTCAGCAAACCGTCGTTAATCGGCGCCAGGAATTATTCCCCGTCGATCCGCACCCCCCTCGACCGCCCCCGATGGTGGGAATTGCTAAATTTTGTTGTCTAAATTCCTATACAAATCAGTACCGTACCGAGGTGTAATGGTACATCGATTTTTCAGATATTTTAACGTCTAAAAGCAGTAAATATTCAAATATTCTTACCGGGTTTTCAGCAGAAGGTCTTCATTCGTTTTGTCTTGCACAACGCCATCGAAATTTTCAGTGTGCAAACATTTCAGAATTTTTTTTTGCCTTAAATTTTTTTTGTTTTTTGTCAAAAACTCTGAAATTTGTCAAATTTTTTTCAGCAAACCGTCGTTAATCGGCGCCAGGAATTATGCCCCGTCGATCCGCACCCCCCTCGCTCGCCCCCGATGGTGGGAATTGCTAAATTTTGTTGTCTAAATTCCTATACAAATCAGTACCGAGGTGTAATGGTACATCGATTTTTCAGATATTTTAACGTCTAAAAGCAGTAAATATTCAAATATTCTTACCGGGTTTTCAGCAGAAGGTCTTCATTCGTTTTGTCTTGCACAACGCCATCGAAATTTTCAGTGTGCAAACATTTCAGAATTTTTTTTTGCCTTAAATTTTTTTTGTTTTTTGTCAAAAACTCTGAAATTTGTCAAATTTTTTTCAGCAAACCGTCATTAATCGGCGCCAGGAATTAGTCCCCGTCGATCCGCACCCCCCTCGACCGCCCCCGATGGTGGGAATTGCTAAATTTTGTTGTCTAAATTCCTATACAAATCAGTACCGAGGTGTAATGGTACATCGATTTTTCAGATATTTTAACGTCTAAAAGCAGTAAATATTCAAATATTCTTACCGGGTTTTCAGCAGAAGGTCTTCATTCGTTTTGTCTTGCACAACGCCATCGAAATTTTCAGTGTGCAAACATTTCAGAATTTTTTTTTGCCTTAATTTTTTTTTGTTTTTTGTCAAAAACTCTGAAATTTGTCAAATTTTTTTCAGCAAATCGTCATTAATCGGCGCCAGGAATTATTCCCCGTCGATCCGCAACCCCCTCGACCGCCCCCGATGGTGGGAATTGCTAAATTTTGTTGTCTAAATTCCTATACAAATCAGTACCGAGGTGTAATGGTACATCGATTTTTCAGATATTTTAACGTCTAAAAGTAGTAAATATTCAAATATTCTTACCGGGTTTTCAGCAGAAGGTCTTCATTCGTTTTGTCTTGCACAACGCCATCGAAATTTTCAGTGTGCAAACATTTCAGAAATTTTTTTTGCCTTAATTTTTTTTTGTTTTTTGTCATAACCTCTGAAATTTGTCAAATTGTTTTCAGCAAACCGTCATTAATCGGCGCCAGGAATTATTCCCCGTCGATCCGCACCCCCCTCGACCGCCCCCGATGGTGGGAATTGCTAAATTTTGTTGTCTAAATTCCTATACAAATCAGTACCGAGGTGTAATGGTACATCGATTTTTCAGATATTTTAACGTCTAAAAGCAGTAAATATTCAAATATTCTTACCGGGTTTTCAGCAGAAGGTCTTCATTCGTTTTGTCTTGCACAACGCCATCGAAATTTTCAGTGTGCAAACATTTCAGAATTTTTTTTTGCCTTAAATTTTTTTTTTTTTGTCAAAAACTCTGAAATTTGTCAAATTTTTTTCAGCAAACCGTCGTTAATCGGCGCCAGGAATTATTCCCCGTCGATCCGCACCCCCCTCGACCGCCCCCGATGGTGGGAATTGCTAAATTTTGTTGTCTAAATTCCTATACAAATCAGTACCGAGGTGTAATGGTACATCGATTTTTCAGATATTTTAACGTCTAAAAGCAGTAAATATTCAAATATTCTTACCGGGTTTTCAGCAGAAGGTCTTCATTCGTTTTGTCTTGCACAACGCCATCGAAATTTTCAGTGTGCAAACATTTCAGAATTTTTTTTTGCCTTAAATTTTTTTTGTTTTTTGTCAAAAACTCTGAAATTTGTCAAATTTTTTTCAGCAAACCGTCATTAATCGGCGCCAGGAATTAGTCCCCGTCGATCCGCACCCCCCTCGACCGCCCCCGATGGTGGGAATTGCTAAATTTTGTTGTCTAAATTCCTATACAAATCAGTACCGAGGTGTAATGGTACATCGATTTTTCAGATATTTTAACGTCTAAAAGCAGTAAATATTCAAATATTCTTACCGGGTTTTCAGCAGAAGGTCTTCATTCGTTTTGTCTTGCACAACGCCATCGAAATTTTCAGTGTGCAAACATTTCAGAATTTTTTTTTGCCTTAAATTTTTTTGTTTTTTGTCAAAAACTCTGAAATTGGTCAAATTTTTTTCAGCAAATCGTCATTAATCGGCGCCTGGAATTATTCCCCGTCGATCCGCACCCCCCTCGACCGCCCCCGATGGTGGGAATTGCTAAATTTTGTTGTCTAAATTCCTATACAAATCAGTACCGTACCGAGGTGTAATGGTACATCGATTTTTCAGATATTTTAACGTCTAAAAGCAGTAAATATTCAAATATTCTTACCGGGTTTTCAGCAGAAGGTCTTCATTCGTTTTGTCTTGCACAACGCCATCGAAATTTTCAGTGTGCACACATTTCAGATTTTTTTTTTGCCTTAAATTTTTTTTTGTTTTTTGTCAAAAACTCTGAAATTTGTCAAATTTTTTTCAGCAAACCGTCATTAATCGGCGCCAGGAATTATTCCCCGTCGATCCGCACCCCCCTCGACCGCCCCCGATGGTGGGAATTGGTAAATTTTGTTGTCTAAATTCCTATACAAATCAGTACCGAGGTGTAATGGTACATCGATTTTTCAGATATTTTAACGTCTAAAAGCAGTAAATATTCAAATATTCTTACCGGGTTTTCAGCAGAAGGTCTTCATTCGTTTTGTCTTGCACAACGCCATCGAAATTTTCAGTGTGCAAACATTTCAGAATTTTTTTTTGCCTTAATTTTTTTTTGTTTTTTGTCAAAAACTCTGAAATTTGTCAAATTTTTTTCAGCAAACCGTCGTTAATCGGCGCCAGGAATTATTCCCCGTCGATCCGCACCCCCCTCGACCGCCCCCGATGGTGGGAATTGCTAAATTTTGTTGTCTAAATTCCTATACAAATCAGTACCGTACCGAGGTGTAATGGTACATCGATTTTTCAGATATTTTAACGTCTAAAAGCAGTAAATATTCAAATATTCTTACCGGGTTTTCAGCAGAAGGTCTTCATTCGTTTTGTCTTGCACAACGCCATCGAAATTTTCAGTGTGCAAACATTTTAGAATTTTTTTTTGCCTTAAATTTTTTTTGTTTTTTGTCAAAAACTCTGAAATTTGTCAAATTTTTTTCAGCAAACCGTCGTTAATCGGCGCCAGGAATTATTCCCCGTCGATCCGCACCCCCCTCGCTCGCCCCCGATGGTGGGAATTGCTAAATTTTGTTGTCTAAATTCCTATACAAATCAGTACCGAGGTGTAATGGTACATCGATTTTTCAGATATTTTAACGCATAAAAGCAGTAAATATTCAAATATTCTCACCGGGTTTTCAGCAGAAGGTCTTCATTCGTTTTGTCTTGCACAACGCCATCGAAATTTTCAGTGTGCACACATTTCAGAATTTTTTTATGCCTTAATTTTTTTTTGTTTTTTGTCAAAAACTCTGAAATTTGTCAAATTTTTTTCAGCAAACCGTCATTAATCGGCGCCAGGAATTATTCCCCGTCGATCCGCACCCCCCTCGACCGCCCCCGATGGTGGGAATTGCTAAATTTTGTTGTCTAAATTCCTATACAAATCAGTACCGAGGTGTAATGGTACATCGATTTTTCAGATATTTTAACGTCTAAAAGCAGTAAATATTCAAATATTCTTACCGTGTTTTCAGCAGAAGGTCTTCATTCGTTTTGTCTTGCACAACGCCATCGAAATTTTCAGTGTGCAAACATTTCAGATTTTTTTTTTGCCTTAATTTTTTTTTGTTTTTTGTCAAGAACTCTGAAATTTGTCAAATTTTTTTCAGCAAACCGTCGTTAATCGGCGCCAGGAATTATTCCCCGTCGATCCGCACCCCCCCTCGACCGCCCCCGATGGTGGGAATTGCTAAATTTTGTTGTCTAAATTCCTATACAAATCAGTACCGTACCGAGGTGTAATGGTACATCGATTTTTCAGATATTTTAACGTCTAAAAGCAGTAAATATTCAAATATTCTTACCGGGTTTTCAGCAGAAGGTCTTCATTCGTTTTGTCTTGCACAACGCCATCGAAATTTTCAGTGTGCAAACATTTCAGAAATTTTTTTTGCCTTAATTTTTTTTTGTTTTTTGTCAAAAACTCTGAAATTTGTCAATTTTTTTTCAGCAAACCGTCATTAATCGGCGCCAGGAATTAGTCCCCGTCGATCCGCACCCCCCTCGACCGCCCCCGATGGTGGGAATTGCTAAATTTTGTTGTCTAAATTCCTATACAAATCAGTACCGAGGTGTAATGGTACATCGATTTTTCAGATATTTTAACGTCTAAAAGCAGTAAATATTCAAATATTCTTACCGGGTTTTCAGCAGAAGGTCTTCATTCGTTTTGTCTTGCACAACGCCATCGAAATTTTCAGTGTGCAAACATTTCAGAATTTTTTTTTGCCTTAAATTTTTTTTGTTTTTTGTCAAAAACTCTGAAATTTGTCTAATTTTTTTCAGCAAACCATCATTAATCGGCGCCAGGAATTATTCCCCGTCGATCCGCACCCCCCTCGACCGCCCCCGATCTTGGGAATTGCTAAATTTTGTTGTCTAAATTCCTATACAAATCAGTACCGTACCGAGGTGTAATGGTACATCGATTTTTCAGATATTTTAACGTCTAAAAGCAGTAAATATTCAAATATTCTTACCGGGTTTTCAGCAGAAGGTCTTCATTCGTTTTGTCTTGCACAACGCCATCGAAATTTTCAGTGTGCAAACATTTTAGAATTTTTTTTTGCCTTAAATTTTTTTTGTTTTTTGTCAAAAACTCTGAAATTTGTCAAATTTTTTTCAGCAAACCGTCGTTAATCGGCGCCAGGAATTATTCCCCGTCGATCCGCACCCCCCTCGCTCGCCCCCGATGGTGGGAATTGCTAAATTTTGTTGTCTAAATTCCTATACAAATCAGTACCGAGGTGTAATGGTACATCGATTTTTCAGATATTTTAACGTCTAAAAGCAGTAAATATTCAAATATTCTTACCGGGTTTTCAGCAGAAGGTCTTCATTCGTTTTGTCTTGCACAACGCCATCGAAATTTTCAGTGTGCAAACATTTCAGAATTTTTTTTTGCCTTAAATTTTTTTTGTTTTTTGTCAAAAACTCTGAAATTTGTCAAATTTTTTTCAGCAAACCGTCATTAATCGGCGCCAGGAATTAGTCCCCGTCGATCCGCACCCCCCTCGACCGCCCCCGATGGTGGGAATTGCTAAATTTTGTTGTCTAAATTCCTATACAAATCAGTACCGAGGTGTAATGGTACATCGATTTTTCAGATATTTTAACGTCTAAAAGCAGTAAATATTCAAATATTCTTACCGGGTTTTCAGCAGAAGGTCTTCATTCGTTTTGTCTTGCACAACGCCATCGAAATTTTCAGTGTGCAAACATTTCAGAATTTCTTTTTGCCTTAAATTTTTTTTGTTTTTTGTCAAAAACTCTGAAATTTGTCAAATTTTTTTCAGCAAACCATCATTAATCGGCGCCAGGAATTATTCCCCGTCGATCCGCACCCCCCTCGACCGCCCCCGATGGTGGGAATTGCTAAATTTTGTTGTCTAAATTCCTATACAAATCAGTACCGAGGTGTAATGGTACATCGATTTTTCAGATATTTTAACGCATAAAAGCAGTAAATATTCAAATATTCTCACCGGGTTTTCAGCAGAAGGTCTTCATTCGTTTTGTCTTGCACAACGCCATCGAAATTTTCAGTGTGCACACATTTCAGAATTTTTTTATGCCTTAATTTTTTTTTGTTTTTTGTCAAAAACTCTGAAATTTGTCAAATTTTTTTCAGCAAACCGTCATTAATCGGCGCCAGGAATTATTCCCCGTCGATCCGCACCCCCCTCGACCGCCCCCGATGGTGGGAATTGCTAAATTTTGTTGTCTAAATTCCTATACAAATCAGTACCGAGGTGTAATGGTACATCGATTTTTCAGATATTTTAACGTCTAAAAGCAGTAAATATTCAAATATTCTTACCGGGTTTTCAGCAGAAGGTCTTCATTCGTTTTGTCTTGCACAACGCCATCGAAATTTTCAGTGTGCAAACATTTCAGATTTTTTTTTTGCCTTAATTTTTTTTTGTTTTTTGTCAAAAACTCTGAAATTTGTCAAATTTTTTTCAGCAAACCGTCATTAATCGGCGCCAGGAATTATTCCCCGTCGATCCGCACCCCCCCTCGACCGCCCCCGATGGTGGGAATTGCTAAATTTTGTTGTCTAAATTCCTATACAAATCAGTACCGTACCGAGGTGTAATGGTACATCGATTTTTCAGATATTTTAACGTCTAAAAGCAGTAAATATTCAAATATTCTTACCGGGTTTTCAGCAGAAGGTCTTCATTCGTTTTGTCTTGCACAACGCCATCGAAATTTTCAGTGTGCAAACATTTCAGAATTTTTTTTTGCCTTAATTTTTTTTTGTTTTTTGTCAAAAACTCTGAAATTTGTCTAATTTTTTTCAGCAAACCATCATTAATCGGCGCCAGGAATTATTCCCCGTCGATCCGCACCCCCCTCGACCGCCCCCGATGGTGGGAATTGCTAAATTTTGTTGTCTAAATTCCTATACAAATCAGTACCGAGGTGTAATGGTACATCGATTTTTCAGATATTTTAACGTCTAAAAGCAGTAAATATTCAAATATTCTTACCGGGTTTTCAGCAGAAGGTCTTCATTCGTTTTGTCTTGCACAACGCCATCGAAATTTTCAGTGTGCAAACATTTCAGAATTTTTTTTTGCCTTAATTTTTTTTTGTTTTTTTGTCAAAAACTCTGAAATTTGTCAAATTTTTTTCAGCAAATCGTCATTAATCGGCGCCAGGAATTATTCCCCGTCGATCCGCAACCCCCTCGACCGCCCCCGATGGTGGGAATTGCTAAATTTTGTTGTCTAAATTCCTATACAAATCAGTACCGAGGTGTAATGGTACATCGATTTTTCAGATATTTTAACGTCTAAAAGTAGTAAATATTCAAATATTCTTACCGGGTTTTCAGCAGAAGGTCTTCATTCGTTTTGTCTTGCACAACGCCATCGAAATTTTCAGTGTGCAAACATTTCAGAAATTTTTTTTGCCTTAATTTTTTTTTGTTTTTTGTCATAACCTCTGAAATTTGTCAAATTGTTTTCAGCAAACCGTCATTAATCGGCGCCAGGAATTATTCCCCGTCGATCCGCAACCCCCTCGACCGCCCCCGATGGTGGGAATTGCTAAATTTTGTTGTCTAAATTCCTATACAAATCAGTACCGAGGTGTAATGGTACATCGATTTCTCAGATATTTTAACGTCTAAAAGCAGTAAATATTCAAATATTCTTACCGGGTTTTCAGCAGAAGGTCTTCATTCGTTTTGTCTTGCACAACGCCATCGAAATTTTCAGTGTGCAAACATTTCAGAATTTTTTTTTGCCTTAAATTTTTTTTGTTTTTTGTCAAAAACTCTGAAATTTGTCAAATTTTTTTCAGCAAACCGTCGTTAATCAGCGCCAGGAATTATTCCCCGTCGATCCGCACCCCCCTCGACCGCCCCCGATGGTGGGAATTGGTAAATTTTGTTGTCTAAATTGCTATACAAATCAGTACCGTACCGAGGTGTAATGGTACATCGATTTTTCAGATATTTTAACGTCTAAAAGCAGTAAATATTCAAATATTCTTACCGGGTTTTCAGCAGAAGGTCTTCATTCATTTTGTCTTGCACAACGCCATCGAAATTTTCAGTGTGCAAACATTTCAGAATTTTTTTTTGCCTTAAATTTTTTTGTTTTTTGTCAAAAACTCTGAAATTTGTCAAATTTTTTTCAGCAAATCGTCATTAATCGGCGCCTGGAATTATTCCCCGTCGATCCGCACCCCCCTCGACCGCCCCCGATGGTGGGAATTGCTAAATTTTGTTGTCTAAATTCCTATACAAATCAGTACCGTACCGAGGTGTAATGGTACATCGATTTTTCAGATATTTTAACGTCTAAAAGCAGTAAATATTCAAATATTCTTACCGGGTTTTCAGCAGAAGGTCTTCATTCGTTTTGTCTTGCACAACGCCATCGAAATTTTCAGTGTGCAAACATTTCAGAATTTTTTTTTGCCTTAATTTTTTTTTGTTTTTTGTCAAAAACTCTGAAATTTGTCAAATTTTTTTCAGCAAACCGTCGTTAATCGGCGCCAGGAATTATTCCCCGTCGATCCGCACCCCCCTCGACCGCCCCCGATGGTGGGAATTGCTAAATTTTGTTGTCTAAATTCCTATACAAATCAGTACCGTACCGAGGTGTAATGGTACATCGATTTTTCAGATATTTTAACGTCTAAAAGCAGTAAATATTCAAATATTCTTACCGGGTTTTCAACAGAAGGTCTTCATTCGTTTTGTCTTGCACAACGCCATCGAAATTTTCAGTGTGCAAACATTTCAGAATTTTTTTTTGCCTTAAATTTTTTTTGTTTTTTGTCAAAAACTCTGAAATTTGTCAAATTTTTTTCAGCAAACCGTCGTTAATCGGCGCCAGGAATTATTCCCCGTCGATCCGCACCCCCCTCGCTCGCCCCCGATGGTGGGAATTGCTAAATTTTGTTGTCTAAATTCCTATACAAATCAGTACCGAGGTGTAATGGTACATCGATTTTTCAGATATTTTAACGTCTAAAAGCAGTAAATATTCAAATATTCTTACCGGGTTTTCAGCAGAAGGTCTTCATTCGTTTTGTCTTGCACAACGCCATCGAAATTTTCAGTGTGCAAACATTTCAGAATTTTTTTTTGCCTTAAATTTTTTTTGTTTTTTGTCAAAAACTCTGAAATTTGTCAAATTTTTTTCAGCAAACCGTCATTAATCGGCGCCAGGAATTAGTCCCCGTCGATCCGCACCCCCCTCGACCGCCCCCGATGGTGGGAATTGCTAAATTTTGTTGTCTAAATTCCTATACAAATCAGTACCGAGGTGTAATGGTACATCGATTTTTCAGATATTTTAACGTCTAAAAGCAGTAAATATTCAAATATTCTTACCGGGTTTTCAGCAGAAGGTCTTCATTCGTTTTGTCTTGCACAACGCCATCGAAATTTTCAGTGTGCACACATTTCAGATTTTTTTTTTGCCTTAAGTTTTTTTTTGTTTTTTGTCAAAAACTCTGAAATTTGTCAAATTTTTTTCAGCAAACCGTCATTAATCGGCGCCAGGAATTATTCCCCGTCGATCCGCACCCCCCTCGACCGCCCCCGATGGTGGGAATTGGTAAATTTTGTTGTCTAAATTCCTATACAAATCAGTACCGAGGTGTAATGGTACATCGATTTTTCAGATATTTTAACGTCTAAAAGCAGTAAATATTCAAATATTCTTACCGGGTTTTCAGCAGAAGGTCTTCATTCGTTTTGTCTTGCACAACGCCATCGAAATTTTCAGTGTGCAAACATTTCAGAATTTTTTTTTGCCTTAAATTTTTTTTGTTTTTTGTCAAAAACTCTGAAATTTGTCAAATTTTTTTCAGCAAACCGTCGTTAATCGGCGCCAGGAATTATTCCCCGTCGATCCGCACCCCCCTCGACCGCCCCCGATGGTGGGAATTGCTAAATTTTGTTGTCTAAATTCCTATACAAATCAGTACCGTACCGAGGTGTAATGGTACATCGATTTTTCAGATATTTTAACGTCTAAAAGCAGTAAATATTCAAATATTCTTACCGGGTTTTCAGCAGAAGGTCTTCATTCGTTTTGTCTTGCACAACGCCATCGAAATTTTCAGTGTGCAAACATTTCAGAATTTTTTTTTGCCTTATATTTTTTTTGTTTTTTGTCAAAAACTCTGAAATTTGTCAAATTTTTTTCAGCAAACCGTCATTAATCGGCGCCAGGAATTATTCCCCGTCGATCCGCACCCCCCTCGACCGCCCCCGATGGTGGGAATTGCTAAATTTTGTTGTCTAAATTCCTATACAAATCAGTACCGAGGTGTAATGGTACATCGATTTTTCAGATATTTTAACGCCTAAAAGCAGTAAATATTCAAATATTCTTACCGGGTTTTCAGCAGAAGGTCTTCATTCGTTTTGTCTTGCACAACGCCATCGAAATTTTCAGTGTGCACACATTTCAGAATTTTTTTATGCCTTAATTTTTTTTTGTTTTTTGTCAAAAACTCTGAAATTTGTCAAATTTTTTTCAGCAAACCGTCATTAATCGGCGCCAGGAATTATTCCCCGTCGATCCGCACCCCCCTCGACCGCCCCCGATGGTGGGAATTGCTAAATTTTGTTGTCTAAATTCCTATACAAATCAGTACCGAGGTGTAATGGTACATCGATTTTTCAGATATTTTAACGTCTAAAAGCAGTAAATATTCAAATATTCTTACCGTGTTTTCAGCAGAAGGTCTTCATTCGTTTTGTCTTGCACAACGCCATCGAAATTTTCAGTGTGCAAACATTTCAGATTTTTTTTTTGCCTTAATTTTTTTTTGTTTTTTGTCAAAAACTCTGAAATTTGTCAAATTTTTTTCAGCAAACCGTCATTAATCGGCGCCAGGAATTATTCCCCGTCGATCCGCACCCCCCCTCGACCGCCCCCGATGGTGGGAATTGCTAAATTTTGTTGTCTAAATTCCTATACAAATCAGTACCGTACCGAGGTGTAATGGTACATCGATTTTTCAGATATTTTAACGTCTAAAAGCAGTAAATATTCAAATATTCTTACCGGGTTTTCAGCAGAAGGTCTTCATTCGTTTTGTCTTGCACAACGCCATCGAAATTTTCAGTGTGCAAACATATCAGAAATTTTTTTTGCCTTAATTTTTTTTTGTTTTTTGTCAAAAACTCTGAAATTTGTCAAATTTTTTTCAGCAAACCGTCATTAATCGGCGCCAGGAATTAGTCCCCGTCGATCCGCACCCCCCTCGACCGCCCCCGATGGTGGGAATTGCTAAATTTTGTTGTCTAAATTCCTATACAAATCAGTACCGAGGTGTAATGGTACATCGATTTTTCAGATATTTTAACGTCTAAAAGCAGTAAATATTAAAATATTCTTACCGGGTTTTCAGCAGAAGGTCTTCATTCGTTTTGTCTTGCACAACGCCATCAAAATTTTCAGTGTGCAAACATTTCAGATTTTTTTTTTGCCTTAAATTTTTTTTGTTTTTTGTCAAAAACTCTGAAATTTGTCTAATTTTTTTCAGCAAACCGTCATTAATCGGCGCCGGGAATTATTCCCCGTCGATCCGCACCCCCCTCGACCGCCCCCGATGGTGGGAATTGCTAAATTTTGTTGTCTAAATTCCTATACAAATCAGTACCGAGGTGTAATGGTACATCGATTTTTCAGATATTTTAACGTCTAAAAGCAGTAAATATTCAAATATTCTTACCGGGTTTTCAGCAGAAGGTCTTCATTCGTTTTGTCTTGCACAACGCCATCGAAATTTTCAGTGTGCAAACATTTCAGAATTTTTTTTTGCCTTAAATTTTTTTTGTTTTTTGTCAAAAACTCTGAAATTTGTCAAAATTTTTTCAGCAAACCGTCGTTAATCGGCGCCAGGAATTATTCCCCGTCGATCCGCACCCCCGTCGACCGCCCCCGATGGTGGGAATTGCTAAATTTTGTTGTCTAAATTCCTATACAAATCAGTACCGTACCGAGGTGTAATGGTACATCGATTTTTCAGATATTTTAACGTCTAAAAGCAGTAAATATTGAAATATTCTTACCGGGTTTTCAGCAGAAGGTCTTCATTCGTTTTGTCTTGCACAACGCCATCGAAATTTTCAGTGTGCAAACATTTCAGAATTTTTTTTTGCCTTAAATTTTTTTTGTTTTTTGTCAAAACCTCTGAAATTTGTCAAATTTTTTTCAGCAAACCGTCATTAATCGGCGCCAGGAATTAGTCCCCGTCGATCCGCACCCCCCTCGACCGCCCCCGATGGTGGGAATTGCTAAATTTTGTTGTCTAAATTCCTATACAAATCAGTACCGAGGTGTAATGGTACATCGATTTTGCAGATATTTTAACGTCTAAAAGCAGTAAATATTCAAATATTCTTACCGGGTTTTCAGCAGAAGGTCTTCATTCGTTTTGTCTTGCACAACGCCATCGAAATTTTCAGTGTGCAAACATTTCAGAATTTTTTTTTGCCTTAAATTTTTTTTGTTTTTTGTCAAAAACTCTGAAATTTGTCAAATTTTTTTCAGCAAATCGTCATTAATCGGCGCCAGGAATTATTCCCCGTCGATCCGCACCCCCCTCGACCGCCCCCGATGGTGGGAATTGCTAAATTTTGTTGTCTAAATTCCTATACAAATCAGTACCGAGGTGTAATGGTACATCGATTTTTCAGATATTTTAACGTCTAAAAGCAGTAAATATTCAAATATTCTTACCGGGTTTTCAGCAGAAGGTCTTCATTCGTTTTGTCTTGCACAACGCCATCGAAATTTTCAGTGTGCACACATTTCAGAATTTTTTTTTGCCTTAAATTTTTTTTGTTTTTTGTCAAAAACTCTGAAATTTGTCAAATTTTTTTCAGCAAACCGTCGTTAATCGGCGCCAGGAATTATTCCCCGTCGATCCGCACCCCCCTCGACCGCCCCCGATGGTGGGAATTGCTAAATTTTGTTGTCTAAATTCCTATACAAATCAGTACCGTACCGAGGTGTAATGGTACATCGATTTTTCAGATATTTTAACGTCTAAAAGCAGTAAATATTCAAATATTCTTACCGGGTTTTCAGCAGAAGGTCTTCATTCGTTTTGTCTTGCACAACGCCATCGAAATTTTCAGTGTGCAAACATTTCAGAATTTTTTTTTGCTCTAAATTTTTTTTGTTTTTTGTCAAAAACTCTGAAATTTGTCAAATTTTTTTCAGCAAACCGTCATTAATCGGCGCCAGGAATTATTCCCCGTCGATCCGCACTCCCCTCGACCGCCCCCGATGGTGGGAATTGCTAAATTTTGTTGTCTAAATTCCTATACAAATCAGTACCGAGGTGTAATGGTACATCGATTTTTCAGATATTTTAACGTCTAAAAGCAGTAAATATTCAAATATTCTTACCGTGGTTTCAGCAGAAGGTCTTCATTCGTTTTGTCTTGCACAACGCCATCGAAATTTTCAGTGTGCAAACATTTCAGAATTTTTTTTTGCCTTAAATTTTTTTTGTTTTTTGTCAAATACTCTGAAATTTGTCAAATTTTTTTCAGCAAACCGTCATTAATCGGCGCCAGGAATTATTCCCCGTCGATCCGCACCCCCCTCGACCGCCCCCGATGGTGGGAATTGCTAAATTTTGTTGTCTAAATTCCTATACAAATCAGTACCGAGGTGTAATGGTACATACATCGATTTTTCAGATATTTTAACGTCTAAAAGCAGTAAATATTCAAATATTCTTACCGGGTTTTCAGCAGAAGGTCTTCATTCGTTTTGTCTTGCACAACGCCATCGAAATTTTCAGTGTGCAAACATTTCAGAATTTTTTTTTGCCTTAATTTTTTTTTGTTTTTTGTCAAAAACTCTGAAATTTGTCAAATTTTTTTCAGCAAACCATCATTAATCGGCGCCAGGAATTATTCCCCGTCGATCCGCACCCCCCTCGACCGCCCCCGATGGTGGGAATTGCTAAATTTTGTTGTCTAAATTCCTATACAAATCAGTACCGAGGTGTAATGGTACATCGATTTTTCAGATATTTTAACGTCTAAAAGCAGTAAATATTCAAATATTCTTACCGGGTTTTCAGCAGAAGGTCTTCATTCGTTTTGTCTTGCACAACGCCATCGAAATTTTCAGTGTGCAAACATTTCAGAATTTTTTTTTGCCTTAAATTTTTTTGTTTTTTGTCAAAAACTCTGAAATTTGTCAAAATTTTTTCAGCAAACCGTCGTTAATCGGCGCCAGGAATTATTCCCCGTCGATCCGCACCCCCGTCGACCGCCCCCGATGGTGGGAATTGCTAAATTTTGTTGTCTAAATTCCTATACAAATCAGTACCGTACCGAGGTGTAATGGTACATCGATTTTTCAGATATTTTAACGTCTAAAAGCAGTAAATATTGAAATATTCTTACCGGGTTTTCAGCAGAAGGTCTTCATTCGTTTTGTCTTGCACAACGCCATCGAAATTTTCAGTGTGCAAACATTTCAGAATTTTTTTTTGCCTTAAATTTTTTTTGTTTTTTGTCAAAAACTCTGAAATTTGTCAAATTTTTTTCAGCAAACCGTCATTAATCGGCGCCAGGAATTAGTCCCCGTCGATCCGCACCCCCCTCGACCGCCCCCGATGGTGGGAATTGCTAAATTTTGTTGTCTAAATTCCTATACAAATCAGTACCGAGGTGTAATGGTACATCGATTTTGCAGATATTTTAACGTCTAAAAGCAGTAAATATTCAAATATTCTTACCGGGTTTTCAGCAGAAGGTCTTCATTCGTTTTGTCTTGCACAACGCCATCGAAATTTTCAGTGTGCAAACATTTCAGAATTTTTTTTTGCCTTAAATTTTTTTTGTTTTTTGTCAAAAACTCTGAAATTTGTCAAATTTTTTTCAGCAAATCGTCATTAATCGGCGCCAGGAATTATTCCCCGTCGATCCGCACCCCCCTCGACCGCCCCCGATGGTGGGAATTGCTAAATTTTGTTGTCTAAATTCCTATACAAATCAGTACCGAGGTGTAATGGTACATCGATTTTTCAGATATTTTAACGTCTAAAAGCAGTAAATATTCAAATATTCTTACCGGGTTTTCAGCAGAAGGTCTTCATTCGTTTTGTCTTGCACAACGCCATCGAAATTTTCAGTGTGCACACATTTCAGAATTTTTTTTTGCCTTAAATTTTTTTTGTTTTTTGTCAAAAACTCTGAAATTTGTCAAATTTTTTTCAGCAAACCGTCGTTAATCGGCGCCAGGAATTATTCCCCGTCGATCCGCACCCCCCTCGACCGCCCCCGATGGTGGGAATTGCTAAATTTTGTTGTCTAAATTCCTATACAAATCAGTACCGTACCGAGGTGTAATGGTACATCGATTTTTCAGATATTTTAACGTCTAAAAGCAGTAAATATTCAAATATTCTTACCGGGTTTTCAGCAGAAGGTCTTCATTCGTTTTGTCTTGCACAACGCCATCGAAATTTTCAGTGTGCAAACATTTCAGAATTTTTTTTTGCTCTAAATTTTTTTTGTTTTTTGTCAAAAACTCTGAAATTTGTCAAATTTTTTTCAGCAAACCGTCATTAATCGGCGCCAGGAATTATTCCCCGTCGATCCGCACCCCCCTCGACCGCCCCCGATGGTGGGAATTGGTAAATTTTGTTGTCTAAATTGCTATACAAATCAGTACCGTACCGAGGTGTAATGGTACATCGATTTTTCAGATATTTTAACGTCTAAAAGCAGTAAATATTGAAATATTCTTACCGGGTTTTCAGCAGAAGGTCTTCATTCGTTTTGTCTTGCACAACGCCATCGAAATTTTCAGTGTGCAAACATTTCAGAATTTTTTTTTGCCTTAAATTTTTTTTGTTTTTTGTCAAAAACTCTGAAATTTGTCAAATTTTTTTCAGCAAACCGTCATTAATCGGCGCCAGGAATTAGTCCCCGTCGATCCGCACCCCCCTCGACCGCCCCCGATGGTGGGAATTGCTAAATTTTGTTGTCTAAATTCCTATACAAATCAGTACCGAGGTGTAATGGTACATCGATTTTTCAGATATTTTAACGTCTAAAAGCAGTAAATATTCAAATATTCTTACCGGGTTTTCAGCAGAAGGTCTTCATTCGTTTTGTCTTGCACAACGCCATCGAAATTTTCAGTGTGCAAACATTTCAGAATTTTTTTTTGCCTTAATTTTTTTTTGTTTTTTGTCAAAAACTCTGAAATTTGTCAAATTTTTTTCAGCAAACCGTCATTAATCGGCGCCAGGAATTATTCCCCGTCGATTCGCACTCCCCTCGACCGCCCCCGATGGTGGGAATTGCTAAATTTTGTTGTCTAAATTCCTATACAAATCAGTACCGAGGTGTAATGGTACATCGATTTTTCAGATATTTTAACGTCTAAAAGCAGTAAATATTCAAATATTCTTACCGTGTTTTCAGCAGAAGGTCTTCATTCGTTTTGTCTTGCACAACGCCATCGAAATTTTCAGTGTGCAAACATTTCAGAATTTTTTTTTGCCTTAAATTTTTTTTGTTTTTTGTCAAATACTCTGAAATTTGTCAAATTTTTTTCAGCAAACCGTCATTAATCGGCGCCAGGAATTATTCCCCGTCGATCCGCACCCCCCTCGACCGCCCCCGATGGTGGGAATTGCTAAATTTTGTTGTCTAAATTCCTATACAAATCAGTACCGAGGTGTAATGGTACATACATCGATTTTTCAGATATTTTAACGTCTAAAAGCAGTAAATATTCAAATATTCTTACCGGGTTTTCAGCAGAAGGTCTTCATTCGTTTTGTCTTGCACAACGCCATCGAAATTTTCAGTGTGCAAACATTTCAGAATTTTTTTTTGCCTTAATTTTTTTTTGTTTTTTGTCAAAAACTCTGAAATTTGTCAAATTTTTTTCAGCAAACCATCATTAATCGGCGCCAGGAATTATTCCCCGTCGATCCGCACCCCCCTCGACCGCCCCCGATGGTGGGAATTGCTAAATTTTGTTGTCTAAATTCCTATACAAATCAGTACCGAGGTGTAATGGTACATCGATTTTTCAGATATTTTAACGTCTAAAAGCAGTAAATATTCAAATATTCTTACCGGGTTTTCAGCAGAAGGTCTTCATTCGTTTTGTCTTGCACAACGCCATCGAAATTTTCAGTGTGCAAACATTTCAGAATTTTTTTTTGCCTTAAATTTTTTTTGTTTTTTGTCAAAAACTCTGAAATTTGTCAAATTTTTTTCAGCAAACCGTCATTAATCGGCGCCAGGAATTATTCCCCGTCGATCCGCACCCCCCTCGACCGCCCCCGATGGTGGGAATTGCTAAATTTTGTTGTCTAAATTCCTATACAAATCAGTACCGAGGTGTAATGGTACATCGATTTTTCAGATATTTTAACGTCTAAAAGTAGTAAATATTCAAATATTCTTACCGGGTTTTCAGCAGAAGGTCTTCATTCGTTTTGTCTTGCACAACGCCATCGAAATTTTCAGTGTGCAAACATTTCAGAAATTTTTTTTGCCTTAATTTTTTTTTGTTTTTTGTCATAACCTCTGAAATTTGTCAAATTGTTTTCAGCAAACCGTCATTAATCGGCGCCAGGAATTATTCCCCGTCGATCCGCACCCCCCTCGACCGCCCCCGATGGTGGGAATTGCTAAATTTTGTTGTCTAAATTCCTATACAAATCAGTACCGAGGTGTAATGGTACATCGATTTCTCAGATATTTTAACGTCTAAAAGCAGTAAATATTCAAATATTCTTACCGGGTTTTCAGCAGAAGGTCTTCATTCGTTTTGTCTTGCACAACGCCATCGAAATTTTCAGTGTGCAAACATTTCAGAATTTTTTTTTGCCTTAAATTTTTTTTGTTTTTTGTCAAAAACTCTGAAATTTGTCAAATTTTTTTCAGCAAACCGTCGTTAATCGGCGCCAGGAATTATTCCCCGTCGATCCGCACCCCCCTCGACCGCCCCCGATGGTGGGAATTGCTAAATTTTGTTGTCTAAATTCCTATACAAATCAGTACCGTACCGAGGTGTAATGGTACATCGATTTTTCAGATATTTTAACGTCTAAAAGCAGTAAATATTCAAATATTCTTACCGGGTTTTCAGCAGAAGGTCTTCATTCGTTTTGTCTTGCACAACGCCATCGAAATTTTCAGTGTGCACACATTTCAGAATTTTTTTATGCCTTAATTTTTTTTTGCTTTTTGTCAAAAACTCTGAAATTTGTCAAATTTTTTTCAGCAAACCGTCATTAATCGGCGCCAGGAATTATTCCCCGTCGATCCGCACCCCCCTCGACCGCCCCCGATGGTGGGAATTGCTAAATTTTGTTGTCTAAATTCCTATACAAATCAGTACCGAGGTGTAATGGTACATCGATTTTTCAGATATTTTAACGTCTAAAAGCAGTAAATATTCAAATATTCTTACCGGGTTTTCAGCAGAAGGTCTTCATTCGTTTTGTCTTGCACAACGCCATCGAAATTTTCAGTGTGCAAACATTTCAGAATTTTTTTTTGCCTTAAATTTTTTTTGTTTTTTGTCAAAAACTCTGAAATTTGTCAAATTTTTTTCAGCAAACCGTCATTAATCGGCGCCAGGAATTATTCCCCGTCAATCCGCACCCCCCTCGACCGCCCCCGATGGTGGGAATTGCTAAATTTTGTTGTCTAAATTCCTATACAAATCAGTACCGAGGTGTAATGGTACATCGATTTTTCAGATATTTTAACGTCTAAAAGCAGTAAATATTCAAATATTCTTACCGGGTTTTCAGCAGAAGGTCTTCATTCGTTTTGTCTTGCACAACGCCATCGAAATTTTCAGTGTGCAAACATTTCAGAATTTTTTTTTGCCTTAAATTTTTTTTGTTTTTTGTCAAAAACTCTGAAATTTGTCAAATTTTTTTCAGCAAACCGTCATTAATCGGCGCCAGGAATTAGTCCCCGTCGATCCGCACCCCCCTCGACCGCCCCCGATGGTGGGAATTGCTAAATTTTGTTGTCTAAATTCCTATACAAATCAGTACCGAGGTGTAATGGTACATCGATTTTTCAGATATTTTAACGTCTAAAAGCAGTAAATATTCAAATATTCTTACCGGGTTTTCAGCAGAAGGTCTTCATTCGTTTTGTCTTGCACAACGCCATCGAAATTTTCAGTGTGCAAACATTTCAGAATTTTTTTTTGCCTTAAATTTTTTTTGTTTTTTGTCAAAAACTCTGAAATTTGTCAAATTTTTTTCAGCAAACCGTCGTTAATCGGCGCCAGGAATTATTCCCCGTCGATCCGCACCCCCCTCGACCGCCCCCGATGGTGGGAATTGCTAAATTTTGTTGTCTAAATTCCTATACAAATCAGTACCGTACCGAGGTGTAATGGTACATCGATTTTTCAGATATTTTAACGTCTAAAAGCAGTAAATATTCAAATATTCTTACCGGGTTTTCAGCAGAAGGTCTTCATTCGTTTTGTCTTGCACAACGCCATCGAAATTTTCAGTGTGCAAACATTTCAGAATTTTTTTTTGCCTTAAATTTTTTTTGTTTTTTGTCAAAAACTCTGAAATTTGTCAAATTTTTTTCAGCAAACCGTCATTAATCGGCGCCAGGAATTATTCCCCGTCGATCCGCACCCCCCTCGACCGCCCCCGATGGTGGGAATTGCTAAATTTTGTTGTCTAAATTCCTATACAAATCAGTACCGAGGTGTAATGGTACATCGATTTTTCAGATATTTTAACGCCTAAAAGCAGTAAATATTCAAATATTCTTACCGGGTTTTCAGCAGAAGGTCTTCATTCGTTTTGTCTTGCACAACGCCATCGAAATTTTCAGTGTGCAAACATTTCAGAATTTTTTTTTGCCTTAAATTTTTTTTGTTTTTTGTCAAAAACTCTGAAATTTGTCAAATTTTTTTCAGCAAACCGTCATTAATCGGCGCCAGGAATTAGTCCCCGTCGATCCGCACCCCCCTCGACCGCCCCCGATGGTGGGAATTGCTAAATTTTGTTGTCTAAATTCCTATACAAATCAGTACCGAGGTGTAATGGTACATACATCGATTTTTCAGATATTTTAACGTCTAAAAGCAGTAAATATTCAAATATTCTTACCGGGTTTTCAGCAGAAGGTCTTCATTCGTTTTGTCTTGCACAACGCCATCGAAATTTTCAGTGTGCAAACATTTCAGAATTTTTTTTTGCCTTAATTTTTTTTTGTTTTTTGTCAAAAACTCTGAAATTTGTCAAATTTTTTTCAGCAAACCATCATTAATCGGCGCCAGGAATTATTCCCCGTCGATCCGCACCCCCCTCGACCGCCCCCGATGGTGGGAATTGCTAAATTTTGTTGTCTAAATTCCTATACAAATCAGTACCGAGGTGTAATGGTACATCGATTTTTCAGATATTTTAACGTCTAAAAGCAGTAAATATTCAAATATTCTTACCGGGTTTTCAGCAGAAGGTCTTCATTCGTTTTGTCTTGCACAACGCCATCGAAATTTTCAGTGTGCAAACATTTCAGAATTTTTTTTTGCCTTAAATTTTTTTTGTTTTTTGTCAAAAACTCTGAAATTTGTCAAAATTTTTTCAGCAAACCGTCGTTAATCGGCGCCAGGAATTATTCCCCGTCGATCCGCACCCCCGTCGACCGCCCCCGATGGTGGGAATTGCTAAATTTTGTTGTCTAAATTCCTATACAAATCAGTACCGTACCGAGGTGTAATGGTACATCGATTTTTCAGATATTTTAACGTCTAAAAGCAGTAAATATTGAAATATTCTTACCGGGTTTTCAGCAGAAGGTCTTCATTCGTTTTGTCTTGCACAACGCCATCGAAATTTTCAGTGTGCAAACATTTCAGAATTTTTTTTTGCCTTAAATTTTTTTTGTTTTTTGTCAAAAACTCTGAAATTTGTCAAATTTTTTTCAGCAAACCGTCATTAATCGGCGCCAGGAATTAGTCCCCGTCGATCCGCACCCCCCTCGACCGCCCCCGATGGTGGGAATTGCTAAATTTTGTTGTCTAAATTCCTATACAAATCAGTACCGAGGTGTAATGGTACATCGATTTTGCAGATATTTTAACGTCTAAAAGCAGTAAATATTCAAATATTCTTACCGGGTTTTCAGCAGAAGGTCTTCATTCGTTTTGTCTTGCACAACGCCATCGAAATTTTCAGTGTGCAAACATTTCAGAATTTTTTTTTGCCTTAAATTTTTTTTGTTTTTTGTCAAAAACTCTGAAATTTGTCAAATTTTTTTCAGCAAATCGTCATTAATCGGCGCCAGGAATTATTCCCCGTCGATCCGCACCCCCCTCGACCGCCCCCGATGGTGGGAATTGCTAAATTTTGTTGTCTAAATTCCTATACAAATCAGTACCGAGGTGTAATGGTACATCGATTTTTCAGATATTTTAACGTCTAAAAGCAGTAAATATTCAAATATTCTTACCGGGTTTTCAGCAGAAGGTCTTCATTCGTTTTGTCTTGCACAACGCCATCGAAATTTTCAGTGTGCACACATTTCAGAATTTTTTTTTGCCTTAAATTTTTTTTGTTTTTTGTCAAAAACTCTGAAATTTGTCAAATTTTTTTCAGCAAACCGTCGTTAATCGGCGCCAGGAATTATTCCCCGTCGATCCGCACCCCCCTCGACCGCCCCCGATGGTGGGAATTGCTAAATTTTGTTGTCTAAATTCCTATACAAATCAGTACCGTACCGAGGTGTAATGGTACATCGATTTTTCAGATATTTTAACGTCTAAAAGCAGTAAATATTCAAATATTCTTACCGGGTTTTCAGCAGAAGGTCTTCATTCGTTTTGTCTTGCACAACGCCATCGAAATTTTCAGTGTGCAAACATTTCAGAATTTTTTTTTGCTCTAAATTTTTTTTGTTTTTTGTCAAAAACTCTGAAATTTGTCAAATTTTTTTCAGCAAACCGTCATTAATCGGCGCCAGGAATTATTCCCCGTCGATCCGCACCCCCCTCGACCGCCCCCGATGGTGGGAATTGGTAAATTTTGTTGTCTAAATTGCTATACAAATCAGTACCGTACCGAGGTGTAATGGTACATCGATTTTTCAGATATTTTAACGTCTAAAAGCAGTAAATATTGAAATATTCTTACCGGGTTTTCAGCAGAAGGTCTTCATTCGTTTTGTCTTGCACAACGCCATCGAAATTTTCAGTGTGCAAACATTTCAGAATTTTTTTTTGCCTTAAATTTTTTTTGTTTTTTGTCAAAAACTCTGAAATTTGTCAAATTTTTTTCAGCAAACCGTCATTAATCGGCGCCAGGAATTAGTCCCCGTCGATCCGCACCCCCCTCGACCGCCCCCGATGGTGGGAATTGCTAAATTTTGTTGTCTAAATTCCTATACAAATCAGTACCGAGGTGTAATGGTACATCGATTTTTCAGATATTTTAACGTCTAAAAGCAGTAAATATTCAAATATTCTTACCGGGTTTTCAGCAGAAGGTCTTCATTCGTTTTGTCTTGCACAACGCCATCGAAATTTTCAGTGTGCAAACATTTCAGAATTTTTTTTTGCCTTAAATTTTTTTTGTTTTTTGTCAAAAACTCTGAAATTTGTCAAATTTTTTTCAGCAAACCGTCATTAATCGGCGCCAGGAATTATTCCCCGTCGATCCGCACTCCCCTCGACCGCCCCCGATGGTGGGAATTGCTAAATTTTGTTGTCTAAATTCCTATACAAATCAGTACCGAGGTGTAATGGTACATCGATTTTTCAGATATTTTAACGTCTAAAAGCAGTAAATATTCAAATATTCTTACCGTGTTTTCAGCAGAAGGTCTTCATTCGTTTTGTCTTGCACAACGCCATCGAAATTTTCAGTGTGCAAACATTTCAGAATTTTTTTTTGCCTTAAATTTTTTTTGTTTTTTGTCAAATACTCTGAAATTTGTCAAATTTTTTTCAGCAAACCGTCATTAATCGGCGCCAGGAATTATTCCCCGTCGATCCGCACCCCCCTCGACCGCCCCCGATGGTGGGAATTGCTAAATTTTGTTGTCTAAATTCCTATACAAATTAGTACCGAGGTGTAATGGTACATACATCGATTTTTCAGATATTTTAACGTCTAAAAGCAGTAAATATTCAAATATTCTTACCGGGTTTTCAGCAGAAGGTCTTCATTCGTTTTGTCTTGCACAACGCCATCGAAATTTTCAGTGTGCAAACATTTCAGAATTTTTTTTTGCTCTAAATTTTTTTTGTTTTTTGTCAAAAACTCTGAAATTTGTCAAATTTTTTTCAGCAAACCGTCATTAATCGGCGCCAGGAATTATTCCCCGTCGATCCGCACCCCCCTCGACCGCCCCCGATGGTGGGAATTGGTAAATTTTGTTGTCTAAATTGCTATACAAATCAGTACCGTACCGAGGTGTAATGGTACATCGATTTTTCAGATATTTTAACGTCTAAAAGCAGTAAATATTGAAATATTCTTACCGGGTTTTCAGCAGAAGGTCTTCATTCGTTTTGTCTTGCACAACGCCATCGAAATTTTCAGTGTGCAAACATTTCAGAATTTTTTTTTGCCTTAAATTTTTTTTGTTTTTTGTCAAAAACTCTGAAATTTGTCAAATTTTTTTCAGCAAACCGTCATTAATCGGCGCCAGGAATTAGTCCCCGTCGATCCGCACCCCCCTCGACCGCCCCCGATGGTGGGAATTGCTAAATTTTGTTGTCTAAATTCCTATACAAATCAGTACCGAGGTGTAATGGTACATCGATTTTTCAGATATTTTAACGTCTAAAAGCAGTAAATATTCAAATATTCTTACCGGGTTTTCAGCAGAAGGTCTTCATTCGTTTTGTCTTGCACAACGCCATCGAAATTTTCAGTGTGCAAACATTTCAGAATTTTTTTTTGCCTTAATTTTTTTTTGTTTTTTGTCAAAAACTCTGAAATTTGTCAAATTTTTTTCAGCAAACCGTCATTAATCGGCGCCAGGAATTATTCCCCGTCGATCCGCACTCCCCTCGACCGCCCCCGATGGTGGGAATTGCTAAATTTTGTTGTCTAAATTCCTATACAAATCAGTACCGAGGTGTAATGGTACATCGATTTTTCAGATATTTTAACGTCTAAAAGCAGTAAATATTCAAATATTCTTACCGGGTTTTCAGCAGAAGGTCTTCATTCGTTTTGTCTTGCACAACGCCATCGAAATTTTCAGTGTGCAAACATTTCAGAATTTTTTTTTGCCTTAAATTTTTTTTGTTTTTTGTCAAATACTCTGAAATTTGTCAAATTTTTTTCAGCAAACCGTCATTAATCGGCGCCAGGAATTATTCCCCGTCGATCCGCACCCCCCTCGACCGCCCCCGATGGTGGGAATTGCTAAATTTTGTTGTCTAAATTCCTATACAAATCAGTACCGAGGTGTAATGGTACATACATCGATTTTTCAGATATTTTAACGTCTAAAAGCAGTAAATATTCAAATATTCTTACCGGGTTTTCAGCAGAAGGTCTTCATTCGTTTTGTCTTGCACAACGCCATCGAAATTTTCAGTGTGCAAACATTTCAGAATTTTTTTTTGCCTTAATTTTTTTTTGTTTTTTGTCAAAAACTCTGAAATTTGTCAAATTTTTTTCAGCAAACCATCATTAATCGGCGCCAGGAATTATTCCCCGTCGATCCGCACCCCCCTCGACCGCCCCCGATGGTGGGAATTGCTAAATTTTGTTGTCTAAATTCCTATACAAATCAGTACCGAGGTGTAATGGTACATCGATTTTTCAGATATTTTAACGTCTAAAAGCAGTAAATATTCAAATATTCTTACCGGGTTTTCAGCAGAAGGTCTTCATTCGTTTTGTCTTGCACAACGCCATCGAAATTTTCAGTGTGCAAACATTTCAGAATTTTTTTTTGCCTTAAATTTTTTTTGTTTTTTGTCAAAAACTCTGAAATTTGTCAAATTTTTTTCAGCAAACCGTCATTAATCGGCGCCAGGAATTATTCCCCGTCGATCCGCACCCCCCTCGACCGCCCCCGATGGTGGGAATTGCTAAATTTTGTTGTCTAAATTCCTATACAAATCAGTACCGAGGTGTAATGGTACATCGATTTTTCAGATATTTTAACGTCTAAAAGTAGTAAATATTCAAATATTCTTACCGGGTTTTCAGCAGAAGGTCTTCATTCGTTTTGTCTTGCACAACGCCATCGAAATTTTCAGTGTGCAAACATTTCAGAAATTTTTTTTGCCTTAATTTTTTTTTGTTTTTTGTCATAACCTCTGAAATTTGTCAAATTGTTTTCAGCAAACCGTCATTAATCGGCGCCAGGAATTATTCCCCGTCGATCCGCACCCCCCTCGACCGCCCCCGATGGTGGGAATTGCTAAATTTTGTTGTCTAAATTCCTATACAAATCAGTACCGAGGTGTAATGGTACATCGATTTCTCAGATATTTTAACGTCTAAAAGCAGTAAATATTCAAATATTCTTACCGGGTTTTCAGCAGAAGGTCTTCATTCGTTTTGTCTTGCACAACGCCATCGAAATTTTCAGTGTGCAAACATTTCAGAATTTTTTTTTGCCTTAAATTTTTTTTGTTTTTTGTCAAAAACTCTGAAATTTGTCAAATTTTTTTCAGCAAACCGTCGTTAATCGGCGCCAGGAATTATTCCCCGTCGATCCGCACCCCCCTCGACCGCCCCCGATGGTGGGAATTGCTAAATTTTGTTGTCTAAATTCCTATACAAATCAGTACCGTACCGAGGTGTAATGGTACATCGATTTTTCAGATATTTTAACGTCTAAAAGCAGTAAATATTCAAATATTCTTACCGGGTTTTCAGCAGAAGGTCTTCATTCGTTTTGTCTTGCACAACGCCATCGAAATTTTCAGTGTGCACACATTTCAGAATTTTTTTATGCCTTAATTTTTTTTTGCTTTTTGTCAAAAACTCTGAAATTTGTCAAATTTTTTTCAGCAAACCGTCATTAATCGGCGCCAGGAATTATTCCCCGTCGATCCGCACCCCCCTCGACCGCCCCCGATGGTGGGAATTGCTAAATTTTGTTGTCTAAATTCCTATACAAATCAGTACCGTACCGAGGTGTAATGGTACATCGATTTTTCAGATATTTTAACGTCTAAAAGCAGTAAATATTCAAATATTCTTACCGGGTTTTCAGCAGAAGGTCTTCATTCGTTTTGTCTTGCACAACGCCATCGAAATTTTCAGTGTGCAAACATTTCAGAATTTTTTTTTGCCTTAAATTTTTTTTGTTTTTTGTCAAAAACTCTGAAATTTGTCAAATTTTTTTCAGCAAACCGTCATTAATCGGCGCCAGGAATTATTCCCCGTCAATCCGCACCCCCCTCGACCGCCCCCGATGGTGGGAATTGCTAAATTTTGTTGTCTAAATTCCTATACAAATCAGTACCGAGGTGTAATGGTACATCGATTTTTCAGATATTTTAACGTCTAAAAGCAGTAAATATTCAAATATTCTTACCGGGTTTTCAGCAGAAGGTCTTCATTCATTTTGTCTTGCACAACGCCATCGAAATTTTCAGTGTGCAAACATTTCAGAATTTTTTTTTGCCTTAAATTTTTTTGTTTTTTGTCAAAAACTCTGAAATTTGTCAAATTTTTTTCAGCAAATCGTCATTAATCGGCGCCTGGAATTATTTCCCGTCGATCCGCACCCCCCTCGACCGCCCCCGATGGTGGGAATTGCTAAATTTTGTTGTCTAAATTCCTATACAAATCAGTACCGTACCGAGGTGTAATGGTACATCGATTTTTCAGATATTTTAACGTCTAAAAGCAGTAAATATTCAAATATTCTTACCGGGTTTTCAGCAGAAGGTCTTCATTCGTTTTGTCTTGCACAACGCCATCGAAATTTTCAGTGTGCACACATTTCAGATTTTTTTTTTGCCTTAAGTTTTTTTTGTTTTTTGTCAAAAACTCTGAAATTTGTCAAATTTTTTTCAGCAAACCGTCATTAATCGGCGCCAGGAATTATTCCCCGTCGATCCGCACCCCCCTCGACCGCCCCCGATGGTGGGAATTGGTAAATTTTGTTGTCTAAATTCCTATACAAATCAGTACCGAGGTGTAATGGTACATCGATTTTTCAGATATTTTAACGTCTAAAAGCAGTAAATATTCAAATATTCTTACCGGGTTTTCAGCAGAAGGTCTTCATTCGTTTTGTCTTGCACAACGCCATCGAAATTTTCAGTGTGCAAACATTTCAGAATTTTTTTTTGCCTTAAATTTTTTTTGTTTTTTGTCAAAAACTCTGAAATTTGTCAAATTTTTTTCAGCAAACCGTCGTTAATCGGCGCCAGGAATTATTCCCCGTCGATCCGCACCCCCCTCGACCGCCCCCGATGGTGGGAATTGATAAATTTTGTTGTCTAAATTCCTATACAAATCAGTACCGTACCGAGGTGTAATGGTACATCGATTTTTCAGATATTTTAACGTCTAAAAGCAGTAAATATTCAAATATTCTTACCGGGTTTTCAGCAGAAGGTCTTCATTCGTTTTGTCTTGCACAACGCCATCGAAATTTTCAGTGTGCAAACATTTCAGAATTTTTTTTTGCCTTAAATTTTTTTTGTTTTTTGTCAAAAACTCTGAAATTTGTCAAATTTTTTTCAGCAAACCGTCATTAATCGGCGCCAGGAATTATTCCCCGTCGATCCGCACCCCCCTCGACCGCCCCCGATGGTGGGAATTGCTAAATTTTGTTGTCTAAATTCCTATACAAATCAGTACCGAGGTGTAATGGTACATCGATTTTTCAGATATTTTAACGCCTAAAAGCAGTAAATATTCAAATATTCTTACCGGGTTTTCAGCAGAAGGTCTTCATTCGTTTTGTCTTGCACAACGCCATCGAAATTTTCAGTGTGCAAACATTTCAGATTTTTTTTTTGCCTTAAATTTTTTTTGTTTTTTGTCAAAAACTCTGAAATTTGTCAAATTTTTTTCAGCAAACCGTCATTAATCGGCGCCAGGAATTAGTCCCCGTCGATCCGCACCCCCCTCGACCGCACCCGATGGTGGGAATTGCTAAATTTTGTTGTCTAAATTCCTATACAAATCAGTACCGAGGTGTAATGGTACATCGATTTTTCAGATATTTTAACGTCTAAAAGCAGTAAATATTCAAATATTCTTACCGGGTTTTCAGCAGAAGGTCTTCATTCATTTTGTCTTGCACAACGCCATCGAAATTTTCAGTGTGCAAACATTTCAGAATTTTTTTTTGCCTTAAATTTTTTTGTTTTTTGTCAAAAACTCTGAAATTTGTCAAATTTTTTTCAGCAAATCGTCATTAATCGGCGCCTGGAATTATTCCCCGTCGATCCGCACCCCCCTCGACCGCCCCCGATGGTGGGAATTGCTAAATTTTGTTGTCTAAATTCCTATACAAATCAGTACCGTACCGAGGTGTAATGGTACATCGATTTTTCAGATATTTTAACGTCTAAAAGCAGTAAATATTCAAATATTCTTACCGGGTTTTCAGCAGAAGGTCTTCATTCGTTTTGTCTTGCACAACGCCATCGAAATTTTCAGTGTGCACACATTTCAGATTTTTTTTTTGCCTTAAATTTTTTTTGTTTTTTGTCAAAAACTCTGAAATTTGTCAAATTTTTTTCAGCAAACCGTCATTAATCGGCGCCAGGAATTATTCCCCGTCGATCCGCACCCCCCTCGACCGCCCCCGATGGTGGGAATTGGTAAATTTTGTTGTCTAAATTCCTATACAAATCAGTACCGAGGTGTAATGGTACATCGATTTTTCAGATATTTTAACGTCTAAAAGCAGTAAATATTCAAATATTCTTACCGGGTTTTCAGCAGAAGGTCTTCATTCGTTTTGTCTTGCACAACGCCATCGAAATTTTCAGTGTGCAAACATTTCAGAATTTTTTTTTGCCTTAAATTTTTTTTGTTTTTTGTCAAAAACTCTGAAATTTGTCAAATTTTTTTCAGCAAACCGTCGTTAATCGGCGCCAGGAATTATTCCCCGTCGATCCGCACCCCCCTCGACCGCCCCCGATGGTGGGAATTGCTAAATTTTGTTGTCTAAATTCCTATACAAATCAGTACCGTACCGAGGTGTAATGGTACATCGATTTTTCAGATATTTTAACGTCTAAAAGCAGTAAATATTCAAATATTCTTACCGGGTTTTCAGCAGAAGGTCTTCATTCGTTTTGTCTTGCACAACGCCATCGAAATTTTCAGTGTGCAAACATTTCAGAATTTTTTTTTGCCTTAAATTTTTTTTGTTTTTTGTCAAAAACTCTGAAAGTTGTCAAATGTTTTTCAGCAAACCGTCATTAATCGGCGCCAGGAATTATTCCCCGTCGATCCGCACCCCCCTCGACCGCCCCCGATGGTGGGAATTGCTAAATTTTGTTGTCTAAATTCCTATACAAATCAGTACCGAGGTGTAATGGTACATCGATTTTTCAGATATTTTAACGCCTAAAAGCAGTAAATATTCAAATATTCTTACCGGGTTTTCAGCAGAAGGTCTTCATTCGTTTTGTCTTGCACAACGCCATCGAAATTTTCAGTGTGCACACATTTCAGAATTTTTTTATGCCTTAATTTTTTTTTGTTTTTTGTCAAAAACTCTGAAATTTGTCAAATTTTTTTCAGCAAACCGTCGTTAATCGGCGCCAGGAATTATTCCCCGTCGATCCGCACCCCCCTCGACCGCCCCCGATGGTGGGAATTGCTAAATTTTGTTGTCTAAATTCCTATACAAATCAGTACCGTACCGAGGTGTAATGGTACATCGATTTCTCAGATATTTTAACGTCTAAAAGCAGTAAATATTCAAATATTCTTACCGGGTTTTCAGCAGAAGGTCTTCATTCGTTTTGTCTTGCACAACGCCATCGAAATTTTCAGTGTGCAAACATTTCAGAATTTTTTTTTGCCTTAAATTTTTTTTGTTTTTTGTCAAAAACTCTGAAATTTGTCAAATTTTTTTCAGCAAACCGTCGTTAATCGGCGCCAGGAATTATTCCCCGTCGATCCGCACCCCCCTCGACCGCCCCCGATGGTGGGAATTGCTAAATTTTGTTGTCTAAATTCCTATACAAATCAGTACCGTACCGAGGTGTAATGGTACATCGATTTTTCAGATATTTTAACGTCTAAAAGCAGTAAATATTCAAATATTCTTACCGGGTTTTCAGCAGAAGGTCTTCATTCGTTTTGTCTTGCACAACGCCATCGAAATTTTCAGTGTGCACACATTTCAGAATTTTTTTATGCCTTAATTTTTTTTTGCTTTTTGTCACAAACTCTGAAATTTGTCAAATTTTTTTCAGCAAACCGTCATTAATCGGCGCCAGGAATTATTCCCCGTCGATCCGCACCCCCCTCGACCGCCCCCGATGGTGGGAATTGCTAAATTTTGTTGTCTAAATTCCTATACAAATCAGTACCGAGGTGTAATGGTACATCGATTTTTCAGATATTTTAACGTCTAAAAGCAGTAAATATTCAAATATTCTTACCGGGTTTTCAGCAGAAGGTCTTCATTCGTTTTGTCTTGCACAACGCCATCGAAATTTTCAGTGTGCAAACATTTCAGAATTTTTTTTTGCCTTAAATTTTTTTGTTTTTTGTCAAAAACTCTGAAATTTGTCAAATTTTTTTCAGCAAACCGTCATTAATCGGCGCCAGGAATTATTCCCCGTCAATCCGCACCCCCCTCGACCGCCCCCGATGGTGGGAATTGCTAAATTTTGTTGTCTAAATTCCTATACAAATCAGTACCGAGGTGTAATGGTACATCGATTTTTCAGATATTTTAACGTCTAAAAGCAGTAAATATTCAAATATTCTTACCGGGTTTTCAGCAGAAGGTCTTCATTCATTTTGTCTTGCACAACGCCATCGAAATTTTCAGTGTGCAAACATTTCAGAATTTTTTTTTGCCTTAAATTTTTTTGTTTTTTGTCAAAAACTCTGAAATTTGTCAAATTTTTTTCAGCAAATCGTCATTAATCGGCGCCTGGAATTATTTCCCGTCGATCCGCACCCCCCTCGACCGCCCCCGATGGTGGGAATTGCTAAATTTTGTTGTCTAAATTCCTATACAAATAAGTACCGTACCGAGGTGTAATGGTACATCGATTTTTCAGATATTTTAACGTCTAAAAGCAGTAAATATTCAAATATTCTTACCGGGTTTTCAGCAGAAGGTCTTCATTCGTTTTGTCTTGCACAACGCCATCGAAATTTTCAGTGTGCACACATTTCAGATTTTTTTTTTGCCTTAAGTTTTTTTTGTTTTTTGTCAAAAACTCTGAAATTTGTCAAATTTTTTTCAGCAAACCGTCATTAATCGGCGCCAGGAATTATTCCCCGTCGATCCGCACCCCCCTCGACCGCCCCCGATGGTGGGAATTGGTAAATTTTGTTGTCTAAATTCCTATACAAATCAGTACCGAGGTGTAATGGTACATCGATTTTTCAGATATTTTAACGTCTAAAAGCAGTAAATATTCAAATATTCTTACCGGGTTTTCAGCAGAAGGTCTTCATTCGTTTTGTCTTGCACAACGCCATCGAAATTTTCAGTGTGCAAACATTTCAGAATTTTTTTTTGCCTTAAATTTTTTTTGTTTTTTGTCAAAAACTCTGAAATTTGTCAAATTTTTTTCAGCAAACCGTCGTTAATCGGCGCCAGGAATTATTCCCCGTCGATCCGCACCCCCCTCGACCGCCCCCGATGGTGGGAATTGCTAAATTTTGTTGTCTAAATTCCTATACAAATCAGTACCGTACCGAGGTGTAATGGTACATCGATTTTTCAGATATTTTAACGTCTAAAAGCAGTAAATATTCAAATATTCTTACCGGGTTTTCAGCAGAAGGTCTTCATTCGTTTTGTCTTGCACAACGCCATCGAAATTTTCAGTGTGCAAACATTTCAGAATTTTTTTTTGCCTTAAATTTTTTTTGTTTTTTGTCAAAAACTCTGAAATTTGTCAAATTTTTTTCAGCAAACCGTCATTAATCGGCGCCAGGAATTATTCCCCGTCGATCCGCACCCCCCTCGACCGCCCCCGATGGTGGGAATTGCTAAATTTTGTTGTCTAAATTCCTATACAAATCAGTACCGAGGTGTAATGGTACATCGATTTTTCAGATATTTTAACGCCTAAAAGCAGTAAATATTCAAATATTCTTACCGGGTTTTCAGCAGAAGGTCTTCATTCGTTTTGTCTTGCACAACGCCATCGAAATTTTCAGTGTGCAAACATTTCAGAATTTTTTTTTGCCTTAAATTTTTTTTGTTTTTTGTCAAAAACTCTGAAATTTGTCAAATTTTTTTCAGCAAACCGTCATTAATCGGCGCCAGGAATTAGTCCCCGTCGATCCGCACCCCCCTCGACCGCCCCCGATGGTGGGAATTGCTCAATTTTGTTGTCTAAATTCCTATACAAATCAGTACCGAGGTGTAATGGTACATACATCGATTTTTCAGATATTTTAACGTCTAAAAGCAGTAAATATTCAAATATTCTTACCGGGTTTTCAGCAGAAGGTCTTCATTCGTTTTGTCTTGCACAACGCCATCGAAATTTTCAGTGTGCAAACATTTCAGAATTTTTTTTTGCCTTAATTTTTTTTTGTTTTTTGTCAAAAACTCTGAAATTTGTCAAATTTTTTTCAGCAAACCATCATTAATCGGCGCCAGGAATTATTCCCCGTCGATCCGCACCCCCCTCGACCGCCCCCGATGGTGGGAATTGCTAAATTTTGTTGTCTAAATTCCTATACAAATCAGTACCGAGGTGTAATGGTACATCGATTTTTCAGATATTTTAACGTCTAAAAGCAGTAAATATTCAAATATTCTTACCGGGTTTTCAGCAGAAGGTCTTCATTCGTTTTGTCTTGCACAACGCCATCGAAATTTTCAGTGTGCAAACATTTCAGAATTTTTTTTTGCCTTAAATTTTTTTTGTTTTTTGTCAAAAACTCTGAAATTTGTCAAAATTTTTTCAGCAAACCGTCGTTAATCGGCGCCAGGAATTATTCCCCGTCGATCCGCACCCCCGTCGACCGCCCCCGATGGTGGGAATTGCTAAATTTTGTTGTCTAAATTCCTATACAAATCAGTACCGTACCGAGGTGTAATGGTACATCGATTTTTCAGATATTTTAACGTCTAAAAGCAGTAAATATTGAAATATTCTTACCGGGTTTTCAGCAGAAGGTCTTCATTCGTTTTGTCTTGCACAACGCCATCGAAATTTTCAGTGTGCAAACATTTCAGAATTTTTTTTTGCCTTAAATTTTTTTTGTTTTTTGTCAAAAACTCTGAAATTTGTCAAATTTTTTTCAGCAAACCGTCATTAATCGGCGCCAGGAATTAGTCCCCGTCGATCCGCACCCCCCTCGACCGCCCCCGATGGTGGGAATTGCTAAATTTTGTTGTCTAAATTCCTATACAAATCAGTACCGAGGTGTAATGGTACATCGATTTTTCAGATATTTTAACGTCTAAAAGCAGTAAATATTCAAATATTCTTACCGGGTTTTCAGCAGAAGGTCTTCATTCGTTTTGTCTTGCACAACGCCATCGAAATTTTCAGTGTGCAAACATTTCAGAATTTTTTTTTGCCTTAAATTTTTTTTGTTTTTTGTCAAAAACTCTGAAATTTGTCAAATTTTTTTCAGCAAATCGTCATTAATCGGCGCCAGGAATTATTCCCCGTCGATCCGCACCCCCCTCGACCGCCCCCGATGGTGGGAATTGCTAAATTTTGTTGTCTAAATTCCTATACAAATCAGTACCGAGGTGTAATGGTACATCGATTTTTCAGATATTTTAACGTCTAAAAGCAGTAAATATTCAAATATTCTTACCGGGTTTTCAGCAGAAGGTCTTCATTCGTTTTGTCTTGCACAACGCCATCGAAATTTTCAGTGTGCACACATTTCAGAATTTTTTTTTGCCTTAAATTTTTTTTGTTTTTTGTCAAAAACTCTGAAATTTGTCAAATTTTTTTCAGCAAACCGTCGTTAATCGGCGCCAGGAATTATTCCCCGTCGATCCGCACCCCCCTCGACCGCCCCCGATGGTGGGAATTGCTAAATTTTGTTGTCTAAATTCCTATACAAATCAGTACCGTACCGAGGTGTAATGGTACATCGATTTTTCAGATATTTTAACGTCTAAAAGCAGTAAATATTCAAATATTCTTACCGGGTTTTCAGCAGAAGGTCTTCATTCGTTTTGTCTTGCACAACGCCATCGAAATTTTCAGTGTGCAAACATTTCAGAATTTTTTTTTGCTCTAAATTTTTTTTGTTTTTTGTCAAAAACTCTGAAATTTGTCAAATTTTTTTCAGCAAACCGTCATTAATCGGCGCCAGGAATTATTCCCCGTCGATCCGCACCCCCCTCGACCGCCCCCGATGGTGGGAATTGGTAAATTTTGTTGTCTAAATTGCTATACAAATCAGTACCGTACCGAGGTGTAATGGTACATCGATTTTTCAGATATTTTAACGTCTAAAAGCAGTAAATATTGAAATATTCTTACCGGGTTTTCAGCAGAAGGTCTTCATTCGTTTTGTCTTGCACAACGCCATCGAAATTTTCAGTGTGCAAACATTTCAGAATTTTTTTTTGCCTTAAATTTTTTTTGTTTTTTGTCAAAAACTCTGAAATTTGTCAAATTTTTTTCAGCAAACCGTCATTAATCGGCGCCAGGAATTAGTCCCCGTCGATCCGCACCCCCCTCGACCGCCCCCGATGGTGGGAATTGCTAAATTTTGTTGTCTAAATTCCTATACAAATCAGTACCGAGGTGTAATGGTACATCGATTTTTCAGATATTTTAACGTCTAAAAGCAGTAAATATTCAAATATTCTTACCGGGTTTTCAGCAGAAGGTCTTCATTCGTTTTGTCTTGCACAACGCCATCGAAATTTTCAGTGTGCAAACATTTCAGAATTTTTTTTTGCCTTAATTTTTTTTTGTTTTTTGTCAAAAACTCTGAAATTTGTCAAATTTTTTTCAGCAAACCGTCATTAATCGGCGCCAGGAATTATTCCCCGTCGATCCGCACTCCCCTCGACCGCCCCCGATGGTGGGAATTGCTAAATTTTGTTGTCTAAATTCCTATACAAATCAGTACCGAGGTGTAATGGTACATCGATTTTTCAGATATTTTAACGTCTAAAAGCAGTAAATATTCAAATATTCTTACCGTGTTTTCAGCAGAAGGTCTTCATTCGTTTTGTCTTGCACAACGCCATCGAAATTTTCAGTGTGCAAACATTTCAGAATTTTTTTTTGCCTTAAATTTTTTTTGTTTTTTGTCAAATACTCTGAAATTTGTCAAATTTTTTTCAGCAAACCGTCATTAATCGGCGCCAGGAATTATTCCCCGTCGATCCGCACCCCCCTCGACCGCCCCCGATGGTGGGAATTGCTAAATTTTGTTGTCTAAATTCCTATACAAATCAGTACCGAGGTGTAATGGTACATACATCGATTTTTCAGATATTTTAACGTCTAAAAGCAGTAAATATTCAAATATTCTTACCGGGTTTTCAGCAGAAGGTCTTCATTCGTTTTGTCTTGCACAACGCCATCGAAATTTTCAGTGTGCAAACATTTCAGAATTTTTTTTTGCCTTAATTTTTTTTTGTTTTTTGTCAAAAACTCTGAAATTTGTCTAATTTTTTTCAGCAAACCATCATTAATCGGCGCCAGGAATTATTCCCCGTCGATCCGCACCCCCCTCGACCGCCCCCGATGGTGGGAATTGCTAAATTTTGTTGTCTAAATTCCTATACAAATCAGTACCGAGATGTAATGGTACATCGATTTTTCAGATATTTTAAAGTCTAAAAGCAGTAAATATTCAAATATTCTTACCGGGTTTTCAGCAGAAGGTCTTCATTCGTTTTGTCTTGCACAACGCCATCGAAATTTTCAGTGTGCAAACATTTCAGAATTTTTTTTTGCCTTAATTTTTTTTTTTTTTGTCAAAAACTCTGAAATTTGTCAAATTTTTTTCAGCAAACCGTCATTAATCGGCGCCAGGAATTATTCCCCGTCGATCCGCACCCCCCTCGACCGCCCCCGATGGTGGGAATTGCTAAATTTTGTTGTCTAAATTCCTATACAAATCAGTACCGAGGTGTAATGGTACATCGATTTTTCAGATATTTTAACGTCTAAAAGCAGTAAATATTCAAATATTCTTACCGGGTTTTCAGCAGAAGGTCTTCATTCGTTTTGTCTTGCACAACGCCATCGAAATTTTCAGTGTGCAAACATTTCAGAATTTTTTTTTGCCTTAAATTTTTTTTGTTTTTTGTCAAAAACTCTGAAATTTGTCAAATTTTTTTCAGCAAACCGTCGTTAATCGGCGCCAGGAATTATTCCCCGTCGATCCGCACCCCCCTCGACCGCCCCCGATGGTGGGAATTGCTAAATTTTGTTGTCTAAATTCCTATACAAATCAGTACCGTACCGAGGTGTAATGGTACATCGATTTTTCAGATATTTTAACGTCTAAAAGCAGTAAATATTCAAATATTCTTACCGGGTTTTCAGCAGAAGGTCTTCATTCGTTTTGTCTTGCACAACGCCATCGAAATTTTCAGTGTGCAAACATTTCAGAATTTTTTTTTGCCTTAAATTTTTTTTGTTTTTTGTCAAAAACTCTGAAATTTGTCAAATTTTTTTCAGCAAACCGTCATTAATCGGCGCCAGGAATTATTCCCCGTCGATCCGCACCCCCCTCGACCGCCCCCGATGGTGGGAATTGCTAAATTTTGTTGTCTAAATTCCTATACAAATCAGTACCGAGGTGTAATGGTACATCGATTTTTCAGATATTTTAACGCCTAAAAGCAGTAAATATTCAAATATTCTTACCGGGTTTTCAGCAGAAGGTCTTCATTCGTTTTGTCTTGCACAACGCCATCGAAATTTTCAGTGTGCAAACATTTCAGAATTTTTTTTTGCCTTAAATTTTTTTTATTTTTTGTCAAAAACTCTGAAATTTGTCAAATTTTTTTCAGCAAACCGTCATTAATCGGCGCCAGGAATTAGTCCCCGTCGATCCGCACCCCCCTCGACCGCCCCCGATGGTGGGAATTGCTAAATTTTGTTGTCTAAATTCCTATACAAATCAGTACCGAGGTGTAATGGTACATCGATTTTTCAGATATTTTAACGTCTAAAAGCAGTAAATATTCAAATATTCTTACCGGGTTTTCAGCAGAAGGTCTTCATTCATTTTGTCTTGCACAACGCCATCGAAATTTTCAGTGTGCAAACATTTCAGAATTTTTTTTTGCCTTAAATTTTTTTGTTTTTTGTCAAAAACTCTGAAATTTGTCAAATTTTTTTCAGCAAATCGTCATTAATCGGCGCCTGGAATTATTCCCCGTCGATCCGCACCCCACTCGACCGCCCCCGATGGTGGGAATTGCTAAATTTTGTTGTCTAAATTCCTATACAAATCAGTACCGTACCGAGGTGTAATGGTACATCGATTTTTCAGATATTTTAACGTCTAAAAGCAGTAAATATTCAAATATTCTTACCGGGTTTTCAGCAGAAGGTCTTCATTCGTTTTGTCTTGCACAACGCCATCGAAATTTTCAGTGTGCACACATTTCAGATTTTTTTTTTGCCTTAAATTTTTTTTGTTTTTTGTCAAAAACTCTGAAATTTGTCAAATTTTTTTCAGCAAACCGTCATTAATCGGCGCCAGGAATTATTCCCCGTCGATCCGCACCCCCCTCGACCGCCCCCGATGGTGGGAATTGGTAAATTTTGTTGTCTAAATTCCTATACAAATCAGTACCGAGGTGTAATGGTACATCGATTTTTCAGATATTTTAACGTCTAAAAGCAGTAAATATTCAAATATTCTTACCGGGTTTTCAGCAGAAGGTCTTCATTCGTTTTGCCTTGCACAACGCCATCGAAATTTTCAGTGTGCAAACATTTCAGAATTTTTTTTTGCCTTAAATTTTTTTTGTTTTTTGTCAAAAACTCTGAAATTTGTCAAATTTTTTTCAGCAAACCGTCGTTAATCGGCGCCAGGAATTATTCCCCGTCGATCCGCACCCCCCTCGACCGCCCCCGATGGTGGGAATTGCTAAATTTTGTTGTCTAAATTCCTATACAAATCAGTACCGTACCGAGGTGTAATGGTACATCGATTTTTCAGATATTTTAACGTCTAAAAGCAGTAAATATTCAAATATTCTTACCGGGTTTTCAGCAGAAGGTCTTCATTCGTTTTGTCTTGCACAACGCCATCGAAATTTTCAGTGTGCAAACATTTCAGAATTTTTTTTTGCCTTAAATTTTTTTTGTTTTTTGTCAAAAACTCTGAAAGTTGTCAAATGTTTTTCAGCAAACCGTCATTAATCGGCGCCAGGAATTATTCCCCGTCGATCCGCACCCCCCTCGACCGCCCCCGATGGTGGGAATTGCTAAATTTTGTTGTCTAAATTCCTATACAAATCAGTACCGAGGTGTAATGGTACATCGATTTTTCAGATATTTTAACGCCTAAAAGCAGTAAATATTCAAATATTCTTACCGGGTTTTCAGCAGAAGGTCTTCATTCGTTTTGTCTTGCACAACGCCATCGAAATTTTCAGTGTGCACACATTTCAGAATTTTTTTATGCCTTAATTTTTTTTTGTTTTTTGTCAAAAACTCTGAAATTTGTCAAATTTTTTTCAGCAAACCGTCATTAATCGGCGCCAGGAATTATTCCCCGTCGATCCGCACCCCCCTCGACCGCCCCCGATGGTGGGAATTGCTAAATTTTGTTGTCTAAATTCCTATACAAATCAGTACCGAGGTGTAATGGTACATCGATTTTTCAGATATTTTAACGTCTAAAAGCAGTAAATATTCAAATATTCTTACCGTGTTTTCAGCAGAAGGTCTTCATTCGTTTTGTCTTGCACAACGCCATCGAAATTTTCAGTGTGCAAACATTTCAGATTTTTTTTTTGCCTTAATTTTTTTTTGTTTTTTGTCAAAAACTCTGAAATTTGTCAAATTTTTTTCAGCAAACCGTCGTTAATCGGCGCCAGGAATTATTCCCCGTCGATCCGCACCCCCCTCGACCGCCCCCGATGGTGGGAATTGCTAAATTTTGTTGTCTAAATTCCTATACAAATCAGTACCGTACCGAGGTGTAATGGTACATCGATTTTTCAGATATTTTAACGTCTAAAAGCAGTAAATATTCAAATATTCTTACCGGGTTTTCAGCAGAAGGTCTTCATTCGTTTTGTCTTGCACAGCGCCATCGAAATTTTCAGTGTGCAAACATTTCAGAAATTTTTTTTGCCTTAATTTTTTTTGTTTTTTTCAAAAACTCTGAAATTTGTCAAATTTTTTTCAGCAAACCGTCATTAATCGGCGCCAGGAATTAGTCCCCGTCGATCCGCACCCCCCTCGACCGCCCCCGATGGTGGGAATTGCTAAATTTTGTTGTCTAAATTCCTATACAAATCAGTACCGAGGTGTAATGGTACATCGATTTTTCAGATATTTTAACGTCTAAAAGCAGTAAATATTCAAATATTCTTACCGGGTTTTCAGCAGAAGGTCTTCATTCGTTTTGTCTTGCACAACGCCATCGAAATTTTCAGTGTGCAAACATTTCAGAATTTTTTTTTGCCTTAAATTTTTTTTGTTTTTTGTCAAAAACTCTGAAATTTGTCTAATTTTTTTCAGCAAACCGTCATTAATCGGCGCCAGGAATTATTCCCCGTCGATCCGCACCCCCCTCGACCGCCCCCGATGGTGGGAATTGCTAAATTTTGTTGTCTAAATTCCTATACAAATCAGTACCGAGGTGTAATGGTACATCGATTTTTCAGATATTTTAACGTCTAAAAGCAGTAAATATTGAAATATTCTTACCGGGTTTTCAGCAGAAGGTCTTCATTCGTTTTGTCTTGCACAACGCCATCGAAATTTTCAGTGTGCAAACATTTCAGAATTTTTTTTTGCCTTTAATTTTTTTTGTTTTTTGTCAAAAACTCTGAAATTTGTCAAATTTTTTTCAGCAAACCGTCATTAATCGGCGCCAGGAATTAGTCCCCGTCGATCCGCACCCCCCTCGACCGCCCCCGATGGTGGGAATTGCTAAATTTTGTTGTCTAAATTCCTATACAAATCAGTACCGAGGTGTAATGGTACATCGATTTTTCAGATATTTTAACGTCTAAAAGCAGTAAATATTCAAATATTCTTACCGGGTTTTCAGCAGAAGGTCTTCATTCGTTTTGTCTTGCACAACGCCATCGAAATTTTCAGTGTGCAAACATTTCAGAATTTTTTTTTGCCTTAAATTTTTTTTGTTTTTTGTCAAAAACTCTGAAATTTGTCAAATTTTTTTCAGCAAACCGTCGTTAATCGGCGCCAGGAATTATTCCCCGTCGATCCGCACCCCCCTCGACCGCCCCCGATGGTGGGAATTGCAAAATTTTGTTGTCTAAATTCCTATACAAATCAGTACCGTACCGAGGTGTAATGGTACATCGATTTTTCAGATATTTTAACGTCTAAAAGCAGTAAATATTCAAATATTCTTACCGGGTTTTCAGCAGAAGGTCTTCATTCGTTTTGTCTTGCACAACGCCATCGAAATTTTCAGTGTGCAAACATTTCAGAATTTTTTTTTGCCTTAATTTTTTTTTGTTTTTTGTCAAAAACTCTGAAATTTGTCAAATTTTTTTCAGCAAACCGTCATTAATCGGCGCCAGGAATTAGTCCCCGTCGATCCGCACCCCCCTCGACCGCCCCCGATGGTGGGAATTGCTAAATTTTGTTGTCTAAATTCCTATACAAATCAGTACCGAGGTGTAATGGTACATCGATTTTTCAGATATTTTAACGTCTAAAAGCAGTAAATATTCAAATATTCTTACCGGGTTTTCAGCAGAAGGTCTTCATTCGTTTTGTCTTGCACAACGCCATCGAAATTTTCAGTGTGCAAACATTTCAGAATTTTTTTTTGCCTTAAATTTTTTTTGTTTTTTGTCAAAAACTCTGAAATTTGTCAAATTTTTTTCAGCAAACCGTCATTAATCGGCGCCAGGAATTATTCCCCGTCGATCCGCACCCCCCTCGACCGCCCCCGATGGTGGGAATTGCTAAATTTTGTTGTCTAAATTCCTATACAAATCAGTACCGAGGTGTAATGGTACATCGATTTTTCAGATATTTTAACGTCTAAAAGCAGTAAATATTCAAATATTCTTACCGGGTTTTCAGCAGAAGGTCTTCATTCGTTTTGTCTTGCACAACGCCATCGAAATTTTCAGTGTGCAAACATTTCAGAATTTTTTTTTGCCTTAAATTTTTTTTGTTTTTTGTCAAAAACTCTGAAATTTGTCAAATTTTTCTCAGCAAACCGTCGTTAATCGGCGCCAGGAATTATTCCCCGTCGATCCGCATCCCCCTCGACCGCCCCCGATGCTGGGAATTGCTAAATTTTGTTGTCTAAATTCCTATACAAATCAGTACCGTACCGAGGTGTAATGGTACATCGATTTTTCAGATATTTTAACGTCTAAAAGCAGTAAATATTCAAATATTCTTACCGGGTTTTCAGCAGAAGGTCTTCATTCGTTTTGTCTTGCACAACGCCATCGAAATTTTCAGTGTGCAAACATTTCAGAATTTTTTTTTGCCTTAAATTTTTTTTGTTTTTTGTCAAAAACTCTGAAATTTGTCAAATTTTTTTCAGCAAACCGTCATTAATCGGCGCCAGGAATTATTCCCCGTCGATCCGCACCCCCCTCGACCGCCCCCGATGGTGGGAATTGCTAAATTTTGTTGTCTAAATTCCTATACAAATCAGTACCGAGGTGTAATGGTACATCTATTTTTCAGATATTTTAACGTCTAAAAGCAGTAAATATTCAAATATTCTTACCGGGTTTTCAGCAGAAGGTCTTCATTCGTTTTGTCTTGCACAACGCCATCGAAATTTTCAGTGTGCAAACATTTCAGAATTTTTTTTTGCCTTAAATTTTTTTTGTTTTTTGTCAAAAACTCTGAAATTTGTCAAATTTTTTTCAGCAAACCGTCATTAATCGGCGCCAGGAATTATTCCCCGTCGATCCGCACCCCCCTCGACCGCCCCCGATGGTGGGAATTGCTAAATTTTGTTGTCTAAATTCCTATACAAATCAGTACCGAGGTGTAATGGTACATCGATTTTTCAGATATTTTAACGTCTAAAAGCAGTAAATATTCAAATATTCTTACCGGGTTTTCAGCAGAAGGTCTTCATTCGTTTTGTCTTGCACAACGCCATCGAAATTTTCAGTGTGCAAACATTTCAGGTTTTTTTTTGCCTTAATTTTTTTTTGTTTTTTGTCAAAAACTCTGAAATTTGTCAAATTTTTTTCAGCAAACCGTCATTAATCGGCGCCAGGAATTATTCCCCGTCGATCCGCACCCCCCTCGACCGCCCCCGATGGTGGGAATTGCTAAATTTTGTTGTCTAAATTCCTATACAAATCAGTACCAAGGTGTAATGGTACATCGATTTTTCAGATATTTTAACGTCTAAAAGCAGTAAATATTCAAATATTCTTACCGGGTTTTCAGCAGAAGGTCTTCATTCGTTTTGTCTTGCACAACGCCATCGAAATTTTCAGTGTGCAAACATTTCAGAATTTTTTTTTGCCTTAATTTTTTTTTGTTTTTTGTCAAAAACTCTGAAATTTGTCAAATTTTTTTCAGCAAACCGTCATTAATCGGCGCCAGGAATTATTCCCCGTCGATCCGCACCCCCCTCGACCGCCCCCGATGGTGGGAATTGCTAAATTTTGTTGTCTAAATTCCTATATAAATCAGTACCGAGGTGTAATGGTACATCGATTTTTCAGATATTTTAACGTCTAAAAGCAGTAAATATTCAAATATTCTTACCGGGTTTTCAGCAGAAGGTCTTCATTCGTTTTGTCTTGCACAACGCCATCGAAATTTTCAGTGTGCAAACATTTCAGAATTTTTTTTTGCCTTAAATATTTTTTGTTTTTTGTCAAAAACTCTGAAATTTGTCAAATTTTTTTCAGCAAACCGTCGTTAATCGGCGCCAGGAATTATTCCCCGTCGATCCGCACCCCCCTCGACCGCCCCCGATGGTGGGAATTGCTAAATTTTGTTGTCTAAATTCCTATACAAATCAGTACCGTACCGAGGTGTAATGGTACATCGATTTTTCAGATATTTTAACGTCTAAAAGCAGTAAATATTCAAATATTCTTACCGGGTTTTCAGCAGAAGGTCTTCATTCGTTTTGTCTTGCACAACGCCATCGAAATTTTCAGTGTGCAAACATTTCAGAATTTTTTTTTGCCTTAAATTTTTTTTGTTTTTTGTCAAAATCTCTGAAATTTGTCAAATTTTTTTCAGCAAACCGTCATTAATCGGCGCCGGGAATTATTCCCCGTCGATCCGCACCTCCCTCGACCGCCCCCGATGGTGGGAATTGCTAAATTTTGTTGTCTAAATTCCTATACAAATCAGTACCGAGGTGTAATGGTACATCGATTTTTCAGATATTTTAACGTCTAAAAGCAGTAAATATTCAAATATTCTTACCGGGTTTTCAGCAGAAGGTCTTCATTCGTTTTGTCTTGCACAACGCCATCGAAATTTTCAGTGTGCAAACATTTCAGAATTTTTTTTTGCCTTAAATTTTTTTTGTTTTTTGTCAAAAACTCTGAAATTAGTCAAATTTTTTTCAGCAAACCGTCATTAATCGGCGCCAGGAATTATTCCCCGTCGATCCGCACCCCCCTCGACCGCCCCCGATGGTGGGAATTGCTAAATTTTGTTGTCTAAATTCCTATACAAATCAGTACCGAGGTGTAATGGTACATCGATTTTTCAGATATTTTAACGTCTAAAAGCAGTAAATATTCAAATATTCTTACCGGGTTTTCAGCAGAAGGTCTTCATTCGTTTTGTCTTGCACAACGCCATCGAAATTTTCAGTGTGCAAACATTTCAGAATTTTTTTTTGCCTTAAATTTTTTTTGTTTTTTGTCAAAAACTCTGAAATTTGTCAAATTTTTCTCAGCAAACCGTCGTTAATCGGCGCCAGGAATTATTCCCCGTCGATCCGCACCCCCCTCGACCGCCCCCGATGCTGGGAATTGCTGAATTTTGTTGTCTAAATTCCTATACAAATCAGTACCGTACCGAGGTGTAATGGTACATCGATTTTTCAGATATTTTAACGTCTAAAAGCAGTAAATATTCAAATATTCTTACCGGGTTTTCAGCAGAAGGTCTTCATTCGTTTTGTCTTGCACAACGCCATCGAAATTTTCAGTGTGCAAACATTTCAGAATTTTTTTTTGCCTTAAATTTTTTTTGTTTTTTGTCAAAAACTCTGAAATTTGTCAAATTTTTTTCAGCAAACCGTCATTAATCGGCGCCAGGAATTATTCCCCGTCGATCCGCACCCCCCTCGACCGCCCCCGATGGTGGGAATTGCTAAATTTTGTTGTCTAAATTCCTATACAAATCAGTACCGAGGTGTAATGGTACAGCTATTTTTCAGATATTTTAACGTCTAAAAGCAGTAAATATTCAAATATTCTTACCGGGTTTTCAGCAGAAGGTCTTCATTCGTTTTGTCTTGCACAACGCCATCGAAATTTTCAGTGTGCAAACATTTCAGAATTTTTTTTTGCCTTAAATTTTTTTTGTTTTTTGTCAAAAACTCTGAAATTTGTCAAATTTTTTTTAGCAAACCGTCATTAATCGGCGCCAGGAATTATTCCCCGTCGATCCGCACCCCCCTCGACCGCCCCCGATGGTGGGAATTGCTAAATTTTGTTGTCTAAATTCCTATACAAATCAGTACCGAGGTGTAATGGTACATCGATTTTTCAGATATTTTAACGTCTAAAAGCAGTAAATATTCAAATATTCTTACCGGGTTTTCAGCAGAAGGTCTTCATTCGTTTTGTCTTGCACAACGCCATCGAAATTTTCAGTGTGCAAACATTTCAGATTTTTTTTTTGCCTTAAATTTTTTTTGTTTTTTGTCAAAAACTCTGAAATTTGTCAAATTTTTTTCAGCAAACCGTCGTTAATCGGCGCCAGGAATTATTCCCCGTCGATCCGCACCCCCCTCGACCGCCCCCGATGGTGGGAATTGCTAAATTTTGTTGTCTAAATTCCTATACAAATCAGTACCGTACCGAGGTGTAATGGTACATCGATTTTTCAGATATTTTAACGTCTAAAAGCAGTAAATATTGAAATATTCTTACCGGGTTTTCAGCAGAAGGTCTTCATTCGTTTTGTTTTGCACAACGCCATCGAAATTTTCAGTGTGCAAACATTTCAGAATTTTTTTTTGCCTTAAATTTTTTTGTTTTTTGTCAAAAACTCTGAAATTTGTCAAATTTTTTTCAGCAAACCGTCATTAATCGGCGCCAGGAATTAGTCCCCGTCGATCCGCACCCCCCTCGACCGCCCCCGATGGTGGGAATTGCTAAATTTTGTTGTCTAAATTCCTATACAAATCAGTACCGAGGTGTAATGGTACATCGATTTTGCAGATATTTTAACGTCTAAAAGCAGTAAATATTCAAATATTCTTACCGGGTTTTCAGCAGAAGGTCTTCATTCGTTTTGTCTTGCACAACGCCATCGAAATTTTCAGTGTGCAAACATTTCAGAATTTTTTTTTGCCTTAAATTTTTTTTGTTTTTTGTCAAAAACTCTGAAATTTGTCAAATTTTTTTCAGCAAACCGTCGTTAATCGGCGCCAGGAATTATTCCCCGTCGATCCGCACCCCCCTCGACCGCCCCCGATGGTGGGAATTGCTAAATTTTGTTGTCTAAATTCCTATACAAATCAGTACCGAGGTGTAATGGTACATCGATTTTTCAGATATTTTAACGTCTAAAAGCAGTAAATATTCAAATATTCTTACCGGGTTTTCAGCAGAAGGTCTTCATTCGTTTTGTCTTGCACAACGCCATCGAAATTTTCAGTGTGCACACATTTCAGAATTTTTTTTTGCCTTAAATTTTTTTTGTTTTTTGTCAAAAACTCTGAAATTTGTCAAATTTTTTTCAGCAAACCGTCGTTAATCGGCGCCAGGAATTATTCCCCGTCGATCCGCACCCCCCTCGACCGCCCCCGATGGTGGGAATTGCTAAATTTTGTTGTCTAAATTGCTATACAAATCAGTACCGTACCGAGGTGTAATGGTACATCGATTTTTCAGATATTTTAACGTCTAAAAGCAGTAAATATTGAAATATTCTTACCGGGTTTTCAGCAGAAGGTCTTCATTCGTTTTGTCTTGCACAACGCCATCGAAATTTTCAGTGTGCAAACATTTCAGAATTTTTTTTTGCCTTATTTTTTTTTTGTTTTTTGTCAAAAACTCTGAAATTTGTCAAATTTTTTTCAGCAAACCGTCATTAATCGGCGCCAGGAATTAGTCCCCGTCGATCCGCACCCCCCTCGACCGCCCCCGATGGTGGGAATTGCTAAATTTTGTTGTCTAAATTCCTATACAAATCAGTACCGAGGTGTAATGGTACATCGATTTTTCAGATATTTTAACGTCTAAAAGCAGTAAATATTCAAATATTCTTACCGGGTTTTCAGCAGAAGGTCTTCATTCGTTTTGTCTTGCACAACGCCATCGAAATTTTCAGTGTGCAAACATTTCAGAATTTTTTTTTGCCTTAATTTTTTTTTGTTTTTTGTCAAAAACTCTGAAATTTGTCAAATTTTTTTCAGCAAACCGTCATTAATCGGCGCCAGGAATTATTCCCCGTCGATCCGCACTCCCCTCGACCGCCCCCGATGGTGGGAATTGCTAAATTTTGTTGTCTAAATTCCTATACAAATCAGTACCGAGGTGTAATGGTACATCGATTTTTCAGATATTTTAACGTCTAAAAGCAGTAAATATTCAAATATTCTTACCGTGTTTTCAGCAGCAGGTCTTCATTCGTTTTGTCTTGCACAACGCCATCGAAATTTTCAGTGTGCAAACATTTCAGAATTTTTTTTTGCCTTAAATTTTTTTTGTTTTTTGTCAAAAACTCTGAAATTTGTCAAATTTTTTTTAGCAAACCGTCATTAATCGGCGCCAGGAATTAGTCCCCGTCGATCCGCACCCCCCTCGACCGCCCCCGATGGTGGGAATTGCTAAATTTTGTTGTCTAAATTCCTATACAAATCAGTACCGAGGTGTAATGGTACATCGATTTTTCAGATATTTTAACGTCTAAAAGTAGTAAATATTCAAATATTCTTACCGTGTTTTCAGCAGAAGGTCTTCATTCGTTTTGTCTTGCACAACGCCATCGAAATTTTCAGTGTGCAAACATTTCAGAATTTTTTTTGGCCTTAAATTTTTTTTGTTTTTTGTCAAAAACTCTGAAATTTGTCAAATTTTTTTCAGCAAACCGTCATTAATCGGCGCCAGGAATTATTCCCCGTCGATCCGCACCCCCCTCGACCGCCCCCGATGGTGGGAATTGCTAAATTTTGTTGTCTAAATTCCTATACAAATCAGTACCGTACCGAGGTGTAATGGTACATCGATTTTTCAGATATTTTAACGTCTAAAAGCAGTAAATATTCAAATATTCTTACCGGGTTTTCAGCAGAAGGTCTTCATTCGTTTTGTCTTGCACAACGCCATCGAAATTTTCAGTGTGCAAACATTTCAGAATTTTTTTTTGCATTAAATTTTTTTTGTTTTTTGTCAAAAACTCTGAAATTTGTCAAATTTTTTTCAGCAAACCGTCATTAATCGGCGCCAGGAATTATTCCCCGTCAATCCGCACCCCCCTCGACCGCCCCCGATGGTGGGAATTGCTAAATTTTGTTGTCTAAATTCCTATACAAATCAGTACCGAGGTGTAATGGTACATCGATTTTTCAGATATTTTAACGTCTAAAAGCAGTAAATATTCAAATATTCTTACCGGGTTTTCAGCAGAAGGTCTTCATTCATTTTGTCTTGCACAACGCCATCGAAATTTTCAGTGTGCAAACATTTCAGAATTTTTTTTTGCCTTAAATTTTTTTGTTTTTTGTCAAAAACTCTGAAATTTGTCAAATTTTTTTCAGCAAATCGTCATTAATCGGCGCCTGGAATTATTCCCCGTCGATCCGCAACCCCCTCGACCGCCCCCGATGGTGGGAATTGCTAAATTTTGTTGTCTAAATTCCTATACAAATCAGTACCGTACCGAGGTGTAATGGTACATTGATTTTTCAGATATTTTAACGTCTAAAAGCAGTAAATATTCAAATATTCTTACCGGGTTTTCAGCAGAAGGTCTTCATTCGTTTTGTCTTGCACAACGCCATCGAAATTTTCAGTGTGCACACATTTCAGATTTTTTTTTTGCCTTAAATTTTTTTTTGTTTTTTGTCAAAAACTCTGAAATTTGTCAAATTTTTTTCAGCAAACCGTCATTAATCGGCGCCAGGAATTATTCCCCGTCGATCCGCACCCCCCTCGACCGCCCCCGATGGTGGGAATTGCTAAATTTTGTTGTCTAAATTCCTATACAAATCAGTACCGAGGTGTAATGGTACATCGATTTTTCAGATATTTTAACGTCTAAAAGCAGTAAATATTCAAATATTCTTACCGGGTTTTCAGCAGAAGGTCTTCATTCGTTTTGTCTTGCACAACGCCATCGAAATTTTCAGTGTGCAAACATTTCAGAATTTTTTTTTGCCTTAAATTTTTTTTGTTTTTTGTCAAAAACTCTGAAATTTGTCAAATTTTTTTCAGCAAACCGTCGTTAATCGGCGCCAGGAATTATTCCCCGTCGATCCGCACCCCCCTCGACCGCCCCCGATGGTGGGAATTGCTAAATTTTGTTGTCTAAATTCCTATACAAATCAGTACCGTACCGAGGTGTAATGGTACATCGATTTTTCAGATATTTTAACGTCTAAAAGCAGTAAATATTCAAATATTCTTACCGGGTTTTCAGCAGAAGGTCTTCATTCGTTTTGTCTTGCACAACGCCATCGAAATTTTCAGTGTGCAAACATTTCAGAATTTTTTTTTGCCTTAAATTTTTTTTGTTTTTTGTCAAAAACTCTGAAATTTGTCAAATTTTTTTCAGCAAACTGTCGTTAATCGGCGCCAGGAATTATTCCCCGTCGATCCGCACCCCCCTCGACCGCCCCCGATGGTGGGAATTGCTAAATTTTGTTGTCTAAATTCCTATACAAATCAGTACCGTACCGAGGTGTAATGGTACATCGATTTTTCAGATATTTTAACGTCTAAAAGCAGTAAATATTGAAATATTCTTACCGGGTTTTCAGCAGAAGGTCTTCATTCGTTTTGTCTTGCACAACGCCATCGAAATTTTCAGTGTGCAAACATTTCAGAATTTTTTTTTGCCTTAAATTTTTTTTGTTTTTTGTCAAAAACTCTGAAATTTGTCAAATTTTTTTCAGCAAACCATCATTAATCGGCGCCAGGAATTATTCCCCGTCGATCCGCACCCTCCTCGACCGCCCCCGATGGTGGGAATTGCTAAATTTTGTTGTCTAAATTCCTATACAAATGAGTACCGAGGTGTAATGGTACATCGATTTTTCAGATATTTTAACGTCTAAAAGCAGTAAATATTCAAATATTCTTACCGGGTTTTCAGCAGAAGGTCTTCATTCGTTTTGTCTTGCACAACGCCATCGAAATTTTCAGTGTGCAAACATTTCAGAATTTTTTTTTGCCTTAAATTTTTTTTGTTTTTTGTCAAATACTCTGAAATTTGTCAAATTTTTTTCAGCAAACCGTCATTAATCGGCGCCAGGAATTATTCCCCGTCGATCCGCACCCCCCTCGACCGCCCCCGATGGTGGGAATTGCTAAATTTTGTTGTCTAAATTCCTATACAAATCAGTACCGAGGTGTAATGGTACATCGATTTTTCAGATATTTTAACGTCTAAAAGCAGTAAATATTCAAATATTCTTACCGGGTTTTCAGCAGAAGGTCTTCATTCGTTTTGTCTTGCACAACGCCATCGAAATTTTCAGTGTGCAAACATTTCAGAATTTTTTTTTGCCTTAAATTTTTTTTGTGTTTTGTCAAAAACTCTGAAATTTGTCAAATTTTTTTCAGCAAACCGTCATTAATCGGCGCCAGGAATTATTCCCCGTCGATCCGCACCCCCCTCGACCGCCCCCGATGGTGGGAATTGCTAAATTTTGTTGTCTAAATTCCTATACAAATCAGTACCGAGGTGTAATGGTACATCGATTTTTCAGATATTTTAACGTCTAAAAGCAGTAAATATTCAAATATTCTTACCGGGTTTTCAGCAGAAGGTCTTCATTCGTTTTGTCTTGAACAACGCCATCGAAATTTTCAGTGTGCAAACATTTCAGAATTTTTTTTTGCCTTAAATTTTTTTTGTTTTTTGTCAAAAACTCTGAAAGTTGTCAAATTTTTTTCAGCAAACCGTCATTAATCGGCGCCAGGAATTATTCCCCGTCGATCCGCACCCCCCTCGACCGCCCCCGATGGTGGGAATTGCTAAATTTTGTTGTCTAAATTCCTATACAAATCAGTACCGAGGTGTAATGGTACATCGATTTTTCAGATATTTTAACGCCTAAAAGCAGTAAATATTCAAATATTCTTACCGGGTTTTCAGCAGAAGGTCTTCATTCGTTTTGTCTTGCACAACGCCATCGAAATTTTCAGTGTGCACACATTTCAGAATTTTTTTATGCCTTAATTTTTTTTTGTTTTTTGTCAAAAACTCTGAAATTTGTCAAATTTTTTTCAGCAAACCGTCATTAATCGGCGCCAGGAATTATTCCCCGTCGATCCGCACCCCCCTCGACCGCCCCCGATGGTGGGAATTGCTAAATTTTGTTGTCTAAATTCCTATACAAATCAGTACCGAGGTGTAATGGTACATCGATTTTTCAGATATTTTAACGTCTAAAAGCAGTAAATATTCAAATATTCTTACCGTGTTTTCAGCAGAAGGTCTTCATTCGTTTTGTCTTGCACAACGCCATCGAAATTTTCAGTGTGCAAACATTTCAGATTTTTTTTTTGCCTTAAATTTTTTTTGTTTTTTGTCAAAAACTCTGAAATTTGTCAAATTTTTTTCAGCAAACCGTCGTTAATCGGCGCCAGGAATTATTCCCCGTCGATCCGCACCCCCCTCGACCGCCCCCGATGGTGGGAATTGCTAAATTTTGTTGTCTAAATTCCTATACAAATCAGTACCGTACCGAGGTGTAATGGTACATCGATTTTTCAGATATTTTAACGTCTAAAAGCAGTAAATATTCAAATATTCTTACCGGGTTTTCAGCAGAAGGTCTTCATTCGTTTTGTCTTGCACAACGCCATCGAAATTTTCAGTGTGCAAACATTTCAGAATTTTTTTTTGCCTTAAATTTTTTTTGTTTTTTGTCAAAAACTCTGAAATTTGTCAAATTTTTTTCAGCAAACCGTCATTAATCGGCGCCAGGAATTATTCCCCGTCGATCCGCACCCCCCTCGACCGCCCCCGATGGTGGGAATTGCTAAATTTTGTTGTCTAAATTCCTATACAAATCAGTACCGAGGTGTAATGGTACATCGATTTTTCAGATATTTTAACGCCTAAAAGCAGTAAATATTCAAATATTCTTACCGGGTTTTCAGCAGAAGGTCTTCATTCGTTTTGTCTTGCACAACGCCATCGAAATTTTCAGTGTGCAAACATTTCAGAATTTTTTTTTGCCTTAAATTTTTTTTGTTTTTTGTCAAAAACTCTGAAATTTGTCAAATTTTTTTCAGCAAACCGTCATTAATCGGCGCCAGGAATTAGTCCCCGTCGATCCGCACCCCCCTCGACCGCCCCCGATGGTGGGAATTGCTAAATTTTGTTGTCTAAATTCCTATACAAATCAGTACCGAGGTGTAATGGTACATACATCGATTTTTCAGATATTTTAACGTCTAAAAGCAGTAAATATTCAAATATTCTTACCGGGTTTTCAGCAGAAGGTCTTCATTCGTTTTGTCTTGCACAACGCCATCGAAATTTTCAGTGTGCAAACATTTCAGAATTTTTTTTTGCCTTAATTTTTTTTTGTTTTTTGTCAAAAACTCTGAAATTTGTCAAATTTTTTTCAGCAAACCATCATTAATCGGCGCCAGGAATTATTCCCCGTCGATCCGCACCCCCCTCGACCGCCCCCGATGGTGGGAATTGCTAAATTTTGTTGTCTAAATTCCTATACAAATCAGTACCGAGGTGTAATGGTACATCGATTTTTCAGATATTTTAACGTCTAAAAGCAGTAAATATTCAAATATTCTTACCGGGTTTTCAGCAGAAGGTCTTCATTCGTTTTGTCTTGCACAACGCCATCGAAATTTTCAGTGTGCAAACATTTCAGAATTTTTTTTTGCCTTAAATTTTTTTTGTTTTTTGTCAAAAACTCTGAAATTTGTCAAAATTTTTTCAGCAAACCGTCGTTAATCGGCGCCAGGAATTATTCCCCGTCGATCCGCACCCCCGTCGACCGCCCCCGATGGTGGGAATTGCTAAATTTTGTTGTCTAAATTCCTATACAAATCAGTACCGTACCGAGGTGTAATGGTACATCGATTTTTCAGATATTTTAACGTCTAAAAGCAGTAAATATTGAAATATTCTTACCGGGTTTTCAGCAGAAGGTCTTCATTCGTTTTGTCTTGCACAACGCCATCGAAATTTTCAGTGTGCAAACATTTCAGAATTTTTTTTTGCCTTAAATTTTTTTTGTTTTTTGTCAAAAACTCTGAAATTTGTCAAATTTTTTTCAGCAAACCGTCATTAATCGGCGCCAGGAATTAGTCCCCGTCGATCCGCACCCCCCTCGACCGCCCCCGATGGTGGGAATTGCTAAATTTTGTTGTCTAAATTCCTATACAAATCAGTACCGAGGTGTAATGGTACATCGATTTTGCAGATATTTTAACGTCTAAAAGCAGTAAATATTCAAATATTCTTACCGGGTTTTCAGCAGAAGGTCTTCATTCGTTTTGTCTTGCACAACGCCATCGAAATTTTCAGTGTGCAAACATTTCAGAATTTTTTTTTGCCTTAAATTTTTTTTGTTTTTTGTCAAAAACTCTGAAATTTGTCAAATTTTTTTCAGCAAATCGTCATTAATCGGCGCCAGGAATTATTCCCCGTCGATCCGCACCCCCCTCGACCGCCCCCGATGGTGGGAATTGCTAAATTTTGTTGTCTAAATTCCTATACAAATCAGTACCGAGGTGTAATGGTACATCGATTTTTCAGATATTTTAACGTCTAAAAGCAGTAAATATTCAAATATTCTTACCGGGTTTTCAGCAGAAGGTCTTCATTCGTTTTGTCTTGCACAACGCCATCGAAATTTTCAGTGTGCACACATTTCAGAATTTTTTTTTGCCTTAAATTTTTTTTGTTTTTTGTCAAAAACTCTGAAATTTGTCAAATTTTTTTCAGCAAACCGTCGTTAATCGGCGCCAGGAATTATTCCCCGTCGATCCGCACCCCCCTCGACCGCCCCCGATGGTGGGAATTGCTAAATTTTGTTGTCTAAATTCCTATACAAATCAGTACCGTACCGAGGTGTAATGGTACATCGATTTTTCAGATATTTTAACGTCTAAAAGCAGTAAATATTCAAATATTCTTACCGGGTTTTCAGCAGAAGGTCTTCATTCGTTTTGTCTTGCACAACGCCATCGAAATTTTCAGTGTGCAAACATTTCAGAATTTTTTTTTGCTCTAAATTTTTTTTGTTTTTTGTCAAAAACTCTGAAATTTGTCAAATTTTTTTCAGCAAACCGTCATTAATCGGCGCCAGGAATTATTCCCCGTCGATCCGCACCCCCCTCGACCGCCCCCGATGGTGGGAATTGGTAAATTTTGTTGTCTAAATTGCTATACAAATCAGTACCGTACCGAGGTGTAATGGTACATCGATTTTTCAGATATTTTAACGTCTAAAAGCAGTAAATATTGAAATATTCTTACCGGGTTTTCAGCAGAAGGTCTTCATTCGTTTTGTCTTGCACAACGCCATCGAAATTTTCAGTGTGCAAACATTTCAGAATTTTTTTTTGCCTTAAATTTTTTTTGTTTTTTGTCAAAAACTCTGAAATTTGTCAAATTTTTTTCAGCAAACCGTCATTAATCGGCGCCAGGAATTAGTCCCCGTCGATCCGCACCCCCCTCGACCGCCCCCGATGGTGGGAATTGCTAAATTTTGTTGTCTAAATTCCTATACAAATCAGTACCGAGGTGTAATGGTACATCGATTTTTCAGATATTTTAACGTCTAAAAGCAGTAAATATTCAAATATTCTTACCGGGTTTTCAGCAGAAGGTCTTCATTCGTTTTGTCTTGCACAACGCCATCGAAATTTTCAGTGTGCAAACATTTCAGAATTTTTTTTTGCCTTAATTTTTTTTTGTTTTTTGTCAAAAACTCTGAAATTTGTCAAATTTTTTTCAGCAAACCGTCATTAATCGGCGCCAGGAATTATTCCCCGTCGATCCGCACTCCCCTCGACCGCCCCCGATGGTGGGAATTGCTAAATTTTGTTGTCTAAATTCCTATACAAATCAGTACCGAGGTGTAATGGTACATCGATTTTTCAGATATTTTAACGTCTAAAAGCAGTAAATATTCAAATATTCTTACCGGGTTTTCAGCAGAAGGTCTTCATTCGTTTTGTCTTGCACAACGCCATCGAAATTTTCAGTGTGCAAACATTTCAGAATTTTTTTTTGCTCTAAATTTTTTTTGTTTTTTGTCAAAAACTCTGAAATTTGTCAAATTTTTTTCAGCAAACCGTCATTAATCGGCGCCAGGAATTATTCCCCGTCGATCCGCACCCCCCTCGACCGCCCCCGATGGTGGGAATTGGTAAATTTTGTTGTCTAAATTGCTATACAAATCAGTACCGTACCGAGGTGTAATGGTACATCGATTTTTCAGATATTTTAACGTCTAAAAGCAGTAAATATTGAAATATTCTTACCGGGTTTTCAGCAGAAGGTCTTCATTCGTTTTGTCTTGCACAACGCCATCGAAATTTTCAGTGTGCAAACATTTCAGAATTTTTTTTTGCCTTAAATTTTTTTTGTTTTTTGTCAAAAACTCTGAAATTTGTCAAATTTTTTTCAGCAAACCGTCATTAATCGGCGCCAGGAATTAGTCCCCGTCGATCCGCACCCCCCTCGACCGCCCCCGATGGTGGGAATTGCTAAATTTTGTTGTCTAAATTCCTATACAAATCAGTACCGAGGTGTAATGGTACATCGATTTTGCAGATATTTTAACGTCTAAAAGCAGTAAATATTCAAATATTCTTACCGGGTTTTCAGCAGAAGGTCTTCATTCGTTTTGTCTTGCACAACGCCATCGAAATTTTCAGTGTGCAAACATTTCAGAATTTTTTTTTGCCTTAAATTTTTTTTGTTTTTTGTCAAAAACTCTGAAATTTGTCAAATTTTTTTCAGCAAATCGTCATTAATCGGCGCCAGGAATTATTCCCCGTCGATCCGCACCCCCCTCGACCGCCCCCGATGGTGGGAATTGCTAAATTTTGTTGTCTAAATTCCTATACAAATCAGTACCGAGGTGTAATGGTACATCGATTTTTCAGATATTTTAACGTCTAAAAGCAGTAAATATTCAAATATTCTTACCGGGTTTTCAGCAGAAGGTCTTCATTCGTTTTGTCTTGCACAACGCCATCGAAATTTTCAGTGTGCACACATTTCAGAATTTTTTTTTGCCTTAAATTTTTTTTGTTTTTTGTCAAAAACTCTGAAATTTGTCAAATTTTTTTCAGCAAACCGTCGTTAATCGGCGCCAGGAATTATTCCCCGTCGATCCGCACCCCCCTCGACCGCCCCCGATGGTGGGAATTGCTAAATTTTGTTGTCTAAATTCCTATACAAATCAGTACCGTACCGAGGTGTAATGGTACATCGATTTTTCAGATATTTTAACGTCTAAAAGCAGTAAATATTCAAATATTCTTACCGGGTTTTCAGCAGAAGGTCTTCATTCGTTTTGTCTTGCACAACGCCATCGAAATTTTCAGTGTGCAAACATTTCAGAATTTTTTTTTGCTCTAAATTTTTTTTGTTTTTTGTCAAAAACTCTGAAATTTGTCAAATTTTTTTCAGCAAACCGTCATTAATCGGCGCCAGGAATTATTCCCCGTCGATCCGCACCCCCCTCGACCGCCCCCGATGGTGGGAATTGGTAAATTTTGTTGTCTAAATTGCTATACAAATCAGTACCGTACCGAGGTGTAATGGTACATCGATTTTTCAGATATTTTAACGTCTAAAAGCAGTAAATATTGAAATATTCTTACCGGGTTTTCAGCAGAAGGTCTTCATTCGTTTTGTCTTGCACAACGCCATCGAAATTTTCAGTGTGCAAACATTTCAGAATTTTTTTTTGCCTTAAATTTTTTTTGTTTTTTGTCAAAAACTCTGAAATTTGTCAAATTTTTTTCAGCAAACCGTCATTAATCGGCGCCAGGAATTAGTCCCCGTCGATCCGCACCCCCCTCGACCGCCCCCGATGGTGGGAATTGCTAAATTTTGTTGTCTAAATTCCTATACAAATCAGTACCGAGGTGTAATGGTACATCGATTTTTCAGATATTTTAACGTCTAAAAGCAGTAAATATTCAAATATTCTTACCGGGTTTTCAGCAGAAGGTCTTCATTCGTTTTGTCTTGCACAACGCCATCGAAATTTTCAGTGTGCAAACATTTCAGAATTTTTTTTTGCCTTAATTTTTTTTTGTTTTTTGTCAAAAACTCTGAAATTTGTCAAATTTTTTTCAGCAAACCGTCATTAATCGGCGCCAGGAATTATTCCCCGTCGATCCGCACTCCCCTCGACCGCCCCCGATGGTGGGAATTGCTAAATTTTGTTGTCTAAATTCCTATACAAATCAGTACCGAGGTGTAATGGTACATCGATTTTTCAGATATTTTAACGTCTAAAAGCAGTAAATATTCAAATATTCTTACCGTGTTTTCAGCAGAAGGTCTTCATTCGTTTTGTCTTGCACAACGCCATCGAAATTTTCAGTGTGCAAACATTTCAGAATTTTTTTTTGCCTTAAATTTTTTTTGTTTTTTGTCAAATACTCTGAAATTTGTCAAATTTTTTTCAGCAAACCGTCATTAATCGGCGCCAGGAATTATTCCCCGTCGATCCGCACCCCCCTCGACCGCCCCCGATGGTGGGAATTGCTAAATTTTGTTGTCTAAATTCCTATACAAATCAGTACCGAGGTGTAATGGTACACACATCGATTTTTCAGATATTTTAACGTCTAAAAGCAGTAAATATTCAAATATTCTTACCGGGTTTTCAGCAGAAGGTCTTCATTCGTTTTGTCTTGCACAACGCCATCGAAATTTTCAGTGTGCAAACATTTCAGAATTTTTTTTTGCCTTAATTTTTTTTTGTTTTTTGTCAAAAACTCTGAAATTTGTCAAATTTTTTTCAGCAAACCATCATTAATCGGCGCCAGGAATTATTCCCCGTCGATCCGCACCCCCCTCGACCGCCCCCGATGGTGGGAATTGCTAAATTTTGTTGTCTAAATTCCTATACAAATCAGTACCGAGGTGTAATGGTACATCGATTTTTCAGATATTTTAACGTCTAAAAGCAGTAAATATTCAAATATTCTTACCGGGTTTTCAGCAGAAGGTCTTCATTCGTTTTGTCTTGCACAACGCCATCGAAATTTTCAGTGTGCAAACATTTCAGAATTTTTTTTTGCCTTAAATTTTTTTTGTTTTTTGTCAAAAACTCTGAAATTTGTCAAATTTTTTTCAGCAAACCGTCATTAATCGGCGCCAGGAATTATTCCCCGTCGATCCGCACCCCCCTCGACCGCCCCCGATGGTGGGAATTGCTAAATTTTGTTGTCTAAATTCCTATACAAATCAGTACCGAGGTGTAATGGTACATCGATTTTTCAGATATTTTAACGTCTAAAAGTAGTAAATATTCAAATATTCTTACCGGGTTTTCAGCAGAAGGTCTTCATTCGTTTTGTCTTGCACAACGCCATCGAAATTTTCAGTGTGCAAACATTTCAGAAATTTTTTTTGCCTTAATTTTTTTTTGTTTTTTGTCATAACCTCTGAAATTTGTCAAATTGTTTTCAGCAAACCGTCATTAATCGGCGCCAGGAATTATTCCCCGTCGATCCGCACCCCCCTCGACCGCCCCCGATGGTGGGAATTGCTAAATTTTGTTGTCTAAATTCCTATACAAATCAGTACCGAGGTGTAATGGTACATCGATTTCTCAGATATTTTAACGTCTAAAAGCAGTAAATATTCAAATATTCTTACCGGGTTTTCAGCAGAAGGTCTTCATTCGTTTTGTCTTGCACAACGCCATCGAAATTTTCAGTGTGCAAACATTTCAGAACTTTTTTTTGCCTTAATTTTTTTTTGTTTTTTGTCAAAAACTCTGAAATTTGTCAAATTTTTTTCAGCAAACCATCATTAATCGGCGCCAGGAATTATTCCCCGTCGATCCGCACCCCCCTCGACCGCCCCCGATGGTGGGAATTGCTAAATTTTGTTGTCTAAATTCCTATACAAATCAGTACCGAGGTGTAATGGTACATCGATTTTTCAGATATTTTAACGTCTAAAAGCAGTAAATATTCAAATATTCTTACCGGGTTTTCAGCAGAAGGTCTTCATTCGTTTTGTCTTGCACAACGCCATCGAAATTTTCAGTGTGCAAACATTTCAGAATTTTTTTTTGCCTTAAATTTTTTTTGTTTTTTGTCAAAAACTCTGAAATTTGTCAAATTTTTTTCAGCAAGCCGTCATTAATCGGCGCCAGGAATTATTCCCCGTCGATCCGCACCCCCCTCGACCGCCCCCGATGGTGGGAATTGCTAAATTTTGTTGTCTAAATTCCTATACAAATCAGTACCGAGGTGTAATGGTACATCGATTTTTCAGATATTTTAACGTCTAAAAGTAGTAAATATTCAAATATTCTTACCGGGTTTTCAGCAGAAGGTCTTCATTCGTTTTGTCTTGCACAACGCCATCGAAATTTTCAGTGTGCAAACATTTCAGAAATTTTTTTTGCCTTAATTTTTTTTTGTTTTTTGTCATAACCTCTGAAATTTGTCAAATTGTTTTCAGCAAACCGTCATTAATCGGCGCCAGGAATTATTCCCCGTCGATCCGCACCCCCCTCGACCGCCCCCGATGGTGGGAATTGCTAAATTTTGTTGTCTAAATTCCTATACAAATCAGTACCGTACCGAGGTGTAATGGTACATCGATTTTTCAGATATTTTAACGTCTAAAAGCAGTAAATATTGAAATATTCTTACCGGGTTTTCAGCAGAAGGTCTTCATTCGTTTTGTCTTGCACAACGCCATCGAAATTTTCAGTGTGCAAACATTTCAGAATTTTTTTTTGCCTTAAATTTTTTTTGTTTTTTGTCAAAAACTCTGAAATTTGTCAAATTTTTTTCAGCAAACCGTCATTAATCGGCGCCAGGAATTAGTCCCCGTCGATCCGCACCCCCCTCGACCGCCCCCGATGGTGGGAATTGCTAAATTTTGTTGTCTAAATTCCTATACAAATCAGTACCGTACCGAGGTGTAATGGTACATCGATTTTTCAGATATTTTAACGTCTAAAAGCAGTAAATATTCAAATATTCTTACCGGGTTTTCAGCAGAAGGTCTTCATTCGTTTTGTCTTGCACAACGCCATCGAAATTTTCAGTGTGCACACATTTCAGAATTTTTTTATGCCTTAATTTTTTTTTGCTTTTTGTCAAAAACTCTGAAATTTGTCAAATTTTTTTCAGCAAACCGTCATTAATCGGCGCCAGGAATTATTCCCCGTCGATCCGCACCCCCCTCGACCGCCCCCGATGGTGGGAATTGCTAAATTTTGTTGTCTAAATTCCTATACAAATCAGTACCGTACCGAGGTGTAATGGTACATCGATTTTTCAGATATTTTAACGTCTAAAAGCAGTAAATATTCAAATATTCTTACCGGGTTTTCAGCAGAAGGTCTTCATTCGTTTTGTCTTGCACAACGCCATCGAAATTTTCAGTGTGCAAACATTTCAGAATTTTTTTTTGCCTTAAATTTTTTTTGTTTTTTGTCAAAAACTCTGAAATTTGTCAAATTTTTTTCAGCAAACCGTCATTAATCGGCGCCTGGAATTATTTCCCGTCGATCCGCACCCCCCTCGACCGCCCCCGATGGTGGGAATTGCTAAATTTTGTTGTCTAAATTCCTATACAAATCAGTACCGTACCGAGGTGTAATGGTACATCGATTTTTCAGATATTTTAACGTCTAAAAGCAGTAAATATTCAAATATTCTTACCGGGTTTTCAGCAGAAGGTCTTCATTCGTTTTGTCTTGCACAACGCCATCGAAATTTTCAGTGTGCACACATTTCAGATTTTTTTTTTGCCTTAAGTTTTTTTTGTTTTTTGTCAAAAACTCTGAAATTTGTCAAATTTTTTTCAGCAAACCGTCATTAATCGGCGCCAGGAATTATTCCCCGTCGATCCGCACCCCCCTCGACCGCCCCCGATGGTGGGAATTGGTAAATTTTGTTGTCTAAATTCCTATACAAATCAGTACCGAGGTGTAATGGTACATCGATTTTTCAGATATTTTAACGTCTAAAAGCAGTAAATATTCAAATATTCTTACCGGGTTTTCAGCAGAAGGTCTTCATTCGTTTTGTCTTGCACAACGCCATCGAAATTTTCAGTGTGCAAACATTTCAGAATTTTTTTTTGCCTTAAATTTTTTTTGTTTTTTGTCAAAAACTCTGAAATTTGTCAAATTTTTTTCAGCAAACCGTCGTTAATCGGCGCCAGGAATTATTCCCCGTCGATCCGCACCCCCCTCGACCGCCCCCGATGGTGGGAATTGCTAAATTTTGTTGTCTAAATTCCTATACAAATCAGTACCGTACCGAGGTGTAATGGTACATCGATTTTTCAGATATTTTAACGTCTAAAAGCAGTAAATATTCAAATATTCTTACCGGGTTTTCAGCAGAAGGTCTTCATTCGTTTTGTCTTGCACAACGCCATCGAAATTTTCAGTGTGCAAACATTTCAGAATTTTTTTTTGCCTTAAATTTTTTTTGTTTTTTGTCAAAAACTCTGAAATTTGTCAAATTTTTTTCAGCAAACCGTCATTAATCGGCGCCAGGAATTATTCCCCGTCGATCCGCACCCCCCTCGACCGCCCCCGATGGTGGGAATTGCTAAATTTTGTTGTCTAAATTCCTATACAAATCAGTACCGAGGTGTAATGGTACATCGATTTTTCAGATATTTTAACGCCTAAAAGCAGTAAATATTCAAATATTCTTACCGGGTTTTCAGCAGAAGGTCTTCATTCGTTTTGTCTTGCACAACGCCATCGAAATTTTCAGTGTGCAAACATTTCAGAATTTTTTTTTGCCTTAAATTTTTTTTGTTTTTTGTCAAAAACTCTGAAATTTGTCAAATTTTTTTCAGCAAACCGTCATTAATCGGCGCCAGGAATTAGTCCCCGTCGATCCGCACCCCCCTCGACCGCCCCCGATGGTGGGAATTGCTAAATTTTGTTGTCTAAATTCCTATACAAATCAGTACCGAGGTGTAATGGTACATCGATTTTTCAGATATTTTAACGTCTAAAAGCAGTAAATATTCAAATATTCTTACCGGGTTTTCAGCAGAAGGTCTTCATTCATTTTGTCTTGCACAACGCCATCGAAATTTTCAGTGTGCAAACATTTCAGAATTTTTTTTTGCCTTAAATTTTTTTGTTTTTTGTCAAAAACTGTGAAATTTGTCAAATTTTTTTCAGCAAATCGTCATTAATCGGCGCCTGGAATTATTCCCCGTCGATCCGCACCCCCCTCGACCGCCCCCGATGGTGGGAATTGCTAAATTTTGTTGTCTAAATTCCTATACAAATCAGTACCGTACCGAGGTGTAATGGTACATCGATTTTTCAGATATTTTAACGTCTAAAAGCAGTAAATATTCAAATATTCTTACCGGGTTTTCAGCAGAAGGTCTTCATTCGTTTTGTCTTGCACAACGCCATCGAAATTTTCAGTGTGCAAACATTTCAGAATTTTTTTTTGCCTTAAATTTTTTTTGTTTTTTGTCAAAAACTCTGAAAGTTGTCAAATGTTTTTCAGCAAACCGTCATTAATCGGCGCCAGGAATTATTCCCCGTCGATCCGCACCCCCCTCGACCGCCCCCGATGGTGGGAATTGCTAAATTTTGTTGTCTAAATTCCTATACAAATCAGTACCGAGGTGTAATGGTACATCGATTTTTCAGATATTTTAACGCCTAAAAGCAGTAAATATTCAAATATTCTTACCGGGTTTTCAGCAGAAGGTCTTCATTCGTTTTGTCTTGCACAACGCCATCGAAATTTTCAGTGTGCACACATTTCAGAATTTTTTTATGCCTTAATTTTTTTTTGTTTTTTGTCAAAAACTCTGAAATTTGTCAAATTTTTTTCAGCAAACCGTCATTAATCGGCGCCAGGAATTATTCCCCGTCGATCCGCACCCCCCTCGACCGCCCCCGATGGTGGGAATTGCTAAATTTTGTTGTCTAAATTCCTATACAAATCAGTACCGAGGTGTAATGGTACATCGATTTTTCAGATATTTTAACGTCTAAAAGCAGTAAATATTCAAATATTCTTACCGTGTTTTCAGCAGAAGGTCTTCATTCGTTTTGTCTTGCACAACGCCATCGAAATTTTCAGTGTGCAAACATTTCAGATTTTTTTTTTGCCTTAATTTTTTTTTGTTTTTTGTCAAAAACTCTGAAATTTGTCAAATTTTTTTCAGCAAACCGTCGTTAATCGGCGCCAGGAATTATTCCCCGTCGATCCGCACCCCCCTCGACCGCCCCCGATGGTGGGAATTGCTAAATTTTGTTGTCTAAATTCCTATACAAATCAGTACCGTACCGAGGTGTAATGGTACATCGATTTCTCAGATATTTTAACGTCTAAAAGCAGTAAATATTCAAATATTCTTACCGGGTTTTCAGCAGAAGGTCTTCATTCGTTTTGTCTTGCACAACGCCATCGAAATTTTCAGTGTGCAAACATTTCAGAATTTTTTTTTGCCTTAATTTTTTTTTGTTTTTTGTCAAAAACTCTGAAATTTGTCAAATTTTTTTCAGCAAACCGTCGTTAATCGGCGCCAGGAATTATTCCCCGTCGATCCGCACCCCCCTCGACCGCCCCCGATGGTGGGAATTGCTAAATTTTGTTGTCTAAATTCCTATACAAATCAGTACCGTACCGAGGTGTAATGGTACATCGATTTTTCAGATATTTTAACGTCTAAAAGCAGTAAATATTCAAATATTCTTACCGGGTTTTCAGCAGAAGGTCTTCATTCGTTTTGTCTTGCACAACGCCATCGAAATTTTCAGTGTGCACACATTTCAGAATTTTTTTATGCCTTAATTTTTTTTTGCTTTTTGTCACAAACTCTGAAATTTGTCAAATTTTTTTCAGCAAACCGTCATTAATCGGCGCCAGGAATTATTCCGCGTCGATCCGCACCCCCCTCGACCGCCCCCGATGGTGGGAATTGCTAAATTTTGTTGTCTAAATTCCTATACAAATCAGTACCGAGGTGTAATGGTACATCGATTTTTCAGATATTTTAACGTCTAAAAGCAGTAAATATTCAAATATTCTTACCGGGTTTTCAGCAGAAGGTCTTCATTCGTTTTGTCTTGCACAACGCCATCGAAATTTTCAGTGTGCAAACATTTCAGAATTTTTTTTTGCCTTAAATTTTTTTTGTTTTTTGTCAAAAACTCTGAAATTTGTCAAATTTTTTTCAGCAAACCGTCATTAATCGGCGCCAGGAATTATTCCCCGTCAATCCGCACCCCCCTCGACCGCCCCCGATGGTGGGAATTGCTAAATTTTGTTGTCTAAATTCCTATACAAATCAGTACCGAGGTGTAATGGTACATCGATTTTTCAGATATTTTAACGTCTAAAAGCAGTAAATATTCAAATATTCTTACCGGGTTTTCAGCAGAAGGTCTTCATTCATTTTGTCTTGCACAACGCCATCGAAATTTTCAGTGTGCAAACATTTCAGAATTTTTTTTTGCCTTAAATTTTTTTGTTTTTTGTCAAAAACTCTGAAATTTGTCAAATTTTTTTCAGCAAATCGTCATTAATCGGCGCCTGGAATTATTTCCCGTCGATCCGCACCCCCCTCGACCGCCCCCGATGGTGGGAATTGCTAAATTTTGTTGTCTAAATTCCTATACAAATAAGTACCGTACCGAGGTGTAATGGTACATCGATTTTTCAGATATTTTAACGTCTAAAAGCAGTAAATATTCAAATATTCTTACCGGGTTTTCAGCAGAAGGTCTTCATTCGTTTTGTCTTGCACAACGCCATCGAAATTTTCAGTGTGCACACATTTCAGATTTTTTTTTGCCTTAAGTTTTTTTTGTTTTTTGTCAAAAACTCTGAAATTTGTCAAATTTTTTTCAGCAAACCGTCATTAATCGGCGCCAGGAATTATTCCCCGTCGATCCGCACCCCCCTCGACCGCCCCCGATGGTGGGAATTGGTAAATTTTGTTGTCTAAATTCCTATACAAATCAGTACCGAGGTGTAATGGTACATCGATTTTCAGATATTTTAACGTCTAAAAGCAGTAAATATTCAAATATTCTTACCGGGTTTTCAGCAGAAGGTCTTCATTCGTTTTGTCTTGCACAACGCCATCGAAATTTTCAGTGTGCAAACATTTCAGAATTTTTTTTTGCCTTAAATTTTTTTTGTTTTTTGTCAAAAACTCTGAAATTTGTCAAATTTTTTTCAGCAAACCGTCGTTAATCGGCGCCAGGAATTATTCCCCGTCGATCCGCACCCCCCTCGACCGCCCCCGATGGTGGGAATTGCTAAATTTTGTTGTCTAAATTCCTATACAAATCAGTACCGTACCGAGGTGTAATGGTACATCGATTTTTCAGATATTTTAACGTCTAAAAGCAGTAAATATTCAAATATTCTTACCGGGTTTTCAGCAGAAGGTCTTCATTCGTTTTGTCTTGCACAACGCCATCGAAATTTTCAGTGTGCAAACATTTCAGAATTTTTTTTTGCCTTAAATTTTTTTTGTTTTTTGTCAAAAACTCTGAAATTTGTCAAATTTTTTTCAGCAAACCGTCATTAATCGGCGCCAGGAATTATTCCCCGTCGATCCGCACCCCCCTCGACCGCCCCCGATGGTGGGAATTGCTAAATTTTGTTGTCTAAATTCCTATACAAATCAGTACCGAGGTGTAATGGTACATCGATTTTTCAGATATTTTAACGCCTAAAAGCAGTAAATATTCAAATATTCTTACCGGGTTTTCAGCAGAAGGTCTTCATTCGTTTTGTCTTGCACAACGCCATCGAAATTTTCAGTGTGCAAACATTTCAGAATTTTTTTTTGCCTTAAATTTTTTTTGTTTTTTTTAAAAAACTCTGAAATTTGTCAAATTTTTTTCAGCAAACCGTCATTAATCGGCGCCAGGAATTAGTCCCCGTCGATCCGCACCCCCCTCGACCGCCCCCGATGGTGGGAATTGCTAAATTTTGTTGTCTAAATTCCTATACAAATCAGTACCGAGGTGTAATGGTACATACATCGATTTTTCAGATATTTTAACGTCTAAAAGCAGTAAATATTCAAATATTCTTACCGGGTTTTCAGCAGAAGGTCTTCATTCGTTTTGTCTTGCACAACGCCATCGAAATTTTCAGTGTGCAAACATTTCAGAATTTTTTTTTGCCTTAATTTTTTTTTGTTTTTTGTCAAAAACTCTGAAATTTGTCAAATTTTTTTCAGCAAACCATCATTAATCGGCGCCAGGAATTATTCCCCGTCGATCCGCACCCCCCTCGACCGCCCCCGATGGTGGGAATTGCTAAATTTTGTTGTCTAAATTCCTATACAAATCAGTACCGAGGTGTAATGGTACATCGATTTTTCAGATATTTTAACGTCTAAAAGCAGTAAATATTCAAATATTCTTACCGGGTTTTCAGCAGAAGGTCTTCATTCGTTTTGTCTTGCACAACGCCATCGAAATTTTCAGTGTGCAAACATTTCAGAATTTTTTTTTGCCTTAAATTTTTTTTGTTTTTTGTCAAAAACTCTGAAATTTGTCAAATTTTTTTCAGCAAACCGTCATTAATCGGCGCCAGGAATTAGTCCCCGTCGATCCGCACCCCCCTCGACCGCCCCCGATGGTGGGAATTGCTAAATTTTGTTGTCTAAATTCCTATACAAATCAGTACCGAGGTGTAATGGTACATCGATTTTGCAGATATTTTAACGTCTAAAAGCAGTAAATATTCAAATATTCTTACCGGGTTTTCAGCAGAAGGTCTTCATTCGTTTTGTCTTGCACAACGCCATCGAAATTTTCAGTGTGCAAACATTTCAGAATTTTTTTTTGCCTTAAATTTTTTTTGTTTTTTGTCAAAAACTCTGAAATTTGTCAAATTTTTTTCAGCAAATCGTCATTAATCGGCGCCAGGAATTATTCCCCGTCGATCCGCACCCCCCTCGACCGCCCCCGATGGTGGGAATTGCTAAATTTTGTTGTCTAAATTCCTATACAAATCAGTACCGAGGTGTAATGGTACATCGATTTTTCAGATATTTTAACGTCTAAAAGCAGTAAATATTCAAATATTCTTACCGGGTTTTCAGCAGAAGGTCTTCATTCGTTTTGTCTTGCACAACGCCATCGAAATTTTCAGTGTGCACACATTTCAGAATTTTTTTTTGCCTTAAATTTTTTTTGTTTTTTGTCAAAAACTCTGAAATTTGTCAAATTTTTTTCAGCAAACCGTCGTTAATCGGCGCCAGGAATTATTCCCCGTCGATCCGCACCCCCCTCGACCGCCCCCGATGGTGGGAATTGCTAAATTTTGTTGTCTAAATTCCTATACAAATCAGTACCGTACCGAGGTGTAATGGTACATCGATTTTTCAGATATTTTAACGTCTAAAAGCAGTAAATATTCAAATATTCTTACCGGGTTTTCAGCAGAAGGTCTTCATTCGTTTTGTCTTGCACAACGCCATCGAAATTTTCAGTGTGCAAACATTTCAGAATTTTTTTTTGCTCTAAATTTTTTTTGTTTTTTGTCAAAAACTCTGAAATTTGTCAAATTTTTTTCAGCAAACCGTCATTAATCGGCGCCAGGAATTATTCCCCGTCGATCCGCACCCCCCTCGACCGCCCCCGATGGTGGGAATTGGTAAATTTTGTTGTCTAAATTGCTATACAAATCAGTACCGTACCGAGGTGTAATGGTACATCGATTTTTCAGATATTTTAACGTCTAAAAGCAGTAAATATTGAAATATTCTTACCGGGTTTTCAGCAGAAGGTCTTCATTCGTTTTGTCTTGCACAACGCCATCGAAATTTTCAGTGTGCAAACATTTCAGAATTTTTTTTTGCCTTAAATTTTTTTTGTTTTTTGTCAAAAACTCTGAAATTTGTCAAATTTTTTTCAGCAAACCGTCATTAATCGGCGCCAGGAATTAGTCCCCGTCGATCCGCACCCCCCTCGACCGCCCCCGATGGTGGGAATTGCTAAATTTTGTTGTCTAAATTCCTATACAAATCAGTACCGAGGTGTAATGGTACATCGATTTTTCAGATATTTTAACGTCTAAAAGCAGTAAATATTCAAATATTCTTACCGGGTTTTCAGCAGAAGGTCTTCATTCATTTTGTCTTGCACAACGCCATCGAAATTTTCAGTGTGCAAACATTTCAGAATTTTTTTTTGCCTTAAATTTTTTTGTTTTTTGTCAAAAACTCTGAAATTTGTCAAATTTTTTTCAGCAAATCGTCATTAATCGGCGCCTGGAATTATTCCCCGTCGATCCGCACCCCCCGCGACCGCCCCCGATGGTGGGAATTGCTAAATTTTGTTGTCTAAATTCCTATACAAATCAGTACCGTACCGAGGTGTAATGGTACATCGATTTTTCAGATATTTTAACGTCTAAAAGCAGTAAATATTCAAATATTCTTACCGGGTTTTCAGCAGAAGGTCTTCATTCGTTTTGTCTTGCACAACGCCATCGAAATTTTCAGTGTGCACACATTTCAGAATTTTTTTATGCCTTAATTTTTTTTTGTTTTTTGTCAAAAACTCTGAAATTTGTCAAATTTTTTTCAGCAAACCGTCATTAATCGGCGCCAGGAATTATTCCCCGTCGATCCGCACCCCCCTCGACCGCCCCCGATGGTGGGAATTGGTAAATTTTGTTGTCTAAATTCCTATACAAATCAGTACCGAGGTGTAATGGTACATCGATTTTTCAGATATTTTAACGTCTAAAAGCAGTAAATATTCAAATATTCTTACCGGGTTTTCAGCAGAAGGTCTTCATTCGTTTTGTCTTGCACAACGCCATCGAAATTTTCAGTGTGCAAACATTTCAGAATTTTTTTTTGCCTTAAATTTTTTTTGTTTTTTGTCAAAAACTCTGAAATTTGTCAAATTTTTTTCAGCAAACCGTCGTTAATCGGCGCCAGGAATTATTCCCCGTCGATCCGCACCCCCCTCGACCGCCCCCGATGGTGGGAATTGCTAAATTTTGTTGTCTAAATTCCTATACAAATCAGTACCGTACCGAGGTGTAATGGTACATCGATTTTTCAGATATTTTAACGTCTAAAAGCAGTAAATATTCAAATATTCTTACCGGGTTTTCAGCAGAAGGTCTTCATTCGTTTTGTCTTGCACAACGCCATCGAAATTTTCAGTGTGCAAACATTTCAGAATTTTTTTTTGCCTTAAATTTTTTTTGTTTTTTGTCAAAAACTCTGAAAGTTGTCAAATGTTTTTCAGCAAACCGTCATTAATCGGCGCCAGGAATTATTCCCCGTCGATCCGCACCCCCCTCGACCGCCCCCGATGGTGGGAATTGCTAAATTTTGTTGTCTAAATTCCTATACAAATCAGTACCGAGGTGTAATGGTACATCGATTTTTCAGATATTTTAACGCCTAAAAGCAGTAAATATTCAAATATTCTTACCGGGTTTTCAGCAGAAGGTCTTCATTCGTTTTGTCTTGCACAACGCCATCGAAATTTTCAGTGTGCACACATTTCAGAATTTTTTTATGCCTTAATTTTTTTTTGTTTTTTGTCAAAAACTCTGAAATTTGTCAAATTTTTTTCAGCAAACCGTCATTAATCGGCGCCAGGAATTATTCCCCGTCGATCCGCACCCCCCTCGACCGCCCCCGATGGTGGGAATTGCTAAATTTTGTTGTCTAAATTCCTATACAAATCAGTACCGAGGTGTAATGGTACATCGATTTTTCAGATATTTTAACGTCTAAAAGCAGTAAATATTCAAATATTCTTACCGTGTTTTCTGCAGAAGGTCTTCATTCGTTTTGTCTTGCACAACGCCATCGAAATTTTCAGTGTGCAAACATTTCAGATTTTTTTTTGCCTTAATTTTTTTTTGTTTTTTGTCAAAAACTCTGAAATTTGTCAAATTTTTTTCAGCAAACCGTCGTTAATCGGCGCCAGGAATTATTCCCCGTCGATCCGCACCCCCCTCGACCGCCCCCGATGGTGGGAATTGCTAAATTTTGTTGTCTAAATTCCTATACAAATCAGTACCGTACCGAGGTGTAATGGTACATCGATTTTTCAGATATTTTAACGTCTAAAAGCAGTAAATATTCAAATATTCTTACCGGGTTTTCAGCAGAAGGTCTTCATTCGTTTTGTCTTGCACAGCGCCATCGAAATTTTCAGTGTGCAAACATTTCAGAAATTTTTTTTGCCTTAATTTTTTTTTGTTTTTTTCAAAAACTCTGAAATTTGTCAAATTTTTTTCAGCAAACCGTCATTAATCGGCGCCAGGAATTAGTCCCCGTCGATCCGCACCCCCCTCGACCGCCCCCGATGGTGGGAATTGCTAAATTTTGTTGTCTAAATTCCTATACAAATCAGTACCGAGGTGTAATGGTACATCGATTTTTCAGATATTTTAACGTCTAAAAGCAGTAAATATTCAAATATTCTTACCGGGTTTTCAGCAGAAGGTCTTCATTCGTTTTGTCTTGCACAACGCCATCGAAATTTTCAGTGTGCAAACATTTCAGAATTTTTTTTTGCCTTAAATTTTTTTTGTTTTTTGTCAAAAACTCTGAAATTTGTCTAATTTTTTTCAGCAAACCGTCATTAATCGGCGCCAGGAATTATTCCCCGTCGATCCGCACCCCCCTCGACCGCCCCCGATGGTGGGAATTGCTAAATTTTGTTGTCTAAATTCCTATACAAATCAGTACCGAGGTGTAATGGTACATCGATTTTTCAGATATTTTAACGTCTAAAAGCAGTAAATATTGAAATATTCTTACCGGGTTTTCAGCAGAAGGTCTTCATTCGTTTTGTCTTGCACAACGCCATCGAAATTTTCAGTGTGCAAACATTTCAGAATTTTTTTTTGCCTTTAATTTTTTTTGTTTTTTGTCAAAAACTCTGAAATTTGTCAAATTTTTTTCAGCAAACCGTCATTAATCGGCGCCAGGAATTAGTCCCCGTCGATCCGCACCCCCCTCGACCGCCCCCGATGGTGGGAATTGCTAAATTTTGTTGTCTAAATTCCTATACAAATCAGTACCGAGGTGTAATGGTACATCGATTTTTCAGATATTTTAACGTCTAAAAGCAGTAAATATTCAAATATTCTTACCGGGTTTTCAGCAGAAGGTCTTCATTCGTTTTGTCTTGCACAACGCCATCGAAATTTTCAGTGTGCAAACATTTCAGAATTTTTTTTTGCCTTAAATTTTTTTTGTTTTTTGTCAAAAACTCTGAAATTTGTCAAATTTTTTTCAGCAAACCGTCGTTAATCGGCGCCAGGAATTATTCCCCGTCGATCCGCACCCCCCTCGACCGCCCCCGATGGTGGGAATTGCAAAATTTTGTTGTCTAAATTCCTATACAAATCAGTACCGTACCGAGGTGTAATGGTACATCGATTTTTCAGATATTTTAACGTCTAAAAGCAGTAAATATTCAAATATTCTTACCGGGTTTTCAGCAGAAGGTCTTCATTCGTTTTGTCTTGCACAACGCCATCGAAATTTTCAGTGTGCAAACATTTCAGAATTTTTTTTTGCCTTAATTTTTTTTTGTTTTTTGTCAAAAACTCTGAAATTTGTCAAATTTTTTTCAGCAAACCGTCATTAATCGGCGCCAGGAATTAGTCCCCGTCGATCCGCACCCCCCTCGACCGCCCCCGATGGTGGGAATTGCTAAATTTTGTTGTCTAAATTCCTATACAAATCAGTACCGAGGTGTAATGGTACATCGATTTTTCAGATATTTTAACGTCTAAAAGCAGTAAATATTCAAATATTCTTACCGGGTTTTCAGCAGAAGGTCTTCATTCGTTTTGTCTTGCACAACGCCATCGAAATTTTCAGTGTGCAAACATTTCAGAATTTTTTTTTGCCTTAAATTTTTTTTGTTTTTTGTCAAAAACTCTGAAATTTGTCAAATTTTTTTCAGCAAACCGTCATTAATCGGCGCCAGGAATTATTCCCCGTCGATCCGCACCCCCCTCGACCGCCCCCGATGGTGGGAATTGCTAAATTTTGTTGTCTAAATTCCTATACAAATCAGTACCGAGGTGTAATGGTACATCGATTTTTCAGATATTTTAACGTCTAAAAGCAGTAAATATTCAAATATTCGTACCGGGTTTTCAGCAGAAGGTCTTCATTCGTTTTGTCTTGCACAACGCCATCGAAATTTTCAGTGTGCAAACATTTCAGAATTTTTTTTTGCCTTAAATTTTTTTTGTTTTTTGTCAAAAACTCTGAAATTTGTCAAATTTTTCTCAGCAAACCGTCGTTAATCGGCGCCAGGAATTATTCCCCGTCGATCCGCATCCCCCTCGACCGCCCCCGATGCTGGGAATTGCTAAATTTTGTTGTCTAAATTCCTATACAAATCAGTACCGTACCGAGGTGTAATGGTACATCGATTTTTCAGATATTTTAACGTCTAAAAGCAGTAAATATTCAAATATTCTTACCGGGTTTTCAGCAGAAGGTCTTCATTCGTTTTGTCTTGCACAACGCCATCGAAATTTTCAGTGTGCAAACATTTCAGAATTTTTTTTTGCCTTAAATTTTTTTTGTTTTTTGTCAAAAACTCTGAAATTTGTCAAATTTTTTTCAGCAAACCGTCATTAATCGGCGCCAGGAATTATTCCCCGTCGATCCGCACCCCCCTCGACCGCCCCCGATGGTGGGAATTGCTAAATTTTGTTGTCTAAATTCCTATACAAATCAGTACCGAGGTGTAATGGTACATCTATTTTTCAGATATTTTAACGTCTAAAAGCAGTAAATATTCAAATATTCTTACCGGGTTTTCAGCAGAAGGTCTTCATTCGTTTTGTCTTGCACAACGCCATCGAAATTTTCAGTGTGCAAACATTTCAGAATTTTTTTTTGCCTTAAATTTTTTTTGTTTTTTGTCAAAAACTCTGAAATTTGTCAAATTTTTTTCAGCAAACCGTCATTAATCGGCGCCAGGAATTATTCCCCGTCGATCCGCACCCCCCTCGACCGCCCCCGATGGTGGGAATTGCTAAATTTTGTTGTCTAAATTCCTATACAAATCAGTACCGAGGTGTAATGGTACATCGATTTTTCAGATATTTTAACGTCTAAAAGCAGTAAATATTCAAATATTCTTACCGGGTTTTCAGCAGAAGGTCTTCATTCGTTTCGTCTTGCACAACGCCATCGAAATTTTCAGTGTGCAAACATTTCAGGTTTTTTTTTGCCTTAATTTTTTTTTGTTTTTTGTCAAAAACTCTGAAATTTGTCAAATTTTTTTCAGCAAACCGTCATTAATCGGCGCCAGGAATTATTCCCCGTCGATCCGCACCCCCCTCGACCGCCCCCGATGGTGGGAATTGCTAAATTTTGTTGTCTAAATTCCTATACAAATCAGTACCAAGGTGTAATGGTACATCGATTTTTCAGATATTTTAACGTCTAAAAGCAGTAAATATTCAAATATTCTTACCGGGTTTTCAGCAGAAGGTCTTCATTCGTTTTGTCTTGCACAACGCCATCGAAATTTTCAGTGTGCAAACATTTCAGAATTTTTTTTTGCCTTAATTTTTTTTTGTTTTTTGTCAAAAACTCTGAAATTTGTCAAATTTTTTTCAGCAAACCGTCATTAATCGGCGCCAGGAATTATTCCCCGTCGATCCGCACCCCCCTCGACCGCCCCCGATGGTGGGAATTGCTAAATTTTGTTGTCTAAATTCCTATATAAATCAGTACCGAGGTGTAATGGTACATCGATTTTTCAGATATTTTAACGTCTAAAAGCAGTAAATATTCAAATATTCTTACCGGGTTTTCAGCAGAAGGTCTTCATTCGTTTTGTCTTGCACAACGCCATCGAAATTTTCAGTGTGCAAACATTTCAGAATTTTTTTTTGCCTTAAATATTTTTTGTTTTTTGTCAAAAACTCTGAAATTTGTCAAATTTTTTTCAGCAAACCGTCGTTAATCGGCGCCAGGAATTATTCCCCGTCGATCCGCACCCCCCTCGACCGCCCCCGATGGTGGGAATTGCTAAATTTTGTTGTCTAAATTCCTATACAAATCAGTACCGTACCGAGGTGTAATGGTACATCGATTTTTCAGATATTTTAACGTCTAAAAGCAGTAAATATTCAAATATTCTTACCGGGTTTTCAGCAGAAGGTCTTCATTCGTTTTGTCTTGCACAACGCCATCGAAATTTTCAGTGTGCAAACATTTCAGAATTTTTTTTTGCCTTAAATTTTTTTTGTTTTTTGTCAAAATCTCTGAAATTTGTCAAATTTTTTTCAGCAAACCGTCATTAATCGGCGCCGGGAATTATTCCCCGTCGATCCGCACCTCCCTCGACCGCCCCCGATGGTGGGAATTGCTAAATTTTGTTGTCTAAATTCCTATACAAATCAGTACCGAGGTGTAATGGTACATCGATTTTTCAGATATTTTAACGTCTAAAAGCAGTAAATATTCAAATATTCTTACCGGGTTTTCAGCAGAAGGTCTTCATTCGTTTTGTCTTGCACAACGCCATCGAAATTTTCAGTGTGCAAACATTTCAGAATTTTTTTTTGCCTTAAATTTTTTTTGTTTTTTGTCAAAAACTCTGAAATTAGTCAAATTTTTTTCAGCAAACCGTCATTAATCGGCGCCAGGAATTATTCCCCGTCGATCCGCACCCCCCTCGACCGCCCCCGATGGTGGGAATTGCTAAATTTTGTTGTCTAAATTCCTATACAAATCAGTACCGAGGTGTAATGGTACATCGATTTTTCAGATATTTTAACGTCTAAAAGCAGTAAATATTCAAATATTCTTACCGGGTTTTCAGCAGAAGGTCTTCATTCGTTTTGTCTTGCACAACGCCATCGAAATTTTCAGTGTGCAAACATTTCAGAATTTTTTTTTGCCTTAAATTTTTTTTGTTTTTTGTCAAAAACTCTGAAATTTGTCAAATTTTTCTCAGCAAACCGTCGTTAATCGGCGCCAGGAATTATTCCCCGTCGATCCGCACCCCCCTCGACCGCCCCCGATGCTGGGAATTGCTGAATTTTGTTGTCTAAATTCCTATACAAATCAGTACCGTACCGAGGTGTAATGGTACATCGATTTTTCAGATATTTTAACGTCTAAAAGCAGTAAATATTCAAATATTCTTACCGGGTTTTCAGCAGAAGGTCTTCATTCGTTTTGTCTTGCACAACGCCATCGAAATTTTCAGTGTGCAAACATTTCAGAATTTTTTTTTGCCTTAAATTTTTTTTGTTTTTTGTCAAAAACTCTGAAATTTGTCAAATTTTTTTCAGCAAACCGTCATTAATCGGCGCCAGGAATTATTCCCCGTCGATCCGCACCCCCCTCGACCGCCCCCGATGGTGGGAATTGCTAAATTTTGTTGTCTAAATTCCTATACAAATCAGTACCGAGGTGTAATGGTACATCGATTTTTCAGATATTTTAACGTCTAAAAGCAGTAAATATTGAAATATTCTTACCGGGTTTTCAGCAGAAGGTCTTCATTCGTTTTGTTTTGCACAACGCCATCGAAATTTTCAGTGTGCAAACATTTCAGAATTTTTTTTTGCCTTAAATTTTTTTGTTTTTTGTCAAAAACTCTGAAATTTGTCAAATTTTTTTCAGCAAACCGTCATTAATCGGCGCCAGGAATTAGTCCCCGTCGATCCGCACCCCCCTCGACCGCCCCCGATGGTGGGAATTGCTAAATTTTGTTGTCTAAATTCCTATACAAATCAGTACCGAGGTGTAATGGTACATCGATTTTGCAGATATTTTAACGTCTAAAAGCAGTAAATATTCAAATATTCTTACCGGGTTTTCAGCAGAAGGTCTTCATTCGTTTTGTCTTGCACAACGCCATCGAAATTTTCAGTGTGCAAACATTTCAGAATTTTTTTTTGCCTTAAATTTTTTTTGTTTTTTGTCAAAAACTCTGAAATTTGTCAAATTTTTTTCAGCAAACCGTCGTTAATCGGCGCCAGGAATTATTCCCCGTCGATCCGCACCCCCCTCGACCGCCCCCGATGGTGGGAATTGCTAAATTTTGTTGTCTAAATTCCTATACAAATCAGTACCGAGGTGTAATGGTACATCGATTTTTCAGATATTTTAACGTCTAAAAGCAGTAAATATTCAAATATTCTTACCGGGTTTTCAGCAGAAGGTCTTCATTCGTTTTGTCTTGCACAACGCCATCGAAATTTTCAGTGTGCACACATTTCAGAATTTTTTTTTGCCTTAAATTTTTTTTGTTTTTTGTCAAAAACTCTGAAATTTGTCAAATTTTTTTCAGCAAACCGTCGTTAATCGGCGCCAGGAATTATTCCCCGTCGATCCGCACCCCCCTCGACCGCCCCCGATGGTGGGAATTGCTAAATTTTGTTGTCTAAATTGCTATACAAATCAGTACCGTACCGAGGTGTAATGGTACATCGATTTTTCAGATATTTTAACGTCTAAAAGCAGTAAATATTGAAATATTCTTACCGGGTTTTCAGCAGAAGGTCTTCATTCGTTTTGTCTTGCACAACGCCATCGAAATTTTCAGTGTGCAAACATTTCAGAATTTTTTTTTGCCTTATTTTTTTTTTGTTTTTTGTCAAAAACTCTGAAATTTGTCAAATTTTTTTCAGCAAACCGTCATTAATCGGCGCCAGGAATTAGTCCCCGTCGATCCGCACCCCCCTCGACCGCCCCCGATGGTGGGAATTGCTAAATTTTGTTGTCTAAATTCCTATACAAATCAGTACCGAGGTGTAATGGTACATCGATTTTTCAGATATTTTAACGTCTAAAAGCAGTAAATATTCAAATATTCTTACCGGGTTTTCAGCAGAAGGTCTTCATTCGTTTTGTCTTGCACAACGCCATCGAAATTTTCAGTGTGCAAACATTTCAGAATTTTTTTTTGCCTTAATTTTTTTTTGTTTTTTGTCAAAAACTCTGAAATTTGTCAAATTTTTTTCAGCAAACCGTCATTAATCGGCGCCAGGAATTATTCCCCGTCGATCCGCACTCCCCTCGACCGCCCCCGATGGTGGGAATTGCTAAATTTTGTTGTCTAAATTCCTATACAAATCAGTACCGAGGTGTAATGGTACATCGATTTTTCAGATATTTTAACGTCTAAAAGCAGTAAATATTCAAATATTCTTACCGTGTTTTCAGCAGAAGGTCTTCATTCGTTTTGTCTTGCACAACGCCATCGAAATTTTCAGTGTGCAAACATTTCAGAATTTTTTTTTGCCTTAAATTTTTTTTGTTTTTTGTCAAAAACTCTGAAATTTGTCAAATTTTTTTTAGCAAACCGTCATTAATCGGCGCCAGGAATTAGTCCCCGTCGATCCGCACCCCCCTCGACCGCCCCCGATGGTGGGAATTGCTAAATTTTGTTGTCTAAATTCCTATACAAATCAGTACCGAGGTGTAATGGTACATCGATTTTTCAGATATTTTAACGTCTAAAAGTAGTAAATATTCAAATATTCTTACCGTGTTTTCAGCAGAAGGTCTTCATTCGTTTTGTCTTGCACAACGCCATCGAAATTTTCAGTGTGCAAACATTTCAGAATTTTTTTTGGCCTTAAATTTTTTTTGTTTTTTGTCAAAAACTCTGAAATTTGTCAAATTTTTTTCAGCAAACCGTCATTAATCGGCGCCAGGAATTATTCCCCGTCGATCCGCACCCCCCTCGACCGCCCCCGATGGTGGAAATTGCTAAATTTTGTTGTCTAAATTGCTATACAAATCAGTACCGTACCGAGGTGTAATGGTACATCGATTTTTCAGATATTTTAACGTCTAAAAGCAGTAAATATTCAAATATTCTTACCGGGTTTTCAGCAGAAGGTCTTCATTCGTTTTGTCTTGCACAACGCCATCGAAATTTTCAGTGTGCAAACATTTCAGAATTTTTTTTTGCCTTAAATTTTTTTTGTTTTTTGTCAAAAACTCTGAAATTTGTCAAATTTTTTTCAGCAAACCGTCATTAATCGGCGCCAGGAATTATTCCCCGTCAATCCGCACCCCCCTCGACCGCCCCCGATGGTGGGAATTGCTAAATTTTGTTGTCTAAATTCCTATACAAATCAGTACCGAGGTGTAATGGTACATCGATTTTTCAGATATTTTAACGTCTAAAAGCAGTAAATATTCAAATATTCTTACCGGGTTTTCAGCAGAAGGTCTTCATTCATTTTGTCTTGCACAACGCCATCGAAATTTTCAGTGTGCAAACATTTCAGAATTTTTTTTTGCCTTAAATTTTTTTTTTTTTTGTCAAAAACTCTGAAATTTGTCAAATTTTTTTCAGCAAATCGTCATTAATCGGCGCCTGGAATTATTCCCCGTCGATCCGCACCCCCCTCGACCGCCCCCGATGGTGGGAATTGCTAAATTTTGTTGTCTAAATTCCTATACAAATCAGTACCGTACCGAGGTGTAATGGTACATTGATTTTTCAGATATTTTAACGTCTAAAAGCAGTAAATATTCAAATATTCTTACCGGGTTTTCAGCAGAAGGTCTTCATTCGTTTTGTCTTGCACAACGCCATCGAAATTTTCAGTGTGCACACATTTCAGATTTTTTTTTTGCCTTAAATTTTTTTTTGTTTTTTGTCAAAAACTCTGAAATTTGTCAAATTTTTTTCAGCAAACCGTCATTAATCGGCGCCAGGAATTATTCCCCGTCGATCCGCACCCCCCTCGACCGCCCCCGATGGTGGGAATTGCTAAATTTTGTTGTCTAAATTCCTATACAAATCAGTACCGAGGTGTAATGGTACATCGATTTTTCAGATATTTTAACGTCTAAAAGCAGTAAATATTCAAATATTCTTACCGGGTTTTCAGCAGAAGGTCTTCATTCGTTTTGTCTTGCACAACGCCATCGAAATTTTCAGTGTGCAAACATTTCAGAATTTTTTTTTGCCTTAAATTTTTTTTGTTTTTTGTCAAAAACTCTGAAATTTGTCAAATTTTTTTCAGCAAACCGTCGTTAATCGGCGCCAGGAATTATTCCCCGTCGATCCGCACCCCCCTCGACCGCCCCCGATGGTGGGAATTGCTAAATTTTGTTGTCTAAATTGCTATACAAATCAGTACCGTACCGAGGTGTAATGGTACATCGATTTTTCAGATATTTTAACGTCTAAAAGCAGTAAATATTCAAATATTCTTACCGGGTTTTCAGCAGAAGGTCTTCATTCGTTTTGTCTTGCACAACGCCATCGAAATTTTCAGTGTGCAAACATTTCAGAATTTTTTTTTGCCTTAAATTTTTTTTGTTTTTTGTCAAAAACTCTGAAATTTGTCAAATTTTTTTCAGCAAACTGTCGTTAATCGGCGCCAGGAATTATTCCCCGTCGATCCGCACCCCCCTCGACCGCCCCCGATGGTGGGAATTGCTAAATTTTGTTGTCTAAATTCCTATACAAATCAGTACCGTACCGAGGTGTAATGGTACATCGATTTTTCAGATATTTTAACGTCTAAAAGCAGTAAATATTGAAATATTCTTACCGGGTTTTCAGCAGAAGGTCTTCATTCGTTTTGTCTTGCACAACGCCATCGAAATTTTCAGTGTGCAAACATTTCAGAATTTTTTTTTGCCTTAATTTTTTTTTGTTTTTTGTCAAAAACTCTGAAATTTGTCAAATTTTTTTCAGCAAACCATCATTAATCGGCGCCAGGAATTATTCCCCGTCGATCCGCACCCTCCTCGACCGCCCCCGATGGTGGGAATTGCTAAATTTTGTTGTCTAAATTCCTATACAAATGAGTACCGAGGTGTAATGGTACATCGATTTTTCAGATATTTTAACGTCTAAAAGCAGTAAATATTCAAATATTCTTACCGGGTTTTCAGCAGAAGGTCTTCATTCGTTTTGTCTTGCACAACGCCATCGAAATTTTCAGTGTGCAAACATTTCAGAATTTTTTTTTGCCTTAAATTTTTTTTGTTTTTTGTCAAATACTCTGAAATTTGTCAAATTTTTTTCAGCAAACCGTCATTAATCGGCGCCAGGAATTATTCCCCGTCGATCCGCACCCCCCTCGACCGCCCCCGATGGTGGGAATTGCTAAATTTTGTTGTCTAAATTCCTATACAAATCAGTACCGAGGTGTAATGGTACATCGATTTTTCAGATATTTTAACGTCTAAAAGCAGTAAATATTCAAATATTCTTACCGGGTTTTCAGCAGAAGGTCTTCATTCGTTTTGTCTTGCACAACGCCATCGAAATTTTCAGTGTGCAAACATTTCAGAATTTTTTTTTGCCTTAAATTTTTTTTGTGTTTTGTCAAAAACTCTGAAATTTGTCAAATTTTTTTCAGCAAACCGTCATTAATCGGCGCCAGGAATTATTCCCCGTCGATCCGCACCCCCCTCAACCGCCCCCGATGGTGGGAATTGCTAAATTTTGTTGTCTAAATTCCTATACAAATCAGTACCGAGGTGTAATGGTACATCGATTTTTCAGATATTTTAACGTCTAAAAGCAGTAAATATTCAAATATTCTTACCGGGTTTTCAGCAGAAGGTCTTCATTCGTTTTGTCTTGAACAACGCCATCGAAATTTTCAGTGTGCAAACATTTCAGAATTTTTTTTTGCCTTAAATTTTTTTTGTTTTTTGTCAAAAACTCTGAAAGTTGTCAAATTTTTTTCAGCAAACCGTCATTAATCGGCGCCAGGAATTATTCCCCGTCGATCCGCACCCCCCTCGACCGCCCCCGATGGTGGGAATTGCTAAATTTTGTTGTCTAAATTCCTATACAAATCAGTACCGAGGTGTAATGGTACATCGATTTTTCAGATATTTTAACGCCTAAAAGCAGTAAATATTCAAATATTCTTACCGGGTTTTCAGCAGAAGGTCTTCATTCGTTTTGTCTTGCACAACGCCATCGAAATTTTCAGTGTGCACACATTTCAGAATTTTTTTATGCCTTAATTTTTTTTTGTTTTTTGTCAAAAACTCTGAAATTTGTCAAATTTTTTTCAGCAAACCGTCATTAATCGGCGCCAGGAATTATTCCCCGTCGATCCGCACCCCCCTCGACCGCCCCCGATGGTGGGAATTGCTAAATTTTGTTGTCTAAATTCCTATACAAATCAGTACCGAGGTGTAATGGTACATCGATTTTTCAGATATTTTAACGTCTAAAAGCAGTAAATATTCAAATATTCTTACCGTGTTTTCAGCAGAAGGTCTTCATTCGTTTTGTCTTGCACAACGCCATCGAAATTTTCAGTGTGCAAACATTTCAGATTTTTTTTTTGCCTTAATTTTTTTTTGTTTTTTGTCAAAAACTCTGAAATTTGTCAAATTTTTTTCAGCAAACCGTCGTTAATCGGCGCCAGGAATTATTCCCCGTCGATCCGCACCCCCCTCGACCGCCCCCGATGGTGGGAATTGCTAAATTTTGTTGTCTAAATTCCTATACAAATCAGTACCGTACCGAGGTGTAATGGTACATCGATTTTTCAGATATTTTAACGTCTAAAAGCAGTAAATATTCAAATATTCTTACCGGGTTTTCAGCAGAAGGTCTTCATTCGTTTTGTCTTGCACAGCGCCATCGAAATTTTCAGTGTGCAAACATTTCAGAAATTTTTTTTGCCTTAATTTTTTTTTGTTTTTTTCAAAAACTCTGAAATTTGTCAAATTTTTTTCAGCAAACCGTCATTAATCGGCGCCAGGAATTAGTCCCCGTCGATCCGCACCCCCCTCGACCGCCCCCGATGGTGGGAATTGCTAAATTTTGTTGTCTAAATTCCTATACAAATCAGTACCGAGGTGTAATGGTACATCGATTTTTCAGATATTTTAACGTCTAAAAGCAGTAAATATTCAAATATTCTTACCGGGTTTTCAGCAGAAGGTCTTCATTCGTTTTGTCTTGCACAACGCCATCGAAATTTTCAGTGTGCAAACATTTCAGAATTTTTTTTTGCCTTAAATTTTTTTTGTTTTTTGTCAAAAACTCTGAAATTTGTCTAATTTTTTTCAGCAAACCGTCATTAATCGGCGCCGGGAATTATTCCCCGTCGATCCGCACCCCCCGACCGCCCCCGATGGTGGGAATTGCTAAATTTTGTTGTCTAAATTCCTATACAAATCAGTACCGAGGTGTAATGGTACATCGATTTTTCAGATATTTTAACGTCTAAAAGCAGTAAATATTCAAATATTCTTACCGGGTTTTCAGCAGAAGGTCTTCATTCGTTTTGTCTTGCACAACGCCATCGAAATTTTCAGTGTGCAAACATTTCAGAATTTTTTTTTGCCTTAAATTTTTTTTGTTTTTTGTCAAAAACTCTGAAATTTGTCAAATTTTTTTCAGCAAACCGTCGTTAATCGGCGCCAGGAATTATTCCCCGTCGATCCGCACCCCCCTCGACCGCCCCCGATGGTGGGAATTGCTAAATTTTGTTGTCTAAATTCCTATACAAATCAGTACCGTACCGAGGTGTAATGGTACATCGATTTTTCAGATATTTTAACGTCTAAAAGCAGTAAATATTGAAATATTCTTACCGGGTTTTCAGCAGAAGGTCTTCATTCGTTTTGTCTTGCACAACGCCATCGAAATTTTCAGTGTGCAAACATTTCAGAATTTTTTTTTGCCTTAAATTTTTTTTGTTTTTTGTCAAAAACTATGAAATTTGTCAAATTTTTTTCAGCAAACCGTCATTAATCGGCGCCAGGAATTATTCCCCGTCAATCCGCACCCCCCTCGACCGCCCCCGATGGTGGGAATTGCTAAATTTTGTTGTCTAAATTCCTATACAAATCAGTACCGAGGTGTAATGGTACATCGATTTTTCAGATATTTTAACGTCTAAAAGCAGTAAATATTCAAATATTCTTACCGGGTTTTCAGCAGAAGGTCTTCATTCGTTTTGTCTTGAACAAAGCCATCGAAATTTTCAGTGTGCAAACATTTCAGAATTTTTTTTTGCCTTAAATTTTTTTTGTTTTTTGTCAAAAACTCTGAAAGTTGTCAAATTTTTTTCAGCAAACCGTCATTAATCGGCGCCAGGAATTATTCCCCGTCGATCCGCACCCCCCTCGACCGCCCCCGATGGTGGGAATTGCTAAATTTTGTTGTCTAAATTCCTATACAAATCAGTACCGAGGTGTAATGGTACATCGATTTTTCAGATATTTTAACGCCTAAAAGCAGTAAATATTCAAATATTCTGACCGGGTTTTCAGCAGAAGGTCTTCATTCGTTTTGTCTTGCACAACGCCATCGAAATTTTCAGTGTGCACACATTTCAGAATTTTTTTATGCCTTAATTTTTTTTTGTTTTTTGTCAAAAACTCTGAAATTTGTCAAATTTTTTTCAGCAAACCGTCATTAATCGGCGCCAGGAATTATTCCCCGTCGATCCGCACCCCCCTCGACCGCCCCCGATGGTGGGAATTGCTAAATTTTGTTGTCTAAATTCCTATACAAATCAGTACCGAGGTGTAATGGTACATCGATTTTTCAGATATTTTAACGTCTAAAAGCAGTAAATATTCAAATATTCTTACCGTGTTTTCAGCAGAAGGTCTTCATTCGTTTTGTCTTGCACAACGCCATCGAAATTTTCAGTGTGCAAACATTTCAGATTTTTTTTTTGCCTTAATTTTTTTTTGTATTTTGTCAAAAACTCTGAAATTTGTCAAATTTTTTTCAGCAAACCGTCGTTAATCGGCGCCAGGAATTATTCCCCGTCGATCCGCACCCCCCTCGACCGCCCCCGATGGTGGGAATTGCTAAATTTTGTTGTCTAAATTCCTATACAAATCAGTACCGTACCGAGGTGTAATGGTACATCGATTTTTCAGATATTTTAACGTCTAAAAGCAGTAAATATTGAAATATTCTTACCGGGTTTTCAGCAGAAGGTCTTCATTCGTTTTGTCTTGCACAACGCCATCGAAATTTTCAGTGTGCAAACATTTCAGAATTTTTTTTTGCCTTAAATTTTTTTTGTTTTTTGTCAAAAACTATGAAATTTGTCAAATTTTTTTCAGCAAACCGTCATTAATCGGCGCCAGGAATTATTCCCCGTCAATCCGCACCCCCCTCGACCGCCCCCGATGGTGGGAATTGCTAAATTTTGTTGTCTAAATTCCTATACAAATCAGTACCGAGGTGTAATGGTACATCGATTTTTCAGATATTTTAACGTCTAAAAGCAGTAAATATTCAAATATTCTTACCGGGTTTTCAGCAGAAGGTCTTCATTCGTTTTGTCTTGAACAACGCCATCGAAATTTTCAGTGTGCAAACATTTCAGAATTTTTTTTTGCCTTAAATTTTTTTTGTTTTTTGTCAAAAACTCTGAAAGTTGTCAAATTTTTTTCAGCAAACCGTCATTAATCGGCGCCAGGAATTATTCCCCGTCGATCCGCACCCCCCTCGACCGCCCCCGATGGTGGGAATTGCTAAATTTTGTTGTCTAAATTCCTATACAAATCAGTACCGAGGTGTAATGGTACATCGATTTTTCAGATATTTTAACGCCTAAAAGCAGTAAATATTCAAATATTCTGACCGGGTTTTCAGCAGAAGGTCTTCATTCGTTTTGTCTTGCACAACGCCATCGAAATTTTCAGTGTGCACACATTTCAGAATTTTTTTATGCCTTAATTTTTTTTTGTTTTTTGTCAAAAACTCTGAAATTTGTCAAATTTTTTTCAGCAAACCGTCATTAATCGGCGCCAGGAATTATTCCCCGTCGATCCGCACCCCCCTCGACCGCCCCCGATGGTGGGAATTGCTAAATTTTGTTGTCTAAATTCCTATACAAATCAGTACCGAGGTGTAATGGTACATCGATTTTTCAGATATTTTAACGTCTAAAAGCAGTAAATATTCAAATATTCTTACCGTGTTTTCAGCAGAAGGTCTTCATTCGTTTTGTCTTGCACAACGCCATCGAAATTTTCAGTGTGCAAACATTTCAGATTTTTTTTTTGCCTTAATTTTTTTTTGTTTTTTGTCAAAAACTCTGAAATTTGTCAAATTTTTTTCAGCAAACCGTCGTTAATCGGCGCCAGGAATTATTCCCCGTCGATCCGCACCCCCCTCGACCGCCCCCGATGGTGGGAATTGCTAAATTTTGTTGTCTAAATTCCTATACAAATCAGTACCGTACCGAGGTGTAATGGTACATCGATTTTTCAGATATTTTAACGTCTAAAAGCAGTAAATATTCAAATATTCTTACCGGGTTTTCAGCAGAAGGTCTTCATTCGTTTTGTCTTGCACAACGCCATCGAAATTTTCAGTGTGCAAACATTTCAGAATTTTTTTTTGCCTTAATTTTTTTTTGTTTTTTGTCAAAAACTCTGAAATTTGTCAAATTTTTTTCAGCAAACCGTCATTAATCGGCGCCAGGAATTAGTCCCCGTCGATCCGCACCCCCCTCGACCGCCCCCGATGGTGGGAATTGCTAAATTTTGTTGTCTAAATTCCTATACAAATCAGTACCGAGGTGTAATGGTACATCGATTTTTCAGATATTTTAACGTCTAAAAGCAGTAAATATTCAAATATTCTTACCGGGTTTTCAGCAGAAGGTCTTCATTCGTTTTGTCTTGCACAACGCCATCGAAATTTTCAGTGTGCAAAAATTTCAGAATTTTTTTTTGCCTTAAATTTTTTTTGTTTTTTGTCAAAAACTCTGAAATTTGTCTAATTTTTTTCAGCAAACCGTCATTAATCGGCGCCGGGAATTATTCTCCGTCGATCCGCACCCCCCTCGACCGCCCCCGATGGTGGGAATTGCTAAATTTTGTTGTCTAAATTCCTATACAAATCAGTACCGAGGTGTAATGGTACATCGATTTTTCAGATATTTTAACGTCTAAAAGCAGTAAATATTCAAATATTCTTACCGGGTTTTCAGCAGAAGGTCTTCATTCGTTTTGTCTTGCACAACGCCATCGAAATTTTCAGTGTGCAAACATTTCAGAATTTTTTTTTGCCTTAAATTTTTTTTGTTTTTTGTCAAAAACTCTGAAATTTGTCAAATTTTTTTCAGCAAACCGTCGTTAATCGGCGCCAGGAATTATTCCCCGTCGATCCGCACCCCCCTCGACCGCCCCCGATGGTGGGAATTGCTAAATTTTGTTGTCTAAATTCCTATACAAATCAGTACCGTACCGAGGTGTAATGGTACATCGATTTTTCAGATATTTTAACGTCTAAAAGCAGTAAATATTGAAATATTCTTACCGGGTTTTCAGCAGAAGGTCTTCATTCGTTTTGTCTTGCACAACGCCATCGAAATTTTCAGTGTGCAAACATTTCAGAATTTTTTTTTGCCTTAAATTTTTTTTGTTTTTTGTCAAAAACTCTGAAATTTGTCAAATTTTTTTCAGCAAACCGTCATTAATCGGCGCCAGGAATTAGTCCCCGTCGATCCGCACCCCCCTCGACCGCCCCCGATGGTGGGAATTGCTAAATTTTGTTGTCTAAATTCCTATACAAATCAGTACCGAGGTGTAATGGTACATCGATTTTGCAGATATATTTAACGTCTAAAAGCAGTAAATATTCAAATATTCTTACCGGGTTTTCAGCAGAAGGTCTTCATTCGTTTTGTCTTGCACAACGCCATCGAAATTTTCAGTGTGCAAACATTTCAGAATTTTTTTTTGCCTTAAATTTTTTTTGTTTTTTGTCAAAAACTCTGAAATTTGTCAAATTTTTTTCAGCAAATCGTCATTAATCGGCGCCAGGAATTATTCCCCGTCGATCCGCACCCCCCTCGACCGCCCCCGATGGTGGGAATTGCTAAATTTTGTTGTCTAAATTCCTATACAAATCAGTACCGAGGTGTAATGGTACATCGATTTTTCAGATATTTTAACGTCTAAAAGCAGTAAATATTCAAATATTCTTACCGGGTTTTCAGCAGAAGGTCTTCATTCGTTTTGTCTTGCACAACGCCATCGAAATTTTCAGTGTGCAAACATTTCAGAATTTTTTTTTGCCTTAATTTTTTTTTGTTTTTTGTCAAAAATTCTGAAATTTGTCAAATTTTTTTCAGCAAACCGTCATTAATCGGCGCCAGGAATTATTCCCCGTCGATCCGCACTCCCCTCGACCGCCCCCGATGGTGGGAATTGCTAAATTTTGTTGTCTAAATTCCTATACAAATCAGTACCGAGGTGTAATGGTACATCGATTTTTCAGATATTTTAACGTCTAAAAGCAGTAAATATTCAAATATTCTTACCGGGTTTTCAGCAGAAGGTCTTCATTCGTTTTGTCTTGCACAACGCCATCGAAATTTTCAGTGTGCAAACATTTCAGAATTTTTTTTTGCCTTAAATTTTTTTTGTTTTTTGTCAAATACTCTGAAATTTGTCAAATTTTTTTCAGCAAACCGTCATTAATCGGCGCCAGGAATTATTCCCCGTCGATCCGCACCCCCCTCGACCGCCCCCGATGGTGGGAATTGCTAAATTTTGTTGTCTAAATTCCTATACAAATCAGTACCGAGGTGTAATGGTACATCGATTTTTCAGATATTTTAACGTCTAAAAGCAGTAAATATTCACATATTCTTACCGGGTTTTCAGCAGAAGGTCTTCATTCGTTTTGTCTTGCACAACGCCATCGAAATTTTCAGTGTGCAAACATTTCAGAATTTTTTTTTGCCTTAATTTTTTTTTTATTTTTGTCAAAAACTCTGAAATTTGTCAAATTTTTTTCAGCAAACCGTCATTAATCGGCGCCAGGAATTATTCCCCGTCGATCCGCACCCCCCTCGACCGCCCCCGATGGTGGGAATTGCTAAATTTTGTTGTCTAAATTCCTATACAAATCAGTACCGAGGTGTAATGGTACATCGATTTTTCAGATATTTTAACGTCTAAAAGCAGTAAATATTCAAATATTCTTACCGGGTTTTCAGCAGAAGGTCTTCATTCGTTTTGTCTTGCACAACGCCATCGAAATTTTCAGTGTGCAAACATTTCAGAATTTTTTTTTGCCTTAAATTTTTTTTGTTTTTTGTCAAAAACTCTGAAATTTGTCAAATTTTTTTCAGCAAACCGTCATTAATCGGCGCCAGGAATTATTCCCCGTCGATCCGCACCCCCCTCGACCGCCCCCGATGGTGGGAATTGCTAAATTGTGTTGTCTAAATTCCTATACAAATCAGTACCGAGGTGTAATGGTACATCGATTTTTCAGTTATTTTAACGTCTAAAAGCAGTAAATATTCAAATATTCTTACCGGGTTTTCAGCAGAAGGTCTTCATTCGTTTTGTCTTGCACAACGCCATCGAAATTTTCAGTGTGCAAACATTTCAGTTTTTTTTTTTGCCTTCATTTTTTTTTGTTTTTTGTCAAAAACTCTGAAATTTGTCAAATTTTTTTCAGCAAACCGTCATTAATCGGCGCCAGGAATTATTCCCCGTCGATCCGCACCCCCCTCGACCGCCCCCGATGGTGGGAATTGCTAAATTTTGTTGTCTAAATTCCTATACAAATCAGTACCGAGGTGTAATGGTACATCGATTTTTCAGATATTTTAACGTCTAAAAGCAGTAAATATTCAAATATTCTTACCGGGTTTTCAGCAGAAGGTCTTCATTCGTTTTGTCTTGCACAACGCCATCGAAATTTTCAGTGTGCAAACATTTCAGAATTTTTTTTTGCCTTAAATTTTTTTTGTTTTTGTCAAAAACTCTGAAATTTGTCAAATTTTTTTTAGCAAACCGTCATTAATCGGCGCCAGGAATTATTCCCCGTCGATCCGCACCCCCCTCGACCGCCCCCGATGGTGGGAATTGCTAAATTTTGTTGTCTAAATTCCTATACAAATCAGTACCGAGGTGTAATGGTACATCGATTTTTCAGATATTTTAACGTCTAAAAGCAGTAAATATTCAAATATTCTTACCGGGTTTTCAGCAGAAGGTCTTCATTCGTTTTGTCTTGCACAACGCCATCGAAATTTTCAGTGTGCAAACATTTCAGTTTTTTTTTTTGCCTTCATTTTTTTTTGTTTTTTGTCAAAAACTCTGAAATTTGTCAAATTTTTTTCAGCAAACCGTCATTAATCGGCGCCAGGAATTATTCCCCGTCGATCCGCACCCCCCTCGACCGCCCCCGATGGTGGGAATTGCTAAATTTTGTTGTCTAAATTCCTATACAAATCAGTACCGAGGTGTAATGGTACATCGATTTTTCAGATATTTTAACGTCTAAAAGCAGTAAATATTCAAATATTCTTACCGGGTTTTCAGCAGAAGGTCTTCATTCGTTTTGTCTTGCACAACGCCATCGAAATTTTCAGTGTGCAAACATTTCAGATTTTTTTTTTGCCTTAATTTTTTTTGTCTTTTGTCAAAAACTCTGAAATTATTCAAATTTTTTTCAGCAAACCGTCATTAATCGGCGCCAGGAATTATTCCCCGTCGATCCGCACCCCCCTCGACCGCCCCCGATGGTGGGAATTGCTAAATTTTGTTGTCTAAATTCCTATACAAATCAGTACCGAGGTGTAATGGTACATCGATTTTTCAGATATTTTAACGTCTAAAAGCAGTAAATATTCAAATATTCTTACCGGGTTTTCAGCAGAAGGTCTTCATTCGTTTTGTCTTGCACAACGCCATCGAAATTTTCAGTGTGCAAACATTTCAGAATTTTTTTTTGCCTTAAATTTTTTTTGTTTTTTGTCAAAAACTCTGAAATTTGTCAAATTTTTTTCAGCAAACCGTCATTAATCGGCGCCAGGAATTATTCCCCGTCGATCCGCACCCCCCTCGACCGCCCCCGATGGTGGGAATTGCTAAATTTTGTTGTCTAAATTCCTATACAAATCAGTACCGAGGTGTAATGGTACATCGATTTTTCAGATATTTTAACGTCTAAAAGCAGTAAATATTCAAATATTCTTACCGGGTTTTCAGCAGAAGGTCTTCATTCGTTTTGTCTTGCACAACGCCATCGAAATTTTCAGTGTGCAAACATTTCAGAATTTTTTTTGCCTTACATTTTTTTTGTTTTTTGTCAAAAACTCTGAAATTTGTCAAATTTTTTTCAGCAAACCGTCATTAAACGGCGCCAGGAATTAGTCCCCGTCGATCCGCACCCCCCTCGACCGCCCCCGATGGTGGGAATTGCTAAATTTTGTTGTCTAAATTCCTATACAAATCAGTACCGAGGTGTAATGGTACATCGATTTTTCAGATATTTTAACGTCTAAAAGCAGTAAATATTCAAATATTCTTACCGGGTTTTCAGCAGAAGGTCTTCATTCGTTTTGTCTTGCACAACGCCATCGAAATTTTCAGTGTGCAAACATTTCAGAATTTTTTTTTGCCTTAAATTTTTTTTGTTTTTTGTCAAAAACTCTGAAATTTGTCAAATTTTTTTCAGCAAACCGTCATTAATCGGCGCCAGGAATTATTCCCCGTCGATCCGCACCCCCCTCGACCGCCCCCGATGGTGGGAATTGCTAAATTTTGTTGTCTAAATTCCCATACAAATCAGTACCGAGGTGTAATGGTACATCGATTTTTCAGATATTTTAACGCCTAAAAGCAGTAAATATTCAAATATTCTTACCGGGTTTTCAGCAGAAGGTCTTCATTCGTTTTGTCTTGCACAACGCCATCGAAATTTTCAGTGTGCACACATTTCAGAATTTTTTTATGCCTTAATTTTTTTTTGTTTTTTGTCAAAAACTCTGAAATTTGTCAAATTTTTTTCAGCAAACCGTCATTAATCGGCGCCAGGAATTATTCCCCGTCGATCCGCACCCCCCTCGACCGCCCCCGATGGTGGGAATTGCTAAATTTTGTTGTCTAAATTCCTATACATATCAGTACCGAGGTGTAATGGTACATCGATTTTTCAGATATTTTAACGTCTAAAAGCAGTAAATATTCAAATATTCTTACCGGGTTTTCAGCAGAAGGTCTTCATTCGTTTTGTCTTGCACAACGCCATCGAAATTTTCAGTGTGCAAACATTTCAGAATTTTTTTTTGCCTTAATTTTTTTTTGTTTTTTGTCAAAAACTCTGAAATTTGTCAAATTTTTTTCAGCAAACCGTCATTAATCGGCGCCAGGAATTATTCCCCGTCGATCCGCACTCCCCTCGACCGCCCCCGATGGTGGGAATTGCTAAATTTTGTTGTCTAAATTCCTATACAAATCAGTACCGAGGTGTAATGGTACATCGATTTTTCAGATATTTTAACGTCTAAAAGCAGTAAATATTCAAATATTCTTACCGTGTTTTCAGCAGAAGGTCTTCATTCGTTTTGTCTTGCACAACGCCATCGAAATTTTCAGTGTGCAAACATTTCAGATTTTTTTTTTGCCTTAATTTTTTTTTGTATTTTGTCAAAAACTCTGAAATTTGTCAAATTTTTTTCAGCAAACCGTCGTTAATCGGCGCCAGGAATTATTCCCCGTCGATCCGCACCCCCCTCGACCGCCCCCGATGGTGGGAATTGCTAAATTTTGTTGTCTAAATTCCTATACAAATCAGTACCGTACCGAGGTGTAATGGTACATCGATTTTTCAGATATTTTAACGTCTAAAAGCAGTAAATATTGAAATATTCTTACCGGGTTTTCAGCAGAAGGTCTTCATTCGTTTTGTCTTGCACAACGCCATCGAAATTTTCAGTGTGCAAACATTTCAGAATTTTTTTTTGCCTTAAATTTTTTTTGTTTTTTGTCAAAAACTATGAAATTTGTCAAATTTTTTTCAGCAAACCGTCATTAATCGGCGCCAGGAATTATTCCCCGTCAATCCGCACCCCCCTCGACCGCCCCCGATGGTGGGAATTGCTAAATTTTGTTGTCTAAATTCCTATACAAATCAGTACCGAGGTGTAATGGTACATCGATTTTTCAGATATTTTAACGTCTAAAAGCAGTAAATATTCAAATATTCTTACCGGGTTTTCAGCAGAAGGTCTTCATTCGTTTTGTCTTGAACAACGCCATCGAAATTTTCAGTGTGCAAACATTTCAGAATTTTTTTTTGCCTTAAATTTTTTTTGTTTTTTGTCAAAAACTCTGAAAGTTGTCAAATTTTTTTCAGCAAACCGTCATTAATCGGCGCCAGGAATTATTCCCCGTCGATCCGCACCCCCCTCGACCGCCCCCGATGGTGGGAATTGCTAAATTTTGTTGTCTAAATTCCTATACAAATCAGTACCGAGGTGTAATGGTACATCGATTTTTCAGATATTTTAACGCCTAAAAGCAGTAAATATTCAAATATTCTGACCGGGTTTTCAGCAGAAGGTCTTCATTCGTTTTGTCTTGCACAACGCCATCGAAATTTTCAGTGTGCACACATTTCAGAATTTTTTTATGCCTTAATTTTTTTTTGTTTTTTGTCAAAAACTCTGAAATTTGTCAAATTTTTTTCAGCAAACCGTCATTAATCGGCGCCAGGAATTATTCCCCGTCGATCCGCACCCCCCTCGACCGCCCCCGATGGTGGGAATTGCTAAATTTTGTTGTCTAAATTCCTATACAAATCAGTACCGAGGTGTAATGGTACATCGATTTTTCAGATATTTTAACGTCTAAAAGCAGTAAATATTCAAATATTCTTACCGTGTTTTCAGCAGAAGGTCTTCATTCGTTTTGTCTTGCACAACGCCATCGAAATTTTCAGTGTGCAAACATTTCAGATTTTTTTTTTGCCTTAATTTTTTTTTGTTTTTTGTCAAAAACTCTGAAATTTGTCAAATTTTTTTCAGCAAACCGTCGTTAATCGGCGCCAGGAATTATTCCCCGTCGATCCGCACCCCCCTCGACCGCCCCCGATGGTGGGAATTGCTAAATTTTGTTGTCTAAATTCCTATACAAATCAGTACCGTACCGAGGTGTAATGGTACATCGATTTTTCAGATATTTTAACGTCTAAAAGCAGTAAATATTCAAATATTCTTACCGGGTTTTCAGCAGAAGGTCTTCATTCGTTTTGTCTTGCACAACGCCATCGAAATTTTCAGTGTGCAAACATTTCAGAATTTTTTTTTGCCTTAATTTTTTTTTGTTTTTTGTCAAAAACTCTGAAATTTGTCAAATTTTTTTCAGCAAACCGTCATTAATCGGCGCCAGGAATTAGTCCCCGTCGATCCGCACCCCCCTCGACCGCCCCCGATGGTGGGAATTGCTAAATTTTGTTGTCTAAATTCCTATACAAATCAGTACCGAGGTGTAATGGTACATCGATTTTTCAGATATTTTAACGTCTAAAAGCAGTAAATATTCAAATATTCTTACCGGGTTTTCAGCAGAAGGTCTTCATTCGTTTTGTCTTGCACAACGCCATCGAAATTTTCAGTGTGCAAAAATTTCAGAATTTTTTTTTGCCTTAAATTTTTTTTGTTTTTTGTCAAAAACTCTGAAATTTGTCTAATTTTTTTCAGCAAACCGTCATTAATCGGCGCCGGGAATTATTCTCCGTCGATCCGCACCCCCCTCGACCGCCCCCGATGGTGGGAATTGCTAAATTTTGTTGTCTAAATTCCTATACAAATCAGTACCGAGGTGTAATGGTACATCGATTTTTCAGATATTTTAACGTCTAAAAGCAGTAAATATTCAAATATTCTTACCGGGTTTTCAGCAGAAGGTCTTCATTCGTTTTGTCTTGCACAACGCCATCGAAATTTTCAGTGTGCAAACATTTCAGAATTTTTTTTTGCCTTAAATTTTTTTTGTTTTTTGTCAAAAACTCTGAAATTTGTCAAATTTTTTTCAGCAAACCGTCGTTAATCGGCGCCAGGAATTATTCCCCGTCGATCCGCACCCCCCTCGACCGCCCCCGATGGTGGGAATTGCTAAATTTTGTTGTCTAAATTCCTATACAAATCAGTACCGTACCGAGGTGTAATGGTACATCGATTTTTCAGATATTTTAACGTCTAAAAGCAGTAAATATTGAAATATTCTTACCGGGTTTTCAGCAGAAGGTCTTCATTCGTTTTGTCTTGCACAACGCCATCGAAATTTTCAGTGTGCAAACATTTCAGAATTTTTTTTTGCCTTAAATTTTTTTTGTTTTTTGTCAAAAACTCTGAAATTTGTCAAATTTTTTTCAGCAAACCGTCATTAATCGGCGCCAGGAATTAGTCCCCGTCGATCCGCACCCCCCTCGACCGCCCCCGATGGTGGGAATTGCTAAATTTTGTTGTCTAAATTCCTATACAAATCAGTACCGAGGTGTAATGGTACATCGATTTTGCAGATATATTTAACGTCTAAAAGCAGTAAATATTCAAATATTCTTACCGGGTTTTCAGCAGAAGGTCTTCATTCGTTTTGTCTTGCACAACGCCATCGAAATTTTCAGTGTGCAAACATTTCAGAATTTTTTTTTGCCTTAAATTTTTTTTGTTTTTTGTCAAAAACTCTGAAATTTGTCAAATTTTTTTCAGCAAATCGTCATTAATCGGCGCCAGGAATTATTCCCCGTCGATCCGCACCCCCCTCGACCGCCCCCGATGGTGGGAATTGCTAAATTTTGTTGTCTAAATTCCTATACAAATCAGTACCGAGGTGTAATGGTACATCGATTTTTCAGATATTTTAACGTCTAAAAGCAGTAAATATTCAAATATTCTTACCGGGTTTTCAGCAGAAGGTCTTCATTCGTTTTGTCTTGCACAACGCCATCGAAATTTTCAGTGTGCAAACATTTCAGAATTTTTTTTTGCCTTAATTTTTTTTTGTTTTTTGTCAAAAATTCTGAAATTTGTCAAATTTTTTTCAGCAAACCGTCATTAATCGGCGCCAGGAATTATTCCCCGTCGATCCGCACTCCCCTCGACCGCCCCCGATGGTGGGAATTGCTAAATTTTGTTGTCTAAATTCCTATACAAATCAGTACCGAGGTGTAATGGTACATCGATTTTTCAGATATTTTAACGTCTAAAAGCAGTAAATATTCAAATATTCTTACCGGGTTTTCAGCAGAAGGTCTTCATTCGTTTTGTCTTGCACAACGCCATCGAAATTTTCAGTGTGCAAACATTTCAGAATTTTTTTTTGCCTTAAATTTTTTTTGTTTTTTGTCAAATACTCTGAAATTTGTCAAATTTTTTTCAGCAAACCGTCATTAATCGGCGCCAGGAATTATTCCCCGTCGATCCGCACCCCCCTCGACCGCCCCCGATGGTGGGAATTGCTAAATTTTGTTGTCTAAATTCCTATACAAATCAGTACCGAGGTGTAATGGTACATCGATTTTTCAGATATTTTAACGTCTAAAAGCAGTAAATATTCAAATATTCTTACCGGGTTTTCAGCAGAAGGTCTTCATTCGTTTTGTCTTGCACAACGCCATCGAAATTTTCAGTGTGCAAACATTTCAGAATTTTTTTTTGCCTTAATTTTTTTTTTATTTTTGTCAAAAACTCTGAAATTTGTCAAATTTTTTTCAGCAAACCGTCATTAATCGGCGCCAGGAATTATTCCCCGTCGATCCGCACCCCCCTCGACCGCCCCCGATGGTGGGAATTGCTAAATTTTGTTGTCTAAATTCCTATACAAATCAGTACCGAGGTGTAATGGTACATCGATTTTTCAGATATTTTAACGTCTAAAAGCAGTAAATATTCAAATATTCTTACCGGGTTTTCAGCAGAAGGTCTTCATTCGTTTTGTCTTGCACAACGCCATCGAAATTTTCAGTGTGCAAACATTTCAGAATTTTTTTTTGCCTTAAATTTTTTTTGTTTTTTGTCAAAAACTCTGAAATTTGTCAAATTTTTTTCAGCAAACCGTCATTAATCGGCGCCAGGAATTATTCCCCGTCGATCCGCACCCCCCTCGACCGCCCCCGATGGTGGGAATTGCTAAATTGTGTTGTCTAAATTCCTATACAAATCAGTACCGAGGTGTAATGGTACATCGATTTTTCAGTTATTTTAACGTCTAAAAGCAGTAAATATTCAAATATTCTTACCGGGTTTTCAGCAGAAGGTCTTCATTCGTTTTGTCTTGCACAACGCCATCGAAATTTTCAGTGTGCAAACATTTCAGTTTTTTTTTTTGCCTTAATTTTTTTTTGTTTTTTGTCAAAAACTCTGAAATTTGTCAAATTTTTTTCAGCAAACCGTCATTAATCGGCGCCAGGAATTATTCCCCGTCGATCCGCACCCCCCTCGACCGCCCCCGATGGTGGGAATTGCTAAATTTTGTTGTCTAAATTCCTATACAAATCAGTACCGAGGTGTAATGGTACATCGATTTTTCAGATATTTTAACGTCTAAAAGCAGTAAATATTCAAATATTCTTACCGGGTTTTCAGCAGAAGGTCTTCATTCGTTTTGTCTTGCACAACGCCATCGAAATTTTCAGTGTGCAAACATTTCAGAATTTTTTTTTGCCTTAAATTTTTTTTGTTTTTGTCAAAAACTCTGAAATTTGTCAAATTTTTTTTAGCAAACCGTCATTAATCGGCGCCAGGAATTATTCCCCGTCGATCCGCACCCCCCTCGACCGCCCCCGATGGTGGGAATTGCTAAATTTTGTTGTCTAAATTCCTATACAAATCAGTACCGAGGTGTAATGGTACATCGATTTTTCAGATATTTTAACGTCTAAAAGCAGTAAATATTCAAATATTCTTACCGGGTTTTCAGCAGAAGGTCTTCATTCGTTTTGTCTTGCACAACGCCATCGAAATTTTCAGTGTGCAAACATTTCAGTTTTTTTTTTTGCCTTCATTTTTTTTTGTTTTTTGTCAAAAACTCTGAAATTTGTCAAATTTTTTTCAGCAAACCGTCATTAATCGGCGCCAGGAATTATTCCCCGTCGATCCGCACCCCCCTCGACCGCCCCCGATGGTGGGAATTGCTAAATTTTGTTGTCTAAATTCCTATACAAATCAGTACCGAGGTGTAATGGTACATCGATTTTTCAGATATTTTAACGTCTAAAAGCAGTAAATATTCAAATATTCTTACCGGGTTTTCAGCAGAAGGTCTTCATTCGTTTTGTCTTGCACAACGCCATCGAAATTTTCAGTGTGCAAACATTTCAGATTTTTTTTTTGCCTTAATTTTTTTTGTCTTTTGTCAAAAACTCTGAAATTATTCAAATTTTTTTCAGCAAACCGTCATTAATCGGCGCCAGGAATTATTCCCCGTCGATCCGCACCCCCCTCGACCGCCCCCGATGGTGGGAATTGCTAAATTTTGTTGTCTAAATTCCTATACAAATCAGTACCGAGGTGTAATGGTACATCGATTTTTCAGATATTTTAACGTCTAAAAGCAGTAAATATTCAAATATTCTTACCGGGTTTTCAGCAGAAGGTCTTCATTCGTTTTGTCTTGCACAACGCCATCGAAATTTTCAGTGTGCAAACATTTCAGAATTTTTTTTTGCCTTAAATTTTTTTTGTTTTTTGTCAAAAACTCTGAAATTTGTCAAATTTTTTTCAGCAAACCGTCATTAATCGGCGCCAGGAATTATTCCCCGTCGATCCGCACCCCCCTCGACCGCCCCCGATGGTGGGAATTGCTAAATTTTGTTGTCTAAATTCCTATACAAATCAGTACCGAGGTGTAATGGTACATCGATTTTTCAGATATTTTAACGTCTAAAAGCAGTAAATATTCAAATATTCTTACCGGGTTTTCAGCAGAAGGTCTTCATTCGTTTTGTCTTGCACAACGCCATCGAAATTTTCAGTGTGCAAACATTTCAGAATTTTTTTTGCCTTACATTTTTTTTGTTTTTTGTCAAAAACTCTGAAATTTGTCAAATTTTTTTCAGCAAACCGTCATTAAACGGCGCCAGGAATTAGTCCCCGTCGATCCGCACCCCCCTCGACCGCCCCCGATGGTGGGAATTGCTAAATTTTGTTGTCTAAATTCCTATACAAATCAGTACCGAGGTGTAATGGTACATCGATTTTTCAGATATTTTAACGTCTAAAAGCAGTAAATATTCAAATATTCTTACCGGGTTTTCAGCAGAAGGTCTTCATTCGTTTTGTCTTGCACAACGCCATCGAAATTTTCAGTGTGCAAACATTTCAGAATTTTTTTTTGCCTTAAATTTTTTTTGTTTTTTGTCAAAAACTCTGAAATTTGTCAAATTTTTTTCAGCAAACCGTCATTAATCGGCGCCAGGAATTAGTCCCCGTCGATCCGCACCCCCCTCGACCGCCCCCGATGGTGGGAATTGCTAAATTTTGTTGTCTAAATTCCCATACAAATCAGTACCGAGGTGTAATGGTACATCGATTTTTCAGATATTTTAACGCCTAAAAGCAGTAAATATTCAAATATTCTTACCGGGTTTTCAGCAGAAGGTCTTCATTCGTTTTGTCTTGCACAACGCCATCGAAATTTTCAGTGTGCACACATTTCAGAATTTTTTTATGCCTTAATTTTTTTTTGTTTTTTGTCAAAAACTCTGAAATTTGTCAAATTTTTTTCAGCAAACCGTCATTAATCGGCGCCAGGAATTATTCCCCGTCGATCCGCACCCCCCTCGACCGCCCCCGATGGTGGGAATTGCTAAATTTTGTTGTCTAAATTCCTATACATATCAGTACCGAGGTGTAATGGTACATCGATTTTTCAGATATTTTAACGTCTAAAAGCAGTAAATATTCAAATATTCTTACCGGGTTTTCAGCAGAAGGTCTTCATTCGTTTTGTCTTGCACAACGCCATCGAAATTTTCAGTGTGCAAACATTTCAGAATTTTTTTTTGCCTTAATTTTTTTTTGTTTTTTGTCAAAAACTCTGAAATTTGTCAAATTTTTTTCAGCAAACCGTCATTAATCGGCGCCAGGAATTATTCCCCGTCGATCCGCACTCCCCTCGACCGCCCCCGATGGTGGGAATTGCTAAATTTTGTTGTCTAAATTCCTATACAAATCAGTACCGAGGTGTAATGGTACATCGATTTTTCAGATATTTTAACGTCTAAAAGCAGTAAATATTCAAATATTCTTACCGGGTTTTCAGCAGAAGGTCTTCATTCGTTTTATCTTGCACAACGCCATCGAAATTTTCAGTGTGCAAACATTTCAGAATTTTTTTTTGCCTAAAATTTTTTTTGTTTTTTGTCAAAAACTCTGAAATTTGTCAAATTTTTTTCAGCAAACCGTCATTAATCGGCGCCAGGAATTATTCCCCGTCGATCCGCACCCCCCTCGACCGCCCCCGATGGTGGGAATTGCTAAATTTTGTTGTCTAAATTCCTATACAAATCAGTACCGAGGTGTAATGGTACATCGATTTTTCAGATATTTTAACGTCTAAAAGCAGTAAATATTCAAATATTCTTACCGTGTTTTCAGCAGAAGGTCTTCATTCGTTTTGTCTTGCACAACGCCATCGAAATTTTCAGTGTGCAAACATTTCAGAAATTTTTTTTGCCTTAATTTTTTTTTGTTTTTTGTCATAACCTCTGAAATTTGTCAAATTGTTTTCAGCAAACCGTCATTAATCGGCGCCAGGAATTATTCCCCGTCGATCCGCACCCCCCTCGACCGCCCCCGATGGTGGGAATTGCTAAATTTTGTTGTCTAAATTCCTATACAAATCAGTACCGAGGTGTAATGGTACATCGTTTTTTCAGATATTTTAACGTCTAAAAGCAGTAAATATTCAAATATTCTTACCGGGTTTTCAGCAGAAGGTCTTCATTCGTTTTGTCTTGCACAACGCCATCGAAATTTTCAGTGTGCAAACATTTCAGAATTTTTTTTTGCCTTAAATTTTTTTTGTTTTTTGTCAAAAACTCTGAAATTTGTCAAATTTTTTTCAGCAAACCGTCGTTAATCGGCGCCAGGAATTATTCCCCGTCGATCCGCACCCCCCTCGACCGCCCCCGATGGTGGGAATTGCTAAATTTTGTTGTCTAAATTCCTATACAAATCAGTACCGAAGTGTAATGGTACATCGATTTTTCAGATATTTTAACGTCTAAAAGCAGTAAATATTCAAATATTCTTACCGTGTTTTCAGCAGAAGGTCTTCATTCGTTTTGTCTTGCACAACGCCATCGAAATTTTCAGTGTGCAAACATTTCAGAAATTTTTTTTGCCTCAATTTTTTTTTGTTTTTTGTCATAACATCTGAAATTTGTCAAATTGTTTTCAGCAAACCGTCATTAATCGGCGCCAGGAATTATTCCCCGTCGATCCGCCCCCCCCTCGACCGCCCCCGATGGTGGGAATTGCTAAATTTTGTTGTCTAAATTCCTATACAAATCAGTACCGAGGTGTAATGGTACATCGATTTTTCAGATATTTTAACGTCTAAAAGCAGTAAATATTCAAATATTCTTACCGGGTTTTCAGCAGAAGGTCTTCATTCGTTTTGTCTTGCACAACGCCATCGAAATTTTCAGTGTGCAAACATTTCAGAATTTTTTTTTGCCTTAAATATTTTTTGTTTTTTGTCAAAACCTCTGAAATTTGTCAAATTTTTTTCAGCAAACCGTCGTTAATCGGCGCCAGGAATTATTCCCCGTCGATCCGCACCCCCCTCGACCGCCCCCGATGGTGGGAATTGCAAAATTTTGTTGTCTAAATTCCTATACAAATCAGTACCGTACCGAGGTGTAATGGTACATCGATTTTTCAGATATTTTAACGTCTAAAAGCAGTAAATATTCAAATATTCTTACCGGGTTTTCAGCAGAAGGTCTTCATTCGTTTTGTCTTGCACAACGCCATCGAAATTTTCAGTGTGCAAACATTTCAGAATTTTTTTTTGCCTTAATTTTTTTTTGTTTTTTGTCAAAAACTCTGAAATTTGTCAAATTTTTTTCAGCAAACCGTCATTAATCGGCGCCAGGAATTAGTCCCCGTCGATCCGCACCCCCCTCGACCGCCCCCGATGGTGGGAATTGCTAAATTTTGTTGTCTAAATTCCTATACAAATCAGTACCGAGGTGTAATGGTACATCGATTTTTCAGATATTTTAACGTCTAAAAGCAGTAAATATTCAAATATTCTTACCGGGTTTTCAGCAGAAGGTCTTCATTCGTTTTATCTTGCACAACGCCATCGAAATTTTCAGTGTGCAAACATTTCAGAATTTTTTTTTGCCTAAAATTTTTTTTGTTTTTTGTCAAAAACTCTGAAATTTGTCAAATTTTTTTCAGCAAACCGTCATTAATCGGCGCCAGGAATTATTCCCCGTCGATCCGCACCCCCCTCGACCGCCCCCGATGGTGGGAATTGCTAAATTTTGTTGTCTAAATTCCTATACAAATCAGTACCGAGGTGTAATGGTACATCGATTTTTCAGATATTTTAACGTCTAAAAGCAGTAAATATTCAAATATTCTTACCGTGTTTTCAGCAGAAGGTCTTCATTCGTTTTGTCTTGCACAACGCCATCGAAATTTTCAGTGTGCAAACATTTCAGAAATTTTTTTTGCCTTAATTTTTTTTTGTTTTTTGTCATAACCTCTGAAATTTGTCAAATTGTTTTCAGCAAACCGTCATTAATCGGCGCCAGGAATTATTCCCCGTCGATCCGCACCCCCCTCGACCGCCCCCGATGGTGGGAATTGCTAAATTTTGTTGTCTAAATTCCTATACAAATCAGTACCGAGGTGTAATGGTACATCGTTTTTTCAGATATTTTAACGTCTAAAAGCAGTAAATATTCAAATATTCTTACCGGGTTTTCAGCAGAAGGTCTTCATTCGTTTTGTCTTGCACAACGCCATCGAAATTTTCAGTGTGCAAACATTTCAGAATTTTTTTTTGCCTTAAATTTTTTTTGTTTTTTGTCAAAAACTCTGAAATTTGTCAAATTTTTTTCAGCAAACCGTCGTTAATCGGCGCCAGGAATTATTCCCCGTCGATCCGCACCCCCCTCGACCGCCCCCGATGGTGGGAATTGCTAAATTTTGTTGTCTAAATTCCTATACAAATCAGTACCGAAGTGTAATGGTACATCGATTTTTCAGATATTTTAACGTCTAAAAGCAGTAAATATTCAAATATTCTTACCGTGTTTTCAGCAGAAGGTCTTCATTCGTTTTGTCTTGCACAACGCCATCGAAATTTTCAGTGTGCAAACATTTCAGAAATTTTTTTTGCCTCAATTTTTTTTTGTTTTTTGTCATAACATCTGAAATTTGTCAAATTGTTTTCAGCAAACCGTCATTAATCGGCGCCAGGAATTATTCCCCGTCGATCCGCCCCCCCCTCGACCGCCCCCGATGGTGGGAATTGCTAAATTTTGTTGTCTAAATTCCTATACAAATCAGTACCGAGGTGTAATGGTACATCGATTTTTCAGATATTTTAACGTCTAAAAGCAGTAAATATTCAAATATTCTTACCGGGTTTTCAGCAGAAGGTCTTCATTCGTTTTGTCTTGCACAACGCCATCGAAATTTTCAGTGTGCAAACATTTCAGAATTTTTTTTTGCCTTAAATATTTTTTGTTTTTTGTCAAAACCTCTGAAATTTGTCAAATTTTTTTCAGCAAACCGTCGTTAATCGGCGCCAGGAATTATTCCCCGTCGATCCGCACCCCCCTCGACCGCCCCCGATGGTGGGAATTGCAAAATTTTGTTGTCTAAATTCCTATACAAATCAGTACCGTACCGAGGTGTAATGGTACATCGATTTTTCAGATATTTTAACGTCTAAAAGCAGTAAATATTCAAATATTCTTACCGGGTTTTCAGCAGAAGGTCTTCATTCGTTTTGTCTTGCACAACGCCATCGAAATTTTCAGTGTGCAAACATTTCAGAATTTTTTTTTGTTTTTTGTCAAAAACTCTGAAATTTGTCAAATTTTTTTCAGCAAACCGTCATTAATCGGCGCCAGGAATTAGTCCCCGTCGATCCGCACCCCCCTCGACCGCCCCCGATGGTGGGAATTGCTAAATTTTGTTGTCTAAATTCCTATACAAATCAGTACCGAGGTGTAATGGTACATCGATTTTTCAGATATTTTAACGTCTAAAAGCAGTAAATATTCAAATATTCTTACCGGGTTTTCAGCAGAAGGTCTTCATTCGTTTTGTCTTGCACAACGCCATCGAAATTTTCAGTGTGCAAACATTTCAGAATTTTTTTTTGCCTTAAATTTTTTTTGTTTTTTGTCAAAAACTCTGAAATTTGTCAAATTTTTTTCAGCAAACCGTCATTAATCGGCGCCAGGAATTATTCCCCGTCGATCCGCACCCCCCTCGACCGCCCCCGATGGTGGGAATTGCTAAATTTTGTTGTCTAAATTCCTATACAAATCAGTACCGAGGTGTAATGGTACATCGATTTTTCAGATATTTTAACGTCTAAAAGCAGTAAATATTCAAATATTCTTACCGGGTTTTCAGCAGAAGGTCTTCATTCGTTTTGTCTTGCACAACGCCATCGAAATTTTCAGTGTGCAAACATTTCAGAATTTTTTTTTGCCTTAAATTTTTTTTGTTTTTTGTCAAAAACTCTGAAATTTGTCAAATTTTTCTCAGCAAACCGTCGTTAATCGGCGCCAGGAATTATTCCCCGTCGATCCGCATCCCCCTCGACCGCCCCCGATGCTGGGAATTGCTAAATTTTGTTGTCTAAATTCCTATACAAATCAGTACCGTACCGAGGTGTAATGGTACATCGATTTTTCAGATATTTTAACGTCTAAAAGCAGTAAATATTCAAATATTCTTACCGGGTTTTCAGCAGAAGGTCTTCATTCGTTTTGTCTTGCACAACGCCATCGAAATTTTCAGTGTGCAAACATTTCAGAATTTTTTTTTGCCTTAAATTTTTTTTGTTTTTTGTCAAAAACTCTGAAATTTGTCAAATTTTTTTCAGCAAACCGTCATTAATCGGCGCCAGGAATTATTCCCCGTCGATCCGCACCCCCCTCGACCGCCCCCGATGGTGGGAATTGCTAAATTTTGTTGTCTAAATTCCTATACAAATCAGTACCGAGGTGTAATGGTACATCTATTTTTCAGATATTTTAACGTCTAAAAGCAGTAAATATTCAAATATTCTTACCGGGTTTTCAGCAGAAGGTCTTCATTCGTTTTGTCTTGCACAACGCCATCGAAATTTTCAGTGTGCAAACATTTCAGAATTTTTTTTTGCCTTAAATTTTTTTTGTTTTTTGTCAAAAACTCTGAAATTTGTCAAATTTTTTTCAGCAAACCGTCATTAATCGGCGCCAGGAATTATTCCCCGTCGATCCGCACCCCCCTCGACCGCCCCCGATGGTGGGAATTGCTAAATTTTGTTGTCTAAATTCCTATACAAATCAGTACCGAGGTGTAATGGTACATCGATTTTTCAGATATTTTAACGTCTAAAAGCAGTAAATATTCAAATATTCTTACCGGGTTTTCAGCAGAAGGTCTTCATTCGTTTTGTCTTGCACAACGCCATCGAAATTTTCAGTGTGCAAACATTTCAGGTTTTTTTTTGCCTTAATTTTTTTTTGTTTTTTGTCAAAAACTCTGAAATTTGTCAAATTTTTTTCAGCAAACCGTCATTAATCGGCGCCAGGAATTATTCCCCGTCGATCCGCACCCCCCTCGACCGCCCCCGATGGTGGGAATTGCTAAATTTTGTTGTCTAAATTCCTATACAAATCAGTACCAAGGTGTAATGGTACATCGATTTTTCAGATATTTTAACGTCTAAAAGCAGTAAATATTCAAATATTCTTACCGGGTTTTCAGCAGAAGGTCTTCATTCGTTTTGTCTTGCACAACGCCATCGAAATTTTCAGTGTGCAAACATTTCAGAATTTTTTTTTGCCTTAATTTTTTTTTGTTTTTTGTCAAAAACTCTGAAATTTGTCAAATTTTTTTCAGCAAACCGTCATTAATCGGCGCCAGGAATTATTCCCCGTCGATCCGCACCCCCCTCGACCGCCCCCGATGGTGGGAATTGCTAAATTTTGTTGTCTAAATTCCTATATAAATCAGTACCGAGGTGTAATGGTACATCGATTTTTCAGATATTTTAACGTCTAAAAGCAGTAAATATTCAAATATTCTTACCGGGTTTTCAGCAGAAGGTCTTCATTCGTTTTGTCTTGCACAACGCCATCGAAATTTTCAGTGTGCAAACATTTCAGAATTTTTTTTTGCCTTAAATATTTTTTGTTTTTTGTCAAAAACTCTGAAATTTGTCAAATTTTTTTCAGCAAACCGTCGTTAATCGGCGCCAGGAATTATTCCCCGTCGATCCGCACCCCCCTCGACCGCCCCCGATGGTGGGAATTGCTAAATTTTGTTGTCTAAATTCCTATACAAATCAGTACCGTACCGAGGTGTAATGGTACATCGATTTTTCAGATATTTTAACGTCTAAAAGCAGTAAATATTCAAATATTCTTACCGGGTTTTCAGCAGAAGGTCTTCATTCGTTTTGTCTTGCACAACGCCATCGAAATTTTCAGTGTGCAAACATTTCAGAATTTTTTTTTGCCTTAAATTTTTTTTGTTTTTTGTCAAAATCTCTGAAATTTGTCAAATTTTTCTCAGCAAACCGTCGTTAATCGGCGCCAGGAATTATTCCCCGTCGATCCGCACCCCCCTCGACCGCCCCCGATGCTGGGAATTGCTGAATTTTGTTGTCTAAATTCCTATACAAATCAGTACCGTACCGAGGTGTAATGGTACATCGATTTTTCAGATATTTTAACGTCTAAAAGCAGTAAATATTCAAATATTCTTACCGGGTTTTCAGCAGAAGGTCTTCATTCGTTTTGTCTTGCACAACGCCATCGAAATTTTCAGTGTGCAAACATTTCAGAATTTTTTTTTGCCTTAAATTTCTTTTGTTTTTTGTCAAAAACTCTGAAATTTGTCAAATTTTTTTCAGCAAACCGTCATTAATCGGCGCCTGGAATTATTCCCCGTCGATCCGCACCCCCCTCGACCGCCCCCGATGGTGGGAATTGCTAAATTTTGTTGTCTAAATTCCTATACAAATCAGTACCGAGGTGTAATGGTACAGCTATTTTTCAGATATTTTAACGTCTAAAAGCAGTAAATATTCAAATATTCTTACCGGGTTTTCAGCAGAAGGTCTTCATTCGTTTTGTCTTGCACAACGCCATCGAAATTTTCAGTGTGCAAACATTTCAGAATTTTTTTTTGCCTTAAATTTTTTTTGTTTTTTGTCAAAAACTCTGAAATTTGTCAAATTTTTTTCAGCAAACCGTCATTAATCGGCGCCAGGAATTATTCCCCGTCGATCCGCACCCCCTCGACCGCCCCCGATGGTGGGAATTGCTAAATTTTGTTTTCTAAATTCCTATACAAATCAGTACCGAGGTGTAATGGTACATCGATTTTTCAGATATTTTAACGTCTAAAAGCAGTAAATATTCAAATATTCTTACCGGGTTTTCAGCAGAAGGTCTTCATTCGTTTTGTCTTGCACAACGCCATCGAAATTTTCAGTGTGCAAACATTTCAGTTTTTTTTTTTGCCTTAATTTTTTTTTGTTTTTTGTCAAAAACTCTGAAATTTGTCAAATTTTTTTCAGCAAACCGTCATTAATCGGCGCCAGGAATTATTCCCCGTCGATCCGCACCCCCCTCGACCGCCCCCGATGGTGGGAATTGCTAAATTTTGTTGTCTAAATTCCTATACAAATCAGTACCGAGGTATAATGGTACATCGATTTTTCAGATATTTTAACGTCTAAAAGCAGTAAATATTCAAATATTCTTACCGGGTTTTCAGCAGAAGGTCTTCATTCGTTTTGTCTTGCACAACGCCATCGAAATTTTCAGTGTGCAAACATTTCAGAATTGTTTTTTGCCTTAAATTTTTTTTGTTTTTTGTCAAAAACTCTGAAATTTGTCAAATTGTTTTCAGCAAACCGTCATTAATCGGCGCCAGGAATTATTCCCCGTCGATCCGCACCCCCCTCGACCGCCCCCGATGGTGGGAATTGCTAAATTTTGTTGTCTAAATTCCTATACAAATCAGTACCGAGGTGTAATGGTACATCGATTTTTCAGATATTTTAACGTCTAAAAGCAGTAAATATTCAAATATTCTTACCGGGTTTTCAGCAGAAGGTCTTCATTCGTTTTGTCTTGCACAACGCCATCGAAATTTTCAGTGTGCACACATTTCAGAATTTTTTTTTGCCTTAATTTTTTTTTGTTTTTTGTCAAAAACTCTGAAATTTGTCAAATTTTTTTCAGCAAACCGTCATTAATCGGCGCCAAGAATTATTCCCCGTCGATCCGCACCCCCCTCGACCGCTCCCGATGGTGGGAATTGCTAAATTTTGTTGTCTAAATTCCTATACAAATCAGTACCGAGGTGTAATGGTACATCGATTTTTCAGATATTTTAACGTCTAAAAGCAGTAAATATTCAAATATTCTTACCGGGTTTTCAGCAGAAGGTATTCATTCGTTTTGTCTTGCACAACGCCATCGAAATTTTCAGTGTGCAAACATTTCAGAATTTTTTTTTGCCTTACATTTTTTTTGTTTTTTGTCAAAAACTCTGAAATTTGTCAAATTTTTTTCAGCAAACCGTCATTAATCGGCGCCAGGAATTATTCCCCGTCGATCCGCACCCCCCTCGACCGCCCCCGATGGTGGGAATTGCTAAATTTTGTTGTCTAAATTCCTATACAAATCAGTACCGAGGTGTAATGGTACATCGATTTTTCAGATATTTTAACGTCTAAAAGCAGTAAATATTCAAATATTCTTACCGGGTTTTCAGCAGAAGGTCTTCATTCGTTTTGTCTTGCACAACGCCATCGAAATTTTCAGTGTGCAAACATTTCAGAATTTTTTTTTGCCTTAAATTTTTTTTGTTTTTTGTCAAAAACTCTGAAATTTGTCAAATTTTTTTCAGCAAACCGTCATTAATCGGCGCCAGGAATTATTCCCCGTCGATCCGCACCCCCCTCGACCGCCCCCGATGGTGGGAATTGCTAAATTTTGTTGTCTAAATTCCTATACAAATCAGTACCGAGGTGTAATGGTACATCGATTTTTCAGATATTTTAACGTCTAAAAGCAGTAAATATTCAAATATTCTTACCGGGTTTTCAGCAGAAGGTCTTCATTCGTTTTGTCTTGCACAACGCCATCGAAATTTTCAGTGTGCAAACATTTCAGAATTTTTTTTTGCCTTAAATTTTTTTTGTTTTTTGTCAAAAACTCTGAAATTTGTCAAATTTTTTTCAGCAAACCGTCATTAATCGGCGCCAGGAATTATTCCCCGTCGATCCGCACCCCCCTCGACCGCCCCCGATGGTGGGAATTGCTAAATTTTGTTGTCTAAATTCCTATACAAATCAGTACCGAGGTGTAATGGTACATCGATTTTTCAGATATTTTAACGTCTAAAAGCAGTAAATATTCAAATATTCTTACCGGGTTTTCAGCAGAAGGTCTTCATTCGTTTTGTCTTGCACAACGCCATCGAAATTTTCAGTGTGCAAACATTTCAGAATTTTTTTTTGCCTTAAATTTTTTTTGTTTTTTGTCAAAAACTCTGAAATTTGTCAAATTTTTTTCAGCAAACCGTCATTAATCGGCGCCAGGAATTATTCCCCGTCGATCCGCACCCCCTCGACCGCCCCCGATGGTGGGAATTGCTAAATTTTGTTGTCTAAATTCCTATACAAATCAGTACCGAGGTGTAATGGTACATCGATTTTTCAGATATTTTAACGTCTAAAAGCAGTAAATATTCAAATATTCTTACCGGGTTTTCAGCAGAAGGTATTCATTCGTTTTGTCTTGCACAACGCCATCGAAATTTTCAGTGTGCAAACATTTCAGAATTTTTTTTTGCCTTACATTTTTTTTGTTTTTTGTCAAAAACTCTGAAATTTGTCAAATTTTTTTCAGCAAACCGTCATTAATCGGCGCCAGGAATTATTCCCCGTCGATCCGCACCCCCCTCGACCGCCCCCGATGGTGGGAATTGCTAAATTTTGTTGTCTAAATTCCTATACAAATCAGTACCGAGGTGTAATGGTACATCGATTTTTCAGATATTTTAACGTCTAAAAGCAGTAAATATTCAAATATTCTTACCGGGTTTTCAGCAGAAGGTCTTCATTCGTTTTGTCTTGCACAACGCCATCGAAATTTTCAGTGTGCAAACATTTCAGAATTTTTTTTTGCCTTAAATTTTTTTTGTTTTTTGTCAAAAACTCTGAAATTTGTCAAATTTTTTTCAGCAAACCGTCATTAATCGGCGCCAGGAATTATTCCCCGTCGATCCGCACCCCCCTCGACCGCCCCCGATGGTGGGAATTGCTAAATTTTGTTGTCTAAATTCCTATACAAATCAGTACCGAGGTGTAATGGTACATCGATTTTTCAGATATTTTAACGTCTAAAAGCAGTAAATATTCAAATATTCTTACCGGGTTTTCAGCAGAAGGTCTTCATTCGTTTTGTCTTGCACAACGCCATCGAAATTTTCAGTGTGCAAACATTTCAGAATTTTTTTTTGCCTTAAATTTTTTTTGTTTTTTGTCAAAAACTCTGAAATTTGTCAATTTTTTTTCAGCAAACCGTCATTAATCGGCGCCAGGAATTATTCCCCGTCGATCCGCACCCCCCTCGACCGCCCCCGATGGTGGGAATTGCTAAATTTTGTTGTCTAAATTCCTATACAAATCAGTACCGAGGTGTAATGGTACATCGATTTTTCAGATATTTTAACGTCTAAAAGCAGTAAATATTCAAATATTCTTACCGGGTTTTCAGCAGAAGGTCTTCATTCGTTTTGTCTTGCACAACGCCATCGAAATTTTCAGTGTGCAAACATTTCAGAATTTTTTTTTGCCTTAAATTTTTTTTGTTTTTTGTCAAAAACTCTGAAATTTGTCAAATTTTTTTCAGCAAACCGTCATTAATCGGCGCCAGGAATTATTCCCCGTCGATCCGCACCCCCCTCGACCGCCCCCGATGGTGGGAATTGCTAAATTTTGTTGTCTAAATTCCTATACAAATCAGTACCGAGGTGTAATGGTACATCGATTTTTCAGATATTTTAACGTCTAAAAGCAGTAAATATTCAAATATTTTTACCGGGTTTTCAGCAGAAGGTCTTCATTCGTTTTGTCTTGCACAACGCCATCGAAATTTTCAGTGTGCAAACATTTCAGAATTTTTTTTTGCCTTAAATTTTTTTTGTTTTTTGTCAAAAACTCTGAAATTTGTCAAATTTTTTTCAGCAAACCGTCATTAATCGGCGCCAGGAATAATTCCCCGTCGATCCGCACCCCCCTCGACCGCCCCCGATGGTGGGAATTGCTAAATTTTGTTGTCTAAATTCCTATACAAATCAGTACCGAGGTGTAATGGTACATCGATTTTTCAGATATTTTAACGTCTAAAAGCAGTAAATATTCAAATATTCTTACCGGGTTTTCAGCAGAAGGTCTTCATTCGTTTTGTCTTGCACAACGCCATCGAAATTTTCAGTGTGCAAACATTTCAGAATTTTTTTTTGCCTTACATTTTTTTTGTTTTTTGTCAAAAACTCTGAAATTTGTCAAATTTTTTTCAGCAAACCGTCATTAAACGGCGCCAGGAATTAGTCCCCGTCGATCCGCACCCCCCTCGACCGCCCCCGATGGTGGGAATTGCTAAATTTTGTTGTCTAAATTCCTATACAAATCAGTACCGAGGTGTAATGGTACATCGATTTTTCAGATATTTTAACGTCTAAAAGCAGTAAATATTCAAATATTCTTACCGGGTTTTCAGCAGAAGGTCTTCATTCGTTTTGTCTTGCACAACGCCATCGAAATTTTCAGTGTGCAAACATTTCAGAATTTTTTTTTGCCTTAAATTTTTTTTGTTTTTTGTCAAAAACTCTGAAATTTGTCAAATTTTTTTCAGCAAACCGTCATTAATCGGCGCCAGGAATTATTCCCCGTCGATCCGCACCCCCCTCGACCGCCCCCGATGGTGGGAATTGCTAAATTTTGTTGTCTAAATTCCTATACAAATCAGTACCGAGGTGTAATGGTACATCGATTTTTCAGATATTTTAACGTCTAAAAGCAGTAAATATTCAAATATTCTTACCGGGTTTTCAGCAGAAGGTCTTCATTCGTTTTGTCTTGCACAACGCCATCGAAATTTTCAGTGTGCAAACATTTCAGAATTTTTTTTTGCCTTAATTTTTTTTTGTTTTTTGTCAAAAACTCTGAAATTTGACAAATTTCAGCAAACCGTCTTTAATCGGCGCCAGGAATAATTCCCCGTCGATCCGCACCCCCCTCGACCGCCCCCGATGGTGGGAATTGCTAAATTTTGTTGTCTAAATTCCTATACAAATCAGTACCGAGGTGTAATGGTACATCGATTTTTCAGATATTTTAACGTCTAAAAGCAGTAAATATTCAAATATTCTTACCGGGTTTTCAGCAGAAGGTCTTCATTCGTTTTGTCTTGCACAACGCCATCGAAATTTTCAGTGTGCAAACATTTCAGAATTTTTTTTTGCCTTAAATTTTTTTTGTTTTTTGTCAAAAACTCTGAAATTTGTCAAATTTTTTTCAGCAAACCGTCATTAAACGGCGCCAGGAATTAGTCCCCGTCGATCCGCACCCCCCTCGACCGCCCCCGATGGTGGGAATTGCTAAATTTTGTTGTCTAAATTCCTATACAAATCAGTACCGAGGTGTAATGGTACATCGATTTTTCAGATATTTTAACGTCTAAAAGCAGTAAATATTCAAATATTCTTACCGGGTTTTCAGCAGAAGGTCTTCATTCGTTTTGTCTTGCACAACGCCATCGAAATTTTCAGTGTGCACACATTTCAGAATGTTTTTTTTCCTTAATTTTTTTTTGTTTTTTGTCAAAAACTCTGAAATTTGTCAAATTTTTTTCAGCAAACCGTCATTAATCGGCGCCAGGAATTATTCCCCGTCGATCCGCACCCCCCTCGACCGCCCCCGATGGTGGGAATTGCTAAATTTTGTTGTCTAAATTCCTATACAAATCAGTACCGAGGTGTAATGGTACATACATCGATTTTTCAGATATTTTAACGTCTAAAAGCAGTAAATATTCAAATATTCTTACCGGGTTTTCAGCAGAAGGTCTTCATTCGTTTTGTCTTGCACAACGCCATCGAAATTTTCAGTATGCAAACATTTCAGAATTTTTTTTTGCCTTACATTTTTTTTGTTTTTTGTCAAAAACTCTGAAATTTGTCAAATTTTTTTCAGCAAACCGTCATTAATCGGCGCCAGGAATTATTCCCCGTCGATCCGCACCCCCCTCGACCGCCCCCGATGGTGGGAATTGCTAAATTTTGTTGTCTAAATTCCTATACAAATCAGTACCGAGGTGTAATGGTACATCAATTTTTCAGATATTTTAACGTCTAAAAGCAGTAAATATTCAAATATTCTTACCGGGTTTTCAGCAGAAGGTCTTCATTCGTTTTGTCTTGCACAACGCCATCGAAATTTTCAGTGTGCAAACATTTCAGTTTTTTTTTTTGCCTTAATTTTTTTTTGTTTTTTGTCAAAAACTCTGAAATTTGTCAAATTTTTTTCAGCAAACCGTCGTTAATCGGCGCCAGGAATTATTCCCCGTCGATCCGCACCCCCCTCGACCGCCCCCGATGCTGGGAATTGCTAAATTTTGTTGTCTAAATTCCTATACAAATCAGTACCGTACCGAGGTGTAATGGTATATCGATTTTTCAGATATTTTAACGTCTAAAAGCAGTAAATATTGAAATATTCTTACCGGGTTTTCAGCAGAAGGTCTTCATTCGTTTTGTCTTGCACAACGCCATCGAAATTTTTAGTGTGCAAACATTTCAGAATTTTTTTTGGCCTTAAATTTTTTTTGTTTTTTGTCAAAAACTCTGAAATTTGTCAAATTTTTTTCAGCAAACCGTCATTAATCGGCGCCAGGAATTATTCCCCGTCGATCCGCACCCCCCTCGACCGCCCCCGATGGTGGGAATTGCTAAATTTTGTTGTCTAAATTCCTATACAAATCAGTACCGAGGTGTAATGGTACATCGATTTTTCAGATATTTTAACGTCTAAAAGCAGTAAATATTCAAATATTCTTACCGGGTTTTCAGCAGAAGGTCTTCATTCGTTTTGTCTTGCACAACGCCATCGAAATTTTCAGTGTGCAAACATTTCAGAATTTTTTTTTGCCTTAAATTTTTTTTGTTTTTTGTCAAAAACTCTGAAATTTGTCAAATTTTTTTCAGCAAACCGTCATTAATCGGCGCCAGGAATTATTCCCCGTCGATCCGCACCCCCCTCGACCGCCCCCGATGGTGGGAATTGCTAAATTTTGTTGTCTAAATTCCTATACAAATCAGTACCGAGGTGTAATGGTACATCGATTTTTCAGATATTTTAACGTCTAAAAGCAGTAAATATTCAAATATTCTTACCGGGTTTTCAGCAGAAGGTCTTCATTCGTTTTGTCTTGCACAACGCCATCGAAATTTTCAGTGTGCAAACATTTCAGAATTTTTTTTTGCCTTAAATTTTTTTTGTTTTTTGTCAAAAACTCTGAAATTTGTCAAATTTTTTTCAGCAAACCGTCATTAATCGGCGCCAGGAATTATTCCCCGTCGATCCGCACCCCCCTCGACCGCCCCCGATGGTGGGAATTGCTAAATTTTGTTGTCTAAATTCCTATACAAATCAGTACCGAGGTGTAATGGTACATCGATTTTTCAGATATTTTAACGTCTAAAAGCAGTAAATATTCAAATATTCTTACCGGGTTTTCAGCAGAAGGTCTTCATTCGTTTTGTCTTGCACAACGCCATCGAAATTTTCAGTGTGCACACATTTCAGAATGTTTTTTTTCCTTAATTTTTTTTTGTTTTTTGTCAAAAACTCTGAAATTTGTCAAATTTTTTTCAGCAAACCGTCATTAATCGGCGCCAGGAATTATTCCCCGTCGATCCGCACCCCCCTCGACCGCCCCCGATGGTGGGAATTGCTAAATTTTGTTGTCTAAATTCCTATACAAATCAGTACCGAGGTGTAATGGTACATCGATTTTTCAGATATTTTAACGTCTAAAAGCAGTAAATATTCAAATATTCTTACCGGGTTTTCAGCAGAAGGTCTTCATTCGTTTTGTCTTGCACAACGCCATCGAAATTTTCAGTGTGCAAACATTTCAGAATTTTTTTTTGCCTTAAATTTTTTTAGTTTTTTGTCAAAAACTCTGAAATTTGTCAAATTTTTTTCAGCAAACCGTCGTTAATCGGCGCCAGGAATTATTCCCCGTCGATCCGCACCCCCCTCGACCGCCCCCGATGGTGGGAATTGCTAAATTTTGTTGTCTAAATTCCTATACAAATCAGTACCGTACCGAGGTGTAATGGTACATCGATTTTTCAGATATTTTAACGTCTAAAAGCAGTAAATATTGAAATATTCTTACCGGGTTTTCAGCAGAAGGTCTTCATTCGTTTTGTCTTGCACAACGCCATCGAAATTTTCAGTGTGCAAACATTTCAGAATTTTTTTTGGCCTTAAATTTTTTTTGTTTTTTGTCAAAAACTCTGAAATTTGTCAAATTTTTTTCAGCAAACCGTCATTAATCGGCGCCAGGAATTATTCCCCGTCGATCCGCACCCACCTCGACCGCCCCCGATGGTGGGAATTGCTAAATTTTGTTGTCTAAATTCCTATACAAATCAGTACCGAGGTGTAATGGTACATCGATTTTTCAGATATTTTAACGCCTAAAAGCAGTAAATATTCAAATATTCTTACCGGGTTTTCAGCAGAAGGTCTTCATTCGTTTTGTCTTGCACAACGCCATCGAAATTTTCAGTGTGCAAACATTTCAGAATTTTTTTTTGCCTTAAATTTTTTTTGTTTTTTGTCAAAAACTCTGAAATTTGTCAAATTTTTTTCAGCAAACCGTCATTAATCGGCGCCAGGAATTATTCCCCGTCGATCCGCACCCCCCTCGACCGCCCCCGATACTGGGAATTGCTAAATTTTGTTGTCTAAATTCCTATACAAATCAGTACCGAGGTGTAATGGTACATCGATTTTTCAGATATTTTAACGTCTAAAAGCAGTAAATATTCAAATATTCTTACCGGGTTTTCAGCAGAAGGTCTTCATTCGTTTTGTCTTGCACAACGCCATCGAAATTTTCAGTGTGCAAACATTTCAGAAATTTTTTTTGCCTTAATTTTTTTTTGTTTTTTGTCATAACCTCTGAAATTTGTCAAATTGTTTTCAGCAAACCGTCATTAATCGGCGCCAGGAATTATTCCCCGTCGATCCGCACCCCCCTCGACCGCCCCCGATGGTGGGAATTGCTAAATTTTGTTGTCTAAATTCCTATACAAATCAGTACCGAGGTGTAATGGTACATCGTTTTTTCAGATATTTTAACGTCTAAAAGCAGTAAATATTCAAATATTCTTACCGGGTTTTCAGCAGAAGGTCTTCATTCGTTTTGTCTTGCACAACGCCATCGAAATTTTCAGTGTGCAAACATTTCAGAATTTTTTTTTGCCTTAAATTTTTTTTGTTTTTTGTCAAAAACTCTGAAATTTGTCAAATTTTTTTCAGCAAACCGTCATTAATCGGCGCCAGGAATTATTCCCCGTCGATCCGCACCCCCCTCGACCGCCCCCGATGGTGGGAATTGCTAAATTTTGTTGTCTAAATTCCTATACAAATCAGTACCGAGGTGTAATGGTACATCGATTTTTCAGATATTTTAACGTCTAAAAGCAGTAAATATTGAAATATTCTTACCGGGTTTTCAGCAGAAGGTCTTCATTCGTTTTGTCTAGCACAACGCCATCGAAATTTTCAGTGTGCAAACATTTCAGAATTTTTTTTGGCCTTAAATTTTTTTTGTTTTTTGTCAAAAACTCTGAAATTTGTCAAATTTTTTTCAGCAAACCGTCATTAATCGGCGCCAGGAATTATTCCCCGTCGATCCGCACCCACCTCGACCGCCCCCGATGGTGGGAATTGCTAAATTTTGTTGTCTAAATTCCTATACAAATCAGTACCGAGGTGTAATGGTACATCGATTTTTCAGATATTTTAACGCCTAAAAGCAGTAAATATTCAAATATTCTTACCGGGTTTTCAGCAGAAGGTCTTCATTCGTTTTGTCTTGCACAACGCCATCGAAATTTTCAGTGTGCAAACATTTCAGAATTTTTTTTTGCCTTAAATTTTTTTTGTTTTTTGTCAAAAACTCTGAAATTTGTCAAATTTTTTTCAGCAAACCGTCATTAATCGGCGCCAGGAATTATTCCCCGTCGATCCGCACCCCCCTCGACCGCCCCCGATACTGGGAATTGCTAAATTTTGTTGTCTAAATTCCTATACAAATCAGTACCGAGGTGTAATGGTACATCGATTTTTCAGATATTTTAACGTCTAAAAGCAGTAAATATTGAAATATTCTTACCGGGTTTTCAGCAGAAGGTCTTCATTCGTTTTGTCTTGCACAACGCCATCGAAATTTTCAGTGTGCAAACATTTCAGAATTTTTTTTGGCCTTAAATTTTTTTTGTTTTTTGTCAAAAACTCTGAAATTTGTCAAATTTTTTTCAGCAAACCGTCATTAATCGGCGCCAGGAATTATTCCCCGTCGATCCGCACCCACCTCGACCGCCCCCGATGGTGGGAATTGCTAAATTTTGTTGTCTAAATTCCTATACAAATCAGTACCGAGGTGTAATGGTACATCGATTTTTCAGATATTTTAACGCCTAAAAGCAGTAAATATTCAAATATTCTTACCGGGTTTTCAGCAGAAGGTCTTCATTCGTTTTGTCTTGCACAACGCCATCGAAATTTTCAGTGTGCAAACATTTCAGAATTTTTTTTTGCCTTAAATTTTTTTTGTTTTTTGTCAAAAACTCTGAAATTTGTCAAATTTTTTTCAGCAAACCGTCATTAATCGGCGCCAGGAATTATTCCCCGTCGATCCGCACCCCCCTCGACCGCCCCCGATACTGGGAATTGCTAAATTTTGTTGTCTAAATTCCTATACAAATCAGTACCGAGGTGTAATGGTACATCGATTTTTCAGATATTTTAACGTCTAAAAGCAGTAAATATTCAAATATTCTTACCGGGTTTTCAGCAGAAGGTCTTCATTCGTTTTGTCTTGCACAACGCCATCGAAATTTTCAGTGTGCAAACATTTCAGAATTTTTTTTTGCCTTAAATTTTTTTTGTTTTTTGTCAAAAACTCTGAAATTTGTCAAATTTTTTTCAGCAAACCGTCATTAATCGGCGCCAGGAATTATTCCCCGTCGATCCGCACCCCCCTCGACCGCCCCCGATGGTGGGAATTGCTAAATTTTGTTGTCTAAATTCCTATACAAATCAGTACCGAGGTGTAATGGTACATCGATTTTTCAGATATTTTAACGTCTAAAAGCAGTAAATATTGAAATATTCTTACCGGGTTTTCAGCAGAAGGTCTTCATTCGTTTTGTCTTGCACAACGCCATCGAAATTTTCAGTGTGCAAACATTTCAGAATTTTTTTTGGCCTTAAATTTTTTTTGTTTTTTGTCAAAAACTCTGAAATTTGTCAAATTTTTTTCAGCAAACCGTCATTAATCGGCGCCAGGAATTATTCCCCGTCGATCCGCACCCACCTCGACCGCCCCCGATGGTGGGAATTGCTAAATTTTGTTGTCTAAATTCCTATACAAATCAGTACCGAGGTGTAATGGTACATCGATTTTTCAGATATTTTAACGCCTAAAAGCAGTAAATATTCAAATATTCTTACCGGGTTTTCAGCAGAAGGTCTTCATTCGTTTTGTCTTGCACAACGCCATCGAAATTTTCAGTGTGCAAACATTTCAGAATTTTTTTTTGCCTTAAATTTTTTTTGTTTTTTGTCAAAAACTCTGAAATTTGTCAAATTTTTTTCAGCAAACCGTCATTAATCGGCGCCAGGAATTATTCCCCGTCGATCCGCACCCCCCTCGACCGCCCCCGATACTGGGAATTGCTAAATTTTGTTGTCTAAATTCCTATACAAATCAGTACCGAGGTGTAATGGTACATCGATTTTTCAGATATTTTAACGTCTAAAAGCAGTAAATATTGAAATATTCTTACCGGGTTTTCAGCAGAAGGTCTTCATTCGTTTTGTCTTGCACAACGCCATCGAAATTTTCAGTGTGCAAACATTTCAGAATTTTTTTTGGCCTTAAATTTTTTTTGTTTTTTGTCAAAAACTCTGAAATTTGTCAAATTTTTTTCAGCAAACCGTCATTAATCGGCGCCAGGAATTATTCCCCGTCGATCCGCACCCACCTCGACCGCCCCCGATGGTGGGAATTGCTAAATTTTGTTGTCTAAATTCCTATACAAATCAGTACCGAGGTGTAATGGTACATCGATTTTTCAGATATTTTAACGCCTAAAAGCAGTAAATATTCAAATATTCTTACCGGGTTTTCAGCAGAAGGTCTTCATTCGTTTTGTCTTGCACAACGCCATCGAAATTTTCAGTGTGCAAACATTTCAGAATTTTTTTTTGCCTTAAATTTTTTTTGTTTTTTGTCAAAAACTCTGAAATTTGTCAAATTTTTTTCAGCAAACCGTCATTAATCGGCGCCAGGAATTATTCCCCGTCGATCCGCACCCCCCTCGACCGCCCCCGATACTGGGAATTGCTAAATTTTGTTGTCTAAATTCCTATACAAATCAGTACCGAGGTGTAATGGTACATCGATTTTTCAGATATTTTAACGTCTAAAAGCAGTAAATATTCAAATATTCTTACCGGGTTTTCAGCAGAAGGTCTTCATTCGTTTTGTCTTGCACAACGCCATCGAAATTTTCAGTGTGCAAACATTTCAGAAATTTTTTTTGCCTTAATTTTTTTTTGTTTTTTGTCATAACCTCTGAAATTTGTCAAATTGTTTTCAGCAAACCGTCATTAATCGGCGCCAGGAATTATTCCCCGTCGATCCGCACCCCCCTCGACCGCCCCCGATGGTGGGAATTGCTAAATTTTGTTGTCTAAATTCCTATACAAATCAGTACCGAGGTGTAATGGTACATCGTTTTTTCAGATATTTTAACGTCTAAAAGCAGTAAATATTCAAATATTCTTACCGGGTTTTCAGCAGAAGGTCTTCATTCGTTTTGTCTTGCACAACGCCATCGAAATTTTCAGTGTGCAAACATTTCAGAATTTTTTTTTGCCTTAAATTTTTTTTGTTTTTTGACAAAAACTCTGAAATTTGTCAAATTTTTTTCAGCAAACCGTCATTAATCGGCGCCAGGAATTATTCCCCGTCGATCCGCACCCCCCTCGACCGCCCCCGATGCTGGGAATTGCTAAATTTTGTTGTCTAAATTCCTATACAAATCAGTACCGAGGTGTAATGGTACATCGATTTTTCAGATATTTTAACGTCTAAAAGCAGTAAATATTCAAATATTCTTACCGGGTTTTCAGCAGAAGGTCTTCATTCGTTTTGTCTTGCACAACGCCATCGAAATTTTCAGTGTGCAAACATTTCAGAATTTTTTTTTGCCTTAAATTTTTTTTGTTTTTTGTCAAAAACTCTGAAATTTGTCAAATTTTTTTCAGCAAACCGTCGTTAATCGGCGCCCGGAATTATTCCCCGTCGATCCGCACCCCCCTCGACCGCCCCCGATGGTGGGAATTGCTAAATTTTGTTGTCTAAATTCCTATACAAATCAGTACCGTACCGAGGTGTAATGGTACATCGATTTTTCAGATATTTTAACGTCTAAAAGCAGTAAATATTGAAATATTCTTACCGGGTTTTCAGCAGAAGGTCTTCATTCGTTTTGTCTTGCACAACGCCATCGAAATTTTTAGTGTGCAAACATTTCAGAATTTTTTTTGGCCTTAAATTTTTTTTGTTTTTTGTCAAAAACTCTGAAATTTGTCAAATTTTTTTCAGCAAACCGTCATTAATCGGCGCCAGGAATTATTCCCCGTCGATCCGCACCCCCCTCGACCGCCCTCGATGGTGGGAATTGCTAAATTTTGTTGTCTAAATTCCTATACAAATCAGTACCGAGGTGTAATGGTACATCGATTTTTCAGATATTTTAACGTCTAAAAGCAGTAAATATTCAAATATTCTTACCGTGTTTTCAGCAGAAGGTCTTCATTCGTTTTGTCTTGCACAACGCCATCGAAATTTTCAGTGTGCAAACATTTAAGAATTTTTTTTTGCCTTAAATTTTTTTCGTTTTTTGTCAAAAACTCTGAAATTTGTCAAATTTTTTTCAGCAAACCGTCATTAATCGGCGCCAGGAATTATTCCCCGTCGATCCGCACCCCCCTCGACCGCCCCCGATGGTGGGAATTGCTAAATTCCAATACAAATCAGTACCGAGGTGTAATGGTACATACATCGATTTTTCAGATATTTTAACGTCTAAAAGCAGTAAATATTCAAATATTCTTACCGGGTTTTCAGCAGAAGGTCTTCATTCGTTTTGTCTTGCACAACGCCATCGAAATTTTCAGTGTGCACACATTTCAGAATGTTTTTTTTCCTTAATTTTTTTTTGTTTTTTGTCAAAAACTCTGAAATTTGTCAAATTTTTTTCAGCAAACCGTCATTAATCGGCGCCAGGAATTATTCCCCGTCGATCCGCACCCCCCTCGACCGCTCCCGATGGTGGGAATTGCTAAATTTTGTTGTCTAAATTCCTATACAAATCAGTACCGAGGTGTAATGGTACATCGATTTTTCAGATATTTTAACGTCTAAAAGCAGTAAATATTCAAATATTCTTACCGGGTTTTCAGCAGAAGGTCTTCATTCGTTTTGTCTTGCACAACGCCATCGAAATTTTCAGTGTGCAAACATTTCAGAATTTTTTTTTGCCTTACATTTTTTTTGTTTTTTGTCAAAAACTCTGAAATTTGTCAAATTTTTTTCAGCAAACCGTCATTAATCGGCGCCAGGAATTAGTCCCCGTCGATCCGCACCCACCTCGACCGCCCCCGATGGTGGGTATTGCTAAATTTTGTTGTCTAAATTCCTATACAAATCAGTACCGAGGTGTAATGGTACATCGATTTTTCAGATATTTTAACGTCTAAAAGCAGTAAATATTCAAATATTCTTACCGGGTTTTCAGCAGAAGGTCTTCATTCGTTTTGTCTTGCACAACGCCATCGAAATTTTCAGTGTGCAAACATTTCAGAATTTTTTTTTGCCTTAATTTTTTTTTGTTTTTTGTCAAAAACTCTGAAATTTGTCAAATTTTTTTCAGCAAACCGTCATTAATCGGCGCCAGGAATAATTCCCCGTCGATCCGCACCCCCCTCGACCGCCCCCGATGGTGGGAATTGCTAAATTTTGTTGTCTAAATTCCTATACAAATCAGTACCGAGGTGTAATGGTACATCGATTTTTCAGATATTTTAACGTCTAAAAGCAGTAAATATTGAAATATTCTTACCGGGTTTTCAGCAGAAGGTCTTCATTCGTTTTGTCTTGCACAACGCCATCGAAATTTTCAGTGTGCAAACATTTCAGAATTTTTTTTGGCCTTAAATTTTTTTTGTTTTTTGTCAAAAACTCTGAAATTTGTCAAATTTTTTTCAGCAAACCGTCATTAATCGGCGCCAGGAATTATTCCCCGTCGATCCGCACCCACCTCGACCGCCCCCGATGGTGGGAATTGCTAAATTTTGTTGTCTAAATTCCTATACAAATCAGTACCGAGGTGTAATGGTACATCGATTTTTCAGATATTTTAACGCCTAAAAGCAGTAAATATTCAAATATTCTTACCGGGTTTTCAGCAGAAGGTCTTCATTCGTTTTGTCTTGCACAACGCCATCGAAATTTTCAGTGTGCAAACATTTCAGAATTTTTTTTTGCCTTAAATTTTTTTTGTTTTTTGTCAAAAACTCTGAAATTTGTCAAATTTTTTTCAGCAAACCGTCATTAATCGGCGCCAGGAATTATTCCCCGTCGATCCGCACCCCCCTCGACCGCCCCCGATACTGGGAATTGCTAAATTTTGTTGTCTAAATTCCTATACAAATCAGTACCGAGGTGTAATGGTACATCGATTTTTCAGATATTTTAACGTCTAAAAGCAGTAAATATTCAAATATTCTTACCGGGTTTTCAGCAGAAGGTCTTCATTCGTTTTGTCTTGCACAACGCCATCGAAATTTTCAGTGTGCAAACATTTCAGAATTTTTTTTTGCCTTACATTTTTTTTGTTTTTTGTCAAAAACTCTGAAATTTGTCAAATTTTTTTCAGCAAACCGTCATTAATCGGCGCCAGGAATTATTCCCCGTCGATCCGCACCCCCCTCGACCGCCCCCGATGCTGGGAATTGCTAAATTTTGTTGTCTAAATTCCTATACAAATCAGTACCGAGGTGTAATGGTACATCGATTTTTCAGATATTTTAACGTCTAAAAGCAGTAAATATTCAAATATTCTTACCGATTTCTGAAATGTTTGCACACTGAAAATTTCGATGGCGTTGTGCAAGACAAAACGAATGAAGACCTTCTGCTGAAAACCCGGTAAGAATATTTGAATATTTACTGCTTTTAGACGTTAAAATATCTGAAAAATCGATGTACCATTACACCTCGGTACTGATTTGTATAGGAATTTAGACAACAAAATTTAGCAATTCCCAGTATCGGGGGCGGTCGAGGGGGGTGCGGATCGACGGGGAATAATTCCTGGCGCCGATTAATGACGGTTTGCTGAAAAAAATTTGACAAATTTCAGAGTTTTTGACAAAAAACAAAAAAAATTTAAGGCAAAAAAAAATTCTGAAATGTTTGCACACTGAAAATTTCGATGGCGTTGTGCAAGACAAAACGAATGAAGACCTTCTGCTGAAAACCCGGTAAGAATATTTGAATATTTACTGCTTTTAGGCGTTAAAATATCTGAAAAATCGATGTACCATTACACCTCGGTACTGATTTGTATAGGAATTTAGACAACAAAATTTAGCAATTCCCACCATCGGGGGCGGTCGAGGTGGGTGCGGATCGACGGGGAATAATTCCTGGCGCCGATTAATGACGGTTTGCTGAAAAAAATTTGACAAATTTCAGAGTTTTTGACAAAAAACAAAAAAAATTTAAGGCCAAAAAAAATTCTGAAGTGTTTGCACACTGAAAATTTCGATGGCGTTGTGCAAGGCAAAACGAATGAAGACCTTCTGCCGAAAACCCGGTAAGAATATTTGAATATTTACTGCTTTTAGACGTTAAAATATCTGAAAAATCGATGTACCATTACACCTCGGTACGGTACTGATTTGTATAGGAATTTAGACAACAAAATTTAGCAATTCCCACCATCGGGGGCGGTCGAGGGGGGTGCGGATCGACGGGGAATAATTCCTGGCGCCGATTAATGACGGTTTGCTGAAAAAAATTTGACAAATTTCAGAGTTTTTGACAAAAAACAAAAAAAATTTAAGGCAAAAAAAAATTCTGAAATGTTTGCACACTGAAAATTTCGATAGCGTTGTGCAAGACAAAACGAATGAAGACCTTCTGCTGAAAACCCGGTAAGAATATTTGAATATTTACTGCTTTTAGACGTTAAAATATCTGAAAAATCGTTGTACCATTACACCTCGGTACTGATTTGTATAGGAATTTAGACAACAAAATTTAGCAATTCCCACCATCGGGGGCGGTCGAGGGGGGTGCGGATCGACGGGGAATAATTCCTGGCGCCGATTAATGACGGTTTGCTGAAAAAAATTTGACAAATTTCAGAGTTTTTGACAAAAAACAAAAAAAAATTCTGAAATGTTTGCACACTGAAAATTTCGATGGCGTTGTGCAAGACAAAACGAATGAAGACCTTCTGCTGAAAACCCGGTAAGAATATTTGAATATTTACTGCTTTTAGACGTTAAAATATCTGAAAAATCGATGTACCATTACACCTCGGTACTTATTTGTATAGGAATTTAGACAACAAAATTTAGCAATTCCCACCATCGGGGGCGGTCGAGGGGGGTGCGGATCGACGGGGAATAATTCCTGGCGCCGATTAATGACGGTTTGCTGAAAAAAATTTGACAAATTTCAGAGTTTTTGACAAAAAACAAAAAAAATTTAAGGCAAAAAAAAATTCTGAAATGTTTGCACACTGAAAATTTCGATAGCGTTGTGCAAGACAAAACGAATGAAGACCTTCTGCTGAAAACCCGGTAAGAATATTTGAATATTTACTGCTTTTAGACGTTAAAATATCTGAAAAATCGTTGTACCATTACACCTCGGTACTGATTTGTATAGGAATTTAGACAACAAAATTTAGCAATTCCCACCATCGGGGGCGGTCGAGGGGGGTGCGGATCGACGGGGAATAATTCCTGGCGCCGATTAATGACGGTTTGCTGAAAAAAATTTGACAAATTTCAGAGTTTTTGACAAAAAACAAAAAAAAATTCTGAAATGTTTGCACACTGAAAATTTCGATGGCGTTGTGCAAGACAAAACGAATGAAGACCTTCTGCTGAAAACCCGGTAAGAATATTTGAATATTTACTGCTTTTAGACGTTAAAATATCTGAAAAATCGATGTACCATTACACCTCGGTACTGATTTGTATAGGAATTTAGACAACAAAATTTAGCAATTCCCAGCATCGGGGGCGGTCGAGGGGGGTGCGGATCGACGGGGAATAATTCCTGGCGCCGATTAATGACGGTTTGCTGAAAAAAATTTGACAAATTTCAGAGTTTTTGACAAAAAACAAAAAAAAATTCTGAAATGTTTGCACACTGAAAATTTCGATGGCGTTGTGCAAGACAAAACGAATGAAGACCTTCTGCTGAAAACCCGGTAAGAATATTTGAATATTTACTGCTTTTAGACGTTAAAATATCTGAAAAATCGATGTACCATTACACCTCGGTACTTATTTGTATAGGAATTTAGACAACAAAATTTAGCAATTCCCACCATCGGGGGCGGTCGAGGGGGATGCGGATCGACGGGGAATATATCCTGGCGCCGATTAATGACGGTTTGCTGAAAAAAATTTGACAAATTTCAGAGTTTTTGACAAAAAACAAAAAAAATTTAAGGCAAAAAAAAATTCTGAAATGTTTGCACACTGAAAATTTCGATGGCGTTGTGCAAGACAAAACGAATGAAGACCTTCTGCTGAAAACCCGGTAAGAATATTTGAATATTTACTGCTTTTAGACGTTAAAATATCTGAAAAATCGATGTACCATTACACCTCGGTACTGATTTGTATAGGAATTTAGACAACAAAATTTAGCAATTCCCACCATCGGGGGCGGTCGAGGGGGGTGCGGATCGACGGGGAATAATTCCTGGCGCCGATTAATGACGGTTTGCTGAAAAAAATTTGACAAATTTCAGAGTTTTTGACAAAAAACAAAAAAAAATTAAGGCAAAAAAAAATTCTGAAATGTTTGCACACTGAAAATTTCGATGGCGTTGTGCAAGACAAAACGAATGAAGACCTTCTGCTGAAAACACGGTAAGAATATTTGAATATTTACTGCTTTTAGACGTTAAAATATCTGAAAAATCGATGTACCATTACACCTCGGTACTGATTTGTATAGGAATTTAGACAACAAAATTTAGCAATTCCCACCATCGGGGGCGGTCGAGGGGGGTGCGGATCGACGGGGAATAATTCCTGGCGCCGATTAATGACGGTTTGCTGAAAAAAATTTGACAAATTTCAGAGTTTTTGACAAAAAACAAAAAAAAATTAAGGCAAAAAAAAATTCTGAAATGTTTGCACACTGAAAATTTCGATGGCGTTGTGCAAGACAAAACGAATGAAGACCTTCTGCTGAAAACCCGGTAAGAATATTTGAATATTTACTGCTTTTAGACGTTAAAATATCTGAAAAATCGATGTACCATTACACCTCGGTACTGATTTGTATAGGAATTTAGACAACAAAATTTAGCAATTCCCACCATCGGGGGCGGTCGAGGGGGGTGCGGATCGACGGGGAATAATTCCTGGCGCCGATTAATGACGGTTTGCTGAAAAAAATTTGACAAATTTCAGAGTTTTTGACAAAAAACAAAAAAAATTTAAGGCAAAACAAAATTCTGAAATGTTTGCACACTGAAAATTTCGATGGCGTTGTGCAAGACAAAACGAATGAAGACCTTCTGCTGAAAACCCGGTAAGAATATTTGAATATTTACTGCTTTTAGACGTTAAAATATCTGAAAAATCGATGTACCATTACACCTCGGTACTGATTTGTATAGGAATTTAGACAACAAAATTTAGCAATTCCCACCATCGGGGGCGGTCGAGGGGGGTGCGGATCGACGGGGAATAATTCCTGGCGCCGATTAATGACGGTTTGCTGAAAAAAATTTGACAAATTTCAGAGTTTTTGACAAAAACAAAAAAAAATTAAGGCAAAAAAAAATTCTGAAATGTTTGCACACTGAAAATTTCGATGGCGTTGTGCAAGACAAAACGAATGAAGACCTTCTGCTGAAAACCCGGTAAGAATATTTGAATATTTACTGCTTTTAGACGTTAAAATATCTGAAAAATCGATGTATGTACCATTACACCTCGGTACTGATTTGTATTGGAATTTAGCAATTCCCACCATCGGGGGCGGTCGAGGGGGGTGCGGATCGACGGGGAATAATTCCTGGCGCCGATTAATGACGGTTTGCTGAAAAAAATTTGACAAATTTCAGAGTTTTTGACAAAAAACAAAAAAAATTTAAGGCAAAAAAAAATTCTGAAATGTTTGCACACTGAAAATTTCGATGGCGTTGTGCAAGACAAAACGAATGAAGACCTTCTGCTGAAAACCCGGTAAGAATATTTGAATATTTACTGCTTTTAGGCGTTAAAATATCTGAAAAATCGATGAACCATTACACCTCGGTACTGATTTGTATAGGAATTTAGACAACAAAATTTAGCAATTCCCACCATCGGGGGCGGTCGAGGTGGGTGCGGATCGACGGGGAATAATTCCTGGCGCCGATTAATGATGGTTTGCTGAAAAAAATTTGACAAATTTCAGAGTTTTTGACAAAAAACAAAAAAAATTTAAGGCCAAAAAAAATTCTGAAATGTTTGCACACTGAAAATTTCGATGGCGTTGTGCAAGACAAAACGAATGAAGACCTTCTGCTGAAAACCCGGTAAGAATATTTGAATATTTACTGCTTTTAGACGTTAAAATATCTGAAAAATCGATGTACCATTACACCTCGGTACTGATTTGTATAGGAATTTAGACAACAAAATTTAGCAATTCCCACCATCGGGGGCGGTCGAGGGGGGTGCGGATTGACGGGGAATAATTCCTGGCGCCGATTAATGACGGTTTGCTGAAAAAAATTTGACAAATTTCAGAGTTTTTGACAAAAAACAAAAAAAATTTAAGGCCAAAAAAAATTCTGAAATGTTTGCACACTGAAAATTTCGATGGCGTTGTGCAAGACAAAACGAATGAAGACCTTCTGCTGAAAACCCGGTAAGAATATTTCAATATTTACTGCTTTTAGACGTTAAAATATCTGAAAAATCGATGTACCATTACACCTCGGTACTGATTTGTATAGGAATTTAGACAACAAAATTTAGCAATTCCCACCATCGGGGGCGGTCGAGGGGGGTGCGGATCGACGGGGAATAATTCCTGGCGCCGATTAATGACGGTTTGCTGAAAAAAATTTGACAAATTTCAGAGTTTTTGACAAAAAACAAAAAAAATTTAAGGCAAAAAAAAATTCTGAAATGTTTGCACACTGAAAATTTCGATGGCGTTGTGCAAGACAAAACGAATGAAGACCTTCTGCTGAAAACCCGGTAAGAATATTTGAATATTTACTGCTTTTAGACGTTAAAATATCTGAAAAAACGATGTACCATTACACCTCGGTACTGATTTGTATAGGAATTTAGACAACAAAATTTAGCAATTCCCACCATCGGGGGCGGTCGAGGGGGGTGCGGATCGACGGGGAATAATTCCTGGCGCCGATTAATGACGGTTTGCTGAAAAAAATTTGACAAATTTCAGAGTTTTTGACAAAAAACAAAAAAAAATTAAGGAAAAAAAACATTCTGAAATGTGTGCACACTGAAAATTTCGATGGCGTTGTGCAAGACAAAACGAATGAAGACCTTCTGCTGAAAACCCGGTAAGAATATTTGAATATTTACTGCTTTTAGACGTTAAAATATCTGAAAAATCGATGTACCATTACACCTCGGTACTGATTTGTATAGGAATTTAGACAACAAAATTTAGCAATTCCCACCATCGGGGGCGGTCGAGGGGGGTGCGGATCGACGGGGAATAATTCCTGGCGCCGATTAATGACGGTTTGCTGAAAAAAATTTGACAAATTTCAGAGTTTTTGACAAAAAACGAAAAAAATTTAAGGCAAAAAAAAATTCTTAAATGTTTGCACACTGAAAATTTCGATGGCGTTGTGCAAGACAAAACGAATGAAGACCTTCTGCTGAAAACCCGGTAAGAATATTTGAATATTTACTGCTTTTAGACGTTAAAATATCTGAAAAATCGATGTACCATTACACCTCGGTACTGATTTGTATAGGAATTTAGACAACAAAATTTAGCAATTCCCACCATCGAGGGCGGTCGAGGGGGGTGCGGATCGACGGGGAATAATTCCGGGCGCCGATTAACGACGGTTTGCTGAAAAAAATTTGACAAATTTCAGAGTTTTTGACAAAAAACAAAAAAAATTTAAGGCAAAAAAAAATTCTGAAATGTTTGCACACTGAAAATTTCGATGGCGTTGTGCAAGACAAAACGAATGAAGACCTTCTGCTGAAAACCCGGTAAGAATATTTGAATATTTACTGCTTTTAGACGTTAAAATATCTGAAAAATCGATGTACCATTACACCTCGGTACGGTACTGATTTGTATAGGAATTTAGACAACAAAATTTAGCAATTCCCACCATCGGGGGCGGTCGAGGGGGGTGCGGATCGACGGGGAATAATTCCTGGCGCCGATTAACGACGGTTTGCTGAAAAAAATTTGACAAATTTCAGAGTTTTTGACAAAAAACAAAAAAAAATTAAGGCAAAAAAAAATTCTGAAATGTTTGCACACTGAAAATTTCGATGGCGTTGTGCAAGACAAAACGAATGAAGACCTTCTGCTGAAAACCCGGTAAGAATATTTGAATATTTACTGCTTTTAGACGTTAAAATATCTGAAAAATCGATGTACCATTACACCTCGGTACTGATTTGTATAGGAATTAAGACAACAAAATTTAGCAATTCCCACCATCGGGGGCGGTCGAGGGGGGTGCGGATCGACGGGGAATAATTCCTGGCGCCGATTAATGACGGTTTGCTGAAAAAAATTTGACAAATTTCAGAGTTTTTGACAAAAAACAAAAAAAATTTAAGGCAAAAAAAAATTCTGAAATGTTTGCACACTGAAAATTTCGATGGCGTTGTGCAAGACAAAACGAATGAAGACCTTCTGCTGAAAACCCGGTAAGAATATTTGAATATTTACTGCTTTTAGACGTTAAAATATCTGAAAAATCGATGTACCATTACACCTCGGTACTGATTTGTATAGGAATTTAGACAACAAAATTTAGCAATTCCCACCATCGGGGGCGGTCGAGGGGGGTGCGGATTGACAGGGAAAAATTCCTGGCGCCGATTAATGACGGTTTGCTGAAAAAAATTTGACAAATTTCAGAGTTTTTGACAAAAAACAAAAAAAAATTAAGGCAAAAAAAAATTCTGGAATGTGTGCACACTGAAAATTTCGATGGCGTTGTGCAAGACAAAACGAATGAAGACCTTCTGCTGAAAACCCGGTAAGAATATTTGAATATTTACTGCTTTTAGACGTTAAAATATCTGAAAAATCGATGTACCATTACACCTCGGTACTGATTTGTATAGGAATTTAGACAACAAAATTTAGCAATTCCCAGCATCGGGGGCGGTCGAGGGGGGTGCGGATCGACGGGGAATAATTCCTGGCGCCGATTAATGACGGTTTGCTGAAAAAAATTTGACAAATTTCAGAGTTTTTGACAAAAAACAAAAAAAATTAAGGCAAAAAAAAATTCTTAAATGTTTGCACACTGAAAATTTCGATGGCGTTGTGCAAGACAAAACGAATGAAGACCTTCTGCTGAAAACCCGGTAAGAATATTTGAATATTTACTGCTTTTAGACGTTAAAATATCTGAAAAATCGATGTACCATTACACCTCGGTACTGATTTGTATAGGAATTTAGACAACAAAATTTAGCAATTCCCACCATCGGGGGCGGTCGAGGTGGGTGCGGATCGACGGGGAATAATTCCTGGCGCCGATTAACGACGGTTTGCTGAGAAAAATTTGACAAATTTCAGAGTTTTTGACAAAAAACAAAAAAAATTTAAGGCAAAAAAAAATTCTGAAATGTTTGCACACTGAAAATTTCGATGGCGTTGTGCAAGACAAAACGAATGAAGACCTTCTGCTGAAAACCCGGTAAGAATATTTGAATATTTACTGCTTTTAGGCGTTAAAATATCTGAAAAATCGATGTACCATTACACCTCGGTACTGATTTGTATAGGAATTTAGACAACAAAATTTAGCAATTCCCACCATCGGGGGCGGTCGAGGGGGGTGCGGATTGACGGGGAATAATTCCTGGCGCCGATTAATGACGGTTTGCTGAAAAAAATTTGACAAATTTCAGAGTTTTTGACAAAAAACAAAAAAAATTTTAGGCAAAAATAAAATTCTGAAATGTTTGCACACTGAAAATTTCGATGGCGTTGTGCAAGACAAAACGAATGAAGACCTTCTGCTGAAAACCCGGTAAGAATATTTGAATATTTACTGCTTTTAGACGTTAAAATATCTGAAAAATCGATGTACCATTACACCTCGGTACGGTACTGATTTGTATAGGAATTTAGACAACAAAATTTAGCAATTCCCACCATCGGGGGCGGTCGAGGGGGGTGCGGATCGACGGGGAATAATTCCTGGCGCCGATTAACGACGGTTTGCTGAAAAAAATTTGACAAATTTCAGAGTTTTTGACAAAAAACAAAAAAAAATTAAGGCAAAAAAAAATTCTGAAATGTTTGCACACTGAAAATTTCGATGGCGTTGTGCAAGACAAAACGAATGAAGACCTTCTGCTGAAAACCCGGTAAGAATATTTGAATATTTACTGCTTTTAGACGTTAAAATATCTGAAAAATCGATGTACCATTACACCTCGGTACTGATTTGTATAGGAATTTAGACAACAAAATTTAGCAATTCCCACCATCGGGGGCGGTCGAGGAGGGTGCGGATCGACGGGGAATAATTCCTGGCGCCGATTAATGACGGTTTGCTGAAAAAAATTTGACAAATTTCAGAGTTTTTGACAAAAAACAAAAAAAAATTAAGGCAAAAAAAAATTCTGAAATGTTTGCACACTGAAAATTTCGATGGCGTTGTGCAAGACAAAACGAATGAAGACCTTCTGCTGAAAACCCGGTAAGAATATTTGAATATTTACTGCTTTTAGACGTTAAAATATCTGAAAAATCGATGTACCATTACACCTCGGTACTGATTTGTATAGGAATTTAGACAACAAAATTTAGCAATTCCCACCATCGGGGGCGGTCGAGAGGGGTGCGGATCGACGGGGAATAATTCCTGGCGCCGATTAATGACGGTTTGCTGAAAAAAATTTGACAAATTTCAGAGTTTTTGACAAAAACAAAAAAAAATTAAGGCAAAAAAAAATTCTGAAATGTTTGCACACTGAAAATTTCGATGGCGTTGTGCAAGACAAAACGAATGAAGACCTTCTGCTGAAAACCCGGTAAGAATATTTGAATATTTACTGCTTTTAGACGTTAAAATATCTGAAAAATCGATGTATGTACCATTACACCTCGGTACTGATTTGTATTGGAATTTAGCGATTCCCACCATCGGGGGCGGTCGAGGGGGGTGCGGATCGACGGGGAATAATTCCTGGCGCCGATTAATGACGGTTTGCTGAAAAAAATTTGACAAATTTCAGATTTTTGACAAAAACAAAAAAAAATTTAAGGCAAAAAAGAATTCTGAAATGTTTGCACACTGAAAATTTCGATGGCGTTGTGCAAGACAAAACGAATGAAGACCTTCTGCTCAAAACCCGGTAAGAATATTTGAATATTTACTGCTTTTAGACGTTAAAATATCTGAAAAATCGATGTACACCTCGGTACTGATTTGTATAGGAATTTAGACAACAAAATTTAGCAATTCCCACCATCGGGGGCCGTCGAGGGGGGTGCGGATCGACGGGGAATAATTCCTGGCGCCGATTAACGACGTTTTGCTGAAAAAAATTTGACAAATTTCAGAGTTTTTGACAAAAAACAAAAAAAATTTAAGGCAAAACAAAATTCTGAAATGTTTGCACACTGAAAATTTCGATGGCGTTGTGCAAGACAAAACGAATGAAGACCTTCTGCTGAAAACCCGGTAAGAATATTTGAATATTTACTGCTTTTAGACGTTAAAATATCTGAAAAATCGATGTACCATTACACCTCGGTACTGATTTGTATAGGAATTTAGACAACAAAATTTAGCAATTCCCACCATCGGGGGCGGTCGAGGGGGGTGCGGATCGACGGGGAATAATTCCTGGCGCCGATTAATGACGGTTTGCTGAAAAAAATTTGACAAATTTCAGAGTTTTTGACAAAAAACAAAAAAAATTTAAGGCCAAAAAAAATTCTGAAATGTTTGCACACTGAAAATTTCGATGGCGTTGTGCAAGACAAAACGAATGAAGACCTTCTGCTGAAAACCCGGTAAGAATATTTCAATATTTACTGCTTTTAGACGTTAAAATATCTGAAAAATCGATGTACCATTACACCTCGGTACTGATTTGTATAGGAATTTAGACAACACAATTTAGCAATTCCCACCATCGGGGGCGGTCGAGGGGGGTGCGGATCGACGGGGAATAATTCCTGGCGCCGATTAATGACGGTTTGCTGAAAAAAATTTGACAAATTTCAGATTTTTTGACAAAAAACAAAAAAAATTTAAGGCAAAAAAAAATTCTGAAATGTTTGCACACTGAAAATTTCGATGGCGTTGTGCAAGACAAAACGAATGAAGACCTTCTGCTGAAAACCCGGTAAGAATATTTGAATATTTACTGCTTTTAGACGTTAAAATATCTGAAAAATCGATGTACCATTACACCTCGGTACTGATTTGTATAGGAATTTAGACAACACAATTTAGCAATTCCCACCATCGGGGGCGGTCGAGGGGGGTGCGGATCGACGGGGAATAATTCCTGGCGCCGATTAATGACGGTTTGCTGAAAAAAATTTGACAAATTTCAGAGTTTTTGACAAAAAACAAAAAAAAATTAAGGCAAAAAAAAATTCTGAAATGTTTGCACACTGAAAATTTCGATGGCGTTGTGCAAGACAAAACGAATGAAGACCTTCTGCTGAAAACCCGGTAAGAATATTTGAATATTTACTGCTTTTAGACGTTAAAATATCTGAAAAATCGATGTACCATTACACCTCGGTACTGATTTGTATAGGAATTTAGACAACAAAATTTAGCAATTCCCACCATCGGGGGCGGTCGAGGGGGGTGCGGATCGACGGGGAATAATTCCTGGCGCCGATTAATGACGGTTTGCTGAAAAAAATTTGACAAATTTCAGAGTTTTTGACAAAAAACAAAAAAAATTTAAGGCAAAACAAAATTCTGAAATGTTTGCACACTGAAAATTTCGATGGCGTTGTGCAAGACAAAACGAATGAAGACCTTCTGCTGAAAACCCGGTAAGAATATTTGAATATTTACTGCTTTTAGACGTTAAAATATCTGAAAAATCGATGTACCATTACACCTCGGTACTGATTTGTATAGGAATTTAGACAACAAAATTTAGCAATTCCCACCATCGGGGGCGGTCGAGGGGGGTGCGGATCGACGGGGAATAATTCCTGGCGCCGATTAATGACGGTTTGCTGAAAAAAAATTGACAAATTTCAGAGTTTTTGACAAAAAACAAAAAAAAATTAAGGCAAAAAAAAATTCTGAAATGTTTGCACACTGAAAATTTCGATGGCGTTGTGCAAGACAAAACGAATGAAGACCTTCTGCTGAAAACCCGGTAAGAATATTTGAATATTTACTGCTTTTAGGCGTTAAAATATCTGAAAAATCGATGTACCATTACACCTCGGTACTGATTTGTATAGGAATTTAGACAACAAAATTTAGCAATTCCCACCATCGGGGGCGGTCGAGGGGGGTGCGGATTGACGGGGAATAATTCCTGGCGCCGATTAATGACGGTTTGCTGAAAAAAATTTGACAAATTTCAGAGTTTTTGACAAAAAACAAAAAAAATTTAAGGCAAAAAAAAATTCTGAAATGTTTGCACACTGAAAATTTCGATGGCGTTGTGCAAGACAAAACGAATGAAGACCTTCTGCTGAAAACCCGGTAAGAATATTTGAATATTTACTGCTTTTAGACGTTAAAATATCTGAAAAATCGATGTACCATTACACCTCGGTACGGTACTGATTTGTATAGGAATATAGACAACAAAATTTAGCAATTCCCACCATCGGGGGCGGTCGAGGGGGGTGCGGATCGACGGGGAATAATTCCTGGCGCCGATTAACGACGGTTTGCTGAAAAAAATTTGACAAATTTCAGAGTTTTTGACAAAAAACAAAAAAAAATTAAGGCAAAAAAAAATTCTGAAATGTTTGCACACTGAAAATTTCGATGGCGTTGTGCAAGACAAAACGAATGAAGACCTTCTGCTGAAAACCCGGTAAGAATATTTGAATATTTACTGCTTTTAGACGTTAAAATATCTGAAAAATCGATGTACCATTACACCTCGGTACTGATTTGTATAGGAATTAAGACAACAAAATTTAGCAATTCCCACCATCGGGGGCGGTCGAGGGGGGTGCGGATCGACGGGGAATAATTCCTGGCGCCGATTAATGACGGTTTGCTGAAAAAAATTTGACAAATTTCAGAGTTTTTGACAAAAAACAAAAAAAATTTAAGGCAAAAAAAAATTCTGAAATGTTTGCACACTGAAAATTTCGATGGCGTTGTGCAAGACAAAACGAATGAAGACCTTCTGCTGAAAACCCGGTAAGAATATTTGAATATTTACTGCTTTTAGACGTTAAAATATCTGAAAAATCGATGTACCATTACACCTCGGTACTGATTTGTATAGGAATTTAGACAACAAAATTTAGCAATTCCCACCATCGGGGGCGGTCGAGGGGGGTGCGGATTGACAGGGAAAAATTCCTGGCGCCGATTAATGACGGTTTGCTGAAAAAAATTTGACAAATTTCAGAGTTTTTGACAAAAAACAAAAAAAAATTAAGGCAAAAAAAAATTCTGGAATGTGTGCACACTGAAAATTTCGATGGCGTTGTGCAAGACAAAACGAATGAAGACCTTCTGCTGAAAACCCGGTAAGAATATTTGAATATTTACTGCTTTTAGACGTTAAAATATCTGAAAAATCGATGTACCATTACACCTCGGTACTGATTTGTATAGGAATTTAGACAACAAAATTTAGCAATTCCCAGCATCGGGGGCGGTCGAGGGGGGTGCGGATCGACGGGGAATAATTCCTGGCGCCGATTAATGACGGTTTGCTGAAAAAAATTTGACAAATTTCAGAGTTTTTGACAAAAAACAAAAAAAATTAAGGCAAAAAAAAATTCTTAAATGTTTGCACACTGAAAATTTCGATGGCGTTGTGCAAGACAAAACGAATGAAGACCTTCTGCTGAAAACCCGGTAAGAATATTTGAATATTTACTGCTTTTAGACGTTAAAATATCTGAAAAATCGATGTACCATTACACCTCGGTACTGATTTGTATAGGAATTTAGACAACAAAATTTAGCAATTCCCACCATCGGGGGCGGTCGAGGTGGGTGCGGATCGACGGGGAATAATTCCTGGCGCCGATTAACGACGGTTTGCTGAGAAAAATTTGACAAATTTCAGAGTTTTTGACAAAAAACAAAAAAAATTTAAGGCAAAAAAAAATTCTGAAATGTTTGCACACTGAAAATTTCGATGGCGTTGTGCAAGACAAAACGAATGAAGACCTTCTGCTGAAAACCCGGTAAGAATATTTGAATATTTACTGCTTTTAGGCGTTAAAATATCTGAAAAATCGATGTACCATTACACCTCGGTACTGATTTGTATAGGAATTTAGACAACAAAATTTAGCAATTCCCACCATCGGGGGCGGTCGAGGGGGGTGCGGATTGACGGGGAATAATTCCTGGCGCCGATTAATGACGGTTTGCTGAAAAAAATTGACAAATTTCAGAGTTTTTGACAAAAAACAAAAAAAATTTTAGGCAAAAATAAAATTCTGAAATGTTTGCACACTGAAAATTTCGATGGCGTTGTGCAAGACAAAACGAATGAAGACCTTCTGCTGAAAACCCGGTAAGAATATTTGAATATTTACTGCTTTTAGACGTTAAAATATCTGAAAAATCGATGTACCATTACACCTCGGTACGGTACTGATTTGTATAGGAATTTAGACAACAAAATTTAGCAATTCCCACCATCGGGGGCGGTCGAGGGGGGTGCGGATCGACGGGGAATAATTCCTGGCGCCGATTAATGACGGTTTGCTGAAAAAAATTTGACAAATTTCAGAGTTTTTGACAAAAAACAAAAAAAATTTAAGGCAAAACAAAATTCTGAAATGTTTGCACACTGAAAATTTCGATGGCGTTGTGCAAGACAAAACGAATGAAGACCTTCTGCTGAAAACCCGGTAAGAATATTTGAATATTTACTGCTTTTAGACGTTAAAATATCTGAAAAATCGATGTACCATTACACCTCGGTACTGATTTGTATAGGAATTTAGACAACAAAATTTAGCAATTCCCACCATCGGGGGCGGTCGAGGGGGGTGCGGATCGACGGGGAATAATTCCTGGCGCCGATTAATGACGGTTTGCTGAAAAAAATTTGACAAATTTCAGAGTTTTTGACAAAAACAAAAAAAAATTAAGGCAAAAAAAAATTCTGAAATGTTTGCACACTGAAAATTTCGATGGCGTTGTGCAAGACAAAACGAATGAAGACCTTCTGCTGAAAACCCGGTAAGAATATTTGAATATTTACTGCTTTTAGACGTTAAAATATCTGAAAAATCGATGTACCATTACACCTCGGTACGGTACTGATTTGTATAGGAATTTAGACAACAAAATTTAGCAATTCCCACCATCGGGGGCGGTCGAGGGGGGTGCGGATCGACGGGGAATAATTCCTGGCGCCGATTAACGACGGTTTGCTGAAAAAAATTTGACAAATTTCAGAGTTTTTGACAAAAAACAAAAAAAATTTAAGGCAAAAAAAAATTCTGAAATGTTTGCACACTGAAAATTTCGATGGCGTTGTGCAAGACAAAACGAATGAAGACCTTCTGCTGAAAACCCGGTAAGAATATTTGAATATTTACTGCTTTTAGACGTTAAAATATCTGAAAAATCGATGTACCATTACACCTCGGTACGGTACTGATTTGTATAGGAATTTAGACAACAAAATTTAGCAATTCCCACCATCGGGGGCGGTCGAGGGGGGTGCGGATCGACGGGGAATAATTCCTGGCGCCGATTAACGACGGTTTGCTGAAAAAAATTTGACAAATTTCAGAGTTTTTGACAAAAAACAAAAAAAAATTAAGGCAAAAAAAAATTCTGAAATGTTTGCACACTGAAAATTTCGATGGCGTTGTGCAAGACAAAACGAATGAAGACCTTCTGCTGAAAACCCGGTAAGAATATTTGAATATTTACTGCTTTTAGACGTTAAAATATCTGAAAAATCGATGTACCATTACACCTCGGTACTGATTTGTATAGGAATTTAGACAACAAAATTTAGCAATTCCCACCATCGGGGGCGGTCGAGGAGGGTGCGGATCGACGGGGAATAATTCCTGGCGCCGATTAATGACGGTTTGCTGAAAAAAATTTGACAAATTTCAGAGTTTTTGACAAAAAACAAAAAAAAATTAAGGCAAAAAAAAATTCTGAAATGTTTGCACACTGAAAATTTCGATGGCGTTGTGCAAGACAAAACGAATGAAGACCTTCTGCTGAAAACCCGGTAAGAATATTGGAATATTTACTGCTTTTAGACGTTAAAATATCTGAAAAATCGATGTACCATTACACCTCGGTACTGATTTGTATAGGAATTTAGACAACAAAATTTAGCAATTCCCACCATCGGGGGCGGTCGAGGAGGGTGCGGATCGACGGGGAATAATTCCTGGCGCCGATTAATGACGGTTTGCTGAAAAAAATTTGACAAATTTCAGAGTTTTTGACAAAAAACAAAAAAAAATTAAGGCAAAAAAAAATTCTGAAATGTTTGCACACTGAAAATTTCGATGGCGTTGTGCAAGACAAAACGAATGAAGACCTTCTGCTGAAAACCCGGTAAGAATATTTGAATATTTACTGCTTTTAGACGTTAAAATATCTGAAAAATCGATGTACCATTACACCTCGGTACTGATTTGTATAGGAATTTAGACAACCAAATTTAGCAATTCCCACCATCGGGGGCGGTCGAGAGGGGTGCGGATCGACGGGGAATAATTCCTGGCGCCGATTAATGACGGTTTGCTGAAAAAAATTTGACAAATTTCAGAGTTTTTGACAAAAACAAAAAAAAATTAAGGCAAAAAAAAATTCTGAAATGTTTGCACACTGAAAATTTCGATGGCGTTGTGCAAGACAAAACGAATGAAGACCTTCTGCTGAAAACCCGGTAAGAATATTTGAATATTTACTGCTTTTAGACGTTAAAATATCTGAAAAATCGATGTATGTACCATTACACCTCGGTACTGATTTGTATTGGAATTTAGCAATTCCCACCATCGGGCGCGGTCGAGGGGGGTGCGGATCGACGGGGAATAATTCCTGGCGCCGATTAATGACGTTTTGCTGAAAAAAATTTGACAAATTTCAGAGTTTTTGACAAAAAACAAAAAAAATTTAAGGCAAAACAAAATTCTGAAATGTTTGCACACTGAAAATTTCGATGGCGTTGTGCAAGACAAAACGAATGAAGACCTTCTGCTGAAAACCCGGTAAGAATATTTGAATATTTACTGCTTTTAGACGTTAAAATATCTGAAAAATCGATGTACCATTACACCTCGGTACTGATTTGTATAGGAATTTAGACAACAAAATTTAGCAATTCCCACCATCGGGGGCGGTCGAGGGGGGTGCGGATCGACGGGGAATAATTCCTGGCGCCGATTAATGACGGTTTGCTGAAAAAAATTTGACAAATTTCAGAGTTTTTGACAAAAACAAAAAAAAATTAAGGCAAAAAAAAATTCTGAAATGTTTGCACACTGAAAATTTCGATGGCGTTGTGCAAGACAAAACGAATGAAGACCTTCTGCTGAAAACCCGGTAAGAATATTTGAATATTTACTGCTTTTAGACGTTAAAATATCTGAAAAATCGATGTACCATTACACCTCGGTACGGTACTGATTTGTATAGGAATTTAGACTACAAAATTTAGCAATTCCCACCATCGGGGGCGGTCGAGGGGGGTGCGGATCGACGGGGAATAATTCCTGGCGCCGATTAACGACGGTTTGCTGAAAAAAATTTGACAAATTTCAGAGTTTTTGACAAAAAACAAAAAAAATTTAAGGCAAAAAAAAATTCTGAAATGTTTGCACACTGAAAATTTCGATGGCGTTGTGCAAGACAAAACGAATGAAGACCTTCTGCTGAAAACCCGGTAAGAATATTTGAATATTTACTGCTTTTAGACGTTAAAATATCTGAAAAATCGATGTACCATTACACCTCGGTACGGTACTGATTTGTATAGGAATTTAGACAACAAAATTTAGCAATTCCCACCATCGGGGGCGGTCGAGGGGGGTGCGGATCGACGGGGAATAATTCCTGGCGCCGATTAACGACGGTTTGCTGAAAAAAATTTGACAAATTTCAGAGTTTTTGACAAAAAACAAAAAAAAATTAAGGCAAAAAAAAATTCTGAAATGTTTGCACACTGAAAATTTCGATGGCGTTGTGCAAGACAAAACGAATGAAGACCTTCTGCTGAAAACCCGGTAAGAATATTTGAATATTTACTGCTTTTAGACGTTAAAATATCTGAAAAATCGATGTACCATTACACCTCGGTACTGATTTGTATAGGAATTTAGACAACAAAATTTAGCAATTCCCACCATCGGGGGCGGTCGAGGAGGGTGCGGATCGACGGGGAATAATTCCTGGCGCCGATTAATGACGGTTTGCTGAAAAAAATTTGACAAATTTCAGAGTTTTTGACAAAAAACAAAAAAAAATTAAGGCAAAAAAAAATTCTGAAATGTTTGCACACTGAAAATTTCGATGGCGTTGTGCAAGACAAAACGAATGAAGACCTTCTGCTGAAAACCCGGTAAGAATATTTGAATATTTACTGCTTTTAGACGTTAAAATATCTGAAAAATCGATGTACCATTACACCTCGGTACTGATTTGTATAGGAATTTAGACAACCAAATTTAGCAATTCCCACCATCGGGGGCGGTCGAGTGGGGTGCGGATCGACGGGGAATAATTCCTGGCGCCGATTAATGACGGTTTGCTGAAAAAAATTTGACAAATTTCAGAGTTTTTGACAAAAACAAAAAAAAATTAAGGCAAAAAAAAATTCTGAAATGTTTGCACACTGAAAATTTCGATGGCGTTGTGCAAGACAAAACGAATGAAGACCTTCTGCTGAAAACCCGGTAAGAATATTTGAATATTTACTGCTTTTAGACGTTAAAATATCTGAAAAATCGATGTATGTACCATTACACCTCGGTACTGATTTGTATTGGAATTTAGCAATTCCCACCATCGGGGGCGGTCGAGGGGGGTGCGGATCGACGGGGAATAATTCCTGGCGCCGATTAATGACGGTTTGCTGAAAAAAATTTGACAAATTTCAGATTTTTGACAAAAACAAAAAAAAATTTAAGGCAAAAAAGAATTCTGAAATGTTTGCACACTGAAAATTTCGATGGCGTTGTGCAAGACAAAACGAATGAAGACCTTCTGCTCAAAACCCGGTAAGAATATTTGAATATTTACTGCTTTTAGACGTTAAAATATCTGAAAAATCGATGTACCATTACACCTCGGTACTGATTTGTATAGGAATTTAGACAACAAAATTTAGCAATTCCCACCATCGGGGGCCGTCGAGGGGGGTGCGGATCGACGGGGAATAATTCCTGGCGCCGATTAACGACGTTTTGCTGAAAAAAATTTGACAAATTTCAGAGTTTTTGACAAAAAACAAAAAAAATTTAAGGCAAAACAAAATTCTGAAATGTTTGCACACTGAAAATTTCGATGGCGTTGTGCAAGACAAAACGAATGAAGACCTTCTGCTGAAAACCCGGTAAGAATATTTGAATATTTACTGCTTTTAGACGTTAAAATATCTGAAAAATCGATGTACCATTACACCTCGGTACTGATTTGTATAGGAATTTAGACAACAAAATTTAGCAATTCCCACCATCGGGGGCGGTCGAGGGGGGTGCGGATCGACGGGGAATAATTCCTGGCGCCGATTAATGACGGTTTGCTGAAAAAAATTTGACAAATTTCAGAGTTTTTGACAAAAAACAAAAAAAATTAAGGCAAAAAAAAATTCTTAAATGTTTGCACACTGAAAATTTCGATGGCGTTGTGCAAGACAAAACGAATGAAGACCTTCTGCTGAAAACCCGGTAAGAATATTTGAATATTTACTGCTTTTAGACGTTAAAATATCTGAAAAATCGATGTACCATTACACCTCGGTACTGATTTGTATAGGAATTTAGACAACAAAATTTAGCAATTCCCACCATCGGGGGCGGTCGAGGTGGGTGCGGATCGACGGGGAATAATTCCTGGCGCCGATTAACGACGGTTTGCTGAGAAAAATTTGACAAATTTCAGAGTTTTTGACAAAAAACAAAAAAAATTTAAGGCAAAAAAAAATTCTGAAATGTTTGCACACTGAAAATTTCGATGGCGTTGTGCAAGACAAAACGAATGAAGACCTTCTGCTGAAAACCCGGTAAGAATATTTGAATATTTACTGCTTTTAGGCGTTAAAATATCTGAAAAATCGATGTACCATTACACCTCGGTACTGATTTGTATAGGAATTTAGACAACAAAATTTAGCAATTCCCACCATCGGGGGCGGTCGAGGGGGGTGCGGATTGACGGGGAATAATTCCTGGCGCCGATTAATGACGGTTTGCTGAAAAAAATTGACAAATTTCAGAGTTTTTGACAAAAAACAAAAAAAATTTTAGGCAAAAATAAAATTCTGAAATGTTTGCACACTGAAAATTTCGATGGCGTTGTGCAAGACAAAACGAATGAAGACCTTCTGCTGAAAACCCGGTAAGAATATTTGAATATTTACTGCTTTTAGACGTTAAAATATCTGAAAAATCGATGTACCATTACACCTCGGTACGGTACTGATTTGTATAGGAATTTAGACAACAAAATTTAGCAATTCCCACCATCGGGGGCGGTCGAGGGGGGTGCGGATCGACGGGGAATAATTCCTGGCGCCGATTAATGACGGTTTGCTGAAAAAAATTTGACAAATTTCAGAGTTTTTGACAAAAAACAAAAAAAATTTAAGGCAAAACAAAATTCTGAAATGTTTGCACACTGAAAATTTCGATGGCGTTGTGCAAGACAAAACGAATGAAGACCTTCTGCTGAAAACCCGGTAAGAATATTTGAATATTTACTGCTTTTAGACGTTAAAATATCTGAAAAATCGATGTACCATTACACCTCGGTACTGATTTGTATAGGAATTTAGACAACAAAATTTAGCAATTCCCACCATCGGGGGCGGTCGAGGGGGGTGCGGATCGACGGGGAATAATTCCTGGCGCCGATTAATGACGGTTTGCTGAAAAAAATTTGACAAATTTCAGAGTTTTTGACAAAAACAAAAAAAAATTAAGGAAAAAAAAAATTCTGAAATGTTTGCACACTGAAAATTTCGATGGCGTTGTGCAAGACAAAACGAATGAAGACCTTCTGCTGAAAACCCGGTAAGAATATTTGAATATTTACTGCTTTTAGACGTTAAAATATCTGAAAAATCGATGTACCATTACACCTCGGTACGGTACTGATTTGTATAGGAATTTAGACAACAAAATTTAGCAATTCCCACCATCGGGGGCGGTCGAGGGGGGTGCGGATCGACGGGGAATAATTCCTGGCGCCGATTAACGACGGTTTGCTGAAAAAAATTTGACAAATTTCAGAGTTTTTGACAAAAAACAAAAAAAATTTAAGGCAAAAAAAAATTCTGAAATGTTTGCACACTGAAAATTTCGATGGCGTTGTGCAAGACAAAACGAATGAAGACCTTCTGCTGAAAACCCGGTAAGAATATTTGAATATTTACTGCTTTTAGACGTTAAAATATCTGAAAAATCGATGTACCATTACACCTCGGTACGGTACTGATTTGTATAGGAATTTAGACAACAAAATTTAGCAATTCCCACCATCGGGGGCGGTCGAGGGGGGTGCGGATCGACGGGGAATAATTCCTGGCGCCGATTAACGACGGTTTGCTGAAAAAAATTTGACAAATTTCAGAGTTTTTGACAAAAAACAAAAAAAAATTAAGGCAAAAAAAAATTCTGAAATGTTTGCACACTGAAAATTTCGATGGCGTTGTGCAAGACAAAACGAATGAAGACCTTCTGCTGAAAACCCGGTAAGAATATTTGAATATTTACTGCTTTTAGACGTTAAAATATCTGAAAAATCGATGTACCATTACACCTCGGTACTGATTTGTATAGGAATTTAGACAACAAAATTTAGCAATTCCCACCATCGGGGGCGGTCGAGGAGGGTGCGGATCGACGGGGAATAATTCCTGGCGCCGATTAATGACGGTTTGCTGAAAAAAATTTGACAAATTTCAGAGTTTTTGACAAAAAACAAAAAAAAATTAAGGCAAAAAAAAATTCTGAAATGTTTGCACACTGAAAATTTCGATGGCGTTGTGCAAGACAAAACGAATGAAGACCTTCTGCTGAAAACCCGGTAAGAATATTGGAATATTTACTGCTTTTAGACGTTAAAATATCTGAAAAATCGATGTACCATTACACCTCGGTACTGATTTGTATAGGAATTTAGACAACAAAATTTAGCAATTCCCACCATCGGGGGCGGTCGAGGAGGGTGCGGATCGACGGGGAATAATTCCTGGCGCCGATTAATGACGGTTTGCTGAAAAAAATTTGACAAATTTCAGAGTTTTTGACAAAAAACAAAAAAAAATTAAGGCAAAAAAAAATTCTGAAATGTTTGCACACTGAAAATTTCGATGGCGTTGTGCAAGACAAAACGAATGAAGACCTTCTGCTGAAAACCCGGTAAGAATATTTGAATATTTACTGCTTTTAGACGTTAAAATATCTGAAAAATCGATGTACCATTACACCTCGGTACTGATTTGTATAGGAATTTAGACAACCAAATTTAGCAATTCCCACCATCGGGGGCGGTCGAGAGGGGTGCGGATCGACGGGGAATAATTCCTGGCGCCGATTAATGACGGTTTGCTGAAAAAAATTTGACAAATTTCAGAGTTTTTGACAAAAACAAAAAAAAATTAAGGCAAAAAAAAATTCTGAAATGTTTGCACACTGAAAATTTCGATGGCGTTGTGCAAGACAAAACGAATGAAGACCTTCTGCTGAAAACCCGGTAAGAATATTTGAATATTTACTGCTTTTAGACGTTAAAATATCTGAAAAATCGATGTATGTACCATTACACCTCGGTACTGATTTGTATTGGAATTTAGCAATTCCCACCATCGGGCGCGGTCGAGGGGGGTGCGGATCGACGGGGAATAATTCCTGGCGCCGATTAATGACGTTTTGCTGAAAAAAATTTGACAAATTTCAGAGTTTTTGACAAAAAACAAAAAAAATTTAAGGCAAAAAAAAATTCTGAAATGTTTGCACACTGAAAATTTCGATGGCGTTGTGCAAGACAAAACGAATGAAGACCTTCTGCTGAAAACCCGGTAAGAATATTTGAATATTTACTGCTTTTAGACGTTAAAATATCTGAAAAATCGATGTACCATTACACCTCGGTACTGATTTGTATAGGAATTTAGACAACAAAATTTAGCAATTCCCACCATCGGGGGCGGTCGAGGGGGGTGCGGATCGACGGGGAATAATTCCTGGCGCCGATTAATGACGGTTTGCTGAAAAAAATTTGACAAATTTCAGAGTTTTTGACAAAAACAAAAAAAAATTAAGGCAAAAAAAAATTCTGAAATGTTTGCACACTGAAAATTTCGATGGCGTTGTGCAAGACAAAACGAATGAAGACCTTCTGCTGAAAACCCGGTAAGAATATTTGAATATTTACTGCTTTTAGACGTTAAAATATCTGAAAAATCGATGTACCATTACACCTCGGTACGGTACTGATTTGTATAGGAATTTAGACAACAAAATTTAGCAATTCCCACCATCGGGGGCGGTCGAGGGGGGTGCGGATCGACGGGGAATAATTCCTGGCGCCGATTAACGACGGTTTGCTGAAAAAAATTTGACAAATTTCAGAGTTTTTGACAAAAAACAAAAAAAATTTAAGGCAAAAAAAAATTCTGAAATGTTTGCACACTGAAAATTTCGATGGCGTTGTGCAAGACAAAACGAATGAAGACCTTCTGCTGAAAACCCGGTAAGAATATTTGAATATTTACTGCTTTTAGACGTTAAAATATCTGAAAAATCGATGTACCATTACACCTCGGTACGGTACTGATTTGTATAGGAATTTAGACAACAAAATTTAGCAATTCCCACCATCGGGGGCGGTCGAGGGGGGTGCGGATCGACGGGGAATAATTCCTGGCGCCGATTAACGACGGTTTGCTGAAAAAAATTTGACAAATTTCAGAGTTTTTGACAAAAAACAAAAAAAAATTAAGGCAAAAAAAAATTCTGAAATGTTTGCACACTGAAAATTTCGATGGCGTTGTGCAAGACAAAACGAATGAAGACCTTCTGCTGAAAACCCGGTAAGAATATTTGAATATTTACTGCTTTTAGACGTTAAAATATCTGAAAAATCGATGTACCATTACACCTCGGTACTGATTTGTATAGGAATTTAGACAACAAAATTTAGCAATTCCCACCATCGGGGGCGGTCGAGGAGGGTGCGGATCGACGGGGAATAATTCCTGGCGCCGATTAATGACGGTTTGCTGAAAAAAATTTGACAAATTTCAGAGTTTTTGACAAAAAACAAAAAAAAATTAAGGCAAAAAAAAATTCTGAAATGTTTGCACACTGAAAATTTCGATGGCGTTGTGCAAGACAAAACGAATGAAGACCTTCTGCTGAAAACCCGGTAAGAATATTTGAATATTTACTGCTTTTAGACGTTAAAATATCTGAAAAATCGATGTACCATTACACCTCGGTACTGATTTGTATAGGAATTTAGACAACCAAATTTAGCAATTCCCACCATCGGGGGCGGTCGAGAGGGGTGCGGATCGACGGGGAATAATTCCTGGCGCCGATTAATGACGGTTTGCTGAAAAAAATTTGACAAATTTCAGATTTTTTGACAAAAACAAAAAAAAATTAAGGCAAAAAAAAATTCTGAAATGTTTGCACACTGAAAATTTCGATGGCGTTGTGCAAGACAAAACGAATGAAGACCTTCTGCTGAAAACCCGGTAAGAATATTTGAATATTTACTGCTTTTAGACGTTAAAATATCTGAAAAATCGATGTATGTACCATTACACCTCGGTACTGATTTGTATTGGAATTTAGCAATTCCCACCATCGGGGGCGGTCGAGGGGGGTGCGGATCGACGGGGAATAATTCGTGGCGCCGATTAATGACGGTTTGCTGAAAAAAATTTGACAAATTTCAGATTTTTGACAAAAACAAAAAAAAATTTAAGGCAAAAAAGAATTCTGAAATGTTTGCACACTGAAAATTTCGATGGCGTTGTGCAAGACAAAACGAATGAAGACCTTCTGCTCAAAACCCGGTAAGAATATTTGAATATTTACTGCTTTTAGACGTTAAAATATCTGAAAAATCGATGTACCATTACACCTCGGTACTGATTTGTATAGGAATTTAGACAACAAAATTTAGCAATTCCCACCATCGGGGGCCGTCGAGGGGGGTGCGGATCGACGGGGAATAATTCCTGGCGCCGATTAACGACGTTTTGCTGAAAAAAATTTGACAAATTTCAGAGTTTTTGACAAAAAACAAAAAAAATTTAAGGCAAAACAAAATTCTGAAATGTTTGCACACTGAAAATTTCGATGGCGTTGTGCAAGACAAAACGAATGAAGACCTTCTGCTGAAAACCCGGTAAGAATATTTGAATATTTACTGCTTTTAGACGTTAAAATATCTGAAAAATCGATGTACCATTACACCTCGGTACTGATTTGTATAGGAATTTAGACAACAAAATTTAGCAATTCCCACCATCGGGGGCGGTCGAGGGGGGTGCGGATCGACGGGGAATAATTCCTGGCGCCGATTAATGACGGTTTGCTGAAAAAAATTTGACAAATTTCAGAGTTTTTGACAAAAAACAAAAAAAATTTAAGGCAAAAAAAAATTCTGAAATGTTTGCACACTGAAAATTTCGATGGCGTTGTGCAAGACAAAACGAATGAAGACCTTCTGCTGAAAACCCGGTAAGAATATTTGAATATTTACTGCTTTTAGACGTTAAAATATCTGAAAAATCGATGTACCATTACACCTCGGTACTGATTTGTATAGGAATTTAGACAACACAATTTAGCAATTCCCACCATCGGGGGCGGTCGAGGGGGGTGCGGATCGACGGGGAATAATTCCTGGCGCCGATTAATGACGGTTTGCTGAAAAAAATTTGACAAATTTCAGATTTTTTGACAAAAAACAAAAAAAATTTAAGGCAAAAAAAAATTCTGAAATGTTTGCACACTGAAAATTTCGATGGCGTTGTGCAAGACAAAACGAATGAAGACCTTCTGCTGAAAACCCGGTAAGAATATTTGAATATTTACTGCTTTTAGACGTTAAAATATCTGAAAAATCGATGTACCATTACACCTCGGTACTGATTTGTATAGGAATTTAGACAACAAAATTTAGCAATTCCCACCATCGGGGGCGGTCGAGGGGGGTGCGGATCGACGGGGAATAATTCCTGGCGCCGATTAATGACGGTTTGCTGAAAAAAATTTGACAAATTTCAGAGTTTTTGACAAAAAACAAAAAAAAATTAAGGCAAAAAAAAATTCTGAAATGTTTGCACACTGAAAATTTCGATGGCGTTGTGCAAGACAAAACGAATGAAGACCTTCTGCTGAAAACCCGGTAAGAATATTTGAATATTTACTGCTTTTAGACGTTAAAATATCTGAAAAATCGATGTACCATTACACCTCGGTACTGATTTGTATAGGAATTTAGACAACAAAATTTAGCAATTCCCACCATCGGGGGCGGTCGAGGGGGGTGCGGATCGACGGGGAATAATTCCTGGCGCCGATTAATGACGGTTTGCTGAAAAAAATTTGACAAATTTCAGAGTTTTTGACAAAAAACAAAAAAAATTTAAGGCAAAAAAAAATTCTGAAATGTTTGCACACTGAAAATTTCGATGGCGTTGTGCAAGACAAAACGAATGAAGACCTTCTGCTGAAAACCCGGTAAGAATATTTGAATATTTACTGCTTTTAGGCGTTAAAATATCTGAAAAATCGATGTACCATTACACCTCGGTACTGATTTGTATAGGAATTTAGACAACAAAATTTAGCAATTCCCACCATCGGGGGCGGTCGAGGGGGGTGCGGATCGACGGGGAATAATTCCTGGCGCCGATTAACGACGGTTTGCTGAAAAAAATTTGACAAATTTCAGAGTTTTTGACAAAAAACAAAAAAAAATTAAGGCTAAAAAAAATTCTGAAATGTTTGCACACTGAAAATTTCGATGGCGTTGTGCAAGACAAAACGAATGAAGACCTTCTGCTGAAAACCCGGTAAGAATATTTGAATATTTACTGCTTTTAGACGTTAAAATATCTGAAAAATCGATGTACCATTACACCTCGGTACTGATTTGTATAGGAATTAAGACAACAAAATTTAGCAATTCCCACCATCGGGGGCGGTCGAGGGGGGTGCGGATCGACGGGGAATAATTCCTGGCGCCGATTAATGACGGTTTGCTGAAAAAAATTTGACAAATTTCAGAGTTTTTGACAAAAAACAAAAAAAAATTAAGGCAAAAAAAAAAACTGAAATGTTTGCACACTGAAAATTTCGATGGCGTTGTGCAAGACAAAACGAATGAAGACCTTCTGCTGAAAACCCGGTAAGAATATTTGAATATTTACTGCTTTTAGACGTTAAAATATCTGAAAAATCGATGTACCATTACACCTCGGTACTGATTTGTATAGGAATTTAGACAACAAAATTTAGCAATTCCCACCATCGGGGGCGGTCGAGGGGGGTGCGGATCGACGGGGAATAATTCCTGGCGCCGATTAATGACGGTTTGCTGAAAAAAATTTGACAAATTTCAGAGTTTTTGACAAAAAACAAAAAAAATGTAAGGCAAAAAAAAATTCTGAAATGTTTGCACACTGAAAATTTCGATGGCGTTGTGCAAGACAAAACGAATGAAGACCTTCTGCTGAAAACCCGGTAAGAATATTTGAATATTTACTGCTTTTAGACGTTAAAATATCTGAAAAATCGATGTACCATTACACCTCGGTACTGATTTGTATAGGAATTTAGACAACAAAATTTAGCAATTCCCACCATCGGGGGTGGTCGAGGGGGGTGCGGATTGACAGGGAAAAATTCCTGGCGCCGATTAATGACGGTTTGCTGAAAAAAATTTGACAAATTTCAGAGTTTTTGACAAAAAACAAAAAAAAATTAAGGCAAAAAAAAATTCTGGAATGTGTGCACACTGAAAATTTCGATGGCGTTGTGCAAGACAAAACGAATGAAGACCTTCTGCTGAAAACCCGGTAAGAATATTTGAATATTTACTGCTTTTAGACGTTAAAATATCTGAAAAATCGATGTACCATTACACCTCGGTACTGATTTGTATAGGAATTTAGACAACAAAATTTAGCAATTCCCAGCATCAGGGGCGGTCGAGGGGGGTGCGGATCGACGGGGAATAATTCCTGGCGCCGATTAATGACGGTTTGCTGAAAAAAATTTGACAAATTTCAGAGTTTTTGACAAAAAACAAAAAAAATTAAGGCAAAAAAAAATTCTTAAATGTTTGCACACTGAAAATTTCGATGGCGTTGTGCAAGACAAAACGAATGAAGACCTTCTGCTGAAAACCCGGTAAGAATATTTGAATATTTACTGCTTTTAGACGTTAAAATATCTGAAAAATCGATGTACCATTACACCTCGGTACTGATTTGTATAGGAATTTAGACAACAAAATTTAGCAATTCCCACCATCGGGGGCGGTCGAGGTGGGTGCGGATCGACGGGGAATAATTCCTGGCGCCGATTAACGACGGTTTGCTGAGAAAAATTTGACAAATTTCAGAGTTTTTGACAAAAAACAAAAAAAATTTAAGGCAAAAAAAAATTCTGAAATGTTTGCACACTGAAAATTTCGATGGCGTTGTGCAAGACAAAACGAATGAAGACCTTCTGCTGAAAACCCGGTAAGAATATTTGAATATTTACTGCTTTTAGGCGTTAAAATATCTGAAAAATCGATGTACCATTACACCTCGGTACTGATTTGTATAGGAATTTAGACAACAAAATTTAGCAATTCCCACCATCGGGGGCGGTCGAGGGGGGTGCGGATTGACGGGGAATAATTCCTGGCGCCGATTAATGACGGTTTGCTGAAAAAAATTTGACAAATTTCAGAGTTTTTGACAAAAAACAAAAAAAATTTTAGGCAAAAAAAAATTCTGAAATGTTTGCACACTGAAAATTTCGATGGCGTTGTGCAAGACAAAACGAATGAAGACCTTCTGCTGAAAACCCGGTAAGAATATTTGAATATTTACTGCTTTTAGACGTTAAAATATCTGAAAAATCGATGTACCATTACACCTCGGTACGGTACTGATTTGTATAGGAATTTAGACAACAAAATTTAGCAATTCCCACCATCGGGGGCGGTCGAGGGGGGTGCGGATCGACGGGGAATAATTCCTGGCGCCGATTAACGACGGTTTGCTGAAAAAAATTTGACAAATTTCAGAGTTTTTGACAAAAAACAAAAAAAAATTAAGGCAAAAAAAAATTCTGAAATGTTTGCACACTGAAAATTTCGATGGCGTTGTGCAAGACAAAACGAATGAAGACCTTCTGCTGAAAACACGGTAAGAATATTTGAATATTTACTGCTTTTAGACGTTAAAATATCTGAAAAATCGATGTACCATTACACCTCGGTACTGATTTGTATAGGAATTTAGACAACAAAATTTAGCAATTCCCACCATCGGGGGCGGTCGAGGGGGGTGCGGATCGACGGGGAATAATTCCTGGCGCCGATTAATGACGGTTTGCTGAAAAAAATTTGACAAATTTCAGAGTTTTTGACAAAAAACAAAAAAAAATTAAGGCTTAAAAAATTTCTGAAATGTGTGCACACTGAAAATTTCGATGGCGTTGTGCAAGACAAAACGAATGAAGACCTTCTGCTGAAAACCCGGTAAGAATATTTGAATATTTACTGCTTTTAGGCGTTAAAATATCTGAAAAATCGATGTACCATTACACCTCGGTACTGATTTGTATAGGAATTTAGACAACAAAATTTAGCAATTCCCACCATCGGGGGCGGTCGAGGGGGGTGCGGATCGACGGGGAATAATTCCTGGCGCCGATTAATGACGGTTTGCTGAAAAAAATTTGACAACTTTCAGAGTTTTTGACAAAAAACAAAAAAAATTTAGGGCAAAAAAAAATTCTGAAATGTTTGCACACTGAAAATTTCGATGGCGTTGTTCAAGACAAAACGAATGAAGACCTTCTGCTGAAAACCCGGTAAGAATATTTGAATATTTACTGCTTTTAGACGTTAAAATATCTGAAAAATCGATGTACCATTACACCTCGGTACTGATTTGTATAGGAATTTAGACAACAAAATTTAGCAATTCCCACCATCGGGGGCGGTCGAGGGGGGTGCGGATCGACGGGGAATAATTCCTGGCGCCGATTAATGACGGTTTGCTGAAAAAAATTTGACAAATTTCAGAGTTTTTGACAAAAAACAAAAAAAATGTAAGGCAAAAAAAAATTCTGAAATGTTTGCACACTGAAAATTTCGATGGCGTTGTGCAAGACAAAACGAATGAAGACCTTCTGCTGAAAACCCGGTAAGAATATTTGAATATTTACTGCTTTTAGACGTTAAAATATCTGAAAAATCGATGTACCATTACACCTCGGTACTGATTTGTATAGGAATTTAGACAACAAAATTTAGCAATTCCCACCATCGGGGGCGGTCGAGGGGGGTGCGGATTGACAGGGAAAAATTCCTGGCGCCGATTAATGACGGTTTGCTGAAAAAAATTTGACAAATTTCAGAGTTTTTGACAAAAAACAAAAAAAAAATAAGGCAAAAAAAAATTCTGGAATGTGTGCACACTGAAAATTTCGATGGCGTTGTGCAAGACAAAACGAATGAAGACCTTCTGCTGAAAACCCGGTAAGAATATTTGAATATTTACTGCTTTTAGACGTTAAAATATCTGAAAAATCGATGTACCATTACACCTCGGTACTGATTTGTATAGGAATTTAGACAACAAAATTTAGCAATTCCCAGCATCGGGGGCGGTCGAGGGGGGTGCGGATCGACGGGGAATAATTCCTGGCGCCGATTAATGACGGTTTGCTGAAAAAAATTTGACAAATTTCAGAGTTTTTGACAAAAAACAAAAAAAATTAAGGCAAAAAAAAATTCTTAAATGTTTGCACACTGAAAATTTCGATGGCGTTGTGCAAGACAAAACGAATGAAGACCTTCTGCTGAAAACCCGGTAAGAATATTTGAATATTTACTGCTTTTAGACGTTAAAATATCTGAAAAATCGATGTACCATTACACCTCGGTACTGATTTGTATAGGAATTTAGACAACAAAATTTAGCAATTCCCACCATCGGGGGCGGTCGAGGTGGGTGCGGATCGACGGGGAATAATTCCTGGCGCCGATTAACGACGGTTTGCTGAGAAAAATTTGACAAATTTCAGAGTTTTTGACAAAAAACAAAAAAAATTTAAGGCAAAAAAAAATTCTGAAATGTTTGCACACTGAAAATTTCGATGGCGTTGTGCAAGACAAAACGAATGAAGACCTTCTGCTGAAAACCCGGTAAGAATATTTGAATATTTACTGCTTTTAGGCGTTAAAATATCTGAAAAATCGATGTACCATTACACCTCGGTACTGATTTGTATAGGAATTTAGACAACAAAATTTAGCAATTCCCACCATCGGGGGCGGTCGAGGGGGGTGCGGATTGACGGGGAATAATTCCTGGCGCCGATTAATGACGGTTTGCTGAAAAAAATTTGACAAATTTCAGAGTTTTTGACAAAAAACAAAAAAAATTTTAGGCAAAAAAAAATTCTGAAATGTTTGCACACTGAAAATTTCGATGGCGTTGTGCAAGACAAAACGAATGAAGACCTTCTGCTGAAAACCCGGTAAGAATATTTGAATATTTACTGCTTTTAGACGTTAAAATATCTGAAAAATCGATGTACCATTACACCTCGGTACGGTACTGATTTGTATAGGAATTTAGACAACAAAATTTAGCAATTCCCACCATCGGGGGCGGTCGAGGGGGGTGCGGATCGACGGGGAATAATTCCTGGCGCCGATTAACGACGGTTTGCTGAAAAAAATTTGACAAATTTCAGAGTTTTTGACAAAAAACAAAAAAAAATTAAGGCAAAAAAAAATTCTGAAATGTTTGCACACTGAAAATTTCGATGGCGTTGTGCAAGACAAAACGAATGAAGACCTTCTGCTGAAAACACGGTAAGAATATTTGAATATTTACTGCTTTTAGACGTTAAAATATCTGAAAAATCGATGTACCATTACACCTCGGTACTGATTTGTATAGGAATTTAGACAACAAAATTTAGCAATTCCCACCATCGGGGGCGGTCGAGAGGGGTGCGGATCGACGGGGAATAATTCCTGGCGCCGATTAATGACGGTTTGCTGAAAAAAATTTGACAAATTTCAGAGTTTTTGACAAAAAACAAAAAAAAATTAAGGCTTAAAAAATTTCTGAAATGTGTGCACACTGAAAATTTCGATGGCGTTGTGCAAGACAAAACGAATGAAGACCTTCTGCTGAAAACCCGGTAAGAATATTTGAATATTTACTGCTTTTAGGCGTTAAAATATCTGAAAAATCGATGTACCATTACACCTCGGTACTGATTTGTATAGGAATTTAGACAACAAAATTTAGCAATTCCCACCATCGGGGGCGGTCGAGGGGGGTGCGGATCGACGGGGAATAATTCCTGGCGCCGATTAATGACGGTTTGCTGAAAAAAATTTGACAACTTTCAGAGTTTTTGACAAAAAACAAAAAAAATTTAGGGCAAAAAAAAATTCTGAAATGTTTGCACACTGAAAATTTCGATGGCGTTGTTCAAGACAAAACGAATGAAGACCTTCTGCTGAAAACCCGGTAAGAATATTTGAATATTTACTGCTTTTAGACGTTAAAATATCTGAAAAATCGATGTACCATTACACCTCGGTACTGATTTGTATAGGAATTTAGACAACAAAATTTAGCAATTCCCACCATCGGGGGCGGTCGAGGGGGGTGCGGATCGACGGGGAATAATTCCTGGCGCCGATTAATGACGGTTTGCTGAAAAAAATTTGACAAATTTCAGAGTTTTTGACAAAAAACAAAAAAAATGTAAGGCAAAAAAAAATTCTGAAATGTTTGCACACTGAAAATTTCGATGGCGTTGTGCAAGACAAAACGAATGAAGACCTTCTGCTGAAAACCCGGTAAGAATATTTGAATATTTACTGCTTTTAGACGTTAAAATATCTGAAAAATCGATGTACCATTACACCTCGGTACTGATTTGTATAGGAATTTAGACAACAAAATTTAGCAATTCCCACCATCGGGGGCGGTCGAGGGGGGTGCGGATTGACAGGGAAAAATTCCTGGCGCCGATTAATGACGGTTTGCTGAAAAAAATTTGACAAATTTCAGAGTTTTTGACAAAAAACAAAAAAAAATTAAGGCAAAAAAAAATTCTGGAATGTGTGCACACTGAAAATTTCGATGGCGTTGTGCAAGACAAAACGAATGAAGACCTTCTGCTGAAAACCCGGTAAGAATATTTGAATATTTACTGCTTTTAGACGTTAAAATATCTGAAAAATCGATGTACCATTACACCTCGGTACTGATTTGTATAGGAATTTAGACAACAAAATTTAGCAATTCCCAGCATCGGGGGCGGTCGAGGGGGGTGCGGATCGACGGGGAATAATTCCTGGCGCCGATTAATGACGGTTTGCTGAAAAAAATTTGACAAATTTCAGAGTTTTTGACAAAAAACAAAAAAAATTAAGGCAAAAAAAAATTCTTAAATGTTTGCACACTGAAAATTTCGATGGCGTTGTGCAAGACAAAACGAATGAAGACCTTCTGCTGAAAACCCGGTAAGAATATTTGAATATTTACTGCTTTTAGACGTTAAAATATCTGAAAAATCGATGTACCATTACACCTCGGTACTGATTTGTATAGGAATTTAGACAACAAAATTTAGCAATTCCCACCATCGGGGGCGGTCGAGGTGGGTGCGGATCGACGGGGAATAATTCCTGGCGCCGATTAACGACGGTTTGCTGAGAAAAATTTGACAAATTTCAGAGTTTTTGACAAAAAACAAAAAAAATTTAAGGCAAAAAAAAATTCTGAAATGTTTGCACACTGAAAATTTCGATGGCGTTGTGCAAGACAAAACGAATGAAGACCTTCTGCTGAAAACCCGGTAAGAATATTTGAATATTTACTGCTTTTAGGCGTTAAAATATCTGAAAAATCGATGTACCATTACACCTCGGTACTGATTTGTATAGGAATTTAGACAACAAAATTTAGCAATTCCCACCATCGGGGGCGGTCGAGGGGGGTGCGGATTGACGGGGAATAATTCCTGGCGCCGATTAATGACGGTTTGCTGAAAAAAATTTGACAAATTTCAGAGTTTTTGACAAAAAACAAAAAAAATTTTAGGCAAAAAAAAATTCTGAAATGTTTGCACACTGAAAATTTCGATGGCGTTGTGCAAGACAAAACGAATGAAGACCTTCTGCTGAAAACCCGGTAAGAATATTTGAATATTTACTGCTTTTAGACGTTAAAATATCTGAAAAATCGATGTACCATTACACCTCGGTACGGTACTGATTTGTATAGGAATTTAGACAACAAAATTTAGCAATTCCCACCATCGGGGGCGGTCGAGGGGGGTGCGGATCGACGGGGAATAATTCCTGGCGCCGATTAACGACGGTTTGCTGAAAAAAATTTGACAAATTTCAGAGTTTTTGACAAAAAACAAAAAAAAATTAAGGCAAAAAAAAATTCTGAAATGTTTGCACACTGAAAATTTCGATGGCGTTGTGCAAGACAAAACGAATGAAGACCTTCTGCTGAAAACACGGTAAGAATATTTGAATATTTACTGCTTTTAGACGTTAAAATATCTGAAAAATCGATGTACCATTACACCTCGGTACTGATTTGTATAGGAATTTAGACAACAAAATTTAGCAATTCCCACCATCGTGGGCGGTCGAGGGGGGTGCGGATCGACGGGGAATAATTCCTGGCGCCGATTAAGGACGGTTTGCTGAAAAAAATTTGACAAATTTCAGAGTTTTTGACAAAAAACAAAAAAAAATTAAGGCTTAAAAAATTTCTGAAATGTGTGCACACTGAAAATTTCGATGGCGTTGTGCAAGACAAAACGAATGAAGACCTTCTGCTGAAAACCCGGTAAGAATATTTGAATATTTACTGCTTTTAGGCGTTAAAATATCTGAAAAATCGATGTACCATTACACCTCGGTACTGATTTGTATAGGAATTTAGACAACAAAATTTAGCAATTCCCACCATCGGGGGCGGTCGAGGGGGGTGCGGATCGACGGGGAATAATTCCTGGCGCCGATTAATGACGGTTTGCTGAAAAAAATTTGACAACTTTCAGAGTTTTTGACAAAAAACAAAAAAAATTTAGGGCAAAAAAAAATTCTGAAATGTTTGCACACTGAAAATTTCGATGGCGTTGTTCAAGACAAAACGAATGAAGACCTTCTGCTGAAAACCCGGTAAGAATATTTGAATATTTACTGCTTTTAGACGTTAAAATATCTGAAAAATCGATGTACCATTACACCTCGGTACTGATTTGTATAGGAATTTAGACAACAAAATTTAGCAATTCCCACCATCGGGGGCGGTCGAGGAGGGTGCGGATCGACGGGGAATAATTCCTGGCGCCGATTAATGACGGTTTGCTGAAAAAAATTTGACAAATTTCAGAGTTTTTGACAAAAAACAAAAAAAAATTAAGGCAAAAAAAAATTCTGAAATGTTTGCACACTGAAAATTTCGATGGCGTTGTGCAAGACAAAACGAATGAAGACCTTCTGCTGAAAACCCGGTAAGAATATTTGAATATTTACTGCTTTTAGACGTTAAAATATCTGAAAAATCGATGTACCATTACACCTCGGTACTGATTTGTATAGGAATTTAGACAACAAAATTTAGCAATTCCCACCATCGGGGGCGGTCGAGAGGGGTGCGGATCGACGGGGAATAATTCCTGGCGCCGATTAATGACGGTTTGCTGAAAAAAATTTGACAAATTTCAGAGTTTTTGACAAAAAACAAAAAAAATTTAAGGCAAAAAAAAATTCTGAAATGTTTGCACACTGAAAATTTCGATGGCGTTGTGCAAGACAAAACGAATGAAGACCTTCTGCTGAAAACCCGGTAAGAATATTTGAATATTTACTGCTTTTAGGCGTTAAAATATCTGAAAAATCGATGTACCATTACACCTCGGTACTGATTTGTATAGGAATTTAGACAACAAAATTTAGCAATTCCCACCATCGGGGGCGGTCGAGAGGGGTGCGGATCGACGGGGAATAATTCCTGGCGCCGATTAATGACGGTTTGCTGAAAAAAATTTGACAAATTTCAGAGTTTTTGACAAAAAACAAAAAAAATTTAAGGCAAAAAAAAATTCTGAAATGTTTGCACACTGAAAATTTCGATGGCGTTGTGCAAGACAAAACGAATGAAGACCTTCTGCTGAAAACCCGGTAAGAATATTTGAATATTTACTGCTTTTAGGCGTTAAAATATCTGAAAAATCGATGTACCATTACACCTCGGTACTGATTTGTATAGGAATTTAGACAACAAAATTTAGCAATTCCCACCATCGGGGGCGGTCGAGGTGGGTGCGGATCGACGGGGAATAATTCCTGGCGCCGATTAATGACGGTTTGCTGAAAAAAATTTGACAAATTTCAGAGTTTTTGACAAAAAACAAAAAAAATTTAAGGCCAAAAAAAATTCTGAAATGTTTGCACACTGAAAATTTCGATGGCGTTGTGCAAGACAAAACGAATGAAGACCTTCTGCTGAAAACCCGGTAAGAATATTTCAATATTTACTGCTTTTAGACGTTAAAATATCTGAAAAATCGATGTACCATTACACCTCGGTACTGATTTGTATAGGAATTTAGACAACAAAATTTAGCAATTCCCACCATCGGGGGCGGTCGAGGGGGGTGCGGATCGACGGGGAATAATTCCTGGCGCCGATTAATGACGGTTTGCTGAAAAAAATTTGACAAATTTCAGAGTTTTTGACAAAAAACAAAAAAAATTTAAGGCAAAACAAAATTCTGAAATGTTTGCACACTGAAAATTTCGATGGCGTTGTGCAAGACAAAACGAATGAAGACCTTCTGCTGAAAACCCGGTAAGAATATTTGAATATTTACTGCTTTTAGACGTTAAAATATCTGAAAAATCGATGTACCATTACACCTCGGTACTGATTTGTATAGGAATTTAGACAACAAAATTTAGCAATTCCCAGTATCGGGGGCGGTCGAGGGGGGTGCGGATCGACGGGGAATAATTCCTGGCGCCGATTAATGACGGTTTGCTGAAAAAAATTTGACAAATTTCAGAGTTTTTGACAAAAAACAAAAAAAATTTAAGGCAAAAAAAAATTCTGAAATGTTTGCACACTGAAAATTTCGATGGCGTTGTGCAAGACAAAACGAATGAAGACCTTCTGCTGAAAACCCGGTAAGAATATTTGAATATTTACTGCTTTTAGGCGTTAAAATATCTGAAAAATCGATGAACCATTACACCTCGGTACTGATTTGTATAGGAATTTAGACAACAAAATTTAGCAATTCCCACCATCGGGGGCGGTCGAGGTGGGTGCGGATCGACGGGGAATAATTCCTGGCGCCGATTAATGATGGTTTGCTGAAAAAAATTTGACAAATTTCAGAGTTTTTGACAAAAAACAAAAAAAATTTAAGGCCAAAAAAAATTCTGAAATGTTTGCACACTGAAAATTTCGATGGCGTTGTGCAAGACAAAACGAATGAAGACCTTCTGCTGAAAACCCGGTAAGAATATTTGAATATTTACTGCTTTTAGGCGTTAAAATATCTGAAAAATCGATGTACCATTACACCTCGGTACTGATTTGTATAGGAATTTAGACAACAAAATTTAGCAATTCCCACCATCGGGGGCGGTCGAGGGGGGTGCGGATTGACGGGGAATAATTCCTGGCGCCGATTAATGACGGTTTGCTGAAAAAAATTTGACAAATTTCAGAGTTTTTGACAAAAAACAAAAAAAATTTTAGGCAAAAAAAAATTCTGAAATGTTTGCACACTGAAAATTTCGATGGCGTTGTGCAAGACAAAACGAATGAAGACCTTCTGCTGAAAACCCGGTAAGAATATTTGAATATTTACTGCTTTTAGACGTTAAAATATCTGAAAAATCGATGTACCATTACACCTCGGTACGGTACTGATTTGTATAGGAATTTAGACAACAAAATTTAGCAATTCCCACCATCGGGGGCGGTCGAGGGGGGTGCGGATCGACGGGGAATAATTCCTGGCGCCGATTAACGACGGTTTGCTGAAAAAAATTTGACAAATTTCAGAGTTTTTGACAAAAAACAAAAAAAAATTAAGGCAAAAAAAAATTCTGAAATGTTTGCACACTGAAAATTTCGATGGCGTTGTGCAAGACAAAACGAATGAAGACCTTCTGCTGAAAACACGGTAAGAATATTTGAATATTTACTGCTTTTAGACGTTAAAATATCTGAAAAATCGATGTACCATTACACCTCGGTACTGATTTGTATAGGAATTTAGACAACAAAATTTAGCAATTCCCACCATCGTGGGCGGTCGAGGGGGGTGCGGATCGACGGGGAATAATTCCTGGCGCCGATTAAGGACGGTTTGCTGAAAAAAATTTGACAAATTTCAGAGTTTTTGACAAAAAACAAAAAAAAATTAAGGCTTAAAAAATTTCTGAAATGTGTGCACACTGAAAATTTCGATGGCGTTGTGCAAGACAAAACGAATGAAGACCTTCTGCTGAAAACCCGGTAAGAATATTTGAATATTTACTGCTTTTAGGCGTTAAAATATCTGAAAAATCGATGTACCATTACACCTCGGTACTGATTTGTATAGGAATTTAGACAACAAAATTTAGCAATTCCCACCATCGGGGGCGGTCGAGGGGGGTGCGGATCGACGGGGAATAATTCCTGGCGCCGATTAATGACGGTTTGCTGAAAAAAATTTGACAACTTTCAGAGTTTTTGACAAAAAACAAAAAAAATTTAGGGCAAAAAAAAATTCTGAAATGTTTGCACACTGAAAATTTCGATGGCGTTGTTCAAGACAAAACGAATGAAGACCTTCTGCTGAAAACCCGGTAAGAATATTTGAATATTTACTGCTTTTAGACGTTAAAATATCTGAAAAATCGATGTACCATTACACCTCGGTACTGATTTGTATAGGAATTTAGACAACAAAATTTAGCAATTCCCACCATCGGGGGCGGTCGAGGAGGGTGCGGATCGACGGGGAATAATTCCTGGCGCCGATTAATGACGGTTTGCTGAAAAAAATTTGACAAATTTCAGAGTTTTTGACAAAAAACAAAAAAAAATTAAGGCAAAAAAAAATTCTGAAATGTTTGCACACTGAAAATTTCGATGGCGTTGTGCAAGACAAAACGAATGAAGACCTTCTGCTGAAAACCCGGTAAGAATATTTGAATATTTACTGCTTTTAGACGTTAAAATATCTGAAAAATCGATGTACCATTACACCTCGGTACTGATTTGTATAGGAATTTAGACAACAAAATTTAGCAATTCCCACCATCGGGGGCGGTCGAGAGGGGTGCGGATCGACGGGGAATAATTCCTGGCGCCGATTAATGACGGTTTGCTGAAAAAAATTTGACAAATTTCAGAGTTTTTGACAAAAAACAAAAAAAATTTAAGGCAAAAAAAAATTCTGAAATGTTTGCACACTGAAAATTTCGATGGCGTTGTGCAAGACAAAACGAATGAAGACCTTCTGCTGAAAACCCGGTAAGAATATTTGAATATTTACTGCTTTTAGGCGTTAAAATATCTGAAAAATCGATGTACCATTACACCTCGGTACTGATTTGTATAGGAATTTAGACAACAAAATTTAGCAATTCCCACCATCGGGGGCGGTCGAGAGGGGTGCGGATCGACGGGGAATAATTCCTGGCGCCGATTAATGACGGTTTGCTGAAAAAAATTTGACAAATTTCAGAGTTTTTGACAAAAAACAAAAAAAATTTAAGGCAAAAAAAAATTCTGAAATGTTTGCACACTGAAAATTTCGATGGCGTTGTGCAAGACAAAACGAATGAAGACCTTCTGCTGAAAACCCGGTAAGAATATTTGAATATTTACTGCTTTTAGGCGTTAAAATATCTGAAAAATCGATGTACCATTACACCTCGGTACTGATTTGTATAGGAATTTAGACAACAAAATTTAGCAATTCCCACCATCGGGGGCGGTCGAGGTGGGTGCGGATCGACGGGGAATAATTCCTGGCGCCGATTAATGACGGTTTGCTGAAAAAAATTTGACAAATTTCAGAGTTTTTGACAAAAAACAAAAAAAATTTAAGGCCAAAAAAAATTCTGAAATGTTTGCACACTGAAAATTTCGATGGCGTTGTGCAAGACAAAACGAATGAAGACCTTCTGCTGAAAACCCGGTAAGAATATTTCAATATTTACTGCTTTTAGACGTTAAAATATCTGAAAAATCGATGTACCATTACACCTCGGTACTGATTTGTATAGGAATTTAGACAACAAAATTTAGCAATTCCCACCATCGGGGGCGGTCGAGGGGGGTGCGGATCGACGGGGAATAATTCCTGGCGCCGATTAATGACGGTTTGCTGAAAAAAATTTGACAAATTTCAGAGTTTTTGACAAAAAACAAAAAAAATTTAAGGCAAAACAAAATTCTGAAATGTTTGCACACTGAAAATTTCGATGGCGTTGTGCAAGACAAAACGAATGAAGACCTTCTGCTGAAAACCCGGTAAGAATATTTGAATATTTACTGCTTTTAGACGTTAAAATATCTGAAAAATCGATGTACCATTACACCTCGGTACTGATTTGTATAGGAATTTAGACAACAAAATTTAGCAATTCCCAGTATCGGGGGCGGTCGAGGGGGGTGCGGATCGACGGGGAATAATTCCTGGCGCCGATTAATGACGGTTTGCTGAAAAAAATTTGACAAATTTCAGTTTTTGACAAAAAACAAAAAAAATTTAAGGCAAAAAAAAATTCTGAAATGTTTGCACACTGAAAATTTCGATGGCGTTGTGCAAGACAAAACGAATGAAGACCTTCTGCTGAAAACCCGGTAAGAATATTTGAATATTTACTGCTTTTAGGCGTTAAAATATCTGAAAAATCGATGAACCATTACACCTCGGTACTGATTTGTATAGGAATTTAGACAACAAAATTTAGCAATTCCCACCATCGGGGGCGGTCGAGGTGGGTGCGGATCGACGGGGAATAATTCCTGGCGCCGATTAATGATGGTTTGCTGAAAAAAATTTGACAAATTTCAGAGTTTTTGACAAAAAACAAAAAAAATTTAAGGCCAAAAAAAATTCTGAAATGTTTGCACACTAAAAATTTCGATGGCGTTGTGCAAGACAAAACGAATGAAGACCTTCTGCTGAAAACCCGGTAAGAATATTTCAATATTTACTGCTTTTAGACGTTAAAATATCTGAAAAATCGATGTACCATTACACCTCGGTACGGTACTGATTTGTATAGGAATTTAGACAACAAAATTTAGCAATTCCCACCATCGGGGGCGGTCGAGGGGGGTGCGGATCGACGGGGAATAATTCCTGGCGCCGATTAACGACGGTTTGCTGAAAAAAATTTGACAAATTTCAGAGTTTTTGACAAAAAACAAAAAAAATTTAAGGCAAAAAAAAATTCTGAAATGTTTGCACACTGAAAATTTCGATGGCGTTGTGCAAGACAAAACGAATGAAGACCTTCTGCTGAAAACCCGGTAAGAATATTTGAATATTTACTGCTTTTAGACGTTAAAATATCTGAAAAATCGATGTACCATTACACCTCGGTACTGATTTGTATAGGAATTTAGACAACAAAATTTAGCAATTCCCACCATCGGGGGCGGTCGAGGGGGGTGCGGATCGACGGGGAATAATTCCTGGCGCCGATTAATGACGGTTTGCTGAAAAAAATTTGACAAATTTCAGAGTTTTTGACAAAAAACAAAAAAAAATTAAGGAAAAAAAACATTCTGAAATGTGTGCACACTGAAAATTTCGATGGCGTTGTGCAAGACAAAACGAATGAAGACCTTCTGCTGAAAACCCGGTAAGAATATTTGAATATTTACTGCTTTTAGACGTTAAAATATCTGAAAAATCGATGTACCATTACACCTCGGTACGGTACTGATTTGTATAGGAATTTAGACAACAAAATTTTGCAATTCCCACCATCGGGGGCGGTCGAGGGGGGTGCGGATCGACGGGGAATAATTCCTGGCGCCGATTAACGACGGTTTGCTGAAAAAAATTTGACAAATTTCAGAGTTTTTGACAAAAAACAAAAAAAAATTAAGGCAAAAAAAAATTCTGAAATGTTTGCACACTGAAAATTTCGATGGCGTTGTGCAAGACAAAACGAATGAAGACCTTCTGCTGAAAACCCGGTAAGAATATTTGAATATTTACTGCTTTTAGACGTTAAAATATCTGAAAAATCGATGTACCATTACACCTCGGTACTGATTTGTATAGGAATTAAGACAACAAAATTTAGCAATTCCCACCATCGGGGGCGGTCGAGGGGGGTGCGGATCGACGGGGAATAATTCCTGGCGCCGATTAATGACGGTTTGCTGAAAAAAATTTGACAAATTTCAGAGTTTTTGACAAAAAACAAAAAAAATGTAAGGCAAAAAAAAATTCTGAAATGTTTGCACACTGAAAATTTCGATGGCGTTGTGCAAGACAAAACGAATGAAGACCTTCTGCTGAAAACCCGGTAAGAATATTTGAATATTTACTGCTTTTAGACGTTAAAATATCTGAAAAATCGATGTACCATTACACCTCGGTACTGATTTGTATAGGAATTTAGACAACAAAATTTAGCAATTCCCACCATCGGGGGCGGTCGAGGGGGGTGCGGATCGACGGGGAATAATTCCTGGCGCCGATTAACGACGGTTTGCTGAAAAAAATTTGACAAATTTCAGAGTTTTTGACAAAAAACAAAAAAAAATTAAGGCAAAAAAAAATTCTGAAATGTTTGCACACTGAAAATTTCGATGGCGTTGTGCAAGACAAAACGAATGAAGACCTTCTGCTGAAAACCCGGTAAGAATATTTGAATATTTACTGCTTTTAGACGTTAAAATATCTGAAAAATCGATGTACCATTACAGCTCGGTACTGATTTGTATAGGAATTTAGACAACAAAATTTAGCAATTCCCACCGTCGGGGGCGGTCGAGGGGGGTGCGGATCGACGGGGAATAATTCCTGGCGCCGATTAATGACGGTTTGCTGAAAAAAATTTGACAAATTTCAGAGTTTTTGACAAAAAACAAAAAAAAATTAAGGAAAAAAAACATTCTGAAATGTGTGCACACTGAAAATTTCGATGGCGTTGTGCAAGACAAAACGAATGAAGACCTTCTGCTGAAAACCCGGTAAGAATATTTGAATATTTACTGCTTTTAGACGTTAAAATATCTGAAAAATCGATGTACCATTACACCTCGGTACGGTACTGATTTGTATAGGAATTTAGACAACAAAATTTAGCAATTCCCACCATCGGGGGCGGTCGAGGGGGGTGCGGATCGACGGGGAATAATTCCTGGCGCCGATTAATGACGGTTTGCTGAAAACAATTTGACAAATTTCAGAGTTTTTGACAAAAAACAAAAAAAATTAAAGGCAAAAAAAAATTCTGAAATGTTTGCACACTGAAAATTTCGATGGCGTTGTGCAAGACAAAACGAATGAAGACCTTCTGCTGAAAACCCGGTAAGAATATTTGAATATTTACTGCTTTTAGACGTTAAAATATCTGAAAAATCGATGTACCATTACACCTCGGTACTGATTTGTATAGGAATTTAGACAACAAAATTTAGCAATTCCCACCATCGGGGGCGGTCGAGGGGGGTGCGGATCGACGGGGAATAATTCCTGGCGCCGATTAATGACGGTTTGCTGAAAAAAATTTGACAAATTTCAGAGTTTTTGACAAAAAACAAAAAAAAATTAAGGAAAAAAAACATTCTGAAATGTGTGCACACTGAAAATTTCGATGGCGTTGTGCAAGACAAAACGAATGAAGACCTTCTGCTGAAAACCCGGTAAGAATATTTGAATATTTACTGCTTTTAGACGTTAAAATATCTGAAAAATCGATGTACCATTACACCTCGGTACTGATTTGTATAGGAATTTAGACAACAAAATTTAGCAATTCCCACCATCGGGGGCGGTCGAGGGGGGTGCGGATCGACGGGGAATAATTCCTGGCGCCGATTAATGACGGTTTGCTGAAAAAAATTTGACAAATTTCAGAGTTTTTGACAAAAAACAAAAAAAATTTAAGGCAAAAAAAAATTCTGAAATGTTTGCACACTGAAAATTTCGATGGCGTTGTGCAAGACAAAACGAATGAAGACCTTCTGCTGAAAACCCGGTAAGAATATTTGAATATTTACTGCTTTTAGACGTTAAAATATCTGAAAAATCGATGTACCATTACACCTCGGTACTGATTTGTATAGGAATTTAGACAACAAAATTTAGCAATTCCCACCATCGGGGGCGGTCGAGGGGGGTGCGGATCGACGGGGAATAATTCCTGGCGCCGATTAATGACGGTTTGCTGAAAAAAATTTGACAAATTTCAGATTTTTTGACAAAAAACAAAAAAAATTTAAGGCAAAAAAAAATTCTGAAATGTTTGCACACTGAAAATTTCGATGGCGTTGTGCAAGACAAAACGAATGAAGACCTTCTGCTGAAAACCCGGTAAGAATATTTGAATATTTACTGCTTTTAGACGTTAAAATATCTGAAAAATCGATGTACCATTACACCTCGGTACTGATTTGTATAGGAATTTAGACAACAAAATTTAGCAATTCCCACCATCGGGGGCGGTCGAGGGGGGTGCGGATCGACGGGGAATAATTCCTGGCGCCGATTAATGACGGTTTGCTGAAAAAAATTTGACAAATTTCAGAGTTTTTGACAAAAAACAAAAAAAAATTAAGGCAAAAAAAATTTCTGAAATGTTTGCACACTGAAAATTTCGATGGCGTTGTGCAAGACAAAACGAATGAAGACCTTCTGCTGAAAACCCGGTAAGAATATTTGAATATTTACTGCTTTTAGACGTTAAAATATCTGAAAAATCGATGTACCATTACACCTCGGTACTGATTTGTATAGGAATTTAGACAACAAAATTTAGCAATTCCCACCATCGGGGGCGGTCGAGGGGGGTGCGGATCGACGGGGAATAATTCCTGGCGCCGATTAATGACGGTTTGCTGAAAAAAATTTGACAAATTTCAGAGTTTTTGACAAAAAACAAAAAAAAATTAAGGCAAAAAAAAATTCTGAAATGTTTGCACACTGAAAATTTCGATGGCGTTGTGCAAGACAAAACGAATGAAGACCTTCTGCTGAAAACCCGGTAAGAATATTTGAATATTTACTGCTTTTAGACGTTAAAATATCTGAAAAATCGATGTACCATTACACCTCGGTACTGATTTGTATAGGAATTTAGACAACAAAATTTAGCAATTCCCACCATCGGGGGCGGTCGAGGGGGGTGCGGATCGACGGGGAATAATTCCTGGCGCCGATTAATGACGGTTTGCTGAAAAAAATTTGACAAATTTCAGAGTTTTTGACAAAAAACAAAAAAAAATTAAGGCAAAAAAAAATTCTGAAATGTTTGCACACTGAAAATTTCGATGGCGTTGTGCAAGACAAAACGAATGAAGACCTTCTGCTGAAAACCCGGTAAGAATATTTGAATATTTACTGCTTTTAGACGTTAAAATATCTGAAAAATCGATGTACCATTACACCTCGGTACTGATTTGTATAGGAATTTAGACAACAAAATTTAGCAATTCCCACCATCGGGGGCGGTCGAGGGGGGTGCGGATCGACGGGGAATAATTCCTGGCGCCGATTAATGACGGTTTGCTGAAAAAAATTTGACAAATTTCAGAGTTTTTGACAAAAAACAAAAAAAATTTAAGGCAAAACAAAATTCTGAAATGTTTGCACACTGAAAATTTCGATGGCGTTGTGCAAGACAAAACGAATGAAGACCTTCTGCTGAAAACCCGGTAAGAATATTTGAATATTTACTGCTTTTAGACGTTAAAATATCTGAAAAATCGATGTACCATTACACCTCGGTACTGATTTGTATAGGAATTTAGACAACAAAATTTAGCAATTCCCACCATCGGGGGCGGTCGAGGGGGGTGCGGATCGACGGGGAATAATTCCTGGCGCCGATTAATGACGGTTTGCTGAAAAAAATTTGACAAATTTCAGAGTTTTTGACAAAAACAAAAAAAAATTAAGGCAAAAAAAAATTCTGAAATGTTTGCACACTGAAAATTTCGATGGCGTTGTGCAAGACAAAACGAATGAAGACCTTCTGCTGAAAACCCGGTAAGAATATTTGAATATTTACTGCTTTTAGACGTTAAAATATCTGAAAAATCGATGTACCATTACACCTCGGTACGGTACTGATTTGTATAGGAATTTAGACAACAAAATTTAGCAATTCCCACCATCGGGGGCGGTCGAGGGGGGTGCGGATCGACGGGGAATAATTCCTGGCGCCGATTAACGACGGTTTGCTGAAAAAAATTTGACAAATTTCAGAGTTTTTGACAAAAAACAAAAAAAATTTAAGGCAAAACAAAATTCTGAAATGTTTGCACACTGAAAATTTCGATGGCGTTGTGCAAGACAAAACGAATGAAGACCTTCTGCTGAAAACCCGGTAAGAATATTTGAATATTTACTGCTTTTAGACGTTAAAATATCTAAAAAATCGATGTACCATTACACCTCGGTACTGATTTGTATAGGAATTTAGACAACAAAATTTAGCAATTCCCACCATCGGGGGCGGTCGAGGGGGGTGCGGATCGACGGGGAATAATTCCTGGCGCCGATTAATGACGGTTTGCTGAAAAAAATTTGACAAATTTCAGAGTTTTTGACAAAAAACAAAAAAAAATTAAGGCAAAAAAAAATTCTGAAATGTTTGCACACTGAAAATTTCGATGGCGTTGTGCAAGACAAAACGAATGAAGACCTTCTGCTGAAAACCCGGTAAGAATATTTGAATATTTACTGCTTTTAGACGTTAAAATATCTGAAAAATCGATGTACCATTACACCTCGGTACTGATTTGTATAGGAATTTAGACAACAAAATTTAGCAATTCCCACCATCGGGGGCGGTCGAGGGGGGTGCGGATCGACGGGGAATAATTCCTGGCGCCGATTAATGACGGTTTGCTGAAAAAAATTTGACAAATTTCAGAGTTTTTGACAAAAAACAAAAAAAATTTAAGGCAAAACAAAATTCTGAAATGTTTGCACACTGAAAATTTCGATGGCGTTGTGCAAGACAAAACGAATGAAGACCTTCTGCTGAAAACCCGGTAAGAATATTTGAATATTTACTGCTTTTAGACGTTAAAATATCTGAAAAATCGATGTACCATTACACCTCGGTACTGATTTGTATAGGAATTTAGACAACAAAATTTAGCAATTCCCACCATCGGGGGCGGTCGAGGGGGGTGCGGATCGACGGGGAATAATTCCTGGCGCCGATTAATGACGGTTTGCTGAAAAAAATTTGACAAATTTCAGAGTTTTTGACAAAAACAAAAAAAAATTAAGGCAAAAAAAAATTCTGAAATGTTTGCACACTGAAAATTTCGATGGCGTTGTGCAAGACAAAACGAATGAAGACCTTCTGCTGAAAACCCGGTAAGAATATTTGAATATTTACTGCTTTTAGACGTTAAAATATCTGAAAAATCGATGTATGTACCATTACACCTCGGTACTGATTTGTATTGGAATTTAGCAATTCCCACCATCGGGGGCGGTCGAGGGGGGTGCGGATCGACGGGGAATAATTCCTGGCGCCGATTAATGACGGTTTGCTGAAAAAAATTTGACAAATTTCAGATTTTTGACAAAAACAAAAAAAAATTTAAGGCAAAAAAAAATTCTGAAATGTTTGCACACTGAAAATTTCGATGGCGTTGTGCAAGACAAAACGAATGAAGACCTTCTGCTCAAAACCCGGTAAGAATATTTGAATATTTACTGCTTTTAGACGTTAAAATATCTGAAAAATCGATGTACCATTACACCTCGGTACTGATTTGTATAGGAATTTAGACAACAAAATTTAGCAATTCCCACCATCGGGGGCCGTCGAGGGGGGTGCGGATCGACGGGGAATAATTCCTGGCGCCGATTAACGACGTTTTGCTGAAAAAAATTTGACAAATTTCAGAGTTTTTGACAAAAAACAAAAAAAATTTAAGGCAAAACAAAATTCTGAAATGTTTGCACACTGAAAATTTCGATGGCGTTGTGCAAGACAAAACGAATGAAGACCTTCTGCTGAAAACCCGGTAAGAATATTTGAATATTTACTGCTTTTAGACGTTAAAATATCTGAAAAATCGATGTACCATTACACCTCGGTACTGATTTGTATAGGAATTTAGACAACACAATTTAGCAATTCCCACCATCGGGGGCGGTCGAGGGGGGTGCGGATCGACGGGGAATAATTCCTGGCGCCGATTAATGACGGTTTGCTGAAAAAAATTTGACAAATTTCAGAGTTTTTGACAAAAAACAAAAAAAAATTAAGGCAAAAAAAAATTCTGAAATGTTTGCACACTGAAAATTTCGATGGCGTTGTGCAAGACAAAACGAATGAAGACCTTCTGCTGAAAACCCGGTAAGAATATTTGAATATTTACTGCTTTTAGACGTTAAAATATCTGAAAAATCGATGTACCATTACACCTCGGTACTGATTTGTATAGGAATTTAGACAACAAAATTTAGCAATTCCCACCATCGGGGGCGGTCGAGGGGGGTGCGGATCGACGGGGAATAATTCCTGGCGCCGATTAATGACGGTTTGCTGAAAAAAATTTGGCAAATTTCAGAGTTTTTGACAAAAAACAAAAAAAATTTAAGGCAAAACAAAATTCTGAAATGTTTGCACACTGAAAATTTCGATGGCGTTGTGCAAGACAAAACGAATGAAGACCTTCTGCTGAAAACCCGGTAAGAATATTTGAATATTTACTGCTTTTAGACGTTAAAATATCTGAAAAATCGATGTACCATTACACCTCGGTACTGATTTGTATAGGAATTTAGACAACAAAATTTAGCAATTCCCACCATCGGGGGCGGTCGAGGGGGGTGCGGATCGACGGGGAATAATTCCTGGCGCCGATTAACGACGGTTTGCTGAAAAAAATTTGACAAATTTCAGAGTTTTTGACAAAAAACAAAAAAAATTTAAGGCAAAAAAAAATTCTGAAATGTTTGCACACTGAAAATTTCGATGGCGTTGTGCAAGACAAAACGAATGAAGACCTTCTGCTGAAAACCCGGTAAGAATATTTGAATATTTACTGCTTTTAGACGTTAAAATATCTGAAAAATCGATGTACCATTACACCTCGGTACTGATTTGTATAGGAATTTAGACAACAAAATTTAGCAATTCCCACCATCGGGGGCGGTCGAGGTGGGTGCGGATCGACGGGGAATAATTCCTGGCGCCGATTAATGATGGTTTGCTGAAAAAAATTTGACAAATTTCAGAGTTTTTGACAAAAAACAAAAAAAATTTAAGGCCAAAAAAAATTCTGAAATGTTTGCACACTGAAAATTTCGATGGCGTTGTGCAAGACAAAACGAATGAAGACCTTCTGCTGAAAACCCGGTAAGAATATTTCAATATTTACTGCTTTTAGACGTTAAAATATCTGAAAAATCGATGTACCATTACACCTCGGTACGGTACTGATTTGTATAGGAATTTAGACAACAAAATTTAGCAATTCCCACCATCGGGGGCGGTCGAGGGGGGTGCGGATCGACGGGGAATAATTCCTGGCGCCGATTAACGACGGTTTGCTGAAAAAAATTTGACAAATTTCAGAGTTTTTGACAAAAAACAAAAAAAATTTAAGGCAAAAAAAAATTCTGAAATGTTTGCACACTGAAAATTTCGATGGCGTTGTGCAAGACAAAACGAATGAAGACCTTCTGCTGAAAACCCGGTAAGAATATTTGAATATTTACTGCTTTTAGACGTTAAAATATCTGAAAAATCGATGTACCATTACACCTCGGTACTGATTTGTATAGGAATTTAGACAACAAAATTTAGCAATTCCCACCATCGGGGGCGGTCGAGGGGGGTGCGGATCGACGGGGAATAATTCCCGGCGCCGATTAATGACGGTTTGCTGAAAAAAATTAGACAAATTTCAGAGTTTTTGACAAAAAACAAAAAAAATTTAAGGCAAAAAAAAATTCTGAAATGTTTGCACACTGAAAATTTCGATGGCGTTGTGCAAGACAAAACGAATGAAGACCTTCTGCTGAAAACCCGGTAAGAATATTTGAATATTTACTGCTTTTAGACGTTAAAATATCTGAAAAATCGATGTACCATTACACCTCGGTACTGATTTGTATAGGAATTTAGACAACAAAATTTAGCAATTCCCACCATCGGGGGCGGTCGAGGGGGGTGCGGATCGACGGGGAATAATTCCTGGCGCCGATTAATGACGGTTTGCTGAAAAAAATTTGACAAATTTCAGAGTTTTTGACAAAAAACAAAAAAAATTTAAGGCAAAACAAAATTCTGAAATGTTTGCACACTGAAAATTTCGATGGCGTTGTGCAAGACAAAACGAATGAAGACCTTCTGCTGAAAACCCGGTAAGAATATTTGAATATTTACTGCTTTTAGACGTTAAAATATCTGAAAAATCGATGTACCATTACACCTCGGTACTGATTTGTATAGGAATTTAGACAACAAAATTTAGCAATTCCCACCATCGGGGGCGGTCGAGGGGGGTGCGGATCGACGGGGAATAATTCCTGGCGCCGATTAACGACGGTTTGCTGAAAAAAATTTGACAAATTTCAGAGTTTTTGACAAAAAACAAAAAAAATTTAAGGCAAAAAAAAATTCTGAAATGTTTGCACACTGAAAATTTCGATGGCGTTGTGCAAGACAAAACGAATGAAGACCTTCTGCTGAAAACCCGGTAAGAATATTTGAATATTTACTGCTTTTAGACGTTAAAATATCTGAAAAATCGATGTACCATTACACCTCGGTACTGATTTGTATAGGAATTTAGACAACAAAATTTAGCAATTCCCACCATCGGGGGCGGTCGAGGGGGGTGCGGATCGACGGGGAATAATTCCTGGCGCCGATTAATGACGGTTTGCTGAAAAAAATTTGACAAATTTCAGAGTTTTTGACAAAAAACAAAAAAAATTTAAGGCAAAAAAAAATTCTAAAATGTTTGCACACTGAAAATTTCGATGGCGTTGTGCAAGACAAAACGAATGAAGACCTTCTGCTGAAAACCCGGTAAGAATATTTGAATATTTACTGCTTTTAGGCGTTAAAATATCTGAAAAATCGATGTACCATTACACCTCGGTACTGATTTGTATAGGAATTTAGACAACAAAATTTAGCAATTCCCACCATCGGGGGCGGTCGAGGGGGGTGCGGATCGACGGGGAATAATTCCTGGCGCCGATTAATGACGGTTTGCTGAAAAAAATTTGACAAATTTCAGAGTTTTTGACAAAAAACAAAAAAAAAATAAGGAAAAAAAACATTCTGAAATGTGTGCACACTGAAAATTTCGATGGCGTTGTGCAAGACAAAACGAATGAAGACCTTCTGCTGAAAACCCGGTAAGAATATTTGAATATTTACTGCTTTTAGACGTTAAAATATCTGAAAAATCGATGTACCATTACACCTCGGTACGGTACTGATTTGTATAGGAATTTAGACAACAAAATTTAGCAATTCCCACCATCGGGGGCGGTCGAGGGGGGTGCGGATCGACGGGGAATAATTCCTGGCGCCGATTAATGACGGTTTGCTGAAAAAAATTTGACAAATTTCAGAGTTTTTGACAAAAAACAAAAAAAAATTAAGGCAAAAAAAAATTCTGAAATGTTTGCACACTGAAAATTTCGATGGCGTTGTGCAAGACAAAACGAATGAAGACCTTCTGCTGAAAACACGGTAAGAATATTTGAATATTTACTGCTTTTAGACGTTAAAATATCTGAAAAATCGATGTACCATTACACCTCGGTACTGATTTGTATAGGAATTTAGACAACAAAATTTAGCAATTCCCACCATCGGGGGCGGTCGAGGGGGGTGCGGATCGACGGGGAATAATTCCTGGCGCCGATTAATGACGGTTTGCTGAAAAAAATTTGACAAATTTCAGAGTTTTTGACAAAAAACAAAAAAAAATTAAGGCAAAAAAAAATTCTGAAATGTTTGCACACTGAAAATTTCGATGGCGTTGTGCAAGACAAAACGAATGAAGACCTTCTGCTGAAAACCCGGTAAGAATATTTGAATATTTACTGCTTTTAGACGTTAAAATATCTGAAAAATCGATGTACCATTACACCTCGGTACTGATTTGTATAGGAATTTAGACAACAAAATTTAGCAATTCCCACCATCGGGGGCGGTCGAGGGGAGTGCGGATCGACGGGGAGTAATTCCTGGCGCCGATTAATGACGGTTTGCTGAAAAAAATTTGACAAATTTCAGAGTTTTTGACAAAAAACAAAAAAAAATTAAGGCAAAAAAAAATTCTGAAATGTTTGCACACTGAAAATTTCGATGGCGTTGTGCAAGACAAAACGAATGAAGACCTTCTGCTGAAAACCCGGTAAGAATATTTGAATATTTACTGCTTTTAGACGTTAAAATATCTGAAAAATCGATGTACCATTACACCTCGGTACTGATTTGTATAGGAATTTAGACAACAAAATTTAGCAATTCCCACCATCGGGGGCGGTCGAGGGGGGTGCGGATCGACGGGGAATAATTCCTGGCGCCGATTAATGACGGTTTGCTGAAAAAAATTTGACAAATTTCAGAGTTTTTGACAAAAAACAAAAAAAATTTAAGGCAAAACAAAATTCTGAAATGTTTGCACACTGAAAATTTCGATGGCGTTGTGCAAGACAAAACGAATGAAGACCTTCTGCTGAAAACCCGGTAAGAATATTTGAATATTTACTGCTTTTAGACGTTAAAATATCTGAAAAATCGATGTACCATTACACCTCGGTACTGATTTGTATAGGAATTTAGACAACAAAATTTAGCAATTCCCACCATCGGGGGCGGTCGAGGGGGGTGCGGATCGACGGGGAATAATTCCTGGCGCCGATTAATGACGGTTTGCTGAAAAAAATTTGACAAATTTCAGAGTTTTTGACAAAAAACAAAAAAAATTTAAGGCAAAACAAAATTCTGAAATGTTTGCACACTGAAAATTTCGATGGCGTTGTGCAAGACAAAACGAATGAAGACCTTCTGCTGAAAACCCGGTAAGAATATTTGAATATTTACTGCTTTTAGACGTTAAAATATCTGAAAAATCGATGTACCATTACACCTCGGTACTGATTTGTATAGGAATTTAGACAACACAATTTAGCAATTCCCACCATCGGGGGCGGTCGAGGGGGGTGCGGATCGACGGGGAATAATTCCTGGCGCCGATTAATGACGGTTTGCTGAAAAAAATTTGACAAATTTCAGAGTTTTTGACAAAAAACAAAAAAAAATTAAGGCAAAAAAAAATTCTGAAATGTTTGCACACTGAAAATTTCGATGGCGTTGTGCAAGACAAAACGAATGAAGACCTTCTGCTGAAAACCCGGTAAGAATATTTGAATATTTACTGCTTTTAGACGTTAAAATATCTGAAAAATCGATGTACCATTACACCTCGGTACTGATTTGTATAGGAATTTAGACAACAAAATTTAGCAATTCCCACCATCGGGGGCGGTCGAGGGGGGTGCGGATCGACGGGGAATAATTCCTGGCGCCGATTAATGACGGTTTGCTGAAAAAAATTTGGCAAATTTCAGAGTTTTTGACAAAAAACAAAAAAAATTTAAGGCAAAACAAAATTCTGAAATGTTTGCACACTGAAAATTTCGATGGCGTTGTGCAAGACAAAACGAATGAAGACCTTCTGCTGAAAACCCGGTAAGAATATTTGAATATTTACTGCTTTTAGACGTTAAAATATCTGAAAAATCGATGTACCATTACACCTCGGTACTGATTTGTATAGGAATTTAGACAACAAAATTTAGCAATTCCCACCATCGGGGGCGGTCGAGGGGGGTGCGGATCGACGGGGAATAATTCCTGGCGCCGATTAACGACGGTTTGCTGAAAAAAATTTGACAAATTTCAGAGTTTTTGACAAAAAACAAAAAAAATTTAAGGCAAAAAAAAATTCTGAAATGTTTGCACACTGAAAATTTCGATGGCGTTGTGCAAGACAAAACGAATGAAGACCTTCTGCTGAAAACCCGGTAAGAATATTTGAATATTTACTGCTTTTAGACGTTAAAATATCTGAAAAATCGATGTACCATTACACCTCGGTACTGATTTGTATAGGAATTTAGACAACAAAATTTAGCAATTCCCACCATCGGGGGCGGTCGAGGGGGGTGCGGATCGACGGGGAATAATTCCTGGCGCCGATTAATGACGGTTTGCTGAAAAAAATTTGACAAATTTCAGAGTTTTTGACAAAAAACAAAAAAAATTTAAGGCAAAAAAAAATTCTAAAATGTTTGCACACTGAAAATTTCGATGGCGTTGTGCAAGACAAAACGAATGAAGACCTTCTGCTGAAAACCCGGTAAGAATATTTGAATATTTACTGCTTTTAGGCGTTAAAATATCTGAAAAATCGATGTACCATTACACCTCGGTACTGATTTGTATAGGAATTTAGACAACAAAATTTAGCAATTCCCACCATCGGGGGCGGTCGAGGGGGGTGCGGATCGACGGGGAATAATTCCTGGCGCCGATTAATGACGGTTTGCTGAAAAAAATTTGACAAATTTCAGAGTTTTTGACAAAAAACAAAAAAAAAATAAGGAAAAAAAACATTCTGAAATGTGTGCACACTGAAAATTTCGATGGCGTTGTGCAAGACAAAACGAATGAAGACCTTCTGCTGAAAACCCGGTAAGAATATTTGAATATTTACTGCTTTTAGACGTTAAAATATCTGAAAAATCGATGTACCATTACACCTCGGTACTGATTTGTATAGGAATTTAGACAACAAAATTTAGCAATTCCCACCATCGGGGGCGGTCGAGGGGGGTGCGGATCGACGGGGAATAATTCCTGGCGCCGATTAATGACGGTTTGCTGAAAAAAATTTGACAAATTTCAGAGTTTTTGACAAAAAACAAAAAAAAATTAAGGCAAAAAAAAATTCTGAAATGTTTGCACACTGAAAATTTCGATGGCGTTGTGCAAGACAAAACGAATGAAGACCTTCTGCTGAAAACCCGGTAAGAATATTTGAATATTTACTGCTTTTAGACGTTAAAATATCTGAAAAATCGATGTACCATTACACCTCGGTACTGATTTGTATAGGAATTTAGACAACAAAATTTAGCAATTCCCACCATCGGGGGCGGTCGAGGGGGGTGCGGATCGACGGGGAATAATTCCTGGCGCCGATTAATGACGGTTTGCTGAAAAAAATTTGACAAATTTCAGAGTTTTTGACAAAAAACAAAAAAAAATTAAGGCAAAAAAAAATTCTGAAATGTTTGCACACTGAAAATTTCGATGGCGTTGTGCAAGACAAAACGAATGAAGACCTTCTGCTGAAAACCCGGTAAGAATATTTGAATATTTACTGCTTTTAGACGTTAAAATATCTGAAAAATCGATGTACCATTACACCTCGGTACTGATTTGTATAGGAATTTAGACAACAAAATTTAGCAATTCCCACCATCGGGGGCGGTCGAGGGGGGTGCGGATCGACGGGGAATAATTCCTGGCGCCGATTAATGACGGTTTGCTGAAAAAAATTTGACAAATTTCAGAGTTTTTGACAAAAAACAAAAAAAATTTAAGGCAAAACAAAATTCTGAAATGTTTGCACACTGAAAATTTCGATGGCGTTGTGCAAGACAAAACGAATGAAGACCTTCTGCTGAAAACCCGGTAAGAATATTTGAATATTTACTGCTTTTAGACGTTAAAATATCTGAAAAATCGATGTACCATTACACCTCGGTACTGATTTGTATAGGAATTTAGACAACAAAATTTAGCAATTCCCACCATCGGGGGCGGTCGAGGGGGGTGCGGATCGACGGGGAATAATTCCTGGCGCCGATTAACGATGGTTTGCTGAAAAAAATTTGACAAATTTCAGAGTTTTTGACAAAAAACAAAAAAAATTTAAGGCAAAAAAAAATTCTGAAATGTTTGCACACTGAAAATTTCGATGGCGTTGTGCAAGACAAAACGAATGAAGACCTTCTGCTGAAAACCCGGTAAGAATATTTGAATATTTACTGCTTTTAGACGTTAAAATATCTGAAAAATCGATGTACCATTACACCTCGGTACTGATTTGTATAGGAATTTAGACAACAAAATTTAGCAATTCCCACCATCGGGGGCGGTCGAGGGGGGTGCGGATCGACGGGGAATAATTCCTGGCGCCGATTAATGACGGTTTGCTGAAAAAAATTTGACAAATTTCAGAGTTTTTGACAAAAAACAAAAAAAATTTAAGGCAAAAAAAAATTCTAAAATGTTTGCACACTGAAAATTTCGATGGCGTTGTGCAAGACAAAACGAATGAAGACCTTCTGCTGAAAACCCGGTAAGAATATTTGAATATTTACTGCTTTTAGGCGTTAAAATATCTGAAAAATCGATGTACCATTACACCTCGGTACTGATTTGTATAGGAATTTAGACAACAAAATTTAGCAATTCCCACCATCGGGGGCGGTCGAGGGGGGTGCGGATCGACGGGGAATAATTCCTGGCGCCGATTAATGACGGTTTGCTGAAAAAAATTTGACAAATTTCAGATTTTTTGACAAAAAACAAAAAAAAAATAAGGAAAAAAAACATTCTGAAATGTGTGCACACTGAAAATTTCGATGGCGTTGTGCAAGACAAAACGAATGAAGACCTTCTGCTGAAAACCCGGTAAGAATATTTGAATATTTACTGCTTTTAGACGTTAAAATATCTGAAAAATCGATGTACCATTACACCTCGGTACTGATTTGTATAGGAATTTAGACAACAAAATTTAGCAATTCCCACCATCGGGGGCGGTCGAGGGGGGTGCGGATCGACGGGGAATAATTCCTGGCGCCGATTAATGACGGTTTGCTGAAAAAAATTTGACAAATTTCAGAGTTTTTGACAAAAAACAAAAAAAATTTAAGGCAAAACAAAATTCTGAAATGTTTGCACACTGAAAATTTCGATGGCGTTGTGCAAGACAAAACGAATGAAGACCTTCTGCTGAAAACCCGGTAAGAATATTTGAATATTTACTGCTTTTAGACGTTAAAATATCTGAAAAATCGATGTACCATTACACCTCGGTACTGATTTGTATAGGAATTTAGACAACAAAATTTAGCAATTCCCACCATCGGGGGCGGTCGAGGGGGGTGCGGATCGACGGGGAATAATTCCTGGCGCCGATTAATGACGGTTTGCTGAAAAAAATTTGACAAATTTCAGAGTTTTTGACAAAAACAAAAAAAAATTAAGGCAAAAAAAAATTCTGAAATGTTTGCACACTGAAAATTTCGATGGCGTTGTGCAAGACAAAACGAATGAAGACCTTCTGCTGAAAACCCGGTAAGAATATTTGAATATTTACTGCTTTTAGACGTTAAAATATCTGAAAAATCGATGTATGTACCATTACACCTCGGTACTGATTTGTATTGGAATTTAGCAATTCCCACCATCGGGGGCGGTCGAGGGGGGTGCGGATCGACGGGGAATAATTCCTGGCGCCGATTAACGACGGTTTGCTGAAAAAAATTTGACAAATTTCAGAGTTTTTGACAAAAAACAAAAAAAATTTAAGGCAAAAAAAAATTCTGAAATGTTTGCACACTGAAAATTTCGATGGCGTTGTGCAAGACAAAACGAATGAAGACCTTCTGCTGAAAACCCGGTAAGAATATTTGAATATTTACTGCTTTTAGGCGTTAAAATATCTGAAAAATCGATGTACCATTACACCTCGGTACTGATTTGTATAGGAATTTAGACAACAAAATTTAGCAATTCCCACCATCGGGGGCGGTCGAGGTGGGTGCGGATCGACGGGGAATAATTCCTGGCGCCGATTAATGACGGTTTGCTGTAAAAAATTTGACAAATTTCAGAGTTTTTGACAAAAAACAAAAAAAATGTAAGGCAAAAAAAAATTCTGAAATGTTTGCACACTGAAAATTTCGATGGCGTTGTGCAAGACAAAACGAATGAAGACCTTCTGCTGAAAACCCGGTAAGAATATTTGAATATTTACTGCTTTTAGACGTTAAAATATCTGAAAAATCGATGTACCATTACACCTCGGTACTGATTTGTATAGGAATTTAGACAACAAAATTTAGCAATTCCCACCATCGGGGGCGGTCGAGGGGGGTGCGGATCGACGGGGAATTATTCCTGGCGCCGATTAATGACGGTTTGCTGAAAAAAATTTGACAAATTTCAGAGTTTTTGACAAAAAACAAAAAAAAATTAAGGCAAAAAAAAATTCTGAAATGTTTGCACACTGAAAATTTCGATGGCGTTGTGCAAGACAAAACGAATGAAGACCTTCTGCTGAAAACCCGGTAAGAATATTTGAATATTTACTGCTTTTAGACGTTAAAATATCTGAAAAATCGATGTACCATTACACCTCGGTACTGATTTGTATAGGAATTTAGACAACAAAATTTAGCAATTCCCACCATCGGGGGCGGTCGAGGGGGGTGCGGATCGACGGGGAATAATTCCTGGCGCCGATTAATGACGGTTTGCTGAAAAAAATTTGACAAATTTCAGAGTTTTTGACAAAAAACAAAAAAAAATTAAGGAAAAAAAACATTCTGAAATGTGTGCACACTGAAAATTTCGATGGCGTTGTGCAAGACAAAACGAATGAAGACCTTCTGCTGAAAACCCGGTAAGAATATTTGAATATTTACTGCTTTTAGACGTTAAAATATCTGAAAAATCGATGTACCATTACACCTCGGTACGGTACTGATTTGTATAGGAATTTAGACAACAAAATTTTGCAATTCCCACCATCGGGGGCGGTCGAGGGGGGTGCGGATCGACGGGGAATAATTCCTGGCGCCGATTAACGACGGTTTGCTGAAAAAAATTTGACAAATTTCAGAGTTTTTGACAAAAAACAAAAAAAAATTAAGGCAAAAAAAAATTCTGAAATGTTTGCACACTGAAAATTTCGATGGCGTTGTGCAAGACAAAACGAATGAAGACCTTCTGCTGAAAACCCGGTAAGAATATTTGAATATTTACTGCTTTTAGACGTTAAAATATCTGAAAAATCGATGTACCATTACACCTCGGTACTGATTTGTATAGGAATTAAGACAACAAAATTTAGCAATTCCCACCATCGGGGGCGGTCGAGGGGGGTGCGGATCGACGGGGAATAATTCCTGGCGCCGATTAATGACGGTTTGCTGAAAAAAATTTGACAAATTTCAGAGTTTTTGACAAAAAACAAAAAAAATGTAAGGCAAAAAAAAATTCTGAAATGTTTGCACACTGAAAATTTCGATGGCGTTGTGCAAGACAAAACGAATGAAGACCTTCTGCTGAAAACCCGGTAAGAATATTTGAATATTTACTGCTTTTAGACGTTAAAATATCTGAAAAATCGATGTACCATTACACCTCGGTACTGATTTGTATAGGAATTTAGACAACAAAATTTAGCAATTCCCACCATCGGGGGCGGTCGAGGGGGGTGCGGATCGACGGGGAATAATTCCTGGCGCCGATTAACGACGGTTTGCTGAAAAAAATTTGACAAATTTCAGAGTTTTTGACAAAAATCAAAAAAAATTTAAGGCAAAAAAAAATTCTGAAATGTTTGCACACTGAAAATTTCGATGGCGTTGTGCAAGACAAAACGAATGAAGACCTTCTGCTGAAAACCCGGTAAGAATATTTGAATATTTACTGCTTTTAGACGTTAAAATATCTGAAAAATCGATGTACCATTACAGCTCGGTACTGATTTGTATAGGAATTTAGACAACAAAATTTAGCAATTCCCACCGTCGGGGGCGGTCGAGGGGGGTGCGGATCGACGGGGAATAATTCCTGGCGCCGATTAATGACGGTTTGCTGAAAAAAATTTGACAAATTTCAGAGTTTTTGACAAAAAACAAAAAAAAATTAAGGAAAAAAAACATTCTGAAATGTGTGCACACTGAAAATTTCGATGGCGTTGTGCAAGACAAAACGAATGAAGACCTTCTGCTGAAAACCCGGTAAGAATATTTGAATATTTACTGCTTTTAGACGTTAAAATATCTGAAAAATCGATGTACCATTACACCTCGGTACGGTACTGATTTGTATAGGAATTTAGACAACAAAATTTAGCAATTCCCACCATCGGGGGCGGTCGAGGGGGGTGCGGATCGACGGGGAATAATTCCTGGCGCCGATTAATGACGGTTTGCTGAAAACAATTTGACAAATTTCAGAGTTTTTGACAAAAAACAAAAAAAATTAAAGGCAAAAAAAAATTCTGAAATGTTTGCACACTGAAAATTTCGATGGCGTTGTGCAAGACAAAACGAATGAAGACCTTCTGCTGAAAACCCGGTAAGAATATTTGAATATTTACTGCTTTTAGACGTTAAAATATCTGAAAAATCGATGTACCATTACACCTCGGTACTGATTTGTATAGGAATTTAGACAACAAAATTTTGCAATTCCCACCATCGGGGGCGGTCGAGGGGGGTGCGGATCGACGGGGAATAATTCCTGGCGCCGATTAATGACGGTTTGCTGAAAAAAATTTGACAAATTTCAGAGTTTTTGACAAAAAACAAAAAAAAATTAAGGAAAAAAAACATTCTGAAATGTGTGCACACTGAAAATTTCGATGGCGTTGTGCAAGACAAAACGAATGAAGACCTTCTGCTGAAAACCCGGTAAGAATATTTGAATATTTACTGCTTTTAGACGTTAAAATATCTGAAAAATCGATGTACCATTACACCTCGGTACTGATTTGTATAGGAATTTAGACAACAAAATTTAGCAATTCCCACCATCGGGGGCGGTCGAGGGGGGTGCGGATCGACGGGGAATAATTCCTGGCGCCGATTAATGACGGTTTGCTGAAAAAAATTTGACAAATTTCAGAGTTTTTGACAAAAAACGAAAAAAATTTAAGGCAAAAAAAAATTCTGAAATGTTTGCACACTGAAAATTTCGATGGCGTTGTGCAAGACAAAACGAATGAAGACCTTCTGCTGAAAACCCGGTAAGAATATTTGAATATTTACTGCTTTTAGACGTTAAAATATCTGAAAAATCGATGTACCATTACACCTCGGTACTGATTTGTGTAGGAATTTAGACAACAAAATTTAGCAATTCCCACCATCGGGGGCGGTCGAGGGGGGTGCGGATCGACGGGGAATAATTCCTGGCGCCGATTAATGACGGTTTGCTGAAAAAAATTTGACAAATTTCAGAGTTTTTGACAAAAAACAAAAAAAAATTAAGGAAAAAAAACATTCTGAAATGTGTGCACACTGAAAATTTCGATGGCGTTGTGCAAGACAAAACGAATGAAGACCTTCTGCTGAAAACCCGGTAAGAATATTTGAATATTTACTGCTTTTAGACGTTAAAATATCTGAAAAATCGATGTACCATTACACCTCGGTACTGATTTGTATAGGAATTTAGACAACAAAATTTAGCAATTCCCACCATCGGGGGCGGTCGAGGGGGGTGCGGATCGACGGGGAATAATTCCTGGCGCCGATTAATGACGGTTTGATGAAAAAAATTTGACAAATTTCAGAGTTTTTGACAAAAAACAAAAAAAATTTAAGGCAAAAAAAAATTCTGAAATGTTTGCACACTGAAAATTTCGATGGCGTTGTGCAAGACAAAACGAATGAAGACCTTCTGCTGAAAACCCGGTAAGAATATTTGAATATTTACTGCTTTTAGACGTTAAAATATCTGAAAAATCGATGTACCATTACACCTCGGTACTGATTTGTATAGGAATTTAGACAACAAAATTTAGCAATTCCCACCATCGGGGGCGGTCGAGGGGGGTGCGGATCGACGGGGAATAATTCCTGGCGCCGATTAATGACGGTTTGCTGAAAAAAATTTGACAAATTTCAGAGTTTTTGACAAAAAACAAAAAAAATTTAAGGCAAAAAAAAATTCTGAAATGTTTGCACACTGAAAATTTCGATGGCGTTGTGCAAGACAAAACGAATGAAGACCTTCTGCTGAAAACCCGGTAAGAATATTTGAATATTTACTGCTTTTAGACGTTAAAATATCTGAAAAATCGATGTACCATTACACCTCGGTACTGATTTGTATAGGAATTTAGACAACAAAATTTAGCAATTCCCACCATCGGGGGCGGTCGAGGGGGGTGCGGATCGACGGGGAATAATTCCTGGCGCCGATTAATGACGGTTTGCTGAAAAAAATTTGACAAATTTCAGAGTTTTTGACAAAAAACAAAAAAAATTTAAGGCAAAAAAAAATTCTGAAATGTTTGCACACTGAAAATTTCGATGGCGTTGTGCAAGACAAAACGAATGAAGACCTTCTGCTCAAAACCCGGTAAGAATATTTGAATATTTACTGCTTTTAGACGTTAAAATATCTGAAAAATCGATGTACCATTACACCTCGGTACTGATTTGTATAGGAATTTAGACAACAAAATTTAGCAATTCCCACCATCGGGGGCGGTCGAGGGGGGTGCGGATCGACGGGGAATAATTCCTGGCGCCGATTAATGACGGTTTGCTGAAAACAATTTGACAAATTTCAGAGTTTTTGACAAAAAACAAAAAAAAATTAAGGAAAAAAAACATTCTGAAATGTGTGCACACTGAAAATTTCGATGGCGTTGTGCAAGACAAAACGAATGAAGACCTTCTGCTGAAAACCCGGTAAGAATATTTGAATATTTACTGCTTTTAGCCGTTAAAATATCTGAAAAATCGATGTACCATTACACCTCGGTACTGATTTGTATAGGAATTTAGACAACAAAATTTAGCAATTCCCACCATCGGAGGCGGTCGAGGGTGGTGCGGATCGACGGGGAATAATTCCTGGCGCCGATTAACGACGGTTTGCTGAAAAAAATTTGACAAATTTCAGAGTTTTTGACAAAAAACAAAAAAAATTTAAGGCAAAAAAAAATTCTAAAATGTTTGCACACTGAAAATTTCGATGGCGTTGTGCAAGACAAAACGAATGAAGACCTTCTGCTGAAAACCCGGTAAGAATATTTGAATATTTACTGCTTTTAGACGTTAAAATATCTGAAAAATCGATGTACCATTACACCTCGGTACTGATTTGTATAGGAATTTAGACAACAAAATTTAGCAATTCCCAGCATCGGGGGCGGTCGAGGGGGGTGCGGATCGACGGGGAATAATTCCTGGCGCCGATTAATGACGGTTTGCTGAAAAAAATTTGACAAATTTCAGAGTTTTTGACAAAAAACAAAAAAAATTTAAGGCAAAAAAAAATTCTGAAATGTTTGCACACTGAAAATTTCGATGGCGTTGTGCAAGACAAAACGAATGAAGACCTTCTGCTGAAAACCCGGTAAGAATATTTGAATATTTACTGCTTTTAGACGTTAAAATATCTGAAAAAACGATGTACCATTACACCTCGGTACTGATTTGTATAGGAATTTAGACAACAAAATTTAGCAATTCCCACCATCGGGGGCGGTCGAGGGGGGTGCGGATCGACGGGGAATAATTCCTGGCGCCGATTAATGACGGTTTGCTGAAAACAATTTGACAAATTTCAGAGGTTACGACAAAAAACAAAAAAAAATTAAGGCAAAAAAAATTTCTGAAATGTTTGCACACTGAAAATTTCGATGGCGTTGTGCAAGACAAAACGAATGAAGACCTTCTGCTGAAAACACGGTAAGAATATTTGAATATTTACTGCTTTTAGACGTTAAAATATCTAAAAAATCGATGTACCATTACACCTCGGTACTGATTTGTATAGGAATTTAGACAACAAAATTTAGCAATTCCCACCATCGGGGGCGGTCGAGGGGGGTGCGGATCGACGGGGACTAATTCCTGGCGCCGATTAATGACGGTTTGCTGAAAAAAATTTGACAAATTTCAGAGTTTTTGACAAAAAACAAAAAAAAATTAAGGCAAAAAAAAAAACTGAAATGTTTGCACACTGAAAATTTCGATGGCGTTGTGCAAGACAAAACGAATGAAGACCTTCTGCTGAAAACCCGGTAAGAATATTTGAATATTTACTGCTTTTAGACGTTAAAATATCTGAAAAATCGATGTACCATTACACCTCGGTACTGATTTGTATAGGAATTTAGACAACAAAATTTAGCAATTCCCACCATCGGGGGCGGTCGAGGGGGGTGCGGATCGACGGGGAATAATTCCTGGCGCCGATTAATGACGGTTTGCTGAAAAAAATTTGACAAATTTCAGAGTTTTTGACAAAAAACAAAAAAAATGTAAGGCAAAAAAAAATTCTGAAATGTTTGCACACTGAAAATTTCGATGGCGTTGTGCAAGACAAAACGAATGAAGACCTTCTGCTGAAAACCCGGTAAGAATATTTTAATATTTACTGCTTTTAGACGTTAAAATATCTGAAAAATCGATGTACCATTACACCTCGGTACTGATTTGTATAGGAATTTAGACAACAAAATTTAGCAATTCCCACCATCGGGGGCGGTCGAGGGGGGTGCGGATCGACGGGGAATAATTCCTGGCGCCGATTAATGACGGTTTGCTGAAAAAAATTTGACAAATTTCAGAGTTTTTGACAAAAAACAAAAAAAAATTAAGGCAAAAAAAAATTCTGAAATGTGTGCACACTGAAAATTTCGATGGCGTTGTGCAAGACAAAACGAATGAAGACCTTCTGCTGAAAACCCGGTAAGAATATTTGAATATTTACTGCTTTTAGACGTTAAAATATCTGAAAAATCGATGTACCATTACACCTCGGTACTGATTTGTATAGGAATTTAGACAACAAAATTTAGCAATTCCCACCATCGGGGGCGGTCGAGGGGGGTGCGGATCGACGGGGACTAATTCCTGGCGCCGTTTAATGACGGTTTGCTGAAAAAAATTTGACAAATTTCAGAGTTTTTGACAAAAAACAAAAAAAATGTAAGGCAAAAAAAAATTCTGAAATGTTTGCACACTGAAAATTTCGATGGCGTTGTGCAAGACAAAACGAATGAAGACCTTCTGCTGAAAACCCGGTAAGAATATTTGAATATTTACTGCTTTTAGACGTTAAAATATCTGAAAAATCGATGTACCATTACACCTCGGTACTGATTTGTATAGGAATTTAGACAACAAAATTTAGCAATTCCCACCATCGGGGGCGGTCGAGGGGGGTGCGGATCGACGGGGAATTATTCCTGGCGCCGATTAATGACGGTTTGCTGAAAAAAATTTGACAAATTTCAGAGTTTTTGACAAAAAACAAAAAAAAATTAAGGCAAAAAAAAATTCTGAAATGTTTGCACACTGAAAATTTCGATGGCGTTGTGCAAGACAAAACGAATGAAGACCTTCTGCTGAAAACCCGGTAAGAATATTTGAATATTTACTGCTTTTAGACGTTAAAATATCTGAAAAATCGATGTACCATTACACCTCGGTACTGATTTGTATAGGAATTTAGACAACAAAATTTAGCAATTCCCACCATCGGGGGCGGTCGAGGGGGGTGCGGATCGACGGGGAATAATTCCTGGCGCCGATTAATGACGGTTTGCTGAAAAAAAATTGACAAATTTCAGAGTTTTTGACAAAAAACAAAAAAAAATTAAGGCAAAAAAAAAATCTGAAATGTTTGCACACTGAAAATTTCGATGGCGTTGTGCAAGACAAAACGAATGAAGACCTTCTGCTGAAAACCCGGTAAGAATATTTGAATATTTACTGCTTTTAGACGTTAAAATATCTGAAAAATCGATGTACCATTACACCTCGGTACGGTACTGATTTGTATAGGAATTTAGACAACAAAATTTAGCAATTCCCACCATAGGGGGCGGTCGAGGGGGGTGCGGATCGACGGGGAATAATTCCTGGCGCCGATTAACGACGGTTTGCTGAAAAAAATTTGACAAATTTCAGAGTTTTTGACAAAAAACAAAAAAAAATTAAGGCAAAAAAAAATTCTGAAATGTTTGCACACTGAAAATTTCGATGGCGTTGTGCAAGACAAAACGAATGAAGACCTTCTGCTGAAAACCCGGTAAGAATATTTGAATATTTACTGCTTTTAGACGTTAAAATATCTGAAAAATCGATGTACCATTACACCTCGGTACTGATTTGTATAGGAATTTAGACAACAAAATTTAGCAATTCCCACCATCGGGGGCGGTCGAGGGGGGTGCGGATTGACGGGGAATAATTCCTGGCGCCGATTAATGACGGTTTGCTGAAAAAAATTTGACAAATTTCAGAGTTTTTGACAAAAAACAAAAAAAATTTAAGGCAAAAAAAAATTCTGAAATGTTTGCACACTGAAAATTTCGATGGCGTTGTGCAAGACAAAACGAATGAAGACCTTCTGCTGAAAACCCGGTAAGAATATTTGAATATTTACTGCTTTTAGACGTTAAAATATCTGAAAAATCGATGTACCATTACACCTCGGTACTGATTTGTATAGGAATTTAGACAACAAAATTTAGCAATTCCCACCATCGGGGGCGGTCGAGGGGGGTGCGGATCGACGGGGAATAATTCCTGGCGCCGATTAATGACGGTTTGCTGAAAAAAATTTGACAAATTTCAGAGCTTTTGACAAAAAACAAAAAAAATTTAAGGCAAAAAAAAATTCTGAAATGTTTGCACACTGAAAATTTCGATGGCGTTGTGCAAGACAAAACGAATGAAGACCTTCTGCTGAAAACCCGGTAAGAATATTTGAATATTTACTGCTTTTAGACGTTAAAATATCTGAAAAATCGATGTACCATTACACCTCGGTACTGATTTGTATAGGAATTTAGACAACAAAATTTAGCAATTCCCACTATCGGGGGCGGTCGAGGGGGGTGCGGATCGACGGGGACTAATTCCTGGCGCCGTTTAATGACGGTTTGCTGTAAAAAATTTGACAAATTTCAGAGTTTTTGACAAAAAACAAAAAAAATGTAAGGCAAAAAAAAATTCTGAAATGTTTGCACACTGAAAATTTCGATGGCGTTGTGCAAGACAAAACGAATGAAGACCTTCTGCTGAAAACCCGGTAAGAATATTTGAATATTTACTGCTTTTAGACGTTAAAATATCTGAAAAATCGATGTACCATTACACCTCGGTACTGATTTGTATAGGAATTTAGACAACAAAATTTAGCAATTCCCACCATCGGGGGCGGTCGAGGGGGGTGCGGATCGACGGGGAATTATTCCTGGCGCCGATTAATGACGGTTTGCTGAAAAAAATTTGACAAATTTCAGAGTTTTTGACAAAAAACAAAAAAAAATTAAGGCAAAAAAAAATTCTGAAATGTTTGCACACTGAAAATTTCGATGGCGTTGTGCAAGACAAAACGAATGAAGACCTTCTGCTGAAAACCCGGTAAGAATATTTGAATATTTACTGCTTTTAGACGTTAAAATATCTGAAAAATCGATGTACCATTACACCTCGGTACTGATTTGTATAGGAATTTAGACAACAAAATTTAGCAATTCCCACCATCGGGGGCGGTCGAGGGGGGTGCGGATCGACGGGGAATAATTCCTGGCGCCGATTAATGACGGTTTGCTGAAAAAAATTTGACAAATTTCAGAGTTTTTGACAAAAAACAAAAAAAAATTAAGGCAAAAAAAAATTCTGAAATGTTTGCACACTGAAAATTTCGATGGCGTTGTGCAAGACAAAACGAATGAAGACCTTCTGCTGAAAACCCGGTAAGAATATTTGAATATTTACTGCTTTTAGACGTTAAAATATCTGAAAAATCGATGTACCATTACACCTCGGTACTGATTTGTATAGGAATTTAGACAACAAAATTTAGCAATTCCCACCATCGGGGGCGGTCGAGGGGGGTGCGGATCGACGGGGAATAATTCCTGGCGCCGATTAATGACGGTTTGCTGAAAAAAAATTGACAAATTTCAGAGTTTTTGACAAAAAAACAAAAAAAAATTAAGGCAAAAAAAAAATCTGAAATGTTTGCACACTGAAAATTTCGATGGCGTTGTGCAAGACAAAACGAATGAAGACCTTCTGCTGAAAACCCGGTAAGAATATTTGAATATTTACTGCTTTTAGACGTTAAAATATCTGAAAAATCGATGTACCATTACACCTCGGTACTGATTTGTATAGGAATTTAGACAACAAAATTTAGCAATTCCCACCATCGGGGGCGGTCGAGGGGGGTGCGGATCGACGGGGAATAATTCCTGGCGCCGATTAATGACGGTTTGCTGAAAAAAATTTGACAAATTTCAGAGTTTTTGACAAAAAACAAAAAAAATTTAAGGCAAAAAAAAATTCTGAAATGTTTGCACACTGAAAATTTCGATGGCGTTGTGCAAGACAAAACGAATGAAGACCTTCTGCTGAAAACCCGGTAAGAATATTTGAATATTTACTGCTTTTAGACGTTAAAATATCTGAAAAATCGATGTACCATTACACCTCGGTACTGATTTGTATAGGAATTTAGACAAAAAAAATTTAGCAATTCCCACCATCGGGGGCGGTCGAGGGGGGTGCGGATCGACGGGGAATAATTCCTGGCGCCGATTAATGACGGTTTGCTGAAAAAAATTTGACAAATTTCAGAGTTTTTGACAAAAAACAAAAAAAATTTAAGGCAAAAAAAAATTCTGAAATGTGTGCACACTGAAAATTTCGATGGCGTTGTGCAAGACAAAACGAATGAAGACCTTCTGCTGAAAACCCGGTAAGAATATTTGAATATTTACTGCTTTTAGACGTTAAAATATCTGAAAAATCGATGTACCATTACACCTCGGTACTGATTTGTATAGGAATTTAGACAACAAAATTTAGCAATTCCCACCATCGGGGGCGGTCGAGGGGGGTGCGGATCGACGGGGAATAATTCCTGGCGCCGATTAATGACGGTTTGCTGAAAACAATTTGACAAATTTCAGAGTTTTTGACAAAAAACAAAAAAAATTTAAGGCAAAAAAAAATTCTGAAATGTTTGCACACTGAAAATTTCGATGGCGTTGTGCAAGACAAAACGAATGAAGACCTTCTGCTGAAAACCCGGTAAGAATATTTGAATATTTACTGCTTTTAGACGTTAAAATATCTGAAAAATCGATGTACCATTACACCTCGGTACTGATTTGTATAGGAATTTAGACAACAAAATTTAGCAATTCCCACCATCGGGGGCGGTCGAGGGGGGTGCGGATCGACGGGGAATAATTCCTGGCGCCGATTAATGACGGTTTGCTGAAAAAAATTTGACAAATTTCAGAGTTTTTGACAAAAAACAAAAAAAATTTAAGGCAAAAAAAAATTCTGAAATGTTTGCACACTGAAAATTTCGATGGCGTTGTGCAAGACAAAACGAATGAAGACCTTCTGCTGAAAACCCGGTAAGAATATTTGAATATTTACTGCTTTTAGACGTTAAAATATCTGAAAAATCGATGTACCATTACACCTCGGTACTGATTTGTATAGGAATTTAGACAACAAAATTTAGCAATTCCCACCATCGGGGGCGGTCGAGGGGGGTGCGGATCGACGGGGAATAATTCCTGGCGCCGATTAATGACGGTTTGCTGAAAAAAATTTGACAAATTTCAGAGTTTTTGACAAAAAACAAAAAAAAATTTAGGCAAAAAAAAAAACTGAAATGTTTGCACACTGAAAATTTCGATGGCGTTGTGCAAGACAAAACGAATGAAGACCTTCTGCTGAAAACCCGGTAAGAATATTTGAATATTTACTGCTTTTAGACGTTAAAATATCTGAAAAATCGATGTACCATTACACCTCGGTACTGATTTGTATAGGAATTTAGACAACAAAATTTAGCAATTCCCACCATCGGGGGCGGTCGAGGGGGGTGCGGATCGACGGGGAATAATTCCTGGCGCCGATTAATGACGGTTTGCTGAAAAAAATTTGACAAATTTCAGAGGTTTTGACAAAACACAAAAAAAATTTAAGGCAAAAAAAAATTCTGAAATGTTTGCACACTGAAAATTTCGATGGCGTTGTGCAAGACAAAACGAATGAAGACCTTCTGCTGAAAACCCGGTAAGAATATTTGAATATTTACTGCTTTTAGACGTTAAAATATCTGAAAAATCGATGTACCATTACACCTCGGTACTGATTTGTATAGGAATTTAGACAACAAAATTTAGCAATTCCCACCATCGGGGGCGGTCGAGGGGGGTGCGGATCGACGGGGAATTATTCCTGGCGCCGATTAATGACGGTTTGCTGAAAAAAATTTGACAAATTTCAGAGTTTTTGACAAAAAACAAAAAAAAATTAAGGCAAAAAAAAATTCTGAAATGTTTGCACACTGAAAATTTCGATGGCGTTGTGCAAGACAAAACGAATGAAGACCTTCTGCTGAAAACCCGGTAAGAATATTTGAATATTTACTGCTTTTAGACGTTAAAATATCTGAAAAATCGATGTACCATTACACCTCGGTACTGATTTGTATAGGAATTTAGACAACAAAATTTAGCAATTCCCACCATCGGGGGCGGTCGAGGGGGGTGCGGATCGACGGGGAATAATTCCTGGCGCCGATTAATGACGGTTTGCTGAAAAAAATTTGACAAATTTCAGAGTTTTTGACAAAAAACAAAAAAAATTTAAGGCAAAAAAAAATTCTGAAATGTTTGCACACTGAAAATTTCGATGGCGTTGTGCAAGACAAAACGAATGAATACCTTCTGCTGAAAACCCGGTAAGAATATTTGAATATTTACTGCTTTTAGACGTTAAAATATCTGAAAAATCGATGTACCATTACACCTCGGTACTGATTTGTATAGGAATTTAGACAACAAAATTTAGCAATTCCCACCATCGGGGGCGGTCGAGGGGGGTGCGGATCGACGGGGAATAATTCCTGGCGCCGATTAATGACGGTTTGCTGAAAAAAATTTGACAAATTTCAGAGTTTTTGACAAAAAACAAAAAAAAATTTAGGCAAAAAAAAAAACTGAAATGTTTGCACACTGAAAATTTCGATGGCGTTGTGCAAGACAAAACGAATGAAGACCTTCTGCTGAAAACCCGGTAAGAATATTTGAATATTTACTGCTTTTAGACGTTAGAATATCTGAAAAATCGATGTACCATTACACCTCGGTACTGATTTGTATAGGAATTTAGACAACAAAATTTAGCAATTCCCACCATCGGGGGCGGTCGAGGGGGGTGCGGATCGACGGGGAATTATTCCTGGCGCCGATTAATGACGGTTTGCTGAAAAAAATTTGACAAATTTCAGAGTTTTTGACAAAAAACAAAAAAAAATTAAGGCAAAAAAAAATTCTGAAATGTTTGCACACTGAAAATTTCGATGGCGTTGTGCAAGACAAAACGAATGAAGACCTTCTGCTGAAAACCCGGTAAGAATATTTGAATATTTACTGCTTTTAGACGTTAAAATATCTGAAAAATCGATGTACCATTACACCTCGGTACTGATTTGTATAGGAATTTAGACAACAAAATTTAGCAATTCCCACCATCGGGGGCGGTCGAGGGGGGTGCGGATCGACGGGGAATAATTCCTGGCGCCGATTAATGACGGTTTGCTGAAAAAAATTTGACAAATTTCAGAGTTTTTGACAAAAAACAAAAAAAATATAAGGCAAAAAAAAATTCTGAAATGTTTGCACACTGAAAATTTCGATGGCGTTGTGCAAGACAAAACGAATGAAGACCTTCTGCTGAAAACCCGGTAAGAATATTTGAATATTTACTGCTTTTAGACGTTAAAATATCTGAAAAATCGATGTACCATTACACCTCGGTACTGATTTGTATAGGAATTTAGACAACAAAATTTAGCAATTCCCACCATCGGGGGCGGTCGAGGGGGGTGCGGATCGACGGGGAATAATTCCTGGCGCCGATTAATGACGGTTTGCTGAAAAAAAATTGACAAATTTCAGAGTTTTTGACAAAAAAACAAAAAAAAATTAAGGCAAAAAAAAAATCTGAAATGTTTGCACACTGAAAATTTCGATGGCGTTGTGCAAGACAAAACGAATGAAGACCTTCTGCTGAAAACCCGGTAAGAATATTTGAATATTTACTGCTTTTAGACGTTAAAATATCTGAAAAATCGATGTACCATTACACCTCGGTACTGATTTGTATAGGAATTTAGACAACAAAATTTAGCAATTCCCACCATCGGGGGCGGTCGAGGGGGGTGCGGATCGACGGGGAATAATTCCTGGCGCCGATTAATGACGGTTTGCTGAAAAAAATTTGACAAATTTCAGAGTTTTTGACAAAAAACAAAAAAAATTTAAGGCAAAAAAAAATTCTGAAATGTTTGCACACTGAAAATTTCGATGGCGTTGTGCAAGACAAAACGAATGAAGACCTTCTGCTGAAAACCCGGTAAGAATATTTGAATATTTACTGCTTTTAGACGTTAAAATATCTGAAAAATCGATGTACCATTACACCTCGGTACTGATTTGTATAGGAATTTAGACAACAAAATTTAGCAATTCCCACCATCGGGGGCGGTCGAGGGGGGTGCGGATCGACGGGGAATAATTCCTGGCGCCGATTAATGACGGTTTGCTGAAAAAAATTTGACAAATTTCAGAGTTTTTGACAAAAAACAAAAAAAAATTAAGGCAAAAAAAAAAATCTGAAATGTTTGCACACTGAAAATTTCGATGGCGTTGTGCAAGACAAAACGAATGAAGACCTTCTGCTGAAAACCCGGTAAGAATATTTGAATATTTACTGCTTTTAGACGTTAAAATATCTGAAAAATCGATGTACCATTACACCTCGGTACTGATTTGTATAGGAATTTAGACAACAAAATTTAGCAATTCCCACCATCGGGGGCGGTCGAGGGGGGTGCGGATCGACGGGGAATAATTCCTGGCGCCGATTAATGACGGTTTGCTGAAAAAAATTTGACAAATTTCAGAGTTTTTGACAAAAAACAAAAAAAATTTAAGGCAAAAAAAAATTCTGAAATGTTTGCACACTGAAAATTTCGATGGCGTTGTGCAAGACAAAACGAATGAAGACCTTCTGCTGAAAACCCGGTAAGAATATTTGAATATTTACTGCTTTTAGACGTTAACATATCTGAAAAATCGATGTACCATTACACCTCGGTACTGATTTGTATAGGAATTTAGACAACAAAATTTAGCAATTCCCACCATCGGGAGCGGTCGAGGGGGGTGCGGATCGACGGGGAATAATTCCTGGCGCCGGTTAATGACGGTTTGCTGAAAAAAATTTGACAAATTTCAGAGTTTTTGACAAAAAACAAAAAAAAATTAAGGCAAAATAAAAATCTGAAATGTTTGCACACTGAAAATTTCGATGGCGTTGTGCAAGACAAAACGAATGAAGACCTTCTGCTGAAAACCCGGTAAGAATATTTGAATATTTACTGCTTTTAGACGTTAAAATATCTGAAAAATCGATGTACCATTACACCTCGGTACGGTACTGATTTGTATAGGAATTTAGACAACAAAATTTAGCAATTCCCACCATAGGGGGCGGTCGAGGGGGGTGCGGATCGACGGGGAATAATTCCTGGCGCCGATTAACGACGGTTTGCTGAAAAAAATTTGACAAATTTCAGAGTTTTTGACAAAAAACAAAAAAAATTTAAGGCAAAAAAAAATTCTGAAATGTTTGCACACTGAAAATTTCGATGGCGTTGTGCAAGACAAAACGAATGAAGACCTTCTGCTGAAAACCCGGTAAGAATATTTGAATATTTACTGCTTTTAGACGTTAAAATATCTGAAAAATCGATGTACCATTACACCTCGGTACTGATTTGTATAGGAATTTAGACAACAAAATTTAGCAATTCCCACCATCGGGGGCGGTCGAGGGGGGTGCGGATTGACGGGGAATAATTCCTGGCGCCGATTAATGACGGTTTGCTGAAAAAAATTTGACAAATTTCAGAGTTTTTGACAAAAAACAAAAAAAATTTAAGGCAAAAAAAAATTCTGAAATGTTTGCACACTGAAAATTTCGATGGCGTTGTGCAAGACAAAACGAATGAAGACCTTCTGCTGAAAACCCGGTAAGAATATTTGAATATTTACTGCTTTTAGACGTTAAAATATCTGAAAAATCGATGTACCATTACACCTCGGTACTGATTTGTATAGGAATTTAGACAACAAAATTTAGCAATTCCCACCATCGGGGGCGGTCGAGGGGGGTGCGGATCGACGGGGAATAATTCCTGGCGCCGATTAATGACGGTTTGCTGAAAAAAATTTGACAAATTTCAGAGCTTTTGACAAAAAACAAAAAAAAATTAAGGCAAAAAAAAATTCTGAAATGTTTGCACACTGAAAATTTCGATGGCGTTGTGCAAGACAAAACGAATGAAGACCTTCTGCTGAAAACCCGGTAAGAATATTTGAATATTTACTGCTTTTAGACGTTAAAATATCTGAAAAATCGATGTACCATTACACCTCGGTACTGATTTGTATAGGAATTTAGACAACAAAATTTAGCAATTCCCACCATCGGGGGCGGTCGAGGGGGGTGCGGATCGACGGGGACTAATTCCTGGCGCCGTTTAATGACGGTTTGCTGTAAAAAATTTGACAAATTTCAGAGTTTTTGACAAAAAACAAAAAAAATGTAAGGCAAAAAAAAATTCTGAAATGTTTGCACACTGAAAATTTCGATGGCGTTGTGCAAGACAAAACGAATGAAGACCTTCTGCTGAAAACCCGGTAAGAATATTTGAATATTTACTGCTTTTAGACGTTAAAATATCTGAAAAATCGATGTACCATTACACCTCGGTACTGATTTGTATAGGAATTTAGACAACAAAATTTAGCAATTCCCACCATCGGGGGCGGTCGAGGGGGGTGCGGATCGACGGGGAATTATTCCTGGCGCCGATTAATGACGGTTTGCTGAAAAAAATTTGACAAATTTCAGAGTTTTTGACAAAAAACAAAAAAAAATTAAGGCAAAAAAAAATTCTGAAATGTTTGCACACTGAAAATTTCGATGGCGTTGTGCAAGACAAAACGAATGAAGACCTTCTGCTGAAAACCCGGTAAGAATATTTGAATATTTACTGCTTTTAGACGTTAAAATATCTGAAAAATCGATGTACCATTACACCTCGGTACTGATTTGTATAGGAATTTAGACAACAAAATTTAGCAATTCCCACCATCGGGGGCGGTCGAGGGGGGTGCGGATCGACGGGGAATAATTCCTGGCGCCGATTAATGACGGTTTGCTGAAAAAAATTTGACAAATTTCAGAGTTTTTGACAAAAAACAAAAAAAATATAAGGCAAAAAAAAATTCTGAAATGTTTGCACACTGAAAATTTCGATGGCGTTGTGCAAGACAAAACGAATGAAGACCTTCTGCTGAAAACCCGGTAAGAATATTTGAATATTTACTGCTTTTAGACGTTAAAATATCTGAAAAATCGATGTACCATTACACCTCGGTACTGATTTGTATAGGAATTTAGACAACAAAATTTAGCAATTCCCACCATCGGGGGCGGTCGAGGGGGGTGCGGATCGACGGGGAATAATTCCTGGCGCCGATTAATGACGGTTTGCTGAAAAAAATTTGACAAATTTCAGAGTTTTTGACAAAAAACAAAAAAAAATTAAGGCAAAAAAAAAAACTGAAATGTTTGCACACTGAAAATTTCGATGGCGTTGTGCAAGACAAAACGAATGAAGACCTTCTGCTGAAAACCCGGTAAGAATATTTGAATATTTACTGCTTTTAGACGTTAAAATATCTGAAAAATCGATGTACCATTACACCTCGGTACTGATTTGTATAGGAATTTAGACAACAAAATTTAGCAATTCCCACCATCGGGGGCGGTCGAGGGGGGTGCGGATCGACGGGGAATAATTCCTGGCGCCGATTAATGACGGTTTGCTGAAAAAAATTTGACAAATTTCAGAGTTTTTGACAAAAAACAAAAAAAAATTAAGGCAAAAAAAAATTCTGAAATGTTTGCACACTGAAAATTTCGATGGCGTTGTGCAAGACAAAACGAATGAAGACCTTCTGCTGAAAACCCGGTAAGAATATTTGAATATTTACTGCTTTTAGACGTTAAAATATCTGAAAAATCGATGTACCATTACACCTCGGTACTGATTTGTATAGGAATTTAGACAACAAAATTTAGCAATTCCCACCATCGGGGGCGGTCGAGGGGGGTGCGGATCGACGGGGAATAATTCCTGGCGCCGATTAATGACGGTTTGCTGAAAAAAATTTGACAAATTTCAGAGTTTTTGACAAAAAACAAAAAAAATTTAAGGCAAAAAAAAATTCTGAAATGTTTGCACACTGAAAATTTCGATGGCGTTGTGCAAGACAAAACGAATGAAGACCTTCTGCTGAAAACCCGGTAAGAATATTTGAATATTTACTGCTTTTAGACGTTAAAATATCTGAAAAATCGATGTACCATTACACCTCGGTACTGATTTGTATAGGAATTTAGACAACAAAATTTAGCAATTCCCACCATCGGGGGCGGTCGAGGGGGGTGCGGATCGACGGGGAATAATTCCTGGCGCCGTTTAATGACGGTTTGCTGAAAAAAATTTGACAAATTTCAGAGTTTTTGACAAAAAACAAAAAAAATTTAAGGCAAAAAAAAATTCTGAAATGTTTGCACACTGAAAATTTCGATGGCGTTGTGCAAGACAAAACGAATGAAGACCTTCTGCTGAAAACCCGGTAAGAATATTTGAATATTTACTGCTTTTAGACGTTAAAATATCTGAAAAATCGATGTACCATTACACCTCGGTACTGATTTGTATAGGAATTTAGACAACAAAATTTAGCAATTCCCACCATCGGGGGCGGTCGAGGGGGGTGCGGATCGACGGGGAATTATTCCTGGCGCCGATTAATGACGGTTTGCTGAAAAAAATTTGACAAATTTCAGAGTTTTTGACAAAAAACAAAAAAAAATTAAGGCAAAAAAAAATTCTGAAATGTTTGCACACTGAAAATTTCGATGGCGTTGTGCAAGACAAAACGAATGAAGACCTTCTGCTGAAAACCCGGTAAGAATATTTGAATATTTACTGCTTTTAGACGTTAAAATATCTGAAAAATCGATGTACCATTACACCTCGGTACTGATTTGTATAGGAATTTAGACAACAAAATTTAGCAATTCCCACCATCGGGGGCGGTCGAGGGGGGTGCGGATCGACGGGGAATAATTCCTGGCGCCGATTAATGACGGTTTGCTGAAAAAAATTTGACAAATTTCAGAGTTTTTGACAAAAAACAAAAAAAATTTAAGGCAAAAAAAAATTCTGAAATGTTTGCACACTGAAAATTTCGATGGCGTTGTGCAAGACAAAACGAATGAAGACCTTCTGCTGAAAACCCGGTAAGAATATTTGAATATTTACTGCTTTTAGACGTTAACATATCTGAAAAATCGATGTACCATTACACCTCGGTACTGATTTGTATAGGAATTTAGACAACAAAATTTAGCAATTCCCACCATCGGGAGCGGTCGAGGGGGGTGCGGATCGACGGGGAATAATTCCTGGCGCCGATTAATGACGGTTTGCTGAAAAAAATTTGACAAATTTCAGAGTTTTTGACAAAAAACAAAAAAAAATTAAGGCAAAATAAAAATCTGAAATGTTTGCACACTGAAAATTTCGATGGCGTTGTGCAAGACAAAACGAATGAAGACCTTCTGCTGAAAACCCGGTAAGAATATTTGAATATTTACTGCTTTTAGACGTTAAAATATCTGAAAAATCGATGTACCATTACACCTCGGTACGGTACTGATTTGTATAGGAATTTAGACAACAAAATTTAGCAATTCCCACCATAGGGGGCGGTCGAGGGGGGTGCGGATCGACGGGGAATAATTCCTGGCGCCGATTAACGACGGTTTGCTGAAAAAAATTTGACAAATTTCAGAGTTTTTGACAAAAAACAAAAAAAATTTAAGGCAAAAAAAAATTCTGAAATGTTTGCACACTGAAAATTTCGATGGCGTTGTGCAAGACAAAACGAATGAAGACCTTCTGCTGAAAACCCGGTAAGAATATTTGAATATTTACTGCTTTTAGACGTTAAAATATCTGAAAAATCGATGTACCATTACACCTCGGTACTGATTTGTATAGGAATTTAGACAACAAAATTTAGCAATTCCCACCATCGGGGGCGGTCGAGGGGGGTGCGGATTGACGGGGAATAATTCCTGGCGCCGATTAATGACGGTTTGCTGAAAAAAATTTGACAAATTTCAGAGTTTTTGACAAAAAACAAAAAAAATTTAAGGCAAAAAAAAATTCTGAAATGTTTGCACACTGAAAATTTCGATGGCGTTGTGCAAGACAAAACGAATGAAGACAGGTTAGGTTAGGTTAAGTTAGGTTAGGTTAGGTTAGGTTAGGTTAGGTTAGGTTAGGTTAGGGTGTTTGTCAGAAAACCTCCTCGTGGTACACCCTGGGCAACGTTGGCAATGATGCTCTTCATTATTGCTGGCGGCTAATATTCTGACAACCGGTGCCTTGTGCCGTCGCGTTCGGCACCGGTGGCGGGGGGATGGACCCTTGTCCCATCCCCAAGCCGGAGGCCCTGCTTTGGGCCCGGCTCTCCCAGTACCGCTCTGTTTTAGAGTGGACATGGGAGAGCCTCCTTGACGGGTTCGGCGTGCACTCACCCTGCCGCTGAACAGACAACGGGGTCCCTTCTCGTCATTCTGACGATTCTCCCCCCTTTCTTTGCCCCTTTGTTTTGTCCCCCCCCCCCTTTTTGTGGTTCTGAGTCCACTTTGTTTTCCCCTCCCTTTTGTTTTGCTCCCTTTCTTTTGTCTTTTGTCCCCGTTGTCACCGTCTAGAGCATATCGTAACCCCGTATTGTGCAGTGTCGTGGATCACGTCTCGCGGCTGCTGACGGGACCGAGGGTCTTGGCTTCACCGCCCGGACTGCGAGGGAGTGGCCCTCTATAAAAACCACCCCGAATCTCAAGTTGCTGCCGCACGGCGAGGAGATGCATGGCTGATGGGTAGTTCAGTCACTAGTGCGGCCCCTCAGGGTACCTGCCGTCCCCCTGTAGTATTAGGCTTGCCCGGGTATCGGGATCTCTGCCCGGGTCGACATTTATTTCTCCCATTCTCGTGGGATTCAATATGGATAATTCTAACAAATCAATTTTAAAAAAAAAGACGTTGAGAGAGTCGCGCACGCCCAGTTCTGCGCGCTCCGAGGAAGATGAAGATTACGTGCCGTCGGAGAACGAGGTAAATGTTTTGTCTTCGGATGTTAGTCCGGACAGAGCAACGCGCAAGCGCTCGCGGTCTGCACAGCCATCGGAGTCGGACGGCTCGAGCGAGGACGCGATTCCGGCACCGAAAGTTGCAACGGCAAGACGTGGACGCGGTCGTCCGCCCACCCACGGCAAGTACGTGGGTTTGGGTCAGGCCAAGGCCGAACTTGCCGCTGCGTTGCGGAAGGCCGAAGCCGAGGAGCGTACGTCCGATGAAGACAGCATAATTGCTGCGGCAGCCCGACGTGTCACTGCCGGAAGGGAGCAGCTGGTGGTGGAGCCGGATGCTGAAGACTTGCCGGTGGCCCAGCTGAAGACCCGGCTGAGTGACGCTCTGGAGGCAATCCGTCTCGTCTCCAGAAAATCGAAGGGCCTCAAGGGCACGTGCCAAAAGACCCTTAAGGTGTCCATAGAGGCCATTAAGGACATCGCAGAGGCCGTCTTCAGCCGCACGGAGAATGAAGAAGTCGCAAAACTCCAAAAAGAAAATGCTCGTTTGGCGACTGAAATATCCGAGCTTAAAAAGCGACAGGAGCAGTTTGAGGAGCGGCATGACAAAGGCGCAAGCAAAACAGAGTCGGAGCTTGTGGCTCTCGTCCGGCAGGAGCTCGGAGAGTTTCGTGCCAAACTCTCCGTTATGGAGGGCCGGCTACTGCGCCCTCCTTTAGCAGCAGATCGGAGAGAGCCTCCCCCACCTTCTTCCCTGACGCCTGCGCCGCCCACGTCGTACGCGGCTAAAGTACGAGCCCCGCGGCCTCCTGCAACTGCTCCAGCGGCCGAAGCCATAGCTCCGGCAAGCCAAAAGAGCAGGAAAAGGGCGCAGGCTAAGCGCGCACCCGCACCAGCTCCTAGGGAACGCCCCGCCGCGCCCAGGGCACAACCCGCTGCCACCGCACGCAAAGCCGACGACTGGGAGGTTGTCGGCAAGAAGCAGGAGGCAGCCAAAAAGAGGAAGAAGGCGGCCAAGAAGGCCAGGCAGGCGGCCAAAAAGGCAGAGAGGAAGCTCCAGGCCCCTCGCTCAACTGCAGTTGTCCTAACACTGCAGCCGGCTGCCATCGAGCGAGGGACCACTTACGCGGAGCTCCTCAAGAAGGCGCGGACGGCGATCGACCCCGGCAAACTGGGCATAACGGGAGGCTTGCGGTGCCGGACTACCCAGACCGGTGCCCGCCTAATCGAAGTGCCGGGAGTCGCAAGCGGCGACCAGGCGGACCGCCTGGCGGAAAGTCTCCGTCAGGTGTTGGAGTCAGAAGAGGTCCGCGTCTCCAGGCCCCAAAAGTGCGTGGATCTGCGCATCACGGGCCTGGATGACTCTGTCACAAAAGAGGAGGTCGTCGCTGCCGTCGCCAAGACCGGAGGGTGCCCTGAAGCTCAAATAAGGTCCGGTGAAATTAAGCAGGGCCGCGCCGGAATGGGGACGGCCATTATCAGCTGTCCCGTGGCCGCCGCCAAGAAACTGGCCGATGGCCGAAGAATTTTAGTGGGTTGGGTGTCGGCGCAGGTCAAGGTCTTAGAACCCAGGCTCGCCCGGTGCTACCGCTGCCTATCTGGCGGCCATGTGGGCGTCATGTGCCCCTCACAGGCTGACTGCACCGGCCGCTGTTTCCGCTGCGGTCAGCCTGGTCACATGGCCGCTACATGCGAGGCCACGCCGCACTGTATTCTGTGTGCGGCGGCGGGCAAACCATCAAAGCACCGGGCGGGTGGCAAGGAGTGCGCCGCCACCAACAAAAAACTGGCCCCACGGTCGCCTGCCTCGTCGTCAACAGCCGCCAGGGTCGCCGCTCCCGCGGTTGGAGGGGCGGAGGTGAGTATGGAGACGTAATGCCTCCACGCCTCCGTCTCCTCCAGTGCAACTTAAACCACTGCGCCAGGGCTCAGGATCTTCTCCTCCAGAGCATGGCGCAGTGGTCAATTCATGTCGCCATCGTCGCCGAGCCCTATTTTGTCCCCCCCAGGGCTGACTGGGTAGGGGATCTGGATGGCTCGGTGGCGTTAATTTCGCCGGCCGCCGCCGGCACCCCGTCCTTCGAGAACATCGTCCGAGGACGGGGCTGCGTCGCAGCACTCGTAGGAGAGGCGGTTGTGGTGGGCGGTTACTTCTCACCCAACCGACCTCTCGCCGACTTCGAGGAGTATCTCCTCGAACTGAACGTCGTCGTCGCTCGAAGCCACCCTCGGCCCGTGCTCGTCGTCGGGGACCTCAATGCCAAATCCTCGGCTTGGGGTTCCGCGACCACGGACGCGAGGGGTGAATTGCTCGAGGAGTGGGCCGTAGAAAACGGCCTGCTAGTCCTCAATCGTGGGTCAGTGCACACGTGCGTGCGTCAGCGGGGCGGCTCTGTCATCGATGTGTCTTTTGCTAGCCCCGCACTAGCACGCCGTGTCCAAGGCTGGCGTGTCGTCGAGGAGGTGGAGACATTGTCGGACCACCGCTATATCCGGTTCGACGTCTCCGCCCAGACCTCCGACCCCCCAGCCCCAAGGGTCCCGATTGGGGGCGGTCCGCGTTGGGCTTTGAAAAAGCTGAATCGGGAGGTTCTCCTGGAAGCCTCCATCGTTCAGGCCTGGGTGCCAGCGCCGGCCAGGCCTGACAATATCGAGATGGAGGCCGAGTGGTTCCGGGAGGCCGTAACACAAGTGTGTGATGCGGCGATGCCTAGAGTGCCTCTAGCTGTCACAGCTAGGCGTCGGGTGTACTGGTGGTCGGACCACATAGCCGACCTGCGCCACTCTTGTGTGGCGGCCAGGCGCCAGTACATCCGGCTTCGTAGGAGGCGTCGCCGCCCTCCCGATTTTGACGCCAGGGAGGCGGAACTGTACGAGGTCTACAGAGCGGCCAAGAAGGTCCTGAAGACAGCCATAAAGCGGGCCAAGGATGAGGCCCGCCAAGAGCTGCTGGGGACTCTGGACCGTAATCCCTGGGGGCGTCCATATCTTATGGTCAGGGGCAAACTTCGCCCCTGGGCGCCCCCTTTGTCCCAGAGTCTCCGGCCACAGTTGGTTGAGGAGGTGGTGGCCGCTCTGTTCCCTTTACGGGCGGAGCACACTCCTCCGCCGATGGTTCTGCCTTCCATGGCGTCCAGCGCGGACTTTGACGACGACGTGGTTCCCGAAGTGACCCAGGTAGAGTTGCGAGCGGCGGTGTCGAGACTTCGCTCGAAAAACACCGCCCCAGGGCCCGACGGCATTCCAGGTCTTGCATTGGCCCTGGCCCTCGAGGAGCTCGCGCCCCGACTTAAGGGGCTCCTCAGCGAATGTTTGCAGCAGGGCCAGTTTCCGCGCCAGTGGAAGGTGGGGAAACTGGTCCTGATCAGGAAGGAAGGGCGCCCGGCGGACAGTCCGTCCGCCTACCGGCCCATTGTGTTGCTGGACGAGGTGGCTAAACTGTTTGAGTTTGTTATCGCGGAGCGCCTCGTCCAGCGTCTTTCTTCTGTGGGTCCGGATCTGGCGGACAACCAGTATGGTTTCCGTCGCGGGCGCTCTACAATTGATGCAGTTCTGCAAGTGAGGAGCCTGGCGGAGGATGCGGTGTCCCGGGGCGAGGTCGTCTTCGCGGTGTCTCTTGACATCGCGAATGCCTTCAACACCTTGCCCTGGAGTTGTATCAGGGCGGCACTCATTTTCCATCGAGTGCCGACCTACCTCCGCCGCATAGTCGGGGCATATCTATCGGAGAGGGTAGTAGTCTACCCGGGTCACGACGGTTGGAGTCGGCGAGAGATGTCGTGCGGTGTTCCACAGGGATCGGTTCTGGGTCCGCTCCTGTGGAACATCGGTTACGACTGGGTGCTGCGAGGTGCGCTCCTCCGTGGCGTCGGCGTCATTTGTTACGCCGACGACACGCTTGTCACGGCGAGGGGTAAGTCGCACCGGGCGGCGGCCATACTGGCGACCGCTGGGGTCGCACAAGTCGTTGGTCGTATCCGGCGGTTGGGCCTCGAGGTGGCCCTGTCCAAGTCCGAGGCCGTTTGTTTTCACGGCCCTCGGAACCGGCCACCTCCAGGGGCCCATATCATGGTAGGAGGGGTCCGCATCGGCGTCGAGCCGACCCTGAAATATTTGGGTCTTTTGCTCGACAGCCGGTGGGACTTTACAGCCCATTTTCGTCGTTTGGTCCCCATTCTTCGGGGCGCTGCAGGCGCGCTTTCGCGTCTGCTGCCCAACCTCGGGGGGCCAAACACCTCCTGCCGGAGGCTCTACGAGGGGGTCGTGCGGTCCATGGCCCTATATGGGGCTCCAGTTTGGGCGGACAACCTGACGGCCCGAAACATTTCGGCGCTTCGTGCACCACAGCGCGCCATGGCCGTCAGGTTGATAAGAGGTTACCGCACGATCTCGTTCGAGGCTGCGAGCCTCCTCGCCGGATCGATGCCATGGGACCTGGAAGCGGCGCTCCTGGCGTCGCTCTATCGTTGGCGCCGGGAGGCGCTAGCTCGGGGCGAAGGACCGGCTCTTCCCGCTCTCGAGGCGGCGAGGTCCGAGCTCCGCCGGGTCCTAGTGGCAAATTGGAAGGAACGACTTGTGCACCCCAGTGCCGGGCACGCCACGGTCGTGGCGGTAAGTCCCGTGTTTGAGGAGTGGCTGGAGAGGCGCCATGGCGCCCTCACCTTCCGGCTGACACAGGTAATGACTGGCCACGGTTGTTTTGGCCAGTTCCTGTGTCGCATACGCCGGCAAGAGACGCCCGGTTGTCACCACTGCGGCGACTGCCGCGACGTTGTTGAGGACACGGCGCTGCACACTTTGGCGGTTTGCCCCGCCTGGGCATCGCAGCGCCGTGAGTTGATCGCGGCAGTCGGATTGGTTGCCCTCTCGCTCCCGGCCGTAGTTCAGTCTATGGTCCGGAGTGAGAGGTCGTGGAACGCCGTCGCCTCCTTCTGTGAGGAAGTCATTTCCATCAAGGAGGCGGCGGAGCGGGAGAGGGAGCGTTTGAACCCTCTCCCCAACCGCAGAGCCGGGCGCCGAAGGGCGCGAGACGACCTCCAGCCACCCTGAGGTTTGACCTGGGGGTGGCGGGCTTTGTGGGCCTGCCCGCCATCCGTTCAGCACCAGGTCCGAGAGGCGGCGTGCGTGTTCCCACGCGCGCCTCTGTTGTTTCGAGTCCGTCTCCCCTCTAGGGGGGACAGTAGGGAGTGATAGAAGTGCCATTAGGGTAGGTCTTTCGTGTAGTGGCCTGCCGTTTCATACGGCGGGCCGAAACCTCGGCGGGGTCGCGACCGCATGCGAAAGTGATTCGCGCGGCCCCGTCGATAGTGGTTTTGTCGAGGAACACCGTGGTAGGTTTAGTCGGTATCCCGGGAGGTACATTTTCTTCTTAACATCTTTCTTTTACCCCGGCGAGTCCGACATAACCCCTCCGCCCGCCCCCGCGGAGGGGTATGCATCAAGCATTCCCCCACGTAAAAAAAAAAAAAAAAAAAAAAAAAAGGTTAGGTTAGGTTAGGTTAGGTTAGGTTAGGTTAGGTTAGGTTAGGTTAGGTTAGGTTAGGTTAGGTTAGGTTAGGTTAGGTAGGGTGTTTGTCAGAAAACCTCCTCGTGGTACACCCTGGGCAACGTTGGCAATAATGCTCTTCATTATTGCTGGCGGCTAATATTCTGACAACCGGTGCCTTGTGCCGTCGCGTTCGGCACCGGTGGCGGGGGGATGGACGTTTGTCCCATCCCCAAGCCGGAGGCCCTCTCTTTGGGCCTGGCTCTCCCAGTACCGCTCTGTTTTAGAGTGGACATGGGAGAGCCGCTTTGACGGGTTCGGCGTGTACTCACCCTGCCGCTGAACAGACAACGGGGTCTCTTCTCGTCAGTCTGACGATTCTTCCCCCTTTCCTTGCCCCTTTGTATTATCCCCCCCCCCCTTTGTGGTTCTGCGTCCACTCTGTTTTCCCCTCCCTTTTGTTTTGCTCCCTTTCTTTTGTCTTTTGTCCCCGTTGTCACCGTCTAGAACATATCGTAACCCCGTAGTGTGCAGTGTCGTGGATCACGTCTCGCGGCTGCTGACGGGACCGAGGGTCTTGGCTTCACCGCCCGGACTGCGAGGGAGTGGCCCTCTATAAAAACCACCCCGAATCTCAAGTTGCTGCCGCACGGCGAGGAGATGCATGGCTGATGGGTAGTTCAGTCACTAGTGCGGCCCCCTCAGGGTACCTGCCGTCCCCCTGTTGTATTAGGCTTGCCCGGGTATCGGGATCTCTGCCCGGGTCGACGTTTATTTCTCCCATACTCGTGGGTTTCAATATGGAAAATTCTGCAAAATCTATTTTAAAAAAAAAAGAGACGTTGAGAGAGTCGCGCTCGCCTAGTTCTGCGCGCTCCGAGGAAGACGAGGACTACGTGCCGTCGGAGCACGAGGTACATCTTGTGTCTTCGGATTGTAGCTCGAGGAGAGCTACGCGCAAGCGCTCGCGATCTGCGCAGCTGTCGGAGGAGTCGGAAGGCTCGAGTGAGGATGCAGTGTCGGCACCAAAAGTGGCGACAGCAAGACGCGGACGTGGCCGTCCGCCCACCCACGGCAGATACGTGGGTCTGGGCCAGGCGAAGGCCGAGCTTGCTGCCGCACTGCGGAAGACCGAAGAGGAGGAGCGCACGTCGGAGGAGGACAGCCTCATTGCTGCGGCGGCCCGGCGAGTCGTTGCGGGACGAAAGCAGCCGGTGGTGGAGCCGGATGCCGACGACCTACCGGTGGCCCAGCTTAAGACCCGGCTTAGTGACGCCTTGGAGGCAATCCGTCTTGTCTCCAAGAAGTCAAAGGGTCTTAAGGGCACCTGTCAAAAGACCCTGAAGGAGGCAATTGAGGCCATTAAGGACATTGCTGAGGCCGTCTTTAGCCGCACGACCAATGAGGAGGTACAGAAACTCCAGACGGAAAATGCTCGGTTGGCCAAGGAAATCTCCGAGCTCAAGAATCGCCAGGAAGAGTTTGAGAAGCGGCACGACCGGGGCGCAAGCAAGGCCGACTCGGAGCTTGTAGCTCTCGTCCGTCAGGAGCTCGGAGAGTTCCGCGCTAAGCTCTCCGTCATGGAGGGCCGGCTGCTGCGACCTTCTTTGGCGGCAGATCGGCGAGAGCCTCTTCCGTCTTATCCTCCGACGCCTGTGCCGCCTCCATCATACGCGGCCAAAGTAAGAGCCCAGCGGCCTCCTGCAACTTCTCAAGCGGCCGTCACAAGCGTTCCTGCCAGCCAAAAAGGCAGGAAAAGGCAGCAGACGAAGCGCGCACCCATGATTCCCAGGGAGCGCCCCGCTGCTCCCGTGGAACAACCAGCAGCTTCCGCACGCAAAGCCGACAACTGGGAGGTTGTCGGCGAGAAGAAAAAGGAGGCCAAGAAGAAGAAAAAGGCGGCCAAGAAGGCAAGGCAGGCGGCCAAAAAGGCGGCGAGGAAGCTCCACGCCCCTCGCTCAACAGCAGTAGTCCTCACGCTGCAACCGGCCGCCATCGAGCGAGGGACAACATACGCGGAGCTCCTTAAGAAGGCGCGGACGGCGATCGACCCCGGAAAGTTGGGAATAACGGCGGGCTTGCGGTGCCGGACTACCCAGACCGGTGCCCGCCTTATCGAAGTGCCGGGAGTCGCTAGCGGCGACCAAGCGGACCGCCTGGCGGAAAGTCTCCGCCAGGTCCTGGAACCGGAAGAGGTCCGCGTCTCCAGGCCCCAAAAATGCGTAGATTTGCGCATCACGGGCCTGGATGACTCAGTTGATAAAGAAGAGGTCGTCGCTGCCGTCGCCAAGACCGGAGGGTGCCCTGCGGACCAAATTAGATGTGGCGAAATTAAGCAGGGCCGCGCCGGAATGGGGACGGCCCTAATTAGCTGTCCCGTCGCCGCCGCCAAGAAACTGGCCGATGGCCGACGAGTTTTAGTGGGTTGGGTGTCGGCGCAGGTCAGGGTCTTGGAATCCAGGCCTGCCCGGTGCTATCGCTGCCTTTGCAGCGGCCATGTAGGCGTGAAATGCCCCTCACAGGCTGACTGCACTGGCCGCTGTTTCCGTTGCGGCCAGCCTGGTCACATGGCCGCAACATGTGAAGCCACGCCGCACTGTATTTTGTGTGCGGCGGCGGGCAAACCAGAGAAGCACCGGGCGGGTGGCAAGGAGTGCGCCGCCACCCAGAAAAAACTGGCCCCTAGGCCGCCTGCCTCGTCGTCGGCAACAGCTAGGGTCGCCGCTCCCGCTGTCAGGGGGGTGGAGGTCAGTATGGAGACGTAATGGCTCCACGCCTCCGCCTCCTGCAGTGTAATTTAAACCACTGCGCCAGGGCTCAGGATCTTCTCCTCCAGAGCATGGCGCAGTGGTCGATTCATATCGCCGTAGTAGCCGAGCCCTATTTCGTCCCTCCCAGGGCTGACTGGGTAGGGGACCTCGATGGCTCGGTGGCGTTAATTTCGCCGGCCGCCGCCGGCACCCCGTCCTTCGAGAACATCGTCCGGGGACGGGGCTGCGTCGCAGCACTCGTAGGAGAAGCGGTTGTGGTGGGCGGCTACTTCTCACCCAACCGACCTCTCGCCGACTTCGAGGAGTATCTCCTCGAACTGAACGTCGTCGTCGCTCGAAGCCACCCTCGGCCCGTGCTCGTCGTCGGGGACCTCAATGCCAAATCCTCGGCTTGGGGTTCCGCGACCACGGACGCGAGGGGTGAATTGCTCGAGGAGTGGGCCGTAGAAAACGGCCTGCTAGTCCTCAATCGTGGGTCAGTGCACACGTGCGTGCGTCAGCGGGGCGGATCAGTCATTGACGTCTCTTTTGCCAGCCCCGCGCTAGCACGCCGTGTCCAAGGCTGGCGTGTCGTCGAGGAGGTGGAGACATTGTCGGACCACCGGTATATACGGTTCGACGTCTCCGCCCAGACCTCCGACCCCCCGGCCCCAAGGGCCCCGATTGGGGGCGGTCCGCGTTGGGCTTTGAAAAAGCTGAATCGGGAGATCCTCCTGGAAGCCTCCATCGTTCGGGCCTGGGTGCCAGCACCGGCCAGGCCTGACAATGTCGAGATGGAGGCCGAGTGGTTCCGGGAGGCCATCACTCAAATTTGTGATGCGGCGATGCCTAGAGTGCCTGGAAATATCCCAAGTAGGCGTCGGGTGTACTGGTGGTCGGACCACATTGGTCATCTACGCCATTCTTGCGTGGTGGCCCGGCGCCAGTGCATCCGGCTTCGTAGGAGGCGTCGCCGCCCTCCCGATTTTGACGCCAGGGAGGCGGAACTGTACGAGGTCTACAGAGCGGCCAGGAAGCTCCTCAAAATATCCATCAAGCGGGCCAAGGACGAGGCCCGCCAGGAGCTGCTGGGGACTCTGGACGGTAATCCCTGGGGGCGTCCATATCTGATGGTCAGGGGCAAACTTCGCCCCTGGGCGCCCCCTTTGTCCCAGAGTCTCCGGCCACAGCTGGTTGAGGAGGTGGTGACCGCTCTGTTCCCTTCAAGGGCGGAGCACACTCCTCCGCCGATGGTTCTGCCTTCTATGGCGTCCAGCGCGGACTTTGACGACGACGTGGTTCCCGAAGTGACCCAAGTAGAGTTGCGAGCGGCGGTGTCGAGACTTTGCTCGAAAAACACCGCCCCAGGGCCCGACGGCATTCCAGGTCGTGCATTGGCCCTGGTCCTCGAAGAGCTCGCGCCCCGACTTAAGGGGCTCCTCACCGAGTGTTTGCAGCAGGGCCAGTTTCCGCGCCAGTGGAAGGTGGGGAAACTGGTCCTGATCAGGAAGGAAGGGCGCCCGGCGGACAGTCCGTCCGCCTACCGGCCCATTGTGTTGCTGGACGAGGTGGCTAAACTGTTTGAGTTTGTTATCGCGGAGCGCCTCGTCCAGCGTCTTTCTTCTGTGGGTCCGGATCTGGCGGACAACCAGTATGGTTTCCGTCGCGGGCGCTCTACAATTGATGCAGTTCTGCAAGTGAGGAGCCTGGCGGAGGATGCGGTGTCCCGGGGCGAGGTCGTCTTCGCGGTGTCTCTTGACATCGCGAATGCTTTCAACACCTTGCCCTGGAGTTGTATCAGGGCGGCACTCATTTTCCATCGAGTGCCGACCTACCTCCGCCGCATAGTCGGGGCATATCTATCGGAGAGGGTAGTAGTCTACCCGGGTCACGACGGTTGGAGTCGGCGAGAGATGTCGTGCGGTGTTCCACAGGGATCGGTTCTGGGTCCGCTCCTGTGGAACATCGGTTACGACTGGGTGCTGCGAGGTGCGCTCCTCCGTGGCGTCGGCGTCATTTGTTACGCCGACGACACGCTTGTCACGGCGAGGGGTAAGTCGCACCGGGCGGCGGCCATACTGGCGACCGCTGGGGTCGCACAAGTCGTTGGTCGTATCCGGCGGTTGGGCCTCGAGGTGGCCCTGTCGAAGTCCGAGGCCGTTTGTTTTCACGGCCCTCGGAACCGGCCACCTCCAGGGGCCCATATCATGGTAGGAGGGGTCCGCATCGGCGTCGAGCCGACCCTGAAATATTTGGGTCTTTTGCTCGACAGCCGGTGGGACTTTACAGCCCATTTTCGTCGTTTGGTCCCCATTCTTCGGGGCGCTGCAGGCGCGCTTTCGCGTCTGCTGCCCAACCTCGGGGGGCCAAACACCTCCTGCCGGAGGCTCTACGAGGGGGTCGTGCGGTCCATGGCCCTATATGGGGCCCCAGTTTGGGCAGACAACCTGACGGCCCGAAACATTTCGGCGCTTCGTGCACCACAGCGCGCCATGGCCGTCAGGTTGATAAGAGGTTACCGCACGATCTCGTTCGAGGCTGCGAGCCTCCTCGCCGGATCGATGCCATGGGACCTGGAAGCGGCGCTCCTGGCGTCGCTCTATCGTTGGCGCCGGGAGGCGCTAGCTCGGGGCGAAGGACCGGCTCTTCCCGCTCTCGCGGCGGCGAGGTCCGAGCTCCGCCAGGTCCTAGTGGCGAATTGGAAGGAACGACTTGTGCACCCCAGTGCCGGGCACGCCACGATCGTGGCGGTAAGTCCCGTGTTTGAGGAGTGGCTGGAGAGGCGCCATGGCGCCCTCACCTTCCGGCTGACACAGGTAATGACTGGCCACGGTTGTTTTGGCCAGTTCCTGTGTCGTATACGCCGGCAAGAGACGCCCGGTTGTCACCACTGCGGCGACTGCCGCGACGTAGTTGAGGACACGGCGCTGCACACTTTGGCGGTTTGCCCCGCCTGGGCATCGCAGCGCCGTGAATTGATCGCGGCAGTCGGATTGGTTGCCCTCTCGCTTCCGGCTGTAGTTCAGTCTATGGTCCGGAGCGAGAGGTCGTGGAACGCCGTCGCCTCCTTTTGTGAGGAAGTCATTTCCATCAAGGAGGCGGCGGAGCGGGAGAGGGAGCGTTTGAACCCTCTCCCCAACCGCAGAGCCGGGCGCCGGAGGGCGCGAGACGACCTCCAGCCACCCTGAGGTTTGACCTGGGGGTGGCGGGCTTTGTGGGCCTGCCCGCCATCCGTTCAGCACCAGGTCCGAGAGGCGGCGTGCGTGTTCCCACGCGCGCCTCTATGTCGAGTCCGTCTCCCCTCTAGGGGGGACAGTAGGGAGTGTAGAAGTGACTTTGGGTAGGTCTTTCGTGTAGTGGCCTGCCGTTTCATACGGCGGGCCGAAACCTCGGCGGGGTCGCGACCGCATGCGAAAGTGATTCGCGCGGCCCCGTCGATAGTGGTTTTGTCGAGGAACACCGTGGTAGGTTTAGTCGGTATTCCGGGAGGTACATTTTCTTCTTAACATCTTTCTTTTACCCCGGCGAGTCCGACATAACCCCTCCGCCCGCCCCCGCGGAGGGGTATGCATCAAGCATTCCCCCAAGATAAAAAAAAAAAAAAAAAAAAAAAAGGTTAGGTTAGGTTAGGTTAGGTTAGGTTAGGTTTTTTTTTTTTTTTTTTATATTAGTATATTATTTACTCCACGGACATAAGGTCCGTGCCTTTGGAAGAGTGTTTCTTTTATTTGATCCGGTATTTTTGTCGATGTGCCTGCATTCTATATACCAGGCAGCATCACAAGTTTATAATGAGTTTGTAAAAACACTTTATAGGCTGAAGGCCTATCTTGGGCTTTTGTTTGGGGCCTTCTAAGATGGGCTGAAGGCCTATATCATTAGGCTGAGGGCCTGTCTATTATTTTAATTTAGGATATTAAAAGGCCTTCTAAGGTGGGCTGAAGGCCTATATTTTTATATTTTTAGGCTTAGGGCTTGTTTATTGTTTTAATTTGGGATATTAAAAGGCCTTCTAAGGTGGGCTGAAGGCCTATATCATTAGTCTGAGGGCTTGTCTATTATTTTTAGTTTTGGATATTAAATGGCCTTCTAAGGTGGGCTGAAGGCCTATGTCATTAGGCTGAGGGCCTTTTATATTTTATAAATCGAGAGGCTTTATATGGGAGGCTGAAGGCCTTATTGGGAAGGCTGAAGGCCTTTTGTTGGGCTGAGGGCCTTTTATGGTTTTTGATGACCTTCATGGTTTTGTGGTGACCTTCATGGTTTTGTGGTGTCTTGCTGTTTGTGGATGGGCAACGAAGGTTTCTTGTTCAAGGTCCTTGGTTTAGAGGGCGTTCTACCTGTGCGTTTTCTGGATTAGGTGTGTCGTCTCGGTGTTTGTCGACCAGTCGATCCATTGTTTGATGGTCTCTATTGTGGATTGCCATTTTGAGGTTGTAATCCAGAAAACTTTTGGCTGCTGATGTTAAAACTCTCTTCACCAGGTTTCCTACTGCGTCATCGCTGTCGTCGGTGTGGTAGACGAAGAATCTCGTGTGACGCGATATTGCAACCACTGCGTGGGGGACACTGTCGTGGAGTTGTAGCCTCTTGCTTGCACATTTTATTAGGATGACCGAATCGTATGCCAATCCCTGCGCTTCGTGAATTGTGAGAGTGTTGGATCCTTTTCCGCTACCAAACCCTTGGTCTTGAAGGGTTTCCTTTTCCGCTTGAGTATATGTAAGGTAAAGTGTGCTGGGCTGGGTCTTGGGGATCTCAACGCCTCTGTACGTTGCTAGGTGCAGGGACTTTGTTACGTTGCTGGACGAGTATATGCCGTTGTAAACGTCACTGAGGGCATACGCTACATCCATCGGGCATCTGTGTGTGCAGAGCAATTCTTGCGTGATGTTGGTTAAGAGATTTGGGCGCATGTATGTGATTTTGAATAGATTCTCTCTATCTATAAAATGCAACTGATTTACGTCGCCGATCAATAGCAGCTCGTTTGCTCCCACGATACGCGAAATCATCGCAATGGCTCCGAAATGGTTCATGAGTGCTTCGTCGACTAGTAGTCGACTGCACTGTGTTCTGTCCTGCTCTTTGATGCCATTTGCGAGGATTGATGCTATTGTGCGTATCTTTGTCGCCGCGTCCGCTCCTGCTCGACGTGTGATCTTTTCTACCAAATCTCTTTTCGCTTCTGTTGTTGTGGTGGCTACGATGTCCTTTGAACTGTTGAAGTTTCTTATAATCCACGTTGTTTTACCGCACCCTGGGACTCCATTTACCCATGTTAATTTTGGTACTACCCAATTTTCCGGTGGGTCGCTTTCTGACAGCTTTTGCGCTCTTTCGAGTATTGTGTCTTCTAGCCATATCACCATGTCTTGAGTAGTGACGACGATAGGATCGTTCTCCGGGGTTTGGTAAGTGATTCTGCCCGTGCGCTTCGTCTCTTCTCTGTCCAGGGGGACGATGCCTGCTGTGGCGCTGTATGCCACCATGTGTCTGGACATCTTCTTCCCTTTTATGACTGTCGAGGTGTCGTTGTTGTAGATCGTGGCTTCTGCTTCCTCGAGTCTTACTGTGAGTAGGCCTTCTTGGTCGTATTTGTAGGCCTTCAGTATGTTGCTACATTTGAGGATGTTGGTTTCCTTTGTAGCTTTCAATATAGCAGTGTATTCGAGGAACGCATTCGCCATGTGGTCTACCGCTGTGACAGCCTGTTTGAGGTTTGGCGCTCGGACCTGTCCTGTGTCCGCTTTTGTTCTCTTGGTGGTTGCCTTCGTTGCCTTTGGTCTCTGGGTTCTTACATCTTCCTCTGCTCTAGACGTTGATGGTGCCGGTTGTTGTGGCAGTAGTCTTCTTAGGGTTTTGGGAACCCTTTGGGTGAGTGAGGTGATGGTATTGATGAATGGTGAAATTATCGGGTGTTTTGGTGGTGTGGGTGTTACTCTCTCCCTTTCTTTAAGTAGTCGCTGTTGGAGCTTTTCTGATCCGCTGGTGGGAGTGACAATGGTCAGTGCAAGTGACGTCGATGGGGGAGAGGGTAGAGGTGTGGGTGTATGTAAAGGCCTCAGGAAGTTCAGGTTTTGGTTTCTTCCTTCGTACACAACAACCTCGTGGTATTCGGAGGCCTGGATGCACCCAACGTAATCTGTAACCTCTCCTCTGTCGAAATCAGCCGTCATGGCATCCACGCTGATGATGCGTGGGATGGTGGGGTTGTGCCTACTAGCCTCTGATAACTTCTGGAGTAAGCAGCAAGCTTGAGTGAACTGGGACTTGTTTGCGTGCCAATCGAAGAGAAGGATCGTCTTATTCCGTGCGCGCACTAGACGACTCTTTAGTCCCGCTACCTCCAGTTCACTGAGCGCATCGTATCTCTTGCGCTTCATGCTGGTTCTGGTCGTACTCCCTTTCATTATCAGAGCCACACCGGGTGAAATTGCCACTCTCTTTGGTCCATTAGCGTTGCAGAATCCTATCCCTAGTCGCTCATAGTTGGTATTCATGAAGAGGACCACGTTCCTGGTTCTTAGGCCTGGGGCTCCACGCTCTCCACTCTCCAGTAGTTCTTGTTCCGAAGAGCGGTGGGCGCAGGGTCTATGTTGTGGGGCGGGTCCCTGGTGGATGGTTGGGATAGTATCCTGGATGTCTGGCTCCTGTGATGGTGGGTTAATGTTGGTATCTTTACTGTGCCTAGTTCTCGCAATCTTAAAGATTTTCTCGATGAAGCAAAGGATCTTTGGTCTCGTTGTTGCGTTTTCCAATATCGCTTGCAGGTTTGTCTCTGTCAATTTGATGTCTAATTGAGTTTCGAGATCGTAGCGATGAGTTAGAAAACGAGGACAGTCGAATAGTATGTGCGGTACTGACTCAGGGATGTTAGGATCGCACTCGCAACCTGGGCTAGATATGAGTTTGAACCTGTGTAAATATTCGGCTATACCTCCATGTCCGGTAAGTGCCTGCACTTGGATAGGTGTCAGTTTGGTTCCTCTCACTAAGCGATATGCTATGTGCACCTGGGGGAGGAACTTTTTGGTGACTGCTCCTGTGCTGGAGGTCTCATATCTATCCTGCCATTTTTTGATAGATTCCTCTCGAATCGTCCTCTTTATAAATGACAGGGGGACTTTGTCGTAGTCCAGCCTCGACGTTGGTGTTAGGGCTGCTTGTTTCGCGAGTTCGTCTGCACGCTCGTTTCCGATTGTGCCCGCGTGCGCTCTGAGCCAGAACAGTCTTATCTCTCTGCCTTGTGATGTGATGTCCTTTATGCTCTGCTTGATGGTCCTCGTGAGGACAGTGGTGTACTGCGGGTTTCTCAGCAGTTCCAGCGAGGATCTTGAGTCGCTGAGGATGTTGATCATTTGTTCACTGCCGAGACTCGCCATCTCCACCGCCCTATGCAGCGCGTACATTTCTGCTTGAAACACAGAGCAGAAGTGGTCAAGACTAAAGGTTTTGCTGGTCACTTCCTTGCCTCCTTCCCACCACGTTAGGGCAGCTCCGGTCTTCCCCTCAATTTTGCTGCCGTCGGTGTATATTTGAGGGCCGGTGATGTTGTGGGATGTGATGGTTTCGGGATCCATGTTCTCTAGGAGCGCGAACTCTGTTGTTATGAGTTCGCTTGGGTGAGGTTGGTCCGCGTAGTTCACCTTGCGCTCCAGCTGTTTCCCTGGTGGAAGGTAGTCTTGACTGTGGCCCTTTTTGATCTTATAGAGGCTTGCAGTTTCTTGGATCCTAAGATCGATGGGCAGCAAGCCTGTTAGGGCCAAGGCTGATGTTAGTGAGACTGTCCTGTAACCTTTGCAGATCTTTAGAGCAAAGCCTCTTTGGATGGAATTCAAGATGTCATTTACAGTGTTTAGCTCTGTGGCATGAGCCCAAACACTGGAGGCATATGTTATGATTGGCTCGATGACCGCCGTGTATATAGTTCTTATTATTTCTCCGTTTAGTCCCCACGTCACCTTTGCTGCACACGCAAGCTGCTTGTAGATATCCGCAGCTTTCTTACAAATTGCGGATACGTGTGATGTGAACGTGAGTGAACGGTTGATGATGAGGCCCAAGAGCTTTACTTCCTCAACTAAGCTGATCTGGTTGCCGGACATGTAGATCGCAGGGGGTTCGAACTTTAGTTTCTTCGTCATTATCATGGCACTGGTCTTGTGTGCTGCGAAGTTGAGTTTGTTTTTCTTCCCCCATTCTACTACTGTCCGCAACGTATTGTTGGCTGTTTGCTCTAGGGCGCTTACCGTGTGAGCGGAGAAAAGTAGGACCACATCGTCTGCGAACGCTTGACATGTCACTCCCTCCTCAGTCAGGTGTTGTAACAGGGAGTCGAGAATGATGTTCCAGAATGTAGGGCCCCCTATGGAGCCTTGTACGCACCCTTTGGTGGTCTTCTTCTCACATGTCGTCCTGGCGTAGTTGACAATGATCCTGCGGTCTTGGAGGTATGAGCCGACCATATTGTACAAGTTTTTAGGGCAATTTTTCTGCAGCAGCTGATGTTTAAGGGCTGGCCACCATGCGTTGTCGAATGCCCCTTCTATATCCAGGGAGACTAAGAGTACTAACTTCTTTTCCAGAATTTCCTCTTTGACTAGTTCTACTAGATTGTAGAGGGCATCCTCTGTGCCGCGTTGAGGTATGAAGCCGTACTGGTTCTTGTTTAAAGTTGGGAGGATGTGCCACTGGATTCTGCCTATCATCATCTTTTCTACTATCTTCCCGATGACTGATAGGAGGCCTATGGGTCTGTAGGATTTGGGGTGAGTGTAGTCTTCTTTGCCCGCTTTCTTTAAGATGACGACATGGGCTTTCTTCCATGCTTTAGGGAAGTATGCTAGCTTTAAGCAGGCGTTAGCTATCGCCAGAAAAACTTCCCTCTCGCAGGTGATGGCTTGGGTGATGATATCCGATGTTATGCCATCTGGCCCAGGAGCCTTTTTGGGGTTGAGTGCTTGGAGCACTAGTTCCAGTTCCCCTTGTGTGAAGGGGGGGTCGTCTTCTTTTAGCTGTTTTGGGTGACTCTCTTCCGCCAAATCCCGAAGTCTAGTGTGGTACGGGGTGTCGTTGTCCGTAGTGTCATCTGGGTAGAAAGTTTGCGCCAGAAGATTCGCTGAGTTTTGCGGACTAAGTGTTGTGCCGCTGGCGTCTCTCAGAAGGGTGTCCTCTTGTCTTCTGGCTGATTTCCTGATGACTCTGTAGATGCCGTCCCACATACTCTCCTTCTTCTGGGTGGTGCAGAATTCCTTCCAACTTTTTGTCTGCTCCTCTGCTGCTTTTTGATTGTATTCTTGTTTTGCCTCTACGTATGCATCGATGACGCTTTGCCTTCTGGTTGGTGCCGCATTGCGGATGCGTCTCTTTCTTCTAAGGACTTCTTGTTTGAGTCTTCCTAGAGACGGCGTCCACCATGGGGGTGTTGGTTGGCCTTTGTAGGATCCTGACCTTGGGATGGTTGTGTCACATGTCTCTGTGATGGATCTTATGTAGGATCCTACTATGGACTCTAACTCAGATGGTGATGATACTGTGTTGATTTTTACAGGAGTAATGTTGTTCTCTGCTAGGGTGGACGTGAAGAGTGACCTAAATTCTGACCACTTCGCTTTTCGGGTGTTGTAGACTCGTGTTGTTTGGGGCTTTAGAGGTGTTAATGCCCTTTCAACACGGAGCGTAAAGGTGATTGCGTTGTGGTCCGATGTCGTTAGGTTCTTGTTGACGGTCCACTCTTCTATTTTCCCCAGTAGTGGTAGACTACAGGCTGTGACGTCGACTATGCTCGAGTATAGCCTACCTCTCCTGTATGTTTCGAACGTAGGTGTGTCTCCTGTATTCAGTATGTGTAGGTCCATTTCGTCTAAAAAGGCACTATATGTTGCTCCCCTCTGGTCTTCCGAGGAGCTACCCCACCAGTGACTCCAGGCATTTACGTCACCTGCCACAATTATGTTGGTTGTTGACATCTTATTTATCTGTGCTTTCACTCTGTCGAGATTCTCATTGATGTTCTGATCTCCCTCGAAGTAGACCGAAATCAGTCCAAGCTTAATTCCTCCTGCTTGTATGACTACCGCTGCCTCTGTCTCTGATACTAGTTGCGGGTCATGGATGGTCTCTAGCAGGTCGCCAAAGATGATAATGGCTGCCTTATTTGGTTTTTGGCGGTTTAGGGTACATTGGATAATGGTCGTACCCGGGTGATGTTTAATTACTCCACTTTTGCCTATGTACGGCTCTTGCACCAAGGCTATTGTTATGCCTTGGTGCCTCGCCGTTTCGAGTAATTCCGCCGTCGCCAATTTGGACCTTTGTAGGTTTGCCTGAACTATGGTCAGCCTCTTGGTTGGTGTTCGGGGAGATGTTGAGCGATGTTCGGTGGCGTAGACCTTAGCAGAGGTACGAGATTTTTGAGCGAGCTATAGCATCCCACTTTTGCCTCTCGACACAGTCGCCGCTGAAGGCGTTGTGATCGGTGTCTGTCTGGTGTGGGTGTCCCGGTGGTTTTGGGCATTTTAGGCAATTGATGCATGTGGGGGGCTTGCCATCCAGTCTCGACGGGCACTTCTCCCATGTATGGGGCTTCCCACAGTGGCTGCATCTGCCCTCCTTTTCTTGGCAGAGAGCCTTTGTGTGTCCGAAGCCCAGACAGTTTGTGCATTGCACAAGTGGAGAATGGTCTGCGACGGGTCTCCTCTGCAGATCGATGTACAGTTTTCCCGCCTCAAGCATCTGCTTGTGTATTTTTGGAGACACTTCCAGCACTGGATGGCACTCCAGACTGTTTCTTGCCCGTTTCCTATAGCGAACCCTTATTACTCGCTCCTTTGCCTCGACGCCGTTCAGCACATGGTGATTTTGGGCCAGTATGTGCTCCACTATCTCGGCGTCTGTGTGGTATGAAAGCACATCCCTCACGATGACAAGAGGGTTGTTGCTTCTCGCCGCCTCTGCTCTCAAGGTTTTATTTTGTTTGAGTCTGTTTGATATTATATTGAGGTCTTCTTTGTTGGCGCAGCTGATTATAACTTTTTGGTTTTTGACAGTTTTTACCCTGTCCACCCTCGCTCCGGAGTTCTTGGGGTCTATCGTCGCGCGCAGGATCTTGATTATCTTGTCCCCACTGTTGGTTTTGTCGGTGGAGGACACGATCAGGCTGTGATTAGGCCTCCTTATTGGTGGTGGTGGAGGCTTTTTGGCAGCTGCTTGCGCGTACGTTCCCTTCGCACTGGCTTGGGTTTTTCTTATTTCCGCCAGTGCCATCTCCGTTTCGATGCTCATCGATGGTGGAGGCGGTGTCTCCTTTTGTTGCTCGCGAATAGATCTTAATTCGCTAGACACCGCCTTGAGCCTCTCCGTAATGGGCTGGAGTTGGTCGCCCAGCTCTATTTTTGGTTGTTCGCGTGGGGTGGAGTTGGCCTGAGCAATCGATTTGCCTATTTCCTCCATTTTGGTTCTGAGCCCTGTCAGTTCTTCCTCGATTTTATTTGATAAGCACTCTTGGTGTTGCGACAGGGCTGCGGAGGTATCTCGATGCTGAATGGCTTCTACGCCTTCTTGGAGACCTCTGGTTCGGGACTCGATCTTGGTGAGTCCCTGTCTGAGCTCATCCATTCTTGTCTGAAGCGCCTTTGTATCCGCGGCTATGCTTCCTATTTTGGTGTTGATTGGTGTGAATTGCGCCTCGCCTGTTGTATTTTTATTTATTGTGTCTTTGAAAGTCGTCATGGTGTGGTCTAATTTTTTATAATTGTTGTTAATCTCCTTTATGAGACGGTGAGGCTCTTGCGTCTCGAATTCGAGCCATTTTCTGATGTCCCTCGTCTCTTGTAAGGCTGCTGACACTTGCTCTCTGGTTCGGATGAGTTCCTCTGTAAGCGCCACAAGCTGTTTATTGTGGGCTCTTTCTGTCCGGACAAGCTCCTGAGCGTGCCTGGACCTTTCTTTCTCCAGATTGTGTTTGTGTCTGGACCTGGAGTCTGAAAGGGAAAGAACTGTCTCATATAGAGATTGAAGGCAGTCCAGTGCAGTGAGTTTACACTCCTTCTTCATATTCCCAGCCTGTTCCAGGGCTTCTTTCCCTTTAAGCAGCAAGGTGTTCGCTGCCTTAGTCGCGAGGTCCATTTCTACGCCTGTTCCCCGGTTGGTGGTAAAAAGTAGGCTCGGCCGTCCGCTGCGGATGCGTGAGACGTCCGAGCATACCGACTCCGACTCTGGTACTGATGCGACGGAGACCGCATCGTCTTCGGAATTGTTGGGGTGTGGGGTCTGCTCGTCCTGCTTCCAGGCAAGCACTCTCTCCAGGACATCGGATTGCGCTGGTACTCTCGGTGCTTCAGTTGCCTCGATGGTGCTAGAGGCTACGCTGGTGGGTTTGGCACTCGCGGTTTTTGTGAGTACCTTCTCTCGCAATGATCTTGTTCGAGCGCTGGCCGAGGGTCCTGTCTGTGCTTCTGTGCATTTAACTTCTTTTATGTTTGTTTTCGATGTTCTCGACGATGACGACATTTTGTTGTTGTTGTTTGGTGTTTCTTTAACTAATTAACTGTGATGCTGACTGGTATGCAGTGCGACTAAGTCGATGGTCTGACTTATAGTTGTGAGATTTGTATAGGTGTTTATTCCCGAAGTTTATCTCCTTTCCGCTGGATGGTGATGCGAATTTCTTAAATCGGTTGGAGCCAAAAGATGGAGCTGGTCTTCCCGATTAAAATGAGCCCAAACACGGTGGTCTAGGTGCTTCGGCTCCGGAGATAGGGCCAGGGGGGGTGAAGTAATCTCGAGGGGGGTTGGGGGGGAGGGGGTTTCGTGGGGCGTCCAAAGGGGGTGAAGGGGGGGGAGGGGGGAGGGGGGAGGTTCCGAGGGGGGGTTGGGGGTGGGGTAGGGGAGGGGGGAGGGGGTTGACCGTGGAGGGGGGGTGGAGTTTGTCGAGGGGTATGGAGGGGGTTTGAGGGTAGGGGGGGTATAGTGGAGGTCGGGGGGATTGATAGATGTGAGAGGGGGTGGGGTAAATTTCGATGGGGGGGGGCAAGTGGGGTAGGGAATATGAGGGATCTGTTGGGATATTTGGGAAGGTCTCTGTTTCCCGGTTTCGGAGAACCCAAACAGGTAGGGGTAGGGGGTGGGGGTTGTGGAGTTCCCTCGAGCGATGCCTGATGATGTTCAGCCGCAGCTTCAGGTCGAAGATGGCTTGCTGGAGGATTCTTGGGGCCGGCTCTGGAGTCTTCACGTTGCTCGTGTCGTCACACACCGCGTGTATTGGTGTAGTACTTAACCTAAGTTCAGTACTTAACCTCTTGGTAGCACGTGGTAGCGACAACGTGGTTTTTAAAAGTTTGATTGTTAGTAACTTTTTGGATCCTAGCGTGAAATGGACGTGGGTGGTGTCGTTTGGATGGTATTCACGGCCTCTTGGTGCTGGTGGTAAATTTATGTTAATATCTCTGACCTGCATGGAACAATTAGGTGTTGAAGTTCCTATTCTTCTACTCCACTCTGCTTCTCTCCCTGGTGGTGGATCGCTCTGCCAACGATAATCCTGGTGAATCACACACTACACTTTCACTACACAAACTTTCTCGCGCTTAGCTCCGAAGTTGCCACTTTTATTAATTTTTAAGTGGGAGCTCTACGAAGGTGATGTTTATTTGGACGATGTTTTGTGCATACTGGGTTAGGTTAGGTTAGGTTAGGTTAGGTTAGGTTAGGTTAGGTTAGGTTAGGTTAGGTTAGGTTAGGTTAGGTTAGGTTAGGTTAGGTTAGGTTAGGTTAGGTTAGGTTAGGTTAGGTTAGGTTAGGTTAGGTTAGGTTAGGTTAGGTTAGGTTAGGTTAGGTTAGGTTAGGTTAGGTTAGGTTAGGTTAGGTTAGGTTAGGTTAGGTTAGGTTAGGTTAGGTTAGGTTAGGTTAGGTTAGGTTAGGTTAGGTTAGGTTAGGTTAGGTTAGGTTAGGTTAGGTTAGGTTAGGTTAGGTTAGGTTAGGTTAGGTTAGGTTAGGTTAGGTTAGGTTAGGTTAGGTTAGGTTAGGTTAGGTTAGGTTAGGTTAGGTTAGGTTAGGTTAGGTTAGGTTAGGTTAGGTTAGGTTAGGTTAGGTTAGGTTAGGTTAGGTTAGGTTAGGTTAGGTTAGGTTAGGTTAGGTTAGGTTAGGTTAGGTTAGGTTAGGTTAGGTTAGGTTAGGTTAGGTTAGGTTAGGTTAGGTTAGGTTAGGTTAGGTTAGGTTAGGTTAGGTTAGGTTAGGTTAGGTTAGGTTAGGTTAGGTTAGGTTAGGTTAGGTTAGGTTAGGTTAGGTTAGGTTGGGGTGTGTGGCCAGAGAACCTCCCAGTGTGCCTGACGGCTGCTGGTCCCTTCTACACTTCTCGTGGGATGGAACAGCATACGTTGGGCCGGTGCACCCCGGGCAACTCGGGTAATAATGTCCTTTCGGGGGCATTATTACTCGTGGCTAATACTCTGGCACGCATAGGGAACCCGAGGCATCTTGTCTCGGGATTATCGGCCCGCGAGGGCCGCGTATGGGGGTCTCTCCACGTGTTCCTCTGATTAGCAGAGGACACGGGGATGGGACGGGGGGGATAGAGGAAGAAAACCTCTTTAAAAAATTACCAGTGGGGGCCGTTAGGCCGGGGTGGGAAGCGTAGGCGTCCTGCCCAGTCGGGCGGTCTTGGGGCGGGTGGATCGGTCCAGCATGGACCCCCACCCGGCTCAACACGGGGCGATAGAGGAAGACAACCTCTCTAAAAAATTACTAGTGTGGCCGTTAGGCCGAGGTGGGAAACTTGGGTTTCCTGCCCAGTCGGGCGGTCTTGGGGCGGGTGGATCGGTCCAGCATGGACCCCCATCCGGCCCAACACGCCGCGATAGAGGAAGACAACCTCTCTAAAAAATTACTAGTGTGGCCGTTAGGCCGAGGTGGGAAACGTGGGTTTCCTGCCCAGTCGGGCGGTCTTGGGGCGGGTGGATCGGTCCAGCATGGACCCCCATCCGGCCCAACCCGTAATCCTGAACTGACAGGACCGGGGGCCTTCGGGCTGCGAGGAAGAAAACCTCTATAAAAATTACCCAAAGCCCAAGTTTTTGGTGGCCCGGCGAGGGGCTGTATGGCTGGGGGGAACCCAGCCATTAGGGCCACCCCAAAAACCCAAAAACTTATGATGTCGGATAAAGGTGAAAACCTACCCCAGGAGGGTACCAGGCGCGCCGCGCATGGAGAATCCCTCACGGAGCCTTCTGGCTCCGTCTGCCCCTCGTATTCTGGGGGGGGCAACCAACATCTCAGCGCTGTGCCGCGCGAAATATCCGGCACCGAATTTTCCGCAGAGTCTGCGATGAAACTGAAGAGGACGAAAGGCCCCAAAAAGGGGAAGGTTGGGGGGGTTATGCCCCCGTCATCAGTCGGGAATAGTGTCCCGGCCGTGCCGAGGACTCGGTCGAGGTGTCGGGTGGCGGCGCTGGCGCGCAGCGATTCCTTGTCGAGCGTGCTCAGCGCCGGCACCGGCACTGACATGGACGTCGAGTCGCGGGCGGGTTCGGGCTCGGAGGCCAGTCGGCCTCAGAGCCGGTGCTCGTCGGCGGCTCGTCGGGAGAGGGAGGAGGGGGAGGAAAGCTCTGCTTCCCTCACCCTCAAGTTTTGGGCGGCGCCTGGCGCTTCCGCTAAGCGCCGGAAGACATCGCACCACGTGTCCGATTCTGGTTCGGACACGGAGGTGGGAGCAGTGGAGGGGACGCCCTGTGGAGGAAGGGCTGGTTCCCCGATGCCACCTCCCACCGCGAGGAGGCTCCTCGGGCAGCCTTTACCTGCTCGTCGGGACCGCTTCAAGGCGTCTGAGGTCACGGATGCGTCCCCCGCGGGAGGGGACTCGGTTGCCGACCTCAGGCAACGGTTTGTGGCCGGCGCCGAGACCGTCTTGAGGGTGGCGGCCCGGTCGGGTAATCTGAAGGGGGGGTTCGTCCGGGACCTCAAATCCGCGACGGAGGATATGAGGGAGGCCTTCTTCCATCTGTGGGGGCAGACTTCCTCTGATTTACAGAGGCGCTGGAGGTCAGAGAACGAGGGGCTGCATAGGCAGCTGGCGGAGCTCCGGGCTGAGGTGTCGGCCATGAAGGCGGCCGCTGCCACTGCCGCTCGGGCCGACGCTGCGAAGGCAAAGTCTGCCAAGGGGCCCCGGGAGGAGTTCCCGCCCCTCCCACGGCGCACAGTGCAGCCCCTTACTCCCGCGGAGGACCGGCGTCCCGCCTGGGCGGACGAGCTGATGCGCGCCACAGTGGCTCAGGCGCGCAACGTGGTAGAAGCGTGCCTGGCCAGCTGTGGCCTCGCGCCCGTCCCGATCCCGGGCCCTCCGCTCGGGGGCCGTCCCCGCATGGTCGGGGGCGCGCCGGCTGGCCCGGCGCCCTCCGGCCAGCCAGTAACACGGCAGACATCTGCCCCCACACTGCCAGCTTCCGCCTCCAAGGGGAAAAGGAAGGGGAAAGAAAGTAACGGGAAGGCGACCGTCACTGTGACGCCGCCGCGTCCCGCCCCCCAACCCCAACCCGCCCCAGTGGCCTCCACCTCGGCTGAACAGCCATGGACGGAGGTCACCAGGAGGAGGCGGAAGAAGAAGAAGAAGAAGGCCTCCCGGGCTCCCCAGGCCGTGAATAAAACGAAGGGACCCCGCCCGGGCGACCTGCGTCCCCCGCGCTCCACCGCCGTTGTGGTGGAGCTGACAGAGGAGGGGCTCCGGCAGGGCGTCAGCTATGCAAGCGTCCTCCGGCGGGCCACTCAGGCCATGAAGGCGAATCTCGCCGAGATGGGCCTCGCTGGAGGCGTTTGTTTTAAAGTTGCCGCCACTGGGGCCAGAATTTTAGAGGTCCCAGGTGCCACCTCCGGCGACAAGGCGGACAGGGTAGCCGCTACAATTCGGTCCCTGTTCACGCCTGAGGAGGTTAAGATCTCCCGCCCGGTGAAGTCCGCCGAAATGCGAATAACCGGGCTGGACGACTCGGCCTCCTCCGAGGATGTCGCCGCTGCGGTGGCACAAGCCGGAGCCTGCCCTCAAGCGCAGGTCAGGGTGGGGGAGATGCGCCGCAGCGAGAGCGGACTGTGCACGGTTGTGGTGCGCTGTCCCATCGCTGCGGCGAAGAAGGTTGCGGCCGGCCGTTTGCTGGTCGGGATGGTCTCGGCTCAGGTGAAGCTCCTGGAGCCGAGGCCTAGGCGGTGCTACCGCTGCCTCGAACCGGGGCACGTGAGGCAGCAATGCACCGCCGAAGCTGATCGCAGCGACTTTTGTTTTCGCTGCGGCCAGCCCGGCCACAAAGCCGCCGCCTGCTCCGCCGCAAAACTTTCCTGCAGCATCTGTTTGGCTGCAGGAAAGCCGGCGGAGCACCGGATGGGGAGCAAATCTTGCTCCCCACCAAAAAGACATAGGGCCAGAGGGGCGGTCGCCAGGACTCCGGCCGCCTCGGCCCCCTCCCAAACAGGGAGCAGCAGAGAGGCGATGGACACCTAATTAATTATGGTCCATCGCCTCCTACAGGTGAATATTAACCACTCCGCCAGGGCGCAGGATATCTTGTTGCAGCATATGGCGGAGTGGTCAGTAGACATCGCCGTGGTCGCCGAGCCTTACTGCGTCCCCAGCCGACACAACTGGTTTGGGGACCTCGGGGGCTCGGCGGCCATTGTTTCGTCCGGACCCTCGCTCCTGGTGATGACAGACAGGGGCGAGGGATATGTGTGTGTTGATTGGGAGGGAACCGTTCTGATCGGGGTGTACTTCTCTCCGAACCGGCGCCTCGCCGAGTTTGAGCGATTTTTGGGCGCGGTGGGGGCCGTGATTAATCGGTACCCATCGCGTCCGGTCGTGGTGGCGGGGGACTTCAATGCCAAATCAACGGCTTGGGGATCCCCTGTCACCGACGCTCGCGGCGACGCGCTGGAGGAGTGGGCGATTGCGACCGGCCTCGTGGTTCTGAACCGGGGTTCGGTCGCCACGTGCGTGCGCTGGCAGGGCGAGTCCATTGTGGACATTTCGTTTGCAAGCCCTGCCGTAGCGCGCCGCGTCCGGGACTGGCAAGTGCTGGTCGAGGCGGAGTCTCTGTCGGACCACCGTTACGTGCGGTTCGACGTCTCCGCCTCACCAGCGATCCCGGACGATCGCCCGAGGAGAGTGCACACCCCGTCGTCCCCACGATGGGCGTTGAAACGTCTCAATGTAGACGTGCTGGTGGAAGCCTCCATCGTCCAGGCCTGGACCCCGATGGGCGAAGGGCCTGTGGAGGTCGAGCTAGAGGCAGAGTGGTTCCGGGGCGCGATGACGCTGATTTGCGACGCGTCGATGCCCCGGGCCAGTGCTCGACCTCCGAGGCGTCAGGTGTACTGGTGGTCTGAAGACATCAGAGAGAAACGCGCCGCGTGCATTGCGGCGCGTCGCCAGTACACTAGGTACCGCCGACGCAGGCGGTACCGTGACCAGACCGTGGAGGCACGGCTGCGGGATGCGTACAAACAGCGAAAGTACGCCCTGCAGTCCGCCATCAGCGAGGCCAAAACCCAAAGATGGGAAGAGTTCCTGGGGACTCTCGAGGCAGATCCGTGGGGCCGTCCGTACAAGGCGGTCAGGGGCAAGTTGCGCCCCTGGGCCCCACGGGTCACCGAGAGTCTCCAGCCCCGGCAATTGGAGGAGGTGGTCTCCGCTCTCTTTCCTTCGAGAGTGGAGCACTCGCCTCCCGAAATGGCGCCGCCCGAGATTGAGGAGGGCGGCGCTGATGCCGGGGCGCCACAAGTAACCATGGCGGAGCTCGGCGCGGCAATGATGCGGCTCCGGGGTAAAAACACTGCCCCGGGGCCGGACGGAATTCCTGGCCGCGCCTGGGTTTTGGCCTACGACGCCCTAGGGGACCGGCTCCTCAGGCTGTTTAGCGCCTGTCTGGAGTCGGGACGGTTCCCTTCCATGTGGAAGACGGGTAAGCTGGTCCTCCTGAGAAAGGAGGGCCGCCCCGCGGACTCTCCCTCCGCGTACCGCCCCATAGTGCTGCTGGATGAGGTGGGCAAGCTCTTTGAGCGTGTTGTGGTCGCCCGCCTCTCCAGGCACCTGGTGCGGATAGGCCCCGACTTGTCCGAACTCCAGTTCGGTTTCCGGGAGGGCCGATCGACGATTGACGCGATTGGTCGCGTCAAGGCCCTCTCGGAAGAGGCGGTCGCCTCGCGCGGGGTGGTGTTGGCGGTGTCCTTAGACATCGCCAACGCGTTCAACACCCTGCCGTGGGCGACTATCAGGGAGGCGCTCCGATTTCATGGGGTGCCTCCCTATCTGCGCCGAATAGTCGGGGACTACCTGCACCAGAGGAGTGTGTTTTGTGTGGGGCGGAACGGAGAGACGTTCCGGAGGGAGGTGTCGTGCGGTGTTCCACAGGGATCGGTTCTGGGTCCGATCCTGTGGAACATCGGCTACGACTGGGTGCTGCGGGGCGCCCTGCCCCCGGGAGTCGGCGTAACTTGTTACGCCGACGACACGCTGGTGACGGCCCGGGGAGAGGATTACGGGGCAGCTGCCCGTCTTGCCACGGCTGGAGTTGCCCTGGTTGTCGGCAGGATTAGGATGTTGGGACTGGAGGTGGCGCTGGAAAAGTCCGAGGCCCTATTATTTCATGGGCCTCGGCGGGCGCCGCCACCAGATGCCCACATCATCGTTGGAGGGGTCCGCATCGGGGTGGAGCCGAGTATGAAATACTTGGGGCTCCACCTCGACGGCCGCTGGAACTTTCGCGTCCATTTTAGCCGCCTGGCCCCCCGGCTGATGTCGGCGGCAGGAGCGCTTAGCTCTTTGCTGCCGAATATCGGGGGGCCGAGTGTCATCTGCCGCCGCCTCTATTTGGGGGTGGTGCGGTCGATGGCGCTCTACGGAGCGCCCATTTGGGCCGACGCCCTCGATCGCCACAACGTCGCCCTCCTGAGGAGACCGCAGAGGGCGATGGCGATCAGGGTGTCGCGGGCGTACCGCACCGTCTCCTTTGAGGCGGCGTGCGTTTTGGCGGCATCGCCGCCTTGGGATTTGGAGGCGGAGGTCCAGGCGTCGGTGTATTACTGGCGCGCGGACCTCCGTCTCCATGGCGAGGTTCCCTCGCATTGTGCGGTGGAGACGCGAAGGTCCCAGGCTCGACTGGTCCTGGAGGAGAAGTGGGCAGACAGACTGGCCCAGCCCCGCTACGGGGTGAGGACCGTCGAGGCTGTCCGTCCGGTTCTAAGACAGTGGACGGACAGACGGCGCGGACCGCTCACCTACCGGCTTACTCAGGTGCTCTCCGGACACGGCTGTTTCGGGGAGTACCTCTGCAAGATAGCCGGTAGGGAGCCGACAACCAGGTGCAACCATTGTGAGGAGTGTGACCAGGACACGGCGCAGCACACGCTGGAGGAGTGTCCGGCGTGGGTCGTGGAGCGCTGCGCCCTGGTCGCTGTGATTGGCCCCGACCTCTCGTTGCCAACCGTCGTATCCAGGATGGTCGGCGACGACAGGTGCTGGGGCGCAATGAGGTCCTTCTGCGAGACTGTCATCTCGCAGAAGGAGGCGGCGGAGCGGGGGCGTGAGGATGATCCTTACGCCCCGGAAGTCCGCCGCCGGAGGAGAGGGCGCAGGAGACGCGCTTTTGTCGGTCTCCTGCCCCCCACTTAAGGGTTCCGGGTGGCAAGGCCTGAGGGGACCCTGCCACCCGTAAATTAGGAAC